>CM038219.1:119643011-120928011 GCA_021442155.1 Cymbidium sinense
AGCCATGTGGTTCTGTGTGCAAGCCTTATGACCAGCGTAGCAAACATGATTAAACGATGTTTACTTGTGACCCGGGCCGGTCGCGACAGTCCGACCCGGCTTGTCAGCGACCCGGACATGTGACGAGCCAGGCAAACCTTAGACCGCACCGTGACGAACCAACCGTGACCGCAATTGGCCGGCGAACGACCAGCGACCCAGCGGGCGGCGGCATATAGCCAGCGGTAGAGCGTCAGAGGCATTCCTTGAAACCGAGCGCCCGTGATCCAGCGCTGGCTTACGTGAGTATCAAATAGCTCCATAACCTCAAAATCTCATGCCAGCGGCTACATCTTCTTCTTCCATAATCATAATTTGTATTTTTATGATAATTTATTCTCTCAAAATGCATGATTCATGGGCCCGTACATTTAGTTGAAGAACTCGTTATTTTCGAGCATTTGGCACATATATTTTTGGATGATTAAGCTAATGTCATCCAAAAATAGTGATATGGCTCTTAAAATATGACTAAGCACAAATCTTGATGTCGATATGATTTTGAGTCAAAAGCCGTCGAGATCAAGCACTTAAAATATCATTGGAATCTTTGGGACATCAATTAAATCCCAAAACAACTCCCAAATATGGAGTGTTTATAATCAAAGCGTCTGGATCTAACGAGCCTAAGATCTTATAATTCACTTTATTTGACCATCCAAATGCTCAAAATATATCAAATGATCAGGAATCATCGAGCCGTCCGTCGAGGGAGTGGTATGGGCTTTACATGAATTTAATTATATCATCCCATCATAAATAGACCTTCATTCCCTCCTGAGGGGAGGCAGGTAAGAATTTCAAATGAAGAGGAGGCTGAAAGGAAGAAGAGGAGGAGAACCCAGCAGCTCGGCGATAAGTCACCCTGCATGGGCCACTGGCAGGCCTGTCACCCATGATCAATGCCCCGAGGGAAGAGTAAGGCAAGGAGAAGAAGAGTCCAAAAGAAGGAAGGAGAGTCCAAGGAAGAAGAGGAAGAGTCAAGCAGGAAGAAAAGAGGAAGAGTCAAACAAGGAAGAGAGGAAGAAACCAGAGTGAGGAGGAAGAGAGGCTGCGGAGATCCTCCAAGCTTGAAGATCTCACTTAGAAACAGAGACTGCACTCCCCTCGTGACCATCAACCATACAAATCACTATCATTAGTACCTGTATTCCACGCAGGAGATTACCCGCATCCTCCACCTTGATATGATTACAAGCGATCATTGTTACCTGGTTATTCTCTCTCATATACAATTACTGTAATCACCCTTGCTCGGGGAAGATTTTGTACTCAAGCAGATACATAAGGTGGAAGCTTTCTTGAGCTAGGCGAGTGATTTTTTCCCCTCTTTTGGTTTCCGTTAAAGAATGCGTTAAGGTGTCTCTTGTTAAGCTCTTTAATTACGTGTGTCTTTGGACTTCACAACAAGGCTAAAGGCTTAAACTTTCACTCTACCTGTGGCTAGTTTTCTAGCACCCAAAGAATAAACTACATTTATTTTTATATTATATTATATTTTATTTGTATTTTTTTTTTTCAATCAACCAAATGAACCTAAATTCAATTGAGATATGTGACAGCTTTATTACTCTCACTGAGATAATTATAAATATATAAATGTCATATCGATTAAGCTAATAAAGTTTAAACTATTATTCACGATGCAGTTGATCTTGAGATCAATGCGACTCTCATAAATGCATGATGGGTAGCAATGCAGGATATAGAAACTAAAGCAGTATATTTAGAGATCATTGGGATCTTGGATCTTTATTTTAATTTATTTATATTTTAATTTTAAAATAAAATATATTTATATTAATTTTCTTTTTAATGCTCAATAGTTGTTTTGAATGTATTTTTAAAATAATATAGTAGCAAGAATAAAAAATAAAATATATCACAAATCATTTTAAAGATGTATATTTATTTGAAAATTTTACATACATACATAGCTTGTAATTCTTATCCATTTAATTATCTAGCATCTAAATTTTGATATTTTATAATACTTTTTATATGTATGAAAAATGTACTTCATAAAAAATTAATAATTACTATTAATGATATAATATTAAAAAAATTTATACTATTTATTTTGATATAAAGTTTAATAGCACATTGTTTATGCTTTTGCATATCTAACATAAGTTTGATATTACAAAAATAATATTTTTTTTTATGGATGAAAAGATGCATTTCACTTTAAGAAATTAATGATGATATTATTTTTGATGAAATAGTAAAAATTGAGTTATATTTATTGAATATAAAAGTTTACATATTAATATTTTATATAAAATTTAAGTCTTATGTATGTAAATTCCCCTATTTCTTTTAGAGAAATTTACATACATGACTTTGTATTTTTTTATGCATTTACATATCTAATTCCTAAAATTTGATATTTACAAATTGTTTACTTTTCTTGTGCATGAAAATGTGCATTGCACTCTAAGAAATTAATGATGATGTTATTTTTAATATAATAATAATAAAGTTTGAATGCTCTTATTTTTATAAATATAGATATTTAAGTATTAGTTATGATGCACTAATAGGACGGGGATGTCGGTATGAAATAGCATAAGC
Source organism: Cymbidium sinense (assembly GCA_021442155.1). NCBI lineage: Eukaryota > Viridiplantae > Streptophyta > Magnoliopsida > Asparagales > Orchidaceae > Cymbidium > Cymbidium sinense. Next base: position 119,645,625 of record CM038219.1, read on the forward strand.
ATATAACAAGTATATGTGGGCTCCGAAAATTTGCCACCGACCTCTTGATGAAAAGAGTGTTTTAAAGAATGTGATCTGCTGTAATTTTGAGAAGGCATATGAGATAGTAGTAAAGACACTACCTGCAGATTTCGTCATTTAGGACTTTAGATCTGGTTCCGGGTTTCCTAGGAAGAAACCCTATAGTTAATTACCCTCCCAATAAGTGAGAGAGAACTTCGATTAAGGCTGTCATTTCGTGGGTTAGATGGTTGAAGCGTATGAAATGCTTAGAGATATAGAGTTTGAGAATTTAAGATATGAAATTTATCATTTCGAGCAAACATGGTTGGTGGAATGATGACGCGTGGATCTAGATCCCATGATTAGATCATCCAGGGCGGTCGTCTCCACTGTCTAGTCTAGAGGAGGTAGTAAACATGATAGAAGGATGATGCTCCAGCACATAGGTTATATGATACAGAGAAATTCTTAGACACAGGGTGGTGTTTATCAAGGAGACAATCTTAAGTACCATGGCGATATAGAGGTTGTTTGTCTTCGGTATACCTATGATTCCAACTCAAGGCGAGCCATTAGGAAGCATCATGTTCTCAGTGCATTGATAAATAATATAATAAAGTCGGATTGGCCAAACCACCGTCGGGAAGGACTCACGTGCATGCTTCTTCATCGGGAAGCTCTTGTCACTTTCGGAGGACAGGTCATTATGTCGCTTAGCGTGAATTGATTGAGAGTGAGCGTAGAACACTTGATTTGATTGGCTCATTGTGAGCTAATTTTCTTAATTTGTCACAGGATAAGCGATTCTTGAAAGGTGGATGGATTAAGTTTTGATTTAAATTTTTAATGATAGAGTTTCATTTAAGTAGTTTTTTAGAGTGATTTTGTTTAGTTTGAGTTAATTTGGTTTGAACAATTGATTAATTTGAATATATTTAAGAGCTTTAGATCCAGTAAACTTCTTTTTAATAGAGGAGTTAGATCATTGTCTTTGATGAATCAGTTTCTCGAATTTAAAATTTTTATTATAGGTTTTTAGGTTTTGTTAGCAGGACTGGATAAGACTAAGCGGGGGAAGCCCATCAAAACTTGAATTTGGGCATTCAACATAATGTTGGGGCCACGAGTGTATTTAAAATTTAGGTGATTTTATGTTTGAATTATGAGATTGAATTTATATTTTCATTTTAATTCCAACTTTAGCCTTACCTTTTAGACATTAAAATTTGCACTTAAAATCTCTGTCAGAACGTCGATGTTTATAAAATAAACTAATTTCATCTTAATGAAATCATTGATTTTGAAAATCATAATTAGAATGAAATTCTTACTTTTTGAAAAGCCTATGCTTTTGTAGATTTTGATTTAATATCGCCTTCTACATGCAAACATAAGATTGGTCACGGTGGCGAAGAAGACATTTGATTTAGATTGTAGTTTAAAACACTACGGTACTTAGTTTACTTGTTGAATTTTGTAATTTTTTCAACTTGATTATGCTCTTTCATCAATATAAGTTATGCGATTTTGATTTATTGTTTTTAGCCTACTCATTATTTATTTATCATAGTAATCACTTCCATATTCGTATGAGAATTATTAAACCCAATTTAAATTCATCCTTAGATTTTGAGTTTATTTCAAGTTTGTCATGGGTTTGGTATTAGTCTCCTCCAAATTTCAATTAGAGCTTGCCAAATTTTGAAAAATTTATAAGAAAAGAACTCACTCATTACTTTCATTTAAACCATGAATAATTTATTAGAGTTTGTGAGTTTAATATTAACCTCCCCAAATTTCACAGATTTTAAATAAATATTCTATTCTTTCCAAATTTTATTTTAAAGGCTCCCCTTTTTTTCTTATTTGGCGTTTTTTAGTTTAAAATTAGCTGCGGGTTTCCCTCTAGCGTTCTTAAATCGTTCATTTTACCCTCTCTTTTTAAGATTTGATGATTTTAAGACCTCGGTGAATCCCACGTGTAGAGAGTTTTGCATCGAGGTGTTTTGTTACTCGGTATGCCGCTGTTGACTAAGGGGTGTTTTGTGACACAACGGTTTTCATCTCGTCGCGCCCTGTTGAGCACGACGAGGTCTTTAAACCTGAAAGAAGATATACAATGCAATATATATCCATCCTCCCTTTTTTTAAAGTTTGGAAATTAGACAAAATTTTGGCAGCATTTCGTCTAGGGGGAGCAACATCTAACAAGTGGTGGCTTTCGATGCGTCTGTTGAGAGTGTAGCGGCGGTGCTGATCTACGGCCACCGCCTGCTTTCATACCATTGATATAGGATCTTCAAATCTGCAAAAAAACACAAGCATACATATATATATTCACATTCACAAATCTCACATGTTACGGCGCGTTTTTTGGCTATCGAATGAAGGAATGAGGTTAGGTATGCGATTGGGAATGTAAGATAAGGAGTGTGACGCCGAAAATCAAAAAAAAGAATTCTCCTGTTGACGATGTTCTTCCTCAATTTTGATGAAAACAGCTAAAGGAAGTCGACGTCGAAAATCGAAGGAAGAATTCGCTGTGGCGATATTCTTCTCGATTGGCGGCAAAACGGCTAAAGTGAGGAAATCATGCATCGAAGAAGAAGGATGTTGATAATATTCTTCCGATTTGGTGCCAGGGGCAATAACCAGGTGCGATCATCGAAAATTCTCCTGCAAATGTTCATCCCCGATTTTGCAAATGGGTCGCAAAGCAAATGCATCAGCGAATTATCGATGTTCTTATGGCTAAGCGAAGGTAGGAGGTTCGGTGGGAAGCGGGCAAGAGCTGTGGGTTTGTCGGCTGGATTACAGCAGGCCAGGTTTGGGCTAGATTAGCAGAATGGGCGGAACAGTGGACTGGGCTGTAGGAGCAGGATGGGCCGGATTTTTTGGCTGAGCAGCGAGCTGCAGTTGCGGGAGACACGATTGCGGATTAGCAGCAGAAGTTGATTGCAGGGACGGGATGGGTAGGTAGTGGAACGCCGGCGGCGGCAGGACGGCGGCAGCTAAACTCGCGGGTGCTGGATCGGATGGGACAGCGTGGGTCGTGCGGCGGTGCGAGGCGCAGGTCAGAGAAAAGAACGCACAGGTCGAAGGGCTCTCGGTTTTGACGAGTCGCGGTCGCGGGATGGATTGCGCGTGGTTTTGCGCGGTAGGCTGGAGGAATTGCGTCGACGAGAGGACTCGCGTTTTGTGCCAGCGGTTCCAGCCGTGGAAGCGAGTTTTGTGGAAATTCCACGCACGGGCGGGTGTAGGATGCGCCGGACGGTGGAACCGAGAGGAGAGAATTTTACCTCTTTTCTTTTTTGTTTTCCGACGAGAGAGAGAGGGTGCTGCCGGGAAGAGAGGAGAGTAGGAGAGAATGAGGAGGGAGTGGTTGTTTTTCAGTTTTTTTTTTGGCAATTTTTTTTCTCAGAAAATTGGAAATAGGGGAGAACAGTTGCTGCGTGAGGGGGTAATTTAGAAATTTTTAAATAACTTTTAAAATTAATTATGTAGTTTTAATGTGAATTTCACACCCGTAAATACACATAGTCAATATATATTAATTTAAGATAATTATGATGTTCTGAAAGTAATGGCGATGCGTCACATGATCGAATGTCGTTTGGTTTAAATTGGCGTGGGTGGGTCAATTCCAAAAATGCGTCGCTTTGACCGCTCGGAAAGCCGTCGTCCGAATTGAGTGCAAATAGTCTTATAGATTTGGCGTTTTAAATGGCGTGATGATTTCCGCGAGCGAAGGTTGTTTGATCCTCGTCGGCTCCGACATCGATATATGCGAACCGTTGAACGCCGACGGCTGATCGTTGATCATTAAGTCGTACAATATTTATATTTTGATCAGTTTCAACATTCTGAACGTGATGGTGAAGTCCGTTCGTCGATTGGAGGTCTTTTGAGGTTATTTGGTGGCCCTCGACCATTTCGATTTATTTGCTTCAATCACTTGACATTGTGCACTCATCCAATTTAGCGCCGGCCTCATTTGATAGATTTCGACGTTTCGAAGCTAATGGTGCAATCAATTTCACAAATGAGGGTCATTTGACTTAAACTGGCCACGATATCGATAAATTATTAGGTTGAAGGCGTTTAATCAATTATTGTTTGAAAAATATTATGATCAATTCGATGATTCGCGACGCAACGTTAAAGTTCGTTCATCGAAGGTCGTTTGAACAATTTTGGGCATCCAGGTGTATTTTTGAACCTCCCAATTTTCATCTTGTCATCTCCGGAAATCTTAATTGAGTGGCACTTGACTTCCTCTATACATAATGCCAACAGTATAATATTGAAAATATATGCACAAATATATGCTATTTATGATATTATAAATTTTATATCTTAATAATTATAAATAATGTATCTAATTTAAATAGAATATTAAGAATAAAAATGATAAAATAATTTTAAGTTTAACATGAACTTTCAAAAATAAAAAGTTTATAGATGATATCAAAATAATAAGAAAAAAATGGTTGAACAGTGTAAAGACGCCGAACTCCAACAATGATAAAGACAATGAAGGCACTGATAATAATTGACGATGCTCTACAATCACATACAAAATCTAGCTACGCCTCTTAAAGGATGAGTTGGAGATTTAGATTGCAGAGTTTGTTGATGTTCATATCCACAGGGCACGACTCATAATTAAGAAATCAGTTATAAGTTTATAATTTATATTTAAAATATTTTTAATTTTAATTTAATAATATTGTGTCGAATTTTTTAAATTATCATTTTAATTGAATATATTGATTTTCGATATGTGTCATTATTATTTTATATTTGATGCGTGTCACCGTTTCAGATGTCAGAATTGCATACCAATATTTCGAAAATATTGATTCATCATAGGGTATATATATATATATATATATATATATATATATATATATATATATATATATATATATATATATATAGAGAGAGAGAGAGAGAGAGAGAGAGAGAGAGAGAGTCATATAAAAAAAACCATTGGTACGTTCACACTGTGGGAGTTATTTGAAATAGACATGTGATGTGATGTCTATTTAATAACATTTTTATTTTCAATTTTTATTTTAGCTTGAAGCCGCCCATATTGCGAGAAGAAGAATTTGTTATTTTTTTAAACTAGCTTAATATTAAATCTAATTTCATTTGCGTTGCGTCAGCAAATTATAATGCTATGTTTGTCTCCATCCTCTATTATGTTGGTAGAACAATTTTTTTTTTTTCAATTCGAAACACTCACTACAAATATACAATTATATGTGTGCTAACTAAATTTTTTTGTCATGCATTTATGCATTTACTTTATTGTACTGTGATAGAAATATTTTCTTATATTTATCTGATGCACAATTATGCATACTTTTATTTTATAAGGTTTGTGCATTAAAATTTAAAAATATCAAATAATAGTATAATTGATGTTTATAATAATAATAATAATTATTATAATTATTATTAATAAATTTCAGATGCATCAACTTCCAACAGAAATTTAATTCATATGCGGTTGTCCTTTGATTTATATTATTTCATTTTAGGAAGAATCAATTCATTTGATTCTCAGCCTCAACAAAACTCGCCCGAACTCGATTCCATAACTGCCGGCCGAGCCGAGCACACAGAGTTCTAAACCGGATACATTTGGATGGTCTATCGAGGGCCCGTGGGTCGGAATTCGTGCTCGGCGATCGAGGCCCGTGCCGAGTTGTGGGGCCCGCGTAGGACGGCGGTGCATTGTGAAGGAGAAGGACGGGTCGTCGGCTGGGTCCCAGAGAGTGTACGGCACATTTGCGGGATCTGAGCCGCGACCCGTCTGCTCGAAGATAATAAAGATGTAATATTAGCCGGGTTTGGTGGTCCCGGCATGGGACAAGCCGCCTGTGAGATTGGCTATTTTTTCTCATATCTTCAATTACGTGTCACACTATACGGCTGGATTATTTTGAACGTCTGACAATACGGATGCCGGTGAATTTTCTTTTACGATTTGATTTCTTTAACAGATTCTTTTATTGTAAATCGATTATTTTTTTTTATAATACCTTTTCACAATTTTTTTTTTAAATCAAGGGCCTAGTGTAACAAATTTGATAGAGGGAAAATTGGAGCCTCACAGTATAAACTACGGGTCTCAATCACCTCAAAAGACAGTCGGTTCGATGAGGACGGTTATCTCTAGAGGAAAAAATCGAACCTCGCGGTATATGGATGGTGCTTGATCCAAACTCAATCGGTCAAGCGAGCGGTGGCCTCTCTTGAGAAAATCGAATGGCCATTATGAGAACTACAGGTCTTGATCGACTCAATCCGGTCGGTCCAACGATGAGTTAACCGCCTCTCGAGAAAGCCAGTCGTTGTATGAACTACGGCATATCAAAGCCGGTCGGTCAGCGAGGGTTGACTCCTCTCTCGAGGAAAGCGGGCCTCATTAAATGGCTGTCTTGATCAACAAAAAGAATGACCTTCTCTTAAGAAGAAGGTCAGAGCTTCGCTCCTAAAAAGAAAATAAGAAAACTTTTTTTTTTTAACATGGCCCTTGAACTTCTGCAAAATGATTTCTCATCCAACACAGAAGAACACTAGAGCATATGAGAGTTGTGTCTCCTTACTTGATATTAGCGGGTTTTTATAGACCAACTATAAGGGCAAAAAGGGAATAAATCAAAAAAAGGAAAGAAACGGACAAAAGCTGAAAAAATAAAAATAATTCTCATCAGCGCGTGTTTGCACATGTGGCGCTGGGACCGGCTTACCTTCCAGCTAAGCAATTGATATGCACTAGAAATTTTATTAGTGACACGAATCTTGATGTTAAAATCGATCTAAGTCGAAACTAGTTCATATCAAGCACTTAAATATCATTGAAAACTTTGAGATATCAAAAATTAAATAGTACCTAAATATGGAGTGTTTATGATCAAATCGAGCCTTGATGAGCGGATCTAACAAGTCCAAGATCTCTTGATTTTGACTTCATTTGAGCATTCAAATACTTAAAATACATCAGATGATCAAGGGAATCATTTTGAGCTGTCCGATGGAGTGGTTTGGATTTTGCATTTATTTACAGAAACGTCATCCCTCTAATTTATAAATAGCCCCTCATTCTTCACATGAGGAGAGCTCAAGTTAAAGAGAAGAGAGAGCTTTAAAGCTTGAAAATCCTCCGAGCATAATCGTGTCACCACTCGACGGTCGTCGACCACCGCCGTCGGCCACCATCGTCATTCCTCATCGTCGTCAACCACCATCTCCGGTCATCACCGCGACCAGTTGCTGCCAGGCTACCACTATCGCTGACCGCTTATTGACACTGCGTTTATCACTGCAATACTGCCGGGCGGCAACACTCGACATTATCACATTAATAATCTATTATCACTAGCCATTACTGTTACCACTATCGCTGATTATAGCCGCCGCTATTAATACTATTATCGGCACACTTGCTGCTACATTGATTATCATGCATTACCACGTTGCTGATTACCACCATCGATCACTCGCATCTCTCGGCGTCATCACTGCACCGACTGCTGGCCGATTGCCGTTTATCATCAATCAGTTACCAACAACTCATGTAACCATGCTGTATACTTGTTACCGATTCCTGGATTCATTGTCATGTCTTCTCGCATACAATTCTGTAATACCATTACTAGGAAAACTTTGTACTCCGAAACATATACATATTAAAAGATTTTTACTAGGCTAGACCCAGTGATTTTTTCTCCCACTTCATGAATTTTTCTACATAAAAATCCTTGAGTTTTTTATTCATTCTTCAAATATTTGTGTATGTGCTATATTTCACAACAAAGCTAAGGCGTAAACTTTTATTCTACCGCAACTAGTTTTCTAGCACGCAATAGTTTAATCTATAAATAGTCCGTCATTCTTCACATGAAAGGAGCCTAAGCTAAAGAGAAGAGAAAGCTCTAAAGTTTGAAAATTCTCCAAGCATAATCGTGCCACCACTCGACGGTCATCGACCACCGCCATCGGCCACCAACCACCGCCGACCGCCACCGTCGGCCACCACCGCCGGTCTCATAACTACCATCGAATTACCATTGTCGACCAGCTGCCGGCTACCAACCATCATTAGTATCGCCATGCTAATTACTACCGCTTCTTCATTGGTTACCACCATCGATCATCATCATCAACCATCATCGCCGGTTATCGCGATACCACTTGCCGGTTATCGCGACACCACTATCGCCGGCGCCGCTGCTGGTAATTATCGCTGCCATCAACTACCATTATCGATCATCTGCTTATCGACTACCTATTGCCACCATCGTTGCCATCGTTACCGATCATCACCGCTCATGTGTGTAAACGAGAGCTTTAGCTTGATACTTGTTCATGTTCGGCTAGTTAAGAAATTTTTTTATTCAATATGGGCTCGTGTTCGTTAACAATTGTTCGTGTTTAGCTCGTGAATTTGTTCGTGTTCATTAACAGCTCATGTTCGGCTCGAATTGGCTCGTTAAGGATTTTATTTATTTATTTATTAATATTTTAAAAATATTAAATTTGATAAACAAAATTTAATACAAAAATTCAGCTTTATAGTTGTTTATTTATAAATTGTGGAGTGTGAAGGACAAATAATAAAAATGATCTTTTCAAAAATAAATTTTATTACAAACAAAATTACATAAAACAAAAAAAAAATTATTACAAACAAAATTACATAAAACAAAATTATAATTAAATATCAGAATATGATATGATAACATAATTTATTATTAATAAAAATTACATTACTATAAATATGATTTACTACATTTGAATATGATTGAGTACACAAAATATTTAAAAATTATAAATAAATAAATAAATGAATACAATCCAATCATATACTTATACAAAATAAAATGAAACTTTAACATCTTTCAAACATGAAATAATCTTGATAATATTGGCTTGATTATTCACTCTCGAGAAGTTATCAAGTTTGACACATAAGATCTGCTTTTTGCCTCTTTATATTTGAATACTTCTTGTTACACTATATAAACAAAACTAAAAGAAATTATATTATATAATTATTGAATGGGCTCAGTTTGAAATTTTATATCTGATAATCAATGATGCCGTCATAGTTTGATGGGTCATGGCTTCTTAAAGTCTTAAAAACACAAAATCCAAAATATAATGAAACAACAAATAAAATGAAAACTACCATTTTATCAAGAACCAAATACAATGAAATAGCAAATAAAATGAAAGCTGCAGTCAAAAAATAATTAAAACTGACCCAACTAAACAAGATATATAAGCAGTCATTTTATCAAGCTAAATTGTATCTCATATTAAAAAAGATTTAACATCACAGCCCTTTAAACACCACAACTTTAAGTAATTCAGTATAAAACTAAAAATATTACTGATAAACTAAGGACCAAAATACAATGAAATAGGAAATAAAATGAAAGCTGCAGATTACAGTCAAAAAATAATTGAAATAGACTCAACTAAACAAGATATATAAGCAGCCATTTTATCAAGCTAAGTTGCATCTCATATTAAAAAAGATTTAATATCACAGCCCTTTAAACACCACAACTCTACATAATTCAGCATAAAACCAAGAATATTATTGATAAACTAAGGATCAAAGTATAATGAATCAACAAATAAAATGAAAGCAATAATATGCATGTAGCCAAATCCAATAATATGAAGAATCGGGAGAGAACAACAAGTAACCATATCTCATAATAACTGCAAGTATTTTTTAGGTTGTCTGTATCATGGAGAATTTGATTTCTTTCTAATGAAATATTAACTTGCCAATTTATAAAGTGACTGAAATTTGATGGCATGATATGTATATATTCCATGTGGAGTTTCTCCCTAATGCCTCACGACTAAGAAAACACGAGAAAATAACAAGTAGATTTATCTCAAAATAACAGTAAAGATAGCCAATTAGTATTATGCAGTAAAACAAGCTCACAACTCACTAATATTGATGGTTACTTTAATTATAAAATGGGCTCAATTTTAAATATTTTATTAGTTAATCAATGATACCTTCATAGCTTGATGACTATTTATATTTTTCAAACACCCAGAAATGATAAACCCAACTTTTTCAATAGTAATTTGCATCTTAGTTTCTCATATTAAAAAAGGTTTAACATTACAAAATATCAGCTAATCAATGAGGCCATCATAACTTGACTTGATGGATGCTATCAAATTATTAAAAACCCTATGAATCCAAAATATTCAACATAAAATCAAATGTAGTGATTTTGAAGTTAAGACGCAAGTACAATGAACTAAGCCATTTTATCAAGCTTAAGCATCTCGCTATATATGTAACGATGTAATTGATTGTGTAATTATAAATGAAACAACAAATAAAATGAAACCTGCAGTCAAAAAATAATTGAAACAGACCCAACTAATCATAAGATATATAAGCATCCATTTTATCAAGCTAAGTTGCATCTTATATTAAAAAAGATTTAACATCACAACTCTTTAAAAATCACAACTCTTAAGTCTTAATGTAGTCATAAATCATAATGGTGTAGCCCGATTGCTATATAAATAGTGTCAAATGATCCTCATGAATGAAGAATCTGGAGAGAACAACAAGTTGTCATATCACAAAATAATTGCAAGTAGACAAGTAGTCATATCTCATAAATCATAATAACTGCAAGTATTTTTTAGACTGCCTGAATCATGGAGAATTTGATTTCTTTCTAATGAAGCATTAACTTGCCAATTAACTTACCATTATGGTGTAGCCCGATTGCTATATAAGTAGTGTCAAATGGTCCTCATGAATGAAGAATTTGGAGAGAACTATATACAGCAAAAAATAGCAAATAAAACAGGAATAAAACAAAAAATAATATGAAAGTCGCAAAGATTCATAATTCAAAAATGAATTAATGAAAGATATACCTTAATGGATTCATAATGGTGTAGCTCACTTGCTATATAAATAGTATAAAATGATCCTCGTGAATGAAGATTCTGGAGAGAACACTCAAAACAACAAGTAGTCATATCTCAAAATAGTTGCAAGTAATTGTTAGCCAAAAAAAATATTTAGCAGTTATAATGAATGAGCTCAATTTGACTTTTTTTATCAGCTAATCAATGAGGTCGTCATAACTTACTGGCTACTTAAATTCTTAAAAATCCTAAAATCAAGTGTAGCACTGTTGAAGTAAAGACCAAGTGTGGTAATGTTGGCCAAAGGTCACTAAGCAAGTAAGCAGCCATTTTATTAAGCTAAGTTATATCTCATATTAAAAATGGTTTGACATCATATCCCTTTAGAATCTAAAAACCATAAATCTCAACAATCTAGGATAAAATAATGTATAATATTGATCAAGTAAAGACCAAAATACAATAAAATAAAATAAAAAAAATGAAAGTTGCATCAAAGATTCAATTATATTAAGCATAGTATTAAACTATGTTACTAATCCAAAATCCAAATAAATTCAATTGCATATATGTTGCTCCTCCATTCTCTTCATAGACCGTAGCTTCAAAATTCAGGAAGTTTCACATGCAAATTTTCTCCATCCATGATCTCTTGCTATAATAAATGATCATTTATTAGACTCACATATGAAAAAGCTGAGACAATAATAAATTAATAATTAGAAAGAAAAATAAATAATGATGAAATTGATTCTTACCAAAGGATTCTTGATGTTGCTATGAGAACCTCTAATCCAACTAGTCGTACAAACAAGTGTATTAACAATTTTTGCAGATAAAAAGCTTCTGTAATCATCCAAAACTCTACCACCAGCACTAAAAGCAGATTCAGATGCAACTATTGTTATGGAAATTGTCAAGACATCCCTTGCAACTTTGGATAAGTATGGATACTTAAGAGTATTCATCTTCCACCAATCAAGAACATCAAATTGTTCTATACTGCATTGATATAACCCTTCTTCCAAATATATTTGTAAATCTATTTTTGAAGGCTGAATGGAACTAGATGCAACAACAAAATCAATAAAACCTAACATACAATCAAAACGAGATGAAAATGATAACTCTCTTTGTAGTTGTGATGACTCAGGTGGAGGTTTTATTGCTGAACTACAACTAGCATTATTAGAAATATATTAATTATAAATCTCCAAAATAACTACTTCAACTTCTTTAATTTTGAATTCTCTCTGTAAAGATGAGTATATCTTTGAAAATATAAAATTTATGAACTTCATCTTTAAGCGTGGATCTAACACAACCGCTACAGAAATTAGCAAATTACATTCTCCTCAATACTTGTCAAATTTAATTTTCACGGCATTTATCATTTTCTTAATATATTCAATTGATGAATTGCATTCATCCATCAACAACTTCTTAATATGCATAACAGTAGGTAGAAAAATATTTGTTGTAGGATATGTCGAACCAGAAATCATTTTTTGTGATATTATGGAAAACAACAAGAAACTTCTTAATAACCTCATGCCTTTGCCAATCAAAATTAGATGACAACCACTTGTAATTGTTATCTCGGACTGCATAATGGTGGAATACACTAAGAAAAATAAATGTAGATTCAAGCATAATGTATGTAGAATTTTATCGTAGGAACATCGTGATAAACCCTTTGAAGTGGAAATCTAATTGCTTCGCCACCTCAACAAACTTATGTAATAGTAAGACTTTTTAAGATATTTTATTAACTACGATTTGATAAATAATATCCTGAATCTCCTTTAAACCATCTTGAACCGTTATATTCAAGATATGAGCACAATATCTGACATTAAAGAAATAACCCGTAAAATGCAACTTACCTCTTGACTGAAAATTAGATTTGAGAGCATTAGTGGCAACATCATTGTTTCTAGCATTATCTAATGTAATTGTGGAAACTTTATCCCGCAAATTCCACTCCAACAAGCATTCACATTGCATCATAAAAGTACATGAGGTAGTTCAAGCTTAAAGAAACTGATAATACGCTTGTGTAATTTTTAAGAATCATCAATATAATGAATTGTTAAGCACATGTACCACACTATTTGATTAGAAGTCCAACAATCAGATGTTAATGAGACAAAAGATATGCATTTAAGATATGTCTTCAACTTTTTTCTACTTCATAAACTTTCATGCAATCAATTTTTATAGTATTTCTAGAAACTCTTTCATAATTATGATTTAAGACCTTCAACAAAATATTTAACCAAATATTCTCAACCATCATAAAATGATACTCATACACAATTATCATTTTTGCTATTATTTATCTAACCTGAAGATGATCATAATTTTTTGGATCAGTAAAAATAAGAATCTCAATTTCTGAACTAGCATCATAAGACATAAAATTTAACAATTTTTGTCTTTTATCTGGCAACTCTGCAACTTATTTATTTTTAGCTTTGATCATATCACACTCCCTAACATGTCTGAGAAGTTATGAAGTGGTGCTAGTTTTGGATTTATGAAATTTTGTGCCACAATATATGCATTATAAATAGAAAGCATTGACGCATTTCAAAGTTGAAATAGTTTCTGTAAAGTACTCCCAAACTGTAGACTTCTTTTTTTCAATCTTCTTAGGAATCTCATTATTCTTCTCTCATAATTGGACTTTGATATCTTTCTCGATAATTGTTCTTTCACAACTTTAACATGTGAGAAGATAGAGTTTTAGGTTGTTCTAAGAGGTGTTGGTTATTGATCCTAGAAAGACTGCTAATGATGCAGTTTGAGATAGATCAAAATTTGACATGGTAGTAGACTATATTGAAAAAAAAAGATGTGGCAAAACTAAAGGTACAATCCATATGCTACAAGTAAGAACATTAATATAATTTATTGTCACATTCCATATAGAAATAGAGCACTAGTAAATTTGACATATTAAGCATACAAAGTCAACTTAAACATGAAGCATGAGGCTTTTCTTCTTGATCCCAACAAAGCAAAACAGAATTAAATGAGAAGTCATTTACAAAACAACCTATTTTATTTACTGTTTTATTGTGTTTTGGTCTTTACCTTATTAAATAAGTTGGTTTATCATTTTTGGGTGTTTAAAGAATTTAAGCAATCATCGAGCTATGAATGCATCATTGATTAGCTGATAAAATATTTCAAACTGAGCTCATTTTTTAATTAAAGCAACCATCAATATTAGTGAACTGTGAGCTTATTTTATTACATAATATTATTTGGCTATCTTCGTTGTTATTTTGAGATCAATCTACTTGTTATTTTCTCCTACTTTTTTAGCCATGAGGCCTTAGGGAAAAACTCCACATGAAATATATACATACCATGCCATCAAATTTCAGTCATTTTATAAATTGGCAAGTTAATGCTTCATTAGAAAGAAATTAAATTCTCGATGATACAGGCAGCCTAAAAAATGCTTGCAGTTATTATGAGATATGACTACTTGTCTACTTACAACTATTTTGAGATATGACTACTTGTTGTTTTCTCCAGATTCTTCATTTATAAAGACCATTAGACACTATTTAATAAAGAATCTAAGCACCATTATGACTACATTAAGACTTAAGAGTTATGATTTTTAAAGCGATGTTAAATCTTTTTTAATATGAGATGTAACTTAGCTTGATAAAATACGCTATATATCTTATTTAGTTGGTCTGTTTCAATTATATTTTTTATGCATCTTTCATTTTATTTATTGTTTCATTTATAAAATACAACCAAAATCAATACTACACCAGCTATATATAGATAGTAAACCCTAAACACCAAAATATGCATGACATTACAAAATCAAACTGAGAAAATACACTTAAGATTTCACAATCCAACTAGAAATCGAACACTAAATTAGAAATTTCAATAGATATTAACATTTTGAGTCATCTAGAAGACAGAACCCACTTCAAAGAACTCAAGAAGTTAGGCAAAAGATGGAGAAACTTAAAAGTAATAAATGATACCAAACCGTAAAAATTAGAAAAGCAGGTTTCGCAATCGGCAGTTCAATTATTTGGCTCTACCCGTGGATTAGAGCGTCACAACTCGCAAGAATATCAAGTGCTCGTAGTACGAGTGAGGCCCGTGAAGGAAGGAAAAATGGGAAAGTGGTCACGTAAATCTCAAATAAACAAATAAGAGTCGAAGACTCAAAGATACGCAGAGTCAAAGAGTCGAAGAGTGCGAGCGGCGAGACGTAAATAGTAATGAGTAAACTAGGGTTATCTCACAAGCTTAAATAGTTAGGGTTTAGGAATTAGGTTAAGAGAATAAGAGTTAAGATTTAATAAAAAATCTTCTCAAATCTGAACCGTTCATTTCAACAATAAAAATTTTTAATGATTCTGATTTCATCCAAAGCATTGAATTAAATTTAATTGTTATAATATGTCTAAATTTATTTAATTTAAATATCATTAATTAAATTAATTATTCATGCAAATATAAATTAATTAATAAATAATTTAATGATAAAAATATATATTATATAATTTTTATATAATTATTTATAAATATTTATTTATTTCGAGCCAAATCGAGCTGAACACGAATGAACAAAAGATTGTTCGTGTTCGGCTCATTTATATATCGAGCCTAAAATAGTTGTTCATGTTTGGCTCAAGATATTTTCTTAACGAACACGAGCTACTTAATGAGTCGAATATGAGTTGCACGCAAACAACGAGCTTTTTTGATTAATAGTCACCCAACCACCCATAATCATGTTCACCATCATCAACTATCACTAACAACTGTTACAACCTAACCATTGCTACATAGTTGTTACTCTGATTCTAGGATTCCCATTGTCAAGCATTCTCATATACAATTATGTAATCCCATTATCGAGAAAACTTTGTACTCTGAAACAGATACATAGTGAAAGATTTTTACTGGGCTAGGCCCCGTGATTTTTTCCTCCTCTTCAGGGGTTTTTTCACGAAAAAAACCTAGAGTTTCTTGTTCATTCTTCAAATATATGTGTGTGTGCTGGATTTCACAACAAAGCTAAGACGTAAACTTTTATTCTACCGCAATTGGTTTTCTAGCATGCAACAAGGAAAATATTTTTTTACATGTATTATGATTTGCGTAATAATGGCTTAAAAGAATAGTGAAATCAATAATTATAAAAGAATATATACAAAATTTTGCAAAAATCTCAAGAGTTGTCATAGGAAAATGAAATTTTTGGTATGAACCTACTTAAGGGAAGATCACTGATAAACAAGTGAGATCTTAAGTGAAAAGAGAGTCAAATATGAACAAAATAAACGAGTGGTAAACTCCTAAGACTGGAGCAAGTTTTGATTATATTGCACCTCAAAAAAATATCACCATTGCCCTAAGAATGATCCAAACTAACTCTTTTCTTTACTCTGCCTCCAATTAAATCCATCCCTATGTTGCCAATGCATGACACCTCAAGTGGTCTTATACCTCTTTTGATCCTTCATAATGCATCATGTAGCTCTCAAATATAACAATTTGAAATGTTACAAGTGTTCACAATCAGGACAAAGTTTACCTTTGTAAGGATCTTATTCTTTACAAGGAATGCTTAATTGAAAAACCTTTAAATCAAATGAATCTAACATAACCAATATACTAAATAAGATTAAAAATAATTTGCCTAGCTTGATGATTAGTAATAGAAATATTATCCATACAATATATATTATCATCACCTCTAGAAATCCTAGTTCAAGAATGGATTCAAAGCATTCAATACTAAAAATCAACAAAAAAAGTGTGATTCACCAATTGTCATTATCAATAATTAATTTAAACTTTAGCATAAATTGTGACTTTAAAACTAGAAAGATGCTTTGGCCCAAAATATCATATAAGGATTTATCAGTCACTCATGGATCATAATAAAAAGATATAAAAAAAATCATCACCAATAATGTAATTCAACTATAGTCTCATTAAATCAATGGCTTTCTTTATGCCCCCTCTATAGATACGAAAATTTGGAGCAATTGTTATTCCAAATGGAGTAGTACTTACCATGCCACCACTTAGCAAAGAGACTAGAATAGATGATAGAGTTTTCTAGATAATTTTTATTTTACTAGTCTAGTTTAATGACAAAATAAATGATAAGCCTATACCCCTCCATTCTCTCAATAGGGTAGTTTAGCCCATGAAATGAAGTGAATTTTGATAAAGGCTCCTCCATCATAAAGAAATCCAATAGCAAGAGAGGTAATCTTCTTGAGTATGCATTTAAGAATAACTGCTGACCTAAACCTATAAGAAAAAATAACTATTGATAATATCTAATATCAATTAAAAATGCCCCTAATAGATAAAAACTTATGCTCGTAATGTTTGCATTGAACTATTTATAACATAAGAAAGCAATAAAAAAGTCTTCTAGAATTTAGGGAAGTCCAAAATGGTTAGAAGAAAAATTTTCTTTTTAATCCCAAAATACCACCAATGTCATCAACATTGAAGATATATTTAGAAAAAGATACCTCGTATTTAATAGGATTATATAACCTTCAACCCCATAATAGAAGCCAAATTGTGCAAATTCACCTTAAGAGCAATTGCTATTGATTGTAAGTTTGTCTATGGCCAAAAGATCATTAGCAATGAGTAATGTAAAAATAAAAGTATAATTATTAGAAATAAATTTATAATTTCCCAAAGAGACCTCTATAAATATCCATAGAAATAATAAATATGAATAGAGATAACAAGCATCCTTGCCTCAAGTCATCTACTGAATCGAAGTATCTTTTAATTCCTTGATTGAGAATAATTAAGAAAGGAACCTCCATAATGCAAGTTGATACCCATTTAATAAAGACTTTTTGAATAAGATTGCATTCTTGTTAATACAATCAAAAAAATTTCATAAGATCAAATTTAGCACAAAATAAATTCTAAATGTTAGTTGATCCAAACTCATTTGTAAGCTCATAAGAGCATTATTATTATCAATATTTCTATCCTTGGTGAAAGAATATTAAGCTAGGTGGATTGTAAAGAATGACACATTCTTGAGGTGATTGACAAATAATTTTTGCTATAACTTTGAAAAATATATTACATAGGAAAATATACCTAAATAAATGAATTAATATGCATTTACTTTGGTATAAGAGTGTTTAGATTATGCTTAACTTTATTTGACATCCTTCCATGAGCAAAGAAATAATGAATATCAAGAAGTAATTGGCTTCCAATAAAATCTTATAAATGAAAAAATAACTTAGATGAGAAGTCATTGAGATCCTAAATTTATCAAATTGATAGTATAAATGGTAATCTTTTTCATAGTGACTTGTTGAGCAAGTTCTTAATTGTATGAAAGAGGGATGGTGTTACCACAAGGAAATTGTAAGGTTCCCAAATCCCTGATTAGCTTTACTATAAATGAAATAAAATAGTGTATTATAACATCAACCAACTCAGAATGAGAGTCATTATAAACCATGTGGGGTTATAAGCTCTTTTATGTACTTATAATGTTTCCCTCTATGAAGGAACTATACAAGAATTTAAAGTCATCATCTTCTTTTCATCCAAGCCACTTTAGCTATTTGTTTTACCCATTATTTTAAGTAAAATTTATTATGAATAGTTTATATTAATGAATTAGATTAAAAATTAGAATTTAATTGAAATGAATATCATATAGTGAAGTTAACTTAAACTTTAATTTAGAGCAATTTTGAAGTAAATGTTAAAATTGGATTATTTTTTTACTTTATCTTGTCAATTAATTTGGAATGATTAATTTTAATTTTTCTCATTTAATAACTTTTTAAGTTGTATCTATAGAAATAAAAAGGCACAAAAAAGATAATTAAAATGATTAATATACCTCTTAATATTGCCTTGATTGACTGGATAAGTTAATAGAATATTTTGGGAGTTGGATAAGTAGAACGACCATTACATGACATAATGGTGATATGAATCCTAATTTAAATTTAAGAAAAAAATTAGAGGGCTATATCAAAGAAAAATTTTGTATCAAGATATCTAATTAAACATCTACATACTTAAGATAGCTTTTCACCATTTTATTTTTTATATCACTATCATAAGTCAATTTGATTGTTGCTTTTTAAAAATTTCTTTGATAGAAAATTATTTTTTAGAATGTCATCTATTTCAATGTAGTATCTATAAAAAAACTACAATTTGACTTTTTAAAAGAGAAAATATTTATAATATCAATAATAATTTTCAAAAAAATCATTATCCCTACAATATCTTTACACCACCTTACAAGAAGCTATAGTATCCTTGAACAAATCCTAAATTTAATCAAAATTATTAAATTCATTTTAAAAAAATATGGAATATTTACATGCAGACCACACAATTCTTATGCATTTATATATCCAACACCTAAAAGTTGATATATTTATATATAATACTTTTCTATGCATGAAAAAATAAATTTCACTTTAAAAAGATTGATGATAGTAGTATCTTTGATGTGATACGAAAAAGTTAAGTGATATTTATATTATTAAAATTTAGGTAATAAATATGTAAATATATAAGAATTGTGTGGTATGTATGTAAATGCCTCAAAAAGTCTAAGTGACTTGTATATACAACTCTTAAAATATTAGCATTTTCATACTTAACACTTAAAACTTGTTATTTATTAATATGGCACTCAAAATTTATTCAACATATAAGAACAACCCTCTTTTAGCTCTAACTAATTCTCAAAATCTTGGGAGTTTCTTCTCGGCAAACCATTTTTCTCTTGTGTGAAAAATCACCTCTTGCTCTGATCAACTCTCTCTTCATTCCATGGATAGCTGAACTCTTTATCACCCTAACTAAACTGCTCTCTCTCTCTCTCTCTCTCTCTCTCTCTCTCTCTCCATTGCTTGAAGGCCTAAACTTCATCATTAAAGGTAAACCTCCTTCCATTTCTTAGAGTTGTAAGGATGTTTTGATTTAAAATTTTTAGATATCTGAACGCCATCTAGTCATTGGACATTTCAAATCTCATAATAATAATAATAAAGAAAAGAAAAAAAAATCTTAAAAATTTTAAAGTATTAAAACTTAAGTTTGATGATTTTATTTCAACTGGTGTTCTAAGAATGTTAAACTGTTAGGAGCTAAGTAAAAGAATAAGACAAAATGTTTTAAGGAATGATATAAATATTTTTAAAACGCATTATTACTTTTTTTGTAGAAGTTTATTTTGCCCAAATAGTAATAGTTTTGCAATATTTGAGTTTATATATTAACTTTCAATTCATATTACTTAAATTATTATTTACCTGGGTAGCATTTGGATACAAATGATTGTATTTTTATTTCTTTTAAATTTGGTGGATGCAAGACATAAACCAATAATCAAGATAGAAAAAAATATGATGATTTTCGAAAACACAGAGCGTAAAAAGACAGCCAATTTATGTGTCCAAAGATGAGATTGAAGAAATTTGTCCTTAGCACAATCATATTTATAAATCATTGCCAAAGATGACAAGTTTATCACCAATGATATTGAGGTGATGAATATGATTGCACAATCTGGTGGAAGTGATCAAACTGAGGTGGTGATGATAGTAACATATGATGCCTTATGTTCTCAAGGCAAAGAAGTAAGGAATTCTCTGAGATAATCGGATGACTTGCAAGCCAAAATTGCCTGTCAGGTGGGAGGGAATGGAGGAAGGTTTAAAAATGATGAAATAAGCACACAAATGGTGTTCGAAACATTCTAAGAAAAACCATTACTTTCTTATGATTCTTGTTTCCAGGAATGTCCACGAAACCTTTTGTTTTTTTTTTTTAAACATTTTATACGATTAGCTGCATGTAACGGAAGAATGTTGCTTTGACTATTTTGAGAATGATTAATGGCCTGATTATCAGTATGCATCTCAAATACTTGCGATTTGTACGTCAATACCTTAGCTGGTGAATACATGTATTGACATTCCTTTAAATGAAAGAATAACATGCTTTCCTAGCTTTAGTTGTGTTAGAATGTAGTATTTCAGATGCTTCAAATGTGTAATCCTTTTTCCTTACTACTTGACTGGATGAGTATTCTTTTTCTTCATAGTACTTCTACAAACATCTTTACTATAAGGTCTCCTATAAGCATTCTTGTTCTTCATAGCAATTGCTCATCCTGGACATTGCATGAGCGCACCAATATATTAGCCCAACTCACAGTTACAGCTAATCGCAATTGCACTTCAAAGTAAAACATGCTAATTAAAGTAATGATTATAGCTGCATGTAACTCTCCTGCTGTAGCTAACACTACCGAACTGGTTATCTCAATTAGCTTCCATTTGCACGTTCATATATGCTTTAGGTTTAAAGTTTTCAAACCATTCAAGTAATATACGAACGTTCATATATATTCTAATTCATTGACAGAGCAGTTAGCTATTATATATATCTTCGAAGTAATGTTAATTGTTGTATGTTCATATTCAATTAATATTAACTGCTGAAGACAAAGCAAGTGCAGATTGAAGTAGCATTAGATGCTGTATATTCACATTCAAAAGCTCAAATTTGAACTCAAAAATCTTTGATATCATATCCTGAGAAGCTATTCTTCTGAGGAGGTTCTTGTTAAATGTCTTGTGATTTACTTCGTCTATGCGTTTAAAGCAGTTGTGATCATCTTCTTCTGGTCTTTTACAGGAAAAAAATAATGTTGGGTCTTCTCTATTAAAGCAGTTGTAACACGTGAATAATTTACATTAAAAATTACAAGGATAATATATTTGATAAATTTTGGTTGTTAATTGATGTTGTCGCGAGCAGCTCGAATTCACTCTAAATAATGTTGAGCAGCAAAACTGTGGCGATATCAATCTGAGGTGTACCGTTAATAGAGAAGTAATATAAAGAAAACTGTCACGACCCAGCATGAATTGATAAAGTTCAGAACTAAAATGAGACTTTGCTGATTGTTTTGCCTCAAGATTTTCATCTGTCAGTCAACTGGTACAGCCAACAGAGGAGGCCAAGTTAGGGCATAGGAGACAGAAAAGGAATGGGAGAGTCTGTTCTGATGTTTTCACCTGAGGCGAGCGAGTTCCGACATGGGGAGAGCACGCTAAGGTCTGGGGAGGAGATTGAGATTGAACCAGTGCTCTCACATTGAGGTGTTCCCGTTGAGAATAAACGGGAGAAGATGGCGAGAGGAAACAGAGATGCTCTTTCGCGCTAGAGAAAAGAGATTTAGGGGAGTGTTCGGCAACGCATTAGATTTATTTTAAGTAGAATTTGGTAAAATCGGTACATCTGTATTTAGGAGTTATTTGATTGTCTGTATTTAGAGTATAAAATAAATTAAATATAAGAAATTTAAATTTTTTAGTGTTCAGTATGGTGCAAAGTAAAATTTTAATGCATTTGTAGTGTATTTGAAATGCATTAACGATATTTTGCCAGATGAATTGCCTCATTTGAGCAAATTCTAAATACATCATTATATATTCGCCATACCGACCATAGTACGCAATCGACCACCGGCCGTCGCCGCCACGCCTTTGTCACCGACCATCGCCATGCCGGCCGCCGTGCCGATCATCGTAGCCACCGCTTTCTCTGCCGACCACCGCCACCGCCGCCGTCGTTGCCGTTCTTAACCACCACCACCGTGCCGAACGCCATCGCGCCGATAATCTCAAAATATTTTATATTATATTTATTTTGACAAAAAAAGAACAAGAATTTCATATATTGTAGAATCTTCAATCAAACAAATTAAAATAATCTAAATACACTGCATTCCATTTACTTTACACTCTGAATGTAGACAACCAAACAACCCCTTAGTAAATCTTGAGCTATTAAATCCTAAGAAGTATTTGATAATAGATTTATTAAATCATGCTAAATTCATAATGATGTTTGATAAGTTATTTGAATATTTAAATCTATTATAATTAAATAATAATTTTTTTAAAAATTTGAAAATAAATAAATAAATAAATATAATATTAAAATTAAAATTCATCATTTAACAAATATATCATGTTCATAAAAAAATATAGATAAATGATACATTATTTAGATCTAGTAAAAAATTATTATGATATGATAATTTTATTTTTCAACTCTTTTGATAAAGTCAAGCATTATAAAGATTCGACCCAATTCTTATATATATGAAAAAAATTTATTAGTAAATTATATTATCAAATATTATTTTTTTCTTAATTTACAAATTAAATCATATAGTAAAAATCAGGTGTTAACCAAAAAGTTGAAAATTTTCTCTGGTTCAAATCTATCAATCCGATTTGTGAAAAAAAAAAAAATTTTCTTGTTGCGTGCTAGAAAATCAGTTACGGTAGAGTGAAATTTTATGCCTTAGTTTTGTCGTGAAATCCAACATACACGTGAAAAAAGACAACAAGAAAACTAATTTTACGAAAACAAAAAGAGGCAAAACTACGCCTAGCAAGTAAAAGCTTCCACTATATATTTGTTTTGAGTACAAGTTTTCCGATAACCAGATTATATAATTGTATATGAGAAGGGAACAACGACTATATAGTCACGCTCGTTGTAACTGCAGAAGTAGTAGACGACGAACCGCGAGAATCACCAAATGCGAACAATTACCATCGCGTAAATGCATGGAACAATCACGCGTAAACGCAGGAACAATCACTGGTATAAGTCCTCATAATGGAGACCGACAGAGATTGACGACGACAGGATCAACGCGACGGCCGATGAGCTGGCGACAACCGTGCAAAGACGATTGCTTGGAGGATCTTTAGAGCTCTCTCTCTCTTTTTGGCTCCCCTCATATGAGGAATGAGGGGCTATTTATAGATTGGAGGAGTAGCGTCTCTGTAAATACATGCAAAACCCGTATTTCTTCACTTCATCGGACGACTCAAAATGATCCCCTTGATCATATGATGTATTTTGTGCATTTGAATGCTCAAATGATGTCGGAATTATGATATCTTGGGCTTGTTAAATTCGCTCAAAACGCCGATTGACTATATAAACACTCTATGTTTAAGAGTCGATTGATAATAAATGCTTGATCTCTAGTCTTGATTTAAGATTGCTTACGCCAAGATTCGTGCGACTAATGAAATTTTCGTGGTCATATCGGTTCCCATATTTTTGGATGATATTATCTCAATCATCCAAAAATATATATGTCGAATATTTGAAAATAGCATTCTTCAATGAAATTTAGTCCTTAACTATACATTTTGA
Organism: Cymbidium sinense; assembly: GCA_021442155.1. Classification (NCBI taxonomy): domain Eukaryota; kingdom Viridiplantae; phylum Streptophyta; class Magnoliopsida; order Asparagales; family Orchidaceae; genus Cymbidium; species Cymbidium sinense. The sequence goes on from CM038219.1 coordinate 119,669,844, forward strand.
GAGAACATATCTTCACGGAGCATAAGATTACCATAAACGAAAGTGCGATGGATGTATGCTGGTATGCGCAAGATTTCTGGTTATGGACCGACATTTACTGCGCACTGAACAAGGTTTCGGGTTGGATTACGCAGAATGGGCTGCAAGAAATCGAGTATGATTTCATTGGTTGAAGAAATGTCAGGACCTCATGGGTCGAATAGACTGACGGGCCGGAAAGGTTGGACGGACGCTTTATGGCAAGGGTCGAACGGGTCGCGAGGACCGCAGAACGCCGTAGCGCTGAATGCGCGGTCGATTGGCTACGGCGGTGACGCTCAAGCGGCCGGCGGGTTATGGGCCGAACGCGCGCTGGTCGCTGTTCACATCAGGGTCTGATCACGGGCCGAAATTGGTCGCTGAACGGCGGGAGCTGCGGTCAATGAACGGCGACAATGCCAGAAGGTTGAGCTGCCAAGGCTACGCTGGTGCCCAGCGCAAAATGTTCGTTTGGCCCTTGAATGGTTTTGGCTTTGGGCGATTTTGAGCGGTTTTTATTGAATTTTTGACCTTTTGCCTATGGGTTTATAAAACCCCTGTGGCTGGAGAAGGCACCTTCTCTCTTGAGAAGGTCGGAGGCGATCAAGACTGCTTCATACGGTGAGCTGATTTTTCCTCAAAGAGGCATTGACCGCCTTGTTGGATCGACCGGGTTTGGCGATCAAGACCCGTTCATCTGGCGAGGTCTGATTTTCCCTAAAAAAGGCGACCTATCGGACCGACCGGTTTGGAGGATCAAGATCCGAAGACATATACGGCATTTTCCCTCGAAAGTGGCGTGATCGCCTTATTGGACCGACCGCCGGAGGCGATCAAGACCCGTAGTTCACGGGCGGCTCGATTTTTTCCTCGAAAGAGGTGTTGACCGCCTGTCGGACCGAATGTGACGCGGCGATCATCGATGATAAACGAGACGGGTTGACGCGATGTCCACGATGGTGGTCACGATAGTGGTCGCATGGTGGTGACCGCAAAGATTTTGGCGATGGTGGCGGTGACCGCGACGGCCATACGGTCGCCTGCGGGTGGTCAGGGCAACGGTGATGTGATGGTCAGTAATCCATCGTATCGGGTGGGAATGACCGGCGACGATGGTGGTGACCGACAGAGAATGCCGGTGATGGTCGGCGTGACCAATGAGTAGTGGCGCGGATCGACAGCAATGGTCGACGGGCCGAGGGTGGTCAGAAGCAACGGGCATGAATAATATGAATGATATCAAGTCGGCGGGATAACCGGCGACGGCGGTGGTGACCGCGGCGATTATGGCGGTCGCAGCGGACCGGCGCGACGGTAGTCGGCGGCGTGACCGACTCGTGGTTGGCGGCAGGATCGGCTATCCGAGGTTGTTTGTTGAGTGACTTCGATGACGCTAACTGTATGGAAGTGGTCGAATTGAATCTGAGGATTTTGACCTATCCGAGTTGTTTGTCATAGTGTTACCCGGCGACGCTAACTTATGTGGAAGAGGTTGGATTGAATACCGGGATTTTGACCCATCCGAGGTTGTTTGTCGAGTGTTTCGATGGCATAGCTGGAAGAGGCCAGAAGTCCACCAAGGACCTTTTGACCTATCTAGTTGTTTGTCGAAGTCTTTGCTCGGCGACGTTAACCTATATGGAAGAGGTGGAAGTCCACCAAGGACCTTTGACCTATCCTAGGTTGTTTGTCGAGTGTTACCGAGAATGTTAACTTGTATGGAAGAGGTCAATTGAATCCGAGATTTTGACCTATCCGGGTTGTTTGTCGGTGTTACCCGGCGACGTTAACTGTGGAAGAGGCGAGAAGTCTACAAGGACCTTTTGACCTATCTAGGTTATTTGTCGAGTTTTGCTATGACGTTAACCTATATGGAAGAGGTCGTGGGAAGTCCACCAAGGACCTTTTGACGTATCCTAGGTTATTTGTCAGAGTGTTACCCGATGACGTTAACCTGTATGGAAGAGGTCGTGGGAAGTCCACTATGGACCTTTTGACCTATCCTAGGTTGTTTGTCAGGGTGTTACCCGATGACGTTAACTTGTATGGAAAAGGTCGTGGGAAGTCCACTAAGCACCTTTTGACCTATCCTAGGTTGTTTGTCAGGGTGTTACCCGATGACGTTAACCTGTATGGAAGAGGTCGAATTAAAACATCCGTTTGTGGTTGTAGCCAAAGTTGTTCCTTAACCCTGGTCTCATTTTTCCATGAGTATGAGTGAAAAAATATAATTTGTAAAGCTATATCTCTTCTCAATGTTGAAATATCCTCCAACTTTGACTTATTTCTTGGGATGGTAATCGATTAGATGCTTAACATGGGTGATCTTCTAAGATTAAGAGTTGCCCTCCAGTTTCTGACAGAATCTGAAGAAACTAAGTTTGAAGAATCTTCATTCTTCGCTTGCACTCCTTAAAAGCTTGAAATGCTCCACCTCGATGGTGGTTTTGATCTTGTTGAAAACTTGGTCATCACACAAGATGAAATAATGGGAATCAACTTCCCACGACGGCCAAACTGTTGCTGCTAGAAAACCATGGTAGAAAAGTTTACGCTTTAGCTTTGTTGTAAATCCAGATCACACGTGTATTTAAAAGTGAACAAGAAAACTCAATTTTAATGAAAAATCTCGAAAAGAGGGCAAAAAATCACTGAGTCTTTAAGAAAAAGCTTCCACTATATATTTGTTTTGGAGTACAAGTTTTCCGATAACGGGATTACATAATTGTATATGAGAAGGGAACAACGACTATATAGTCACGTTCAGGTTGTAACAGTTGCTAGTAGAAGTGATGATGGTGAATATGAGCAATCACCTAGAAATGCGAACAATTACCTGCGAATGCAGAGAACAATCACGCGTAAACGGTGGAACAATCATTGGTAGAAGTCATCATGATGGAGACTGACAGAGATTGACGACGAAAAGGATCAACGGCGGCGTGACGGCTTGGTCGACACCGCCGAGTGGCGACGATTGTGCTTGGAGGATTTTAGAGCTCTCCTCCTCTCTTTGGCCTCCTCATATGAGGAAGAGGCTATTTATGAGTGGAGCGTCCGTAATACATGCAAAACCCGCACCACTCCACTTCATCTGACGGCCAAAATGATCCCCTTGATCATATGATGTATTTTGTGCATTTGAATGCTCAAATGATGAATTATGATATCTTGGGCTTGTTAAATTCGTCGTCAAGACGCCGATTTGATATAAACACTCTATGTTTAAGAGTCGATTGATAATAAACGCTTGATCTTAGTCTGATTTAATGCATCGATTGCTTTCACGCCAAGATCAATTAAATTAATTTCGCTCATATCGCTTCAAGTTTAAATAAGCAATTTTACTATGTAAACTATGCTTCTCAAATAAAAAATACCTAAATAATATTTGATTTATTATCCAAATTAATACATAATACGTAGTTATATATTCTAAGGGACCGGTCATATTGCAACTCCTTAATTAAAATTTATTTTAATTAGTTTAATAACATAAAAAGTTTAATTATAATTGATATAAGTTTGATACTTAAAATTCATACCTAATTACTAAAAATATTGTTTAATAATTAATGTAATTAAAAAAATAATTGAAATTAAATCAAATTAAATACAAAGATCAAGAACATCATCTGCAAAGTGATCTAATTTCATTCATTTATTAATATTACTATACAATTATGATTTTATTATGGGAGTTTATATAGTAAATTAATGTTTTGAAAAGTTTTATATGTAATAATAAATTAAAAGTAAATTAAGAAAATGTTTGACAAGTCATAAGAGAATTTAAGTCTATTAAATTTTAAAGAATACCTTTTAAGAAAAAAATCAAAACAAATAAGTAAAAGATGAAATAAAGTTAGAAAACAATACATAATGCTCATATTTAAATGTTATTAGATAATTTATATATCTAACATGTAAATTTATTTGATCAAATAGAACTGAAGTGAGTATAATCACATTAAATTAAAACAACTAAATTATAATTAGTAAATTATAATCAACTAATATAGCAATTAATTATAAACTATAATTATATTTAGTAAGTTATAATTAACTGAACATAACAATCATTAAATTTATAATAACTATAATTATAGGTAATAAGTTTTAATTAAATAGCATAGCAATTAATTATTAGTATATCCAGTTAAATTATTTAAAAGTAAGTTAAATATAATTAAAATTTAATAATAAATATTAAATTAGTTAAATTTAATTATACCCTAATGCTAAACCATCTAACATTGCCATACCAAATGATTGGCCTCCTCCTTCCTCCTTCCTTCGTCCTCCCACGTGACCACTAGCAGTCCAGCATTGAAAAGAGCTACGCAAAAGCTCTATGGAAAGAGGCTGCATCCACCGTCGGCACGCCCATCGTCGCAATTTCTCCCTTGCTTTCCTTGAACTCGCATCGATTCCTCGCCGACTGGTCACCTTCTAGTATGGTCTCCACTGCTTAAGGGCTCATGCACATCTTCCTTCTTCTATTGCTGCCCAACCTTCTTTTATGTGCTTCAATTTGTAAATCAGAATCCACCTTCCAACGGGATTTACTAAATTTGAGATTTACAAGATTTATGGATTTACAGAATCAGATTTACTAACCGAATGTGTTTGTACAATTGGATTTACATATTAAATCGAAAATCTGCTACCAAACACCCCTTAGGGAGCATTTGAGATATCTTTATGGTTGTTTTACTTTTCAAAAAGTAGTTATAAAGCAACGAAGATGTGTTTGGCTACAAGCTTATTGGTTGTTTTTCATAAAGTTTTGTGGTAAAAAATTACTTTTGAGAACGAGAACTATTTGAGTATAGTGGCTTTCAAAAAGTTATTATTTGAATTTTATTAAAATAAAAATATATATATATAATATACACAACAACTTTTTCTAAAGCCGCTTTTTCTACAATATTTTTATAATCAGCTTTTCAAAAAGTTACAACTGCCCCAAACAGACCCTTAGACTAATGATGCATTTGGGATAATTTTATGCTTTATTTTAAGAATCAATCCGAATGTAAACATAGCTAAAGTAAATATAGGTATAATTGACTATCAATTTTATGGTGCTTTTTAAAAAGTTTTATGATTAAAAATTACTTCAGAGAATTATAGCTTTTAGAATGTGGTGACTGTTATAAAATTATTGTTTGAATTTTTCAAAAAAAATATTTATAACACCCAAACTAACTTTTCAAAAATCTAATTTTTTTCATAATAATTTTATAATCAACTTTTCAAAAGCTATAAACTAATCATAAAACCTACTAGATTACCAAAAGAATGAGTTAAAGTAAGCCAAAGTGAGCTAAATTTGTTCAAATTCGATTTTAAAATAAATTATGAGTTAAATTTGATTAGCTAATAAATTAAGTTAAAATCAGTTTTGACTCAAATAATTAGGTCATTTGGTTATGTTATTTAATAAATTTTATTATAAAATATATTTAAAATATATTAAAATTAAATAATTTAAGTATATAATTATTAAAAATAATTAAAATTATATCTTATTTTTATATTAAATAATTTATTATTAAATTTTAAATTTTAATATTTTTATTATAATTATTATTTAAATCATAATTATTTTATCTCTTTTATATTCTCGAGTTCAGACTCAATATATTAATCAAGTATAGGATCAGACCAAAATAATTTGAATTTGACTTAACTTCTACATGCCTAATTATTGCACGAGATTTATTTATTTTATGTTAAATGAGTGCTCGAGGTCAGATTAGTAAATAAAAAATTTTAAAGGTTAGATACTTAAACATTAATTTTAAACATATAAATCTCTCAAAAATATAATCGATAGGCATTAATAAAAATTTTACTGTACTCGTTTTAAATAAAAACTGTTAATTAAAAAAGTTATTTTAATGAACATTTAACCAAGATATTATAAGCTATTTTTTTAGGTAAAAAAAGTAATTATTTGGATATGTACGGTAAACTAGCTTTTGGCTCTTACGAAATTAATTATTACTAAAAAATTATTTCTCTTTATAGCTCTGAGTATTAGCTTATGTTGTCACTGGCGTAGCACCCAAGAAGGTGAGAGACATAGAATAAATATTTTAATTAATATTAAATACATAAAATTTGGCAAATTTTCCCAAAAAAATGTCGAATAAATAATTCAAAATATTAGTAAAAAATTTCAAAAGACTTGTGGGGCTGCGGCCCACGACAGAAATTAATGATATTTACATATAATTATAGATAATGATATTTTTCACATAAATTAACAGTGTACCATTTCAATTTAATAAGGACATATATAATTTTTTTTATGATCCATTTGAAAGTACCTGTATCTCTTTGTTCTTAAAGTATTGAGAACTTAAATTTATTTTTTATTGACTTATTTACTTATTTATTATTCTAAATATAAACTTAAAAAATAAACAAATTCAAAATTTTAAATTACTTTTATAACATTTAAATAATTAATTATTATAATTGATATGTCTTTTGAAAATCTCCTAGTTAAAGTATAAATCTTGATGATGTAACATCACTTATAAGAGATAAATGAGGAATTGAGCGAATAATTGTTCACTGTGAAAATTATTTGTGTTAGTGTTTGAATGACTCTTTTTATGTTACTGTTTGAAAATAACTTTGTTTTCGTAGTAATGTTCAAAATACAATAATCCCAAAAAAAAAATTTGTAAAGATGAAATCATGTTTACTATTAATATATATATATATATATATATATATATATATATATATATATATATATATATATATATATATATATATATATATATATATGTGTGTTTTGTGTTTTATGTATATATAATAAAAATAAAAATAAAAATAAAATAAAAATAAAAATAAAAATAAAAATAAAATAATAATGATAATAATAAAAATAATATATAATATATTGTAATATATAATGTTTACTATTGTAATATATATTGTAATTATTCACGAGATTTATTTATTTTAACCATTAAACCATGTTTACTATTGTAATATATAATGTTTACTATTGTAATATATATTATAATTATTCAGGAGATTTATTTATTTTAACCATTAAATCATGTTTACTATTGTAATATATATATGTGTGTTATATATATATATATAATTGATATGACCCTGAAAATTCCCTACCAAGCGAATCACAAAGAAGCTAATCAAATTGAAACCGGTGAGATCACGACTTAAAATATCATTGGAAACTTTGAGACATCGTTAAATTCTAAAAGCTCTCAAATATGGAGTGTTTATAGTCAAATCGGCGCCTCGACGAGCCGCCCAACAAGCCAAAGATCTTACACTGACTTCATTTGAGCATTCAAATACACAAAATACATCATATGATCGAGGGAATCATCATGAGCCGCTCGATGGAGGAGTGGATTCGATTTTGCATGTATTTCTGAGACGCACTCCTCCAATCTATAAATAGCCTCATTTCTCATATGAGGGAGGCCAAGCAAGAGAGAGAGAGAGCTCTAAAGATCCTCCAAGTACAATCGCGCCACTCTGACGTCATTAATCACCGCCGCCGCCGGATCCTCACGCAATTGCTCGATCTTCATCGATGACTTCTACTGATTGTTCCTCATTTCGCCGAATTGTTTCGCATTTCTATGATTTCTCCATAGCTCACCATCATCTGCTACTACAGCAATCATCGCACTGATTGTCACATAGTTGTTCCTTTCATATACAATTTTGTAATTCCTCAGACGGAAGATCTTGTACTCAAACAGATACATAGTGGAAGCTTTTGTACCCCGTGGTTTTCCCTCTTTTGAGGTTTTCACGAAAAATTGAGTTTTATTGTTCACTCTTAAATAGTGGTGTGTTGGATTTCACAACAAGCTAAGAATACTTTTATTCTACGAACTGGTTTTCTAGTAATGTAATAGCTCTGGAAAAACTGATTCTCATTATTTCATCTTGTATGACGCCAAGTTTCCAACAAGATCAAAACCACCATCGAGGTGGAGCATTTCAAGCTTTTAAAGAGCGAAGAATAAAGATTCATCAAACTTTGTTCCTTGATCGCCGGAATGGGGCAACTCTAATCTCAAGATCACCCATGTTAAGCATCTAATCGATTTCCATCTAAAGAAACAAGTCAAAGTTGGAGGATATTTCAACATTGAGAAGAGATATAGTTTTGCAAATTATATTTTCCACTCATACTCATGGAAAACGACCAAGGTTAAGGAGCAACTTTGGCTACAACCACAAACGGATGTTTTAATTTGACCTATTCAAAAAAGGTTAACGTCATTGAGCAAAGACTCTAACAAACAACCTAGGATAGGTCAAAGGTCCTTGGTGGACTTTCCATGACCTCTTCCATACAGGTTAACATCATCGGGTAATACTTTGACAAACAACCTAGGATAGGTCAAAGGTCCTTGGTGGACTTCCCACGACCTCTTCCATACAGGTTAACGTCATCGGGTAACACTCTGACAAACAACCTCGGATGGGTCAAAATCCTCAGCGGATTTAATTCAACCTCTTCCATACAAGTTAACGTCATCGAGCAAAGACTCTGACAAACAACCTCGGATGGGTCAAAATCCTTGGTGGACTTCACGACCTCTTCCATACAGGTTAACGCCATCGAGCAAAGACTCAACAAACAACCTAGATGGGTCAAAAGGTCCTAGTGGACTTCCTACGACCTCTTCCACACAGTTAACGCCATCGAGCAAAAACTCACGACAAACAACCTAAGATAGGTCAAAAGATTTTGGTGGACTTCACACCTCTTCCATACAAGTTAATGTCATCGCAACACCGACAAACAACCTCGATAGGTCAAAAATCCTCGGATTCAATTCAACCTCTTCCATACGGCTCCGGTAACACTCACAAATAACCTGGATGGGTCAAAATCTCGAGGATTCAATTCAACCTCTTCCACACAGGATAACATCATTATGTTAACATCATTGAGCAAACACTTTGACAAACAACCTCGGATGGGTCAAAAGGTCCTTGGTGGACTTCACCACCTCTTCCATATACTTAACGCCATCGTAACACTGACAAACAACATCGGATAGGTCAAAATCTCGCGGATTCAATTGACCTCTTCATACAGAAGGCCATTGGTAACACTCGACAAACAACCTCGATGGGTCAAAATCCTCGGATTAATTGACCTCTTCCATAGTTAGCGCTATTGGGTAACACTTTGACAAACAACCTGGATGTCAAAATCCGATCAATTCAACATTCGCCATTACATGCACTATCATGTTAACATCATTGAGTAAACACTCTGACAAACAACCTCGATAGTCAAAATCTCAACGACGCCGCCGCCGCCGCCGCCACATCGTTGATACCCCGCCAACCGCCAACCTCAATGTCACTGCTGACCACTGCCGGGCCATCGCCGCCGCAACTATCGCTGTCATCACTATTGTCGCAGCATATCATGTTGCCATCGACGCGCTGCCGCTGCTGACTACTGCTGCGATTACATCGCTGAACCTCAGCCGCTAACTCAGATGGCCATCGCATCACTATCTTGCCGGCTACTTGCTGATATCGCCGGCATCTGGCCATCACTATTATCGCTGGTCATCCGCCTGACTACTGATGCTGGCCGCCATGTTGTTACCCGCTACGCGCTATACCACCTCTATCGACTTAACCATCACGCTGACTATCACCGCATCGTTACTAGAATATCATTATCTCGCCACTACCGGAATGAGAATACTTTATTCGCCGCTGTTGCATCGCTGAATTATCGGCTAACCACCGCTTCGCACCATCACTGCATTTTCCGACACAAGATTACCGCTATCCGATTTACTATCGCCAGCACTTTGACTACTGCTGCCGGTTGCCGCTGACAACCTCTGCTGCCACTAACCATCAGATGGTATCACCTGACCACTGCTGCCGGCTACTACTGACTATCCCAATCTACTATCGACGCTGCCATCACTGCTGACCGCTGTTTCAATTGCTATTGCTGACCATTCTGCCGCTCATCCGCTACATTACTGTTGCTGCACCGCTGACATCGCTGCATAATCTCATGGCCACTAATTATCGTTTGGTTTTTCGCTAACCGCGGCCGCCATCGTGAGCATTGCAACCCAGTCTCGTTATCTCTCTGATCCTCCCCGGTCGGTCCGAGAGGTTAGTTAACACCTCTTTCGAGGCAGAACCGGAGCCTTGCCGTATGAACTACGGGTCTTGATCGCCAACCCTCGGTCCGACGAGTCGCTAACACGCCTTTCGGGAACGGAGCTGCGCAACTACGGTCTTGATCGCTTGATCCCGGCCGGTCCGACGATTAGTTAACACCTCTTTCGAGGGAAAATCGAGCCTGGTATGAATTACGGTCTTGATCACCTCGATCTGGTCGGTCCAACGAGGTTAGTTAACACCTCTTTCGAGGAAACTGAGCTGTATGAATTACGGTCTTGATACTCAACGACCTTCTCTTAAGAAGAAGAGAAGGTGCCTTCTCCTTTGCTAGTTTTATAGACCCTTTTTAGGGGCAAAAAGGTAAAAAAGCATCCAAAACTGCCCAGAACCACCCAAAACCGCTCAAAACGGGCCAAAACGGGCCAAAATAAAGAGGGCACGCTTTACACGCCTCGCACGCCAAGTATCCACTGAAGGCCCAGACACGCCATCGAAGCGCTAGCGCTCGGGTCCGCTGATCTACGGCCCGCCGTCTAATCGTCTGCACACCCGCCATCCGTGTTTCATGACACTCGCCATTGCCTGAAGCGATTCGCCGCCTTGCCGCACCCACCGTTCAGCCAGAATCGACGACTCAAGATCGTGTTTCAGCTCATCATACCTACCGATCCACTGTGATTTAACCTCTCGGCCTGGCCAGATCTACACTACTTTGCTTATGTGCCTGTGACTCGATATTTTCAATTGCTCAGCTGCACAGAAAGCTGCCCGGCCCATTCTTTTCACGACTCGAATCTATTCTCCCTAAGAAAGGCTAACACCTTTCTTCTTTATAAAATCAAAGTAGCCCACTGATTTCTGCAGCCCGTTCTGCATAATCCAACCCGAAACCTTATGCCCGCAAACCCCCGTAAATATCCGCATGGGTCCGTAACCTCAAAATTTTGTGCTCGCACATACCTACACATATTTGTGGCTGTGCATCTGCTTCCGTAGTCATAATCTTGTGCTTACATAAATATCTGTTCTCTCAAAATATGTGGTTAATGGACGATTTCATGAAGAATTTACTATTTTGAAGTATTTTGCACATATATTTTTGATGATTGAGATAATATCATCCAAAAATAGCAACGATATGACCCTAAAAATTCCTCTAATCGAAGCAATCTTGATGCCGAAAGCAAGCTAATCAGAAATTGAAACTAGTCGAGATCAAGCACTTAAAATATCATTGGAAACTTTGAGACATCAGTTAAATTCTAAAACCTCAAATATATAGAGTGTTTATAGTCAAATCGAAAGTGTCTCCGACAGGTTCCAACAAGCCAAATATCTTACAATTACAATTTCATTTGAGCATTCAAATACACAAAATACATCATATGATCGGGAATCATCAGCCGATTGGAGGAGGTTCGATTTTGCACGTATTTACAGAGACGCCACTCCTCCAATCTCTAAATAACCCCTCATTCCTCATATGAGGGGAGGCCAAGCAAGAGAGAGGAGAGAGCTCTAAAGATCCTCCAAGCACAATCATGTCACCACTGACGGCGGCCAACCACCGCCGGGCCTCACCGCCTGATCCTTGCCGCCAATCTCTGCCGATCATCATGATGACTTCTACCAAACATTGTTCACGCCGCGTGATTGTTCTCCGATTGCCAAGAATTGTTCTGATTTCACTTGATTTCTCCGCAGTTCACCATCTTCTCTACTACTAACAACTTTACGTATGTGTCACATATTGTTCCTTTCTCATATACACTATGTAATCAGACGGAAGATCTTGTACCAAATGACATACATTGGAAGTTTTTTGGTTAGCTGGTTTTCCCTCTTTCGAGATTTTCCAAGTAAAATTGAGTTTTATTGTTCACTTTTAATTGTGTGTCGGATTTCACAACGAAGCTAAGACGAATACTTTTACTCTACCGCAACTGGTTTTCTAGCACGCAACAATAATAAAAATGAAAATAAAAATAAAAAGAAAAATAAAATAATAATGATAATAATAAAAATAATATATAATATATATATTTTTTATTTTGAGCTAAATTGAGTCGAAAAAGATCGAACAAATGATTCTTTATGTTCGACTCGTTTATAAATCGAGCTTAAAATATTTGTTCATGTTCAGATCGTTTAGTTAACAAACGAGTCCAATATGAGCTACTTAACGAGTCAAACACGAGCTATTCACGAACAACGAGCTTTTTTAATAGCCCTAATTACTTAGAATTAAAATCTTAATCTTTGAAACTCTCTTTTGATCAGCATAGAACTGAGATTAAATACCTTGATTAGATCAAGAGTAATCTGATTTTGAGTTCAGATTAGCCCATATCAAGCACTCAATAAGATTCCTAAATAACTCATAAATATAGAATGTTTATAGTCAAATGGAGTGTCTTGACGAGCCGGATCTAACAAACCTAAGATCTCTTAATTCTGACTTCATTTAAGCATTCAAATACTTAAAATATATCTGATGATCGAAGGAACCATTTTGAGCCGTCCGATAGAGTGGTTTGGATTTTACTTGTATTCATAGAAATGTCACTCCCATAATAAAATAGCCTCATTCTTCACGGGGGACCTGCTAGAGGACAAAGAGCTCTGTGACTTGAAGAATCTCAAGCCATCCCCCGATCGTTGTTGGACTACCGTCGACCACCACCGCTGGCTGCCACCACCCGATAGTAGTCGGATCACCACTGGTTGCCGCTCCGTTACCACGGCCGGCATCGCCGATCAGCCGATCACCGCTACCATGCCGCTGTTACCATCGCTAATAGCTGATCAACATCGGCCACCACCACCGGTCACCACCGCTAGCTGCAACCAACCGTCATCTAACTATCGCTCGATCATTGTCATCGGATCATCAAACTACCACTTCAAGCGAAGCCTTCTTCGCTGATCCAGTGAAGATTCTCACAGAACCTACTTTTATAAATTATCCTTTTACAACTTTGGAGACAAGATAATAATTGTAACAACTGCTGATATAGTAAAATTATTTTTAAGTGGGCTTGGCCCCATGGTTTTCTCCTTCTTGGATTTTCCACGTAAAAATTCTAGTATCTCTCAAACTCTTCTGTTGAGTGTGTGGAACTTTCATGCAACGCAAAGACATCAAATTCTTCTACTCTACTGATCCGAATCTTCTTGCATACAATAATAATGATAGCTTACATCACCAGGTTCTACTTATTTTAGATCAAGGTCTATTAAAATCAATAAGAAGTTAAGTAATATTGTTGATTCTCAATGATATTGAAAGTTTCAATATTTTCAAATAAATTCAAGTTCATCTAGAATTCACACAATTTAAATAAAAAATTGTTGAACACTTGTGTAGTCATTAATCTTCTACTAGAACTCAACAATTGAGGCACACAAAATTCTATGTGTGCAAATTAAATTTCAATTATAAATTTCTTTTTCAAAACCTTAAATATAATATTTTAAAATATTCAACAACAAAAATAATTAGGTTCAAAAGTGAAGAAAAGTTTAACTTTATATATCTCATTTTTGTGCAATTAGCTAAATATCAGTCATCTATTTATTTTATTTTGGATAAAAATATATGTAATATTCATATACCATTAACACCATTTTAACTCAATACACTTTCAACCATTTTCTCTTATACTAATTGTTGTTTTCTTCATCTTATCATAAGAGTTTTTTTCATATTTGTAGGATAAGAAGACTGTGATGGTGTATATAAATTAGATGAACTAGTTTACTCCAACTTCAATAACCATGATTTTATTTAAAATTTTAAGAATATTATAGACATGTAATCAAGGTGTGGCTATAATGATTGATGATACGATTTATATCAACTAAAGAATTGAGATTATATTGATAGAAACAAAATATAAATCCTTGAAGAAATAGGTTGAATCAAGTTCAATAAAAGGTTAAAAATGTTTAGTCCTTATTTGAACAATGTTCAAACCTAGCATGAAGTTCGTCCAAATCTAGAATAAAAGTTTGAGCATGATTCAAATTTTGAACATTATTCAATTAAAGTGTTACCATGTTTTAAACCTTATTCAAACTTAGTTCAAACCTACTCTAATTCTTGTTCGAATATTGTTTATCATGATTGAAGTTGGTTCCAATCTCTTGTAACTATTGATCATACCTCATCCAATCTTTATTCACATAAGATTATAAATAATTAAAGTATGTTCAACTTTTTTATAAACTAACAAGCTTTATTTGAATCACATAGTAATCGTGTTTATGTTTATTTTTATAGAACTTTTATTCTTAACATGATCTAACAATAATATTATTATGATGTTGTTGACCTCACTTTTAGAGTGAGCCCTCAACTTCCTCATCATAGATCTAAGACTCTTATAGACACTAAGAGTTCCTTAGTATTAAGACACTTCTAGTGATTAGGTGAACACTTAAACCTAATTCTAGAGACTTAGAAGAGTTAGCCATAAGAATAAGTTACGCCTTAGGGATTTAGGAGGACTTGCCTATCCTATAGCCCAAACCAAATCCTTGCTTCCTTCTTTCAAACCAAGCCTCAAATTCAAATTCAAATTCTAAAATCAAATCTAACTATCTAATGATTGAAACACATGATTAAATCAATTCCAAAATCCCTTCCTAAGCCCTTGATTTTATCTTATAGACTTAGCCTAAATAAAATCCAAATCGACCCCAATCTAATTGAATTTATCAATTATCAAATTTAATTCAAAATCAAATTCTAAATCATGAATCAAATCCAACTATCCAATGATTGAAACCCATGATTAAATTCAAACTCCAAAACTCCTTCCCGAGCCATATGAACCACCTTCATATGCTCAATCAAAACTCCTTCAAAACCAATTAAACTTGGTTGATTTCCTTATAAATCAATCATTCCTTCATTTATATTCACAAATATAAATGGAATCCTAATTCAAACAATTCAAATCAAATCAAAATAAATCAAACCAAATCAAGATCCTTCTTAAGCCATATGGACCCACCTCCATAAACCTAATCAAATCTTGATCCAAATCAACCCAAACTTAATGGATTTCTTTATAAACCAATCATTCATTCATTTATATTCATAAATATAAATGAAACTCACCCTCCAATGACCAATAATAAATCAAACCAAATCAAAATGCAAGTTAGCCTTTTTGACCTACATCCCTTAATTTGGTCAAATTTGCTTCCAAATCACTCTAAACTCAAGTGATTTTCTCATAACCCATTTATATTTTTATTGATATTCACAAATATAAATGAAATATAAATTCAAATGACCAAAACTAAACTCAAATCAAATCAAATTCTCAATTTTAGCCATTTTAGCCAAACTTTTGAACTTGGCTAAATGAAACCCAAATCAACTCAAAACTTATGAATTTTTTCATGATTCAATCATTCCTACAATCATTGATCCAAATATAAACATAAACCACCATTATCAAATCAAACCCAAGTTGACCCTTTTGACTTGAAATTGTCATATGAACCAAAACCCATTTGGCTCTAAACTAATTGTAATTGGATTTATATTTCAATCCTAAGCTCATATGTGAGTTCAACTAAACTTGAATCAAACCTTGATTAAGCCAATTGACCCATTTAGGCTCACTTGACCCAAAGTGACCTAAAGGCCTTCGAGCCAAGTTCTAATCCAACCCAAATTAGATTGAACTAAGCTATCTAAATCTCAATCATGATCAATCATCATGGGGTGATCAACCACCTTGAATTGGGTCAAAGCAAGTTAAATCTAACCTTTGATCAAATCAACATTTAGCAAAAATGAAACCCAAACTAGCCAAAATCCATCATATGCCAAATTGATTGAAGCCATTGACCCAAACCCATTCATAATAAATGATTGAACATGACCAAGCCATCTATTGAACCAAACCTAGCCTAATTGACCACTTGACCTAAGTTGACCCAAATTGGCTTAAAAAGCCAAAATGGATCAAATCATGATTTAATCCAAATTGATTGCAAAAAATAGCTCAAGTTCATTCCAAACCACTTATTGAACTTGACCAAAGCTATGATTAAGCCCAAGTTGACCAATTGGTCAACTTGACTCAACCTAGCCCAATTGACCTAAAAGGTAAAATTGATTCCAAATTAGATCAAACCAAAGTCTACAATCATTTTAAATTGACCAATTGAACTTGTCTCAATAATTAACCCAACCTAATTTGGTCAAACTGGTTAAATTGGTCAACTTGACAATTTTGACCCTTTTGAATCCAAATGAGTCAAATCTAAATCTAGACCAAACCAATCTAAATTAATTGAACCAAAATACCCCAAATTATCATATGAACCTAACCCAAGCCTTAGTTTGACCCAATTTGACCAATTGGTCAACCCAACCCAGCCTAGTCCAAATGACATTCATTTGACCAATCCAAGCCAAATCACTCCAAACCAACTTATATGATCCTAAGACTTAGCCAAACTTGACCCAAGCATGTCCTAATTCATTCCCAAATCAGTTCAAAAGCCAAGTGGACCCCCCCAAGGGGATTAGCCATCAAACCATAGGATTTAAACCTTAAAACCATTAGATCCAAGCCAAAATCAACTACCCATTCCCATGATAGCTCCTTAGTACTCCATCCTTCTCCTGACCCACTTAGCTAACCTAACTCACCCTAGGTCGGCCAAGAACCTTTGAGAGGTGAGTTGACTCACCTTCAACCCAAAACTGAGCACCCATTGGATCCAAGCCTTGGCATCCTTGCACATTGGGTCCATGGTAGCTCCCCATCATTCCTCCCATTCCTGACGTACCTCCCTCACTTGATAGAGACAAGTCCGACGGCAACGAGCCCGAGCAAAACATGCAAATCATGTCCATTAATGGAAAATTGAGGGGTATACCCCCTCAATTCGAACACGAATTCTCACACACTTGCATCGTGAGCTCTCCTAAGTCATTTCTGAATCCCCTTAGAGTGTTTCCAAGGATTCCCAAGCCCTCTCCATTCAGCATTGCCCATTCCCGAGCAAAATCAAAATAAGGCATCCCAATCCCGAGTAATACTCCCTCTCCACTCAATCAAACTTCAATTCCTCGTAGCCACACCATCAACATACCCAATCGAAGCCAATCGAACCAATTCCCAAGCTTCCAAGCCATGAGAGGATCGAGTTTGATCAGAGCCGAGCCCATTGCGTGCATGGATTGGTCAATCGAGCATCCCACACCACATCATGCTTAAAGCTTTTCAACAGGGCCTCACCTCAACTAGGTAAAGCTACCTCCGGTATTGCACCATCGGACATTAGCTTCGGTGAGTTAATTTCTCAAACCGAGCCTTGTATGCAAAAGTAGGTTGGTCCTTTGTGAAGAAAATTCAAAATTCATGAAAAATTGATCGTTGGATTTGTGCGTCTCCCTTCCCCGAAGGTGTGGGAAGAATTTGGAGACAATCCGAGCTCGAGTGATCTCAGATCGAACGAGGAAAGACGGACGACATCTGTCTTCCGTTGCTTATGAACGGGATAGATCATGAGCCATCCATCCTGCGTGTTCAAGATGAACGGCTCTGATTAAATCCCACAGTAGAGCCCTCTGATTCCTTTTCTAAACCACGGATCGAATCATAGTTGTCCGATCTTAGATCAGATGGTCCACAGAGAAAGCGCGTCCGCCGTCGGCTGAGTTAGCACGCGGATGTGACTACCTAAATAACCAATCTCATCGCTCCACATGGAAAGCGCGCCGCGTCAGCCGCCACGTGGCCCGACGGGATTAAGGTTTTAATTTGGGCTAATTAATTAGTTTTTAATCTTGAAACTTCATAAACTCATAACTAATAGAAAAATCCAAAAATACTTATGCTTTTTTGAAGATATTTTATAATAGTAATTAGGCTTTTATTAAAAAATATAATTAGCTTAATTATACCTTAATTAAGCACTCAATTAATCTCAAATTTTCTGTGAATGTTTAGGGGAATGACCTTTGTCTCTCTTATTTTTCTAGGATTTTATTGATTGCTTAATTAGGAAAATCACTTGATTAAGCCCTAATCATTCCCCTAATTTAATTAATCATAATTAATGAATGAACAATAACTCAATTAATCACTTAAGCATAATCACCTCTATTGAATAGTAACATGACTTAGGAAATGTGGTTGGATATTTTTCCTAATCTATTTCCTAAGTTTTCTTTACTTTTTTTTAAAAAAATCAAATTAATTAATGGCTAATGAAATGATTAATTGATTAATTAAGTGACTAATCTTCAAAAATAGAGAAATCAAAATCTAATTGAATGTTTAAATGATTTAGGGATTAGGATTAGGGTCTTGTCCTTGATCATCTCCCATAAGTTAATTTTATCATTCAAATTAAAACATAACCAAAATATTTAAACCAATTAATTAAAGGCTTATGAAATTAAAATTAAAAAAAAATCAACTCATCCACACTTAAACAACTTAATTAATTTTGGGTAGCTCCTTGGGTGTTCAATAACCCAAGGTGAGAGATAATGAAATTATGGTTAGCTCACATATGTGAGAAAATCATAAAAGTAATTAAGTGAGATCCCTTGAGTTTAAATAACTATTAATCATATGGCAATTGCATTAGGCCCCTTTCATTTCTTAGGAGAATTACAAATTTACTTTTCATGTGGTTGCATATTATATGGCTTATTATTAATTAGTTAATTAACTTCAGATGATATAGGTAAGGGTTAATTAATTCATTTAATTCATATTTTAACCTAATTAAAACATAAAATCAACTTAAATATTCTTCATTAAACAAAATTAATTCACACATGAAAAAATAGGTTAAGGTTAGCAACCTCCCTCATATTTCCTAAATCAAATCAAACTCAAAATTAAAAATGTCTTTAAAGAATTTTGGTTCATTTTAAATAGTCTTATTTAATTTGATTGTCCTTAGTAATTAATTAGGATGAATGAAATCATGTATTTATATTCCTTTATTTCTTTTCAGTCATACTAAATATTACTTGCCATATGAAATCATGTATTCATTTCTTTTAAAATTAATTAAATGAAATATTTTCTTTTATATCAAATTGCATGTGTTGACTTTAATTAAAAATATGTGTGGCTACTATCACTATTAAATCAAAAACTATTTTTAAAACCTATAAATCAATTATTAAAAATGAAGTGATACTAATTACAAATACCTACAAGCTTGCATGTGATAATAATATAAGATATGTAATATAAAGTTCTCTTTTCCTATCTTAACATGGATTCACATAGGATTTATAAGTGTATAGTTTATTTGAAAAGAACACAACACTTGCCTAAATCTATTCCTATGCTCCTTCATGTTAAGACTTAGGAAGAATTTCATATCACATATGTAAATCACATAGTCAAATCAAACATAATTTTTTACATGATTCCTTATTCATATGTTTCTTTTTGTATATTCATATGTATTTGAGAAAAGTTGTATATTAGTCTGGACATTCCGGAGCTGCAAGGCTTTAAGTAGCCCTAAGTAGGTCTTGTACCTTACACCCATAGTGTAGAAAATAATGGCATTGTACTCATTTAAAACTCTTATACATATGCATGTATGATGTGGCAAATGAGTAAAGAATCATAAATCAAATAAATCAAATATAACCCTTTGCATGGATTTTCTTATCCTTATAATTATTCAAACATTTACATGTATCTAAGAAAACTCTTATATTAGTATAAACTTCCCGGGGCTGTGAGGCTTTAAGTAGCCCTAAGTAGGTCTTGTAACTTACGCCCCTGGTATAAAAAATAATGGCGTCGTACTCACTTAAAACTTTTATACATGTAAATGTGTATTTAGCTAATGGATGAAAAATCCCTCTTTTATACATAATAAAGACATGCATTCATAATTCAATAAAAAAAATTTTTTTTGGATTCAAAATACATTTCTTTGCATTTATTATCAAAGTGTGCTAAGACTTACATTGCATGTATAAGTATGCTTAGGATTATTCATATGCATGATATACATGATGGAAAGAAATAAATGAATGTGTGTTATGTGATAGTAATATATTCCAATTAATCTTAAGATGCATTTCTTATTGAATAAGGTTATTTAGAATGAATCTAAACTTAGGGTTAATTAAAACACATAATAAACCATTCACTAAAGGAAATCTATTAATTAACTTACCTTAGAAATGACTTAAGGTAGCCATATAAAACAAAAGAAAACACTAAGAAAAATCTTCAAATCAATTAAACCACTTAAAGAGAAATCAACCCTTTATAAATTAAATCCCTCACACTTAGTAAATCATAACTCTAAAACCTAGTTAAGACATACCACACAAGTCTTAACATATGCACATTACATTAAGTCATCATTTCTAGCTTTATATTAGGGTGGTGCATGGTTTGATGAATGCTTAATTTTGTGATATATTATTTTAGATTAGATGTTAGGGTGTATGTGCGTAGTCTGGATGTTTGGCTGATATTAGCCTAATCATGCTTTCTTCAGAGGATTGTGCTTAAGGGGTGTTGTAATAAAAATATAAATATTTTTTTGCTCTACAGGTTGCTTATACCCTAAGCATAACCCAAGTTAGGACAGGTGAGCTTGGTTACCCATGTGTGGGGTGTTAAGTCTAAATTATCCTTATAATTGCTTGGGTTGTATGGTGTGTTTAGCTAACATTTATTTTGTAGGTGTAGCTAGATTTACTTTCCTTCCTTTTTAATGTAATTTTGCATTAGGGTTAGGATAAGTGTTATGGGAATTGAGGTGAGCATTAGTTATAAGACCATATCTTATACACCATGTGATGCCTTTGGAGCAAGCTACATCTCAATCAAGATAAAAGAAAGAAAGAAGTGGTGCAAATCAAGTTGAAGGAATGAAAGATGAAGAGTGAGGAATGGATGATGAAAATGAAGACCCCATAACATTTATCATTTTATAATTGTAATTATTCTTTCATTATACCAAGATGTATGAGGGTAGAGTTTGGCTACTCACTTTTCTTTTTGAGTTATACTGTGGTACCCGACCGCACTGGTCTCTTATTCTTTTGTGATAGCTTTATAAAATTATTTGATATTTTGTTTAGCTTATGCATTAGAAATAACATGCATTTTCATAATTTTTTTATGATTGGTGATCTCTGTGTGACTTGGATGTTAGGCTCTTAGGATAAAGATAAATTTTCTAGCCCATTAATAACTCATAACTAAAATTTTAAAAAAACTCATAACCTCACACAAAAGCCTAGAAATTAAATCAAGATAATAAAATATTTAGTAAGCCCTTAGCTGGATGATTGTATGTATAACATCATGCATGTCATATTCTTCCACTCTTATTAAGAGAGGGCTTCCATCTGTGTCAGGGAATAAAGGCTTAACCTGTAAGAGCCTTTGATGGAAAAATACCTCTTTATCCTTTGATTTGGCCCATAATCAATATTCTCATGCATTTTGGCATACAAAAACCTATAGCCCGTGTCAAAATAAAAAGTCTAAAACTCAAATAAAACTTGTTAAAAGTTGCATTAGATTAATTCATTACTCATGCCCTTCTCTTAGGGAGTGAGTTTAAGGACTTAATTTTCTTTTCTAAGTAAATAACAGTCTAACTATCTTGTAAAAAATGACTTACCTATATAGATCTAAAGCATAGGAGGAGTTAGCTGGCTGCCACTCCAGGCGGTAATAAGTCCAGTAGTCGGGTGACTTACCCTCTTGTGGAGGTAAACCATATACCCACTTTTGCATTAGATTTGGGTTATGCTTTGGCCCTTGCCAAAGCTCCCTAGATTTAGGATCTGAGGTTGCTATTTTTTTTTGCGGGCAACAAGCATAAATCCCCACCTCTTAGGCATTTTTATAATCTTGTGTTGTGGAATTATAAGTCCTAGAATTCTAAAAAATTTTCAACTCAAATAAATAAATCATCTTAATTTCGAGTATATAAAACTCAATCATAGGATAGATTGGAGTGCTCACTAGGCTTCCTAGTATTATGAGCATTCCCTACTCATCACCTTTGGTTTCGATAAAAACTCTCCACTTTTGATCTCTCCCACTTAATTTTCTAAAATAAAACAACCAATCCTTTGATAGTCCTATCTTTGAATTCTTTGGAGACAACAATCACATACTTTAATCGAGAGTATTCTTAAGGAATTTACCTTCTTTAGGATGTAATTAACTATGGAGGCTTGCTTTCATAAAGAACTTAATGAACCTAGTTTAAATAAACCCTGCTTTACTTTTCCATATAAAGTAGGGGGAAAATCTTTGGTATATTCAAAGACCCATCATGCCTTAGGAGTCCTTATTAGGTGATTGGGTCCATTATAGGGTACTGACTTCTATCTCTCGAGATAGTACACTATTCCTTAATGTCGCACCCGATCACCCTAATAAGTACATCTGCAGATCTGTGTGATGTCCCCTCATATATGCATACAAAGCACCCAAACCAAAAATAAACACCAATATTTGAAAGAAAATGAAAAAATAGTTAAGTTGTTTGGATTTTAATGGTAAATGCATTAAACAATTAATGATTTTAAGAAATATTAACCACAAAGTTCTTGCAAATCTTAAATGCATAATCATAAAGATGGATAAGAATCAACTTAGTTTGTAGCTTTAATGATGCATCATTTTGGCGGACTACAATGTATAATATCAATTCATCAAATAATTATAATAATAATTGCAGAATATCATATTACATTCATCTTTAATGAAATATCTTAACATATTCAACACCAATCTCTCTTTGTGTGTTAACTATGCCAAAAAATAATTTCATTTACATATTATAATCATGATAAAAGTGTTCTTACAACCATAGGATAGGTGACAACAAATGAGCGTGATGAAAGGTCAATAGTTCAACACACCTCATAATGATGCATCAAATGTTATTTTAAGAGTTGATGAAAATGATGCTATGAACATATATGATGAAGGTGATGATGGCTTCAACATTTTTTTATTAAAAAACATTTATTAGAGATTACATCCCCATTAAGTAGTGTTGTTGAATTAGTAAATGATTGATGTCTTCTAAGTTTATATGTATCTTAAGGCTAAAAGAACCAATTAATAATATAAACAATATATGGATAAATCTTATCCTATATGCATTGGTGTTGAAAGTAGTTTCATGCAATGTCTATTAATATAATGATCTAATATTTTGAGTCTTTTTATTAAGCATATGGAAGTTGGGAAACTTTTGAGAGAAAATATGATATGAAGTTGCATCTACTTGTAATGAAGAAAATATTAATTTAGCTTAAAGAAATATATGAAATATGTTTGGTACATCCACTACACTTTTGAAAATTATTCATAGAGTTTGGAAGTAAAATTATTTTAAGTAAACATGTTTAAGATTAAGAGTTATGTATTAAAACACACTTGCATTTTAAAGTTAAAGTTAAGAATGTCAAAAAGCTCAAACATAGTGTATTAGACATATAATTAAGAAGTTTATTAGATCGAATCTCAATTTAAACTTGTTGATTATAATATTAAACATAAAGAATGAGTATGAGATTAATTTGTCTTATGAGGAGGCTTAGTGATGTCATGAGTAAGCAATCACAATATTAGAGGATCTTCTGAAGTATTATTGTAGAAATTATCATCATATATAATCATAGTAAATAATAAAACCTTAAGCATAGTGATTGATCTATAGCTTAACACTTCAGATATTTTAAGTATGTTTACTTCTTTTTAGGTGTTTTTTTAATGCTTCAAAGGTGTATGTAGGGCTGTAATTGAGCCGAGTACTTATCGGATTGGACTTGGCTTGAATAAATTAAAAATTCTTCATGTTCGGTTCGAGTTCGATCCGAGCTTTTGTATAGATGTTCAAATTTGGCTTGCTTAATTTTCTCTATGTTTAAGCTTGATTTGTACTTGGATTATTTGAAATAATCAAATGAATATATAATTGATTTAATTAATGAGTTTTAAATGAATACTTATGTTTCTATAATTTTTTGCTACAATTATCCTCTTAAATCTCATGCAAGTTTTTCACACAATACAAAATCTAGATTCTAAAAAGAAATTAAATCATGAAAAATTTAATAAGGGGTAATTTGGCTAAAGCATATATAAAAATTAAGAGCTAAATATTCTAATAATATGATGCAGCCACGGAAGTCAATGTGAAGACGAGAGAGTGGTCAGTGGAAGTCAATGTGAAGATGAGGGAATGAACAGTGGAAGTCAATGCAGAAGAGGAGTTAGAGCTTCGCTTCAAGGGATGAAGTCAGCTTAGGGCTTAGGGTGTGAACTGTAAATGTAATAATAAGAAAAAATCACAAGATCTGTGACTCAGTTTCTAACTAAGCGCTGAGCCCGTGAGCCGTGACTTGAGTTTGTTGGGTCACCAATTTAAAATAAATTTTTTTGCCTTAGTTAAATATTTCTATAATTCATATATGTGTTTTAAATTTTTTACTTTGAGCATTTATTCTATAACTTATAAAGGTATAATCTCAATTATATTATATAAATATTTAATTTGTTGCATGCCGAAAAATGTTGCGGTAGAGTAAAAGTTTTGCCTTAGCCGTTGAAATCCAACACACACATGTATTTAAAGAGTGAACAATAAAACTCTAGAATTTTACGTGAAAAACCTCAAAAGAGGGAAAACCATATGTAAAAACTTCCACTATGTATCTTTTGAGTACAAGATCTTCCGATAATGGGATTACAAAATTGTATATGAAAGGAACAACGGCTATGTGACAACGATCGTTGTAATTCTAGTAGTAGCAGATGATGGTGTGAATAGCAATCGCCATAGGAATCGGAATAATTGGCGAGAAATGTGAGAACGTAAACAGCAATCACGGTAGAAGTCATCATGATGGAGACCGGCGAGATTCGGCAGGATCCTTGTCGGCGGCACGGCTGGTGGTGTTAACCACCGTCAGTGGCGACTTTGTGCTTGGAGGATCTTTAGAGTTCTCTCCTCTCTCTTATTTGGGCTCCCCTCATATGAGGAATGAGGGGTTATTTATAGATTGGAGGAGTGACGTCTCTGTAAATATATGCAAAACCCGTACCACTCCACTTCATCGGACGCTCACAATGATCCCTTTGATCATTTGATGTATTTTAAATATTTGAATGCTCAAATGAAGTCAAAATTTTAAGATCTTGGGCTTGTTAGATCCGACTCGTCGAGACACTCGATTTGACTATAAACACTTTATGTTTAAGAACTTTTTAGGGATTTAACTGATATCCCAAAGTTTCCAATGATATTTTAAGTACTCGATCTCGACCAGTTTCAACTTCGGATCAGTTTACTTTTAGCATCAAGATTCGTGCTTCACTTAGTACTATTTTAAGTATCATATCAGTTGCCCCTCTATTTTTGGATGATATTATCTCAATCATCAAAAAATATTTTGCAAATACTTTAAAATAATAAATTCTTCATAAATCGAGGTCCATTAACCACATATTTTGAGAAACAGATCTTCATGTAAGAGATATTATGACTACGAGTACGCTACAATATATGTAGGTATGTCGAGCATAAAATTGAGGTTCTGGATCCATAGATCGAATGGGTATTCGCGCCAAAGCGCACATAATAGCCTTTTAAGCTATCGATGCGCGGTCGAAGCTGGCCATGTAAGCATGCGCCGCAGATGGTAGCGGGTCGGCTGAGCATGGCGGTCGTGGAACCTGTGAGCTACTGGTTTAATGGCGGAGTAGCCGCCGCCAGAGTGATGGCGTGACCGCGATAATTTCGGTGCGGCGAAGCGGCCGGCGTTACGTCTGGGAGCCGCGTGGGCTAAGCAGCGATTTTAGCGGTTTGTAGTTTTTGATTTGAGATTTTGATGGTTTGAGCGGTTTTGGCGGTTTGCGATTTTGATGATTTTTTATCCTTTTCCCTAGAAGGTTTATAAAATACCAGCGAGAAGACACCTTCTCTTCTTCTTGAGAAGGTCGTTGAGTAATCAAGTCGCGGTACCGTCGTTGTTCTGATTTTCCCTCGAAAGAGGCGTCAACCGGCCTCGTCGGACCGTCGGGTTTGAGCGATCAAGGCGGTCGTCGTTGTTCCAGTTTTCCCTCGAGGCATCGGCCTCGTTGGACCGTCCGGTTTGGAAGCGATCAGGCGCGGTACATGCCGTTGTTCTAATTTTCCCACGAAAGCGTCAGCCGGCTCCGGGCCGTCCAGTTTGGAAGCGTCAAGGCTACTCGTTGTTCTTATTTTCTCGAAGAGCGTCGCCGACCTCGTCAGACGGCCGATTTGGAAGCGATCAAGTCCGTAGTACGTATGTCTGATTTTCCTCGAAAGAGCATCAAATGGCGTCGAGTTGAGCGACGATAACGAGCCAGTTGGCACGGCTACGATGGTGGCCGACGGCTATTGTGGCGGTGACTGCAGCGTGGCGCGGATAACCGGCGATGGTGGTGGCCGGCGTTATGCCGATGATGGTGGCGATGGTAGTGCGATAATCGCCGAGCGAGTTAGTGGTAGGGTAGCAATGTCGACAATTGCGATGATTAGCCAAGAATAACCAGCGATATGGTAACCAGCGAGATTATCAGCGATAGTGGCCAGTGGTGTGATAGTGGTTAGCTAGACCGGGAGTTTCAGCGGCGGCAACGCGATGTCGAATTAGCGGTAGCCGATAGTCAGCGGAGATATCAGCGATGGTGGTAACCAAAAATCAGCAATAGTTATATGGTGGCAGCGGCTGAAGTCATGAGAGGTAACCGGCTTCTGATGGTTAGCGGCCGATGTGTCAGCGGCAACAAGCAATAGTAGTCAGCAGTGGTATGCTCAGTAGTGGAGATAGCCGGCAGCGATGGTAGTGGTAGCCAGATTACCTGATGGTGTGGCGGTAGCCGGCGTGATGGTTAGCGGCAATAATGGTGTCAGCCCAGCGGAGTAGTCAGCGGGATAACCGGCGACAATGGTGTGAAAATTACCGATGATTATGACAGCGATAGTGGTCAGTGGCGGTGGCCCGTGATTATGGCGGACCAGATGGTTGAGTCAAACGAGATCTTTATATCGAGGTTGTTTGTCGAGTGTTACTGTGCGTTAACTGTATGGAAGAGGTCGAATTGAATCTGAAGGACTTATTTGAGTTGATCGGGCGTTAGATGGCGTTAACATATGGAAGAGGTCAATTGAATTAAAGAACTTTGACTATCCAGGTTATTTGTGAGTGTTACGGATGGCGTTAACACATGGAAGAGGTCGGAAGTGGACCTTTTGACCTATCCTAGGTTGTTTGTCAGAGTCTTTGCTCGATGACATTAACCTGTATGGAAGAGGTCCGATCAAGTCCTATTGGGATTGATCATGCCTGATTGAGATACAACGTGAGTTGTGTATTTCTCAAGTGGGAGGATTAAATGAAGAAGAAACAAGCTTGTGAGAAAAAATCATAAACTCATTACTTTAATAATGTTGGTGACACAATATTGTCACAAGATAACTTAACAAAAGGGATGAGATACATTTTTAGAAAGAGTTAACAAAAGACAAGAGGTGGAGAGGAAAAGATAAGCGGGATAAATTAAAAGATAATATTTATGGATTACATATAACACTTTTTGAGACCTTCCATATTCCAAGTTCTAGGGATGATTTTTTCCTCTCTGGATCATTAGTTATAGCAGCGGTTGGTCATCGATAATGAAGTGGGAGCGAGTCTTTTACAGGGAAAAACCCTAGGTACTTCTTTATCTTGAAGATTAAAATTCTCAATGTTGAAGGTCAGGGCATGGTTGAGCTTGTTTGAGGTAACATGATGTGTTATTTGTTGATTTTCCTGAGACCACTCCAACCCCAATGGGAGTTTGAAATTTTATCTTAAGATGAGGAATGCAGTGACAGAAGATTGATTGGAGGGGTCTTCCAAATATAACATTGTATCGAATTTGACTTGACCACTATGAATTGGGTAGGAGTGACTTGTTGAAGAAATTCTCAGAATAGCGGAAGGGTGATTATCCCCTCCACTTTGTGCAGGCGATTATCAAACCCATATAACGGTCTGGGTTGAAGTTTTCCTAACGGACCCTTGCTAAGAAAGGTGGAGTAAAATAAAATATCAAGCGGAACTCCCATTATCAATCAAATTCTCTTAACAATATAACAGGGGTCACCAATCCACACTGATGACAAGAGGATCTTGATGTGGAACTTGGACTCCTTCCAAGTCGTTATTAAAAGTGATGAGATGATTAATACTAGATTTTTTAACTCCGCTCTTCAAAGGCGATGAAGAATTGATTAGATAGCGGTGGACTGTCGTTTCAATTTCTCCAACTATTTGGCGACTATTATATTGTTTCTATGATGATTGTCCCGGTTGCCCCCCAGTTGGAGCTATATTTGTGTGAGTTGGTTGGTTTTGCACAAATTGACCCAGATATCCCTGTTGAATAAGCCTCTTAATCTATTCTTTAAGTTGTTTACACGCCTCTGTAGTATGTCCACGACTTCGATGGAAGTGACAATATTGCTCTTGATTTTCTGAAGTTGGTTTCAGTGGATGTGGCCACTTAATGGTCTCTTCATCCCAAATAGCCATCAAGACGTTAACGCGAGATGTGTTCAGTGGCGTGTATTCCAGTCGTTGATGTGAGGGCTGTGGAGGGAGATCACGACTACCTTGTTGCTTCTTCTGATGGGATTGTTGATGTTTCTAGAGCTCTTACATTTTCGTGGATTGTTCAAATTATTTTACGTGGGCATTAATAGTATCATGAGAAACTTGCTTCTACATGAACCAAGTCGGCATATAGGTGATTATCTCGCATTATGAGTAGAAAGGTGGCCGGAGCCCTCAAGGAAAACTCCTCTTAGTAGTTAGTTCTACCCCAAGTATTTGGCGAGCTTCTGAGGAGAATCTCTGGAAGTAGTCTTTAAGTGATTCACCATCATTTTGACAAATGCCAGAGAGATGGGAGGAATCTTTAATGATCCTCCGGTTTGCAATGAACTATTCTACGAAAACCTTGGCGAGTTTGTAAAAGGTATGGATGGATCCCCTTGGAAGGGAGTAGAACCAAGTGCGAGCTTGCCCCTAAGTGGGGAAAGACTTGACAAAGCGGTGTTCGAGCTCGTTGGATGTGCATGATGGATCTGTAATGGTCAATGTGTTCATATGGGTCAGTTGCCCCATCATAGGAGTCGATGCTTGGAAGCTTAAAACATGGAAATAGGATATTGAAGAATAGCTTTAAAGGTGAGACTCCTCATGGCGGTGAGGGGAGGATGATTTCTATCTTGAAGGTGAAATTCATCTTGCATTAAGCGTCATAATTACGTATAACATGAGTGGGGTCAACGGGACGAGAATGTGTCAAGCTACCATCAATAATTGGTGGATTAGCAATCGGTTGAGCTGCGTGATGGATGAGTAGAACTAGCGGGTCGAGGAGATCAACATCACGGTCTCACGGAGAACTTGTCAAGGAGATTAGAATTTTGACCTCCCATGGCTAACGATCGATCTTGGGGGGGATGTGTTTGCCGCGGTAGTGCTATTGTGTTCCTCGCAAAAGTCGGATCATCTCATTTTGAGACTCTTCCATTCAGCGGACATAATCTTCTAAGAGATTCTTGTGCTCCTTCATCGATGTCACGTATCGAGGGGAAGTGAGGCAAGCTTGGCTTCCTTGGTTCAGGATTGGTTTTGAGTGGAGAGTTGGAGCGGGAGGCTCATGGTGGCAGTGTATCTATTGGCCATAATCTGAGATGTTCACAAAATTATGATTGAGGGGTTCTTTTCCCTGACGCCAAGCATGCGTGCAGAAAACCAATTGTAGAGTAAAGTTTTTGCCTTAGCTTCATTGTGAAATCCAGCTCACACACAGGTATTTAAAGAGTGAATAATAAAACTCAGAATTTTTTATGTGGAAAACCTCAAAAGAGGAAAAACCATGAGGTTTTAGCCCATAAAAGCTTCCTATGTATCTATTTTGAGTACTTCTCTTCGATCTGGGATTATAGAATTGTATATGAGAAATGAACAACGACATGTGACGATAGTTGTACGA
Organism: Cymbidium sinense; assembly: GCA_021442155.1. Classification (NCBI taxonomy): domain Eukaryota; kingdom Viridiplantae; phylum Streptophyta; class Magnoliopsida; order Asparagales; family Orchidaceae; genus Cymbidium; species Cymbidium sinense. Next base: position 119,700,128 of record CM038219.1, read on the forward strand.
TTCGTGGTAGATGATAATTGGCGTGAGTAATGGCGGTATCGAGAACAATTGAAATCTAGCGAGCGAGGAATAATCATAGAAGTCATCATGATGAGACCGGCCGTGTGGCGGCGGCAGATGCGGCGGTGACGGCGGTGGTTTGTGGTCGAGGCGATCGATTGTGCTTGGAGGATCTTTAGAGCTCTCTCCTCTCTCTTGGGCTCCTCATATGAGGAATGAGGCTATTTATAGATGGAGTGGCATCTCTGTAAATACATGCAAAACCCGAACCACTCTACTTCATGGACTCACAATGATCCCTTTGATCATTTGATGTATTTTAAATATTTGAATGCTCAAATGAAGTCGAAATTTTAAGATCTTGGGCTTGTTAGATCCGGCTCGTTGAGACGCTCGATTTGACTATAAACACTCCATGTTTAAGAACTTTTTAGGGATTTAACTGATATCCCAAAGTTTCCAATGATATTTTAAGTGCTCGATCTCGACCAGTTTCAACTTGGATCATTGCTTTTAACATCAAGATTGTGCACTAGTAGTATTTTAAGTGTCATATCATAATTAAATGCATAATATATTTTATAAATTATACTACTAAATTATAATATATTTTTATTCATTATATAATTAAAAAATTTATAAGTTATATTTTCTCATATTTTAAAGATAATATATGAATTATCACTGAGCTTAATATTAAGTATTTAATAGGTTGTCAAAATAACAGTATGTTCATGAAAATAAACAAGGAGTATCTATCATGTTCAGTTCATTTAAACTTCAAGTTTTCAAAAAATGTTCAAGCTTATTTATCTATTAATTTGAACAAACATGAACGAGCATTAATCGAGCCGAGTTCGAGTAATTCAAACGGTTCATTTATAGCCCTAGGTGTATGCCTTTCGATGTTAATTAATAATTAAATATTTATAAATATAAGATGTGATAGTACTCAAATTCATCAAATTATATCTATAGTAATTGACTCATAAAATAATAATTCTTAGATGTATTTCAAGTTAGATTGAGAGAATCAATAAAGTAGGTAAAAAAACTTAATATTGTCATTACTTTATTTGTAGTATTTATGAAGGTTCACCATAGAGCTTCTAATTATCACAATATGATAATTATTATGACATTTAAAAATAATATTGCTTGGCATCTAACACTTATAGGACGATTGAGTTTTTTTATTAAAAAGTTAATAAAAATTAGAGTAAGAACACATCAATTAGAGCTTATCTTAAGAATAAAGTTGGTTTGAGATATATGCTTATGCTGTTTTTTAAACTATCACAACTTAATGACAAACAATATTTCAAAGAGCTTTAATAATATTGTCAAGAGAGAACATTTTTATCTTGCCACCATCTTGTTAGAGTTCTTGAGATATAAAATTTAAAAATAATTCTTTGAAAGATGCACCATCATAATGAATACAAAATCTACTTTTAAAAAACATAAAGAAATATTAAGCAAGCTCTTCATAAAGGCTCAAATATTATGTAGGTATCTAATTTGCTAATTTGAGTTATTTTGCTTATGATGATCTTGATGTCAAAATTATTTTATATAAGAAATTAAGTATATATAGAAAGTTTAATGTAATGAATCTCTTGTGCAAATATACATTGACTATAACTCCCAATTATGGAGTCATCTACTATAACTTATGCTCAATATTCTATACATATGAAGTATGATGGAATGTGTATGCATAAAATATATATCCAATAAGAAATAAAAACACTTGAGAGGTTATAAATGAAACAATTAATATTGTCATATTATATCCTTTGGTGAAGGTGAAGACAAATATAAGACTTTTAAAGGGTGAAAAAGATATGATTCAAAACATATTCAACTATTGTGTGATAAAAAGTCATAATTAAGTTATAAAGCTACGTGCTTATCACATCTACTTTGATCATGTATTTCAATGAAAGTAATAGAATTCAAATGTATTTTTTATTTTTTATTTTTTTTGGTAACGGAGTGTCCACTCTAATCACCCACTATGTGGTGTGTGTGACTTAATATGACTAATTGGCAAAAGAGCCCAATAATCGGCCTCCATTTTCCACTATATGTTAGTGTACTCGAAGGGGAATTGAGCGGGCTAGATTACCCAGCGTTCGCTCACCAATTAGAGGCGGTGGGTTATTTCATTTGAACTTATTTCTTTGATGTAAACATTTGTGATCGATATGAATCTACTTATTGATGTAAGCCTGTAATTTTTAAAGATATTTTATAATACTTTTTTTACTCTTTATAAATGTATATTAACTTTTTGAATATGATATGATTTATTATTCTTCATACTGTTAAATGATGTGATTGATGAGACTTAATTACATTAAGTAACATTGAAATAATAGCCATGTGGTCTACAAAATAGCAAATATACTACAAATATAATAAAACATAATAAACCATAACAAAAATAAATGGTGTAGTTCTAGGAGTTCAAAGAGAGAAAACTAGACTAAACCTAAGAGCCCATGGTAAAAGGATTGTTGCCAAGCAAGGACATAAGAAAAGAAATCAAATGCAAGGAGTTAATTAAACTTTATATTTTTATATATCATGACTATTACAATACATATATAATATATATATATATATATACATATATATATATATATATATATATATATATATATATATATATATATATATATATATATATATATATATATATATATATATATATATATATATATATATATATGCAATTTTAAATTCTTAAACTTGGAATTATGGAAGGATTACATGAACAAAATGTTTAGTTGAATTTAAATGGAATTGGTTAAAAGATATAAGAAAAACCAATTTCCATGGAGATTTGGTAGGGCTTCTCTTTGAAAAAAAACTTACATGTTTCTCTATTTCCTCACCACGTTCCCATGATAGTTTCCTAACATTTTCAACTATAAAACTATGCCAAATTTCTCTAACATGATTATATGTTTTTTTTCAGCATGGAAAACCAGCCATAGAGAGTAAAAGTTTATGCCTTAGCCTTTTGTGAAATCCAAACACACACAATGTATTTTAAAGAGTAAAATAAGAAAACCCGTAAATTTTACAAAATCTCTAAAAGAGGAAAACCACTGCCAAGAGAAATCTTCCACTATGTATTTATTTTGAGTACAAGTTTTCCGATAATGGGATTTACATAATCAGATATTTAAGCTACCGACAATGGAATCCCACAGACAACAAACCATATATACGTCAGCTCGAAATAGTGAAGAAATGAAGATGAAATGGGGAAACAACAACGACGAAGGGCCAACCGCATGGAGACCGACGAGATCGACAACGTGAGACCGGAAGGAGCTACGATTGACTCTACGGTGGTCGACGGCGGGGTCGACGGGTGGTATGGTAACAACGGGTGATCGGAGACCGCCGAGTGGTGGCAACGTGTCTCTGAGGATTTTCTAGAGCTCTCCTCTTCTTACTGCCTCCCTCAAAGAATGAGATAATATTTATGAGATGGAGGAGTAATATCTCAGTAAATATATGCAAAATCCAACTACTTCCACCTCATCGACGCTCAAAATGATTCCTTTGATAGTTGATATTTTGGCATTTTTGAATGCTCAAATGAAGTCGTAATTATGATCTTGGCTCAAGTAGATCCCACGAGACGCCGATTGACTATAAACAATACTGTTTGATAGTTGTTTAAGGATTTAACCCACATCCAGAGTTTAAGTGATATTTTAAGTGCTTGATCTCCTGTTTCTCAAGATCAAGATTGCTTATCAAGATTCGTATATTTTAAGTGTCATATCATTTTTCTATATTGATTTTTAATCTTATCAACATTTGACACTCTAAAATCTTATAAAATATAAAATACACTAGAAAATACTCTAGAATTAATCTAGACAAATCTTTAAACTATTTCAATTTTTTTGACCTTGAAATTTTTTGCTATCCCCACACTAAAACCCTAAACCCTAGACTAGGGTTCCTAACCAAAATTAACCTTACTCCTTGACCTTCGCCCCATTGCTTGAACATCTTAACAACATCTCTTCTTCTAAAAATCTAAGTCTTCTACCACAATTTAAACATCTTTTAAGTCTTTTTTAATTTCAATTGAACTACTATTCAAAGCAAAGTCAAGGGTTACATGAATTTAACATTAAAGCTCAGGAGCAGGAAGGCATTGAAGTCCTTATCAACAAGAGGATTGAATGATTGGGTAAATCATGACTTCCAAGTGGCGAATTAAGATTTATATGATATTATTGTCTAAATTTTGAAACTGTTATTTCTAGTTTAAATTAGATAAATTGCATGTCCTAAGCTATTCTACAACCTGATAAACTTAAATGTCCGTTTACAACAGCTTTCCTTAGCATAATTTTGTTGACTAATTGATTATTCTTTCCTAAACACAAAATCACATTATACTACATTTTTCATTCTTGTAAAACTCTTGACATTATACATATAATAAATCTTGTAAGGAACCTTTAATATCACTACTATAATTTACTGAGCATCAAACTTCAAGAGCCACCTTTAAAATATTTCACCCCAAATTTAATTCGATCTTTATTACCTTATACACTCAACATTCATTTTTGCTAGTTAGTGTTCTACACCTAGCCTTAAGATTTCATAAAATTAATTTTATCAATTATTTTGGTTTTAAGAATTCTAAAATTTTTAAAAAAGGAGGCATATCCTCTTATACTTAACTAGTTTTAAAGACATCTAACATGAACATGTGTTTAGAGAAGAAAAGTTTGGTGAATTTGATTTGCATATGGTAGATTTTAAATTAAAAATGATTCTAACAAGAATTTTAAAGACTCACTCACCAAATTTAAACATAACAAGATATTTTAAAATTTAAAAATAGGTAAAATTTATTTTCATGTATGTTTAAAAAGTTTAAAATCTTAATTACAAACTTAGGTCCAATGAGAGGTGGGAGAAAAGAGGAGTGGGCACAATACTTCAACATATCTTGTGAAATCAACATAATGAACATAAAATCCTTCAACTCACCTAATTCTATTATATTTTCTAGTAGCAATGAGACCATTGTTGTGAACCTCTTTATTGGAGTTTAGAAAGTCCCTTCTTTTCTCCAACTCTCCTACACCTTGTCAAGTAACCTAAGATTATCATTTCTGTGGATTTAAGGATGAGATCAAGGTGACTTGATTTACTCCCATTACTTGCTTCATTTACTGCAATTCTACATAGTTCTCCTATTACATTCTAAGTGATATAGAATATACTCCTTAAAGAATTTAGCCCTCTACTAGACCATTGATCCAAGTATTGAAGTAGTTCTTAATTAAGGTTGATGGCATAATAAGATTACAATTTGAGTTTGAATTAATATTAAAGTTAGATTAGCTTAATCTAAAGAAGTGTCTTTGAGATGTTTAAGGTAGAATTAGAGATGTAATGAACTAATCTATCATATAAAAAGAGGGCCTAGTTATCATATTCTTGTAAGTTTTAATCGATTTTTATTAGCTTTGAACTAAATTTGAATTGAATTGAATTTAAGATTCTAGTGGTTTACTATATTAATAGATTCATCATATAATTGAACTAATAAAGATAAAATTAGATTAGGGTTCATTTAATTTATCTTAAGTCCAAAGGAGTTCTAAATGCAAGTTCTAATATTAGGATTGGCCAAGGGTTTCTATGAAGCACCACTTTGGCCAAGAGTTTTTAAAATTGATTTATGGTACTTTAGAAAGGTGGGATAAGACACTTATAGCTAACTCCTATAGAAGGTTATGACCTAATAGGTCTAATTAAAAAAAAGGTGAAGTTTAAATTTTGAATTCTTTTATATCTTATCAAGCTAGAATAAAAAAGGAGTCCACCAAAGGAAACTAATGAGAAATGTTCTAAGCAAGATTAAGGACTACCTTTGGACCAAGGTTAAGCACAACACAATGTTTAGTAAATCTAATTTAAAATTGAGGTTATCACTTCTTAGGTTGATTTAATTTTTTTTTCCTTTATGATAATATTATAAGATAAGTCATCAAAAAGCTTAAACTAATTCCACTAATTATAAAGTTCTTGTCCAAATTAATAAATCATGAAATTCAATCATTTGAATATGAAAATATTCAAGATTTGTGGGTTTGTAACTAAAGTTAACTGAGATTGTCAAGCTCTTCAAGTTACAATAAAATTTTTTAATCGTTATTAATTTTATGCCATATGATTATATAAAGAGAAGAAATCATATTTAAATCCAGTGCACATAATTATACTTAAATAGTTGTAGCCAATAAATCATTATAGTGCATCACATAATAGCATATTAAAACATAAATGCACTTTAGCCATAAACTAAAAGATCTAAGATTATGGCAATCATAACATCTACTGTTTGTGTTATTTTATAAAGTCATGTGTGGCATCCCCATTTGATTGTAACATATCATAAGTTCTTAGATAAATAAAGGACATATCATCTTAACCCATTAGTTTTACAAATATATATTTTTTAAAAAGTATCTTATATAATTTAGCTAAGCACTAAATATTTTAAAAATATTTTTAAATTTATTTAATATATAAAATAAATTTTAATTTAAAAGATGATTATTTAAAATAGTTGATCTCATTAAATGATCTAATTATAACTTTTTTTAATATGTTGAGGTTATGCCTTTAAATTATTTGAATTCTTAAAACAATCATTTAAAGCCTAGACATGATGTTGTATTTATCAATATATAATGAAATGTTATTTATGATGACTAATTTTTAGATCATATCATAAAATTATCTTAGGTATATGGACCCAATATCCTTAAAAATCTGATGTGCTAACTAACTCAATCCATTAAGAGAGTGTAGAATAGACACTTAGATGAATTTTGTATGTTTATTGACCTCACTTTTGGAGTGAAGACTCATACTTCCTGTCTTAGACTTAAGAACTTTCTAGGCACTCAAATTTTTCTAGTCATAAGATACTTCTAGTGGTTAAGGGACACTAAACCCAAGCCTAGAAACTTAGGAAGACATACCCTAAGCTCAAGTTATACCCTAAGGCAAATAGGTTCTAATTATCCTATGGCCTAAACTAAGACCATGCTTGTCCACTCATACCCAACCAACGTCCAATTGGATTTTATTTTATATCCAAGCTCCAAGCCAAATTAACTTAATCCCTAACCTAAGTTAATTCCATCATGATCCTTGGATCCAACCCAAAACCCATTCAAGGAAACCAAATCTAATTGATTTTTACAAAAGCACTTCAACTATTCAATGCTCCATTTCAAACCCTTCTAATACTTACAATCAAACCAATTGAACCAAATGAATCCTAATCAATCCAAGTTAGCCCATTTGACTCAAAAAAATTCAAATGAATCAAAATCCAATCAAACTCAAATCAATTGCAATCAAAGCCATCAATCAACCCTAAATTCATTGAACTCTTTCAACACCCACCCACCAATTCAACCCAATTCCACTTGATCCAAAGTGGCCTAAATGGCCAAATTGATTCAAACTACAATCCAACCCAAATTGGATTGAATCAACCCATTCAATATCCTCTACAATGATTGTTAATCATACTTGATTGCTCAATTACAATCAATTGGGTCAAATCAAATCAATTTGACCACTTGATCCAAGTTGACCCAATTAAACCAATATGGACCAAAATAAACCAAATCCCATTCCAACCTCAATTAATTGAAATCAATGACTCCCATCAATCATAAATTAACTATTGAACATGATCCAACCTTTAATTGAACTCAATTTGATCAAACCAACCCAAATTACCCACTTAGCCCAATTTGACCTAAATGGTCAAGTTGAAATAAATCATTCCCTAATCCAAATTGATTCAAACAAACACCTACAATCATTCTCAAATGATCAATTGAACTAAACTAACCCTCCACCCAAAGCAATTTGGCCAATTTGACCAATTTGACCAATTTGGTCAACTTAACCCATTTGACTCATATGAAGCTATATGAGTCAAAATCAAATCCACTTCAAATTAAATTAAACCAATGAAACCAATACATTTAAAATGACCAATTGAACACACACAAACCCTTAGGTTGATCTAATTTGACCAATTGGTCAACCTAAATCAATTGAACCCCATTTGACTCATATGGGTCAAATTGAGCCAAACCTATTCAAACTAAGCTTAAACTCAACCAAACTTAGCATGATTCATCCTTGAGTTACCATGGGCCAGCCCAAGCAGACCCAATCTATGATGAACCCATGTTGGGTCAAAAATCTTGAACCAACCCACCCAAATGGGACAAAATTCCCATTTGGTGGGGCTCACCTACTCCTCAAGCCTTGACAACCACCTTTAGCCATTCTTGGACACTAGGATCACTGACCCAAGGCTATTGGTTTCAAATTTTATTTCATGAGAGGGTAAACTCACCTTTAGCTTTTCATTAGTTCACTTAGGTGCAGGTGCACCCATGCTATCAGCCTCGCCTCTGGACCTTCACCTCAGCATTCAACTGCCATCTTCGGCCACCTACCCCGATCGAACGACTGCCAAATGCTGACCGAATCTCAACCCCTGGTTCACCTGGGTGGGAGAGTATACTCCTCTCCATCCATTCAAACTTCACACAAAGCTTCCTCACAAATCTTTAATTCTAGAGCTTTTCCCGACCACTTCGTGTTTCTCTTGCAAGACCAACCACCATTCGAAATCGAGAGCCCCATCCATCCAACCTCACTTAAACTCCACCAAACTCAAATCAACTCTTCCCACACCTTCCCCTCACTCTGGAGAGTCAAAATGAATTGACCCCCGTTCGATTTGATCACAAGAAGGCACTCAAAGACCAACTCTGATGAGTTTCACAGGCGCTTGGTCCACAGAGGCATCAATTGGGAGGCAGCTCAAGTTTTTCTCAATAGGGCTTTGTCTTTTCAAGATGAAGCTACCTCAGTCGATAGATAGCTAGTCTCTAGCTCTGGTGAGGTGAAATCCTGCAAACCGTAGAAAATTATCTATGTGTTGATCTTTTGTGAAGAAAATTATGATTGCATATGATTTTCACCGTAGGATCCTCTTAGATCTCATCCATGTGTGTTCCAGAGTCAATCTTGACATCCTATGAGCTCCAGCGCCGGATCAAGTGACGTAAGACTGTCCGCCTTCCGCTCGGATCATCCATCCGTCGCTCTATGTGATTAGAATGAACGGTCATGATTTAATCCATTAGATAATTTGATTTAATATATTAGAAACCACAGAATTAATCTCCATCATCCGATCCGAGATCGAACGGCGAGGACAAAATCGTGTTCATCGTCGCTGAGTCAGCTGTCGCATTGGAGGTTTTAAATAACATATCCAGTGGTGCCAGGTGAAAAGCACTATCGCATCACCTTCTGTGTGGCATCGATGGAAATTAATTAGGTGTTTAAAATACAATTAATTAGCTAGAACTTTGAAAGTTCATAATTAATTATAGAAAAATCCAAAAAATATGAGTAAATCCATTTTGGAAAGGGTAAACAAAGGGAAATTTAGTAAAAATAAAATATCCAATGTTTGATCAATGAATAGTGCTTAATTAGGATAAACAAAGGGGATTTTAGTAAAAAAAAATCCTCGCACATTTTGGAGTCGATCTCGATCCTACGTCCCAGCGAGCGGAAGCGCGGTGTCCGTCTTCTAGGGCTCGGGGGACGATGAATCATCGGTCGTCCATTCCATGTGATTAGAATGGACGATCGTGATTTAATCCGTTAGATAATTTGATTTAATTCATTAGGAACCACATGATTAATCTCCATCGTTTGATCCGAGATCGAACAATAGGGACAAAACCATGTTTGTTTAATCGAGTCACCGTCGGATGTTTTAAATAACCTATCCTGTGGTACCATGTGAAAAGCCCTGCCGTGTCAGGTTCCGTGTGGCAGCGACAGTTTAGGGGATTAATTAGGTGCTTAAAATACAATTAAATAGCCAAAACTTTAAAAATTCATAACTAATTGTAGAAAAATTTTAAAAATTTGAACAAACCCATTTTGGAAAGGGTAAACAAAAAGGAATTTAGTAAAAATATAATTCCCAGTGTTTTATCAATGAATAATGCTTAATTAGGGTTTGAAGGTCAGGATAATTATCTTAATTAAAGCTTAATTACTTGGCCAATTGATTTCAAATTTGATAAGTTGATCTTATGGGATGTCCTCTGCTTCCCATAATTTTTTTTGGAATTGATTGGCCATGTGATTTAGAGAATTTGAAATTTCAATTCTAATTACCCTCCTTAATCAATTTAATAATCATTAAAAAGGCTAAACAATAAAAATTAAGTAATTAATGATGGCTAATCATTATAAATAGTGGGAATGATGAGGAAAAATGATTAGGACCACTTCTCTACTTATTTCCCTAAGTATATTTTCATAGGAGGGTTAATTAATCTGTAGTTTAATTAGGGATTAATTAGGCAATTAATGATAAAAAATTAAATTAAATTAAAATGATAATTATTTCAGATGATTTAAATTGAATTCATGGGTTCTCATTTGTGTTTAATAATATAAAAGTAATAAAAGAAATTTATGATTAACCCATAGGTGTGGGAAAACCATAAGAGTACTTAGCTTAGTTCCTTCCTTAATCTAATTAACTCTTAAACATGAGCCTATTTGTATTAGGTCCCTGTAGGAGCATTGCAAGTTTTAATTTTTCATAAGCATATCATTGGAGGCTCATGATTAAGTAATTAATTAAATTAATGATTTGAACTTAATTAATCCATAAAATTTACTTAATTATTTTTTTCTTAACCACATTAAGACACTAATGTGGGATGGGGTAAAACAACAAATGTCTCTCTCGACTTTAAGTTTTAATAATTCAAATCCAAAATTTAACCTTTATAACAACTTTGGTTAATTTTAAAAGATATTTTTTTTGACTTGATTGTCCTTAGGAATTAATGTGATTGAATGTATCATGTGGTAATATTTAATTATTTCTTTTCAATCATTATAAAATTATGTCATTTGTATCATGTATTCATGTTTTCAAATAAAAAAAGAATCAAATGAATATGGTTATATATGTGTAAGTTGCCTGTGTTGAAGTAACCCTATTATATGGTATGACTATCATATCTAATAAATCTCAAATTATTTTCAAAATTATAAATTAATGATAAAGATTTAATTTGATGTTGGCTATGAATATTATATGTGATTTACATTTGCTTATAACTTAAATATGTTAAAGATTATTCTATTTTCATGATTCATGTGTATGTTTACATGTGTTTGAATATTAGTAAGTATAAAGTCTAGACATCCCGGGAATTTGAGGCTTTAAGTAGCCAAAGGAGGTTGTAAATTACCTTTCTTCCCCGGTTTAACAACGACACGTACTTATTTAATTTCATTCATATGTGTATATATGCAAGAATTTGGATAGAGCTTTACTTTACATGAGTAAATAAATTTGCTAACATACAATCTTTTGCATGATTTTTATTCTTATGTTTATGTGTTTATTTATATATATATTTAAGATAACAAGTATATAGTCTGGATATCATGTGAACATGAGGCTTAAAGCAGCCCCAAGGAGGTCTTAGATTACCTCACTTCTTTGGTTTAACAACAGCACGTACTTGCTCAAATCTCTAGTATATGTGTATGTATACTTAGCATAGGAATAAAATCTCTCTTTTCTATTAAAAATATATGCATAAACACTCACTCAAGTGTGCCAAAAATACACATATGTACATTGCATGTATGGTTATGTTTAGCTCAATATCATATGCCAGCTATTAATGATGAAAAGGAATGGTAATATTATTCATGTGTTAGTAATTCAATATCATTAATCTTAAGATGCCTTTCATGTCTGAATAGGATTCTTTAAGATTAATCCAAACCTAGGATTAATAAGATGATTAATAATTCATTCACTAAAAGAAATAAAAAATCATAATAACACGCCTTTAGAAAATAACTTAGGGTAGGGATGAAGAGGGCGACACTAGTGAAATAAGTTACGGAGACTGGCTTAATTAGATTAGGAAGAAGCTAGATTTCCCCATTTCTACTTGAGCCAAAAAAGTTAAACCTCTTTCATCTCTTTATAACAATTAGACGCTAAGTAAATATTATGTGAAATAAAAGAAAACACCAATTAAAATTAACCAATCCTTTTAATCACTTGAAGTGAAATCTCCCCTCATGTCTAACTTAAACAATTCCAAAATTAGATGATCATAATACTAAAGCTTAGCTAAGACATACACACCAAACCTTAGCACACACATTAGAATACTAAGTCACCACTTCTAGCTCTAAGTTAGAACAGTGTATATTGTAATGTTATATTTTATTTTGTGATGTAATATTTTAGACTAGATGTTAGGATTATTTATGAATAGACTGAATATTAGGCCGTTATTAGCCTAATGATATTTTATGCAGGAAATTATGCTAAAGGAGTCGCTAAAATAATAAATAAATATAAATGCTTTTACTTGCAGGTTGCTTATCCCCCTTTGTATAATCCATATTATGATAGGTGGGCTTGATTACCCATGTGTAGGGTGCTAAGTCCAAATTTATAAATATAACTTCTTGATTTGAGTGGTTGTTTAGCTAATATCTATTTTGTAGGTGCAGTTAGATTTTATTTTTCATAAACATATAATTTGTAATAGAAATTAAGATTAGTGCTATGGGGTTTAAGATGAGCAGTGACTACAAGGTAATGACCTGGGAGGCCCTATGAAGCCTAGAGCAAAATCAAATCAAAAGGATGAAAGAAAGATGAAGTATGATGGCCATAACATTCATTCAATTGTAATTGTAATATTCTTTTGTAATTCGAGTTGTATAAGGGTAGAACTCGGCTACCCAACTTCTTTTATTTTCCAGGGTGCATGGTGGTACCGGGCTGCACCGGCCTTTCTATTCTTTTATGAAAATCTATGAATGTTTGACTAATGTGTTTAACATGTGTAATAGAAATGACATATTTTTTTCATAGGTTTCTTAAAGCTTGATGATTGAATATGTGACCTGGATGCGGTAGGCTCTTTAGGACAAAATTAATTTTTCTACCTTCACTAATAACTCATAACTTCTAAAATAAATAATCAAAGATAATTAAGATTTAGTAATCCATTGAATGTTCTAACATTATGCATAACATCTGTTCTTGAATAGGGAGAGTCTCCATTTTTGCATGATAGAAGAATGCTTGACCTGTGAGGGCATCCCTTATAGTAGAGAATACCTCCTTCCACTGATTTAACCCATAACCTTACTTCATCATGCATTTAGGCATAATTGTCCTAAGCCTTTGTCTAAATGAATATGTCAAAATGATATAAATAATTATAAAATTTTGCATTTAGTCTAAGTCATGTCTTCATGTTAGTCATGGTCTAATCTCTTAGGGAGTGAGTTTAGGACTCTAGTCCCCTTCTTAATTAAATAACAGGTTAGCTATCTTGCACTTAAATAAGACCAACCTATATGATTTTGAAGCATTGAAGGTGTTAGGCTACCACTTGAAGTCAGAGTGTAGATTATCCTCTCTTGTGGAAGGTAAACCACTATATCTCATTTTTCGATTAGACTTAGGTCGTGATTTTAGCTTGTGCTAAAGCATCCTATATTTAGAATCTGAGATTACTCATTTCCTTTGGGCCATAAGTATAAATCCTCACCTCTTAGGTATTTTCACAATCTTGTGTTGATGGACTATAAGCCCTAGCATTCTAATAAAATTTCAATTCAAATAAAAATAAACTCGCTCTTTCAAATATATAAAGCCTCCTATAAGGTAGATTAGAGTGTTCACTAGGCTTCCTAGTATCATGAGTGCTCTTTATTTATCTTCCTTTAGAATATAAAAATAAGTCTTTTGAATTAAACTTTTCCACTTGATTTTTAAAAATACCTAATTCTTTTATAATCTAACATTGAAATCTTTAGAGATATTTATTGACTACTTTAATCGAGAGTTTTCGTAGAAAATTCTCATTTCCTAGAATTTAATTAACTATTGAAGCTTACTTCCATAGAAAACTAAAGAACTCGGCATAAAATAAATCATATTTTACTTTTCCATGTAAAGTAGGAGAAAGATCTTTGGTATATACGAAGACCTATTTTCCTTAGGAGTTTGTATTAGGTGATTAGGTCTATTGTAGGGTGATATTTTTACCTTTTGAGATGGTATATCATACCTCAATATCTTATCGATCACTTCAATAAGTATCTCTTAAGATCTGCGTGGCATCCCAATGACTCCAAATTATAACACCACAATGTCTAAATGGCTATTTGAACATATGATAATCTATGATGAAGGAAATAAACATATACATAGAAAGGATCCACTTAACATCCAATAATTATAAATGTTCGGATGTGGCCTAAACATTTAAAAGCATGGAATTGAAGATACATATAAATATGTCATGTTTAAGATACTCAATAAACTTAAGTGTATGAATATAATTTAAAGATCTAAAAAAGATAAGATAATGAGGCTTAGAGACCCAAATGAATTTATTTCATTTGGACATCAAGACCATGGATGCATCTATATATATGGTCTAAATATATAAAAGAAATGATTTGGGTGTTTGAACAAATAAAGTTTGCTCAAATAACTAGCATAACTAAATATCTTGATATGATTTAAACAACTCGATAGATAATAATATGAATCTAAGCAAATTTATCTTACATCTATGTCTAATAATCCTACATACTTATGTATAGCTTAAACATTCAAAATAAAGTTATCAATAACATAATAAATTTGACTAACACAAATACCTAACAAATATAAATGACAATATAAGTCCTAGACAACTAAGAGCAACACCTATGGAGAATATCAAGAGAGGCGTGATATATTTAATCAAAAAATAAAATAAATAAAATAGATTTGATCTATTTGATGAGGGAATATAAATGCCTAGGTAGATGTAAAAGTATGTATCCAAACATATTTGGCCTATTCGAAAATGAAGAAGGTTCATTTTAGCAAATTTGGCATTCTTAAATAAGACATATGAGATGTGCAGATGAATATGACTTAGCTAAACATAGAGGATATCCAAACAAATTTGACTATCAAATGTAGGCAAATATAAGTAATTGGGTTTTCTAATACACCTCAAGGGTTATTTATGCATGAAGGCTATAATTTTGTACTTATACCCACATATTATTATAGGTGTAGCCTAAATGACTAGTTCAATTAGTTTGAGTGTAATAGAAATTGTAGGTCAAATTTATCAATTAAACTAGGTTAAGTTAATAAGTACAAGAGTGCATGTAGACTAGTCAATATGAGTTAATGTTGTGAACTTGACTTGTGCAATGTGATGTAGTGTTGATCATTGACTAAATGCATTCATTATATTGCATTTAAAACTCATATTGAGTTGTCCCAATGCAAACTATGTTACATGAATTAGTGAATAGTGTTTTATGTTCATAGTGTAGACTTAGACTCCCATTGACTAGTTAATGCAATAACTAACTCAATATTTCACAAATTTAGTATTTAGAATCCAAATTAGTAAAATATACTATTAATTAATTTAGTATTTATTTATAATTTTACTTTGGTGCATTTTATATTATAAAAAATATTAATTTGTTGCATGTGGTTTAAAGTTAAATTTTTTTATTTCATAAATTATGGTTTATTATTATTGTACATAAAGACAAGAATTTATACTTTTTTATAATAAAATATACTTTAAATGCATTTATAATTATTTTAAATAATATACTTTAATCATTTAATATAAAAGTGTATTATAATAATTATAAGAAAAGTGAAATTTATTTTATTATTTAAGTTAGTTCATAAAAATCATATACAATTTTTTGGTTGAACTTCTACATTAAGGGGGAGGAGTTGTTACCATTATAATTACTTAAGTCCAAAATTTTATTAAATTTTTAGTTATCTTAGTTTTTCATTATGAAAAGGGAGATTGGAGCTACAAATGAATGAACTGAGCATTCAACGCTCAATTAGAGCTCATTCATGATTGTTCAATTAATTAATTGAACAAACTTGAACATTTCAGTAAATACTCGACAGTTAAATGAGCAAGCTTAAATAGTTTATTATTTGATTCATTTGTGTTCATTAACAATATTATTTAAAGTTTGTAAATAAGCTCATTCAGAAGATTGATTAAGTTTCGTTCGTGAACAATATCATTTAAAAGTTTATTTTTTAAAAAATAAGTATTATTTGATACAACTTCTTTATTTTTTCAAACAAGATGCTTGTGAACAAACTTGATTAAGACCCATTTATTTTGTTGAACAAGCTACTCATGAATATGCTCGATAATCTCAATAAAAATCGCTTGAAATGAGCTCGAGTCGAGCTTTTTATAAACAAGCTCGAACTTAAACACAATCCTAAAAGTTAGAATCAAGCTCGAGTTGAACTTGAACAATATGCTAATAATCAATTTCGAGCTTGAATAAGCACCTATTTGGCTCGGCTCGATTCATTTGCAGCTCTACGAGAGGAATCATCTCATGATTGTATTAGAGAAATTATGATTGTAATTTTTTATAATCAAATCATGATGAAATTAAAAATGGTGGAAATAGTTGAGTGAACATATAAAAAACTCTTAATATTTTTTAGGTACTAGTCTTCTTCTCTATTTTTTATTAGTATTTGCTCTCTATAATTTAAATAAGCTTTTCCTATTTCCAAACATTAGTCATTATTTAAAGAGGCTTGATAGAGATCAATGCCATAAAAAGTTATCAAATCCTTGGCACAAAATAAATAAATAAAAATAAATAAATAAGACAGACAAAAACCAGAACTTGGGTGCATAAATCTCTTTAAATTGTTCACTAATTAGATTTTATGGTGGTTTAAAGTTTTGATTATTTTATGAAAATGATAAAAATTTTTCAAAGAGCTTAAGATCGATAATTCCAAACAAATAAATATATATTTTTAAGATAAAAATCATCTATATGTATCTAAAATAATCACAAATGAATAAATTATATCGCAATGCCTCGATGAATTTAGATTTTGTAATATATCTCAATAAAAAGTAAAAGATAAAGAATGGGCTCTGAATCCATATATCTAGATAGTGATGTTTAGAAATTCATATGAGACTATGGTACAAATTATCAACATATATGATGATCAATTAAATATATTTTATTGAAAGATTAGTTTAATCAAGTTTTCAAATATATATATATATATATATATATATATATATATATATATATATATATATATATATATATATATATATATATATATATATATATATATTGTTAATAAAAAAATTTCGTGTAATTATGATATAATATCTTTGATATTTTAATAAAAGATTAATTTGTTTAAAATAAAATTTTGAATATATATTTTAAAATATCTAGATTTTAAATTAAGTGTTAATATAATTTTCATTTTAAAATAATGTTAATTTTCGCAGGAGAGGCAGTAGGTCATAGAGCCATGGCCTTATAGGAGCCGGCCGATAGATGAAGCGAACAAATAGAGAGAGAAAATGAACTGCAGGATGACACGGACCAGAGAGAGGGAGCAGAGAGAGAGAGAGAGGACGGTGAATAACGCTATTGGACTTTTGTATATTGTACGCCAGAGGAAATAGAGAAGAAGGGGAGGAGAGGGAAAGGAGGACAGGGTACGCAGTACTGTGGCTTCTCCGGTCTACCATTCACGAGAGTGATAGAAAAAGGAAAAAAAAAAAGAGAGAGACGGGGAGCGGGGGAGCGGGGGAGCGGGAGATAAGCAATTTCTTGTGGGAGGGAAACTAGAACGTGAGAACCAGAAGAAGAGAGTTTTCTGCTTGTTCTTCTTCGGAGAACAAAATCTTTGAAGTTCGCGTGTATCCCAATCCACCTTCTCCTCTCTGTTTTGCGGCAGATTAAAAAAAAAGGGGAAATGGTGCTTGTTTAATCGAGAAAGAGAGAGGGGTTAAGAAAACTGGGATATTGCTCCTCACTTGTATGCGGAGGTGGTATAATTAGATGAGGGGGTTGCCCTTTAACTACCAGAGGAAGGGGACGGTGCTCGTATTAGAGTCACAAGAGATAGAAACCGGAGCGGAAGAAAAAGCCGGTGTCTGTTGGAGCAGCGGCGTTCAGAAGAGGAAGAAAGGTGTTATCTTGGAACCCAAATCGGTTCTGGATCAGAGAAGCCCTAGTCCTCCAACTTCCACGTCCACCCTGTCTTCTTCGCTCGGCGGCGGAGCCGCACGCTTCACTGACACCGCCGGCGTGGCGGCGGTTTCCGACAAACCTGCCTTCAAATGGCCCAACGCCGCCGGCGAAGAAGGCGGGAGAAAAGAGGAGTGGACATCAGAGCTCCACCCTGTTCCGGCGTCACTGGAGATGGACTGGGATACGATGCTCTCTGAATCTGCTGCTTCCCCTGGACAAGAACAGACTTTTCTCCGCTGGATCATGGCAGACATAGATGACCCAGGGAAGCAACAGCATCCAATGCTCTCTTCTGCAACGTCCATGGTAGAATTTGACACCGGAAGCCATGGCCTCGGATACGGGCTCATCGATCCTGGTTTTGGATTTGAACCCAATGCTTCGGCTTCTGCCATTTGTATCCAGCCATCGCCGCCGCATCTCGATGCTGCTCTCGTTGACAAAAATCCCATTTTTACGACCTCACTTCCTCTCTCCTTGCCTCCGGCAATGTACTTCCAAGAACCAGCCGAAGAAAAGCCCCAGTTTTTTGGCTCAAACCTCCTTAACCAGTTCCATCAAACCCAGGCTCCAGTAAACCCAGCCTTATTCGTCCCACTTCCATCTTTCTCCTCATCTATGGAGAATCTCCTCCCCACTCGTGCCGGAGTCGGATCTGAGATATTCCTACGGCCGCAGCCTAACCAAAGTTTGAACTATCCTCAGCTCAACCCTGTCCCCTACAATCTTCAGCATCGGCCACTGAAGCCCAAATCTTTGTCAGCTGAGGACGAAGCGGCGGCTATTCAACAGCAGCAGCAGCAACAGGCGCTCGTCGACCAGCTTATGAAGGTGGCCGAACTCATCGAGGCCGGAAACTTGGTCAGCGCACATGGGATATTGGCGCGGCTCAATCACCAGCTCCCCTTCGCAATTGGGAAGCCCTTCCTCCGCTCTGCCTTACTTTAAGGAGGCTCTGCAACTCCTTGTCAACTCATCGAATCCACAGGTGGCCACCTCCTCTCCTCACCACCGTCGAACCCCATTCACATCCCCATTGGCGACTCCATTGGATGTTGTTCTCAAGCTTAGCGCTTACAAGGCCTTCTCAGAGGTCTCCCCAATCCTGCAATTCACCAACTTTACTGCCACACAAGCTCTCCTTGAGGAGTTTGGCACAGCAGATTGCATTCACATAATCGACTTTGACATTGGTGTTGGCGGGCAGTGGTCCTCTTTCATGCAGGAACTGTCACAGCGTCGGTCATCTTCATCAGCCATTTGCCTGCTCAAAATTACTGCCTTTGTCTCCCCTTATTCCTTCCACCCCCTAGAGCTCCATCTCACCAAGGAAAACCTTTCTCATTTTGCTGCAGAACTCAACATCCCCTTTGAAATCAACATAGCGAATATAGAATCCTTTGACCCTGCCGAGATCCTTGTTCTGTCTGCTGGTAGCAATGAGGCCATTGCTGTGAACCTCCCTGTTGGAGTTTGGCAAGGCCCTTCCTTTCCAACTCTCCTACGCCTTGTCAAGCAGCTGCTGCCCAAGATTGTCATTTCTATGGATCAAGGATGTGATCGGGGTGACTTGCTTTTCTCCCATTACTTGCTTCATTCATTGCAATCCTGCATAGTTCTCCTCGACTCCTTTGATGCTGCGGGCACCGACCAGGATGTGACTAGCAAAATAGAGAGGTTTGTTGTGCAACCTAGGATTGAGAATTGTGTGATTGGGCGTCACTGTGCTGCTGAGAAGATGCTGCCATGGAGAACTCTGTTTGCGTCAGCTGGGTTTGTTCCATTTCAATTCAGCAACTTCACAGAGACCCAAGCGGAATGCCTCTTGAAAGGGTTCAGGTTAGGGGGTTCCATGTTGAGAAGCGACAGGCTACACTTTACTTGTATTGGCAACGAGGGGAACTAGCTTCAGTGTCAGCTTGGAGGTGTTGAGTGCTTAATCTACTGCTGTCTCCTTGTTGGATTTCCTACCAGATGTTGCAGAGTAGGGTAATTATAATCTTTCAAGGCATGTTACTTTCTAAAAATGTGGACTTCTCTGGTGAAAAACCTTTTTTCTTGTAACCTAAATGGCTTTATTGTACCATGGGGTCATCTGATCTACTGATTTTGATGCTTTTTAGACAAATTTTTATCCGGTAGAAAGGCATTGGGCCAATCTGAATGTCTGGTTTAGTTTTTACTATAAATTTTGCTCATGCATCTTCAATTAGGCAATAATAATTTTCTTCTTGCTACTAGGTTTTCTTTATTACAATATCTATTATATCAAATGTGCTAAATAGTTATACGAATTTATAGCTGTTATTATTATAATATATCTTCATTATTATAGACATTCTCTTCTGTGTTTGGCTTAATTGCTATGTTCCGTGCATCTATATAGGCTAATTTGCACTAACATAATCAATTAAGCAAAGATGTCCTTTTATGATTTCTATAGTTTTTGTAGAATTTTTAACTCATACTGAAAACTTAATGCCCTATGTTTTAATACCATATCCCTGTAAAATACACATTGTTGATTTGAAAACATTCATTTTGCATCATAGGCCGAATCTAATACATCTATTCTCCTAAATGGGACATTAAATGCTAGCCATCTGATGACCAATTAGGAGAGTAGATGTATTAGCTTCTGCCTATGTTAAGAAAACTAGAGGTAGACCTAAAAGGACTTAGTTATGAAGTAATACTTTTCTTTTTCTGGCAATCTATTAATACCATATCCCTGTAAAATACATGTTGATTTAAAAACATTTATTTTGCATCATAAGCCGAATCTAATACATCTACTCTCCTAACTAAGACATAAAATGCTAGCTGGTTGCCTGATGGCCCAGTTAGGAGAGTAAATGTATTAGATTCAGCCTATGTTAACAAAGGTAGGGTAGACTTAAAAGGACTTGGTTGAGAAGTATAAAAAGTGATCTTAATTTATTAGGATTAAATGAAAATATGACACTTAATAGGACACATTGGAAAAAAAGGATATATGTAGCTGATCCCATGTCATGGGATAAAGGCTTATTGTTGTTATTGTTATTTATATGTAAAGAGAATTAACTATGAATAAATTCATCAACTCCACCTTAATCTCAACATAGAAAGCTGTTTAGCTTGCAATCCTTTTACATTAGGATTTCTGAGAAACGAACTGCTCCTGGTTATTGCTAGGTTATAAGTCTACTTAAGAATGTTAATGGAAGCAAATTCGTATGGTTGGTGGAAAGGCACACTATCATGCTTCATGCGAATTTGGATCAAATATTCAGTGCAAAATCTGAATTTTTCAAAAAGAAAGAATTGCATGTGGAGAAATTGGAAACAACTTATTAGAAGGTTAAGTATGTGGGTTCTTTTTAATGGAATTTGATAGATTTCTTGTTTTGTTTACTGATATCGTGCAAAGAACTAAATTGGCAATTGATGATATCCCATGTTATTTCTGATATATGGGAAGGATCAACATATCATTTTGTAAATGCCAAAATGCCGCTTTTCAATTGAATTCTATGTTTGTCAAATGATTACGAAAAATTGAATGCCACTGGTTTTGAGAAGAGATAAAAGATCTAACCTTGGGCTTCTTTGACTATATTTCAATGAAATATTTCATTTGGATATGCGCTTCAGCAATTAGCCTTCAACAGCTGAGTGGATCGAATCAGTAATTGGCCATCATTTGTCTATGTTTAGAGCTATGAAGCGGATAGAAGTTAAAGTTTTGCACTTGTTTAATATTACTTAGGGGAGATTTGGCTATGAAGATAATAAATTGAAAATTTTTTAAGGCAAGGATATACTTCAAAATGAACAGTAATCGTACGAAGCGCAAAGTTTATTGAAGCAGATTACTTAATAATCTTTCATTGTGAATGACAATCTAGACAATTTTGGTGAGTGGATCTCCAGTATCATTTACAGCTGACTTTTTAGTTTGACCACAGTTTTCTATGCTAGTGATATAGATAAACCTCGAGTTCAAATGAATGTCTTCTTCTTTTACTTTTGACTTTTCAACTAGACTATTAAAAGACAAATTCTTCTTATCAAAATGGGATGTCAACATTATTTGCTGTCGCATCATTCCACATTGTGTAAGCCGAATTCGACAAAAAAATCGTATCCCTTGCAAGTATTATCGCTCACTCTTTCGGAAGAAAAAAAATTCATATCGCCTCAAATGATTCTCAAGTCTGGTCCAGCTAGAGATATCTCCATTGATTCTGTCTTCTTTTGATTGTGTGGTTATGCCTATAATAGTGTGCATTGATGTCCTCCAAAAGCCACAGAAGGTGTTCTATCTGTGGTCCTGAAAGATGTCTGAGTGAGTGGCTTATTCCAGCTCTTCTAGCTGGAATTATATGCCATTTGCTGATTAATGCTTTGCTTTTGATCATTTAGCAGTCATTTTCAGATTTTCATCCACTGGTAGGGATTGCAGATTAATATCATACTGATAGATAACATTGAAATCCTATGTGATAGCGAGTTATGATTAAGTGGATGTTATTATCATTTTTATGAGCTTTCTTTCAAATATTTTAGGCTGTAGCTGAGAATTCTTATTTTCTTTCAAGTTTTTCCAGTGCTGTATGAAGGCTTGTGGCATTTATTTGAATATTTTGAAATAGTATAACAACCACTGTATGTGGATATGAGATTTAGCTTTATGATTTTATAAATTTTTTATCTTATTTGTAATTTACACTATCTTAAATTTGAAAGTTAAGTGCTTCTTAGTGGAGAAATTTTTTTTTTTTCTTCTTATCAGCTATCTACTGATTGGGCGTCTTTCTCATTGGTTTATTTTTCCTTACCTCCACTTGTTTAGAACCTGAACGACAATGCTGTAGCTGCTGAAAGAAGCTTCTTAAGCTCCTGTAACTTTTTGATTTTTTTTTTTCTTAGATACATAACTATCTTCTCTTTCTTTCAGTTTAGAATGCAAGGATTTCTCTTAGGCCTGCTGTATTAAGCCATGGTTTTTCAGAAACTCTCGAGGTCAAAATTCTAAGTTTTAAGCTGGGTGGGGATGAAGTCGTCACTCTTAGATTTTTATGAAATTTTATAGTATTATATATTACATTAAATTTTTCCGCCCCAAAATTTAGTAATAATATAGTATTAATTATATTCTAAATCAAATTATTATGTATATAAAAATTTATGAGGCCTAATTTAATGACTAAATCATGGGCTTATAATTCTATTTGAGTTAGGATAGTCACTAACACCTTACAACATTCTAGTCAACCATTTAAGCAAATATAAATTATGTATCCAATTAGGTGGAGAGAAGCAAGTATACTTTCTAAGAGATATGAAATGATGCAAAATTATTCATTCCTAATGTGAAGCTCTATTAATTATATAGGTGTAAGGCAATGACATCTAGGTTATGTTTGGGGCTGTGGTATGGTGCGAAAATACATCACATTATCATTTGGAAATCAAGTTCTAGGAAAGTTGCATTTTTTAACCTAGGTGAGTGTGTCGATTATTAGAAAACTATGATCTAATTTTTTTAAAATTTTAAAAAAAATTGTAAGACTGATCATAATTTTATAAACAATAATTTTTTTTATAGAAGTTCCGTTGTTATTTTTTCAAATAATTACAGTTGCTCTAAACAAATTTTCAATTATTTTAAGGAATGATATTGTCATACATTAAAATAAAATTTTATTATAAAATTCTAGAATATTTTAATACTAAAGTTTAGAAATTATTTTAAAATTATTAATTTTTATAGAGATTTTATCTTAAGAGCCCATCATAAATGTTAGCTCTAACAATCACTTTATTTTCGTCTAATTTACCTTTTCTTATTAATTCTTTGACAATAATTTTTATTTATGTAGATATATTTTCTCTCTTTTGTTGCATATCTTATGGTCTAAGGGATCACTTGATTGCTTGTAAATTAAAAATATGTTTTATAAAATTTCATTTTTCATTATTTTTTGAAAGTGATAACCACTATATTTGATGAAATCTTGATGTCAGCGATATGATTTTATCTACCGTCAGTCAAGACTTAAAATATCATTAATCTTTGTCATCAATTAAATCAATAGTCCAAATATGGAGTGTTTATAATAATCCTAGAGATCTATGATCTCATAATTGACTTTTGAGCATGCTCAAAATACATCAAATGATCAAGAATCATCTCATCGATCGAGGGAGTATTGGCATAATTTAAGAATCATAAATATCTATAAATGGGAACTACCATTCCTAGCATGAAAGAGTGAAAAAGAACAAATACAGTGAAGAAAACAAATGGGCCATAAGAGGCTGAAACATGTGAAGAAGAGAAAGAAGAAAAATTAGAGCTCTTACTAAAGAAGATTTAGATTAAACAAGATTGCACTCATTCTCTTGCCCACCTTGTATCAATTGTACATAGTTTAAGTTTTGATCACTTGAACATTTGGCATGTTTAACTTGTTATTCTCTCTATATTATTATATCTTATCAAGATTTTGTACTCAAACAGATACATAATTGGAAGCTTTTTTTTTCCTCTTTTAGGTTTTAGTTAAAATTATGTCTCTTGTTAGCTCTTTAATTACTTGTGTCTTTGACTTTATAAAAGTAAACACTAATCGGTTTTCTAGCAAATTTTAAAGTATGAAAGTGATAACCACTATATTTGATGAAGTTTTAAGTAGCTTAAAACACCTTTATCTACTTCAAGCTTCTACATAGTGTGCAAATTTTTAAAAAATTCTTTGTCATCAATGTCTACAAAGAGTTTCCCATACGGACTCATACAAATCTAACCTCCAAACCTTAATGATTTTTAGATTGTAATATCTATATTAACTTTTGCATATTTATCTTTAAATATGAACTCCATTATATATTAGCAAGTTCTAAATATAAAATTCTCAAAATAAGATGGGAGATTAAAACATTAATATTTATTCTTATTTATTTGGATGAACTACCAATTTTAGCCTAAATTTTAAGATAAAGCATCTTCTATTCAAATACATGTGAATTTAAAATATTTTTGCACTCTCATCTTATTAGAGAGTTGAGCATGTGGCCAATGAGAGTAAAAAAAATGAAGAGCTCTTATACTAAACTAATTTTAAATTAGCATATAATATAGTGCTTTAAATATCTCTTGCCACCTTAAAAATATCAATTAAACTTAGTTTAAGTATTTTTTATCACTTGAACATAGTTGGAAACATGTTTAACTATTCTTATATTATATACTTATTATTATTACTAAGAATCAATTTTAAGGTAATTAACCAAACAACGAGCCATAAAAATAGGATGCATCTAATATTTTTCTTTCTTAGACTCTTATGGCTATTAATTTCAATTTATTGTCCTCCTAGACATGCATAATGTCTAATCAACCATGGCCTTAAGATATTATGCCAAAGTATCAACACTAAGTCTACACTTCAAAAGATACACAATGCAACATTAATTATTCATTGAGGCTCACATAATGATAAAAGAAAGATCCTATCATCCACTTTCTTAACTTTAATCAGTAATAGCACATGTGGTATCAGTTATATGTTATGGTGGAGTAGCTAAGATATCATTTGAATCCTAGTCCTTACAAACATCTCAACTTCATTGATTTCCTTAAACTTAAAAGAGTTCAAATTGAGTGTTATTATGTTTCATAAAGTAGTAGATATAGCTTATATCAACTCATTTAAGATCTTATCCTTATCAAAGAAGTACATTTTACCTCATTGTAGTTGCTACCAAAGCAATTAAGAAGATTGCCTATGTAAGAAGGCTAACCTCCAAAACCTAAGACATTGAATAAAAGTAAAATAATGAAAATAAAAAGTATAAAAAAGTCAAAAAGATAATTTTATTAACATCATAGTGATATATCAATGTTCATAAGATATTATCATGAATTCAAATATTATGTAAGCCTAGACACCATTCATAGGCATGAAATTCATGTCTATTTATTGGCTTAATAAATGAATCATCCATCATCCTATCAATTAGAATATACATCGATCTCCTTTCATGCAATTACATCATGAATGTAATGATATCTCATATCTATTTGCTTTGAATCTTACTAAGCAACTTAGGATTTATTGCACTCATAATGGATGGTAGTAGTTTTGTCACTATTTAATAGTACATGCTTATCTTATCTAGCTAAGAAATCACAAATTGTGAAATTTTTTCTAAACTCGATGGCCTCTTATATAGCTACAGTATAAGCTACTTAGTCAATTCATTATAAATAATTAAATATATGACTGCTACTTGTTTCCCCATGAAATAATTTCACCTTAAAATAATAAAATATATCTAGAAGTGAATTTGTGTTTATTCCCTATGTCCTATCAAATCAACATCAATATAGTCAATCAATTTCAAATGTTTACTATATTATCACAAAGTGAGGATGGTGTGTTATATATATATATATATATATATATATATATATATATATATATATATATATATATATATATATATATATGACTTACTAGTATTTTTTGGCATATATTACTTTCTTATATGTTCTAAGTTTGAAGTTGTAGCTTCATCAATTAGACCTTTAGATTGATAAAATCTTTGTTGTAATTGAAAAAAAAAAGAATACTTAGAAAATCCAATGTCTCTTCTTAACCTAAGGAATCCTAATTACTCTAAACTTAAGATGCTACATGGTATGGTCATTTTTAAGGTCACTCTTGGTGATATCAAATACCTAGATAGAAAAAGAGACAACTTTATTGGGCTCCAAGAATCATTGGCATACAATACTAATAATGGGTGACCCTTACTCAATAACTTTATTGTCATGATGTTCACATACCACATTTACATCAAGTTTTTCATTCTAGGTGGCTTCACAATGTTGTGGGTAAACTTGATAACCTTCTGTAAGTGTTAAGTCAACATGTTATAGGAGAAACTAGATTTATTTAACTAGATGATTGGGAAAGTCTATAAGATTTTTGTATATCTTATGAAGAGTTTATGCAGACTTTTTTGCATTAATATTTTCTATGAAGATTCTTTTCATAAACTTTCTTATAGAAAACCATATATGTCATTACTTAGAAGCCTTTATATATGTTTCACATCTCTTCAACCATTATTTCCATGTTTGACAATAAAATAGGCCGATTTGATAAAATAAGCTTAACTACTCATGAGATTTTAGCTATAATTGTAGGAGGAAGCTAAGAAGCTACTCATTGTTGGATTTAATAAGGAATCTAAGCATCCTAAAGAGTCATTAATATTATGATAATAATAAAAAATAGTAGAAAATGGCGGATGTGTGTGGACTTTACGAAAGTTAATGATACTTTTGAATTCCTTGCACAAACTTGTTGGTGGGCTAAATGATTGGGCACACGTGTATTGGCATTTTAAGTGCTTTCTTAAACTACCATTAAATAAATATGCATCTCACTAATAAAGAGAGGAATAGTTTTTAATTATGAGAAAACTTTTTTCTATTATTTTGCTTTTTTTGGATTGAAGAATAAAAGTGCACTTACCAATAACTCATGAATATCATTATTTTGGACCATTAATTTATATATTGATAATTTATTTGTGAAGAAAAAATCATCATCTAAACAACTACAAGATTTATTAGAGATATTCATAACCCCAATGAGGTATTATATGAAATTAAATCTAATCAAATACTATTTCGAATCAACTGAAAAGAATTCTTATTAGTAATAATCAAACCTAACATATTATTTTTAACTCTAATAAAGACAAAGAGATCCTTGAGGCTATATTGTCATATTAGTTAAGTTTGTCTGAATACTAACTACAAGCTTGTTAGATTGATCTTATTTATCTCACATTTAAGGGAGTGTATCACTCTTTAAAGCTTTGAAAAATAGTCAAAAGCAATTGAGTGGACAACTAAATGTGAGAAGGCCTTTGTTAAGATCAAGCACCTCTTGATATGATTATTCATACTTAGAAGCCTCCAATTGGAGGAGACATTATTCCTACATTTAATATCCTATCACATGATAATAAGTATTATGTTTATGCAAAGAGGGAATAATGACATGCATAATGTGTCACTCATACTTTCCATAATCTAGAGCAAAGATACCCTCAAATGGATAAATTGATGCTAATTATAATCATTTGTGTTTGGATGTTGAGCCTTACTTCCAAATGCATTTGGTGCGATATTAGTTACAATGATTTGCACACCACTTTCCACCTTAGCATCACTTTTTCTACTATAAATATCGCTCTTCTGCATTAAGAAAAGATGTGTAGATTCTTTTATGAGATTGAATAGCTAGAAGAGATTCATAGTAGAAAGGCTTTAAGGGCTTATATTTTTTCCTCCATGTAATATGGTGAAGCTTATGCTTCTTCTCATCTATAAAATAATGAATAAATTATAACTAACAAAAGTACTTATGTAACTATTATGTAATCACTCTTCTTTATTTTCTTTTCTTCTATTTGGATCACACTTCTTTGCAAGCTAAACTCCACCCTTTATTGGTGAAGCAACTTAGATTACCCTTCCTTCTCCTCTTAAATTAATTGATAGAAATCTCTAATTATGTCTCAATCAACACCCATAAGAACCACTTTCTTTCATTTATAGAGATAGCATGTTAATTCTAAGAGTTGATATTAAAACATCAATTATTAATAAAATAACTTTAAAAGGAGGTTGACATGAATGATTTAGGTGATGCCAAAATAATTATTAGGATAAGAGGAAACCATAGTACGAGCATAGTAACTTATGACTTTCACAATGTATATTGAAAAAAAGTGAGAAACAAATCAATATAATTAAGAGAAAGCCTACTTATCCCACTCACTAGTCTCTTTAGGTTATATAAAGAATAAATATAGAAATTGAAAAGAAAATGAGTACAAATGTGGTGGAGCTATCCATAGCAGAAAATAAGGTGGAAGATTGTTGTATATGCATGCAAAAACAAAGTATTTGATAGTATAATATATAGCAATAATACTCTTGACACTATATGTACATGCATACAATTAACAGTTAAAAAGTCCAGAGAAAATGAATGATCTTGATGTGTTAAAGGACTTGAAGGGATATTTTCCACTACTTAAATTTTAGTTATATAGTAAGATTTCTTTTCTTAAGAAGAAAATTTAGGATGTATCTGAGATAATCTTTGCAAAATTTTATTTTATAGATCATTGTCACACATCATTTTGTGTAGCAATTTTAAAAGCTATTTGATTTTTTTGTTTGTTAATTGATGTTATGACAAAAAGTCTCACCCTCAGTTTCATAAAATGTAGTTAAATAGTTTTCCATTGTTGTATATAATTTGAGACATTCCTTCAATAACCCCACTCTTAAAAATATGTGACAAAAAATTACATTTACTCACATTTTTTTTAAAAGTGTGATTATTAACCATATTATTTTTAAAAGTATAATTATAACTCAAATTTATTGCAAAGAGTAATTTGAACTTATCTTCATAGTTATATCTAATTACAATATCACTAGCCATATTTTTAATTTCATAATCACGTTTTAAGAAATGTGATTATTAACTATAGTTTGCATAAAAAGTTTACAAAAATATGATTAAATAATCAGACTTTGAAAATATAACTGCATAATAAATAAATGATCAAAAGATATATATTTTATTGAGTTTTCTTAAAAATAAGTCGGTTAATAAGATGATGGTTGATAGCATTAATTTAAAAAAAATAAAAGACTACTGTTCATGATTCTTGTAGTGCTTGAAGAAAAGACTTCAGTAAAAGAAAGGGATTGCATAAATCTATTAGCTGAATCCTTCTTGATCAGGCAAGGAATCAAACCCCTGTATCTTTTCATGCGTGAGAGTTTCCTTAAAGATTGTTAACTAATATTTGTTTGAATACAGTGTCCTTAAAAAACAAGGAATTGTAAGGTGAGTTACGTGCCACATTGTAGATTGGTTATTTTTCTCTTATTTTTCTCTAGATTATTTTTTGAATGATTATTACGTGCGACAGTTAAGATGTAATTTATATTTCTAATATAACATCATATGACGCTCATCTAATATATAACTGTTGTACATTAATTGTAAAGTTTTATGTATTAACTATGAAATACTAAATATTATTGTGTATAATCTTATAATTAATATTATATTAATATATAATAAATACACACTGAGCATCAGATGATACAATGTTATTGAAGCTCAGACTCCGACTCCACGTAATAATCTCTCAGAAAAATTATATCAGGATCGAATAATAATGAGTGGTATTTATTTTTGTCTTCTAAACTCATAACGTATCAAAATTTTTATTATGTGACGTGTTTGATGGTGCGAATATTTTCGGATGAGACGAGATCCAAAAGCTTAATTTTGACTAAGATGGAAGAAGGAATGATAACATAAACTAAAAAAAAATACAATTGATCCCAAATCTATTGTGTTTTAAAAAAAAATACAAAATTAATCACTATCCATTTTTTAAATATGAGTACTGTAAATATCTTTAAATAGCTGTTCTGTTAGTCAATTTCCAAGTTTATGATCGCAGTTTCTGCAGCTAAGTATATTGACTAAAGATAATTAATTAATCATACTTCATTACAAAGTGATTTTTAACCAGAAGTATAACAAAATATGCTGATTGCAGATTAACTTATTATAAAGGTATCACTAATAATATCATTTATTTATATTTTTAAAATAATATATGCCTCCAATTTATAATTTTAATAATAACATGTTTCATTCTTTGAAAAAAAAAATTTGTTTGAGTTGGAAGAATAAGTCAGAGAAAATTTAGAAAGAAATGAAATTTGCAGTAGAACTTTTGAACGTTGATTGATTGTTCCACTGGTGGTAGAGTCGCCTCATATAAGATTTAAAATTCCTTACGTGTATTACTGTCAACCACCCTTATATAAAAATAAGATTTAAGACCTCCTTTACGTGTAAAATTGTCACTTTCAACGCATCAAAGATATCAAGAACTCTCCCTCATCCTTGTCCCAAATGGCTTCTTTAGAAAAATTAGAATCTTAGAGATGGAGTGCTGGATTCTCATACAGTTCACAACTGTATGTGTTTATTGCTTTATGAAAAGGAAAACCACTTTAAAAAGCTTCTCAAATACTCAATTATAGAAGAATGTGACTATATCATTTTTGTCGGAAGTTAAGATCGAAGCACTTCTTCGCAGAAAAGAATAGATCGCTAAGTTTAAGCTTTCACGGATTGTTTAGTTCAGCATTTTCTAAGAGGTGTTGATTTGATGTTCTTCTATATATTGAGGCATTCTGAAAAACATCAGTTGCTGAGATTCGGATAATCTAAATAACAACTTAATTATCTCAATATTTATGGAATTAGAAAAAGGAAAATATGTCTTCATCATCATGATTATTATTATTAACTTTATCCCAACTATATAAGACTAGCATTGTGAATCATCATTTTTGTATTCATTTTTTGGTGTTATAAGTTGTTAAACTTATTCTTCAAAAATTATTTTTGAACAACTTTTATTTATGTTATTGATCACTCTAGATTTATTTATACAAACTTAGGTTTGTCCACTATTTATTTCTAACTATTTGACATTAATTTTATCAACTCATTTAATTAGTGGGTGCATGCATTTTTTTTACTTGTCAATGTAAATTTTCAATCACCCACATCTCTTTTTAGTCATTTTATTTTAAATAAATATCATTCTAATATTTTTTTTTTCTAAAATAATCATTCTTTAGTTTATCCTTTTTAATTTTTCCACCCATATATCTTAACATTCTTACTTCTCTCAATTTTATTAAAATATTAATGATTTTTTACAAATTAAAATTTAGATATATATAATATTATCAACCTAATCACCGTGTTATATTGTTGAGTTTAAATCTTCGATTTTATGGTTTTATTTCTTTGGGGCTTCACCATTTTAACCTTTCGATGATGTATGTATGTATGTGTGTGTGTGTTCTTCTATATAATAGATCCAAGATGCATAAACTTACTACATATAAGCTTTATTTTATCCTATAATAATATTGAATAATAATTATTAACATCATATCTATCAAAATTATATATTATATATACAATCTTTTTATTCTATTAATTCTAAGGCATTTATCTTTTAAATATTTCTTCTATTTTTCTAACTTTTTCCGTACTTAGTTCATATAATATTTTACTAAATAAAATTATACATTTATAAAATAGAAAATAAACTAAGGAACCTCATATTAAATATTCTTTATAATCATCTCCAAATCTAATATAAAATGATATGACTTTAATGTTTTTTTTTTGGGAGCCCCATATAGGGGAATTTTATTGCCACAATAAAAGGGTTACAAGGTCTTTAAGAGGGGATAAACTCAAAAATCACTGCTCAAAGAGCTACATTCATCCTAGAGAGTGAATCCCTAGACTAATTACAACCAAAACATATGAAAAAGTAAAAGAAAAAAGCAAAAGGTACACATAAGCAAAAGAAAAAGCCATTGGCCATCGTAAAATGATCTTGAGGATAAGAGAAATTTATACCTCCAGAGAGAAGGAACCTGCAAGAGAACAACATGAAATATGCAAACATCTAGAAGAAAAAATTAGCACCGTTAAATTGATACAAGCTAAATTGAAGGTAGAAAGAGAATAACTTGAGAGAGAAAAAGAGGATTGTGTGGAGAAAGGCTTAGGCTCAATCACACCAAATTGGGGCATCCGCAAACATGAGAATCTAATCTTCAAAGGAAGGGGTACATCACGTGCTACTACCAGCCAAAGAATGAGTGAAATCATCCCAGCCATCATAGCCAACAATCCTAGGGGAACAAACCATCCAATGGAAGAGAGTCGTGTGATCATTAAAACCTACATACCAAAGCGTAGCTACATACACTATGGAAGAGAAGTAAACACCAATCCAAATGGTAAAGGGGTGGCGAATCCTTACTAAAATAATAAACACAAAGGCCAACATAACAAGAAAATCATAGCCAACAACAGTAAGAAACCCTTTGAGGAAGTCAATCGAGTTACTTTACCAAGGCACAACCACATACACATGGGAGAGAAGGCAACACATATACAAATGATAAAGGAAGACACAATTTCCTTTACTAAAAAGAGAACCCAAACAAGGACAACATAATATCAGAATGCAAGCCCACAACAACCCAGCCAGAGGTCATCCCATAGACAGAGTAACTAAACAAGGTCAACAATATAAATGAAAACATCCACCATATTAATAGCATGATTGCAACCATATATGTACGGTTTAAAAAGAACTCAGCATAACTGAAGTAGTGAATAAATCCATACAACAAAGCCATAATACTACTAAATCTTGGCCAAATTCTAGTATAACTCATCCACATAGGGCAGATACCGGTTAACCAACTAGTAGCCAACTGAACAAAACCAATCAATAAACCAACCACAATAGCTTCCCAGCTGACCAACAAAAAAATCGATAGACTAAGACCTAACAAGAGAGCGTAGTTTGTTTCACTGTTGTATAGCTATCATCAAGAACCCCTTGGTATGAAGTGAGGCACGCCTCGGATCTGTGGACCAAGCAAAGAGAGGAACAAAGTACTCGAGCCTGTCTCAACAAAGAAAAATCTGGTTTGGGTCCTTACCCATCTCCATTGGGTTTAGGGATAATCAAGCTCGAACTGATGACTTCCACCACATCAAGGTGACACTCTACCACTGAGTTAGATCCCTTCCTAGTCCCATCAATAAATCCATTACCTCTGTGAAAGGAAGCCCAGTATTTCATTTCTGGGGTAAGGACCAAACACTTGGAACCGTAAACCAAATAACGGTCAACAGAAATATTGTGGGAGTTTTAGTAAACTAACCACAAAAAAGGAAGTTAATAACAGTTAAGCAAATATCACCAGTGGGGATAGTAGGAAAGGTGGTAAGAAACAATCCCAAACATTGAAGGAAGAATCACTAATGGCAAGCAAGGTGAACAATCTAACCCATATAATAGGACAAATACCACCATCCAATAGTTGGGGCTACAGCAAAATCCACCATTATAGGATAACCAGAAAAAGGCTGCAGGGAGAAACAATAGGAAACCACGAAGTACATAAAAGGGTAAGGAAAGAGCAACATGACCCAAATAGTCCAGAAACACAAACAATCCATGGCTATTCAGCAGCACCCAACTGCCAACCAGAAAGGAAAAGGGACAAAAACAACAAACAGCCTAAGATGAAAGACTATCCCCAACCCAAACAAAAAAGGTGAAACAGCCAGGCAATAAAAATAAATTATGATTCCCAAATCTCCACCTGGAAAAAAAGGAAGGCAAAATGTTTTAAGGACTTCTAACATAGGGCAGTCCCGTTTTATCTAAATTCACAAGCCCCCGTAAGAGGGAAGGAATATCATCATTGGAGAATAGATTCACAGAAGAAGACTTTGCTCCCCAATTAGCAAGAAAGTCAGCACAAGAATTACCTTCCTGATAGATATGAGAAATATAATAATCAAGGGTGGAAAGAAGTCTCCTTGTATGGTTAAGTAAATAGAAAACTTCAACATTGCCATGAGCTCCCGATTTTAATAATTCCAGAAGAAGGAGAGCATCAATTTCAAACCAAATTTTTTGGAATCCTTTCTGAATGCAGATAGAAATCCCATAGTGGAGACCATAAAGCTCGGCAAATAGTACAAAACAGGGTCTTAGAGGACCAGCAAAAGCAGAGATCACCTTTCCACTATAATCTCATAAAATCCCCCCACAACCATAAAATCCATTAAAAATTGACCATCCGTGTTAACTTTAATGACATGAAAATTAGGCTTTATCTAATATATAATTTTATGAGTAGGCTCAAAATCAAAAGAAGGGAGAATAATCCCAAAGTTAGGGGCCATATATTTATACTCTTTTAAACTAGAGGAAGTAAGGAGATCAGCTTTATAAAGAGACATAATTTTATATTTTGCTATAGAAATAATACGATGATAGTTCATAGGGATATCATGATGCTTAGCATCATTTCTTTCCAACCAAATATACCACAGCAGGGTAGTGGCTAAAACAACTTTGACATGACCCTTAGGTATAAGAGAAAAAGTTTTAAGAAGTTGCATGATAGAGAGTGATCCATCAAAATGGAGAGTATCTAACATACTATCATACCAACTCCAAACCTTAGCAGCAATAAGGCCATTCGCGAAGACATGATCCATAGTTTCAATGTGAAGACAACATTGGCATTTAGAGGGAGGTGGAAACCTTTTAAGGAGGGTGGCATCAGAATGTAGTGCTTTAGAATATGCCAAGTTAAAATCGAGAATGAGGTGGATAGAAATACTGATTTTAGTGAAAACTAAAGACTCTTGAGTTTTAAGTGAAAAGCATGCCAAACATCCTTAAAATAAAATCTCGAGGAGGAACTTTTAAAGGATTTGATTTATTAGAAACTTGGACTAATATTAAGGATTTTGTTTACTATCACATTAGGACATTGGAAAGTAATTAAGCTACATCCTAAGTGTTATGTGTAATGAAATGATTAACCTTAAGCCTCTCAGTGGAATGAGTATTAAGTAAAGGATCAATAGAACCTTGACCCAACCAATTATCTTGCCAAAAGAATGATCCCGAATTCACACCCCAAGAGATCAAATTCTAAGCCCACTTGATATTATTCTCCACACCGAGAATCCCTGTGTTTGTAAGGGCAAGTGAGGGGTGTTTCCTTATGATTTGACAAATATAAATTGCGACCAGTAGCTATGATTGTTTCTAAGATTCCACCACATTTTATATAAAAAATATTTAATGGAGTCTTCTAAAATTTTGCAACCTAAACCACCTTCATTCAAAGGCCCACAATAGTTATGCCAACTAGCCCAATGAGTCTTTCTAGAAAATGAGGTAGAACCCTAAAAAAATTTATTAATAAGTCTATTAATCCTTTTAATAATTGAACTAGTAGGCACAATAGTATAACATAGAAAAGACAAAGCAAAGAATACTTTTGATCGGATAAGTCTAGCCAAAGGAGAGTGGAACTCCCAAGAGGAAGTTTTCTTATATATTTTTTGAATAACTTCATCAAATAGGAAGATATTCCTTGATATAAAGAAGTACCCAAGTACTTAATATGCAGGGTTTGATGTACAAAGCCCTAATATTCTTAATAACATAGATCCTAGATGATGAAATTGACAAACTAGAAATAAAGCAACTTTTGTCAGGGTTAATCTTCAAACCACTTTCCCTACCAAACAAAGTAAGGAATTTACATAACTATTTAATGTAAAGAGTAGAACTATTGCAGAATATAATGAAATCATCAGCAAAGCTGAGGTGGGAAATGGGAAAGCCACCCCTAGTTTTGTAGTACATACATGCATTTTATAAAAATTTGCTCAAGACTTTAGAGAGATATTCCACAAGAATAATGAAAGAGCGAGAGAGGGATCCCCTTGCCTTAACCCATGAGAGGAAGAGAAGAAGCCATGGACCTCACCATTAATAAGTAAAGAAAATCAAGAGTTCTCAATACCATTCTTAATTAAAGTAATAAATTGATTGGAGAATCCAAATAGAGTTAAAATTTTATAAAGGAAATCCCAACCAATGTTATCATAAGCTTTGGAAATGTCCAGCTTAAAAATTAGGTTACCACAATGAACCTTAACATTTAAATCATGATCATCTCTTGGGCTATGTAACATTATTAGAAATAGATCGACCTTTAACAAAACTAGTTTGGTTGGGGGAGATAATTTTAGGAAACAGAATACTTAGTCTTTTAGCCACAATCTTAGAGATGAGCTTATTAAAAAAAGAGCAAAGGCTAATTGGCTTAAAATGACTCCAAAGTTTAGGATTCTCTATTTTTGGGATTAAGACAATAAAAGTGCTAGAGAAATATTTGGGGATGTTACTTCCCTTGAAAAAATCCATAATAGCTTTAATCAAATCTTTTTTGATGATATGCTAGCATTTTTGAAAAAAATAAGGTAGTAAAGCCATCTAGACCAGCAACCGAATCTGTATTCATCTTATGCAAAATGTTAGAAATTTTGGATTCAGAGGGTAATGAAGTAAGCATAATGTTATCTTCATCCGAGATGAGATTAGGAATAACTTCAGGCAAGGAAATCTCATCATAAGTCATATTTTTATTAAGGAGCTCAGTAAAGAAGGAAACGCCAGAATCAATAAGCTCCTTAATATCAGTACACCAGCTATCATCATTTGTTTTAATTTTTTTAATGTGATTTAGAGCCTTTTTCTTTTTAACCATTGCATGGAAATATTTGGTATTTCTATCTCCATTAGATATCCATTTTATAGAAGCTTTTTGCCGCCAATAGGTCTCCTCCATGTCTTGATAGCATGTTAACCTATCTTTGGCTTGAGTTAATAAGGCATTTTTGGATGGATCATTAACGATAGCATCTTCTAAAACCATAACCTCATGTTCTAATTCTTTGATGTTGGAAAAAAGATTTTTGAAGCAGTGTTTGTTCCACCAATTGAGGTATTATTTTAGCCTTTTTAATTTGAACCATAATCTCGGCATTCCGACAATAGAATCATCAGGATGGAAAGGTTCACCCCAATTACTAGCAACCACCTCCATAAATATATCATCCATAAGCCACATATTTTGAAAACGTAATGGAATATGAGAGGAGGGTTTATCAACACTAACCTTAATAGTGATGAGCAAAGGGAGTCGGAGGGTTCTACCGAGATGTTCAATAGGTAATAGAAAAAAATTGATCCATAGATGTAAACAGGATCCTATCTAATCTTTTCCATAGTCTGTGGTTATTCTAAGTGAAATGAGATCTAGTAAAACCAATATCAGTAAGATGACAATCCAGATCATGTTATTGAATTCCTCCATGGAGAATAGGTTAGAGCATTACCAACTCAGAAGAGGAAGAGATAATGTTAAAGTCCCCACCCACAAACCAGGGAGCATTGACAGAGGAAGAGAAGCTGAACAGATCTTCCCACATAATCCTTCTACCATACCTATTACAAGAGGCATAGACAAAAGACCCAAAGCAACACCAATTATCATAAGTAATTTTAACATTTACAACCTAGTGTAAATCCTACATAACTTGCAAAACAAAGGGACTCATCCAAAAAATCCAAATTTTATTAGTCAAGTTAGCAAAAAAATTATCAAAACCAATCATTCTAGCCACAGAAGCAATGCTAGAAGGAAGAATAAAGGGTTCCAAAATAGCCAAGAAAGAAATATTATGAGAACGAACTAAATTATTGATTCTGTTTCTAATAGAGGGTACCAATCCCTCTCGCATTCCAAATAAGGAAAGAAACCATTTATTTTTGATTAGAGGAGCCAAATCGAGTAACTCTGGCAAAGCTAAGAAATTTAGATTTAGAGGATTTATTTTTCTTCTTAAAAACTATCTAAAATTTATTGTCCATATCCACAAAGATCATCACAATGATGATCGAGAAAAATTGGTTGGAAAAAAGTGG
Organism: Cymbidium sinense; assembly: GCA_021442155.1. Taxonomy (NCBI): domain Eukaryota; kingdom Viridiplantae; phylum Streptophyta; class Magnoliopsida; order Asparagales; family Orchidaceae; genus Cymbidium; species Cymbidium sinense. Next base: position 119,738,939 of record CM038219.1, read on the forward strand.
CCCATTGGGGTTGTAGGCCATTTCACCTTCTTCCAATTCATTGTTATGTTGTAAAGTCAGATTATGAATTAGGTCAAGGTTAGAAGAGGAAGCACAAGAAGGATTAGAGGTGGGCAGCACACAAATACCTAAATCAGGAGTAGAAACTATCTCTAAATATTGTACATCAACCATTCCTTCATGATCATTCACTTTATCTTTGATTAAGGGTGTCAAAGAGTTAGGAATAGGTGCATTGGTAGAGAAGAACCATAAGGTGCCAAACCGCTATTAGTAACATTAATACTAATATTATTACAAGTGATTTCCATTAGAAGGACATCATTAGCATGCATTTTGCAGATTATTAGGCATAGCCACTGCATTATCCGATTGAGGGATAGGAAGCTCAAGGAAATGGCCCTTAGATTCTGGTAAGGAAGTATTAGAGACCAAAGCATTTTAAGATTTAATCATGGGAGCCTTAAGAGACGAGCTTTAGGAAGCACAGTAGAACTTTTCTTGAGATGTGGATGAACCACAAAGCATTCTGAAATCCCATGCCCATGAATTTTACAACGAGAACAAAATACAGGAAAGTTTTCAAACTCAACTTTTTGTAAATAACCATATTTCTCTGAGCCTAACCAAATTTCCTTTGGGTATTTTTTAGTTATATCCAACTCAACAAGTATCCAGCAATGGTCTTGTGTTAAAATACCGATCCACCGGAGAGTAACAACAACCCAGAAAGAGAAATTCGATTATAGAAATGCACGCATAAATTGGGAATGGAAATCCAGACAGGAACAATAGGAGACTCCTCCTTAATGTCAAAATAAGGCGCCCATTTCAACAAACGCATCTGATAGTTGAAAAAAAAAATGATCATCTAGAAAAAACTCGAGAATAATCTAGATCATTAGAAAGTCAATCAACATGGAATCTATCAATCCAACAAAAAATACCGGAGAGCTTCAAACTGAAAAAGGATTGAATATTCTCATAGAGCCGGCAAATTTACCAACCAATGTAAATTCAAATGGTTTAGCAAGCCTTTCCACCACCGAATAAGCACACATAATCGCGGGTGCTCTCCAGAAAGAAGTAGAGACAATATCAAGTGACACCTGTGTTGTTTGCTTTACCTGCAAGAACATCTTTGAACGATTTAGATGCTAGGGAGGGATTGGATCCAGAGATCCCCGAGGGTTCAAAAAGTTTCACAGCCATAAGAGAAGAAGCTGGGTTTCCCCAAGGGGGAACAGATGTTGTATTCATGATCAATAAGCTTGCATGTCAAACAACCAAAAGCTGACCAGTCGAGATGAAAGAGGAACCAAGAAAGCCACACGATAAAAAGGGAGATGGAAATCGCCAGAGCACGGCAAGGCGACGACTAGGGCAATTGGTGATTCATGATATGAATTTAATGTTGATACTTGATATAAACCTATAATAATTATAATTTTTGGTCAATCTTGTTGGAAACATATGAAGATAAAAATAAAAAATAAATTTATCTAGCCTGGATCTCATGTCAAATAATCAAGAAGATTTAATCGGAAGCGTACTTGAATCCATGGAAGAGCTCATGCAAGATTTGGCCTTCTTCTAAAATGGTGTTCTTGAGAGAGAGAAAGAGAGATAGAAAGAGAGAGCCTCTTTTCACTCAAGATGGGATGTGAGGAAAATAAGAACCCACCCTTTAGAATGGGGACCATGACCCTATCTTACTTGAGTGCATTTCATTTTATTTCAGCCCATCATAAAAATAAAAGAAAATGTCTCGTCTCTATACATGATAATTCCATACAAAATTAATAAGATACCTCAAAAGCATAAAAAATATTAATCTTTATTTGATCACAAAATTAATAGGTATAAAAAAACACCTAATGTATAATTAAATTTATATATGAGCCTACATTTAAAATTCTCAATAATCTCCCATTTGAGCCACATACATTGCTTGATAATTATACATTATTAAATACTTTAAAAGCTCAATATTTGCTATCTTTAAAGAGGAATATCTTTAGACAATCTGGTCCATTAATAATATTGACATAGAATCAAAGTGATTCTTATTATAATTTTTTTATAACAAGACCCATCAGTGATTACTAAATCAATATGATTAACGACATAGATCAAGTATGGATGTGCAGCATGAAAATTTCATGTAATCTGATCATATATCATGTCGATTTCCAACTAGTCTTATATTATAACTCAAAAGAGTTATAAATATAGTTTTATTGATTTATGCTAAACTCTAATTGATACTACATAACTTTATTTCAGAGTTTTCAACTATAAGATAGTAATAATATTTTATTCTTATTAGAAAAATATATTTACAATCATTGAATATCATAAGCAAACTCCTACTATGCCTATCATCGTAATCCACATAAGCCAATGCGTTTATGAAATATTTTAGGTGGTAAACCTTTTGTAAGTGGATCCGCAATCATAAAATTTGTACTAATATGTCAATATACTTAAGAATTAACTCTTTCTTTTATAACAAGAAACTTTATGTCAATATGCTTTGATTTTGATGAACTCTTGTAATACAACTCAACTCTATTATCACAATTTATGTTTAATCTCTATTTAATCAAAAATATTTAGCCCAGAATAAGATTTTGCTCTTTTGATTTGATGTCTCATAACAAGCTATAAATTCTCGCTACATAAAGAAGCTATGAGTGATTGTTTAACACTTTTGTAAGATATAGCTCCTCCGGCTAATAAGAAAATATAAATTGAAGTGGATCTTCTACTATCGAGACAACCAGTAAAATCAGAATCGGAGTATTCCATGATCTCCAAATGATTTGATCCATATGTGAGCATAAAGTCTTTTGTTTCTCTATCGCATAACCCGTTATCGCTTTCCAATGATCCATTCCTGGGTTACTTAAATATCTGCCAAGCTTTCCAATGCATTTTTTTTTTACTTGTCAATATAAATTTTAAATCACCCACATCTCTTTTTAGTCATTTTATTTTAAATAAGTGTCATTCCAATATTTTTCATAATATAATCATTCTTTAATTTATCTTTTTAAATTTTTGTCACCTATATATCTTAACATTCTCACTTCTCTCAATTTGATTAAGATATTAATGATTTTTTTACAAATTAAAATTTATATATATATATATATATATATATATATATAAAATATTATCAATCTAATCGTCATGTTATATTGTTGGGTTTTAATCTTCTATTTTATGCTTTTATTTCCTTGGGGCTTCACCATTTTAACCTTTCAATAATGTATGTATGTGTGTGTGTGTGTGTGTTCTTCTATATAATAGATCAATGATGCATAAACTTACTACATATAAGCTTTAGCTTATGTTATAATAACACTGAATAATAATTATTAACATCATATCTATCAAAATTATATATTATATATACAATTTTTTATTCTATTAATTCTAAGGCATTTATCTTTTAAATATTTCTTCTATTTTTTCTAACTTTTTCTTGCTTATTTAATAGAATATTTTACTAAATAAAATTATAACATTTATAAAAAAGAATATAAACTAAGGAACCTCTTATTAAATATTATTTATAATCGTCTCCAAATCTAATATGAAATTATATGAATTTAATGTTGATACTTGATACAAACCTATAATAAATAAAATTTATTGATCTCTCTAACTACTAACACTACAAAGTAAACTGTAATATATATTTTTGAGAGTATCAACGTACCTTTTGTACACAAGTTTCTATCTATCAAATAAATTCATGTGGTACTTAATCAAAATCCTTTTCAAGATCAATATAAGTACATAATGGCTATAATATATATATATATATATATATAATATATATATATATATATATATATATATATATATATATATATATATATATATATAGCATATATATATATATATATATATATATATATATATATATATATATATATATATATATATATATATGCTGCTTAATACATTAATAAGAAAAATATTTTTATAGTGAATTATTTTGTTGTGAAATCAATTTCATATAATTTTTGTGTGCCTATACCCTATTGCTCTCTCATATGGCTTCACTATAAGACTTATAATTTTTAATTACTCCTCTATAATTAATGAAATATAGAATACCATCTTTAATTATAAATATCAATACCAAAAATTTTCTTCTAAAATCATTTGACATCCTTTTAATCTTCAAAATTCTATTAAGGGGCTGTTTGGTCGCCTGAAAAAGAAGTGCAATGTAAAATGAATATAGTGGAAAGTGAATGTAATGTATTCGGGTTACTTTAGGTTATTTGGTTGAAAACTCTACAAATAGATGAGATTTCTTTTTCTTATTTGGTAGAATGAATGTAATATGAAGTATGTTTTGGGGCTAAAGGTAATCGTGGTAGTGGTCGACAGTAAGGGTAGTCACATGCGATAGTGAGCGGCTAGATGATCGGTGGGGGCCATATGTGGGGTCAAGGATAGCATACGGCAATGGCGAGCGACCGGTGACGAATGGTGGCTAAGAGTAACAATTGAGGGTTGCTAATGAACGAAATGGCGGCTAGTCGAAGAAATAGGCAATCATTCTCATGTTACACTGAGTAGTGTACACTACAAATCACATTTCCAATGTATTTTAAATATACTAGAAATACTTTGATATTTTACTTTGCAACATACCAAATACTCAACAAGTTAAAATTCTTGCATTTGGTTTACTTTACATTCTAAATGCATCCAACCAAATAGCCACTAAATATATTTATTAACCATTTCACTATAATATCAATCATAATTTTACATATCCCGATTCATATGCAAAAAACTAGTAACCTCAATATTTGGGATTGAATGAGAATCATAAGAGTTGTATAGGTTAATAGGTAGGAATCCCTTCTAGTTCAAATTTGATGTTAGCATGTATGTTAATGTTAATTATTTATCTATCATTTGCTTAATTTTTATATAAGCTATTTATAGCATTTGAGGAATATTTTTGAGATGATTTTATTAATACTATAAAAAAAGATGAATGAGAAATCAAGTATGAAGATTTAAAAAATGCATTATTTAATTGTATTGACGGATCTTCATCATAATATACAAATCATTTCACACTACATGATCTCAATCATACTGTTTGAATGGTGAAACAACCATTGTAAGCCACATCAAGTTAATTGCATTAAAAATTCATATCATACTATATCATTAAATTGTACTAATAGATTTATCTTTATCAAAATGGAAATTTTTGGAGCTATTAAGACAATTAGTCATGATTGGGACAATCACATAAATGCATTGATTGTATTGTATGATCAATATAATAATGTGTGTACTCACAAATTTATGTTAGTCAATAAGTAGATCTTGAGTTTCACATTTTCTTACTATTCTTCTTCACTTCATTGACACCCTTATATGCGAGAGAGAGAGAGAGAGAGAGAGAGAGAGAGAGAGAGAGAGTATAGCAAGCATGTCTAGCAAGAGATCAAAAGATCAAAAGCATCATCATTGTTGATTTGTGGTAGAGATCCTGAATTTTGGATGGACGAGGATGTGGCAGTGTATGGGCAAAATCAAATATCCTCTATCGAAGACTCAAAATTAGTAATTTAGGAATGTCCTTCTTACCCTATCCATAATCTGTTTGTAGGAACAACTCTTAAGTTTCTTATTTCACTTATTCACTCCTATCATTCTGAGCTCTAAATTAAATTCTTGGTGAATTTAATAATGAATTCTAAGCACACTATTAGAAGATATATGGTGTGTCGATGATAAGTCAAGATCACTAATGAAGATCTTCATGACAACATTCATGTTTCTAATAGCTGATGATTGTCTTCGTGTACTTCCACTTCTTTTTATGACAATCTATCACTATACAACACACATATTTTAATGTTGTAAATATGAACTTTCAATATAGTAACAATATTAATTTTATTTACAATGTTAAAGTGAAGAATCGACCAAATTTAGCGCTAAGCTTTTTGATTTTTTATGTCCTTGATTGTAAAACATAACACCACCTATAAAATACTATCAATCACTCATTTTTTGTCCTCTTTGGCATTATAAAGTAGGAATACATGGGTGACAACAATGAAAAAGAGAAAGAAAAGTTGCCCCATAGACTCTTTCACCATGGTGGACTCCATAGGAATACGCATTCTACCCGTACCCTCATATTTCTTAGGGCGAGTATTTCTTCTATTTGAAGCCAGCACAAACTGAATGAATATGTAACATATATGAATGAGTAATGATATGTATAGCTTCAATAGTGTGATCATGATAAAGTTTAATTTTATAGCCAATTCATCTAGACACATGATTACCTTCATTGCTCTATAGATTTCGATCAAGAGCATTTTTTATGCTTATTTTTTATGATTCTCTCTCTCTTTTTTTTTACGTGTTGAAAAAGGAAGTGAGTGTAGTTGTGTTGTTTTCTATCTTAGATTTTCATGTATCTTTATATTTTGTTGCTTTTTCATTTGTCTTTGTCATATATTAAGCACATGTGTAACTATGTATTTATTTTAAATCTTTTTTTTTTTCAAAAAATATATGAATTTTTGCTTCATGATTATCTAGTATTTTATCATACAGAATAATTTTGAATAATTTAAAGAAGACATAAATATAGGAGGAGCACTGTAAGCCCTAAGTGTTTTATATAAAATCAATGTTTGATTATTATTATCAAAAAAAAAGGAAAGATTGATGATTCTATGAACTATAGCATTTTGATGATCATAAATAGTTTTTGCTTATTATTGGCATATTCTTGTGTAGGTGTTTTGTATTGTCATTATAAGCATACACTAGAAAAAAATTCATAATATTAGATACATTTCGAGGAAGATATAGAAGACTTTAAGATTGTTCATAGTTCAAATTAACAAAGCATGCCATAAAAAAGTAAATAAAATTGCTATAAAGTTAAAAAAAAAAATCAGATTGATTATATATATATATATATATATATATATATATATATATATATATATATATATATATATATATATATATATATATAATGTGAAGTTACAAGAGTAAAAGTTTACATCTTTTATTTGTAATTTATGGAGTATGTATTATATGTCTTTAGAATTAAAGATTGAAAGAAAACTCACACATATATGAAAGATTTAAGCTAAAATTAAATATTAATTAAAATATTAATTTTAAATTGGTCATTACCAATCACATTGTATGATATAAATCATAATATATGATTTGCCTTAATCTCTGATTCAAAAATAAATCAATTTTAAATTAATTATAAAAACTAAAAATTTAACTAATCATATTATACAATAACAATCATATTGTTCCATTAGCATTATTTTAAAAAATAAAACTGCACAATAACTTTTTTGATTAAATAAATTCAAATATCTAAATAATTGTATTGGATGATGTATATCATATTGTAAAATATATTTTCAAAATTAATCTAAATAGGTAAAAAAAATTAAGGGCTAGTAATATATAATTCATATTAAACTAATAATATTGTATGAAATGCATCATACTATACATTTATTTTTTATTTAAAAATTACATTTTGACTTATGAAACTTAAATTAAAAGGTATTTTATAAATTTATACATATATGATGGTAGAGAGGCCTTAAATATAATGAGAAAAGTAAACTTTTGTTCTCTAATTTGCTAAAACTATGTGTGATTTTCTCATGAAATTAAAATATTTGATAATATCTTCTTCTTTTGCAACTAGGATCCTTTGGATATGCAATTTGTGGATATTGAAATAGACTTTCAGTTATACTTATAAAAATTATAATGATTTTATTGAGCTTGTGTTAGTTTGATTGTCTAACTAGTGGCCTAGAATAAAGGCTTCCCATTTGGAGAGAAGGAAAGGTGTATGCTTTCTCTGATAAATGTTAAGAAAGGGGAATTCTCATCCTAGCTATAGTTGATTGAGAGGGTACTAAAAATCTTATGTGGAGAACTTAAAAGTGTTAATGTAACTATTATTGATGAAACACAATAAAATTTGTTTGAATTTCTCTTTTACTTTAACACACTGCTATTTTATTTTTCCTTGTCTTAGATCTATACAAAGTGAAAAAAAATAGTGTAATGCTCAATCTCTCATACGATTAAAATGCTTGGATGATAGTCTCATTTCACTTTTGATCGTATAAATGTGTTTTGATGATTACTAATATGTATAATTAATTAGAGTTGCTAATTTTTGTGCTATTATCTTAAAATATTTTTATTTTCTTAAGTCTTTTATTATTATTGAAAGATATAATACTTTATTTATTATTTTTATTCATTTAAAATAAAAAATATAATTTTCAAGTTTCCAAATTCAATTACATAGTTCAAAATTGCAGACCAATTCATTCCCTCTTTTTCTCCTCATGGATGTGCTATACATTTTACTTCATTCGAAGATGCTAAATTCATTGAAGCTAAGGAGTATGATGAAAGAGGCATGTATAAGCCTATTTAATGCCACTGAGTTTAGATTTGATTCATATGCTTTACACATGTTTAGTTATATTTTTAAAATTTATTTTGTATCTTTATTTATGTACCCTTATATTGTTGGACCTATTGAGTCAGGTATATTTTGGCCTAATATTATTGGGCTATTTCTTATTTATTTGAAATTTATATTATAGGTCATTTGATGTATTATGTATCATGTGCTTTTAGATGGACAATATCATTTAGTTAGCCTAGCCACCATGCCTTAGCACTTAATTTGATAATCTATTGACCATCATCATTTATATTAACCTTTGTATCCTGATGTTGATAAGCCACTTCACTCTTTACTTGCCACTAGAACATTTTATATTGTTGTCCACCCCATCATTCCTCTCAAAGTCAATTTAAAGCTTTAAAATGAATCTCCATTATAAGTTTTCTTTTTTGAACATTTATAAATGATCTTAGAACCTTTTATGCATGACTTTGGGAACATTCATTACCCACCACCCTTTCCATGACTTGGGTGAACCTATCATTTTTCCCATGATTTACTCCACTTAATCATCATATTTATATACACTCCTTAATACATCACATAATATTGTTCATGATTAAATAAAAATTGCTTAATTGAGTAAATTGCCCTTTTTGTGTGATTTCTTACCTAAGTGAAGGACTAGTTGAGCATATGATTTTATGGCCTTTACATCAAAACTTTTAAAAGAAATAAAAGATTTTTATAATAAAGGATTGCTCATGGAGGTTGAGTTTAGCTATCATTAGTTTTACTATCATTTGTGTTTATAAGCTTATTATTACCTTTCTTACTTTTTAAAGATTGAGAATCATAATTGACTAATATATCTAGAACTAACGTCAAGATTCTTTTATCATTCTTGTCATCATATAGTTGTGTATTTAACTTAAGTAAGAAATCCATTAAATCACTGATATATATTATCTCTTATACTTTTGTATTCACATTTAGTTTACAATCACCCTACAATAGTTTACATTTTTCTACAGTAGATTTATATGTTGAATTATTGGAATATGATTGACTAATGATGCTTTTATAATAAATTAAATAAGGAATTTGCATGAAAATCACCAAGATCTCTATTTACATACTTAACACCTAAACTATCATATTTTCTTTCATACCACCTAATTCTATTAGCACAATAAAAACATTTCCTAAGTTTTTTTGAATAGCTTTTACCCCTTTCTTCTTGTCCAATTGATCTCAACACACTAGTGGCATTCTTTATTCCCTCTTCTACTAATATGATTTTATCCCAAAGGCAATCCTATGTGAAAGTATATGTTATAGACTTAAACCATAGAGATAGCAAGGATGAAGGAGAGAAAGACAAATAAGCTTATTGACCTTGTATTGTTGGTGGGGTTATGGGTTAGGAGAAAGAGTTGAGGGTTATGGTTGAGAAGTGGAGAATGGGGAGGAACTCAAGAGTGTTGAGGTGATTGGGAAGTGACAAGCTAATAGATGATAGGAAGAGAAACAGGGTGAGGAGGTTTAATTTCATGATGAAGGATGACATCATGAGAGAAGAGGAAAAAAGTCAAATGCATACAGTAGCTAGGAGGAAGCCTAGTTGGTGAAGAAGATGGCACTCGAGCCATAAAAGATTGAAGCATAATGATGAGTGGATGGATAACATGGGTGAAAGCATTATTGAGATAAGATGTGAGCCTGTAGAGGATTACAATGGTTAAGGTCATGAAGGTGGAAGTTGTAGCCACCCGAAGTTATTCACCATTTTTCAATAGCTAGTTTAACGGAAAAGAGGTTTAATTAAAAAAGAGTTAGAAGGGTGGCACTTTTGATGTTTTTAAAAAATTAATTGGTGGTGTGTGAGTAAATAATAATTTTAAATGTTAAATATGAATAGTAGAGAATTTAATGGTATGACTATTAATCCCAAAGAAAAAAATATTAGATGATCTTAGTTCATGATGGCCTAGATTCCATATTTTAGCCTAAACTATTCTATATTATTGAGTACAAATAGTTAAAAGTTGCAAGTGTATAAAAATACATATCAGGATAAAACTTCTTAATCATTACCCGTCTACTAGATTCCTCCTGCTTGTTCTCGATCCTGCCATACTTCTTCAAGTAAAATTAGTCACCTCATGATCTCTCCATAAAGTAGATGCTTAAAGAGAGAACCCAAAGTAGGACAAATAAAAAGCTTCCATGAACGATCAGCACTGTTAGATCACCATCAGATGGCTCAGATGAAGAGATTCAAAACCTTTTTTTTTTTCATTCAAACCAACGAAATCAAACCAAAAAGGTGGAAGGATTACTTTCTTAACTGGTAAAGTGCTAATAATGCTCAACTTTTCATCAGCGCACTTAATAGAGAAGTGTGGAGTCGAAAAACAAAGTGGTGGGGAGGAGGAGAAAGAAAGCTTTTTCTTCTCGGCAAAGTCTTCACAAAATAGCTGCTGCATATGGATGAGAGTTGGAAGGCGTGATTTAATCAAAAGACTCGCTGCTAACTTACGTCCATCTGAAAGCCTGCAACATGCATGAACTATATTTAGATATTACAGAAAGAAGATGAAAAATGATGTATAAAAGCATGTTATTAAAATATTTGTATTATTCATTAATTTTCTTTTACGTACTCTTGCTTTTCTATGAAAAAGTAGTTATGTGTAATATTTTATTAAAGATTATTCTTTTATAGAAATGGGCGACTAAGATTCTTTAAATTAATCTGCCAAAAAATTTTGATATCTTGTCCAGTATTTATCTGATTTTTTTTCTTCTTATTTATATCATAGTATTATAATTAGAGTTAATTAATGACTCATAGTAAATTATCATTTTGTAGTGCTATTCTATAGCAGAAGTTTTAAAAATCACTTGTAAGGTAATTTAATCATCAGCGATTATAACGGTGCTCATATTTGTAGCAGATAATATATAGTCATGACATTGGTTTAAACTGTCACTATGATTAACATCACTACAATATCTTTAAATTAGCTGCAAAAAAAAAAAATCATATTTTCAGTGTATTTATAAAAGACTAATTGCTTCTTCGGCACAGTTATAATTGTTTATGAAACTAATTGTATAATAGTTGTGAGAAAATAGTTTTTTATAAATTGTTGACAGCATCATTTTTTTTTGAAAAGTTGAATAATAATTTTATCATAACCGTTTTTAATTGTGCAAGCTGCTTGTCACTGCAAAATAATCATATGAATAGAAAAATTGTTAGAAGTAAAATTTATTAGGTGCAGAGTTCTGATGTAATTTCTATATTCAGACTCCATAACATCATATGGTACTCAGTCTTGTAAAGTATTGTGTAATAACTGCAGTATTATGCATTGCTCTATATGAATACTAAGTATTACCATTAGTTAATATTATATCAATACACAATAATGTATAGCACTTTATAACCAAAATATAATAACTGTGTATTGGTTAAGCATTCATGACTATGTTATTAGAGTCTGGATATAAAATTACATCTGAACTCCGCACGTAATAATCTCTCGCTACTTAAACCACTACAATAATATAAGGCTAATTTTTTAAAATATACTTAATTAAAACTTTAATCATGTAATTAAGCATGAAAAAATTTTAAAATAGGCCTAGTCACCCGTTCAACGAGCGACTTGGCCTGAGTTAAAATTTTTTAAGAAAAATTTGGCATAGCCTCAGTATTTTGGTCGTATCAAACTCATCCATTGTCAGAATCGAGTGAGCTTAGTATCGTTGGAAACGTATCAAAATTTCTCACGACTTTCATGTTGACAAAAATCTGAGATTCTAACTCGATAAGCCGCAGTTTTTGTAAACGCTCATAAAAACTACAGTGCGGAGTTGAAAATTTTGACATAATCGTAGAATTTTACCCGTATAGAACTCATCCGGTGTTGTAATCTAGCGAGCTTAGTATCACTGGAAACGTAACGAAATTCTCCACGACTTTTATGTTGACAAAAATCTACGATTCCAACCCGGTAAGCCGCAGTTTTTGTAAATGCTCGCAAAAATTATTGAGCATAATTGAAAGTTTTGGTAGAGCCGCAGAATTTTGCCCGTATCGGACTTATCCGATGTCGAAATCAAGTGAGCATGATATCTTTGGAAACTCTCTTGCAAAAGTTAACTGTTAATAAATAAGCTTTTATCTAAAGGCACAAAATCACATGAGGAGAAAAAGAGTATTAGTCAGCTCATAAGTCCATACTGCTCACCGCCACATAAAAGAGTTAAAACAGACACAAGAAATCAAATAATTGACAACTTCTTTGAGACTCATATGTAACTGCATACATGCATAGGCATAAATGTAGCGTAAGACAAACTCTTTAAACCGGAAAATCAATGCAGGGCGACACAATTGAGCCATGTAGACATGTTATCACCTCCTTGAACAAAAGTTACACAAAACATAGTTATTACCACATGTTGAAATCCATCAAGGGAGAACGGAAAGAAGCCTTATCATCAATCTCTCTTTGAACAGGAAAAGTAACACGACATAATTATCAACAAACTCTCAATACCCAAACTTCTAGATCAAATGCAGTATTGATTAATAAAGGAGCTTTGGCCCACTCTTACTTACTCATAGCTGTGAGACTAGACGAATCAGTCAAGGACAAATTGCCCATTGTCAAGTAGCAGAAGTTGAATGAGTTAGTTTCATTAGAGATTATTAAAAAAAACACTCAACAACACAACAATTGAGTGAGCTTTGATTCTTCCGCACACTATTTTTGTGAGCATTTAAAACGCCTAGGGATAGAATCTCGATTTTGTCGTCAACATAAAATGAAGAATTTCGTTATGTTTCCATACGATACCAATTCGACCGGATGAGTTCGATATGGTAAAATTCGCTGCTAAGATTTTCAACTCGCTCCAGCTTTTTGCGACGCTTGCAAAAAAAAGCTACGTTGAAATCAGATTTTGTCAACATGAAAGTCGTGGAGAATTTCATTACGTTTCCAAAGTACCAAGTTCACTCTATTCGGACACCGGATGAGTCCGATATGAGTAAAATACTGCGATTGTGTCAATTTTTTTTTTAAATTAGCTCACTAGGCCTAATTTTATTTTTATTTTTTCGTGCCTAATTACATAATTAAAGTTTTAATTAAGTCTATTTTAAAAACTTAACCATAATATAATTGTAATGGACACCTAAAATGTGTGACAGGCAGAAAACTTTGTTGTGCTTATTTGCAAATATTATATTAATGATAAATTGTTAGCGGTGTTTAAAAATTATCCGCGATTAAAACTGAGAAAATTATTATAATTGCTGCAAATCCAAGGCTACCTACTGACTTAAACCTTTGCAACAAAAAATATATATATTGGCATCAGTTTTGTGGTGATTATAAATACTTAAAATTTTTTAAAATTAGTGTAGTATATCTGATTATAACTTTATTAAGATAATTTTTAAAACATTCAAATTTATTTTTATATGAATTTAATATATTTATATTCAATCAATTTTTATTATATTAATGTCAAAATAAATTCATAAATTTTAATCGGATTACAATTAAATAATAATAATAATAATAATAATTTGTTATTTTTGAAGCATTTTTTCTCGAGCTCTGAGGATAAATTATAGGTTTCACGTGCATTGCATGTGCCTTTGGCTAGTTTTGTGTGAGGAGAAAGGTAACAGAGGTTTGCCTAAAAATTGGAATTAAAGCTGCATCTTTGATTTTATTTTACCAACTTTTAGCATTTGGTTTCGTGTAAGCGTTGGACGTCGGATTTCTGCATGGGAAAGTTAGATGAGTTTATCAAATTTAAGGGTTTAGGGTATTCGAAAATAATTTATCTTTCATAAAAAAAAAATAAATAAATAAAGGACATTTGTAATGCATTTAAAATAATTATTATGAAGTTAGTTCATACATCATTTTATGTGCATTGGGTATTGATTTATGTATTTAGTAATAATTTGTGTATTATGAAAGTCTTAATTTTAATTATGATATTTATATTATGAAATTTTTTTTTGTATGTGAATCAATTGATAATAAAAAACATGTTATTATGTATAATTTCACATGGTGTAGTAATTAAGCTCAGCTTTATCATCGAATTGAACTTGCATTTTTTTTAATGCTTGCTTCATGCAAATATGATAATGTAGAGGGCTAAAATCAGTAATATTGGGCAAATCAAAACTTTATATAGCATAGGTGTCACTTAGTTTAGTTGGTCAATATTTTTAAATTATTGCCTAAGCCATGAGTTTAAATTCCACTTATGTCCAATTTGTACTTTGACACTCACTATTTTCAAAAAATAAAAAATTCTAAGCATCATTATGTAATCAACTAGTTAAGAATAAATTATAAATATATATATATATACACTAATACACAATATTTTGTTGCTTGAGTTATGCTATTGATAATAGAGCTCAAAAAGTAGCTCTACAAGAATTAGTAACAAAGACCACAGTTTGTTTTACAAGAGAGTGAAAATTGTGTTATAGTGAATAATATTTCTTCGGTGTGAATGATTTAGTTGATAGTTTTTGGTGAATTGTTAAGATTATTTGTTAGTGATAGTGGTTGCATTTGCATTCACAGTGTTATTGTTGTTATTGTTGTTATCTTGAACTATTATCATTACTATTTTGTGTGCTTATTATCTCCCTGCAAGTTAAGGGTATAGTTTAATATAACTTGCCTTTTAATTAATTATAAGGCTTGTGGTAGAGAGCGCTCTAATGAAGATAACATCTAATTGATCCTAGGGAGTCACAAAGTGGAAGGTAAGGTCATTCAATTTTATACAATCTTTAATGAAGAATTAATTTATCTCAATGTGCATTAATGTGATCATAAAAATAATGTTGTTGGCTAGTGTTTGAATAAAAATATTGTTACAAGATAGAGGTATTGGTTAGTTGAAAGATATGTTGAATTTTTATAATAATCAGCACTATTAGATAAGATTGATAGTAGCTATGGTGAGAACTTGAAACTCTACTTTAGTAGATATTTGTATTACTATGATATGTTTTCTTATACATAATTAAACCAATATTTTACTATGAAAAGTGTCGTAGTTTATTGTTGATTTTCTCTTAGTTGAATCATCAACTCAATCTAAATTAAAGTATACTTCCAACAGTAAACTATCATGATAAATTCAAAGTCCATAATATATCATACCTTTGATGTATCAGAGCAACCTTTATAAAGGGTTCATAGCCAATGAAGGTGCAACATATGATCTTTGGTATAATTTTTTAGTAGAGTTAAATTATAACAATGAGTAGCATTAATAACCAAAGATTTTGAGATGAGAGTATTACAGGAGCTTCTTGTTTAGTAGTTCATAAGGTGAAAAGTTATTTGTTATTAAAGAAGATAACAAATTAATTAAATAGATAACTTGTAGGAGTGCGTCAGCTCTTAAGTGTTATGGCAAGTTGGCATCAAGTATTAGTATGCAAAATATCTTGAAATGTGATGGTATTTAATTTTGGCCAGTCCATTATGTTTAAGGGTATAAGGGCATCTATTTTAGTAGATTGTTCCCTATCTGGTG
This sequence comes from Cymbidium sinense, assembly GCA_021442155.1. Taxonomy (NCBI): domain Eukaryota; kingdom Viridiplantae; phylum Streptophyta; class Magnoliopsida; order Asparagales; family Orchidaceae; genus Cymbidium; species Cymbidium sinense. The sequence continues at coordinate 119,755,023 of CM038219.1, forward strand.
AGTATAATTTGAAGAATTGTGTTGGTGAATTCTACACTTCCATCAAATAAAATTATTTTAATTTTGATATTAAGATGATAATTGGCCATATGTTTGAACTAAAAGAAATTGCTTATTATTTCTAATTTTCATTTTCATAATGAATACTTAGTAAAATCAAGAAAATTTATTGATGAAAGAAACACAATATTTATAAATTGGGATAGTTGGAAAATATTTCCATACATTAGATTGTGTAAGTTATATATATATATATATATATATATATATATGATAACTCTTTCTTAAATGATATTTGGTATAGATAAAGTGGGTTAGTGGGTATGTGCTATTTTGTTTTGATTAGCTAGAATGGATATTGTGATGGAGCATCGATGATCGAGTTAATGGTAATAGACATCAGAGACGAACGGTGTGGAGAGCAAGGTGAAGTAGTTAGATGATGATTATGAAACTTGGTGGGTTTAAATTAAAAGAAGACCATTATGACAAGGTTAATCATATTAAGTGATTGGTCTTCAGATCTTTGGTTTTATGTCCAATAGTACCAAGGATATAGAGTAAGTATTATCAATGGTGAGTTTATCTACCAATAAGTTATTATATGAAAGATTGAGGAAATAAAGTGGTTATAGAAGGAGAAGCTGACAATTTGGTGTGGGGAGCGAGCTTTGACGGGTGTTTGGGATAGTATGAACTTCAAATCACAACTTAAAGTACTCCATGTTAAGGCATAAACTTTTGTAGCTAATTTGCTTTAGAGGTATGACGTGAGGTGGAATTGAAGTCAAGGTACCATTAAGTAGCTGATTCGCTTTATTTTGATCATTCAAAAGTCCCTTTTAAAACTAATTCTAAACTTCCCATCTTTAATTTTAATAAATATTTCAATATTCTAATTTATAATTTTTTTTCAACAATTATATCACGAATTAGATTTGCAAAAAGTATGCCTTACAACACGTCACTTTAAAAGGAGAGATTTATCACCACCAATTTTTGAATCAAGATTTATGTTTATCTCTATGAATGACAAACTATTTTAAAAAAACATGAATTTTCAAGCAAAATGAGTGGAGATAAATAATTCTTATTAAAGTTACAAGAAAATCATGATATGCTTTCTTTCACCCTTTTGCCGCCCATTTAACCCTTTCTTTATACTCTCTTCATCACCACAAATTAATCATCACTTCGTCTCTTTCCTTCCCCTCTCTTATTAGTTATAAACCTGCTTTCTAATGCTGCGTAAAAGCAACGCTTCCCTTCCCATCTCCATCCCCCCCTCTAAAAAGTTTCACTAGTGCTTAGAAAGCTCTCCATTAAAATTAAATGTGGTCCTTCAAATTCCGGTCGTTGACTTCTTAGTTTTTACCCCTAATTTTGAATTTGAATTTGAATTTTCCCAACGGCTACTTGTGGGTTCAAGGAAGTAAAAGAGGGACTTCATTTAACGAGAGAATATTACATCCGAATTTCGCACGTAGAGCTACATGTGCCTTCAATCAAGATATGACACATATAAAAAAATATTTTTTAATGATAATTTAAACTTATTTTATATTGTTTTTGACTTTAATGACAAATTAAATTTATTTTTAATAATATTTATTATATAATATATTGTATTGTGAGTACATAGAGTATACTCTTAGTATACTCAAGATACTATTAATTAAGTAACTAAATAATAAGTTAAATATGCACAAAACATCGATCATTTTAATAAGTTTAAACTTTATAAGAACAAATTATATATAGAATATACATAATATAATGAGAGTGTATTCCGTATACTTATAGTAAACTCATGTTGTACTATATTTAAGATATTCTAAATACATTTCAAAATATTAAAAACTAAAAAAAATAAAATCTACTCAAAGTCCATTTTTATGAAATCAGTATGCAAATGGAGTCCTAATGCAATATTTTTTTTCTCATTTAACTAGCTTTATCATATAAATAGGTGGTTTTCTTCACTGTGTTTTTTTATTAAAAAAGATCTGTATATTCTGATTCAAAATTTTGTTAGAGTATAAGAAACTTCCAAACGAGCTGTAATATATTTTTTCCATTTTTCATAATATTTTTTTTACGAAAAAAAAATTCTCTTCATTAATTTCTATTTACAAAAAAAAAGTGATTCATTACCGGTTGATTAAAATATTGAAAGATTTATATAAAGTATCACACAATTCTTATGTTTACATATCTAACACCTAAAGTTAAATATTTATTTATGTAATACTTTATTATGCTTAAAAAGTTGCATTTCATTTTAAAAAGGGAGTGATGATAAAATTTTTGATGTAATATTGAAGATTAGGATATTATATATGTAAAAATTAAAATTTAGATATTAGATATGTAAATATATAAAAATTATGTGATATGTATGTAAATTCTTTTAAAATATTTTATGCTTGACATAAAAATGCCATCTGCCCATTCAGCACCAGCCAAGAAAATTAATAAAAAAGTCCATCCTTCTAAATCTTTTTCATAACTTCAAAAAAAAAAAAATATTAAAGAAGTCTTATAGTTGATGGAAATGGTGTTTTTTTTTTGGTCTTATCATTATTTGGTGTGGCATTTTATTAAGTTTTATTTTTCAATTATATGTGTTATTGACAAATTTGAAGGTCAAAAATATAATTTATATAATGTTTTACAAAATATAATTTATATAATATTAAAGATTAGGATATTATATACTCAACTTTTTAAACATTTTATGCCAAAATCAAAAAACTTATAAACATAACTATCTTTAAATTTTGATATTTTTTCTTCAAAATAGTTGCAAATATCTTTATTTTTTTTATAAATTTTAAATTAAAAAAGAATTAATTAAAGTATATAATTCAACTTTTAAATACCATGAATCATGACTTTAAAGGTCCTAATTAAAATGTATAAGAAGAACAAAACCAATTTTTTTCAGATTAAAATAAATGCACATCAATAAATAACATTATTACCTACATAATAATATTTTAACCATACATAATCTTTTTTAAGAAATTAAAATATAAAAAATTACAAATAAAGATCTTTTGGCTTTGACATGAGGAGATGACAATCATTGAAGAAAGTTGCAATAGGATCATTGGTGGGCATAATTAGTGTTTAGGGCATTGTATCATTGTAGAAGTGGCCGACCATCACTATCTAAATTTGGTCCATTTGACAGCCTCCATACGCTGACATTGACATCAATTACATGTTTTTTAAGTCAAAGTTAAGACAAGGAGAACAAATGATGAGTAATTTGCAACTTTTTACTTAATGTGGGAAGCAACCAATTCTTTTTTATAAATAGTTTATAGTTTTTCTTAACTATCTTTTAAATTAATTGTATCTTAATTGCATTGTTAATTTAGTTTTAAGACTCAGCCCATGTATAAATATTTATATCAATTGTGAGGCATTTCATGTTACTTTTACACACGTTATTCTTAGGTTAAAATTTTAAATTATACCTAATTATAATCTTAATTAGCAAATTAGATACGAAAAAAAAAAAAAATAGGCCTGTTGTCCGTTGAAAGGACGGCGTAACGCATCATGTCGGTTCGTCATTCAAGGACTCATCCTTAATTTTTTTTTTAAAAAAAGCGAATTTTGCCATATCTATCGGTGTGTAAGTGAGCTTGATATCGTTAGAATCATGAAATTTCTCACTACTTTCATGTTGATAAAAAATTAGGATTGTGGCGTGCATTTTGTGAATGCATAAAAAACTGGCCGACACGAAATTTTGACCTCCTTTTTGTCCATATCGGACTCATCCGGTGTCGGAATCGAGCGATCTTGATATTGTTGGAATCGTAACGAAATTCTTCACAATTTTCATGTTGATTAAAAATTACGATTGTGACCTGATACACAGCTACAATTCTCTCGGATACTTTCAACTGAAAGCCATATTATTAAAATTTAATTAGAATGAGATGATGATTCTTGTTGTATGAGTAAAAAAGTTAATCCATAGAGTGATGATTCTAGTAAGTTATTAATAACTTATATTTTTATTTCTTATAAAATTATTCTTCTTTAAAATGATGATGAATAATATTTTATTTTAAAAAATGACTAACTAGGAGCTTTTATTTTGAAAAATAGTTATTGGTGTGCATTTTTTTTTTTTTATAAAATTTGATTGATGGTGTGCCTTTGCTTTTTAATTTTTTAATTTATTTAAATTAATTTATTTGTATAACAAATTTGTCCATCCTCAAAATTTTGATATCAACACATGTCGGCCTAGGAGCTAATATGTGTTTAATCAATGGTGATCAAATTTTAGATTTTTTTTTTAAGTTCATGAAAATTTTATGTTAACACACTGATTTTGAAAATTAGATTGAGTATTAAACTAAAAAAATGTTCAAAATTCAAAAATTCAATCTAGAACTAGATGATATAATGAATACTAAAATTAAATTGATATGATTTATATGATGTAATAATGATGTAATATATGCCATGTCCTTGTGGAACCATTTCAATATTTTTTTTTCTCACAATAATATTCTCAATGGATACTAACTAAAATTATCTTTTTCTTTCATTAGTAGTAAAATCTCATTTAAAATAATGTTATTTACAAAAACTGCTGCATATCGGGTCATAATCATAATTTTGATCAACATGAAAGTTGTGAAGAATTTCGTTGCGATTCCAACGATACCAAGCTCGCTCAATTCTGACACCGGATGAGTCCGAAATGGATAAAAAAAACGCTCAAAATTTGGCGTCGCTTTCGCATTCACAAAAAAGCTATGTATCGGCGATTATAAATTTTGATCAACATGAAAGTTGTGGAAAATATCGTTATTAACAATCAGTTTAAAGATTAGATCTGGGATGAGGTGATATGAGCAAAATCTACTTTTTTTTTTTCAAAATTAGAGCGAGCCGTCGTCAAGCGGGCCTAGATTTATTATTTTTTTTTTTGGTAATTTGCTAATTAAGATTATAATTAAGCCTAACTTAAAAATTTAACCTTATTCTTATCAATTATATCTATTCAATGCATCTACTCCACTATCTTTCACATTTATTAGCACACAATTCTTATACAACTATATATCTATAACTTAAAGTTTCATAATATATAAAGATAACACTATATTATACCTGAATATATATATATATATATATTTCACTTTAAGAAAATCAATAATAGTGATATTTTTTATGTGATATTAAAGCTTTAAGTGTTGTACATATAAGTATTAAAATTTAAGTATTAGATATATAAATATATAAGAATTATATGATATGTATGTAAATCTACACATTATTTATACTTTATAATATTTGCATGTAAATTTTTCTCACTTTATTATCAACAGTTAATATAAGTTAAGAATTGCATGATTATTTTATTTATATATTTGACACCAATATACCTAAAAAATAATTATGTTAACTCACATGTCATTGTGCAAACAGGATCGGAGTTCTTCCTCTGAAGAAACTAAAATTAGGAAATTAAAACGACAACCTTGGACAGCATTCTCTTTGTAGTAGTAGTCAACTATGACTGAGAAAATATTCAACAGAACATTCCAGATCGTTCGTTAAAGATAAGATCTTCGTTGCCATGCAGCGAAAGAAGAATATTTATCATCTTGAAGAAAATTTGTTATATGACAAGTCTGAGTGTAGCGAGTTATATTCAAATTTCAATAATATAATATTAAGTAACGCTCAATCAATACATAGCTAATATATATTGGCTGAAAAGTATTATATATTGATTATAAAGTACTGTGTATTCTTACGTATATAGATATTGTGTATTATTATGCAGTTAATATATATATATAATATTTAATATACTGTATAATTGTATATCGCGTAACTGCTATGTTATTATTAATACAGGCGTAAAATTATACCTGGACTATACGTAATAATCTCTCCATCTTAAAAGGTTGACTAATCAGGTTGCCACGACTCTGTCTGCTTTAAGTGAAAGAAATAGATATTTTTAAAAATTTAATGATATAATTAAAAATTAATATGATCTAAAATATATTAAAATAAATAATTTTATTTTCACATATAAAATGAGTACGCATTGATTGCAAATGCTTTTGTTCTTTCCTTGTATAAGAAGGCTCCATCTTCATTACGTGAAGAACATATTCCATTCAAGCATCTGGCTAGAGAAAAAAAAAAGTAGTTACAAAGGGCTGCTTTATTTGAATCTTTATGGAAATAATACGTGCATGGGGCCAACCAAGGTTCTGAAAATCTACACATGATATGCAAATTAATCATATAAAATGGACATTGTGCAATATATTTAATAGAAGAGGGATAGCATGATGTTAATATTCACCAATTCTCTCTCTACCCATTTTTTCTCTTTTTCATCTCTTCTTTTGTTACTGTTTAAACCTATGGAATATTTTTCTTGAAATGTGTAGATGTGGAAAATGACTTTGATATGTATCACGATACAAGACATTGTGAAAGGAAAATTTAGAGAAGAAAAATGTGATGCTATATTACAAGATTTAAAATGAAAGATCAATACATTGCATGTTCAACGTTATATACTCCATGTCATAAAGATATATTAAAGGTGCTTCATCTGCAGAGGAGTTGGTAAAGGATTTTCTCTCTAATAAGAAGGCCCAAACTCGACGCACATATTAATCTATAGCCTCTAACATAATACCACCACCCAAAAAAATAAGGAAAAAAGATATCTTTATAGAGAAAGAGAAGGCTTGCATATATATATATATATATATATACTGACAAATAATTGAGAACGAATGATGAGGATTAGGTGAGCAATTTTGATACTTAGCTATGGTGAGTTCGTTAAGAATAGTGGCTACTTTATGTCTCTTATTGGTTAATATCATCCACAAATTGATAATCCATGGTTGGATAATCAATTTAAAGCAAAGGATCTAAAGTGATTAGCAACTTTGTTAAGATGTCAATCGATTGATCCTGGGAGTCATTGTACATCACTTATGATTCATTTAATTAAATGTGAACTCTAATAAAATGATAATTAAGTTTTATGTGTTCGGTCTACATAAACTATTATATTATTTTCAAGTGTCATGATCGAGGTATTGTCACAAAAAAGAGGAGGTGACTTGTTGGTAAGAAGCTAAAAATTAATAAGTCTTTTAAGTCAAATTACATCAATGTTGGTGGATACTAAGATGCAAAATTTGTCTCTATTGACAACTAAGCCACTATAAGTTACTTCTTAATGCTCTAAAACACAAGATTGTCATCGAGGAATGAACAAAAGGTGTGTGACTTGTAATCATCTGGATCACTATCCCAAACAAAGTCTAAGTACCAATCAAGTGTGAGGTTATCATGCTATATTGAGAAGAATGTGCATGATATCTGGGTGATTGTTGGTAAGATATTATAGAAGCTAGTAATATTTCAATTGAGAGTTGAGTTGATAATAGGTGGATCTAAGACTATTTTTGTGAAGTTTGAGATGGTAAAAGGTATGAGATAGTTTGTAATTGATCATATTGCCTTTCTCCAAGAGGTCAACAAAGTATATTACTTTGTTGAGATGAAACTTTGAGGTGTGGAAAGGACTTGTTGTTAATAATAGATGAGTGAGGATTGGTTGGATAAGCTTCTTATCTTAAATTTTTATAGGAAGTGATCAATGAATGTAGTAAATTATTATCATAATGATTGCTTGAGATGATTAAGTGCCCTACTCAAGAAGAACATGTGATTTGGAAGGTTCATGGTTGAAATATTGATGGTTGTTGCATGTAGATGGACATTTATACCCAACCATAGAAGAACATATTACAAACATTGACTTGCTCCACATACCATTGGTAATGTAGTGCTACAGTGAAAGTATGTGAATAATGGGCATCTTGGCAATAAAACTACTTGTGTTTGTGGTGTTTATTTTTGGTTTGTGTGTTGTGTATATGTGATTTGAGGATATACTTATTAGGTGATGTTCATTAAGAATAGTGTATATCTAGAGATAGAAATCTATCATAATGACCTAATCACTTAATAAGGACCCCTGAGGCATGATGGGTCTTCGAATATACCAGAGATTTTCCCCTACTTTACATGGTGTGGTGAATAAATCTCTTATAAGGAGTCGCCTTTCAAATTTGTGGAGAAAAGAAAGAAGAGACCTTATAGAAATTTATCTTGATAAGGTACCACACAAATTCGCAGATGTACTTATTCAGGTGATCGGATACGTCATCAAGGTATAGTGTACTATCTCGAAAGACAGAAGTCACTACCCTTTAATGGAACCAATCACCTTAATAAGGACTCTTAAGGATGATGGGTGCATATGTACCGATTCTTCCCTACTTTTATGGAAAAGAAAAGCAGGGTTTATTTTAAATCAGGTTCGTTAAGTTTCCTATATGGGCAAGCCCCCATAGTTAATTACATCCTAAAGGATAGAATCCTTTAAGAAAACTTTCGATTAAGGTAAATGATCGTTATCTCTAAAGATTTAAATAGGAAGTACTATCAATCGATTGGTTTATATTTTTGAAGATCAAATAAGATTGATCAAAAGAGGGAGTTATTATCGAAGCCAAAATGGGAATAAATAGAGATGCTCGATCTAGGAAACCTAGTGAGCATCTCAAACTATCCTTAAATTGGGCTTTATATTTTAGAAATTGATTTAGTTTGTTTAAGTTATATTTTTCATTAAAAATTTAAGACTTTAGATTCCCTAACATAAGATTTAGAAAATGCCTAAGAGGTGAGGAATTATGTTTATGACCCACAAGGGGAGAAGCAACCTCATAACCTAAATCTAGGAAGCTTCGGCGAGGGCCGAAAGCACAACCTAAATCTAAGGCAAAAATGGGTAATTGGTTTGCCTCCATAAGAGATGAAAAACCACCCGATAGCTTGGACTTACAACCTCTTAGGGGTGGCCGCTAACTAACTCTTACAATTTTAAATACATGTAGGCAAGTCTTTATGCTTATGTAAGATAGCTAGGCTATTTTTATTTAGAAAGAGATTAAGTCTTTAAACTCACTTCCTAAAGAGACTAGATCATATAAAGGGTATGCTTCAAATGACCTAAATCTAATGCATTTCAAATTTCATTTTATTTTATTTTTGGACAATCAATTTGACTCAGGATAATAGGATTTTTTTATGACTAATGCATGAGAAAATAGATTATTGGCCAAAATCAGCTAGAAGTTTAGGAGGTGAGTTTTCGCCACGGTCTTCATAGGTCAAGCTGAGTTCTGTGACAAAGATGGAAGCCCTCCAATCAAGGGTGAAATAAGATGTTGTTGGGCATGATATTATAAAGAAAAGAACTCATCCAGCTAAGGGGTTTCTAATTCTTTTATCTTGATTTTAATCCTAAGTTTTAGGTGATGTTATGAGTTATTTTATTTTTTATTTTGAGTTCTTAAGTTGGGTAAAAGATTTATTTTTTCCCTAAAGAGCCTAATCCACATAGGCCAAACATAAAGTAAGGAAGAAACTAGGAAAAGCATGCCACTTAATGTACAAGTTAAACAAACATCAATCAAATTTATAAAACTAGTGCCAAAAGAATAAATGACCATTTGTGGTCGGGCACCACCACACAAACTCAAAAATATCAAATTGGGTAGCCGAGCTCTACCCTTATAACACCCGGATTACAAATGAATTTAATTACATTTAAGCAAAAGGAATTCATTATTATGGGGGGTCTTCAAGCTTTACTCTTCTTCTTCTTTCTTCTTTCTTTCTCTTCTTCTTTTCTTCTTTTCTTCTTTGGATCTTCCTTTGGATGGTTGAATGTGAAAGCTTGAAGGCTTCACATGGTACATAAGATGGGATATTATGACCAATGTTCATTAATCCCCCATAACAAATCATTCCAAATTTTAAATATACATATTTTTACATGAAAAGGAAATGTATAAATCTAACTAACACCTGCAAAATAAAAATTAGTCAAATCACACCACACAAATCCCAAGCATGTATATTGGACTTATCACCCCACACATGGGTGACTAAGTCCACTATGGATTATGCTAGTATAAGCACGACAAAGCATTTATATTTTATTTATGATTGCGTCCCTTTAGCATAATCTCTTGTATAGTAGAATAGTTAGGCTAAGCATGTCCTACCATTCATTCTACGAGCATACACCATAACATCTAGTCTAAAACATTCATCACAAAATAAAACATAACATCAAGCTATGCAGTGACCTAACCTAAAGCTAGAAGTGGTGACTTAGACTAATGTGTGTGCTTTGAAGGTTTGTATGCAACTTAGGACTTTAGGTTTGAATTTTCTAAGTGTGAAAGACATGTTCAACTTTGAGGAGAGTTTCATTTAAGTTTTTTAGTGACTTCGGGTTATTTTTTTTATTTCATATTTTAGTTTGGTTTAAGTGAAACCTATAATTAATTACTAAGTTATAAAGAGAGGGAAAGAGAAGAGAACTTCTCTTTCCTTCCCTAATCCTTAAGTAATTTCTAAGATAAGTTTCATGTTTTAGTTTCATTTAGGTGAATGTTTTGATTAAATCTTATAATTAATCTTAAGTTTAGATCAATTCTAAGAAAACATATTAAAAAAAAGACATTTTAAGATTAAGAAAAATGAATCAAAATTCACATAACATACATTACTTTAATCTTTCCCAACATATATATATATAACATGCATATGGATGGGTCTTAAGCATATTTATACATGCAAATGAGATAATTAACATACTTAATGATGCATGCTAAGTAATTCATTTAAGAAAATCTAGAAGTTTTAGATGCATGAATTTTCTTAAGTAAAAAAGGGTTTTCTTTCTCCAAAATTTCATATATATGCATGAAAGTAGGAAAGACGTAAGTCAGTACAGTGCCATTATTAACCAGAGGTGTAAGGTACAAGACCTACTTAAGGCTACTTAAAGCCTCGCAACCTTGGAGTTGTCCAGACTAATATACCAATTTCCTTAAGTATTAACATGCATATAAAAGAAATAAAGTGGAAAATAATATGTAAAATTTATTTAATGGTTTCATTTTAGTTTATGCAATTTATTCATGCAAGTGTTAGCACTCCTTCTTAAGTGAGATCATAAAGATGAATAGGGTTTGGAATTAAGTGAGTGTTGGGCTCTTTTCAAATGAACCCTACATCTTACTAACCCATATTCAAAGCTATGCTAACATAAGGAAAGAAATAAAGGCTACACTATACGGGACTTTATAATCTACCACATGCAAGATTACAATTAAATTATAAGAATAGCACACTTTCAAATTTATGTTTCATTTATAGATTTTGAAAATAGTTTGGATTTAGTAGTGATAATAACCACTCATATTTTACTTTAGCCAACATATGCACATTTGACATAAAGTAAACAATTTCCTTTTAAATTTTAAAAATATGAAATCATGGATGCATAAGCCATATGGCATACAATTTAACATGTTGGGAAAGATCTAAAGCAATATAATCACATGAACAAACTCACTTTACTTAATTCCTAAAGACATTCTTAAAGAATAAGAAAACATAGAATAAATCAAAGTGAATTTCAAAATGGTTTTTTTCTTTGATTGAAGTTTGATTTAATTTTAAAAGGGTGAGGTTAGTTTGTTATTCCTAACCCATTCCCACATGTGTTTTGTATTTTAGTTTAATTTTTAGATAATTAAATCCATTTTTAAGTGTTGATTAGGTTAAGGTATGCATTAAGTGATTTAACTAACCCTTACCTACACCACCTTACGAAAATTAACTTAAGTAATTATGAGCCAATGAGATGACATAAAACCCACAGGGTATGTAAATTTCAATGCACCTAGTAATGAAATGGCATAATGCAATTTGGCTCATAATTAAAAGTTAATTAAGCTAAGGGGTTTTAGCTTAAGTACTTTTAAAACACCCTTTCACACTTATGAAAGGGGTTTAATTTCCTTAATTAGACTTAGGCTATTGAACACCTAAGTATCTACCCAAGATAGATTAATTGAGTTCTGGAGGTTTTAGAATTTTTTGAAAATTATTTAAAAGGGTAATTAATGGATTAACCCTTAATTAAGAAGGGGATTAAGGAAAGAAAAGGGGTTTAGGGAATAGCTTAGGGTAAATACCCCAAAATTATTCCCCAAAATCCCTATTCACTGGATCTAACTTAATCCAACTTAAACATAGAGAAAATCCACTAATTACATCTTAATTACCCTTAATTACATGAAGGGGATAATTAAGGAATGAGCTAGCAATTTTCTAATCAAGGCTTAAATAAATCTCAAGAAAATTAGGGGACGCAGAGGTAATCCCCTAAAATGATCCCTAGAAATTGAGATTAATTGGTGGCTTAATTAGAAAGTAATTAGCTAATTAACATTCCCAAAAAATCCAAATTCAGAGAAGAAGGGAAATCAAAATGTATTGAAAACAATTTTAAAATATTCTAGGTGAAATTATCTATCCAAGGCATTTTTCCTTTTATTTATCTGATTTTTCTATGAGGAGTTATGATTTTTAGAAGCTATGAAATAGATTAATTAGAATTGATTAGTTAAATAACTAATCCCATTTAATCCTCCACCCACGGTGCGATGCGTGGTGGTGGCGGTCAGTGCGCTTTACATGCGTCGCACCGTGAGCCATTACTTAGCCCGTCAAATCGGGAGAGGCGGTGGTGGCGCGTCTTTACCGAGGCGTTGATCAAAGATCGATGAGGATAAACCCATGGTTCTTAGATAAGGGATTAAAAATATGTAAAATCTCATCCATCTAAGAACGTGGATGGACGGCGAACACTCTTCCCTGAGGAATGTGAGCCATTCACAATCCGAGATCAAGCGATCCTTCATGGATTCAAACAAGATTCAACACACACCATCTAAAGGATCATAGCGGCCAATCCAATGGCTAAGATCCTATGAAATAAAAATCTACTTCACAAAGGACCAACACACCTTAGCCTAAGTGGTTGAAAATTCATCGATCTTGCTGGAGGTGATCACCGGCGCTCGGGATCGATGAGGTAGGTTCGTCCAGTGGAGACAAAGCCCTGTTGAGGTTCTTAGCCCTTGAGGTTGAGTAGATGAGTGGATGCACCAACTCCCCTTATCTCCCCTTGCAACTTTGATTGAATTAATCTTCCCCTTGTCTCTAGAACTCAATTGAATGCTTGAGCAAGTTTGACTGAGTGCTTGGATAATTAGTGTAGGAGGAATTGAAGTGGGATCAAGTGTGGAGAATTTTGGAAGTCAAGGTGAGCTCCCCTATTTTGCACTGTGCAAAGAAGATGAAATCAAAATCTCTCCTAGAGGCCTTGGGAAAGCTCTGTGATGTTTTCTAAAGCTTCTCATACCTTAATCAATTGTGTGTGAGTTGTGATTTGAGAATTATTATCTCTCCCCAATGGATGGTCGAGCCTATTCTTGCCATTTTGATCCAATTGACACAATGTGATGGGTTGTTTGAGTGGTTAGAGGTGTGCACATGGTCGGTTTGGCAGGAGGGTGGAAGCCTAGCTCCCATGTGCATTAATTGAGGTTTGGGGAGTTTGAAAATTCAATTTCATATGGGTCGGGTTTGGTCCATAGGCCAAATGACCCAAACCATTTGGGTTGGGTGCACCACCACTCATCAAGTGTTTGTGATGAGTGCATGGCCAAAATACCCATGGGCTAAGCCAAAATTTATTCTATGGCCTAGGGGTATAGTGGTCATTTTGCTATTTTTTAAATTTGGGTATGTTTGATATGTTGAGAAAATAGGTTGGGCCAAGTTTCAATGGATTTGGAATCCATTTGATAGGGTTTGGCTCATGTTGATCAATTTAGGTCAAAATGGGTCAAGTTGACCAATAGGTCAAATTGGGTCAAACCAAGGGTTAGGTCAAGTTCATATGACCATTTGAAATATTTTGGTGCCTTTGGTTTGGTTCAATTTGGTGTAGATTAGGTTTTGGCTCATATGACCCATTTAGGTCAAATGGGTCAAGTTGACCAATTTGACCCATTTGACCTATTTGGGTTAGGTCAAGTAGGTTTGTTAGGTTGGTCATATGACATGGATTGGTATCTTTGTTTCCAATCAATTTGAGTTAGGCTCAATTTTGGCTCAACATGACCCCTTTAGGTCATGTTGGGTCAAGTTGGCCAATTGAGGCTTTGGTCAAGTTTCATAAGTGATTTGGAATGAACTTGACCCATTGGTTTCAATCAATTTGTCTTAGATCAAGTTTTGACATATTTTGATGCTTTAGGTCAAAATGGGTCAACTTGGGTCAAGTGGGCCAAATGGCTTAGGTTAGGCTCAATGGTTGACTTGCTCAAGTTCAAACATAGGTCATGAGTAAACTTAGATTAATGGTTTCAATCAATTTGGCCTATGGTGGAATTTGGTTATGTTAGGTTTCATTTTTGTTGAGTTAGTCAACCCTTAGGTTTGACTTGATTTGACCTAATTTGATTGATTGATCATCCCATGATGATTGTTGATCATGATGAGAGGCAAATATGAGGTTCGTTCAATCCAATTTGGTTAGGATCAAAAGTTAGCTCATAAGGGTACTTTAGGTCACTTTGGCTCAAATGAGCCTAAGTGGGACAAATGGCTTGGTCAAAGTTTGATTTGAAGGTGATTGATCTTGAATATGGACTTATGATTGAAATATAAATCAATTTTCAAGAGGTTTGAAGTCAAATGGATTTTGATCCATTTGAAAATCTCATATTCAAAGGAAGAATATGAAGGAGTTTTGGGTTTGATTTTTGGTTTGGATTTTGATTGAAGGATTGGAGTTCGAATTTATATATGAGCTCAAGATTGTAGGATTGATTGAACCATGAGAGAAAATCAAGAGTTTGGCTTGATTTGAAATGATTTTGGCTAAGTTCAAGATTTTGGCTTTAAAGGCTTAGATTTGATTTTGATTTGATTTGAGTTTGAGTTTTGGAGTTGGTTTTGATTGTTTGAATTTATATTTCATTTATACATGTGAATATAAATAAGAATATAAATGAGAATATAAATTGATCATGAGAAAATTTCAAGGATTTGAAAGAGTTTAATCATGATTTGAAGTTAAATCCATTAAAGGGAATTTAAAATATTTAATTGAATTTTTAATTTGAATTTTAATTTTTGACTAGGATTTGATTGATGTATATTTATATTTCATTTAGATATGACAATATAAATGAGGATATAAATTGATTTTGAGAAATCCCAAGAGTTTGAAGTGGTTTGATCAAGGTTTAGGGTAAATCCATTAATGAAAAATTAAAGGATTTAAGGGATTTTTTAAACATTTATAATTTGGGATTTAATATTTGGGTTTGATTGAATTGAGCTATATTTATATTTCATTTATATATGAGAA
The DNA here is from genome assembly GCA_021442155.1 of Cymbidium sinense. Lineage (NCBI taxonomy): Eukaryota > Viridiplantae > Streptophyta > Magnoliopsida > Asparagales > Orchidaceae > Cymbidium > Cymbidium sinense. Next base: position 119,770,420 of record CM038219.1, read on the forward strand.
TATAAATGAGGATATAAATTAATTTTAAGGAAATACCATGGATTTGAATAGGTTTGATCAAGATTTGGAGTTGATTTTTACTAAGTCCTTTAATGGAAAATTAAAGAAATTTAGGAAAAATTCATGAATGGATTTGGAATTTTGAATTGATTGATTTGAATTTATATTTAATTTATTAATGTGAATATAAATGAGAATATAAATGGCTCATGAGAAAATCTCAAATATTTGAATAGGTTTAGATCATAGTTTTGGCTAAGTCCTTGAAAGGATTAAGGAGTTAGGAAAATTTGATTTAGGAATTTTGGTGGAATTTTGATCATGGCTTTTCAATCATGGATTTCAATCATGGAATTGACTCATGGAATTGATTTGGAGTTTGAGAAAATCAAATAGATTTGATTTGAAGTTTGACTTGAAAGAAGGAAAGTGAGGAACGGTTTAAGCTAAAGGGTAAGAGATTTTTGTAACACCCCTAAGGCATGACCTATTCCTATGGCCTAACTCTTCTAAGTCTTCTTGGGCTAGGTGAGAGTGTCAACCTAATCACTAGATGTGTCTTAAGACTAAGGAACTCTTAAAGTCTAAAAGGAATCCTAAGCCTAAGATGGAGGTGTTGAGAACTCATTCTAAAAATGAGGTCAATACATGAAAAGTAAAGTAGGGTTTATTTAAACCGGGTTAGTTAAGTTCCCTATGGGCAAGCCTCCATAGTTAATTACATCCTAAGAAGGTGAGTTCTTTAAGAGTACTCTTGATTAAAGTAATCAATTATTATCTTCAAAGAATTCGGAGATAAGACTATCAATAAATTAGTTGTATTTAAAAAATAAAGTGGGAAAGATCAGAAGGTGAGAGTTATTATATAAACTAAAAGAGATGAGTAGGGAGTGGTCATGATACTAGGAAGCCTAGTGATCACTCCAATCTATCCTATGGTTGGACTTTATGTATTCGATATTGAGGAGATTTATTTGTTTGAGTTAAAATTTTATTAGAAATCTAGGACTTATAATTCCACAATATAAGATTGTGGAAATGCCTAAGAGGTGAGGATTTATGCTTGTAGCCCACAAAGAAAAATAACAACCTTAGATCCTAAATTTAAGGAGCTTTGGTGAAGGCCAAAGCATGACCTAAATCTAAGGGGAAAGTGGGTATATGATTTACCTCCACAAGATAGAGTAAATCAACTGTTAGACTTATTACCACATGGAGTGCCAGCCAGCTAGCTCCTCCTACACTTTAAATCCATGTAGCTAAATCATATGCTTTGTAAGATGGTTAAGTTGTTATTTATTTAGAAGAGAAAATTAAGTTCTTAAACCCACTCCCTAAGAGACTAGATCATGAAGGCATGAATAATGACTTAATCTAATGCAAATTTTATCAAGTTTTATTTAATTTTTTGGACTCTTTCCTTTGACAGGCTATAGGATCTTGTACCTAAATGCATGAGAAATTTATTATGGGCCAAATCAAAAGAGAAAGATGTGTCTTTCCATCAAAGGCTCTTATAGGTTAAGCCTATTCACATGGAAGCCCTCTCTTAATAAGAGTGGAAGAATATGAGATGCATAATATTATACATACAATCATCCAGCTAAGGGTTACTAAATATTTTATTATCTTGATTTAATACCTAGACTTTTATGTGAGGTTATGAGTTATTTTAAAAACTTAGTTATTAGTTGTTAATGGGGTAGAAAATTTATTTTTTATCCTAGGAGCCTAAATGGATCCAAACACAACAATCACCCATCATAAAAAAATTATGAAAGGCATGCTATTTCTAATGCACAAGCTAAACAAGACATCAAACAATTTTATAAAGCTATCACAAAAGAATAAGAGATCGATGTGGTCGGGTACCATCATACAACCCAAAAAGAAATGAGGGTAGCTGAGCTCTACCCTTATACATCTCAGTATAATGAAAGAATAATTTTAATTATAAAATGATAAGTGTTATAGGGGTCTTCATTCTTCATTCTCCATTTTCACTCTTCATCTTTCATTTCTTCATTTTGATTTGCTCCATTTCTTTCTTTCTTTTGGCTTGATTGGGATGTAGCTTGCTCCAATGGCATCACATGATATATAAGACATGGTCTTAAAACCAATGCTCACTCTAATCCCCATAACACTTATCCTAATCTTAATGTAAAATTACTTAAGAGAGGGAAAGTAAATCTAGCTACACCTGCAAAATAAATATTAGCTAAACACACAATACAACCTAAGCAGTTATATAAATAATTTAGACTTAACACCCCACACATGGGTAACCAAGCCCACTTGTTCTAACTTGGGCTATGCTTAGAGGTATAAGCAACCCACACAACAAAAAGTATTTATATTTTATCTGCCTTAAGCACAACCTCGAAAAATATGATTAGGTTAATATCACTAACATCAAGACATACATAACATCAATCTAAAATAGTACATCAAAAAAAACATACACAAAACCATGCACCGTCCTAACATAAAGCTAGAAATGATGACTTAATCTAATGTGTATGTGTTAAAGTTTGTGTGATATGTCCTAACTAGGTTTTAGAGTTATAATTTTCTAAGTGTGAGAGATTTAATTTATAAAGGGTTTATTTCTCTTTAAGTGGTTTAATTGATTTGAAGATTTTACTTAGTGTTTTCTTTTGTTTCATGTAGCCTACACTTAGCAACTAAGTGTTATAAATAGAAGAAAGAGAGAGAATCTCTCTTTTATCCCTACCTTAAGTCATTTCTAAGGTAAGTTAATTAATGAATTTCTTTTAGTGAATAGTTTATTATGTGTTTTAATTAACCCTAAGTTTAAATTCACTCTAAATAACCCTATTCAATAAGAAAGGCATTTTAAGATTAATTAAAATGGATTACTATCACATAACACACATTCATTCATTTCTTTCCATCATGTATATCATGCATATGTAATAAATCTTATATATGCAATTTATATATTAGCATACTTGAATGATGAATGAAAAGTGTATTTGGAATTTAAATATTTCATTTTTTTGATTGAATTATGAATGTATGTCTTTATTATATAAAAAGATGGATATTTCATCTATTAGCTATGTACACATTCACATGTATAAAAGTTTTAAGTGAGTATGGTGCCATTATTTTCTTTGCTAGGGGCATAAGGTACAAGACCTACTTAGGGCTACTTAAAGCCTCACATCCCTGGGATGCCCAGGCTAATATACCACTTTTCTTAGATACATGTACATGTATGAACAACTATAAGGATAAAACCCATGCAAAAGTTATGTTTGATTTATTTGATTTATGATTCTTATTCATTGGCCACATTATATGCATATGTATAAGAGTTTTATGTGAGTGTACATTATTTTCTACACAGGGGTAAGGTACAAGACCTACTTAGCTACTTAGTCCCCAGATGTCCGGACTAATATACCACTTTTGTCAAATACATATGAATGTACAAAAAGAATCACATGAATAGAGAATTATGCAAGAAGTAATATATGGTTTGGTTGTATGATTTACATATGTGATATGAAATTTTCCTAAGTCTTAATATGGAGATGCATAGGAGTAGATTTAGGCAAATGTTGTGTTCTTTTCAAATGAACTATACACTTGTAAATCCTATGTGAATCCATGTAAGATAAAGAAAGAGAACTTCATATTGCATATCTTATATTATTATCACATGGAATCTTTAGATACTTGTAATTAACATCACTTCATTTGTAATAATTGATTTATAGGCTTTTAAGAATAGTTTTTGATTTAATAGTAATAATAGCCACACCTATTTGATTTAAGTTAACACATGCAATTTGACATAAGAGAAACTATTTCATTTAATTAAATTTTAAAAGAAATGAATGCATGATTTCATATGGCAAGCAATATTTAGCATGATTGGAAATATATAAAGGAATATAAGCACATGCTTTCATTCATCCCAATTAATTCCTAAGGACGATCACATTAAATAAAGCTATTTAAAATAAGCCAAAATTCTTTAAATACATTTTAAGCTTTGAGTTTGATTTGATTTAAGAAATATGAAAGAGATTTGCTAATCCTAACCTAATTCCATATGTGTGAATTAAATTGGTTTAATGATGAATATTTAAGTTAATTTTATGTTTTGATTATGTTAAGGTATGAATTAAGTGAATTAATTAACCCTTACTTATATCACCTGAAGTTAATTAACTAATTAATAATAAGCAAATATGATATGCAACCATATGAAAAATATATTTGCAATGCTCCTAAGAAATGAAAGGGACCTAATGAAATTGACTTATGATTAATAGTTAATTAAATTTAAGGGATTTCACTTAATTACTTTTATGATTTTCTCACACATGTGAGTCAACAATAATTTCATTATCTCTCACCTTGGGTTATTGAACAAGGAGCTAAGATCAATTAAGGGTTGCTTAGGTGTGGATGAATTAATTTTTTTTAATTTTAATTTCATTAAGCCTTTGATTAATTGATTAAAGATTTTGGTTATTTTTTATTTGAATAATGAAATTAACTTAGGGGAGAGGATCAAGGGAAAGGCACCAATCCTAATCCCTAAATCATTTAATCATTCAGTTAGATTCTGATTTCTTTATTTTGAAGATTAATTACTTAATTAATCATTCCATTAGCCATTAATTAATTTGATTTTTTAAGGTAAAGAAAATTTAGGAAATGAATTAGGAAAAGTATCCCCAACCACATCCCTTAAATTATCTTACTGTTTCCAATGTAATTAATTTAAATGATTAATCAAGTTATTGTTCATTCATTAATTATGATTAATTAGATTAAGAGAGTGATTAGGGTTTAATAAAATGATTTCCCTAATTAAGCTATCAATAAAGCTCTAGAAAAATTGTGGAGGTAGAGGTCATCCCCATAAACATCCACATAAAATTTGAGATTGATTGAGTGCTTAATGAAGGTATAATTAGGCTAATTAGATTTTTGATAAAACCTTAATTAAGCTAAAATCACTATTCAAAATTAATTAATAATAATTTTTCTAGCTTTTACTCTGAAATATCTTGATAATTTTATTTTTTTTTTGAATTTTCCTATAATTAGGTATGATTTTAGAAAGTTTTAGGATTAACAAGAAATTAATTCACCCTAATTAAAGACTTAATCCTTTCGGGCCATGTGACACACTGACGTGGCACGCTTTCCACATGGCACGATGGGATTGGCTATTTAAGTAGTCACATATGTGCGCTGACTTAGCCGACGGCGGATGCGCTTTCTCTGCAAATCGTCCAATCTAAGATCGGACAACCATGATTCGATCCGCAATTTAAGAAAGGAGGCAGGGGCTCTACCATGGGATTTGATCAGAGCCATTCATCCCAATCATGCGGGATGGGCGGCTCATGATCTATCCCATTGCAGTGATGGCGGATGATATCCATCTTCCCTCGTTGATCACTCACTCGAGATTGTTTCAAATTCTTCCACATCTTGGGAAGGGAGGCACATCCAATGGTCAAAATCCATGAAATTTGAATTTACTTCACAAAGGACCAACTCACTTTTGCATACAAGGCTCAGTTTGTGAAATTACCTCACTGGAGATAATGTCGATGGTGGGTGCAGTAGTTTATTTGAGTTGAGGTGAGGCCCTGTTGAAAAAGTCAGGATGATTTGGTATGGGATGCTCGACCAATCCACACATTCAAGGGGCTTGACTTTGATCGAACTCACTCCTCATGGCTTGGAATCTTCAAAATTGATTCATTTCTGCTCGATTAGGTGTGGTGATATATGGCTAAGAGGAATTTGGGTTTAGTGAAATGAGGGAGTATTACTCGGGATTGGGATGTCTTATTTTGGCTTTGCTTAGGAATGGAAAATGCTAATCGAGTGGACTTGGGGATCCTTGGAAATGCTCTGAGGGGCTTCGAAAATGGCTTAGGAAGGCTCATGATACAAATGTGCGATTTTTCAAAAATTGTGTGTGTGTGTGTGTGGGTGGGCCTATAATGGTGATGATGGATGGGCAGTGTGCATGATTTGCATGCAGCCACCGTCGTGGACTTATCTCCATCAAGTCGGGTGGCATCCTAGGGATGGGAGAAGTGAGGAGAGGCTGCCATGGATCCATTGTGCAAGGTTTGCAAAGCTTGGATCCAATGGGTGCTCGATTTGGGTTGGAGGTGAGTCAACTGACCTCCCAAAGGTTCTTGGCTGACCTAAAGTGGGTTAGGTTGGCTAGGTGGGTCAGGAGAAGGTTTCATGGAGTGTTAAGGAGCTGCCATGGGGATGGAGAGTTGATTTGGCTTGGATCCATTGGTTTTAAGGTGTAAATCCCATGGTTTGATGTTTAATCCCCTTGATGGGGCCCACTTAGCTTTTGGGGATGTCTTAGGCTGATGTAGGGTAAGTTTAAGTTGAGTTGGATCAGCCCACAAAATTCTATAAGTTGGATTTGAGTGGTTTAGCTTGGATTGGTCAAATGGGTTTTATCTAGGTTGGGTTGGGTTGACCACTTGGTCAAATTGGGTCTAACCAAGGCTTGGGTTAGGTTCATATGATGATTTGAGATATTTTGATTCAATTAATTTGGATTGGTTTGGCCTAGGTTTAGATTTGACTCATTTGGATTCAAAAGGGTCAAATTGGTCAAGTTGACCAAATTGACCAAATTGACCAAATTGGGTTAGGTTAGGTGTTGAGTCAAGTTCAATTGGTTGATTGAAAATGAATTTAGGCTTTGGTTTGGTTTAATTTGGGTTCAATTTGAATTTTGGTCAATTTGATCTTTTAAGTCAATTTGGGCTAGGTTGGGTCAAGTTGACCAATTGGTCAACTTGGGCTCAATTATGGCTTTAGTCAAGTTCAATAAGTGATTTGGAATGAACTAGAGCCATTGATTGCAATCAATTTGGATTAATGATGATTTGACCTATTTTAGCCTTTTTGGCCAAATTGGGTCAACTTAGGTCAAATGACCAATTAGGCTTGGTTTGGCTCAATTGATGGTTTGGTCATGTTCAATCATTGATTATGGATGGGTTTGATCAATGGTTTCAATCAATTTGGCATATGATGGATTTTGGCTAGTTTGGGTTTCATTTGAGCTAAATGTTGACTTGGTCAAAGGCTAGGTTTGACTTGACTTGATCCAATTCAAGGTGGCTGATCACCCCATGATGATTGTTGATCATGATTAAGGTTTAGATGGGCTTAATTCAATCTAATTTGGTTAGATTAGAACTTAGCTCAAAAAGGTCCTTTAGGTCACTTTAGATCAAGTGAGCCTAAATGGGTCAATTGGCTTGATCAAGGTTTGATTCAAGTTTAGTTGAACTCACATATGAGCTTAGGATTAAAATATAAATCCAATTGCAATTGGTTTGGAGCCAAATGGGTTTTGGTTCATATGATAATTTCAAGTCAAAAGGGTCAACTTGGGCTTGGTTCGGGTTGACTTGGATTTGATTTGATATTGGTATTGACAGTTTATGTTTATATTTGGATCAATGTTTGAAGGAATGATTGAATCATGAAGAGATCTATGAGTTTTGAGTTGATTTAGATGTCATTTAGCAAAGTTCAAAAGTTTGGCTAAAAGGGCTAAAATTGTGAATTTGATTTGATTTGGATTTGGTTTGGACCATTTGGATTTATATTTCATTTATATTTGTGAATATAAATGAAGATATAAATGGGTTATGAGAAAATCACTTGAGTTTAGAGTGATTTGGAAGCAAATTTGACAAATTATGGGATATAGGTCAAAAGAGGCTAACTTGGATTTTGAACTGGTTTGATTTATTTTTGTCATTGGAGGTTGGGTTTCATTTATATTTATGAATATAAATGAAGGAATGATTGATTTATAAATAATCAACCATGTTTGAGTTAGTTTGAAGGAATTTTGGCTAAGCATATGAAGGTTGTTCATATGGCTTAGGAAGAGAATTTAGAATTTGGAGTTAATCATGGGTTTCATTCATTTGGAGTTTGGAATTGATTCAGGATTTGGAATTTGATTTGAGATTGAATTTAATAATTGAGAAAATCAGTTGGATTGAGGTTGATTTGGATTTGGTTAAGGCTAAGCCCATAAGATAAAATCAAAGGGCTTAGGAAGGGATTTAGAGCTTGAATTTAGTGATGGATTTCAATCATTGGATTGTCGGGTTTGATTTTGGAATTTGAATATGAATTTGAGGTTTGGGTTGAAGAAGGAAGCAATGATTGGGTTTGGGCCATAGGGAGGTAAGTCCTCCTAAATCCCTAAGGCACAACCTATTCCTAATGGTTAACTCTTCTAAGTCTCTAGGGTTAGGTTAAGTGTTCACTAATCACCAGAAGTGTCCTAAGACTAAGGAACTCTTAGTGTCTATAAGAGTCTAGATCTATGATGAGAAGCTGAGAGCTCACTCCAAAAGTGAGATCAACAGTGTCAATGTAATCCCTCTTATTTTAATTTAAAATGTTAAGCAACTAGTAACACTTTATTATGAGTAATAGTACCATCAGAATAAAATTTATTTTGTAAGTCAACTAACAATTGAGAGTTATTTAGTTTGGAGGAGGAGGGACTATATGATAGGTTTCTTATTTTTGAAAAGCTAAAAAATAAAGGCATTGTATCTCTCAAATGTGGTAGTTTGTTTGCTTGCTTGTATGTAATAGGATTAAAAAGCATTATAAGGGTATGGTTTAAATTAAGTATTTTGTTAGATTTGAATGAGCTCATTTTGATCTAGTGATAATGAGTGATTTGTGGGAAGTTGGAATTGTTAGCTTGCTTGGATGTGTTAGGGAATAATTGATGATGTTCTTGTGCTTTATGGATATGGCTATAAAAGTGAGATTGAGAGAGTACAAGTTGAGATACAAAAGTAGTGGTGGGTTTGATTTAGTGGTAGTGTTTGGAAGTTTTTATGATGTGTATGTGTTAGGATTAAGAAAAAGAATAAGGAGGGATGTTGATGTTGTGGAGGGAGGATGTGATGGTTGTTGTTGTTGCTGTTATTTGAAAATATATGTTGATTCATCAAAGATGGCATGATGAGAGATGATTGATCTACCAAAGGTTGGATTTAAATGTTTGCAACCCATGTGAGTAGGAGTGTAACCAAGGAATATACAACAAGTATAACATAGTGGTAATTTATGCACTTAGTGATTGATGATGTAGCCATGAGAAACATGTACAGAAACAATTAGGTGAGCATATTTTAATTTTTGTTATTGTAATGAAGGAGTTAATATGGGGAAAGCATTCTAATGGTTTTAGATGAAATATGTTTAAAGATAAAGATAATGTGATTTGTGTGTAAACCTTGAGATGATAAGATAAGTTGGTCGCATGAAGTAGTGTAGGTTTCTTTGATGATGTGTTGATGTTTACATTTGATAATGCCATTTAATTTGGCAGTGTATGGATAGTTAAGTTTGTGTTCAATGCCATGTAATGATGGTGTGCAATGGGAACATAAAAGATATATTATCAACTGACAATAGAGTGAAGTATTTGAATGTGAAGTTAAATTTGTTTTTCTCTATGAATTTGAAATAAATGGTTTTTTGGTTAAGTAGTGATTTTGTTTTTATAGACATGATCAATTGTATTTTGAATATTTGTCATAAAAAGGCATAATACTTGATTTTTGAGTAGATGTGATTGAGGTAGATCCCAAATATCATAATGAATTAGCTAAAGAGAGTTATACTAATGTGGCTAGATTCAAAGAAAGTAGCTTATGAATTTTAGATAAGTACGATCATAAATGACGAAGCAGTGGATATATGTCATATGATGTTTGGAATGAGACAAAATATTAAAAAAGCGCCTTTTTTCTTTTCATTTTAGAATTAAATTATACCAAGTACCATGTCAAAATGCATGAAAATGTTTATCACCTCATTTTAGTTAGGTAAGTGCCTAAACTACTAACTAATACCTTGTGTATTTGGTATTCATATTAATTAAGAGCACCTAACACCTTTAATAACACTAGACTTTTTGATGGATTGATGTTATTTCATCAAAAGCATATGGTGAAAGGCATACCAATTTTTCAAATAAATGATGATATATATGAAAGTAGCATTTTAGAGGAGTAATATAAGAAGCCACTTCAACAAAGTTCATACAAAGCAAGCTCACCTCTCAACCTTTCTTGGATAGATATTGGTGACACCATGAAAACTCCATCCTCAAGTCAACAAAGGTATTTTCTAATCTTTATTGATGATTTTTAAAAAATTATTTAGGTTTATTTTTTAAAGAAAAACTTAATAATTTTATATTCTTCAAAATATTGAAGTCCTTATTGAGATGGAAAGAGCATATTGCTTAAGAAAATAAGTGATAGATCTAGTGACTACACTTCTTAAACCATTGAAGATTATTTAGATGAAGGCATTTAGAAGAAGTCAATAATAAGAAACTTTCACAATAGAACTATTTTTTAGATGACATGGTATATGATAAACAACAAAAGTGAAAATATAATAATCTAAGTTCTCAAAAGATATCCAACAAAGGCAGTAAAAAAAGGACTCATGGAGTGGAATTAAACCCTTTCTAATTCATTTTAAAACTTTCAGTTACCATTGTTATGATCATATCCTTTTAGAGAGAATATATAATTAATTATAGGATAAGAGTGAAAATACATGTTTCTTGGGTATAGTCTTGAAACTATTAGATAGGGACAACAAAACATTGAAAATAGTAATGTAATAGTCGATAAAGATGCTATTTTTTAAGCTTATACAACTTTGGATTCATAAAAAAGTAGAAGAAGTGATCATCTAATCTAAATGCATTCTCAAGAATCAAGCACAAACAAACAATAAGAATGCATTCAATAGAGCAAAAAATTGTGATTAAGAAGAAGATGGGAGCCCTTTAAGATAAATGAAAAGGTTATGGGATGTTTACTAATTTTGCAATTTTACAACTCATGAACCTAAATTTTTTATCAAAATAATAAAATATGATGTTCAAAAAGAAAAGAAATAAACAAGCTCTCAATATGATTAAAACATAATTTAAAATTATTGAATAAACACATAATAGAGAAATTATTAAGCTATAGTGAATTTATAAAATAAAGTTGTCAAGTTGGAGAAATTCAAAGGCATAAAGTAAGACTTGTTACCAAGAGGTTCATTCAAAAGCACTATTTTTGAAAAGGATACATGTTGGACAATGGAAACAACTTGAGATTTGATTATTCTTGATGTACAAAAGCATTATTTTTTTAAACTTAGTAAATCTACTTTCTTAAATGAGAAGCTAAAAAAGGATACATGTTGAACAACACCAGGGCTTCTTGATGAAAGGGGAAGATAATAAATGCCTATAGATTGAAAAAAAAAACTCTCTATATTTTAAAGAAATCCCCAAGAATTTATTATAAAGAGATAGGGAGCTACATTCAAAAAAAAAAGCAAAATTATGCATAATATTATATTTAAGTTAAAACAAAGTAGCTACATAATAATTTTTAGTCATTATATTAATAGTTTGTTACAATAAATAATCAAAGATGAAGTTGGAATTAAGAATGACACGTTAGAAAAACATGAAAAAAGTGATTTGAGACTACTAATTTACTTCTTGAGAATTGGTGTCTTTCAAATAAAGAAGGAATGCTTACTTCTCAAAAGAAGAATGATAAAAGAAAACTTGAAATTTTAGCATATCATATTATAGGTCTATATTGACCTCACTTTTAGAGTGAGTCTTCAACCTCCTCATCATAGATCTAGGACACTTATAGACACTAAGAGCTCCTTAGTCTTAAGACACTTCTAATGATTAGGTGAACACTTAACCTAAGCCTAGAGACTTAGAAGGGCTAACCATAGGGGTAGATTGTGCCTTAAGGATTCAAGGAGACTTGCCCATCCTATAGCCTAACCCAACCCATGCTTTTCCTTCTCAAACCAAACCTCAAATTAAAATTCAAATTCGAATTCAAATTTAAATACCAAATCCAAATCCAAATTCCAAACCAAATGATTGAAACTCATAATCAAATCCAAAATCAAAATCCTTCCTAAGCTCTATGATTTTGTCCTATGGACTTAGCCTTAGCCAAATTCAAATCAATCCAAATTCAATTGGTTTTATCCAATCAATTCAATCCCTCCAAAATGTACCAAATTCAAATCCAAATCCAAATCCAAATTCAACTCCAAATGATTAAAACCCAAAATCAAATCCAAGTTCCAAAATTCCTTCATAAGCCTTATGGACCTGCCTCCATGAGCTTAGCCAAATCTCATGCAAATCAAAAATTGATTGATTTATTTTATAAATAAATTATCCATTCATTTATATTCACAAATAAAAATGAAATCCATACTCAAATAGCCAAAACTAAATCCAACTAAATCCAAATCCAATCAAAACCATTCTTAAGTTGTATGGACCTACCTCCATGAGCTTAGCCAAATCTCCACCTAAATCAACCTAAACTTGATTGATTTCTTTATAAATCAATTATTTATTTATTTATATTCATAATATAAATGAACCCCCCATTAAAATAGCCAAAACTAAATCAAACTAAATCCAAATCCAATCAAAACCCTTCTTAAGCCTTATGGACCCACCACCACGAGCTTAGCCAAATCTCATGCAAAATCAACCCAAAATTAATTGGTTTCTTTATAAATAAATTATTCCTTCATTTATATTCACAAATATAAATTGAAACCCCATTCAAATGGCCAAAACTAAAGTCAAATCAAACTAAATCAAATTCCTACTTGAGCCCTTTTGACCTACCTCCATGAGCTTGGCCAAATTCTTCCAAATCACTCTAAATTCAAGTGATTTTCTCATAAATCATTTGTATCTTCATTTATAATCATAAATATAAATGAAATATAAATTTATATGACCCAAACCAAGTCTAAAATCAAGTCAAAATCCAATTCAAGCCCTTTAAGCTAATTCCTTGAACTTGGCCAAAGCTACCCAAATCAAGTCAAAACTAAGGGATTTTCTCTTGAATAAATCATTCCTTCAATCATTTATCCAAATATAAATAAAATCTACAATCATCTAACCAAATTCAAATCAACCCAAGTCAAGCCCAAGTTAGCCTTTTTGACTTGAAAATTCCAAATGAACCAAAACATATCATAGCCTAAATTGATTGTATTTGGATTTATATTTTAATCCTAAACTCATATAAATCCAACTAAACCTTAATCAAACCAAAACCAAGCCAATTGACTCATTTAGGCTCACTTGAACCAAAGTGACCTAAAGGACCTTTTTGAGCCAAGTTCTAATCCAACTCAAATTGGATTGAACCAAGCCCATCCAAGCCTCATATCATGATCAACAATCATCCTAGAGTGATCAATTGCCTTGAATTGGGTCAAACCAAGTCAAATTAGTCATTTGACCAAGTCAACCCTTAGTACAAATGAAACACAAACCAGCCAAAACTCATCATGCAGTAAACTTATTGAAACCATTGATTCACACCAACCCATAATCAATGCTTGAACGTGACTTGACCCTAAATTGAGCCAAACCAAACCCAATTGGCCATTTGATCAAAGTTGACCCAAATTGACCTAAAAGGCCAAAATGAGTCAAATCATGATCTAACACAAATTGATTATAACCAATGGCTCAAGTTCATTCCAAATCAATTATTGAACTTGACCAAAGCCATAATTGAGCCCAATTTAACCAAATTAGTCAACTTGACCCAACCTAGCTTACATTGACCTAAAAGGTCAAATTGGCCAAAATCCAAATTAAATCCAAATTGATTTAAACCAAAGCCTACAATCATTTTCGATTAACCAATTGGACATGAACCAACACCTAACCCAACACAATTTGATCAATTTGGTCAAATTGGTCAACTTAGCCCATTTGACCTATATGAATTCAAATGGGCTAAAATCAATCCTAAGCCAAATTATTTGAAACCACTTGAACCAAAACTCTTCAAATCATCATTTGAACCTAACCTAAGCCTTGGTTTGACCCAATTTAACCAATTGGTCAACCCAACCCTACATGACCCAACATGAACCCATTTGACCAAATGAAGCCAAAACCCATGAAACCAACCCATGACCCATTGGAGGCTGACCAAACTCGACCCAAACCCATCATGGGACAACCTAAAATCAGCCCAAACCCATTTTGAGCCAAGTCCAATGGAAATCCTTCATGGATCCTTCTCCCCATGTGGGATTTTGCCAAAAGTCCACTCTCATTTACACCTTGGCAGCCCTCACTCATCCAAATGAGGTATCCCCTAACCCATCTAAGCCACTTAACTCACCCTAGGTTGATCTTGGACCAAAGGGAGGTGAGCCAACTCACCTCCCATGCAACTCGAGCACCCAAGGGATCAAGAAAACACAATCAACCCATATCAAGCCTTGAGCCACCTCCCACTCCTTCCTTCAACAAAACTGAGCCATGTGGACTTGATGGAGACCACTCTGGCGCTTTGATGGTGGCTGGCAGGCCAAAAATGGGAAACAATCTCGTTCATCCACCTCAACAAACCAATGGGCATACTCCCTCAATTCGCATGGGAAAGGCATTCACTTTGTGAGAGCTTCCTAGCACAATTATGAGCTTCAATCCCTAGAGCGATCCCGAGCTTCCTATCTTTGACATTTCTCCTCCCTGAGCAAGGCCAAAATAGGGCACTCTAATCCTGATCCAAGCTCTCTCATTTTGCCACCAAACTTTAATTTCTCTTACACACACCTTCCATGAATGTCGTCGAAGCTGCCCAACCCATTTTCCAAGCTCCAAAGCCGCCGGAGGATGGATTTTAATCAAGATCGAAGATCCAAAACTTGATCCTTGGCCTTCCAAGCTATCCACTAGGATCAAATTAAATTTCTATTCAACAGGTCTTCATCTCAACTAGACAAAGCTTCCTCAAGCATGCGAGCCACAAGTCTTAACTCGGTGAGGTATTTCCATGAAAATGGATCTCTAGTTCAAGTGTTGTTGGTCCTTTTCAAAGGAAACTTGTATGTGAGTTGATCTTGACCATTGGATAAGTTTGATTTCCTTCCCTGATGGTGTGGGTTAATTTTGGAGTTCATCCGAGCTTGGGTGAGCTCAGATCGAACAATCCATGGCGGACGGATGCCATTGTTTGTTACTCATGGGAAGGAGGATCACAGGTCGTCCGTTCTACATGATTAGAATGGATGACTCTGATCAAATCACATTAGATCTCCCATATTTTCTTCTCTTATACCTCAGGTTTGATCTATCAATTCAAGATTGGATACGGGATCAATCCGCATGTGTTGCCAATTGACTCATGCATAAATATGATAACTTAAATAACCAATGGTGCATCAAAAAGTGCCACATCAGCATCACATGCCGAGAATTTAATTAGGTTAATTAATGTATTTTTAATGCTGAAACTTCCAAATTTCATAACTAATTGTAGAAAAATCCAAAAAATATAAACAATGGCTCATTTTAAAAGTATTTTAAAGAAGAATTTAATAAAGATATTTTCAATTAGTTTTAAGCAATAAATAGAGCTTAATTATTGTAATTAAAAACTTAATTAGCTTAATTACTTTTAATTATTTAAGTGATTGATCCCAAAATTTTTAAGATTGTTTAAGAGGATGACCTCTGCATCCTCCTTGGGATTTATTACTTGCCAAATTAGGAGAATTAATTAATTAAACCCTAATTACTCTCTTGATTTAATTAATATTTAATTAATCATGAATAGTTATGGATTAATTAATTATGTGGTTAAGTGTTTCTTAATGGTATGTGAACTCAAGAGATAAGATTAGGGCCATTTTCCTAATATATTTCCCTAAGTTCATTTTCATTAATTAAATTAATCAAAGCTTAATCAATTGATCAAATTACTTAATTAATCAAGTTAAAAATTTAATTATATGGAATCTTAATTAATTGATCCTTGGGTAGTGCTTTAGGTGTTTAATAACCTAAAGAAAGTTATGAAATTATGTTTAGCTCTCATGTGTGAGAAAACCCTAAAAGTAATTAAGTGAGTATCTTAAGCTTAATTAATTAATGATTGTGAGCTAATTTTATTAGGCACCTTTCATTTCATAGGATCATTGCTATTTACTTTTCATTCATTTGCATATTTCATTGGCTCATATTCATTTAATTAATCACCTTAAGGTAACATAGGTAAGGGTTTAATAATTGATTTAATTCATACCTTAACCTAATTAATCCATAAAATCAACCTAATTTCTTTTCATTAAATCAAATTAATTCACACATGAGGAATGAGATTAAGATTAAAATCTTCTCTCATATTTCTTAAACCAAATCAAACATTAAGCCAAAAATGACATTAAGAAATTTTGTTTATTTTAAGTGAGCTTATTTAATATGATTGTCCTTAGGAATTAATTGGATTTGAATGAGATTATGTGCTTATGTCTTTTATTTCTTTCCAATCATATTAAATGTTGTATGTCACTTGATTCATGCATTCATCCTTTTCAAAAATCAATTAAATAAAATGATTTATGTCATGCATGTGTTGATTTAAATTTATATATATATATATATATATATATATATATATATATATATATATATAAGCTATATATATATATATATATATAAATTAATATATATGTGTGTGTGTGTGTTGATTTAATTTAATATATTGTATGTTTAGGTATACTCAGGATTTAATATCAAATGCATGTTACATATGATGGAAAGAAAATAATGAATATGTGTCATGTGATAGTAATTAATTCCAATTAATCTTAAGATGACTTTCTTATTGAATAAGGTCATTGAAAGTGAACCTAAACTTAGTATTAATTAAAATATATAATAAACTATTCACTAAAGAGAACTTATTAAATATGCTTTAGAAATGACTTAAGGTAGGGATGAAAGAGATTAATCCTCTCTTTTTCTTCTCTTTATAACACTTAGTTGCTAAGTTAATCAAATAAAACCAAAGAAAACACTAATTAAAATTCTCAAATCATCTAAATCACTTAAAATGAAATCAACCTTTTATGATTAAACATCCTTTCATACTTAGAAAATCATAACAAAGCCTAGTTAAGGCATACCACACAAGCCTTAATACACACACTTTAAGTCACCACTTCTAGTTTTATATTAGGGTGGTGCATGGTTTGATGCATGTTTGGTATTATGATGTTTTATTTTAAACTAGATGTTAGGGTGCATGCTTTGTAGATTGGATGTTAGGTTGTGATTAGCCTAATCATTTTTGTAGGGGATTGTGCTTAAGGGGTGATTAAAATAAATATAAATGCTCTCTTCTGTAGGTTGCTTAACCCCTAAGCATAATCCAATTTATGATAGGAGCTTACCAATTCATTACTTCGTTCCAGTTACGTATTGCTAACTATTTGGATTGTATGATGTGTTTAGTTAACACTTATTTTGCAAGTCTAGTTAGATTTACTTTTCCTCTTTTTAAAGTAATTTTGTAATAAGAATTAGAATTAGTGTTATGGGGGGATTAGGATGAGCAATGGCTAGAAGGCTTTGTCTTGGGAGGCCCTGTGATGTCTTTGAAGCAAATCAAACCAAATGAAGACATAAAGGAGATAAGAAGACTTGAAGAAAAGAAGACCCCCATAGCATTTATCATTTGTAATTCATAATTATTATTTTATATTCTAGGTTGGGTAAGGGTAGAGCTACCCATTTTTTCTTTGGGTTGTACGATGGAACCCAACCCACTGGCCTTTTATTCTTTTGCGCTGGATTTATAAATTGTTTGATATTATGTTTAATTGTGGAATATAAATGGCATGTCTCTTTATAGTTTCTTTATGAATGGTGATTTAATATGCCTACATTCAATTAGGCTCTTAGGGAAAAATAAAATTTCTACCCCAACTTCAACTCATAACTAAAATTTTAAATAACTCATAGCCTCACATAAAGCCTAGGTATTAAATCAAGATAATTAAAAGATTTAACAACCTTTTAGCTGAATGTTATATGTTTCACATCATGCATGCATATTCTTTCTCTCTTCAAAATAGGGGATTTCCATCCTTGCACGATAGGGGAATGCTTAACCTATGAGAGCATCCCTTATGGTGGAAAACACACCTTTTTGCTGATTTAGCCAATAATCTAATTTTATAATACATATAGGCATATAAAACTCATGGCCTTTGTCAAAATGAAGTGTAAAAAATCAAATAAATATTGAAAATATTTGCATTAGACTAAGTCATTACCCATACTACTCATGCTTTAGTCTCTTAGGGAGTGGGTTTAAGGACTTTAGTTCCTTTCTAAATAATTATAACATAATTATCTTGAAAAATCATATGACTTGCCTACATGGTTTTAAAGCGTAGGAGGACTTAGCTGGCCGCCACTCCATGCTGTTATAAGTCCAACAATTAGGTGATTTATCCTCTCTTTTAGAGATAAACCATATACCCATTTTCGCTTAGATTTAGATCATTCTATCTCTTGCTAAAGCTCCCTAGATTTAGGATGAGGTTGTTATTTTCTTTGAGCTACAAGCATAAATTCTCACCTCTTAGGCATTCCCTAACCTTGTGTTAGTGGATTTTAAGTCCTAGATTTTTAATAAAAATTTCAACTCAAACAAAATAATCCTCCTCACTTTCAAAATTATAAAACCCAACCATAGGATAGATTGGAATTCTTACTAGATTTTCTAGTATCATGAGCATTCCCTACTCATCTACTTTGGTTTCGATAATAAGTCTATCCTTTTGATCTATCCCATTTAATTTTCCAAACATAACCAATTTATTGATAGTCCTATCTTTGAAATCTTTGGAGACAACAATTGCCTTCTTTAATTGAGAGTATTCCTAAGGGACTCACCTTCTTTAGGTTGTAATTAACTATGGGGGCTTGCCCCAATAAGGAACTTTAGAACCTAGTTTAGTATAAACCCTACTTTATTCATCCATGTAAAGTAGGGGGAAAATCTCTGGTTTATTCTAAGACCAACATGCCTTAAGAGTCCTTATGAGGTGATTAGGTCCATTATAGGTGGTGATTTCTATCTTTCGAGATAGTACACTATTTCTTAATGTCATACCTGATCACCTCATTAAGTACACCCTCAGATCTATGTAGTGTCCCCCATTTATAAATAAAAAATTAAACACCATAAAATTTTCTAGTAACTTCCCTAGGGATAGTTCCTCTCTCCATCTTTAGTACAGTTGTTGTCTCCAAGTATCGATAGTGGACATATATTTTATATAGGTCCAAGATTTTATTTTCAAATGAAATCATGACATAAAAAAATGAAACTCCTCTTAGCATATTCCATATATGCTAAAGTTGGAATTTTCCTTTTTTTTAAAAAAAGCACATTTTAAAATGACTATCTTCATTTCAACATACTTAGGTTTATTGAATGAAGATTCTATTTCTAAATATAATCATGACATAAAATTGAAACTCCACTTAGTACATTCCATATGTGCTAAAGTTGGATTCCATCTTTTCAAAAGCAAATATCACAAAAAATCAAAACATATTTGACCTCCATTTGACATACCCAAATTTATCAAATGAGGGTTTCATTTTCAAAAATCATAAAATAAATTAAACTCTATTTTAATATATCTAAATTTTTTAAGTAGAGTTCCATCTTTTAAAAGCAAATATCACAAAAAAATCAAAACATACTTAAACTTCATTTGACATACTCAAATTTTCAAATGAAGAGTTTCATTTAAAAAAATCATAAAATAAATTGAACTCCATTTAACATACTATGGTGTTTTCTTTTCATTTATGGGTAAAATGAAAACAAAATATGCTAGTTGGACACCACGTAGATCCATGAATGTACTTATTAGGGTGATCAGGTACGACATTGAGGAATGATGCACTATCTTGAGAGGCAGAAGTCATCATCCTACAGTAGACCTAATCAACTAGTTAGGACTCCTAAGGATAATGGGTCTTCAAATGTACTAGAGATTCTTCCCTTATTTTACATGGAAAAGTAAAGTAGGATTTATTTTAAATTGGGTTCATTAAGTTTCCTATGAAGGCAAGCCCCCATAGTTAATTACATATTAAGGAATGAGATTCTTTAAGAATACTCTCGATTAAGGTAAATAATCATTGTCTCCAAAGATTTCAAAGATAGGACTATCAACAAATTGGTTATTTTTGGAAGATCAAGTGGGATTGATCAAAAAGAGGGAGTTATTATCAAAACTAAATAGAGATAAATAAGGGATGCTCACAATGCTAAGAAACCTAGCGAGCATCCCAAACTATCCTATGGTTGGGCTTTATATTTTTGAAATTTAAAGGGAGTTAATTGTTTGAGTTTATTAGAAATTTAGGGCTTACAATTCCATAATACAAGATCATGGAAATGCCTAAGAGGTGAGGATTTATGCTTGTAGCCCGCAAAGGGAAACAACAAACCTAATCTAGGGAGCTTTGGCAGGGGCCAAGGCACCTAAATCTAAGGCAAAAATAGGTATATAATTTATCTCCACAGAGAGGATAAATCACTCGACTGTTGGACTTACAACCACCTAGGGGTGGCCATCAACTAACTCCTCCTATGATTTTAAATACATGTAGGCAAGTCTTATGCTTTGCAAGATAGCTAGGTTGTTGTTTATTTAGAAAGAGACTAAGTCCTTAAACACACTCCCTAAGAGACTAGATCATGAAGGGCATGAATAATGACTTAAATCTAATGCAAATTTGGTTAAGTTTTATTTTTCATTTTTGGACAATTCATTTGACACAGCTATGGGATTTCATATGCCTAATGCATGAAAAATTGGTTATGGGCCAAAATCAGAAAGAAGGAGGTGTATTTCCACAATGGCTCTCAAAGGTCAAGCCATTTTCTCTAGCAAAGGTGGAAGCCCTCCATTATCAAGAATGATGCAATATGTTTTTATGCATGACGTGAAATGTACAACATCTAGCTAAGGGGTTGCTAAATCTTTTATTATCTTGATTTATGTCCTAGGCTTTAGGTGAGGTTATGAGTTGTTAATTTTAATTTTGAGTTGATTAATTGGATAGAAAATTTATTTTTCTCTAAGAGCATAATCGCATCCAGGCCATTCATCAATCAATGATAAAACTAGAAAAATCATGTCATTTCTAATGCATAAGCTAAACAAACATCAAACAATTTTATAAAGATAGCGTAAAAGAATAAAAAGATGATGTGGTCGGATCCACCGCACAAACCTGAAAAGAATTGTGGGTAGCTAGCTCTACCTTATACAACCTGGATTATAAATAAATAATTACAATTAAAATGAAGTCATGTTATGGGGGTCTTCATTCTTCATTTCTTCTTTTCTTCATTTCTTTCTTTCTTTCTTTCGTCACTTCTTTCTTTTTTTGATTTGACTTAGGATGTAGTTTTCAAGGCTTCACATGGTATATAAGAATGGTCTTATGACCAATATTCATCCTAATTCCCCCACAACATTCATTCCAAATCTTAATTGCAAAATTACATGAAAAAGGGAAAGATAAATCTAACTAAACCTAGAAAAATAGAGATTAGCTAAACATACCACACAACCTAAGTAGTTATAGGAATAATTTGGACTTAGCACCCCACACATGGGTAACCAAGCCCACCTGTCCTAGTTTGGATCATGCTTAGGGTATAAAAGCACCCAAATATTTATATTTTATTACAACACCCCTTAAGCACAATCTCTTACAGAAGACATGATTATACTAAGATCGTTCTATCATCCAGTCTATGCATATGCACCCTAACATTCAATCTAAGAACATTACATCACAAAATAAAATCAGGCATCAAACCATGCACCGCCCTAATATAGAGCTAGAAATGGTGACTTAGTATAATGTGTGTGTGCCATTTAAGGCTTGTATGGCATGTCTTAGCTAGGCTTTAAGGTTAGAATTTTCTTAGAGTGAAGGATTCAACTTAGAGGGTGGTTTCATTTAAGTGATTTAGTTGATTTGTCAAATTTTATTTGATGATTTTATTTGGTTTGAATGAACCTATATTTAGTTACTAAATATTGTAAAGAGAAGAAAAGAGAAGAGAACATATTTTTCATCCCTACCTTAAGTAATTTCTAAGGTAGATTCATTAATGATTTTTCTTTAGTGAATGTTTTATTATGTGTTTTAATTAACCTAAGTTTAGATTTGCTCTAAATAAACCTATTCAATAAGAAAGGCATCTTAGGACTAATTAAGGTGAATTACTATCACATAAAATATAATAATTTATTTTTTCCAACATGTATACCATGCATATGAATAAATCCTAAGCATATCTATACATGCAATGCAAATTTTAGCACACCTTGATGATGAATGCTAAGAGATGTTGTTTAAGAAAATTTGGATATTCTATGAATGCATGTTTTTTTTATTAAGTAGAAAAGAGGGAATCTTTTATCCATGAATCAAATGCACATTTACATGTATAAAAGACATAAGTGAGTACTGATTATATTGTTTTCTACAGGGTGTAAGGAGACTTGGGATACTTAAAGCCTTACCGGATGTCCAGACTAATATACCACTTTTCTTAAATACATGTGCATGTATAAAAAGAAGCAAATGGATGAAGAATTATGCAAAAGATTTTTTTTTGTTTGATTTGGTTATGTGATTTACATGTGTAATGTGAGGATCCTTCTTAAGTCATAAAATGGGAGTGCATAGGAATAGATTTGGCAAGTGTTGTGTTCTTTTCAAATGAACTATACACTTTGCAAATCCTATTCAAATCCATGTTAAGAGAAGAGAAGAAAATCACATAAGACACATCTTATGTTATAATCACATGCAAGCTTATAAGTACTTATAAGTAGCATACCTTCATTTATAATCTTTGATTTATAGGTTTTGAAAATAATTTTTATTTAATAGTGATAATAGCCACTCATATTCTTACTTTAGCCAAAACATGCAATTTGACATAAAGAAACATTTCATTTATTTGATTTTTCAAAAGATATGAATGCATGATTTCATATGGCATATAATATTTAGCATGCTCGAAAAGAAATAAAGTATGACTTCATTCACCCTAATTAATTCCTAAGGACAATCCTATAAGATAAGATAATTCAAAGTGAATCAAAATTCTTTAAAGAGATTTTTGTTTTTTAGATTTGATTTGAAATGATTTATAAGAAAGTGTTTGCTGGTCCTAACCCATTTCCCCTATGTGTGAATTAGTTTAGTTTAATTTTTGGAACAATTAGATTGATTTTATGTTTTGTTTAGGTTAAGGTGTGAATTAAATCTATTAATTACCCCTTACCTATACCACTTTAACATAATTAAACAAATAATTATGAGCCAACATATGATATGCAACCACATGAAATTTAAATCAACAATGCACCTAAGAAATGAAGGGGATTAATGTAATTGGCTCATAATTATTGATTAATTAAGCTAAAGGGTTTAATTAAGTACTTTCATAACCTTCCCACACATGTGAGTTGAATATGATCTCTTTTGAAGCCTCTAAGGTAATTAAACACCTAAGAATCTACCCAAAAATTAAGATGATTAAGTCCTGGAATGATTTGATTTTGAATTTTAGATTAATTAAATTTATTAATGAAGTGATTAAGCCATTAATTACAACTTGATTAAATATTTTCCAAATGGGGTGAATTTAGGGAGAAGAGATTGAAAAAAGAATCCTAATCTCATTCTCTAAGTCCATTCAATATTTCATAGTGATTAGAAAACTTAATTAATGGATCCATCATTATTTAATAGATTAATTAATCACTAAATTAATTAAGGGAGTGATTAGAGGTCAATCAAGCAATACCCCTAATTAATCCAATAATAAATTCCAAGAAAATCATGGGAGGTAGAGGTCATCCCACTAATCAACCCTGGAAAGTTTGGAATTAATTGCTAAAATAATTAAGGGGTAATACATTCCAAATAAAACCTAAATTGAGTGAAATCTACTATTCAAAATCAATTAAAATTAATTTTATATTATTCCCCTTTGAATTATCTTTAAAATGAACTTGAGTTTGCATTTTTTTTTATTTTTCTACATTTAGTTATGAATTTATGAAGTTTTTATGATTAAAGGATAATTCAAATACCCTAATTAATTAACTAATCACGTTGGCGCCACGTGGACCGCTAACACGACGCGCTTTCCATGTGGCATGATAGGATTGGTTATTTAAGTTATCACATTGCGAGCCATGTCAGCTGGCAGTGTAATGCACTTTCCCCTAGGTCGTCCGATCAAGGATCGGATGGGGTTAATCCTATGGTTTTTAAGGGTTTAAATTAGAGATCTAGCGAGATTTAATTAGGGTCGTCCATCTAAAACATGGGATGGCCGTGATTCATCCCTGCCTAAGCTATGGGAGATGGAGGTCATCCATCCTTCATGGCTTGATTCAAGCTCACCTAAGCTCAGATTAGGCAGAGATTCATCCCATACCATCAAGAGATGTAGGGAAGAACATCCAACGGCTAGGATCTAATGAGATTACAATTCCCTTCACAAAAGACCAAGCAATTTTCAATGGAGGATCAGTTTTGAGTCAAACCTCATCGAAGGTTATTACCAGCACTTCCAATGGAGGAAGTAGCTTCGTTTAGTGGAGACAAAGCTCTGTTGAAAGTTCCAAGCCTCAATTTGAAGTTGATGTGTGGGTTGACCAAGCTCCCCTTCAATGGCTTGTGGCTTTGATCGAAATCCCCCTTCCCATGGCTTTGATGCTTGGAAACACTATGCATGAGCTCGACTTGCTTCCTTGATGGTGCTTGCAAAGTGAATTTGGATTTGGCAGAGAATTGAGCAAGTTGGAATTTCACCTCACCTCCCCTATTTTGGCTTTGAAGAAAACCGAGAAGGAGAAATTGGAATGAGCTTGGGAATGCTTGCCAAGGCTTAGAGAAGCTTGGCTTTAGTTCTCAATCAATGAGTGTGTCTTGAGAATGAGGGGAGTATATCCCCATACTTGGATCGGACTAATGGGAGCCATCTTGCCATTTTTCTTAATTGCTTGGATTGAATATTTAGGTTGTTAGGGATTCCATGTGCTTCAGTTTTGGCAGAAGAGTGGAGGAGAGGAAGTGAACATGTGCTAGGTGAGTGTAGGAGGTGATCCAAGTGAGAATTCCCATTAGAGGGGTCAGTTTTGCTTTGGGTTGGATCATGGCTGACCCAAACTCATTGGGACATGTGCACCACCTCCTTAGTATCTAAATGGGCCACTAGAAGATGCCAAGTGGCCATGAGAATTGGCCAAATTTATGTGAATTTGACCATAGGTTACCCTTTGACCCAAGAGTAAAATGGTCATTTGGCCTTGATTTTGATTTGGGAAATTTAACATGTTTCAAAAATAGGTGGGCCAAATTTCAAAGAATTTGGAGTTGATTTGATATGATTTGGCTCAAGTTGACCCATTTAGGTGAAAATGGGTTAACTTGTCAAGTTGACCAATTGGTCAAATTGGGTCAAACCATGTGTTAGGTCAAGTTCAAATGATCATTTGGAGCCTATGGGTGTCATTGGTTTGGTTCAATTTGATTTATATTTGGTTTTGGTTCATTTGAGTTTACTTAGGTCAAATGGGTCAAGTTGACCAATTTGACCCCCACAATTAGGGTCATGGGTTAGTTTAGGCTTAGTTGATCATTTGAAATGTATTGTAAACTTTGGTTTCAATTAATTTTGGTTTGGTTTGATTTCAAGTTGATTTGACCTTTTAAGTCAAGTTGGGTTCATGGTCAATCGGGCTAGGTTGGGTCTAGTTGGCTAATTGAAGCTTTGGTCAAGTTCAATAAGTGATTTAGAATGAATTTGACCCATTGGTTGCATTCAATTTGGCTTAGATCAAGATTTTGACCCATTTTGACTTTTAGGTCAACTTGGGTCAAGTGACCAATTGGACTAGGTTTGGTTTAAATGATGACTTGGTCAAGCTCAATTATTGATTATGAACTAGTTTAGATCAATGGTTTCAATCAATTTAGTTTATGGTGGATGTTGGCTAGTTTGGGTTTCATTTGGGCTAAGTGTTGACTTGGTCAAATGCTAGGTTTGACTTGGTTTGACCCAATTTGAGTGATTAATCATCTTAGGATGATTGTTGCTCATAATGAGAGGCTTAGATGGGCTTAGTTTAATCTAATTTGGGTTGGATTAGAATTTGGTTCAAAAAGGTGCTTTAGGTCACTTTGGGTCAAGTGAGCCTAAGTGGGTCAATTGGCTTGATCAAGGCTTGATTCAAGTTTGGTTGAACTCACATATAGACTTATGATTGAAATATAAATCCAATTGCATGTGATTTGGAGTCAAATGAGTTTTGATTCATTTGATAATTTCAAGTTAGAAGGGTGAATATGGGTTTGACTTGGGTTAGTTTGATTTTGGTTTGATGATTGAAGTTTATGTTTATATTTGGTTTGTGATTGAAGGATTGATTGTTTGGAGAGAAAATCCAAATGTTTGAGTTGATTTGAGAATGATTTGGTTAAGTTCAAGAATTTGACTTGAAAGGGTTTAGGTTGGATTTGGGCTTGAGTTTTGAATTTAGTTTTGGTTATTTGAATTTATATTTCATTTATATTTGTGAATATAAATGAAAATATAAATGGGTTATGAGAAAATCTTTTGAATTTGGAGTGATTTGGATTTGATTTGAGGGAGTTCAAGGATTTGACTTGAAAGAGTTTATGTTGGATTTTGGTTGGATTTGGATTTGAGTTTTGAATTGATTTTGGTTATTTAAATTTATATTTCATTTATATTTATGGATATAAATGAGAATATAAATGGTTATGAGAAACTCTTTTGAGTTTGAAGTGATTTGGATTTGATTTGAGCTAAGTCCATAAGATGAAATCAAAATAGCTTAGGAAAGAGTTTGGATTGGATTTAAGATTTGATTTGAAATTGATTTGAATTTGAAGTTGATTTGAATTTGAAGTTGTACTTGGAAGAAGGAAGTAAGGATTTGGTTCAAGCTATAGGGTAGGCAAATTTTTCTAATACCCCTAAGGCATAACCTATTCCTATGGCTAACTCTTCTATGTCTCTAGGGTTAGGTTAAGTGTCCACCTAATCATTAGAAGTGTCTTAAGACTAAGCAAATCTTAATGTCTAAGAGGAGTCCTATGTCTAAGATGAAGAAGTTGTAAGCTCACTCCAAAAGTGAGGTCAACACATACCTAAATTTGTTAAATAGGTTTCCCTCTTTCCAAATCAAAATACATTTAAACTCCATTTGACATACCCAAATTTGTCAAATGAGAGTTCCATTTTCAAATCATAAAATAATTGAACACTATTTAACATACCCACATTTGTTAAATAAGAGTTCCCATTTTTCAAATAAAAACAAAACAAACATGTGAAGCACAATTAGATCTTATTTAACATACCTAAATTTATTAAGTCAAGATCTCATTTTCAAAAAAAAAAAAAAACTTTAATCAAATCACATTTGGCTTTTACATAACATACCAAATTTGTTAAGTAAGAGCCTCATTTTCAAATCAAAACATACACAAATCAAATCTCATTTGGCTTCTACTTATCATAATAAATTTGTTAAGTAAGAGCCTCATTTTCAAATCAAACAAACAAATCAAATCACATTTAGCTCTTACTTTGCATACCAAATTTGTTAAGTAAGAGCCTCATATTTAAATTAAAACATACACAAATCAAATCACATTTGGCTTCTACTTAACATACCAAATTTGTTAAGTAAGAGTCTCATTTGCAAAAGCTAGCAAACATAAATCAAATCACATTTGGCTTCCACTTAACATACCAAATTTGTTAAGTGAGAGTCCCATTTACAAAAACAAATCAAATCACATTTGTCTCTACTTAACATACCAAAATTTGTTAAGTAAGAGCCTCATTTTCAAATCAAAACATACACAAATCGAATCACATTTGGCTTCCACTTAACATACCAAATTTGTTAATTGAGAGTCTCATTTTTTAAAAAAATAAATCAATTCACATTTGACTCCTACTTAACATACCAAATTTGTTAAGTAAGAACCTCATTTTCAAATCAAAATATCACATATCAAACACACTTGGCCTCCACTTAACATACCAAATTTGTTAAGTGAAGGCCCCATTTTAAAATCAAATCAACACATATCACACACATAACAAGAAACCATCACAAAGTAAAGATATTTTCACAAAATTTTCAAACATATAATCAAAACCTTTTTAGCATATTTAAATTTGCTAAGTAAAGGTTTTCCAAATCAAAATTTTCAAATAAGACACACACAAATATCTCCAAGGTCTCTCCAAATATTTGAACAAAACCTACTTAAATTGGTTGAGTATGGGTTTTAAATCAAAATCTTGTGGCAAAGTCTCTCCTCTAAATATCAAATATCTCTCCAAAATTCAATGAACCCCACTTAGCATACCTAAATTTGTAAAGTGTGGGTTCAAATTACAAATCAATTTTAGAAGTCAATGATTGAAGAAGAATACTAAAGCAAGAGTCCAACTCAGTTAAATTTCAAACAAATGTAGTGATAATTCTTTACCTTCAATAAAATCATGGCTCCAAAGTTTGTTTTCTCCTTCACCTCTAGTAGATCTATGGATCACCCAATCTCATCATGATGCCACATCTAATTTACTTTGTGGTTTAAGGAAGTTCAATTACTGAGGGGACAAACCCTCATAACAAATGTCAGAGGGAGGAGGTGATGCACCACTTATCCACTTTACATGTACTGATTTCCCTCATTAGGAAGGCTGTGGTTCCCAGCTGATCAAGATCAAGACATGTTAGCTCATTTGTGTCTTTCATGGCTCCGAGAGCTACTCATCCCTCTTTGGTTACCCAAAGGGGAAGGATATCTTCAAGATAGTCTCCTTTGCCTCGAGATAAGTTAGTTCTATCATTTTACTTACCCGCCCCAATGTTGAAAGAATTGTTGACACATAAAATGTGAGAGATACACGTGCTTCTCATCTAAGGAGGGTTCTCCCCATGAGACCTATATATTCCTAGTGGCGGAGGGTTCCACCTCATCAAGAGAGAAGACTACAGTATTGAGATCTTCTACACCCAAAGATACTGAGACATCACTAGGAGCATAGAGGCCCTAGGAACTTAGGACTATTCTACATGTAGAGCTAAGATCTGAGTTTGGTTCTTTATTTGACTTGAGAAAGTGATGTTAAGTAGGGTCACCATAAGGAGAGAGTGGAGGCTTGACTGTGTGGAAAAGAGAGAATCTACCGTGAAGTCACCATGGATTTATCATCCTTAGTAGCCATTCGTATGAATTATTCTTCCTAGCTTGGTATGCAAGATGAGATCTAGTCTAGGACTATCATCACATCACTCTGAACCATCACCCATTCAACTTATAGCATCCACCGCTCCTACCAAGGTTCAGAAGCCCCCATTCGAGGAGACATACTGGTGATCTACATGTAAGGATCACATCATTCCACTTGTTGAGATTGAGCTCATCGATCTCTCTACCTCACTCTGGAGTGGCTACCGGAGTTTCATCACACCACCTCAATAGGCATATAGATAGAGAGGGGAGAACATGTCCCCATGATAGTTGATCCTCCTAGCGAAGTCTTATCAAGTGCCAAACATGTGCATAGAGATAAATGATAAGTCTACGAGCCATCAAGAGGTTCATACCTCCAAAAGCATAGTGGACCGATCGATAGATGACATATTAGCAGACTACTTTGCCAAGAAAAGATGAATTCTCAGGAGTGACCATTCATATTAGGATGAGGACAAAGTTAGCTTTGATCATGATGAGGATGACATGTTGGACAACACAACTGAGGTCCACATGATTTATACATGGGGATCCTTATAAGATCAGATATCAAAGGTGTCATGCTCAGGAAGGTGACACTTCACTTGACTCATCACCTCCTCCACCAATCTTAGACATAAGGCTCACATTGATAAGATGGAGAAGAAAGTAGAGGAGTTGATGGCAGCAGTCATAGCATTGCAGAATTCAGCCCAAGTTTCATAGCCTCCACCTATAGTAGCCGACAGACCAGAGTTGGTACATAGCCTTCATCTATAGCTTGCATAGGAAGGTCACAGATGGCACCTCCATGCATAGGATATCACATAGATAGAGAAGTGAGTGAAGGAAATATCCAAGAGCTCATCCATTCCAAAGGTAGACCCAAGGAATTGATAGTTGTGGTCTCAAAAATTACATGACCTCTATGAAGAGAGTATGATTACATTGGTGAAATTTTAAAGGTAAATTACGTATTGCTAGATAAATAAATTTCACTCTCATTTTGTGATGACTTTAGATCTGGTTCCAGGTTTCCTATAAGTGCAAGCACCTATAGTTAAATACACCTCTCAATGCTGAGAGAGAACTTTCAATTAAGGCTAGTAGTTAGATCTTTGAATGCGTAGCGTATAGTAGTAGCATGTGGAGTTTTGAAATTTAAAATTTATGAAATTCATCATTCTTTAACTTGAAGCGGATGGTTGGGGAATGATGGCCGATCCCTGGTTCCATCATCCCGTCTTATCATGGTCCCTAGTACTTAGTCATAGGAGGTAGTCGACAACTAACAGAATGATCCGTGTCTGCGCCATAGTTCGTCAAGAAATCCTTGTAGACCTAGGGTGGTGTTTGTCTAAGTAGACAATCTTAAGTCTACCTTAACTGGCAGAGGGATTTTTCCCCATCAGGTGTACCCTATGATTCACATCTCAAGGTACAGAGCCATTGGGGAGTATACGGGCTACAGTCATAATCATAATATAATGGTGTCATTTGGTGGCACCGATCGAGGACTCGTGCGCATCATATGTGAAACCTACGGCCAAAACCACGGTTAGAGGACACGGGCCACATCCTTACTAGCATGAGATGAATTGAGAGTGAATATAGAAATACCCTTGATTTGACTTTGACTCCTTTGTGAGCTAGAGTTTTCTTAACTTGTCACATTTAACGAACTATTACGAAAGGTGGATTGAGTTAGATTTTTGCATTAAGTTTTTAAAGATTAAATTTCATTTAAGCATGTAACACTTAGTAAGTTATCCAATTTTATATTTTTATTGATACTTGATTTTGATTAATTTGATTTGAGCTTGAAAGCACATTTTAATGGTAAGTATCCCTCCGGTTGAAATCTCTATTCAACACAACCATCATTAGGGTGAATGTATTATTTTGCTATTCTAGATCATGTTGACTCTATTAATTTAATAATAGAAGATTAGATCTAGTATCATGTGATAGAATTAGCTTCTCAGATATTTTAAATTAAAGTTGAAATTCTTATAATATTATTATTTGATTTTTAGGTTTTGTTAACACGGACCCGGTCCTAAGACCCAACCGGGAATTAACTCACGTAGCATCCTCAGACACTAAGTTTAAGAATTCAATAGTGTTGGGGCCCAAGATGGTGTATTTGAATTCTTGCATAAATCGAAACACTTGAATAGTGTATAAAAATTGCTTGAAAATGAATGTAAAGAACTCACTTGACTATAGATTCACACAATAGCTTGATTTGTGGCTGGTATGGAAATTCAAGTCTTCAAAATACTTCAATGAATCAATGGAATGTGATATTCAAGTTGATTCCTCCTCTATTTGAAGGTTCTTTACTTAGTGAATTTTTTTATTTTGTAACCAACTATTTAATATATATATCTTTATTTTCATAGTTGATCAACTATTGAAGTCTCTAAATTTTTTATGCTTAATCATTTAATGGATTTCTATATTTTATAAAACATAGTTAAATTTTCCAAATTTGTAAATAGACAAATTTGTACTATGTATGAAGGTGCATCGTCTCTTTGGATTTGACCTTCAGCCTCACATGATCCTTCATGCGATCACTCATTTCAATTAGGCATCATTACCAAATCTTGAAGTACTTGAGTTGGAGTTGGATGTTATGTTATGACATGCACAAGAAGCTAATTCAAAACCTCCCATATTAATGACTTCCTTAATGAGTTTTATCATCCTCATAACATATCATTAATGGGCTCCTTGATTTCATAATTCATCAATTATTTGATTGAAATTATCATGAGTTATGGTGGAGTCCACATACGGGTTGGTTCATGCCTATAAATAGAAGGAAATTCCTTCTCTTCAAACACACAACATCATTTTCCTAGATATGCTAGTGAATTCTTGCAAGTTCAAAGCATATGAGGAGGGTTTACTTACATTTCAAGCAAAGTCCTTTAGTTCCTTTCATTCATCACTTTTAGGTTAACTTTTTCTTGAATTTTAATTTTAGTTTGCTTAAATAGATTATGATGATTTAAATGATCCCATTAAGTCCTAATTTGAATCCTCCATAAGTGTGAAGTTTTGACAAAATTTTGGCGACCTCCCGGATCTTTTCTAATAAGAGGTGCATGACTTTGACCTACTTGCGCTCTTCTAGCGTGGTGTCTTCATGACAGAGCTTATAGTCTTCAATCCCACCATGCTCTTCTAAGCGTAGTGAGATCTTCAAATACTTGCAAAAAAGAGCATATATGTTTATTCTTTTATCTCTATTCATTTTCATCATGTTTTTAAAGTTATTCTCTCATTATTATGCTATTTAAGTCATTTATTATTGTCCAATTTGATGATATTTTGGTAGCCTCCCGGCGTCATCCCCGCATAGGGGGTTGCATCGGGGACTATTTTGACCTATCCGCCACGCTCTTCTAAGCACAGTGGTCAATGTCTTGCCACATCGTGGTCGTAGTCTTCAAACCCGCGATGCTCTTGTGAGCGGAAAGGGGTCTTCAAATATCCCTGCATATAATAGATACAAGTTTCCTCGCCACCAAA
The DNA here is from genome assembly GCA_021442155.1 of Cymbidium sinense. Taxonomy (NCBI): domain Eukaryota; kingdom Viridiplantae; phylum Streptophyta; class Magnoliopsida; order Asparagales; family Orchidaceae; genus Cymbidium; species Cymbidium sinense. The sequence continues at coordinate 119,803,298 of CM038219.1, forward strand.
AAAGGTATGTACAGGTACTTATTTTGGCAATTTAGTGAGCTCGTATTTGCATTTGATTGTTAAGTATGACACAGATATTTGAGGCAATGCTATATATCCTTCTCTTTCAAGAAAAGAAACTGAGGATAGCCAAATTGGACTGATCCTTCTTCGGATCAATATCGAAGCATCGGCCGCTTGAGTGAAGGTCGAAGACTTTCTTTTCAATCCCTGCACGCTTCTAGTTTTGATCGCCTCTGAAGATGCAATAATATTTTTATACTTGACATCTTGAAATTTAGATTTACTTGAATTTTCTCGAATCTTTGCTTTATGCACATGGCAATCACTAGCAAAGCCAACTATTTTATCAACTTTAATAGTAGGACTTGGCAGACGATTTATCATTATTAGGTGCATGGTTGGATGTGTCCCCATTTGAAGAATTTTGCCTTCTATTATGGGACATTTTGCTCTCATATTCCAGTGAGCTAGAGTTCCCTATAAGATGCTTACTATTATCACAATCTTTCTTGGCATGTTCATCAGTGGAAGCCCTTCTTATTGCTACTTTTGTTCTTCCACTCCGCAATCTTGTTTGAGATCCTATTAGAGGAGTATTGACCACTAAGGGTTAAAGAAAAATTTCTATATGGTTGCCTTCAAATCTATGGGTGAAAAGGAAAGAATATAAAAATTCATCTTTTTAGGATGCCATGCAGATCCACAGATGTGGTTATTCAAGTGATCGAGTACGTCATCAAGGAATAGTGTACTATCTCGAAAGATAGAAGTCACCACCCTTTAATTTATCTAATCACCTCAATAAGGACTCCTAAGGATGATGGGTCTATATATGTACCAGAGATTCTTCTCCTACTTTACATAGAAAAGTAAAGCAAGGTTTATTTTAAATTGAGTTCGTTAAGTTCCCTACAGGGGCAAGCCCCCATAGTTAATTACATCCTAAGGAATGGAGATTCCTTAAGAAAACTCTCGATTAAGGTAAATGATCATTGTCTTCAAAGATTTCAATAGGAAAGGACTATCAATTGATTGGTTCATTTTGAAGATCAAATGGGATTGATCAAAGAGAGGGAGTTATTATTGAAGCCAAAATGAAAGATAAGTAGGAGATGTCCATGATACTAAGAAACCTAGCGAGCATCTCAAACTATCATATAATTGGGCTTTATATTTTTGAAATTGATTTAATTTGTTTGAGTTGGATTTTAATTAAAAATTTAGGACTTATGATTCCTCAATATAAGATTAAGGGAAATGCCTAAGAGGTAAGAAATTATGCTTATGTCCCACAAAGGAGAACCTCCTCTCTAGGGAGCTTTGGAGGGCCAAAAGCACAACCTAAATCTAAGGCAAAATGGGTATTTTGTTTGCCTCCACAGAGGACAAACCATTTGCTTGGACTTACATCAGGGTGGCGCCAATTAACTCCTCCTAGATTTTAAATACATGTAGGCAAGTCATATGCTTATGCAAGATAGCTAGGTATTTGTTTATTTAGAAAGAGACTAAGTCCTTAAACTCACTCCCTAAAGAGACTAAATCATGTTGGACATGCTTCAAATGATCTAAATCTAATAATTCAAATTTTATTTTATTTTTATTTTTGGACAATTATTTTGACTGCTAATAGGATTCATATGTCATGAGAATAGTTATTGGAAAAATTAGCGAGAAGGAGGTGAGTTTCCACCAGCTCTCACAAGTCAAGCCAAGTTTCTCACGGAAAGGTGGAAGCCCTCAATCAAGAGTGAAATAAGAAGCATTTGTGCATGATATTGTAAAAGAAATACTCATCCACTAAGGGTTGCTAATTCTTTTATCTTGATTTTAAACCTAAGCTTTAGGCCTAGGTTATGAGTTTTTTTATTCTTAGTTTTGAGTTGTTAAGTTTGGTAAAAGATTTATTTTTCTAGAGATCCACATCCAGCCATACATAAAGCAAGGAAGAAACTAGGAAAAGATTCCACTTAATGCAAAAGCTAAAAAAATCATCAATTAATTTATAAAGCTAAAAAAGAATAAAGGCCATTGTGGTGGGGAACCACCCAAAAATATAATAAATTGGGCTCACTTATACATCTTGGATTACAAATGAATTAAATTATAATTAAGCAAGGAGTTCATTGTTATGGGGGTCTTCAAGCTTCATTTCTTCTTTCTTCTTTTCTTCTTTCTTCTTCTTCTTTTCTTTCTTCTTTGGTTCCTTCTTTTGGATGGTTGGAAGGTAGATGCTCCAAGGCTTCACATGGTGCATAAGATAAGATTTTATAATGAATGCTCATCTAATCCCATAACAATCATTCAAAATCCTAATAAATTTACATGAAAAGGAAAAGAAAATCTAACTAAGACTAAAATAGAGATTAGCTAAAGAAAACCACACAAACCCCAAACATGTATATTGGACTTATCACCTCACACATGGGTGACTAAGTCCACCTGTCCTATTGGATTATGCTTAGGGGTATAAGCAACTGCAAGCAAAAGTATTTATATTTTTATTTATGATAGTGCCCCTTAAGCACAATTCCTTACAGAAAATAATGGTTTGATTAAGATTTCCCTTCCATTCATTCTACAAGCATACACCCTAACATCCAATCTAAAACATATATCACAAAACAAAATAAACATCAAACCATGCTCTTTCTTAACCTAAAGCTAGAAGTGGTGACTTAGGCTAATGTGTGTGCTTTGAAGGTTTGTGTGGTATGCTTAGCTATGGCTTTATGCTTGAATTTTTTAAGTGTGAAAACATGTTCAACATAGAGGAGGGTTTCATTTAAGTGATTTAATTGAGTTGGATTGATTTTATTTCATGTTTTGATTTTGTTCAGGTGAATTCTACAATTAATTACTAAGTTATGAAGAGAGGGAAGAGAGAACTCTTTCTTTCATAATCTAAGTAATTTCTAAAGTAGATTCATATTCTAGTTTTTTTAGTGAATATTTTAATTAACTATTTTAATTAATCCTAAGTTTAGATTAACTCTAAATAAACCTATTCAAAAAAGAAAGGCATTTTAAGATTAAATAAAATGAACCAAATCCATAAAATATACATCACTTCATTTCTTTCCTAATATGTATAACATGCATATGAACGAATCCTAAGCATATATATACACACAAATGAGAATATTTAACATACTTTATAATGTATGCTAAATAATTCATTTAAGGAAATTTGGAAGTTTAAGATGCATGATTTTCATTAAGTCGAAAAGGTATTTCTTATCCAATTTTCACATAAACACATGAAAGTAAGAAAGTCATAAGTGAGTATAGCGCCATTGTTAATCAGAGATGTAAGGTACTAGACCTACTCAGGGATACTTAAAGCCTCGCAACCTCGGGGTTGTCCAGACTAATATACCACTTTCCTTAAATACAAACATATGTACAAAAGAAATAAGTTGGAAAGAAAGAATGCAAAAGTTGTATTAGTTGATTCATTTTGTTTGTGCAATTTATGTGTGCAAGTATAGGTAACCCTTCTTAAGTGATAGCATAGGAATGAATAAGATATGGAATTATGTAATTGTTAGGTTCATTTCAAATGAACCATACATCTTACCAAATTCTTATTCAAAATTATACTAACATAAAATATAAGGGAAACTTATCCTAAGCACATTCTTATATTTTCTTCACATGCAAGCTTATAATTAAAATATAAGTAGCACACTTTCAGTTTTATGCATTTTTTATATATTTTGAAAATGATTTGAATTTAGTAGTGATAATAGCCATTGATATTTCTACTTTAGCCAACACATGCAAATTTGACATAAAGTAAAAAATTTCATTTTTAAATTTGAATTTGAAAAATATGGATGCATGAAACCACATACAATTTAACTTGTTGGGGAGAGAATCAAAGTAATGAAAGCATGGAAACACATTCACTTTAATTAAATCCTAAAGATATTCTTATGGAATAAGAAAGCTTAAAATAAATCAAAGTTCGTTTAATGTGATTTTTATTTAGTTTTAAGTTTTATTTAATTTTGAAAAAGTGAGTTGAGTTTATTGTCTCTAACCCATTCCCACATGTGTTTGCTATTTTTGTTTAATTTTTAGATGATTAAATTCATTTTTATGTATTAATTTGGTTAAGGTTTGAATTAAACAAGTTAATTAACCTTACTTACATCAGCTTAGAATAGTTAACCAAGTAATTATGAGCTAATGAGATGACATAAAAACTCACAAGGAATTTAAACTTGCCATGCACCTAGGAAGAAAAGAGCCTAATGCAGTTTGGCTCATGATTAATGGTTAATTAAGCTAAAGGAGTTTATCTTAAGTAATTTCAAAGCAACCTTTCACACATATGAATTGGATTTTGATTTCCTTAATTGAACTTAGTCTCTTAAACACCTAAGCATCTACCCAAAGTAGATTAATTAAGTTCTGGAAGGTTTTAAAATTTTAAGAAATTATTTAAGTGGATAATTAATGAATTAACCCTTAATTAAGGGAGGATTAAAGAAAGAAAAGGAGATTTAGGGAATAGCTTGGGGGAAATACCCCCAAAATTATTCCTTAAGCCTCCTATTCACTAGATTTAATCTTAATCAACTTTAATAATGGATTAAAATACTAATCCAACCTTAATTAAGTTAAGCGAGTAATTAGGAAAAACATCTGCAATTCCCCCAATTAAGCCTTAAATAAATCCCAAGAAAATTAGAGGAGGTAGAGGTCATCCCCTAAAACATACCTAAGAAGTTTGGGATTAATAAGAGGATTAATTAAGAAGTAATTAGTAAAGTGATATTTCCATTAAAACTCAAGAGAAAATGACAATTCAAAATCCATTGAAATCATTTTTAAAATATTCTAGGTTGAATTATGTTTCCATAGAATTTTACCTCATATTTTTTTGAATTTTATTGAAGGGGATATGAATTTTTGAAGATTAAGATTAATTAAAATTAATTAAATCCCTAACTAATCCAGCTCACATGTGCGGCGATGACTTTCTTTACACTCATCGTGGTGAGGGCTCATAAATGTCACATCGGTGGTGGCGGCGATTGATGCTTGATCCTCCGTTGATCAAGGATCGCGGCAAGATCATCCCATTTTCTAAAGATAAAATATTTCTAAAATGTGGGATTAATCTTGGCGTCCATCCAAAATGGATGGATGGCAGATCTCCCCGATTCTTCCCCAGGCTCACATAGACCTTCCATGATCTAAGGGAAGATGAGCTCGATTGAGCTCATTGATTGACCATCTAATGAAGCCTATCCAAGTTCTCATGACATGAAAATTGCTTTCACAAAAGACCAATACCTCCTAAGCTAAGTAATCAAAAAATTCCATACCTTGTTGGAGGTGATCATCGGTGCTTGAGCTCGATGAGTAGCTTTGTCTAGTGGAGATGAAACCCTGTTGAAAGTTTCAAGCCTTGGGAGTACATCTCTGACCAACTCACCTTGCTTGCGGCTTTGATTCAATTCCACCTCTTGCTTTGGGAACTAGAATGAGCTTGGGTGCGATTTCATCCTCTGGGGTGCAAGAGGAATTGAAGGGATTTGAGTATGGAAGTTGAGGATTGAAGTGAGCTCCCCTTAAAGAGATAAATGCCTTTTCAAATCCCTCTTAAAAGCTTGGGATGGCTCTTTGAGTTTCTAACACTCTAGCTCAAGAATGAGGAATCTTGATTTCAAATTGAATTAGGGGGAGTATATCTCCCCCTATGGCAATCGGACAATCGAGCCTTAGCTATCCATTTTGATCCAATTGACCACATGTGTGGCGTTGTTTGATCTGTTTGGAGTTGGCACATGTTTGGTTTGAGGTCTTGAGTGGATTGCTAACCTCATATATGCATCAAATTGGGTGGAGGGAGGATATTGAGATGGCCAATTTGAGCTAGGCGGTCGGGTTTGGCCTTGGGTCCATTTGGGCTGACCCAAACCCATTGGGTTGGGTACACTACTATTCATTAGGTCAACTTGAGCTATTAGGAAGGTATCAAGTTGATATGAAGAGGGCTTGACCAAATTACCCATGGATTAGGCCAAAATTTGTTCGATGGCCTAGGGTAGAATGGTCATTTGGCTGAATTTTTAATTTGGATATGTTGGGTATGTGGAGAAACTAGGTTTGGCCAAGTTTCATGAGATTTGGAATTCATTTGATAAGGTTTGGCTCATGTTGACCCATTTAGGTCAAAATGGGTCAACTTGGGTCAAGTTGACCAATTGATCAAATTGGGTCAAACCAAGGGTTGGGTCAAGTTCATATGACCATTTGAAATGTTTTGGTGGCTTTGGTTTGATTCAATTTGGGTTAGGTTTGAATTTGGCTCATATGACTTCATTTAGGTCAAACGGGTCAAGTTGATCAATTTGACCCATTTAACCTATTTGACCTAGGTCAAGGGTAGGTTTAGGTTTTTTTAGTCATATGGAGTGGATTGGTATCTTTGTTTCCAATCAATTTTGGTTAAGTTTAAATTTGGCTCAACATGACCCCTTTAGGTCTAGTTGGCCAATTGAGGCTTTGGTCAAGTTCAACAAGTGATTTGGAATGAATTTGACCCATTGGTTTGAATCAATTTGGCTTAGATCAAGTTTTGACATATTTTGACTTTTTAGGTCAATTTGGGTCAACTTGGGTCAAGTGGCCAATTGGGCTAGGTTAGGCTCAAATGTTGACTTGGTCAAGTTCAAACATAGGTCATGAATGAACTTAGATCAATGGTTTCAATCAATTTGGCCTATGGTGGATTTTGGCTATGTTAGGTTTCATTTTGGGCTAAGTGTTGACTTGGTCAACCCTTAGGTTTGACTTGGTTTGACCCAATTTGGTTGATTGATCATCCCATGATGATTGTTGATCATGATGAGAAGCATAGGTGAGTTTAGTTCAATCCAATTTGGTTAGGATTAATATTTGGCTCATAAGGGTACTTTAAGTCAGTTTGGGTCATGTGAGCCTAAGTGGGTCAAATTGCTTGGTCAAAGCTTGATTTGAGTTTGATTGAACTTGTATATGGACTTATGATTGAAATATAAATCCATTTACAAGTGGTTTAAATTCAACTGGGTTTTGATTCATTTGACAATTTCATATTCAAAGGAAGAACATGAAAGGATTTGGGGTTTGATTTTTTGAATTGATTTTTGATTAAGTGATTGAATTTGTATTTATAAATAAATTCATGATTGTAGGGTTGATTGAATCATTATGGAAAATAAAGAGTTTGGCTTGATTTGCAGTTGATTTGGCTAAGTTCAAGATTTTGACTTGAAAGGCTTAGGTTGATTTAGATTGATTTGAGTTTTTTTTGGAGGTTTTGATTATTTTATATTTCATTTATATACATGAATATAAATGAGAATATAAATGGATCATGAGAAAATTTCAAGGATTTGAAGTGATTTGATCATGATTTTAAAGTCCATTAAAAGGATTTAAAGGACTTAGGAAAATTTGGAGTTTGAAGTTTGAATTTTGAATTTGGTTTGATTGATTTATATTTATATTTCATTTATATATGAGAATATAAATAAATAAAGTTATGAGAAAATCTCATGAATTTGAATTGATTTGATCATGATTTAGGCTAAGTCCATTAATAGAAAATTAAGGACTTAAGAAGGATTTTAGATTTGAAGATTAATTTGAGGATTTGATTTGATTGATTTGTATTTATATTTCATTTATATATGTGAATATAAATGAGAATATAAATGAGTTAGTAGAAAATCCAATGGATTTGAATTGGTTTAGATCATGATTTTGGCTAAATCCTTAAGGAAAATTAAGGACTTAGGAATTTTCATGAATTGATTTTGAATTTTGAGTTTAGTTTAATTGGTTTGAATTTATATTTCATTTATATATGTGAATATAAATGAGAATATAAATGAATTTTGAGAAAAATCTCAAAGATTTGATTTTGTTTTGATCATGATTTTGGTTAAGTCCTTAAGAAGAGATTAAGGACTTAAGAAGGATTTGGACTTAAGAATTTCATTCATGGGTTTCAATCATATGAAGTTGATTTGAGTTTGGAGAAAATCAAATAAGATTGATTTGGAGTTTGATTTGAAGGAAAGAAGGTGAGGAGTGGTTCAAGCTAAGGGCAAACACATTTTCCTAACCCCCTAAGGCATGACCTATTCCTATGGCTAACTCTTCTAAGTCTCTTGGGCTAGGTTGAGTGTCCACCTAATCACTAGATGTGTCTTAGGACTAAGGAGATCTTAAAGTCTAAGAGAAGTCCCATGTTTAAGATGGAGGGGTTGAGAGCTCATCCTAAAAATGAGGTCAACAAAGAGCTCCCAATAGCTGCGATGTGGCTGACAAGGAACACCACACGTATTGGTGTTGATCGAAATGATCAACAACACTGAGAGATCACAAGCACTAATAAAACAATCTATCCTTAACCCAAGGAAAAGAAAGAATCCAGAGCTTAGTGCAATGTGGCTCTACTTATGTCCAAGACATAAGAGAGAGGGAAGAATCCACTAAGGGATAGAGTGTGAACCTTCCACTAGGAAGTAGGTTCAAGTCATCCACAAGGGGATGAGAGGTTTGATTTGATTTGAATCTCACTGAGGAGACAAAGATTTGATTAAGTTTCACTAGGAAGAGGGTTGAATTTGTTTTAATTTTATTAGGTTTGGATTTTGAGATGAACCTTGGTTTATGATGGACCGCACTAAGTAGCCATGGAGGCTAAGGCCTAACTTGCATTTACCAATCCAAAGGGGTCTACTAAACACATAGTAGGACTAGCCAACCAAAGGGATGCCTTTGATAAAATGCATCTAGAAGAAAGCAGACTTACATCCTCCAAAGTAAGTGGGGTAATCTATTGGCAAGACAATGATTAAACCCAACCTAGTAACTATTGAGTGAATGCCAAGGGACTTAGATCAACTCAAAGATAGTCAAGATTGATCATTTTTTAAATTTATTTATTTTGATTATGATGGATCCCATATTTTGATGAACTGATTGAGTATGGAGGCCTAGACCTAACTCAAATTTACCAATCAAAGGGAGTAGTCTACCAACCATAAAGGTAGACTATCCAACCAAAGGGAAATGCCTTTGGTATACAATGGGTCTTAAGAAGAAAGCATGGGGACTCACATCTTCTAGAAATAAGGAACCACTGGGGTGATTGGTTGCTTTGGGCAACAAATCAAACCTGACCTAGGGCTGACTATTGAGTGAATGCCATTGGGGACTTAAATCAACTCAAGGATAGTCAAAGATTAATTTCATTTTTAATTTATTTTGATGGATTCCATTGGTTTGCGATGGATCAAACTGAGAAGGAGCTTATAGAAGCCTAGACCTATCTCAGATTTACTGAACCAAAGGGAGTAGCTTCCCAACCGATGGGAGAACTATCCAACCAAAGGAGTGCCTTTGGTTTGCAATGATCAATTGAAGGGAAGAAAGCTCTGAGACTCACATCTTCCACTAGAAAAGATCACTGGGTGATCTTGCTTTGGGCAACAAATCAACCTCCTAGGGCTGCCTCGGCCATAATAATCATGCTAGAAAGAATGCATCAGTCTTACATCTTTCAAAGCGAAATGAGTACCTGGGTAACCTGCTTGTTGAAAAATAGATTGAACCTGACCTAAGGGCGACTATGGAGTGAGTACCCCAGGGGATTTATCTCAACTGTAGTAGCAATTCTATAGGAGTTCTCACGACACTACCCTACGCTTTGAGAAAAGGGTCTTTGGGGCTTGAATTCCTAATCCACAAGTGAATTAATTTGTTTATTTGTTTTAGTTTTTTTTATCATGGACCCTATTAGTTTGTGAGGGATCAAACTGAGAAGGAGCTTATATCAGCCTAGACCTATCTCAGATTTACTGAACCAAGGGAGAATCATGCATTTGAACAAATTCTCCAACCACGTGGGTGGCTACTAGAAAGGGGACTATCCAAAAAAAGTAACCCGGTAGTGTCTAAATGGGGTCACTAAGGGCGTGATCCAAATAGAGTGCTCGTAGGGGATGGGGCTGCTAAGGACTTAATCCAACACCTTGGAGAATATGACATGGCTAGTCATATATCCAATAGGTATTCAGTGTCCAACTAAAGGAGAAAGCGTGGGACTCATATGCCAAGAGTGGTGTACCACCGGTGAGTCACGATAGTGAACATCAACCAACCTAAGGTGCGATTTGCAACAATCGCCTAGAAGAAAGCTCGGGACTCACATCCTATAGAATGATTGAGATAGTCTTTTTCTCGACAGCTATCCACCTGGTGACTATTGAGTGAATGCCACCGGGGACTTATATCAACTCAAAAGTAGTCAAGAGGAAAGGAGCCTCTAGGGGACTTACCCTAAACCTCAAATATACTCAACCTAGTTAGAACATGATGGCTAGTTTAAGAAGAAAGCACGGGACTCACATCTTCTTAAATAAAGTCAACATGAGGTAGCTTACTGGCTGGGCAGTGAAGAATACCATACTAACAAGGCACTCATTGGTTTGCAATGGTCAAATTAGGAAGAAAGCACGGGGACTCACATCCTCCAACAAGTGACCACTGGGGTGACATACTAGAGAGGTAGCATGTAGACCCGACCTAGAGAAGCTAATGAGTGAGTGCCATAGGTGGCTTGCTCCCACATCAAGAATAGCTTGAGATAAAAGATTTGTGTTTATTTTGAGCATGTGTTAAAAGAAATAGGATGCCTATGGGGGACTCTTACACCTACCTTAAACATACTAGGGGTTTTGATGAAATGGTACCGCGGATGGCAAAAAAGGATTCCCACTAAGAAAGGATGCCACTTGGGTTCTCTCACACCTAACTTAGTTATGCTTGTCAAAATAGGTTGCCTCTCAGGTTCTCTTACACCTATTCTAATAGCTTCAGGAGATTATGTATGTATTTGTGAAAGAGGGATAGGATGCCACTATGGACTCTAACACCTATCCTAAACACGGTACAGTGGATTAGCAAGACAAGCAAACAATGCTTGAAAAGAGGAGAAGATTTGATGAATGGAAATAGATTTTTGTTCTTTTTATTAATGATTATTTTCAAACATGATTTGTTTCATGGGTAATATTTCTTTAGATAGAGCCCATTAATTGGAAGCATCGGTGTTCCCTTTACAATCAATAAGTCGATAAGATCCTCCTTGGTAGGCCTTCTCTATGACATGTGGGCCTTCCCAAGTGGGTTCAAACTTGCCTCCCATCTTTGATGGGCAATAATTGGTCTCCTTAGACTAACACAAGTTCTCCTACTGAAAAGACCTAGGAGACCTTGTTGTGAGCTTGAATCATTTTGGCCTTGTACAACTCGAGGTTTTGGCACGTCACTCTCCTCCAAACCTTCGAGCTCTTCTAACCAGAACTTTGCATTCTCTCTAGTAGTGATCTTGTTACCCAATGCTATCCTTAGTGATGGGAGTTGAACTTCTAAAGGTAGAATGACTGCACCCATACACTAAGGAAAATGATTGAGTTGGAGTTCAAGATGTGGTGGTAGGCCCACAAAGCTTCAACCTATTCATTCCACTATCGCTATTATCATCAAGAGTTTTCTTCATCTGATGAGAGTTTTGTTGAATGCTTCGCTAAGCCATTTTCTCTGTAGTAGATGGTGGAGTCACCAATCTATACCGCGGCAAAGTTGTTAATCTTCATGCTTTTGAATGCAGTACTATTATCGGATATAATTCATCGAGGCACTCTGAACCTATATATGATATGGTTCCTAAAAAATTGAAGCACATGCTAAGCTATGACCTCTCTGAGTGGGATGGCTTCCGCCCACTTGAATGGGTGGCGCCTAAGATGAATCGATGCCCTGAAGAAGGAGGATCGACGACCTACAATATCGATACCCCAACACTCAAATGGCTATGAAGACAATGTAGGGTGTAGAATGTTGGGTTGGTGGAGGACCACACTGTATGACATTGATGGCATCTCTAGCTACATCCATGCCGTAATCATCAAAGGCTAGTAGTATCCAAGTCTTGATCTTCATCTTCATCTTTGATCTGACATTGATGCACTCATAGAATAATGTACCTCAGTTACAAAATGCCACGGGCTTCATGTTTGTCTAAATAATGTAACCACATTTGGTCAAAGGACTGATGGTACAGGGTGCCATCAATAATAGCGTAGTAGAGAGCTCTTTGTTTCACCTGATGGCCTTGTGACTTTTCTTGAGGTAGTTTGCCAATGTTCAAGTAATCTATGAATAGTTGCCTCCAATCCAGCTCTTTGTCCATTTTGGCAACGGTAACCTCCCCTTAAAGAGAAAGTCTCTTGATGAGTTCAAAGATCAATAAGGATTGACTTGTCTATTTTGGACCCTTATTGAAATGGACTCATCTTCGATGCCAATTCTTTGGCAAGCCAAGCAGCTATCTGATTCTACCTGGGAACCTTGTAGATGGTGACTTCGTGAATTTGGGCCAACATTCATGGTATACTCATAAGAATGATGAAGCTTGGTTTGAGAACCTGTAGGACCCGACAATCTGTTGATGACCAACTAAGAATCCCCAAAGATGTTGATGCTCGACACATAGTGATGGCTAACTCCGCACAATAATCAAAGCCTCATACTCAGCTTCATTATTGGTGCAAGGTTTGGAAAGATAGTATGAGAATCTCATCACATCATGTTTGGAGTTAGAAGAACTATTCCTACCGCTTTCGGGAGAATAGATCATGGTGCTTCACCTTTAAGAAAGAAGAACACCATCAAAATACATCTCCCATCGGTATTGCCTCCCTAAGTTCATGATTTGTTCATGGAGATCATCACTAAGAGAATCAGAAGTGGGTGTGCTAAGAAATATGTTAGTCTTTTACCGCATGGGGTACAAATGTGATATCAAACTGAAAGTATCATGGACCAACAGCAAAATCCTGATTATGTCATGAGATACAGGATTTATTCGAGATCAAGTTCACCTTATGAGAAAGTATATGTGTCATATGAAGAAAAGATCAAAGCTAGTAATGTTTCTCAATAGGTGGTAATTTGCTTCAGAAGAATCGATGATGACGAGGTAGAGATATTTCTTCCTTCATCATTGGCTTGAGCCAACGAGCACCGAGAGAGTCATCCAATGCAAAGTGTAGGATGAGTGGCCCCGCCCGGATAGGGTTAGAACTAGCTTCACCTACCTTGATGTCTTGAAAGCATGGCCACTTCATCCCACTTGAACTTGGCATCCTTTTGACAAAAATGGCTTGCATCTCCCTAATAGTTGGAGATAAAGCATCTTAGATATGCCAACCATCCTTGAAAGGATTTGAGTTGAGTTAAACTCTAGAGGTGGCATTTCTAAGATAGTTTTATCTTTTCAGATCTATTTCTATTCCCTGTCAAACAACAAACCCAAGGAATTTTCAAGCTACTCAATGCACACTAAAGGGATTCATTTTGAGGTTATATTATCTTAACCATTCAAAACTACTCTCAAGTCAAAGAGGTGGTCTTCCTTTTCTCGCTCTGACTACTAGATCATCAACAAGACTCAACCGATGATGGATGAGTTCATTGAAGATCTGAGTCATGGCCCATGGTATGTAGACCAAAGATTTTAAGGTCGAAAGGCATGACCCTATAACAAGATTCTCGACGGGTTTGAAAAGTAGTGTTTCTTTTCATCTTCGAGACATCTTGATTTGGTTATAGATGACCCATCCATGAAAAGCATGAGATGAGTGATGTCCACCATTAATTCTAGTATAGAAGAGAAACTCATCCTAAGACATTAAAAGTCCCTAAAATTGATGCAATTTGGCCATTCTTCTTCTTAACAAGGATGACACTAGCTAACCGTAGATATTTTTCTTCCGATGAAACCAACATCGATCCTTTGACTTTAAATGACATGTTGTTCAATTTCTAATCGCATCTAGGAGCTTGCTAGGGTAGCATTCTATTGCTATGTGGACTATTACATCAGGAGATAATCCGGGCATCTCTTCATAACTCCATGCAAAGTAATCTTTAATCTCAGTTAATAGCCTAACTAAGTCATTAGTTTCTTCTTCATTCATCAACAAATTGATGTATGTCGTGGATTTTCATCCTCGAGGTTGATTTCTTTAAGCTTGTATTATTGAATGAATCTCCTTCAAATCGGTGCCTTTGATTTGGAGATCATCTGATCATCCGAAGTTTTCTAAACACACATTCTCATAAGAGTTGGTTGTGAGAAGAACCTATCGATTCCAAATGATAATAACAGCAATAATCATCATCATCGACCCACACTATCAATCCTAGTCCTACTCTTGATTGTGCTTCCCCGCTATATTATTTCCATAGCTTTTCAAGTACTGACTGTGCTTGACCATGTGAGGAACTAAACCTTTCTGATAAGATTATGAACACAAGGTGAGTAAAAGTCAAATGGTAATTCCATTAATTCTTAAAAGTATCTCCTCAAGTTCTACATCAACTGTGGACTGAGGATGATGATCCCAAAAAGAACCTCTTCGCTTCATGTCACGAAGACTTAGGGACTTCCTTAACTACTAAACCTTCAACTTTCTAAGATGTAAGTGAGGTAAAAGGTTTCTAATCACGAATAGTTTCACATAAACTATTCAAATACTTTGCTTTGTTGGGCCGCCTCACCGATCAAAGTCACCTCCAATGGAACCCACTGAGAATGGTTGGTTGGTATACTAATCACATTGGACTCATCCTCCGAGCTTGATTCCAAGTCTATGTGAATAGTAGGGGTAGTCCTATGAACTGAACATCTCATTGGGTGATGGCCAACTAGGGGTCTCCACCTCGAACTGCCTCTATTTCTACCTCTCCCTGTGGAGGTTGAGCCATCCTACCCACATATGATGGAATGAACTGGGTGGAATGTGATGTGGATCTATTTCTTCTTCAATCTCCTTTCTATTCACTTGACTTTATTTTCTTTTCATTTTCTTTTATCTTTTCTTTTTCATCATTTTCTTTTTCTTTTATGTTTGCATTTTAATGTCCAAGTCCATGAGAAAGGGTGTTTTGAGGAAGATAGTAGGTCACATCCTCATAAATCTCAACCTCTATAAGTAAAAATGGCTTTTCGTCCCCGTTGACACGTTATTCAATTCCATCTTTTCTGAACTTGATGCAATGATGAAGGGAATATGGAACAATCATGTTTTGATGTATCTAAGGCCTACCAAGCAAAGTAGTGAATGAAGCATTCGAATCAATGATGTAAAACTTGGCTTCAATCTTCCAGTCAACTATCTCCAAAGGTAACACTATAGAACCTAGCCGCTCACCTTGATCATTGAATCCTCTCAACATCATCCATCTCGAGTGTGAGATGTCGATCCTCAAATAAAGGGTCTTTAGACTCATAATGTTCACGATGCACACCATGAGACTCCGCAACCAATCCCATGTCTATGATGTGAGGGGACTGCTCCAAGTCCCCAAGAAGGTCTTCATCTGAAGGTGATCCCTTTTTTTTGTATAATGTGCTTCCTCACCTATGGGTCATGAGCTAAGCATATTTCAAGATCAAGAGAGCCTTGATAGTGATTCTCATCTCTTTGGATAAGACAAGGGCATATATGCTTAGCTTAGATGGAAACTTTCTAGATGAGAAAGGATGTTGTAGTCCACCTTGATTGTCTTCCACAAGCATATCCAAGGGTGGAGCATCCAAGGACTTCAATCTTCAAGCATCAATGACTTGTTTCCTATCTTGAGGTGCCCTAGGGTAGAACCTGCCACTATGGAGGTTGACTTGGTGATCTCTGTGGTAGGTAATGGAAGGTTCTACCACATGTGCCCACCTAGTTTCTCCCATGATTCCAAGTCTATCTCAAGAGGTGAACCCGTAGTATTCAAAAGTGGAAAGTCCAACTCAATCGAAAGAGGAAGATCAATTATAGTTATTTTGACTTGAAGAGTTATCATTAGAATAAAGAAGACAACCCATCGGTGACACGATGTAATTCAAACTAGCTTTATTCTTCAATTTCTTGGAATTATTTGAGGTACAAAGTAGAAATCAAGTAAAGTGAGTGTAAGGGATTTGATGCCCTTATCCTTGATACAAGAGTTCTACTAGTAAGAAGAGCTAGTCTGGAATAAGTCACCTGAAGTTGTAACAGATAATCAAGGTCGACATGGACGGGTTGCTAAGAGCTATCCCATACATGCTAGCGAAGCTCCCTTTCCTAGAGTTGGCACTAGCAACTTGCAAACCTTCCTTGATGTTGAGGTTTTAGACTCACCTACAAGGAAAGCTTTTTGATCTTCTGATGATCTTTGAGGTTTTGGATAAAGAAATATCCCAACCTTCTTTTGGTAGGATCACATGTATCCCCAAGGATTACCTAATGAACCGATGGTTGTTCCACAAGGTATTCCTTTGGGATAACTACAACATCGCCTCTTGAAACTGTTCAAGCCAATCCTTGAATGTGAAGCAATCCTCCAAAAATGTGGCCTATATGGTAAGGCAAAAGTATGATCATGACTTTGCCTACTTTCTCCATCCTTCTCTAAAAATTAGTTTCTTTAAGAGATTCTTAAAGATTTTCGATTACCCCTCTTAAAAGAATAAGGTTTGTTTAACTTATCTAAAAGAGTAGGTGGACCATAGCTACCGGCGACAGTATGCATGCCACCGCCTGGTATGACCGAGTAGGGCCGGTTGGAGGTGTGGTGGAGGCCGAGGCTACCTGGTCAAAAAGGAGGTGGAGGATACTAAGGTCATGGTATTATGGACTGATCTATAGCTAGCTTCTTCCCCTTATCAACCACTGCTACTACTCCTGGTTCTTCTCATAGACCTTCTATGGCTTCGCAGTAACCGATTTTGAAAAGGCAACTATTTCTCCTGTAGACTAGTCTCCTTGTTAATTAGCTTCAAATGTCTTGATAAGCCCTAAGCATGAAGGAGACCGAGCCATGGATTTTCTTCAAGATAATTTCAATGGCATGTTGTTCAGATAGCTGTGGTTCACACTTCATACTCAGGTTATGCCATCGAAGAATATAAGCAACAAGGGACTCACCGGGGTGATGTTGTGCTATAATGAATCACCTACAATAACCCTTTGCTGAGCTCCAGCAAACCTCTTGATGAAGAGTTGCCCTAACTCAACAAATGTCTTTCAAATCGTGGTCATACCAATCAAAGCAATATCACTAGGCTACTAACAAGAGGCAAAAAGTAAAGTGTCACGCCACCGCATTGCAACAACTAGCCCGAAATATGCTATATGTCGCTTATGCTTTCCACGCCATCAAAGCTAAGGAAGGGTAAACCCTTGGGATATTGGATAGCATCAATTCCTCCGGGTAGGGTTTACCCTTTGAACCGATGATCCTCCCGCTTGAGCCATGCTTCCTTCACTTGTCGCTCAACCATGGATTTTATGTCTTTGTATGGAGGTACTTTCCACTACCTTCCTATACATGCTAGTGTTACCTTGCTCAATGGAGGAGCCTTGACTTGGTCCAAGACATGCACTAGTCGACTCATGAACTATAGTAGGATAAACTAATGGGGCTTATTTCTGAAGCACTGAAACTACTGCTAACAAGAACTTTAACTATCATGCCATCTTATCTATCTGCTCATCCTTCTGCCTCAACTGATGTTGGAGGTGGTGGGCTAATATCATGTTGTCTCGATCAACCTCATCACCTTCCATGGCTTGTTGTTTTCGAGAAGAGATCCTATAGTGTTCACCATGCATCTCCAAATGCCCAACAAGTCATCTTCATTGGGATCAAAGTCGACTTTCTCTTCATCACGTTGTACCCCAAAATATCCATCTTTTTCATGAAATAATGTGCCACTATCTCATCTGTAGAATGATCCATTTGAGCCGGTACAAATAATCTAGGTTGATTGGTGTGATCGCTATCATGCACTGAGAGGCACTGAAACTTACCTTTCACTGGAGAGTCAAATCTATGTGGACCACTCTATAAAGACACTCTGATTCCAAAATGAGAGGTAACATCCTAGATGTTCACTATCATTGGTCCAGCTGGACTATCATTTGTAATATTTGAAATGACACCATCTCCACCCTTGAACTGGAGTTGGTGGAGACTACAATGATGCTTGGGGTCGCCTTTCCGCACACAAGATGGGGCGTATGAGAGCTCAACCTCACTACAATGGGTGGTGTGGGGTAGGATCCTCCATACTGATCACCAACGGTGCGCTTCCCCGATATGTCCTTCATGGCCTTTGCCGGAACAGAGATTGTAACCTAGATGGTGATGGCGACAAGGGTGAATGGAGTGGAGACACACCACTCTATGATGGAACTATCATCCTATGATGACTAGTCCTAGTAAGAAGGATGATGTGAGTATGGTCGACGCAGTAGCTAGAAAATCAATGAAGGCATGACCGAATGAACCTCCACAAGTGATATGTCAGATGGGCCTCTGCCCTCTCCCGATATGCTTCCCACACTAGGGGATGATGGATCAGATCAAATGAGCCTGACCCAAGCACTGTACCTACCTAAGATAGACGGAGGTGGTGTGACCTCCTACCTGTAAATGCTAATATTACACAACTAGGGGAGGTGATTAGCGAATCCTCCTAACATCCTCTCTGTCTGACCCAGAGAGAGAGAGGATGGAACTGGTTTGTTGTATCCAAGTGAGGTGAAAGGAACTCAACAACCATGATCAGCCCATCTCCTGATCCTAGTGGTACCTTGATCATGTTCTATTCGTGTCCTGCAGATGGAGGAGTGAGAGCTGACCCATACTCAAAGTGGGAGGCGAGACCAAGTGAGCCTTACCCTTGAGGTATGAGATGGTACTACTCACCGGGCAAATAAACCATGAGGCATACTAGAATCACAAATGGCCGGGTAATGCTACTATTGAAGCCTGTGGGCCACTCCCTTCGAGGAGACATCAATCGGAGGTAAATCATCTGATGACCGCTTCACCCCATCACCGGTCCTACTAATCAGAGGGAGTGCCTCATGTAATCCTCATTGAATCCCTACCAAAGTGGATCAAATCATCCGTCAAGGAAGTTGGCTGGTCTAAAGCCAAATCCATACCATGGGGGAAAGTGAAAACGAACTTCTGTGAATTGACCATTTCAAAATAACTTATAAAAGACTGAAAATTGAACTGTCATTTTATTGTAACTGACTATAAGGATTTGCAATAGGAAATGACTTTGTATCAGATTTCTATCTTTATAGATTTTTGAATTTGAATTGAAAATTTGAACTTACATCCAACAACTTGGAAGTGTTAAGTGGGGTTCAAATAGATTTGAGAATTTTTGATTGAAAGAGGAATTTGAATATGAATCCAACTTCAACAAATTTGGGTATGTTGAAATATGGATTCAAATATTTTGAGAAGGATGCTTCCATAGGTTCATGTTTTTTGAATTTGAATTTTTGATTTGAGGATCCTTTCCTTTAACAAATTTGGGTATGTTAAAGTAAGGGTCAATTAATTTTATTTTTGATTGATGATTTTGAAATTTTCCTTTCTTGGCCAATTTAAGTATGCTAAGTGAAGTGTTTGAAAATGATTTTTTATTTTTATGAATTTTTGTTTTGATTTTAGAAAATTTTGGAATTCTCACTTAGCATTCCAAAGGTGCTTGAAGATTTTGGTTTTGGGTTTGGAGACTTCACTTAGCAAATTTAAGTATGCTAAATGAAGTTTCAAATGTGTTCTTTTTTTGAAAATTTAATTTTGATTTGAGACTTCTTAACAAATTTGGGTATGTTAAATAAAGTTCCAAATGTGTTTTGAAAATTTTGATTTTGAAGGGACTTCACTTAACAATTTTGGGTATAAAATGAAGTTCCAAATGTGTTTGAAAATTTTGAGTTTTGAATTTGAGACTTCACTTAACAAATTTGTATGTTAAATGAAGTTCCAAATGTTTTGAAAATTTTGATTTTGAATTTGGAACTTCACTTAACAAATTTGGTATGTTAATTGAAGTTCCAAATGTGTTTGAAAATTTTGAGTTTTGAATTTGGAGACTTCACTTAAAAAATTTGGGTATGTTAAATGAAGTTCTAAATGTATTTTGAAAATTTTTAGATTTTGAATTTTGAGACTTAACAAATTTGGGTATGTTAAATGAAGTTCTAAATATGTCTTTGAAAATTTTGATTTTGATTTGGAAACTTCACTTAGCAAATTTGAGTATGCTAAATGAAGTTTCAAAATCTATTTGAAAATTTTTGATTTTGGAATTTGGAAACTTCACTTAGCAAATTTGAGTATGCTAAATGAAATTCCAAAATGTGTTTGAAATTATTTTTGGATTTGGAGACTTCACTTAGCAAATTTGAGTATGCTAAATGAAGTTCCAAATGTTTTAAATTTTGAAAGTTTGATTGTTTAAGTTTAATTTTGAAAGAGACCATTCAACAAATTTGGGTATGTAAATGAATCAATCTTATTTTTTGAAAATATAAAAAAAATTTTTTGGGTGTGATTTTTTTTGAAAGAGAGGAATCAACTTAATCATATGAGATATGTTTAAGTGGGATTTCCAAATGATATTATGTTTAGTTGAGAATGAAATCTTCATTTAATAAATTTGAGTATATTAAATGAAGATGTTTATATGTTCTTTTTGAATAGTTTAATTTTATTTGAAAATGAAACTTCCACTCAATAGGTGTGAGTGTATTGAATGGAAAGGTTCATGTGTGCTTTTTAAAAACTTTATTTTTAATTATTTTTTTATTTTGATTTTTGGAAAGATGATTGTTCATTTTATTTTGAAAATGAAATCTTCATCAAAATGAATTGAAAGAAGATGTTCATTTGTGCTTTTGAAAATTTAGATTTATTTGAAAATGAAACTTCCATTCAATAGGTGTGAATACATTGAATGGAAAGATTTATGTATGATTTTTGAAAACTTTATTTTTTATTGTGATTTTTGGAAAGATGATTGTTCATTTTATTTTGAAAATAAAATCTTCATCAAAATGAATTGAAGGAAGATGTTCATTTGTGCTTTTGGAAATTAGATTGTTAGTTTTATTCTTGAAAATTCCCACATGTAATAATTTTGGGAATTCTTAAATGAGAGTGATAAAATTTTGTGGAAAATATTTTATTAAGTATATTTTTGAAAGAGTGCTTTTAAAAAACAAAGTTCTTATGAAAAATTTGTTTTGTCTTTATTATTTAATAATGAACCTTTCCTTATCAAGAAAATGATAAGGAGGATGTCTTTAAATGTTTTCTTTTTATTTAGATCTTTTTATCTTTACCCATTGGAGAACCCAATGGGGGTTTTAAGACCGACATGGCGTGAGGCCCTAAAACCTAAAGATGTTGGCTAACTCAACTTAAGAATGAAATAAGCTAAGTGCCAATGGAAAGAAAGATAATCTTAGATTCATACCAAAGTACTCTTACTAAAGACCATCATTTACCAAAGAGAGAGGAACCATCCCCATAGCCTTTGTGGGTTTAAGAAAATTTCTATATGGTTGCCTTCAAATCTTGGGTGAAAAGGAAAGAATATAAAATTCATCTTTTAGATGCCATTGATCAGATGTGCTTATTGTGATCGTACGTCATCAAGAATAGTGTATTATCTCAAAGATAAGTCACCACCCTTTAATGGACCTAATCACCTCAATAAGGACTCCTAAGGATGATGGGTCTCCATATGTACTAGATTCTTCCCTACTTTATGTGGAAAAGTAAAGCAGAGTTTATTTTAAACTAGGTTCGTTAAGTTTCCTACATAGTTAATTACATCCTAAAGAATGGGGATTCCTTCGAAAAACTCTTAATTAAGGTAAATGATCATTGTCTTCAAAGATTTCAATAGGAAAGGACTATCAATCGATTAGCTCATTTTTGAAGATCAAGTGGGATTGATCAAAAAGAGGGAGTTATTATCAAAGCCAAAATGGAAGATAAGTAGGAGATGCCCACAATGCTAGAAAACCTAACGAGCATCTCAAACTATCCTATAGTTGGGCTTTAAATTTTTGAAATTGATTTAATTTATTTGAGTTGAATTTTATTAGAAATTTAGGACTTATGATTTCTCAACACAAGATTAAGAGAAATGCTTAAGAGGTGAGAAATTATGCATATGGCTCACAAAGGGGAGAAGCAACCTTAGAACCTAAATCTAGGGAGCTTTTTTGAGGGTCGAAAACACAACCTAAATCTAAGGCAAAAATATGTATTTGATTTGCCTCCATAAGAGAGGACAAACCACCCGACTGCTTAGACTTACAACCACTTGGGAGTGGCTGTCAACTAACTCCTATAATTTTAAATACATGTAGGCAAGTCATATGCTTATGCAAGATATAGCATTGTTTATTTTGAAAGAGACTAAGTCCTTAAACTCACTCTAAAGAGACTAGATCATGTAAGGACATGCTTCAAATGATCTAAATCTAATGCAATTCAAATTTTATTTTATTTTATTTTTGGACAATTATTTTGACTCGCTATAGGATTTATATGCCTAATGCATTAGAAATGTAGTTATTGGCCAAAGGAGAAGGGAGGTGTGTTTCCACATGGCTCAAATCAAGCCAAGTTTCTCTATAAAGGTGGAAGACCCTAATCAAGAGTGAAATAAGGTGCATTTGTGCATGATATGTAAAGAAATAAATTCATCCTAGCTAGGTTGCTAATTCTTTTATCTTGATTTTAAACCTAAGTTTTAGGTGAGATTATGAGTTCTTATTTTAGTTTTGAGTTGTTAAGTTTGGTAAAAGATTTATTTTTCCTGCCTAATCCACATCCAAGCCATACATAAAGCAAGGAAGAAACTAGAAAAAGATGCCACTTAATGCAAAACCTAAACAAATCATTAATCAATTTTTAAAGCTAATCGCAAAAAGAATAAAAGGTGGTTGTGGAACCAACAAACCAATAAATTGGTAAAGCTCACCCTTATACAATGGATTACAAATGAATTAAATTACAATTAAGCAAAGAATTCATTGTTATGGGGTCTTCAAGCTTCATTTCTTTTCTTCTTTCTTCTTTCTTCTTCATCTTCTTTCTTCTTCTTGATTCCTTTTGATGGTTGAAGGTAGATGTCAAGGTTTCACATGGTGTAAGATAAGATCTTATGACCAATGCTCATCCTATTCCCCATAATATCATTAATTGCAAAATTTACATGAAAAGGAAAAGATGGAAATCTAACTAACACCTGAAAAAAAATAGAGATTAGCTAAAGCAAACCACATAAATCAAGCAAATATTGGACTTATCACCCCACACATAGACTAAGTCCACCGCCTATTATGCTTAGGGTATAAGCACCAAAGCAAAAGCATTTATATTTTTTTTATTTATGATAGCCTTAAGCACAATCTCCTAGAGAAAATAAAGTTACTAAGTCTCCTACCATTCTATGACATACACCCAAACATCTAGTCTAAAACATATATCACAAAATAAAATAAACATCAAACCATGCACCATCCTAACCTAAAGCTAGAAGTGGTGACTAGATGGATTAAAACACTAATCTAACCTTAATTATCCTTAATTAAGTTAAGGAGTAATTAGGAAACATATTTGCAATTCTCCCAATTAAGCCTTAAATAAATCCCAAGAAAATTAGGGGAAGCAGAGGTGATCCCCTAAAACATACCCAAGAATTTTGGGATTAATTAGAGGATTAATTAAGAACTAATTAGCAAAGCTATATTTTCATTAAAACCCAAAATCAGAGAAACAGAGAATTTAAAATCCATTGAAATCTTTTTTAAAATATTTTAGGTTGAATTATCTTTCCATAATTTATCTCATTTTTTTTGAATTTTATTGAAGGAGATGAATTTTGATGATCGTGAGATTGAAAAATTAATTAAGTCCCTTAACTAAACTAATCACAAACTCACAATACGAAAGTTTTACAGATTTTGTGGTGAGGGGCTCACTTAAATGTTGTGTTAAAGTACAAATGACGATCCCTGCCATTCAATCAAGGATCGAACAACCAGGGATCATCCCACGATTTCTAAAGAGATAAAATATTTCTAAAATGTGGGATTAATCTTAGCCATCCATCCAAAATGCGCAGATGGATGCAGATCTAGTTCTTTCCTTAGGCTCAGACATCCATGAGGGAAGATCCAAGCTCGGAGCTGATTGGAAGATCCCACAATTAAAAGCTACTTGAAGCCTATCCAATGGTTGATTTCTCATGACATAAAAATTGCCACAAAGACCAACACCTCCTAAGTGGGTCAAAATTCATGCTCTATCAAAAGAGGAGCATTTTGAAAGAGAATATTCATTTTCTTATTTGAAAATTTTTTTATATCATATTTTATATGAAAAAATTTGAGAAATGAAGAAATAAAATTAAATTATGGCTCTCAAGTTTTCTAACACAAGGCTCAATGAATGTGGGAATCTTGATTTCAAATTGAATAGTTATGGAATCAAATGATAGCTTGTCTTCATCCAATCACATGTGAGATTTGATCTTTTGGAGTTGATGGTCGATTTGAGGTCAAAGTGGATGCTAACTCCCATGTGCATCAAATTGGGTGGAGGGAGGATTTTAAATGGCCAATTTGAGAGGGGTCGAGATTGGCCTGGGTCCATTGGCTGACAACCCATTGAGTTTGCACCACTCTTCATTAGGTCCACTTGAGCTATTAGGAAGGTATCAAGTTGATATGAAGAAGGCTTGACCAAATTACTCATGGATTAGTCCAAAATTTGTTCTATGGCCTAGGGGTAGAATGGTCATTTGGCTAATTATTCAATTTAGATATTTTGGGTATGTGGAGAAACTAGGTTTGGCCAAGTTTCATGAGATTTGAAATTCATTTGATAAGGTTTGGCTCATTTTGACCCATTTAGGTCAAAATGGGTCAACTTCAAGTTGACCAATTGGTCAAATTAGGTCAAACCAAGGGTCAAATAAGTTCATATGACCATTTGAAATGTTTGGTGGCTTTGGTTTAATTCAATTTGGGTTAGGTTTGAATTTGGCACATATGACTTCATTTAGGTCAAATGAGTCAAGTTGACCAATTTGACCTATTTAACCTGGGGGTAGTTTAGGTTTGGTTGTCATGGAGTGGATTGTATCTTTGTTTCCACAAATTTTGGTTCGTTTGAATTTGGCTCAACATGACCCCTTTAGTCAAGTAGTTAAGGTCAATTGGTTAGGTTAGCCTTTGGCCAATTGAGGCTTTGGTCAAGTTCAACAAGTGATTTGGAATGAACTTGACCCATTGGTTTGAATCAATTTGTCAAAGTTTTGACATATTTTGACTTTAGGTCAAGTTGGGTCAACTTAGGTCAAGTGGCCAATTGGCTAGGTTAGGCTGAAATGTTGACTTGGTCAAGTTCAAACATAGTTCATGAATGAACTTAGATCAATGGTTTCAATCAATTTGGCCTATGGATTATGTTAGTTTCATTTTGGGCTGCATTGTCAAACCCAAGGTTTTACTTGGTTTGACCCAATTTGGTTGGTTGATCATCCGATGATGATTGTTGATCATGATGAGAAGCATAGGTGAGTTTAGTTCAATCCAATTTAGTTAGGATTAGAATTTGGCTCATAAGGGTATTTTAGGTCAATTTGGGTCAAGTTAGCCTAAGTGGGTCAAATGACTTGGTCAAATCTTTATTTGAGTTTGATTGAACTTGTATATGGACTTATGATTGAAATGTAAATCCATCTATGAGTGGTTTGAAGTCAAATGGGTTTTGATTCATTTGACAATTTCATATTCAAAGGGTGTACATGAATGATTTGGGGTTTGATTTTTTGAATTGATTTTTGATTATGTGATTGAAGTTTGTATTTATATATGAATTCATGATTGTAGGGTTGATTGAATCATGAAGGAAAATCAAGAGTTTGGCTTGATTTGAAGTTGATTTTAAGTTCAAGATTTTGACTTGAAAAGCTTATTGGATTAGTAGATTTGTTGATTTGGAATTGATGAATTTATATTTCATTTATATATATGAATATAAATGAGAATATAAATGGATCATGAAAATTTCAAGGATTTGAAGTGATTTGATCATGATAGCTAAGTCCATTAAAAGGATTTAAGGACTTGGAAAAAATTTGGAGTTTAAAGTTTGAATTTTTGAATTTGGTTTGATTGATTTATATTTATATAAAATTTATATATGAGAATATAAATGATAATATAAATGAGTTGTGAGATAATCCCATGAATTTGAATTGATTTGATCATGATTTAGGCTAAGTCCATTAATGGAAAATTAAGAACTTAAGTAGATTTTAGATTTAATTTGAGGATTCAATTGATTGATTTATATTTCATTTACATGTGAATATAAATGAGAATATAAATGAGTTATGAGAAAATCCTGGATTTGAATTAGTTTAGATCATGATTTTGTAAATCCTTGGGAAGATGGCTAAAAGATTTGGACTTGGGAATTTTCATGAATTGATTTTGAATTTTGAGTTTAGTTTAATTGTTTGAATTTATATTTCATTATATATGTGAATATAAATGAGAATAGAAATGAATTATAAGAAAAATCTCAAAAATTTGATTTGGTTTTGATCATGATTTTGGTTAAGTCCTTAAGAGGAGATTAAGAAGATTTGGACTTTGGTTTTAATCATAGATTTCAATCATGGATTTCAATCATATGGAGTTAATTTGACTTTGGAGAAAATCAAATAAGATTGATTTGGAGTTTGATTTGAAGGAAATAAGGTGAGGAGTGGTTCAAGATAAGGGTAGGAAAATTTTCCAACACCCCTAAGGCATGACCTATTCCTATGACTAACTCTTCTAAGTCTCTAGGGCTAGGATGAGTGTTCACCTAATCACTAGATGTGTCTTAAGACTAAGGAGCTCTTAAAGTCTAAGAGAAGTCCTGTCAAGATGGAGGTTGAGCTAAAATGAGGTCAACAAACCACCAATGTAGATACATTTCCTTCTTCTGTCAATGTCATCAAAGGTATAACCTCTAGAGCATTAACCTTTCTTCTTATATAAGAACATTTGTACTATCATAGTAATCAGTCTACTAACAATCCAAATCAATGTTCATATGACAATCCACATCTTCAGCCAAAGCATCAAACTTGGAGGCATTTGATATGTGGCATCCTAGCTTGTGGCTGCACAATCTAATCACCTTAGCTTTTTCATTTTAAATCACATGATGAAACCCAATTGGTTAGAGAACAAATTTCACCCTAAATTTGATTCTAGTTTGATATTTTCTGTATGAGGGGCATGTGATCCAACAATATCAATTGGGATTGACAAGATTTAATGGGCAGAGAGAATATTGTGGATCGAGAGGAGGCTAAGTGAGTTGAGAGTGGGAGAAGCAACTCTATGTTGAAGAGAGAGAGAGAGAGAGAGAGAGAGAGAGAGAGGGAGAGCGGACATGAGAATCATACAAGAAGGAAGGAGGAGGACTTTTAGAGCGAGAAATGAGAGATCTGACTCATTCACACTTGCATGGGAGAGGTCTGGAGAGAGTCGAATGGGATTGACTAGAATAGGGGAGGAAGCATGGAGTCCTACATTTTTTTCCTTTTTTTTTTGCTCCGCTTGCAACTAGAAGGGATAAGGCTTGGGGTGGTATGGGGAAGGTGATGTGGCAACTTTTTATTGGTTGAATGGGAGGTGGAGGCATGGGAATGGGCAGCTGCAATTTCCAAGGTGCTGATCGGATGTAATTAAGAGATAATTAGGTGGATTTATCTCGAAATGCATGTTAATTTTGATGAAAATTTAAAGCATGATAACCTTAGTCAAATTAGATGTCTATTTTAGGTAATTTTGATTTTTTAGATGCAAAGGCATAGTACATTTCATGATATGAGGTCATTTGGTTCAATTCGGCGATGAATTAGGTCACTTTCAGTTCAAAAATGCACATTGCCAATTTTGATCGCTCGTTATTCACGTAGACTCATCTGAATTGAGTGCGAACAGTCTCATTTGATAGGTTTTGATATTTTGATACTAACGACATGATAATTTCATGAATGGAGGTCATCTGGGTATCATCATAGCTTTCTGCCCTTGATATGTGTGTGGGCACTTTGACGGCTCGATCTCTTGATTGGTCAATCGTCAAATTATGCAATATTTATATTTCAATCAATTTTATATTCTGAATGCAATGGCATAGAATGTTCATCAATTAGAAATTATTTCGATTGATTTTGGTGATGCATAGTATATTTTAGCTCTGATTTGCACTATTGCATCCAAAGTCCACCAAATTCATCTTGTAAGCTCGACTCGACTTATG
The DNA here is from genome assembly GCA_021442155.1 of Cymbidium sinense. Lineage (NCBI taxonomy): Eukaryota > Viridiplantae > Streptophyta > Magnoliopsida > Asparagales > Orchidaceae > Cymbidium > Cymbidium sinense. The sequence goes on from CM038219.1 coordinate 119,831,579, forward strand.
ATGCATGCATGGAGGTCAACAGTAGTTCAATACCTAAGGATTTTGTGCCACCTTCCTTTAAGATCTTTGATGGTAGTGGGAACCCACGTCAGCATATTGCACATTTTAGGGCCGATTGTTGCAACACTGGTGGCAATGATGCACTCTTGTTCAGACTTTTGTCAGCAGCCTAACAGAGGTTGCATTTGATTGGTATGTAGAATTTCCCAACAGTTCGGTAGGGACTTTTGCTGAGTTGGAGAACCTCTTCATCAAGAGGTTCACTGGAGCTCATCAAAGAGCAACTATAGGCAACCTCGTTATAGCGAAGCAAGTTCCCAACGAGTCCCTTATTGATTATATTCTCATGTGGCGTAACCTGAGCATGAAATGAGAGCCACAGTTGTCCAAACGGCATGTCAAGAACATTCATGACCCGGTTGTTTTCATACTTAAGGGCTTTACAATCATGACATTTGAGAAACTAATCAACAAGATGACTAGCCTACAAGAGGAAGCCAAACAGCTACCCTTTCTTGACCAATCATCTCGGCCCAAGCCACAAAAGGTATTCGAGAAGAAGCTAGGGATAGTTATATTAGTGGATAGAGGGAAGCAGCCAGCCAAAGTCCAGTATGAGAGATCCGTGCGACCTCCTTTGCCACCTCCTCTCTGTCACCACCGTCATATCAACCCATTGAAATAACACCATTCCCATCCACACCCTGCAGCGGTACTCTACCCATCACCGGTGGCTTTTACCCACCTTGGAGATTGAATAAGCCATATTCATTAAAGGGAGATAGTTAGTAAAATTTTTAAGAATCTCTTAAAAAATTCTGACTTTCAGTTGTCAAAGCCCAAGAGGTTAGATGAAGTTGGCAAGAGTAAGGATCCTAACTATTGCCCCTACCATCGTATGATTAGCCATGTTATATTACTTTTAAGGGGCTTGGAGCATAGCACAATATAGTTATCCCAAGGAATACTTATTAGAACAACCATCCAGTTCTACTAGGCAAATTCTTGGGGAAACCTACGATCCTCTTAAGACAAAAGAAGGTTGAGATATTGCCTTATCCCGAACCTCTAAAAAGTGATTTCTAAGATCAAGAAACTCTCTTTACAGGTGCCTGAGGCAGCTCAACCTCCAACATCAAGAAATGTTTGCAAGTTGCCAAAGATAACTTGAAGAAGGTGATAGCCCAACAATAGCAGCAACAGTTCACCATACTTGCTTGGGATAGTTTTGTAGTGCGACCGCCCAAGTCCAAGACTCCATCTCTCACTACTACTTCTTCCTCCTACCTCTCTTCTTCTCGAAAGAGTGTTGTATAGTGAACTAAATCCCTTACCCTATTTACTTTGTTAAGTTTCTATCATGTACCTCCGCCTAAAAAGAAATCAATGAAGAAAGCATTTACTTACATCTTATTCTGATACTCTAGATTTTATTCCTCTTGAAAACTCTCCAAGTCTAGAAAATAATAATAGCTCTAGTCATTCAGATTCCCTCTCTTCTAATTCAGAATCAAACTTTCCTTTTCTAAATCAATCATTCACCACTTGAGATTGACTTGGAGTTAACTGACTCTGAGGATCCCATGGGAGAAGTTGTAGGTATACTTGATGAGAAGGTAGAACTTTTCACAAGTTCATCATTCCATGAAGTCATTAAAGTCAACCTGTGCAGTTGCAAAGTTTTACCTCCAAAGGTAGAACCTCAGGATAAGGGTAAGTAAGTCAACCAAAGTAGAAAACCCCTCCACAAGATGCTCCACCCATGGATATACTTATGGAGGACCAATCCAAAGTTGATTACAATGTTCTAGCACATCTTCAAAAGTTGTCAGCTAAGTTAAGCATATATGATGCCCTTGTCTTATCCAAAGAGATTAGGAAATCTTTAATCAAGGCTCTTCTTGATCTAGAGATATGCATAGCCCAATTGACCGTTACTGAAGAGGAGGCACACAGGTCAAAGGATATCTTAGGTGTTGCATTCAGTGATGAAGACTTGCTTCTAAGAATGACCAAGCATAATCGCCATCTTTACATTACAGTGGATGTTGGCAGATACAGGTTATCAAGAGTTCTGGTTGACCAAGATGCATCAATCAACATTATGAGTCTATGAACCCTTGCCTACTTGAGGCTTGATATCTCCAAACTCTAAAAAAGAGAGGATGATGTTGAGAGGATTCAATGAATAAGGCAAGAGGGCCTTAGGCTCCATAGTGTTTCCATTAGAGATAGATGATTGGAAGACTGAAGTTAAGTTTCAAATCATAGACTTCGGATCTTTAATGCTTTGCTTGAGACTTATGGGATCCTCTCTACATCCATCTGAAGTTCATGAGAGGTGGGATTAAGTATTGTGTCAAAGAAGATCTCAAGCCATTCACAGTTCATGAGGTCAAGATATATGAGGATGTGGCCTATTTTCTCCTCCAAAATCAATAAGTCCATTCTCGTGAGTCTAGTCAAGATCCCCATGAGGGACAAAAAGAAAGAAAAGAAAAAGAAAAAGAAAATAAAAATAAAAGAATAAAATAAAATAAAAAAATAAAATGGATCGAGACATGGGCTCAGGGGGAGACATAGATCCTAACATTATGTTCCATCCACAGTTCGTTATTCCATTCGAACATATGGGTAAGATGACTTGACCTCCACCAGGTAGAGGTAGAGGACAGTTCACAGGCAGCCCCTGAGATGGAAAACCACCCTATTGGACACTTTGACCTCATTTTCAGAATGAGTTCTCAACCCCTCCATCTTAGACATAAGACTTCCCTTAGACTTTAAGAGATCCTTAGTCCTAAGACATATCTAGTGATTAGGTGGACACTCAACCTAACCCTAGAGACTTAGGAGAGTTAGTCATAGGAGTTTGTCATTCTTTAGGGGTGTTAGGAAAATCTACCTACCCTATAGCTTGAACCACTTTCCTTACTTCCTTACTTCAAGTCAAACTCCAAATCAAATCAATGTGACACCTAAATCTAGCCTAATTGATTTTCTCCAAACTCAAATCAATGCCAACCCATGATTGAAATCCATGGTTGAAACCCATGATTGAAATTCCAAATTCCAAATATTTCCTAAGTCCTTAATTTACCTGTTAAGGACTTAGCCTAAAAATCATCTTCAAATCATTCAAATTCTTAACCCATTTATATTCTCATTTATATTCACATATATAAATGAAATATAAATTCAAATCAAATTTCAAGTTGAAATTACAAATTCCAAATCTTGCTTAAGTCATTTGATTTCCCTTCATGGACTCAATCAAAATCATCTTTAAATTAATTCAAATTCATGAAATTTTATCATAATTCATTTTATATTCTCATTTATATTCACATATATAAATGAATGGTAAATTCAAATCAATCAAATCAAATCCAGAATTAAAATTCTTAATTCAAAATCCTTCTTAAGTCCTTAATTCCCTCTTAAGGACTGAGCCTAAATCACAAAATCAATTCAAATTCATAAAATTTTCTCACAACTCATTTATATTCTCATTTATATTCACATATATAAATGAAATATAAATTTAAATCAATCAAACTAAATCCAAAATTCAAAATTCCTAATTCAAAATCCTTCTTAAGTCTTTAATTTTTCCTTAATGACTTAGCCTAGATCATGTTCAAATCACTTCAAATTCATGAAATTTTCTCATGACCCATTTATATTCTCATTTATTCATATATATAAATGAAATATAAATTCAAACAACCAAAACCAACTCCAAAATTCAAGTTCAAATTTAATCAAAATCTAAACTAAGCCTTTCAAGTCAAATTCTAGAACTTAGCCAAATCAAGCCAAACTCTTGATTTTCCTTCATGATTCAATCAATCCTTCAATCATGAATCCAAATATAAATACAAACTTCAATCACTTAACCAAAACTCAATTCAAAAAATCAAGCCAAAATCCATTTCATGTTCACCCTTTGAACTTGAAATTATCAAATGAATCAAAATCCATTTGACTTCAAACCACTTGCAAATGGATTTATATTTCGATCATAAGTCCATATGTAAGTTCAATCAAACTTAAATCAAGCTTTCACCAAGCCATTTGATCCACTTAGGCTCACTTGACCCATAGTGACCTAAAGTACCCTTATGAGACAAATTCTAATCCTAACCAAATTTGATTGAATCAAACTCACCTAACCTCTCATCATGAACAACAATCATCATGAGATGATCAATCACTCAAATTGGGTCAAACCAAGTCAAATCTAAGGGTTGACCAAGTCAACACTTAGCCAAAATGAAACCCAACAAAGCCAAAATCCACCATAAGCCAAATTAATTGAAACCATTGATCTAAGTTCATTCATGATCAATGTTTGAACTTGAGCTAGTCAACATTTGAGCCTAACCTAGCCCAATTGGCCACTTGACCCAAGTTGACCCAAATTGACCTAAAAAGTCAAAATGTGTGCAAACTTGATCTAAGCTAAATTGATTGAAACCAATGGGTCAAGTCCATTCTAAATCACTTGTTGAACTTGATCAAAGCCTCATTTGGCCAACTAGACCTAACCTAGCCCAATTGACCTTGAACCCAACTTGACCTAAAGGGTCATATTGAGTCAAATTCAAACTTAACCAAAATTGATTGGAAACAAAGATACCAATCCACTTCATATGACCAACCAAACCTAAATCTACTGATGACCTAGCTCAAATAGGTCAAATGGGTCAAATTGGTCAACTTGACCCGTTTGACCTAAATGAACTACATTGAACCAAATTCAAATTTAAACCAAATTGAACCAAACCAATGATGACAAAACATTTCAAATGGTCATATGAACTTGACCCAACCCTTGGTTTGACCAATTTGACCACTTTGTCAACTTGACCCAAGTTGGCCCATTTTGACTTAAATGGGTCAACATGAGCCAAATCACATCAATCAAACTCCAAATTCAATGAAACTTGGCCAAACCTATTTTCACATCATATCAAACATACCCAAACTGAAGTAAAGGTCAAATGACCATTTTACCCCTAGGCCATAGGGTAAATTTTGGCCAATTCCACTTGGAATTTGGTCAAAACCTCTTCATCCCCACTTGGCACTCTCATAGTGGATCAAGTGAACACTAGAGAGTGTGGTGAATCCAACCCAATGAGTTTGGGTCAGCTAACCTAGCACAATGGACAAATTGACCATGTGCATTGAAATGGAAACATGGAAATTCTCCTTACACTCAATTCAAGCACATGGGAAGTTCACCATCCAACTCTCTAGCCAAAATTGAATTCAAGGACATCCTAAATGGCCTAACCAACTCATTGCATGAGCTCAATTGGATCAAAATGGCAAGGAGGCTTACAGCCATCCGATTTCCTGGGGAGATATACTTCCCCTAATTTGATTTCATTTCAAGATTCCCTCATTTGATTGAAGCCTAGGAAGCCAGAGGAGCTTTGCCAAGTGATCCCAAGCATCCTAGAGTGAAATCAAAATCCCATTTCTCAATTTTCCTTAAGCAAAAATAGGGGAACTCCATGGAAATTCCAACTTTGCTCTACACTTCAAACCAACTCAATTCCTTCTTCAAGCATCATCAGAGGACCAAGTCGAGCTCAACTAAACTCTTTCCCAAGCTCCAAAGACAAATGAGAGTTGTTCCATAGAAGCATCCACTCAATTTCAAGAGCTCAAATCTTCAGCAAAGCTTCGTATCAACTAGACGAAGCTTCTCCAAGGGAATCGAACACTAGTTATCACCTCCGACAAGGTTAGCCATTTTCTAAGCTTAATCTAGCTATGGTATGGAGCTTTGTGAAGTGAATGTTAATCCCATAGAATCTTAGTTGTTAGATGTAATCTAGGTTGCATGTTGATGGTGTGGGTTGAGTTTCATCCCAATCTGAGCTCAATCGAGCTTGAATCATGGCTTCAAACATAGACGATGTCCATGGCTCACAGAGAGTGGTAGGAATGGATCTCTGACCATCCATCTGCATGTTTTGGATGGACGGTTGAGATTAAAACACGTAATATCTTAATTTTTCTCCCTCACATTCGCGGCTTTAATCTCAGCCATCCGACCCTTGATCGGACGGCTGAGGAGAAAGCGTGCAGCGCCGCCGCCATGCGGCGCTATGATGTGATGGGTTAAATACCTAATCCTATCATGCCATGTGTAAAGTGCATGTTGCGTCAATGGCACACGTGGCGCCAACGAGATTAATAATATAATTAAGCTTTAAATAATTAGTAATTAATCACCAAACCTTCTAAAATCCATATCTAAGTGCAAAAAATCAAAAAAATATGAAATAAATTGCATATGAAAGATAATTGAACATAGAATATTCTAAAATTAATTTCAATAGATTTTGAATAGTATTTGTCTCAAAATTTATGTTTTATTGAGAATATTAATTTGTTTATTTCCCTTTAATTACTCCTTTGATTAATCCAAAACTTTTTGTGCTTAATTATTGGGATGACTCCTGCTCCCCTAATTTTCTTGGGATTTATTGTTGGCTTAATTAGGGGAATTGCTAGTTCATTCCTTAATTACTCTCTTAATATAATAATGCTTAATTAAGGTATAATTAGTGGTTTAACCCTTTGATTGAGTCAATTAAGTTCTGATTAAGTGGATGTGAGATTTAGAGAATAATTTTGGGATACTTTCCTTGAGATATTCCTTAAACCCCTTTTCTTCCTTAATCCATCCTTAATTAAAGGTTAATTCACTAATTACCCCCTCAATTAATTTCATAAAATTTTAAAACCTTTGATAACTTAATTAATCTATCTTGGATAGATGCTTAGGTGCTCAATAGCCTAAGTACATTAAGGAAATCAAAGCCCAACTCACAAGTGTGAGAGGGGTTATGAAATTACTTAAGTTAAAATCTCTTAGTTTAATTAATCATTAATCATGAACCAAATTGCATTAGATCTTTTCTTCCTAGGTGCATTACAAATTTAAATTTCTTGTGAGATTTTATGTCATCTCATTGGATCAAAATTATTTTATTAAATATACTAAGGTGGTATAGGTAAGGGGTAATTAACACACTTAATTCATACCTTATCATAATCAAAATATAAAAATAGATCTAATCATCTAAAAATTGAACTTAAATATCATACACATGTAGGAATGGGTTAAGAATAGCAAACTCACCTCAAATTTTTAAAATTAAATCAAACTCAAAACAAAACCAAACCTTCTTTAAAAATAATTTGATTTGCTTTAAGCTTTCTTATTTCATAAGATTATCTTTATGAATTAATTATGGTGAATGTGTTTACATTCTTTCATCATTTCAGTTCCTTCTCAACATGCTAAATGTGAATGTCATATAAATTTCATGCATTCATTCTTTTCAAAAATCATAATGAAAGTGAAATATTTTCTTTTATGTTAAATTGCATGTTTTAACTAAAATAGAAATATGAGTGGCTATTATCACTATTAAATCCAAATTATTTTTAAAATATATGAATAAATTACCAAAACTGAAAGTGTGTTACTTATATTTTATTTATGAGCTTGCATGTGAGTAAAATATAAGGATGTGCTTAGTGTAGTTTTCCTTCTCCTCTTTTAGTATAGTTTTGAATATGATTTGGTAAAGTGTTTTGAAAAGAATTCATATGAAAGAACCTTACCTAATTCCATCTCCTATTCATTCCTATGCTATTACTTAAGAAGGATACCTACACTTGTTGTTGACCCCATTTTTAGAATGAGCTCTCAACCTCTCCATCTTAGGCTTAGGACTTCTCTTAGACTTTAAGAGTTACTTAGTATTAAGACACATCTAGTGATTAGGTGGATACTCAAACCTACCCTAGAGACTTAGAAGAGTTAGCTATAAGAATAGGTCATTGCCTTAGGGGTGTTAGGGAAAACTTTCCCACCCTTTAGCTTAAACCATTCCACACTTTCTTTTTTTAAGTCAAACTCCAAATAAATTCTATTTGGTTTTCTCTAAACTCAAATGAACTCCATAATTGAAACCCATGATCAAAATCTATCAAAAAATTCCTAAGTCCAAATTTTACATAAGCCCTTAAGGACTTAACCAAAATCATGATTCAAACCTATTCAAACCTTTGAGATTTTCTCATAATCTATTTATATTCTCATTTATATTTACATATAAAAATGAAATATAAATTCTAATCAATCCAACTAAACTCAGAATTCCAAATCAATTCATGAAATTTTCTTAAGTCTCTTCATTTTCCATTAATGGACTTAGCATAAACCTTAATAAATCATTTCAAATCCTTGGGATTTTCTCAAAAATCATTTATATTCTAATTTATATTCACATATATCTAAATAAAATATAAATATAAACCAATCAAATCAAACCTACCAATTAAATTCCAAATTTAAAATCCTTGAAAATTTCTTAAGTCCCTTAATTTATCATTAATGGACTTAGCCAAAATCATGATCTAATCAATTCAAACTTAGGGAATTTTTTAAAATCATTTATATTCTCATTTATATTCACATATATAAATGAAATATAAATTTAAATCAATCAAATCAAAGGCACAAATTAAATTCTAACTTTAAAATCTCCTTAAGTCATTAATTTTCCATTAATGAACTTATCCTAAATCTTGATCAAACCATCTCAAAGTCATGGGATTTTCTAATAACTCATTTATATTCTTATTTATATTATAAATGAGATATAACTATAAATCAATTAAACCAAATTCAAAAAAATTCAAACTTCAAACTCTAAAATTTTTCCCAAGTCCCTTAAATCCTTCTTAATGGACTTAGCCCAAATCATGATTAAACCACTTCAAATCCTTGAAATTTTCTATGATAAATTTATATTCTCATTTATATTCACATATATAAATGAAATATAAATTTAAACAATCAAAACATATTCCAAAATCAAACTCAAATCAACTCAAAATCTAAGTCTTTCAATCAAAATCTTGAACTTAATCCTCATTTTCAAATAAACACTCTCATGATTCAATCAACCCTATGTTTCATGCACCTTTTCAAATTCATATTCTTCCTTTGAATATGAAATTATCAAGGCTAAAATTTTAAATTAAGCATGCTTTAAACTATAATTAGAAAAATAGGCATTAAAAATTTTTTAAAAGTTGGCACAGTTTCCCATTTAATGGGTGACTTTACCAATACACAATGCACTGCGATTAAATAGGCGACTAACTTAAAAAAATTAAAATAAAGTTGATCAGATGATCTCAATTTTTCTCCATGAGGAAGCCCTTCCCCTTGCACATGAAAAAAAGCCTCGCCTCCCTCTCAGTGGCCATTCCGGTGGTGAACTAGTGTTTTTTTGCATCTCTTCTTTTTAAAGTGAAAAATATGCAAATGTAATGTTGATTTTTTGTGTTTTATCATGTTATTACTTAGTGTATTATGTGATTAGCTAGTGTTATGGTTTAGGTAAAGTTTGGAGTGGATTTAAGTTTTTTTGAAAGAATTTTTTTAGGCATTTTTTGGAACTCCTTTTATTTAAGTTTGGAGTGTTTTATCATGTTATTAAAATGTTGATTTTATGTGTTCTAACATTTGATTACTTAGTTTATCATTTAGTTTTAGATTTTAAATTTGTTGTTGGATATTTTAAATATACATATTTTAGTTAAAAATGTTATGTATTTTATACATTTTATTTTTGTATTATATTTTGAAAGATATATATTTGTGTGTAATGTAATGTATTTATAATATTGAAATATTGATACATGATTGTGTACATATTGTGCTCATTGTTTTTATTTGGAGTGTAATTATGTTTTGGGATTTATGAGTGTATGTTTTGGATATGTATGTTTAGGAATATGTATGTTGGATTGATTAGATGTCAAAATGGAAAATAAGATTTGGGGTTTGAAATTCTAGGTGGTATTCATTTTGTTGTCTTTACTTGAAATTGAGTCAGTGTGATCCATATGTTCTTATGAATCTCGATTGATTTAAGCGTGTGTTATTGACATTTATTCTTTCAATACATATTTTTAGATTCAAATATGAGTTCAATCATAGTTTGTTTAGTATTATACTACGGCAGCCAACTCAGTATTAGTAACGATTTCTTCCCTACATACACTAGTGGAAAAAATTATCCTATACAAGTTTCATGATGGGTTGATTTTACAAGCATACATAATCGAATCATGAGATCACTGAAAGTTGATTCGACATATTTTAGAATTAATCTCATATGTAAATTTCCTGTTGGTATTGGTTTCATTACTACTCCATTAAATGATGATGAAGTATGTGAGTCATTAATAAAGTATACAACCTATAATTAATTGGATGAAACAAACATATAATAGCAAGTTCATAATTTCACCTTTGAATTTGAATCTTCATTTGTCCTATCACGAACCATATCGACCTCAATGAAGGTTTTTCAGTATGTACATGTCATTATCTAATTAATCTTTTCCATCTTTACATGTATTATAATGCGATGAGAGAGATGTTACTACATCTCTTATTCATGTTCATCATATTTCCTTGACTTCTACTAGTATGGGTGAATACCATGGCGATCATGTAGCATCGTTACCGACTGAAGATGAAGGTTATGAAATAATGCCTAGCGCAATGAGTTCTGACACAGCTGATAGTGAAGGTGACATTGGAGAAGAATAATGTCTATACTATGGTAATGGTCATTTGCTAAGAGATTACTCTAACAAAATAAATAGTGCTGAGGAAGACATGTTCAGTAGCAATGATTATATTTAGGATTGCCAGACAACACAAGAATGGGATGAACAACTAAACTTTGATGGACTCTCAACAAATTTTATTTTTCTAGAAATGAATTTCATTCCAGCATACTTAAATGTGAGGGGATGTGTTTCATGATAAAAGGCACCTTAAATTTACTATTCATAGTTGGTCCATAACAAATAACATGGAATATGTAACATGTGACTCTAATAAGATGAGGTTCACTATACTTTGCATACATAGCAGTCATTCCAGTAGGTCGTGCATGTGGCATCTACATGCAGGCGAAAAGGTGGTGCACGGAGGATATCTAGTATGACACTCACACATGTTCTCATTCGATATGAGTCTTTTGCTGCACTATTAGCTACTACATCCAACTTTAGATACCAATTAGATTTAAAGCCTAAAGAAATTATTGGTCATATGGAATCAAAATTTAATATTAGGTGTCCTATATGAAAGGAAAGCTTGGGTAGAAAGGCTATGTGAGGTTATTTTTTGGCAGTTAGGAAGAGTCATACCGTTCACTGGATCACTCCATGGCTATTGTATGTGCGATGCCTACTGTCCATTACCACATTCAGTGAATTTGGTCATTTTAGCATATTCTGGTCATTTGGCCATCTATAGTCGGTTGGAAATTTTGCAGACCAGTCTTGAGTCTTGACGGTACATTTCTCTTGGGAAAGTACAAATGAAATCTTCTTACTACATTTGGTATTGATGCAAATAATGGCTTGTATCCTCTAGCATTTGTAATATTACGTATTGCTAGCCTGATGTCTGAGTTAGTTTATTAGGACATTATAGGACTTGATTCCGCTTATATGTACTCGGCCTGATTTATGCATTATCTCTAACTAACATTCAGGCTTAGTACATGGATGGTGTGAATTTTTTCGTTGGGCTAAGCACCACCACTGCTTACACCATCTTAGAGAGAATTTCAAGAAGGCATGCAGAACTATGAAAATTTCTGATGCTGAGTCTGTGTGTCAGAAGATGTACATGGTAGGTAATACAACTAACATTCACACCTTCACACATTACATTATAGACATCAGGAATATCAAAGCAGAGGCTGTTGAGTGGTTGCTTGCAAGAGATGTGGCAAAGTGGTCATTGAGTAATGATGGCGGATATCGTTATGGGCATAACTAATACATCGAGTGTTTCAATGATGTCTTGAAGAGGGACGCGTGGGTTGCTGATACAAGCTCTAATTATATCAATTTATTACAATCTTGTATCAATTTTTACCAAATACCTTGAGACAGCTTTTGATCTGATCAGGTAGAGTGATTCGATATTCTCACCACATGTCAAGGCACAACTACAATAGAATGAGCGTGAAGCTAGGAAATGCCCAAAGCCCACAAGAATAAATTTAAATAAATTTTAGGTGTTTAGTATGTCCTCAATATCATTTAAGGTTGAATTGCAAGAACAAGATCATTGTAGTTGTACATGTAGGCAGCCCCAATTACTTCACATTCCATGTTTGCATGTTATTGATGTGTTAGCGCAAAGTAATTTGAGTCATTCATAGTATCTGCTACTACTTCCTGTACCAGATTACATCACTCAATTCCATATCATTCCCGATCGCATTGACTGGCCATCATATTTTTCAAGTCATCATCTGATTGAACTAGCACCATTGAATATCGGAAGTGGTAGCCCAACAGAGATATACCAACATAATGGATGAGAATGTACATCGAAGTAATAGAATATGTGGACTATGCAAAAATGTCAGGCATAATAGAGCCACTTGTCAACAAAATCATCTATGTAGGACTTAGTGTGGTTGCGGTAGATTATTTTGTCCTACTTATGTTGTGATGAAGATGTTAGTTCTTGTTACTGTGTATGTCTGCACCGTAGTTTTCTCAGTACTGTTGTTACTCATGTATGTTTATTGTTGATGTATTTTACTCTACATTGTTGCGAGTGTAGGGTGGGTTTTCCTTGGTCGATAATGCGTAGTTCTTTTGATTATTTTTTCAGTTGTATGTCTAGACTGTGTTTACCCCTGTTTGTTGCTAGAAGATGGTTGTTCTTCATTGGTTAATGTAAGTAGTAGCTATACATTATTAGCAGACTATTTATTTCCAGTTGTATGCCTCCGTAGACATGTATTTGTTATACCTGTGTATGTAGGACCTCGTTACTGTGTGCATGAAAAATTTACTTATGTGCATGCCTAGACTTGTTTACTCCTATTTGTTGCTAGAAGTTGGTTGTTCTTCATTGGTTAATGTAAGTAGTAGTTATACATTATTAGCGGGCTATTTATTTCCAGTTGTATGCCTCCGTAGACATGTATTTATTGTACCTGTGTATGTAGGACCTCGTTACTATGTGCATGAATAGTTTACTTATGTGCATGCCTAGACTGTGTTTACTCCTATTATTTTATGTTCCTGTCCACACTGTTGCAATGTACTTCTGATGGTTTCTCTTTTTGGTGTTGACATGTACTTTCATAAGTTGTTTGCTAGACATGTGAAATGGCATCTGAGGAAGGAGGAGCATACAGACGTCCATAGGCGCCACAGAGAGCCTCCGTGACTATGGGCACAAGAGGTACACCTGCATTGCGTCATTGCATGGCAGACATAAATTTATCTAGTAAGTTTTATTATTTATCAAAGCTACCATACACTAAATGCCTTTTTGATAAAATCATCAATTCATATTATGCAGGCAATAGTTCTTGAGACAGCGTCACACCTACTAATGTTCACAGAGTGGCTGGTCAACTTCCCCATATTTATGGATGGACTACGAATCTTTGGGGTATATGTTTCATAGCTTCTGATATCGAGCTTGATCACCACACGACTTTAGTTGAGCGGTCACCAAACAAACACTTTTCAGCAGTTGGTGAGATGATATTGTAAGACATGGCCATGATTCAGAATGATTGATGAGCCTATTATTAGAGCTACAATGATTGGGGAGGGGAGATGATGGCTATCTTGGCCCGATTGTTATGATGAGCTCATTGGGAGACATCTAAAGCCTGATGTAATATACCACGATCCAGTACAACCACATGTTACATCCACATTTTGCATGGGGTAGCATGCATGGACACCTTACCTTTTACGTTATGCGGTGGACATTTTATAGGGATTCATACTTGGATCTACTAGATGCTGACTTTCTGATGCAACTTAGAGCTTACATTTTGTTCACTATTAGTTGCTTCCTTCTGCCAAATACGTCTGGGTCTGAGATACATTTACAGTACTTACCGCTAATGGATGATTTGAGCTTGTTCATCATGTACTCCATTAGATTGATTGTGTTAGCACACTTGTATAGGGAGTTGAATGAGGCCACAAGGCCAAAGAGACATGGGAGGATGTGCACTACTTCCGTTTGGTTGGAGCATGTACATGTTGGGCGACCCACATTGTAGGTACCATTTTTGGTAGAGTTGGATAAGCTGAGCGTTGGTTGCAGGTGGAATGAGGGTTACCGATGAGAGATGACACATGCCCATGTTAGAGTATATAGAGATGAGCTTGATGGGCTACTACAGAGTCATGTATGACTAAGAGCACATTTTGTTCATATTTTTACCTCTACAATTATATGTATGACATTTAATTTTTCTTTCATGTTGTAGGTGATATGGGAGTCATACGGATAGTAAGTATGCACGAGAGTAGCAACTGTCTGCTTGGCTGGATAGGCTATTTGGCTCGCTAGGGTACCTTTAAGCAGTTGGAAATGAATTGAGTGGTACCTCCCAGATTGTGTACTCAGACAGTTTGGTCCGTCACCTAGAGTAGACATGGCGCCTATAGATCCTTCATTTCAGCGAGTCTATGGTCGCGGGAAGGCTGATGTTGACTTGGTTGATTATCACCAATTTTACATATCATAGTGGGAGGCCAGACATGATTCAATTATTGTCGTGGATGATGTTACACCTTACATCGTGTACATAAGGTATTATGGCCTTCCTTGTACATGCTTAGGGCTTCGACCATTCCTCCAACCACCTACTATCCTCGAGCTCCTAGAGAGAGACTAATGGTAAGCACTGAAAAATTATATGTTAATCAAATATTTATACATTATGAGTACTGAATTACATACTTGCCTCTGCAGCGAGAACATATCTTGGACACAAAATATTTTTCAGCCTTATTTTGGGAGAGACCAGGACACTGATTTTCAATATTCAATCAACACTTATGAGGAGTTATACAGGGAACTATGCAAGAATATGCACATATTAGATAGCAGGTACAGGGATATAGATGGAGCCAGTAGTTCTTCTACAACACCTTCATCTTCTCAACCACATACTATAGGATTTCATGCAGGTTCATCGTCTATACCAGATGTCGGTCCATACAGTTACCCATTTGGCACACTAGCTCCATACTCATATCAGGAAGCCATGTTCAGTCCATTTCAGTTATGGCAGGCAGCAAGCCCTCCCATGTATCCTCACGCACCGGTCTATATGTCGCATATGCACGGAGTGTACTCCACTGTCCCCTTCCAGCAATGACCATCATAGGAGATACTCAATGTTACACCCCTCTGATCCGTGAGCGGACGACTTTGGAGATGAAGCGTAGCATCGGTAACACCATTTTCAATAATCCCGGCGACCACACCTTTCAGATACTCAGTGATGCACTTCCACGCGCACACCGTCGTTAGATGTCCTCACCTGTCATCCTTAGTTGTAGATCATCTAGTAGCTTGATGACACTATTTTCTCAATGTTGTATATTTCCTATGTACATTGTATATCAAACATTATTTTTCTATGTTATATATTTTCATTCTGAGTAATTTGTATTTTGGCCTGCGGAATATCAGAGATATCTTGTTGGTATTGAACTGTCAAATTTAGAAATTTTGGAGAAGAAGGCAAGAGTTACGAATTTATTATGTTGAGTAGATATTTCAATTAGCAAACTTTATAATGATATTGCCACATCTATTGTTTTTTGTTAATATCTTCAACTGTCAAATTTCACAAGCTAAGTTAATACATCCACTATTGTTATTTTGAATCCACCCATATTCACATAAATTCTGCGTAAACGATCCAAAATTGCATCTTTACATCAACATGGAAGTCATGGGGAATTTCATGTCAATTTCAATAATACCAAGCTAAATTGACAACGAAGACCTGACATAAAATACCGTGGCGATCGCCTATTCAAAACTATGTAGACTTTTGCATTGGAAATCTGCTATGTAAGGAGCCACAATCACCTTTTTTGGTCAACATAAAAGTCATGGAGAATTTTCTACCAATTCCAATGATACTAAGCTCGCTAAATTCCAATAATGGACAACTCGACGGCCAAAACCGGTACGTACTATTCAAAAGCGTCAGATTTTTTGGACATTGGTGAAATTTGCTATGCAAGGAGCCACAATCACCTTTTTTGGTTAACATGAAAGTCATGGAGAATTATGTGGAGATTCCAATGATACTAAGCTTGCTCAATTCTGACAAAGGAAAACTCGATACATAAAAAATATATCTGCACATTTCAAAACCCGCATATTTTTTGCATTGGTGAAATCGCTACACAAAGCCCATCGCCTTTTTGTCAACATGAAAGTCATGGGGAATTTTGTTACAATTATAATGATACTAAGCTCTCTAAATTCCTACAATGGACAACTCCGGTATGGCCAAAATATCGATGGTCGCATTCACCCGATTTTCGCGTGGCTAAATCTGCTTGCAAAATCGCTTTTTTCAATCAACATCAAAGTCATGGGAAATTTGATACCAATTCTAATGATACCAAGATCGCTATATTCTAACAATGAATGACTCCAGTACGACCAAAATACCACAGCTAGTTGCACTATTCAAAATTGTGCCGCACATATTTCGCGCATTGGCAAAATCTGCTATGCAAGGAGCCACAATTGCCTCTTTTGGTAAAAATGAAAGTCGTGAAAAATTTTATTTTGATTGCAAAGATACTAAGTTTACTAAATTCCAACAACGAACGACTCTGTTATGGCCAAAATACCGCAGTTGGTCACACTTTTCAAAACTATGCCACATATTTTCTGTGCATTGGCGAAAACTGCTATGTAAGAGGCCACAATAGCCTTTTTTGGTCAACAGAAAAGTCGTGGAGAATTTCGTGCCGATTCCAATAATACAAAGCTCATTCAAGTCTAACAATGGACGACTCCGATACGGCCAAAATACCGCAGATGGTCCACAATTTTTTTAAAAAATAATTATTCTAGAGCCAGTCGCCCATTTAATGGCGACTCGCACTGACTGTGCAAGCCACGTGGCACCAGTTGTCCGTTAAACGGGTGATTGTGCCTTCTTTTAAATTTTTTTTAATGCATATTTCATTAATTATAGTTTAAAACATGGTTAGTTTAAAAATTTAGCCAATTATCAAATGGATCTAAACTCATTTGACTTCAAACCACTTGTAAATAGATTTATATTTCAATCATGAGTCCATATATAAGATCAACCAACTTCAAATCATGCTTTGAGCAAGCCATTTGACCAACTTGGGCTCACTTGACCCAAACTGACCTAAAGTACCCTTATGAGCTAAATTTTGATCCTAACCAAATTAGATTGAACCAAACTCATATTTGCCTCTCATCATGATCAACAATCACCATGGGATGATCAATCAATCAAATTGGGTCAAACCAAGTCAAACCTAAGGGTTGACCAAGTCAACACTTAACCCAAAATGAAACCTAACATAGCCAAATTCACCATAGGCCAAATTGATTGAAATCATTAATCTAAGTTCACTCATGACCTATGTTTGAACTTGACTAAGCCAACATTTAAGCCTAACCTAGCCCAATTGGCTCACTTGACCCAAGTTGACCCATTTTGACCTAAAGGGTCAAAATGTGTCAAAACTTGATCTAAGTCAAATTGATTGAAACCAATGAGTCAAGTCCATTCCAAATCACTTGTGGAACTTGACCAAAGCCTCAATTGGCCAACTACACCTAACCGAATTGACCTTAGACAACATGACTAAAGGGGACATGTTGAGCCAAAATTGAACATAACCTAAATTGATTAGAAATAAAGATACCAATCCACTCCATAAGACTAACTTAACCTAAATCTTCCCTTGACCTACCTCAAACAGGTCAAATGGGTCAAATAGGTCAACTTGACCCATTTGACCTAAATGAAGTCATATGATCCAAATCCAAAACTATAACAAATTGAATCAAACCAAAGTAACCAAAATATTTCAAATGGTCATATGAACTTGACCCAACCCTTGGTTTAACTCAATTTGACCAATTGATCAACTTGACCCAAGTTGACCCATTTTTAAATGAAAAAGCCTATCAAATGAATTCCAAATCTCATGAAACTTGGCCAAACTAGTTTCTCCACATACCCAACATATCCAAAGTGAAAATAGCAAAATGACCATCCTACTAGGCCATAGAACAAATTTTGGCTTAACCCATGGGTAATTTGGTCATACCCTCTTCACATTCACTTGAGGTTTTCCAAGCTCAAGGGGACCTAGGGAGAGTGTTGACCCAATGGGTTTGGGTCAGCCATTTGGTCCTAAGACCCATGGGTCAAAAAAATTCAAACTCCCTCTCAAGCTCAAATTCAAGCACATGGGAGTTGGCAACCCACTCCTTGGCTCAAACTGACCATGTGTACACTCTTAACAGTTAAAATAAACTCCCTAATATGATCAATTGGATCAAAATGGCATGTCCATTGCTGGTCATCCGATCCTTCAAAGGGGAGATATACTCCCCCTAAACAAACTCAAATGCATCATTTCTGAATTCGATTGAGTTCTAGCAAGACTTAGGAGCCATCAGATAGTGATAACAAGCATTTTAGTGCTCTTGCTAATTCCCCATTTCTCAGTTTTCAAATAGTGAAAACAGGGGAGCTCAATCCATTCGACTTCACATTCTTCCATTGCATTTCCTTTTGTAAGCACACCAGAATCAAGTAGAGCTCACCAAGTTCATTCCCAATTCTAAAGGCAAGAGATTGAATTGGATCAAAGCTCAAGAGGAGGTGACCCATAGGAAGATCCACCCAATCTCAAGTGCTCAAAACTTCAACAAGGCTTCATCTCTGAAGCTTCCAGAATCGATCGGTGATCACCTCCGGTGAGGTATGGGATTGTTTGACCATTAAACTTAATGTGGTGTAGAGATTTGTGAAAGAAATTTTCACCCCATCAATATTTGACCATTGGATTTGTCGCTCTCTGTCTTTAGATGATGTGGGTTGAGTTTGATTGGAAATCGAGCTTGGATCTTCCCCTTGATCATGGACTATCTCTGTTGATCAAGGGGAAGAACTTGGGAGATCTCAACTGTCCATCCGCACATTTTAGATGGACGGCTAAGATAATTTTGCATGTTAGAAATTCCTTTTACTCGTTTTAAAATGCAGGGAGATCCCAGGCCGTCCGATCAAAGGATTAAAGCATGTACGCCGCCAACCACAGTTTGGGATGTGACATTTAAGTAATCCCTCATGGAACGATGCGTGTAAAGCACGCTGACCGCCACGCATCTAGCCGTGAGCCAGGGATTAGTTAGGAATAGTTAAAATTACTAATTAATTCCTAATTAACCTAAGGATCTTCAAAAATTCATAACTCCCTCCAAAAAATTTAGAAAATTGTGAAATAAAATTCTATGGAAAGATAATTAAACATAGAACATTTTAAAATTAATTTTGATGGGTTTTAAGTTATGCTTTTTTCTAAATTTGGGTTTTATTAGAAAGTTTATTTTATTAATTACTTTTTAATTAAGCTTCTGATTAATCCCAAAATTCTTGGGTATGTTTTAGGGGATGGCTTCTGCCTCCACTAATTTTCTTGGTATTTATTGAAAGCTTAATTAGAATAATTTTATATGGTTTCCTTAATTACTTGCCTTATGTAATTAACCATAATTAGGATATGATTAGTGATTTTAACCTATGATCAGGGATGATTAAGGTCAGATCCAGTAAGTTGGAGGTTTATGAATATTTTGGGGAATTTCCCTAAGCTATTCCCTAAACCCCCTCTTTCTCCTTCCTCTTAATTAAGGGTTAATTCATTAATTATCCTCTTAATCAATTTCTAAAAATTCTAAAAGTTCCACAACTTAATTATTCTACTTTGGATAGATGCTTAGGTATTTAATAGCCTAAGTTCAATTAAGAAAAATTAAAACCCAATTCATAAGTATGAAAGGATGTTTTGAAATTACTTAAGCTAAATCCCTTAGCTTAATTAACTTTTAATTGTGAGCCAAATTGCATTAGGCCTCTTTCTTATTAGGTGCATTACAAATTTAAATTCCTTGTGGGTTTTATGTCATCTCATTGGCTCATAATTATTTTGTTAATTCTTCTAAGGTGGTGTAGGTAAGGGTTAATTAAGCTACTTAATTCATACCTTAACCTAATCAATGCATAAAAATGGATCTAATTATCTAAAAGTTCAACAAAAATATCAAACACATGTGAGAATGGGTTAGAAACAATAAACTCATCTCACCTTTTCAAAATTAAATCAAACTTCAAACTAAACAAAAATCACTTTGAAATCACTTTGATTTATTTTAAATTTTCTTATTCCATAAGAATGTCTTTAGGATTTAAGTGAAGTGAATTTGTTTACATGCTTTCATTACTTTGAATCTTTCCCCAACATGTTAAGTTATGTCATGTGATGTCATGCATTCATAATTTTGAAATTCAAATTTTAGAATGAAATTATTTACTTTATGTCAAATTTGCATGTGTTGGCTAAAGTAGAAATATGAGTGGCTATTATCACTACTAAATCAAAATTATTTTTAAAACATGTAAATTAAATACCAAATCTATAAGTATGCTACTTATATTTAAATTATGAGTTTGCATGTGATAGAATATAAAGGTATGCTTAGCATAGGTTTCCTTTCTTTCTTATGTTGGTATAGTTTTGAATAAGAGTTAGTAAGATGTAAGGTTCATTTGAAAAGAACCTAACACTTACTTAATTCATATCTATTCATCCCTATGTTATCACTAAGAAGGGTTATCTATACTCACATACATAAATTGCATAAAATAAATGAATTGATTAATGCAACTTTTGCATTCTTCTTTTCTATTTCATTTATTTTATACATATGTTTATATTTAAGGAATGTGGTATATTATTTTGGAAAATCTTGAGGTTGTGAGGCTTTAAGTAGCCCTAAGTAGGTCTTGTACCTTACACCTCTAGTTAACAATGACGTTGTACTCACTTATGCCTTTCTTACTTTCATATGTGTATGTGAAAATTTGGATAATGAAAACCCTTTATACTTAAGAAAAATCATGCATATTCAACTTCTAAATTTTCTTAAATGGATTACTTAGCATGCATCATAAAGTGTGTTAAATACTCTCATTTGCATGTATAGATATGCTTAGGTCCATCCCTATGCATGTTATATATGTTGAGAAAGAAATGAAGTAATGTGTATTTTGTGAATTTTGATTCATTTTATTTAATCTTAAAATACCTTTTTTAATAGGTTTGTTTAGATTTTATATAAACTTAGGATTGATTAAAAAAATGTAATCAAAACATTCACCTAAATGAAACTAAAATGTGAATCTACTTTAGAAATTACTTAGGTTAGGGAAGGAAAGACAGGTTCTCTTCTCTTTCCCTCTCTTCATGACTTAGTAATTAATTATAGGATCCACTTAAACCAAATCAAAAAATGAAATAAATTCAACCCAAAATAATTAAATAACTTAAATGAAACCCTCCTCTAAGTTGAACATGTTCTTCACACTTAGAAAATTTGAACCTAAAGCCATAGCTAAGCATACCACACAAGCCTTCAAAGCACACACATTAGCCTAAGTCACCACTTTTAGCTTTAGGTTAGGTCGGTGCATGGTTTGATGTTTGTTTTGTTTTGTGATATATATTTTAGACTGGATGTTAGGGTGTATGCTCATAGAATGAATGGTAGGACTCTCTTAGTCTAACTATTCTTTTCTACAGAGGATTGTGCTTAAGGGGGCGCTATCATAAATAAAAATATAAATGCTTTTGCTTGCAGACCATAGGCCAAGTGGACTTAGTCACCAATGTATGGGGTGATAAGTCTAATATCAATGCTTGAGATTTGTGTGGTTTGTTTTAAATAACCTTTGTTTTGTAAGTGTTAGTTAGATTTCCACTTTTCCTTTTCAAGTAAATTTATGCAATTAGGATTTTAGAATGACTGTTATGGGGATTAGGATGAACATTGGTCATAAGATCCTATCTTATGTACCATATGAAGCCTTGGAGCATCCACCTTCCAACCATCCAAAAGAAGAAACCAAAGAAGAAAAGAAGAAAAAAGAAATAAAGTTTGAAGACCCCCATAACAATGAGTTCTTTGCTTAATTATAATTTATTTCATTTGTAATCCAAGTTGTATAAGGGTATAGCTCGGCTACCTATATTTGATACTTTTCAAGTTTGTGTGGTGGTGCCCGACCACAACAGCCATTTATTCTTTTTGATTAGCTTTATAAATTGGTTGATGATTTGTTTAGATTTTGCATTAAGTGGCATGATTTTCCTAGTTTCTTCCTTGCTTTATGTTTATCTTGGATGTGGATTATGCTCTTTAGGGAATAAATCTTTTACCCAACTTAATAACTCAAATTAAAATTAAAAACTCATAACCTCACCTAAAGCTTAGGTTTAAAATCAAGATAAAAGAATTAGCATAGCTTGGATGAGCATTTCTTTATAATATCATGCACAAATGCATCTTATTTCACTCTTGATTGGAGAGCCTCCACCTTTACCAGAGAAATTTGGCTTGACCTTTGAGCTACATGGAAACTCACCTCCTCCCTTCAGATTTTGGCCAATAACCTTCTTTCTCATGCATTAGTCATATGAATCCTATTAGCCTGAGTCAAAATACTTGTCCAAAATAAAAATAAAATGAAATTTGAATTGCATTAGATTTAGGTCATTTGAAGCATGCCCTTTACATGATCTAGTCTCTTTAGGGAGTGAGTTTAAGGACTTAGTCTCTTTCTAAATAATAGCTTCTATCTTGCATAAGCATAAAGACTTGCCTACATGTATTTAAAATGGAGGAGTTAGTTTCCCCAGGTTGTAAGTCCAGTTGTTGGGTGGTTTTATCCTTTCTTGTGAAGGTAAACCAATTACCCTTTTCGATTTAGGTTGTGCCACTGCTAAAGCTCCTTAGATTTAGGTTCTGAGGTTGCTTCTCCCCTTTGTGGGCCATAAGCTTAATTCTTTACCTCTTAGGCATTTCCTTAATCTTGTGTTAAGGAATCTTAAGTTTTAAATTTCTAATAAAAAATATAACTCAAACAACCTAAATCAATTTATAAAATGTAAAGCCCAACTATAGGATAGTATGAGATGCTCGTTAGGTTTCCTAGCATCATGAGCATCTCCTACTTATCTCCCATTTTGTCTTCGATAATAACTCCCCCTCTCTTTGATCAATCCCATTTGATCTTTCAAAAATAAGCTAATCGATTGATAGTCCTTTCCTATTGAAATCTTTAAAGATAATGATCATTTACCTTAATCGAGAGTTTTCTTAAGGGATCCTCATTCCTGAGGATGTAATTAACTATGGGGCTTATCCATGTAGGGAACTTAATGAACCCAGTTTAAAATAAACCCTACTTTACTTTTCCATGTAAAGTAGAGGAAGAATCTCTGGTACATATGCAAACCCATCGTTCTTAAGAGTCCTTATTGAGGCGATTAGGTCCATTAAAGGATAGTGACTTCTGTCTTTCGAGATAGTACACTATTTCCTTGATGATGTACTCAATCATCTAAATAAGTACATCTATGGATCTGTGTGGCATCCTAACAAGATGAATTTCTATAGGTCTTATTTGTCTTTCTCTCAACAAATTTGAAGGCGACTATTATGGAAATTTTAAACCAACAAATTTTTCTGGTGACTCCGCTGGGGATGGTTCCTCTCTCCATTTTTGGTAAATGATCGTTGTCTTTGAGTATTGATAGTGGGTTTGTGCTTTGGTATGAATCCAAGCTATCTTTCTTTTTGTTTGCACTTAGCTCATCTCACTCTTGAGTTGAATTAACCAGCATCTTTAGGTTTTAGGACCGCATTCCTTGTTGGTCTTAAAACCCCCATTGGGTTCTCCAATGGGTAAAATGAAAATATCTAAATGAAAAGAGAAAATATTTTTACAGACTTCCTCCTTATCATTTTCATGACAAGGAAAGGTTTATCCTAAAATAATAAATCTTTCATAAAGAACTTTTCTTTTCAAAAGCACCTTTTCAAAAATGCACTTAATAAAATATTTTTCACAAAATTTTGTCACCCTCATTTAACAATTCTCATAATTGTTACATGTAGGGATTTTCAAAAATAAAACTAATAATATTTTCCAAAATCATAAATGAACATCTTCTTTCAATTCACTTTGATGAAGATTTCATTTTTAAAATAAAATGAACAATCATCTTTTCCAAAAAATCATAATGATTATCATAAAGTTTTCAAAAGCACACATGAATCTTTCTATTTCAATACACTCACACTTATTGAATGGAAAGTTCATTTGTAAACAAAATTAAAATTTTCAAAGCACCATGAACATCTTCAAATGAAGATTTCATTCCCAACGAAAAATAATAAATATCTTTTAGGAAATCCCACATATGTCTTAAGTTGGACTTCCTATTTTTCAAAAAAGCAACAATCACACATAAAACAAAAATTCCATATTTCAAAAAAATAAGATTGATCTCCATTCTACATACTTAAATTGTTGACGGAAAAGTTTTCAAAATATTAAAACTTCAACAATCATATTTCAAAAAAATTTCAAACATACATTTGGAACTTCATTTAGCATAATCAAATTTGCTAAGTGAAGTTTCCAAATCCAAAATCAAAATCAACAATCATATTTCAAAAAATTTCAAACAATATTTGGAACTTCATTTAACATATCCAAATTTATTAAGTAAAGTTTCCAAATCCAAAATCCAAAAATCTTTCAAAAACATTTTGGAATTTCACTTAACATACCCAAATTTCTTAAGTGAACCTTCCAAGTCCAAAAATCAAAATCAATAATCATATTTCAAAATTCTCTAAACACATTTGGAACCTCACTTAACATACTCAAATTTGTTAAGTGGAGTCTCCAAATCCCAAAATAAAATTTTTTCAAACACATTTTGGAACTTCATTTAACATACCCAAATTTGTTAAGTGAAGTCTCCAAATTCAAAATCCAACAAAATTTTTCAAAACACATTTGGAACTTCATTATACATTCAAATTTAAGTGAAGTTCCAAATCAAAATCAAAATCAACAATCATATTTTAAAATTTACAAAACACATTTGGAACTTCACTTAACATACCCAAATTTGTTAAGTGAAGTCTCCAAATTTAAAATCCAAAAAATTTTCTAAACAACATTTGGAACTTCATTTAACATACCCAAATTTGTTAAGTAAAGTTTCCAAATCCAAATTCCAAAAATTTTCGAACACATATTTAGAACTTCCTTTAGCATACTCAAATTTGCTAAGTAAAATTTTCAAATCAAAAATCAAACATTTTCAAAACATATTTTGGAACTTCACCTAGCATACTCAAATTTGCAAAGTGAAGTCTCCCAAGCCAAAAACAAAAAAAACTTTCAAACACTTTTTGGAACTTCTTCCCATTGCATACCAAATTTTCTAAGGAGAAGTTTCCATTTTTCA
Source organism: Cymbidium sinense (assembly GCA_021442155.1). Lineage (NCBI taxonomy): Eukaryota > Viridiplantae > Streptophyta > Magnoliopsida > Asparagales > Orchidaceae > Cymbidium > Cymbidium sinense. The sequence continues at coordinate 119,857,118 of CM038219.1, forward strand.
AAAACCAAAAATGAAATCAAAATTTTAAACACACCATTTGGAATTTCATTTAGCATACTCAAATTTTAAGTGAAATTCCAAAAAACCAAGTGGGACTTCATATACAAATTTGCTAAAGTTGAATTTCCACTTTCAATCACCTCAAAATAAATAAAAAAACACTTAGGATTCGTAGCATACCAAATTTGCTAAGGATCCTACCTTTCAAAAAATCAAAACATTCCAAACAAATGAAACACTTAGATTTTTTAGCATACTTAAATTTGCTAAGAAACCTATTTTAAAAAAAAATCAAACACACACTTAGATTCTTCACTAGCATACTTAAATTTGCTAAGTAAGAATAAATTTTCCAAAACAAAAAATAAAAAATCAATTTGACCCTTACTTACCCAAATTTGTTAAAGGAAAGGACCTCAAATTAAAAAAAAATTCAAATTCAAAACATCAATGAACCTATGGAAGCATTCTTATCAAAAAATTTGAATCCATATTTCAACATACCTAAATTTGTTGAAGTTTGGATTCATATTCAAATTCCTCTATCAATCAATCTTCTCAAATCCATTTGAACCCAACGTAACACTTCTAAGTTGTTGGATGTGGGTTCAAATTTTCAAATTCAAAATTCAAAATCTATGGAGACAGAAATCTGATACAAGTTCATTTTCTCATTGTAGATTCTTTTCACAAGATAGCGCTCAGCCAGCCATCTACAGAAATGGCCATTTAAGATTTGTCTTCACCTTCCCCATGGTATGGATCTAGCTTTAGATCGCCGACTTCCACCATACCCACCTGATTCACTTTGGTCGGGGATTTGAGGGAGCAATCACTTGTGAGGGCATTCTCACCACTCAGAGGACCAAGGTGACCGCGTAGTCATCATCGTGATACTTACCTTTGATTGATGTCTCCTCACTGAAGATAAAAGTCATGGTAGTACCACAGACTTCAGTTATAGCAAGTCATAGTTCCATCTCCGCCAGTAGCTCATCCAGAAAGTTGCTATGTTGCCTGGGCAAGACTACACTACCCTACTATCTCCCCCGCGGTAAGGCTCCCAAGTTTCTGTGTGGCTTGCCTCCCCACATTTGAGTATGGGTCTAGCTCACTCCTCCCATCCTACCCATACCCAAAGATAGAACAAGAACCATGATCAAATGGTTCACACTCTGGATAGCTAGGGAGCAAGAGGTGGCACTGACCATGGATGAGTCTCCCATCATCACTTCACCACTGGTTATAGAAAACTAGTTTCATCCTCTCTAGATCAGAGGATGTCAGAGGATTCATTCATCACCTCCTCCAGTGGTGCACTTCAGCAGCTGTGAGTAGAGGTCACACGCCGGCCTCGATCTATTCTTACATGCAGGTGAGCATGGATGCTCGTAGTCCACATTTTGACCTTTTATCATATCCCTCAGATGGGGAGGCATTCATCAGAGAGGGCCCGTGAGGCCCATACATCACATGTTACAGGAGATGAAGGTTCACCACCGCTTCTCGCCGATCAATTTTCTGCCTGCTACTACCATAATACTAAAGATTCTCTTCTCAGGGACCACCATATGAGCCTTGCATGAGAGTCGGTGTCTCCACCCCACCACTCTTCCCCTCATCCACCATCACCAATACAGGTTATAGCATCTCCCATTCCATCTAAGGCCATGAACACCGCATCCGAGGAAAAGTGCACCCCGCGTGATCCCACTATGGGGGATCCTACCTCCTACACCACCCATTAGGGTCGAAGCTCTCCGCAACCTTCCGCCATAGTGGAAAGGAGTGAGTGGCAAAGCAACATCGGTCTCCTTCACCAACTCACCATATACTGATGTGGAGATGGTGACATTGTTATGATATTCCGTGATGATAGCCACAAAGTAGGGTAGGAACATCCTAGATTATTACCCTCTTACGGTAAGTAGTATGAGTATCATTCATCTAGTGAGTACCCGCATGTGATTGACACTATAAGTGATAGGGAGGTCGGTCTCTCAATCATGATAATGATCACACCATCCTAAACTTTTGTACCGAGTTGGATCATTCTTAGATGAGATAGTTGCACATTACTTCATGGAGAAGAAGGAGATCTTGGGGTACGCTGGTCCGATGAAGAGAGAGTCAACTTAGATCTCAATGAAGATGACTTGATGTGGATTCAACCGAGTCTATGACACTGGAGGAATCTCTTCAGGGAACAACAAGCCATGGAAGGTGATGAGGTTGATCAAGAGACACTGAATCACCAACACCTCTCGAATGGTAAGAAAGACAAGCATTGATAGGATGGCACATGCTACAGGACTTGTTAGAAGTGTCGTGCTTCAAAAAATAAGCCCAGTTCATCTATTACGCCATGTTACCTGAAGTTAGTGCATGTCTTGGACCCAAGACTCTACCTCTGAGCAAGTAGCACTAGCTTGTATAGGAAGGTAGTGGAAAGTACCTCCATACAAGAAAAGACATAAAATCCATGGTTGAGCAACAGTGAAGGAAGCTTTGGCTCAAGCCTGAGAGGATCATCCAAAAGGGTAGACCCTACCCAAAGGAAGATGCTATCCAATATCCCAAGGTTTCGCCTCCTTCCTTCAAAAGCTTTGATGGCGGAAACTGAGGCAACACATAGCACATTTCGTATAATTGTTGCAACGCAGTGGCACGATGCTTTTTTTGACTTTTGTCAAGAGCCTAATGTATTTCTTTTGATTGGTATGTTGAACCTGGTTCAAGAAAGATATTTGCCGAAGTTAGAGCAACTCTTCATCAAGAGATTTGTTGGAGCTCAAGAAAGGGTTACTATGATCTCTAGCACAACAAGACCCCTGAGTCACTTATTAATTATATTCTCCGATGGCGTAACTTGAATATGAAGTGTGAACCACAGTTGTCTGGACAGCATGCCATTAAGCCATTGAGATTCTCTTAAAGAATATCCATGGCCCAGTTGCCTTCATTCTTAGGGGCTTCACTATCAAGACATTTGAGAAGCTAATCAACAAGGCATCTAGTCTACAAGGAGAGGCCAAGCAGTTGTCTTTTCAAGATTAGTTGCCTAAGCAAAAGTCGTAGAAGGTTTATGAAAAGAAGGCAGGATCAGTAGTAGCGGTTGACAAGGGGAAGCAGCCAGTTAGAGATCAGTCTAAGAGACCACGACCTCAGCAGCCTCCACCTCCTTTTCCACCATCGAGGCAACCCTATCGGCCTCCATCGTAGCCTCCACCATAGACAGCCCACCTCAGCCATTCCACCAACAAAGGCATGCATACCGCTGTGTAGCTATGGTCCACCTACTCTTTAGATAAGTTAAACAAACCTTATTCTTTTAAGAGGGAGGTAATCAAGATCTTTAAGAATCTCTTAAAGAAACCTGACAGCTACCCAAGCCTAGAGCCAGGAAGTAAAAGTCATGATCCAAACTTTCTTACCACCATGCTAGCCACATTTTGGAGGATTGCTTCACATTCAAGGACTAGCTTGAACACAAGTTTCAAGATCGTGTTATCCCAAAGGAATACCTTATGGAACAACCTTCTAGTTCCATTAGGGTAATCCTTGGGATACAAGTGATCCTACCAAAACCAAAGAAGGTTGGGACATTTGTCTAAAACCTCTAAGAAAATAATTTAGAAGATCAAGAAGCTTTCCTAGATGTCTGAGTCACCAAACCTCCAACACCAAGGAAGGTTTGCAAGTCGTGCCAACTCTAGAAAGTGGGAGCTCAAGAAGAAGAAAGATGTAAGATATGTCACCGATAGCCCTTTAGCTCAGCCACCGACTATTTCTAGCCTCCAGGCCAGTTTTCCACACTGACTTCTTCCATTTCTAGCTCTTCTATTTCTTCTACTAGTAAACTGTAGATATAAGGGCATCAAATCCCTTACTCCACTTACTCTACTTAACTTATACTTTGTACCTCCAAATAATTTCAAGAAATTGAAGAATAAAGCTACTTTAAATTACATCTGTGTCTCTTCTGATGAGTTGTCTTCTTCTATTCCTAATGATAACTCTTCAAGTTTAATTAACTATAATAATTTGATCTTCCTCTGATCTGAGTTGGACTTTCCAACTCAATACTGGGTTCACCTCTTGAGATAGACTTGGAATCATCCGACTGAGAGTCCCATAGAGAAGTCAGGTGAGCTAAGTGCGTAGAACCTTCCACCACCTTGCCTCAAGAGATTATCAAGTCAACCTCCAGAGTGGCAAGGTTCTACCTCCTGGCACCTCAAGATAGAGGGAAACAAGTCATTGTCAAGATCGAGAAGCCCTTCCACAAGATGCTCCACCCTTGGATATGCTTGTGGAAGACCCAAGGTGGACTACAACATCCTTTCTCATCTAAGAAAGTCATCTAAGCTAAGCATATATGATGCCCTTGTCTTATCCAAAGAGATGAGGAATCACTAATCAAGGCTTTCCTTGATCCTAAATATGCTTAGCTCAAATGGCTATAGGTGAGGAAGCACATGCAAAAGAAGCCCAAGGGATCACCTTCATAGATGAAGACCTTCTGGGGACTTGGAGCACAACCGCCTCTATACACAAGGAACATGGACAGTTCACACTCGTGGTTCTCATGGATTCAGTGCATCGTGAACATTATGTCTAAAGACCCTTGCCTATTTAAAGATCAACATCTCTACACACCGAGGAGATGGATGATGTTGAGAGGATTCAATGATCAAGGTGAGCTGCTTTAGGTTCTATAGTGTTACCTTGGAGATAGGTGACGAAGATCAAGCCAAGTTCTATATCATTGATTCAAATACTTCATTCACTATTTTGCTTGGTAGGCCTTGGATACATTAGAACAAGATCATTCCATCCTCTCTTCATCAATGCATCAAGTTCAAAAAAGATGAAATTGAGTACCGTGTCATGGGGATGAAAAGCCATTTTCGCTAGAGAGGTTGAGATGAGGATCCTTACTTCCCTCAAAACACCTTTCTGTGAACTTGGAAAAATTCAAAAAGCAAAAGAAAAGAAAATAAAGCAAAAGAAAAGATAAAAGAAAATGAAAAGAAAATAAAAAGTCCAAGTGAACAAGAAAGGGGAATTGAAGAAGAAGTATGATATCACATTCCACCCATAATTCATTCCATCATATGACATGTGGGTATGGCTCAACCTCCACCAAGTAGAGGTAGTAAAAATAGAGGCATTCTAGAGGTAAGACCCCTAGTTGGCCTTCACCAATAGGTCATGTTCTCATAGAGTACCTACTATTCACATAGACTTGGAATCCAAAGGATGAGTCTAATGTGATTAGTATACCGCCCAACCCTCTCAGGGTTCCATTGAGGTGACTTTGATCCTAGAGAAAGACCGTGCCTCCAAGCAAAGCAAAGTATTCAAATCTAGTTTATGTGAAACTATAGGTAGCTTGGGAACCTTAGCTCTTACCTTACTTTCATCTCAAAAAGTTAAAGGTTTAGTAGTTAAGGAAGCCCCTAAGTCTTCCAATGACATGAAGAAGAAGTTCTTTTGGGATCATCTCTCAAGCCCCTAACTTGATGTAGGACTTGAGGAAGATACTTTTAAAGAATTAATGGAATTACCTTTTGACTTTTACTCACCTTGTGTTCAAAATCTTATATAGAAAGGTTTAGTTCCTCACACATGGTCCAAGCATCATACTTCAAAAAGCTATGGAACAATACGTGGAAGCACAATCAAGAGCAAGACTAGATTTGGTATAATGGGTCCATGATGATGAAGATTATTGTTCAAACCATTTGAAATCGATAGTTCTTCTCACACATCCCCAACTCTTTTGAGAATGTGTTTAGAAACTTCAAATGATCCAGATGATCTCCAAGTCAAAGTGGCACCGCCAAAATTTAAAGACGAGATTCATTCAACAATCGACAAGCTTAAAGAAATCAACCTCGGGACTCATCCGACATACATCGCTCATTAGAATGAAGAAGAAACCAATGACTTAGTTAGCTATTGATTGAGTTTAAAGACTACATGGAGTTATGAAGAAATGCTCGATTCTCCTAATGTAGCACCATAAGCTAGCAATAGACCAACGCTTACCCCTATTAAGTAAGCTCCTAGATGCATTAGAAAATTGAACAATAGTCATTTGAAGTCAATAAATTGATCGATGTTAGTTTCATCGTGGAAGAAAAATATTACCTGTTAGCTAGTTATCCCAATTAAGAAGAAGAATGGCCAAATTATTTGCATCAATTTTAGGACTTAAATAACCCAAGGATGAGTTTCCTTCCTATACCGAATTAATGGTGGCCTCATCTCATGCCTTTTCTTTATGGATGGGTCATCTGCTATAACCAAATCAAGATGTCTCAAGATGAAAGAAACACTACTTTTGAACCCGATGAATCTTCTTATAGGGTCATGCCTTTCGTTAAAAATGTGGTTCTACATACCAATCATGACTAGATTCAATGAACTCATCCATCATCGAGTGCTATGTTGATGATCTAGTAGTCAAGAGTAGGAAAGGAAGACCGCCTTTGACTTGAGAGTAGTTTGAACGATAAGATAATATAACCTCAAAATGAATCAAGTGTGCATTCGTGAGTTGCTTCAAAGAAATTCCTGGGTTTGTTGTTCACACGGGAATAGAAATAGATCCTGAAAATATTAAAGCTATCTTAGAAATGCCACCTCCTAAGAGTTTAACTCAAGTCAGATCCTTTCAATGATGGCTGGCATATCTAAGTTGCTTTATCTCAAACTTATCGAGGAGATGCAAGCCATTCTAAGTACTTGTCAAAAAGGATGTCGAGTTCAAGTGTGATGACAAGTGTCAGCACACTTTTGAAGACATCAAAGAGTACTTGGTGAAGGTAGTATCAAAAGCCACTCATTTTACACCAATTGATGACTCTCGACTTTGTTGGCCCAAGCCAATAATGAAGGGAAGGAGAGCACTCTACTACCTTAGCCATCTGATTCGCTAAAGCAACTATCCACTTTGAAAACATTTTTTGATTTTACTTTCAAAAGCTATGACACTATATGCTTTCATAAGGTGAACTAATCTCAACCAATAATCGTAGACTCATGACATGCCAACACTTTTCTGACGAATATTGGTCCATGATACTTGATTTCATTGCATCCCTCTCAGGTAAAAGGAGCACTGATTTCAGGACACCACTTCCTACCGATTCTCGCTTGTGATGATCTCCTCGATGAACAAATCATGAACTTAGGAGGCTACAATGGGAGATGTATTTTATGGTGCTACTTCTTTTGTGAAGCACCATGATCTATTCTCAAGAAAGGTATGGAATAGTTCTAACCCAAATGTGATGAGATTCTCATACTAGAACATCAACAATGAAGTAGTATCACTTTGATTGGAGTCCATCACTCCAAGAGCATCAACATCTTTGAGATTCTTAGGTCATCAAAGATTGTGTAAAGTTCTCAAACTGCTTTGTCATTACTACAGTATACCATGAAGCTAAATGATTCTAAGTCACCATCTGCCAAGGTCTGAGAGATCATGTAGCAGATGCTTGGCAAACTTCCAAAGAGTTGGCATGTCAAGATGATTTCATTTCAATAAGGGTCCAAAATGACAAGTCATATTCTTATTAATGTTGAACTCATCAAGACTTTCTCTTGAAAGGTCATTGCCAAAATGGACAAGGAGCTAGATTGATAAACCATACTTGAACACCGAACTATTTCAAGAAAAGTCCTAAGCCCATCAGTGAAATGAGAGCTCTACGCTTGTTGATGGCACTATACCACCATTCCCTAACAAATGTGGTTACGCTGATTAGAAAAACATGAAGCTCTTGGCATTAATTGAGTACAGTGTCTATGTGAAGCTCATCAAGGGTCCAAGATGAAGATGAAGATCAAAGACTTGGATACTATCTTCTATGATCAAGATTGCATGGAGTAGGGAGATGCCATCAATGTCGTGCAATGTGGTCACCAACCACCAATATCTACATACAATGGCCATTGAATATCAACATTGTATCGAGAGATCTTCCAAGGGGCATCGCCATCTTGCCAGCTACTTTTCCAAGTGGGTGGAAGCTATCCTTGAGAGTCATACCACATGCTTCAATTTTTCAAGAACCATATCGAGGTTAAGCATAAATTATATATGATAATGGTATGATTCAAAAGTATGAAGATAAATGCCAAAAGACACGATATAGATGGAGATACTCCACCATGTACTACCCTAGAGAAAATGGCTTACAAGATTCACACAACTCTCATCGATAGAGAAGAAGACTCTGATGACACAGATAGTGGAATGAGTAGTTGTGAAGTTGTGAACCTCCACACCACATATCAACTACCAACCACCCCATTCTTGTGGTTCAATCCATTCTTCCTTAAGTTCAACTATGGGATTTGCCAACATTGTAGGTCCAATCGATCTTCCTTCTTCCAAGGGGCATCATTCATCTTAGTCCACACTACTTTTCCAAGTGGAAGCCATCCCACTCGAGAGGTCACAAATGTGCTTGCTTTTTAGAACCATATCGTATATAGGTTCGGGTGCCTCGATGAATTATATCCGATAATGGTAGTACATTCTGAAGATCAACAGCTTAGTAAGACAAGGTATAGATTGGAGATACTCCACCATCTACTCTAGAGCAATGGTTTAGAAGCATTCAACAAAACTCTCATCCATATATGAAGAAGACTCTGATGACAATAAATGATAGTGGAAAGCTTGGTTGAAGCCTGGCCTACCGCACCATACGAACTCCAACTCGCCTACCCCATTTTTCTTAGTGTATGGGTCCGTCGCTTCCTTTAGAAGTTCAACTCCCATCACTAAGGATAGCATTGGGTAACAAGATCACTACAAAGCATAATGCAAAGTTGCAGTTAGAAGAGCTCGAAGGTTTGGAGGAGAGTCATGCATGCCAAAATCTCAAGTTGTACAAAGCCAAAATGATTCAAGCTCATACAAGTCGGTCCCAGGTCTTTTTCGAGTAGAGAACTTGTGTTAGTCCTAAGGAGAAATTGCCCATCAAAAGATGGGAGGCAAGTTTGAACCCACTTGGGAAGGCCCCTATGTCATAGAGAAGGCCTACCAAGGAGGATCTTATCAACTTATTGATTGTAAAGGGGAACACCCAATGCTTTCAATTAATGGGCTCTATCTAAAGAAATATTACCCATGAAACAAAATATGTTTGAAAATAATCATTAATAAAAAGAACAAAATATGATTCCATTCATCAAATCTTCTCTACTTTCAAAGTGTTGTTTACTTATCTTGCAAATCCGATGTGACATGTTTAGGGTAAGCGTAAGAGTCCCCCAGTGGCATCCTATCCCTCTATCATAACACAAACATAATTTTTTGACTCCATTAGAATAGGTGTAAGATAATCCGAGAGGAATCCTATTTCAATTAGCACAACTAAGTTATGTGTGAGAGAACCCAAGCGGCATCCTTTCTTAGTGGGAATCTTTTTTACCATCTGTGGCATCGTTTCATCAAACCTTTAATGTGTTTAAGATAGGTGTAAGAGTCCCCCAGAGGCATCCTATTCATTTTAACACATGCATAAAATAAACACAATTTTTTTGTCTCAAGCTACTTTGATGTGGGAGCAATCCCCTATGACACTCTCTCATTAGCTGCTCTAGGTCGAGTCTACATGCTACCTTGCTAGTATGTCACCCCAGTGGTCACTTATTTAGAGGATGTGAGTCCCTGCGCTTTCTTCTAACTTGATCATTGCAAACCAAAGAGCGCCTTGTTAGTATGGTTTGCTTCACTACCCAGCCAATAAGCTACCTCATGATTGACTTCATTTAAGAAGATGTGAGTCCTCATGCTTTCTTCTTAAACTAGCCATCATGTTCTAACTAAGTTGAGTGTATTTGAGGTTTAGGATAAGTCCCCCAAAGGCTCCTTTCCTCTTGAGTACTTTTGAGTTGATATAAATCCCCCAGTGGCATTCATTCACTCTAGCCTGATATAACAGCCAAAGACAAACTATCACAGCAGTCAATTCTTCTATAGGAGGATGTGAGTCCTCAAGCTTTCTTCCTAGGCTAATTTTTCCAAACTGACAGGAACTTTAGGTTGGTTGATGTTCACTATGCTTGAAGCGAGTCACCTCTTGGCAGATATGACTCCTCCTGCTTTCTCCTTGAGTTGGACATCGAATACCTATTGGATATGACTAGCCATATCATCTTCTCTAGGGTGTTGGATTAAGCCCTTACCAACCCCATCCCTTGTGGGCATTTTATTTGGATCAAGTCCTTTGTGACCCTGGTTAGACACTACCCGGGTTACTTTTGGATTGGACAATTCCTCTTTCCTAATAACCACCCCTGTTATTGGAGAATTTATTCAGTGGATGCGATTCTCCCTTGGTTCAAGAATCTAAGATAGTCTAGTGATATAAGCTCCTTCTCGCTTGATCCTCACAAACTAGGTCCATGATAAATAACTAAATAAAAAAAAAACAAATTAATTCCCTGGATTAAGAATTCAAGCCCCAAAGGGCTTTCCCAAAGCATCATCTTAGCAAGATAACTATAGAATTGCTAACTACTGAAGGAGATAAATCCTTGTTATCTCACTCTATAGCTTGGGGTTCAATCTATTTTGATTAAGAGTTACACAGATTCTCAAAGATGTAACATGATGCATTCTTTTCGATGATTATCGCAAAACCACTAGCACTCTAGGTTGGTTCAATTAAAGCAATCGATCACCCCTATTTTCTAGTGGAAGATGTGAGTCCCCAGCTTTCTTCCTATAAATTGATCATTGCAAACCAAAGGCACTCCGTTGGATAGTTCTCCATCGGAAGTTGTTTCCCTTTGGTTTAGAACTGAGATAGGTCTAGGTGATATAAGATTCTTCAGTTTGAACCATCAAACCAAGAAATCCATCAAATCAAAAAAAAAATCTAAAATGAAATCATCTTGACTATCTTGAGTTGATCTAAGTCCCAATGACATTCACTCAATAGCCCCTAGTTGTTCAATCTGCTTGCCAATGCCCAAAGAATCTCCTTACTTGGAGGATGTAAGCCTACTATGCTTTCTTCTTAGTACATTTACTATATACTGAAAGGCATCCCTTCGGTTGGTTAATTTTACTATGTGCTTAGTAGACTACCCCTTTGGATTAGTAAATCTAAGTTAAGCCTTGGCCTCCGTGGATCATACTTAGTGCAGTCTATTGCAAACCAATAGTGGTCATCTTAAAATTCAAACCTAATAAGTTCAACCCTCTTCCCAAGTGAAATAAATTAAATCTTTTTCTCCTCAATGAGAATCAAATCAAACTGTTCATCCCCTTATCGATGACTTGAACCTTCTTCCCTAAAGGAAGGTTCACACTCTATCCCTTAGTGGATTCCTTTCCTCTCTCTTATGTCTTGGACATTAGTAGAGCCACATTACACTAAGTTCTAGATTCTTTCTTTGTTTTGGTTCAAGGATAGATTATTTATGTTAGTACTTGTGATCTCTCGGTGTTGTTGATCATTTCGGTCAACACCAATATGTGTGGTGTTCCTTGTCAACACCACACCTATTGGCCTTTTGACCTCATTTTTTATAATGAGCTCTCAACCTCCATCTTAGCTTAGGACTTCTCTTAGATTTAAGAGTTTCTTAGTCTTAAGACACATCTAATGTGATTAGGATACTCAAACTACCTCTAGAGACTTAGAAGAGTTAGCCATGGAATAAGTCGCCAGTGTTAGGAAAACTTTCCTACCCTTTTGCTTAAACCATTCCTCACTTTCCTTCTTTCAAGTCAAACTCAAATCAATTCTATTTTATTTTCCAAACTAAAAATCTATTCCATGATTCAAATCCATGATTGAAATCATGATTGAAACCCATGATCAAATCAAAAAATTCAAGTCTAAATTTTGCCTATTAGGACTTAACCAAAATCATGATTCAAACCTATTCAAACCTTTGAGATTTTCTCATAATCCATTTATATTCTCATTTATATTCATATATATAAATGAAATATAAATTCAAATCAATCCAGCCAAACTCAAAATTTTAAATCAATTGATGAATTTTCTAAGTCCCTTAATTTTCATTAATGGACTTAGCCAAAATTAATCAAATCATTTCAAATCTTGATTTTCAAAACTCATTTATATTCTCATTTATATTCACATATATAAATGAAATATAAATATAAACCAATCAAAGCAAATCAAACCCACCAATTAAATTCTAAATTTAAAATCCGTGAAATTTTCCTTAAGTCCCTTAATTTTTCCATTAATGGACTTAGCCAAAATCATGATCTAATCAATTCAAACTCAGGGGATTTTCTCAAAACTCATTTATATTCTCATTTAAATTCACATATATAAATAAAATATAAATATAAATCAATCAAATCAAAGGCATAAATTAAATTCCAATTTAAAATCTCTTTAAGTCATTAATTTTCCATCAATGAACTTATCCTAAATCTTGATCAAACCATCTCAAAGTCATGGGATTTTCTCATAACTCATTTATATTTTCATTTCTATTCACATATATAAATGAGATATAAATATAAATCAATCAAACCAAATTCAAAAAATTCAAACTTCAAACTCTAAAATTTTTCCTAAGTCCCTTCAATTCTTCTTAATGGACTTAGCCTAAATCATGATTAAAGCACTTCAAATCCTTGAAATTTTCTCATGATCAATTTATATTATCATTTATATTCACGTATATAAATGAAATATAAATTCAAACAATCAAAACCTATTCCAAAAATCAAACTCAAATCAACTCTAAATCCAATCTAAGTCTTTCAAGTCAAAATCTTGAACTTAGCCAAATCATTTTCCAATCAAGCTAGACTCTTGATTTTCTCTCATGATTCAATCAACCCTACAATCATGAGCTCATACATAAACCTAAACTTCAATCAAACAATCAAAACCTAGTTCCAAAATCAAACCCAAAACCCTTTCATATTATTCCTTTGAATATGAAATTGTCAAATGGATCTAAACCCATTTGACTTCAAACCACTTGTAAATGGATTTATATTTCAATCATAAGTCCATATACAAGATCAATCAACTTCAAATCAAGCTTTGACCAAGCCATTTGACCCACTTAGGCTCACTTGACCCAAAGTGACCTAAAGTACCTTATGAGCCAAATTTTGATCCTAACCAAATTGGATTGAACCAAACTCATATTTGCCTCTCATCATGATCAACAATCATCATGGGATGATCAATCAATCAAATTGGGTCAAACCAAGTCAAACCTAAGGGTTGACCAAGTCACTTAACCAAAATGAAACCTAACATAGTCCACCATAGGCCAAATTGATTGAAACCATTGATCTAAGTTCACTCATGATATGTTTGAACTTCACTAAGCAACATTTGAGCCTAACCTAGCCCAATTGGCTCACTTGACCCAAAGTTGACCCATTTTGACCTAAAGGGTCAAAATGTGTCAAAACTTGATCTAAGCCAAATTGATTGAAACCAATGGGTCAAGTCCATTCCAAATCACTTGTGGAACTTGACCAAAGCCTCAATTGGCCAACTCACCTAACCTAGCTAATTGACCTTAGACCCAACATGACCTAAAGGGGTCATGTTGAGCCAAAATTAAACTTAACCCAAATTGATTGGAAACAAAGATACCAATCCACTCCATATGACTAACCTAACCTAAACCTACCCTTGAACTACTTCAAATAGGTCAAATGGGTCAAATAGGTCAACTTGACCCATTTGACCTAAATGAAGTCATATGAACCAAATCTAAAACTATACCAAATTGAATCAAACCAAAGCCACCAAAACATTTCAAATGGTCATATGAACTTGACCCAACCCTTGGTTTGACCTAAACTGACCAATTGGTCAACTTGACCCAAGTTGACCCATTTTGACCTATATGGGTCAACATGAGCCAAACCCTATCAAATGAATTCCAAATCTCATGAAACTTGGCCAAACCTAGTTTCTCCACATACCCAACATATCCAAAGTGGAAAAATAATAAAATGACCATCCTACCCCTAGGCCATAGAACAAATTTTGGCTTAACCCATGGGTAATTTGGTCATACCCTCTTCACATTCACTTGAGGCTTTCCTAAAAGCTCAAGGGGACCTATGGAAGAGTGGTATACCCAACCCAATGGGTTTGGGTTAGCCCATTTGGTCCCTAGACCAAACCCGACCCAATGGGTCAAAATTGAAAATTCAAACTCCCTCTCAAGCTCAAATTCAAGCACATGGGAGGTTGGCAATCTGCTCCTTGGCTCAAACTGACCATGTGCACACTCTTAATAGTCAAAACAAACTCCCCAATATGATCAATTCGATCAAAATGGCATGTCCATTTCCAGCCATACAATCCTTCAAGGGGGAGATATACTCCCCCCTAAACAAACTCAAATGCATCATTCCTGAATTTGATTGAGAAAAAGACTAGAGCCATCGAGAGTGATAGAAGCATCCTGAGCTCTTCTTCATTTCTCAATTTTCAAACGGAAAAGAGGGGAGCTCAATCCATTAGCCAACTTCTTCCACACTACAATCCATTGCAATTCCTTTTGCAAGCATACTTAGGTGACCAAGTCAAGCTCACCTAAGTTCATTCCCAAGTTCTAAAGTTAAGGGAGGATTAAATTGGATCAAAGTCAAGCCCAAGCTAAGGAGGAGGTGACCCATAGGAAGATCCACTCAACCTCGTGCCAAGAAGGCTTCGCCTCAACCAAACAAGCTTCTAAGGGAATCGAAGCCTGATCACCTCGTGAGGTATGGGATTTTGACCATAAACTCAATGTGGTGTGGAGCTTTGTGAAAGAAATTTTCACCCCATCAATTTAATATGGATTTGTGCCTTTATCTTTAGATGGGTTGAGTTTGATTAATCCATGATGATCGAGCTTGATCTTCCTTGATCATGGACTCCTCTTGATCAAGGGGAAGAACTTGGGAGATCTCAGCCGTCCATCCGTTAATTTTAGATGGATGGCTGAGATAATTTTTCACGCTAAAAATTGCTTTTACCCATTTTAAAGTGCAGGGAGATCCCTGGCCATCCGATCTTTGATCTCGATGAGGATTAAAGTGCCATCCGCCCTCCATTTGGGATGACATTTAAGTAATCACTGATGCATGTAAAGCACGACTAATCACGCGCGTTGAGCTATTAGTTATAGTTATTTAAAATTAATTAATTCTAATTAACTGATCTTCTAAAATTTATAACTCCCTCTAGAAAATTTAAATAAATGTGAAATAAAATTCAATGGTAAGAAAATTAAACTTATAATATTTTAAAATTAATTTTGATGGGTTTTGGGTTATGCTTTTTTCTAAATTTAGGTTTTATTGGAAATTTTATTTTGCTAATTACTTTTTAATTAAGCCTCTGATTAGTCCCAAATTTCTTGTGAATGTTTTAGGGGATAACTTCTACCTCTCCTAATTTTTTTGGGATTTATTGAACGTTAGATTATAATAATTGCATATTGTTTCCTTAATTACTCTCCTTATGTAATTAAGCATAATTAGGATATGATTAGTGATTTTAACCAATGATCAGGGTTGATTAAGGTTATATCCAGAAAGTAGGAGGTTTATGGAATATTTTTGGGGCATTTCTCCTAAGTTATTCCCTAAACCCCTCTTCTTAATCTCTTAATTAAGGGTTAATTCATTAATTATCCCCTTAATCAATTTCTAAAAATTCTAAAAAGTTCCATAACTTAATTAATCTACTTTTGGTAGATTCTTAGGTGTTTAATAGCCTAAGTTCAATTAAGGAAATCAAAACCCAATTCATAAGTATGAAAGGGTGTTTTGAAATTACTTAAGCTAAACCTCTTAACTTAATTAACTTTTAATTGTGAGCCAAATTGCATTAGGCCTCTTTCTTATTAGGTGCATTATGAATTCAAATTCCTTGTGTGTTTAATGTCATCTCATTAGCTCATAATTATTTAGTTAATTCTTCTAAGGTGGTGTAGGGAAGGGTTAATTAATGCTTAATTCATACCTTAACCTAATCAATAAAAAATGGATCTAATTATTTAAAAAATTAAAAAAAATATCAAAACATGTGGAATGGGTTAGAATAACAAACTCATCTCACCTTTTCAAAATTAAATCAAACTTCAAACTAAACAAAAATCACTTTTAAATCACTTTGATTTATTTTAAACTTTCTTATTCCATAAGAATGTCTTTAGGATTTAAGTGAAGTGAATTTGTTTACATGCTTTCATTACTTTGAGTCTTTTCTGAACATGTTAACGTGTATGTCATGTGATGTCATGCATTTATAATTTTGAAATTTAAATTTTAGAATGAAATTGTTTACTTTATGTCAAATTTGCATGTGTTGGCTAAAGTAGAAATATGAGTGGCTATTATCACTACTAAATCCAAATTATTTTCAAAACATATAAATCAAATACCAAATCTAGAAGTATGCTACTTATATTTTAATTATAAGTTGGCATGTGATAGAATATAAAGGTATGCTTAGCAAAGGTTTTCTTTATTTATTATGTTGGTATAGTTTTGAATAGGAGTTAGTAAGATGTATGGTTCATTTGAAAAGAACCTAACACTTACTTAATTCTACACCCTATTCATCCCTATGTTATCACCTAAGAAGGGTTATCTATACTCACATACATAAATTGCATAAAATAAAATGAATTCATTAATGCAACTTTTGCATTCTCCTTTTCTAGTTCATTTGATTTATACATATGTTTGTATATAAGGAAAGTGGTATAGTAGTCAGGACAACCCCAAGGTTACAAGACTTTAAGTATCCTAAGTAGGTCTTGTATCTTACACCTCTGATTAACAATGGTGTTATACTCACTTATTCCTTTCTTACTTTCATATGTATATGTGAAAATTTGGATAAGGAAAACCCTTTCTACTTAAGAAAAATCATGCATATTCAACTTTTAAATTTTCTTAAATGGATTACTTAGCATACATCATAAAGTGTGTTAAATACTCTCATTTATATGTATATATATGCTTAGGGTCCATCCATATGCATGTTATATATGTTGGGAAAGAAATGAAGTAATGTGTGTTATGTGAATTTTGATTCATTTTATTTAATCTTAAAATACCTTTCTTTTTGAATATGTTTGTTTAGAGTTTATCTAAACTTAGGATTTATTAAAAAAAATGTAATCAAAACATTCACCTAAATGAAACTAAAATGTGAATATACTTTAGAAATTACTAGTTAGGAAGGAAAGAGAAGTTCTCTCTCTTTCCCTCTTCATAACTTAGTAATTAATTATGATCCACTTAAACAAAATCAAAATATGAAATAAAATCAACCAAAATAATTAAACAACTTAAATGAAACCTCCCCTAAGTTGAACATGTTCTTCACACTTAGAAAATTTGAACCTAAAGATAGCTAAGCATACCACACAAGCCTTCAAAGCACACATTAGCTTTCTAAGTCATGACTTTAGCTTTAGGTTAGGTGCATGGTTTGATGTTTGTTTTGTTTTTGATATATGTTTTAGACTGGATGTTAGGTGTATGCTCAGAATGAATGGTAGGATGCTCTTAGTCTAACTATTCTTAGAGGATTGAAAGGGCAATTATCATAAAAAAATATAAATATTTTTGTTTGCAAGTGATTTATACCCCTAAGCATAATCCATAGGATAGGTGGACTTATTCACCCATGTGTGAGGTGATAAGTCCAATATACATGCTTGAGATTTTTATGGTTTATTTTAACTAACCTTAGTTTTGCAGGTGTTAGTTAGATTTACACTTTTCCTTTTCATGTAAATTTGTGCAATTAGGATTTTGGAATGATTATTATGGGGATTAGGATGAACATCAGTCATTAGATCCTATCTTGTGTACCATGTGAAGCTTTGGAGCATCCACCTTCCAACCATCCAAAAGAAGGAACCAAAGAAGAAAAGAAGAAAGAAGAAATAAAGCTTGAAGACTCCCATAATAATGAATTCCTTGCTTAATTGTAATTTAATTCATTTCTAATCTGGGGTGTATAAAGGTAGAGCTTGGCTACCTATATTTGATAATTTTGGAGTTTTTGCAGTGATGTCTGACCATAATGGTCATTTATTCTTTTTGCGATTAGCTTTATAAATTGGTTGATGATTTGTCTAGATTTTGCATTAAGTGGCATGATTTTCTTAGTTTCTTCCTTGCTTTATGTATATCTTGGATGTGGATTAGGCTCTTTAGAAAAAAGTAAATATTTTACCCAACTTAATAACTCATAACCTAACCTA
This sequence comes from Cymbidium sinense, assembly GCA_021442155.1. NCBI lineage: Eukaryota > Viridiplantae > Streptophyta > Magnoliopsida > Asparagales > Orchidaceae > Cymbidium > Cymbidium sinense. The sequence goes on from CM038219.1 coordinate 119,875,391, forward strand.
AAGCTTGGGCTTAAAATCAAGATAAAAGAATTAGCAACCACTTTGCTGGATAAGCATTTCTTTTGTATCATCACACAATGCATCTTATTTCACTCTTGATTGAGGGCTTCCACCTTTGCCAGAAATTTGGCTTGACCTTTGAGAGCCATGGAAACTCACCTCCTCTCACCCATTTTGGCCAATAACCTTCTTTCTCATCATTAATTATATGAATCCTATTAGCTGAGTCAAAATAATTGCCCAAAATAAAAATAAATGAAATTTTAATTGCATTAGATTTAGGTCATTTGAAGAATATCCTTTACATGATCTAGTCTTTTTAGGGAGTAGGTTTAAGGTGAAGTCTCTTTCTAAATAAATAACAGCCTAGCTATCTTGCATAAGGATAAATACTTGCCTACATGTATTTAAAATTGTATGAGGAGTTAGTTGGAGGCCACCCTCAGGCGGTTGTAAGTCCAAGTTATGAAGGCAAATCAATTACCCATTTTCACCTTAGATTTAGGTTATATTTTTGGCCCTTGCCAAAGCTCCCTAGATCTAGATTCTGAGGTTGCTTCTCCCCTTTGTGGGCGATAAGCTTAATTCCTCACCTCTTTGGAATTTCCTTAATCTTGTGTTAAGGAATCTTAAGTCCTAAATTTCTAATGAAAAATATAACTCAAACAAACTAAATCAATTTCTAAAATGTAAAGCCCAACTATAGGATTGTGTGAGATGCTCGTTAGGTTTCCTATCATCATGGGCATCTCTTACTTATCTTCCATTTTGGCTTCAATAATAACTCCCCCTCTTTGATCAATCCCATTTGATCTTTCAAAAATAAATCAATCGATTGATAGTCCTTTCCTATTAAAATCTTTAAAGACAACAATCAATGGATCCTCAATTCTTAGGATGTAATTAACTATGGGGGCTTGCCCCTGTAGGGAACTTAATAAACTCGATTTAAAATAAACCTTTTTTACTTTTCCATGTAAAGTAGGGGAAGAATCTCTGGTACATATGCAGACCCATCATCTTTTAGAGTTCTTATTAAGGTGATTAGGTCCATTAAAGAATAGTGACTTCTATCTTTCGAGATAGTACACTATTTCTTTGATGACCTACTAGATCACTTGAATAAGTACATCTATGGATCTACGTGGGGTCCTAACAAGATAAATTTCTATAGCTCTTGTCTTTCTTTCTCTCCATAGATTTGAAGGCAACTCCTATGGAAATTTTAAACCAACACTTGTACATATAAATTACATAAACTAAAATAAATCAACCAACACAAACTTTTGCATCCTTTCTTTTCCATTCATTTCTTTTGTACATGATTATATTTAAAAAAGTGGTATATTAGTCCGACAACCCTGGTTGAGGATTTGCCCTATGTAGGTCTTGTACCTTACACCACAACAATGGTCATTCACTTATGCCTTTCATACATTCAGTGTATGAAAATTGGATAAGAGACCCTTTTCATTTAATGAAAATCATGCATTAAGCATTCAAATTTTCTTAAGTAAACTACTTAGCATTCATTATAAAGTGCATTTCTCATTTGTATGTATAGATGTGCTTAGATTCATCCATATGCATGTTATACATGTTGGGAAGCAAATGAAGTGATGTGTGTTTTGTGAATTTAGTTCAGTTTACTTAATCTTAAAATGCCTTTCTTTTTGAATAGGTTTGTTTGGAATTGATCCATACTTAAGATTAATTAAAACACATAATAAAACATTCACTAAACCAAACTAAACATAAATCCACTTTGGAAATTACTTAAAGTAGGGAAGGAAAGAGAAGTTCTCTCTCTCTTCTCTCTCTTTAAAACTTAGTAATTAATTGTATGATTCATTCAAACCAAATAAAAAATACAAAATAAAATCAACCCAAATCAGAAAAATAACTTAAATGAAATCATCCTCTAAGTTGAACACTTTCCCATTTAGAAAATACAAATCTTAAAGCCATAGTTAATCATACCACACAAACCTTCTAAAGCACACACATTAGACTAAGTCACCACTTCTAGTTTTAGAAGGCATGGTTTGATGTTTACTTTTTTGTTTTGTGATATATATTTTAGTCTAGATGTTGGGTGAATGTGCATAATGAATGGTAGGATGATTTAGTCTAATCATTATTTTATGTGGGATTGTGCTTAAGAGTTGTAATAAATAAAATATGTGCTTTTATGTGTGCTTATACCCTAAGCATAATCCAATAGGCCAGGTGGACTTACTCAACCATGTGTGCGGTGATAAGTCCAATATACATGCTAGGGATTTATGTGGTTTGTTTAGTTAATCTCTATTTTGCAGGTGTTAGCTAGATTTACTTTTCTTTTCCATGTATTTTTGCAATTAGGATTTTGGAATGATTGTTATGGGGATTAGGATGAGCATTGGTCATAAGATCTCATCTTATGTACCATGTGAAGCCTTTGGAGCAACCACCTTCCAACCATCCAAATGAAAGAACCAAAGAAGAAAGAAGAAAAGAAGAAAGAAGAAAAGAAGAATGAAGAAATGAAGCTTGAAGACCCCCATAACAATGAATTCCTTGCTTAATTGTACTTAATTCATTTGTAATTTGGTTGTATAAGGGTAGAGCACGGCTACCCAATTTGTTCTCAGGTTTGTGTGGTGGTGCCCAACCATAAATGCCTTTTATTCTTTTGCTTTAGCTTTATAAATTGATTGATGATTTGTTTAGCTTGTGCATTAAGATGGAATCATTTTTCTAGTTTCTTCCTTGCTTGATATTTTTCCTGGATATTGATTAGCTCTTAGGAAAAATAAATCTTCTACCAAATTAATCAATTCAAATTAAAATAAAGAATTCATACATCATCTAAAGCTTAGTTAAAAATCAAGATAAAAGAATTAGCAACCCTTAGTTGGATGAGTATTTTACAACATCATGCAAAAATATATTATTTTCACTCTGATTTGAGGGCTTCCACCTTGCAGAGAAAACTTGGCTTGACCTTTGAGAGCCATGGTGGAAACACACCTCCTTTTCGCCGATTTTTCCTATTTCTCATACATATATAAATCCTATAAGCTAGTCAAATGATTGTCAAAATGAAAATATGTAATATGATTTGCATTAGATTTAGTCATTTGAAGCATATTTACATGATCTAGTCTTTAGGAGTTTAAGGACTTAGTCTCTTTCTAAATAAATAATAAATAGTTATCTTCTATAAAGTATAATGATTTTTCTGAATTTTGTTTCCTTTCAAACCAAATTTCCTTAGAAGCTTTCTATTATTTAGGTTGCTTCTCCTTTAAAGCATCAAGCATATATCTTGTGCTATGGAATCATAAGTCCTAAACTTCTAATAAAAGTCAACTCAAATGAATAATTCAATTTCAAAATATAAAGCCCAACCATAGATAGTTTGAGATGCTTGTTAGATCATGAAATCTCTTTATTTTCTTCATAATAACTCTCTTGATCAATCCCATTTGATCTTAAAATAAACTAATTGATAGTCCTATTGAAATCTTTGGAGACAATGATTATTTATCTTAATAAATTTATTCCTGAGAGATCTCATTCCTTAGGATGTAATTAACTATGGGGGCTTGCCCCTTTAAGGAACTTAACGAACTTGATTTAAAATAAACTTTACTTTACTTTTTTATGTAAAGTAGGGGAAGAATCTTTGATACACATGTAGACCCACCTTGTGAGTCCTTGTTGATGATTAGTCCATTGTGGTGACTTCTATCTTAGATAGTACACCTCCTCAATGTCATACCTGATCACTCTTAATAAGAACATCTGCGGATCTACATGGTATCAAAAATTACATAAAAAGAAAAGAAGTATATCTCGCTTTTCATTTTATCCTGCATAGAGTGAAGATGGAAGTATATTTCTACTTCTTTAGAAATTACTTATAAAAACTTCACCATTGATTTTTCAGGCGACTCCGCTGGGGATGGTTCCTCTCTCCATATTTGGTAAACTACCATTGTTCCAAGTATCGATAGTGGGTTTGTACTTTAGTATGAATCCAAGACTATCTTTCGTTCTGTTGGCACTTTATTTCATTCTTAAGTTAAGCTTTCCAACATCTTTAGGTTTTAGGATCTCACCCCGTGTGGGTCTTAAAACCACCGTTGGGTTCTCCAATGGCTAAAAATAAAAAGAACTAATAAATAAGAAAACATTTAAAGACTTCCTCCTTATCATTTCCATGGTAAGGAAAGGTTCATTCTAAAATAATAAAGATAAAATAAATCCCTATCAAAAATCATGCTTTTCAAAAAGCACTCTTTCAAAAATGTACAAAATAATTTTGCACAAAATTTTCCTAAATCATCTTCATCTAAGAATTTTTATGATTGTTATATGTGAATGTCATCTTTACAAAAATAAAATTCTAACAATTATATTTTCAAAAGCATAAAATTTGAAGATAGGCCTTTCCATTCAATACATCTAAATGTATTGAATGGATATTACCTCTTAAAGCAAAATCATAACTTTGGACTTCCACCTAATGTATTCCACATGTGTTAGGTTATGATTCTCATATTTTCAAAAAAAAAAAGCACATATAAAACATCTCCATTCAATATACCCACATTTATAGGGTGGAGGTCTCATTTTCAAACAAAATCAAAAAATAAGATTTTCAAAAAGCACACATGAACCTTTCCATTCAATATACCCATACTTATTGAATGGAAATTTCATTTTTAAGCAAAACTAAATTTTTCAAAAGCACATATGAACATCTCCATTCAATATACCTAAATTTATTGAATGAAGATTTCATTCCCAAATAAAAATAACATCATTTGGAAATACCACTTAAACATATTCCATATATGATTAAGTTGGAATTCTCTTTCAAAAGCAATAATCACACACAAAGAAAAAAAAATTTTCACAAAAAATAGGATTGACTTCCATTCCAAACATACCCAAATTTGAAAGGAAGTCTTCTTTGAAAATCAAAACTTAACAATCATGTTTTTAAAATTCAAAACACATTTGGAACTTCATTTAGCACACTCAAATTTTCTAAGTGAAGTCTCCAAATTTGAAAAACAAAATTTTCAAAATACATTTGAAACTTAATTCTAGGATAATCCCATTTGCTAAAATGAAGTCTCTCCTTTTTCCAAAAATAAAATTTGAAACACACTTTTGGAAATTTTGTTTAGCATACTCAAATTTGCTAAGTAAAATATCCATCCCACAAAAATTTTCAAAACACATTTGGAATTTCAATTTAGCATACCCCATTTGCTAAAATGAAGTCTCTCTTTTTCAAAATCCAAAACATAAATTTGAAATACCTTTGGAATTTCATTTAGCATACTCAAAATTTCCACTGCACAAAATTTCCAAAAGCACTTTTGGAACTTCACTCTTTTTCATACCAAATTTGCTAAAGTGAAGCCTACATTTTCAAAATAAAACCAAAATATAAAAATATTAAACACATCTTTTGGAATTTCATTTAGCATACTCAAATTTGCTAAGTTAAAGTTCCACCTCACAAAATTAAGTGGAACTTCATTTTTAGCATACCATATTTGCTAAAAATTCTCCACTTTCAATCAAAACAAATAACCAAAAGGAAACACATTAGATTCCCTTAGCATACAAAATTTGCTAAGGATCCTACCTTCAAAAAAAACAAATCAAAAAAAAGAAACACATTAGGATTTCCTTAGCATACCCAAATTTGCTAAAGGATCCTACTTTTACAAAAATCAAAATATCCAAAATAAATGAAACACTTTAGGATTTTCTTAGCATACTCAAATTTGCTAAGAGTCATATTTTCAAAAACCTTTCAAAAATAAAACACACTTGGGTTCTTCACTTAGCATACCTAAATTTGGTAAGTGGGAATTCCAATTTCAATATCAACAACAATTCACAAGATAAAATAAACAAAGAAAAAAAAAGAAATTGTTATTTTCAAACACCTCACTTAGCATAACCAAATTTGCTAAGTGAGTGAATTCCAAAATACCAAATCAAAAAATATTTGACCCTATTTTAACATACTCAAATTTGTTAAAGAAAGGGTCCTCAAATCAAAATTTAATTTCAAACATGAACCTATGGAAGCATCTTTCTAAAAAAATTTGAATCCATTTTTCAACATACCAAATTTGTTGAAGTTAGATTCATATTCAAAAACTCCTCTTTCCAATCAAATCTCTAAATCTTCTCTAAACCCATTTGAACCCAACATAACACTTCCAACATGTTGGATGTGGGTTTAAATTTTAAATTCAAATTCAAATATCTGATCCAAACTTGTTTCCAACATTGAGATCATGATCAATCTCAAGAGGAGCTTGTTTGTTGATCAGAAATGACAATTCACGTAAGTTTATGTTTACTTTCCCTACATGGACTTTTCTGATCCCCCCGAGCTGATCACCCATCTCATCCATTTAAAGAAAGGTTTGGGGGGTGAGGATCACAGAGGGCACCCCCCTCACAATCAGTGAGCTGGTGCAGTTAAGTCTTTCCATCAATTTACCATAAGATTATAACATCCCCTCACTAAAGAGGAAAGCAGTGGTAGTTCCATGAGTTTTAGAAGTCCCAATGCTAGTGATAATGATTGTGCCTGTGCACCCCATAATTTCTGGACCATAAGAGTACAAGACCCGCCATTGGCATTCTCAAGGGTATGGCTCCTCCATCCCATAGATTGCCTCCCAACCTTGAGGTTGGGTCGTTCATCCACTCACCTACCGGACTTGGGAGGACATAAAATGTATGATTAAAGCATCATACATATTGTCGAGAGATGGAGGTCATGTAGTCATTTATGGAGGAGGTACCACTCATTTACCTTACAAGAACTATTACCCTCTCTATTCACATAGAGATGCTCGAGATCATAATTTCACTGGTTCAAGCACTACCCATTAATGTAGGAGGTCATATGCTAGCTCCCCTGGCAGTTGGTGGAGCTTATGGATGTCTAAGGAGACCATATATGTCCTCTCAGAAGGTCAAGAGTTTGGACTTCATGATTTTTGGGTCATGTACTACCTGCATCACAATAGCAAGTATTTTGTTTACAATGATGACCCATCATAGGAAAAGGGTCATGAGGCGATGGTGTCTCCACCACATCGCTTACCCTATCCACCATCACCATTCTAGAAAGATCTCCAATCTTGAGAGGGCCACATGGAGAAGCATACCTGGTGGATCTGCTATGGGAGAGATCCTATTCCATCTATAATGATATGGTGGTGATCTCCGCTGACCTTCAGCAAATTATGGTGTGGAGGGATTGGAAACCTCAAGCATAAGTGATCATCCTTCACCAACACCACCGAGCAACATAGATGGTGGCATTAGAGGGAGGATGAGACTCACAGATTGATGATAAAGTAGCCTTAGAGTGTCACCCCTTGAGTCGATACAATTAGTGTGTCTTCTAGTAAGAAGCTTTTATATTGATTCAAAGCAGTAGGAGGTCCAGGTTCTCAAGCATGATAGTGATCAAAGAAAATCATTTGTGCCCATTCGTAAAACATCATATCTATGGTTGAAAGAAGGTGGAAGCCTGGCCCGAGGGTCATCAATTCCAAAGGGTAGACCCTACCTAGAGGTATTTGATGCAATCTAATATCCCAAGGGTTTTATGCCACCTTCCTTCAAGAGTTTTGATGGTAGTGGAAACCTGAGGCAGTATATTGCACACTTTAGGGCTAATTATTGCAACCCTGGTGGTAGCAACATTTTATTATTCTGCCTCTTCATCAGTATCCTAATAGGGATAGCTGGATGTAAACTTCCCAATTTTAGTAAAGATATTTCGAGTTGGAGCAACTCTTATCAAGAGGTTTTTTGAGCTCAACAAAGGGTTGCTATTGGTGATCTCGTTGTAAAACAACACCCGTGAGTCCCTTATTGACTATATTCTATGGCATAACTGAGTATGAAATGAGTCACGCATAGAGAAAGATGCCATCAAGATTCTTCTAAAGAATATCCATGGCCTAGTCATCTTCATGCTTAAGGGCTTCACTATCAAAACATTGAGAAGCTAATCAACAAGGTGGCTAGTCTACAAGGAGAGGCCAAACAGTTGCCTTTTCAAGACAAGTTGCCCAAAGCAAAGCCGTAAAAGGTCTATGAGAAGAAGCTGGGTGTAGTGACAATGGTAGATAAGGGAAGCAACAGCTTACCGAGAGACCACGACCAAGAACCTTCACTTCCACCTCCTTTACCACCACCAGTACTGCGGGCCTCCATGCCAAGAACCTACTCCCATACCATCAAGAAGTGGCACATACTCACCGCCAAAGTTATATGGTCCACCTACTCTTTAGAAGTTAACAAATCTTATTCATTTAAGAGGGAGGTAATCAAAAAGATCTTTAAGAATCTCTTAAAGAAGCTTGATTTTCATCTACCAGAGCCTTGGAGACCGGAGGAAGTGGGCAAAAGTCATTATCCTAACTTTTACCTCTACCACCGTATGCCAGGTCATGTTTTAGAGGATTGCTTCACATTAAAGGACTAGCTTAAACATAGCTTCAAGACCAGGTTATAGTTATCCCAAGGAATACCTCAGGAACAACCATCCACCATTAAGGTAATCCTTGGGGATACTTGTGATCCTTCCAAAATCAAAGAAGGTTGGGATATATCTCTTTATCCAAAACCTAAAAAAAGATCATTCTAAGATCAAGAAACTTTCCTTGCAGGTGCCTGAGTTAGCTCAAACCTCCAATATCAAGGAAGGTTTGCAGGAGAACTGGGAAAGTCAGTTAACAAGAAGAAGAGTCTGAGATGTCCAAGAACGCAACCATGTCGAGTCTAGCCTCCGTCATCAAAAGCTACTACATCCGTGACTTCCTAGTTCTTCTTCTTCTATTAGCAGAACTCTTGTATCGATAGATAAGGGCATCAAATCTCTACTTACTTTACTTAATTTCTACTTTATATCACCTATCAAATCCAAGAAATTGAAGAATAAAGCTAGCTTTAATTATATCTGTGTCACTTCTAATGGGTTTTCTACTTCTATTCTTAATGATAACTCTTCAAGTCAAAATAACTATAATAATTCTTATCTTCCTCTTTTTGATTCAGAGTTGGACTTTCCTACTCTAAATACTATGGGTTCACCTCTTGAGATAGACTTGGAATCATCCGATTCTGAGGGTCCCATAGGAGAAGATGTGTGAGCATGTGCGTGTAGAACCTTCCATTACCCCACAAGAGATCACCAAAGTCAACCTCTATAGTGGTTCTACCTCTAAGCACCTCAAGATGAGGGAAACAAGTCAAGGTGTGAGGATCGAGAAGCCCTCCACAAGATGCTCCACCCTTGATATGAGGAAGGATCACCAAGGTGAACTATAATGTCCTCTCTCATCTAAGAAAGTTTTCATCTAAGCTAAGCATATATGATGCCCTTGTCTTATCCAAAGAAATGAGGGAATCATTAATCAAGGATCTCCTTGATCTTGAGATATGCTTAGCTCATCTGATCGCTATTAGTGAGGAGGCACATTACACAAAAGAAGCTCAGGGGATCACCTTCACAGATGAAGACCTTCTTTTGGGGGACTTGGAGCCCAACCATCCCCCTACATTATATGACATGGGCGATTTCCTAGTTCTCATGATCCGTGCATCGATGAACATTTTATTAGTCTAAAGACCCTTGCCTATTTGAGGATTGACATCTCCACACTCGAGGAGATCAATGATGTTGAGAGGATTCAATGAATAAGGTGAGGGTTTTAGGTTCTATAGTGTTACCTTTGAGATAGTGTAATTAAAAGATCAAGCCAAGTTTTACATCATTGATTTGAATACTTCATTGCTTTGCTCTAGGCCTTGGATACATCGAATAAGATAATTCATCCTCCCTCCATGGTATCAAGTTCTAAAGGATGGGATTGAATACCATGTCAATGGAGATGAAAAGTCATTTTCAGTTAGAGAGGTTGAGATTTATGAGGATGCGACCTACTATCTTCCTCAAAACACCCTTTCTCTTGAACTTAGATAAAACACAAATTCAAAATAAAAAGAAAATGAAGAAAAAGAAAAGGCAAAAGAAAAAGAAAAGGAAAATGAAAATCTAAGAACAAGAAAGGAGAATTGAAGAAGAAATAGATCTACATAACACATTCCACCCATATTTCATTCCATCATATGGACATGTGGGTAGGATGACTCAACCTCCACCAAAGTGAGGTGAGGTACAGAGGCATTCCAGAGGTGGAAGACCCGGTTGGCCATCACCAATAGATCATGTTCCAGTTCATAGAGTACCCTTACTATTCACATCGACTTTGGAATCCAGCTGAGGATGAGTCTAATGTGATTAGTATACCATACCACCCTCTCAGGTTCCATTGGAGGTGACTTTCAATCGATGATGAAGATCGAGCCTCCATAAAGCAAAGTATTTGAATCGTTTATGTGAAACTATCGCACCGGGGAACCTTAGCTCTAACCTCACTTTCATCTCAAAAGTTGAAGGTTTAGTAGTTAAGAAATCCTAAGTCTTCCAAAGGATAAGTCAAGAGATTCTTTTGGGATCATCATCCTCAAGTCCCAAGTTGATGAACTTGAGAGGATACATTTAAAGAATTAATGGAATTACCATTTGTCTTTACCTTGTGTGTTCATAATCTTCTACAAAAAGGTTTAGTTCATACATGGTCCACGTCGAGTATTTTGAAAATCTATGGAACAACACTGTGGGAAGCACAATCAATCAGACTAGATTTGAATGGGTCTACGATGATGACTACTACTTAGTTGTTACCAACCATTTGGAGTCTAATAGTTTCTTTTCACACAACACCAAGTCTTATGAGAATGTGTGTTTAGAAATCTCAAATAATCTAAATTATCTCCAAATCAAAGATGCACTGCCAGAATTTGAAGAGGAGATCCATTTAACAATTGACAAGCTTAAAGAAATCAACTTTGGGACAGAAGGAAATCCATGCCCAATGTACATCAGTTCATTGTTGAATGGAGAAGAAACTAATAACTTAGTTAGGCTAATGATTGAGTTTAAATACCACTTCTCATGGAGTTATGAAGAGATGCTCGGATTATCTTAACGTAGTTCACAAGCTAAATAATGATCCTAACACTACCTATCAAGCAAGCTCCTAGATAGATTAATCAACTGTCATTTCTAAGTCAAGAAACTGATCGATGATGGTTTCATTAGGGAAGAAAAATATCCCACCCGGTTAGCTGTGTCACCGCTTAAGAAGAAGAATGGCCAAATTTGCATATACTTCAATTTGAGGGACTTAAACAAGGCATGTCCCAAGGATAAGTTTCATCTTCCTATCCCAGAACTAATGGTGAACACTACCTCATCTCATGTAGTCTTCTCTTTCATGGATGGATCATCTGGCTACAACTAAATCAAGATGTCTCCTGAAGATGAAAGAAATACTACTCAACCCGATCAAAAATCTTATTATAGGTCATGCCTTTCAACTTAAAATTATGGGTGCTACATACCAACGGCCATGACTCGATCTTCAACGAACTCATCCATCATTAGGTTGAGTGTTATGTTGATGATCTAATAGTCCAAAGTAGAGAAAAGGAAGTTCATCTCTTTGACTTGAGAATAGTTTTTGAATGGTTAAGATAATATAACCTCAAAATGAATGTGCATTCAAGAGAAAATTCCTTGTTGTCCGACACCGGGAAATAAAAATAGATCTAGAAAAGATCAAAGTTATCTTAAAAATGCCACCTCCTAAGAGTTTAACTCAACCTGATCCTTCCAAGGATGGTCTATCTAAGATTTTATTTCCAACCTATCGGGAGATGCAAGCCATTCTCGCACTTATCAAAAGGATGCCAAGTTCAAGTGGGATGATAAGTGTCGCATGCCTTTGAAGATATCAAGCAAGATTTGGTGAAGCCGCTTCTAGTAACCCTATATCCCAGCAGCCACTCATTCTTTACACTGCTACATTTGATGACTCTCTCGGTGCTTTGTTGGCCCAAGCCAATGATGAAAGGAAGGAGAATGCTCTCTATTACCTCAGTCATCATCTTATTCCTGCTGAAGCAAACTATCCACCTATTAAGAAACATTGCCAAGCTTTGATCTTCTTTATGACACTACATGCTTTCATAAGGTGAACTTGATCTCAGAACAACTGCGGTATCTCATGACAAAGGCGCTATCCGGACATTTGGCATGATGGTCCATGATCTCTCAGCTTGATATCACCTTGTATTCTCCGCGATAAAAGGACAAGCACTAGTGATTTCTTACAAAGACACCCACTTCTCTGATTCTCGCTTAGTGACAATCTCCGATGAACAAATCATGAACTGGGAGGTTCAACCACCGATGGGAGATGTATTTTGATGGTGTACTTCTTTTCATAAAGGGGAAGCACCACGATCTACTCTTCCGTGAAAGGAAGGGTAGAATAGTTCTCTAACTGAATGTGATGAGATTCTCATAAATTTCCAACCCCCGCACCAACAATGAAGTCAGTTTATGATTTATCGGGTTAGTTAGCCATCACTACCAGTGTCAAGAGCATCAACTTCTTTGAAGATTCTTAGTTGGTCATCAATCAGATTGTCTAGTTTTATAAGGTTCTCAAACCCAAACTTCGTCATTACCACGAGTATACCATGAAGATGTTGGCTTAAATTCCTGAACTCACCATCTACAAGGTTCCCGAAAGAGACAGAAGATGCTTTGGCCAAACTTGCAAAGAATTGGCATGTCCGAAGATGAGTCCATTTCAATAAGGGTCCAAAATAGACAAGTCATATCTTATTGATGCTAAACTCATCGAGATACTTTCTTGAAGGTTATCATTGTCAAATGGACAAGGAGCTGGGAGGCAACCATTCATAGATTATTTGAACATCAAAACTACCTCAAGAAAAGTCACAAGCCCATCGTGAAATAGAGAGCTCTCTCTATGCTCTTGATGGCACCACCATCACCCTTTGACCAAATGTCATTATGTTGTTTAGATAAACACGAAGCTTATGGCATTGTAATTGAGGTACATTTAGGTCTATGCAGAGCACATCAATCTGGTCCGAAGATGAAGACAAAGATCAAGAGACAGGATACTACGCCTTCGATGATTATCGCATGGATGTAGCTAGGAGATGCCATCAATGTCGTACAGTGGTCCTCCACCAACCACCCAACATTCTATACATTCTCATGGCCATTCGAGTGTGATATCAGTCCTGATCCTCCTTCTAAGGGTCATCGTTCATCTTAGCCACCGAATTTTACTTTTCCAAGTGGGTGGAGGCATCCCACTGAGAGGTCACAAGTCAACATGTGCTTCGCTTTTAGAACCATATCATATAGTTGGGTGCCTCGATAAATTATATCCGATAATGGTACATTCAAAAGCACCAAGATCAGCTTCATAAGACATGATAAATTGGAGATACTCACCATCTACTATCCTAGAGAAAATGGCAAGAAGCATTCAACAAAACTCTCATCCAAATACTAAGAAGACTTGATGATAACAAATAATGGAATGAGTAGTTGAAGCCTTGACCTACTACACCACACATACCAACTCCAACTAAGTCCACCATTTTCCTTAGGGTCCAAAGCCATTCTATCTTTAGAAGTTCAACTCACATCACTAAGGATAGCATTGGGTAGCAAGATCACTGCAGAAAGCATAATGCAAAGTTGTTTAGAAGAGCTCAAGGTTTGAGGAGAGTCACCATGCCAAAACCTCGAGTTGTATAAGGCCAAAATGATTCAAGCTCACAACAAGTGGTCCTAGGTATTTTCAAGTAGAGAACTTGTGTTAGTCCTAAGGAGACCAATATCCTGAAAGATGGGAGGCAAGTTTGAACCCACGGAAGGTCCCTATGTCAGAGAAGGCCTACCAAGGATCTTATAAACTCATTGTAAAGGGGAACACCTGATGCTTCCAATTAATGGGCTCTATCTAAAGAAATATTACCCATGAAATAAATCGTGTTTGAAAATAATTTTATCAATCAATAAGAAAATTTAATTCCATTTCATCAAAATCTTCTCTTCTTTTGAAGTGTTATTTGCTTGTCTTGTGAAACTACCATGACGTGTTTAGGGTAGGTGTAAGATCCCCTAGTGGCATCCATCCCTCTTTCACAAAGATAAACAATCTCCATGTATAGTGTGAGAGAACCCAAGAGATGTCATTCCCTTTAACACATGCAAAAAAATAAATAAAAATATTTTATCTCGTGCTATGAACAAGTCCCCCCAAGCACTCACTCATTAGTCATTTAGTCGTCCACATCGCCCTCGCTAGTATGTCACCCTAGTGCTCATTTGTTGGAAGATGGGAGTCCCCATGCTTTCATCCTAACTTGATCATTGTAAACCAATGAGCCTTGTTAGTGGTCCACTACTACCGAAGCTACCTCATGTTGAATTTGATTAGTAAGATGTAAGTCCTCGTGCTTTCTTCTTGAATTAATCATCATGATCTAACTAGGTTGAGTATATTAGATAAGTCCCCTGAGGCCCCCCCTTCCTGACTACATTTGAGTTGATATACATTTGAGTTGATCCCCTAGTGGCATTCACTGATACCCAGTCGGATAGCACCGAAAGATAGACTATCCCAAAGAATTAGTTTCTACATAGAGGATGTGAGTCCCCGAAGCTTTCTTCCTAGTTATTTGTAAACGGAAGGCACCTTAGGTTGGTTGATGTTTTATAAGTGACTCACCCAAGGGATCACTCTTGGCAGATGTGAGTCCTGACTTTCTCCTGAGTTGGCCAATACCTATTGATATATGATCCATGTCATCTTCTCTAGGATTTTGGATTAAGCCCTTAGCGGCCCCATCCCCTGCGGGCAATCTATTTGGATCACATCCTTTGCTATCCCATTTAGACATTACCAGGGTTACTTTTGGATTGGATGGTACCCCTTTCCTAGTAGCCACCCTTGAGGTTGGAGAATTTATTCTGGATGCAATGATTCTCCTTGGTTGAAATCTTAGATAGATATAAGCTTTCTCGCCATCCCTCACAAACTAACAAGGTCCATGATAAATAAACTAAACAAAACAAACAAATTAATTCGCTTGTGGATTAAGAATTCAAGCCCATGAAGGGCCCTTTTTCCTAAGTAGGCATCCTATCTTCAGGGCAGTATAAGCAAAACTCTCTATAGGAATTGCATGACTACATGAGTTAAGATAAATCCCTAGGTTGGTACTCACTCTATAGTCACCCTTAGGTAGGGCCTAATCTATTTTTTCATAAACAAGTTACCCCGATAGTCATTCTACTTTGGAAGACGTAAGACTATGACGCATTATTTCTAGCATGATGCAAACCGACGGCATAGTCGTTTGATTTGTTACCCAAAGAAATCGATCACCCTGTGGTCTTTTGTAGGAAGATGTGTCAAGCTTTCTTCCCTTCAATTAATCATTAAAAAATGAAAGGCACTCCTTTGGTCGATAGTTCTCCCATCCCGAAGCTATTCCCTTGGTTCAAGAATCGAGATAGGTCTAGGCGATATAAGCTCCTTCGATGATCCATCGCAAAACCAAAGAATCCATCAAAATAAATCTAAAATGAAATTTATCTTGACTATCTTGAGTTGATCTAAGTCCCCGCAATATTCACTCAATAATGTCTGTCGGTTGTTTTGCTTGCTAGATTACCCCAACAACTGTCCCTACTTTGGAGGATGTAAGTCTACTACGCTTTCTTCCTAAGATGACCGAAGGCATCCCTTTTATCTACTATATGTGTTTAGTAGACTACCACTTTGGATTGATAAATCAATTAGTTCAGCCTCCATGGCTCCTACCGCGCCCCATCGCAAAACTAAGGGTCCATCTCAAAAATCAAAATCTAAAAATTAAAATAAATTCAACCCTCTTCCCTAGTGAAACTTTCTCCCAAGCGAGACTTAAATCAAATCAAATCCCTCATCCCTTTTTGGATGACTTGAACCTGCTTCCCTAGTGGAAGGTTCACATACTCTATCGTTAGTAGATTCCTCTTTCCCTCTCCTATGTCCTGACATAAGTAGAGCCACATTGTATTAAGTTATGGATTCCTTCCACACCTCGCTTTAGAGGATCATCTCTGCTTGTGATCGCTGGTGTTGTTGATCATGGCCAACACCAATACGTTGTTCCCGTGACATCACACCTATCATGCCCTTTATTGACCTCATTTTTAGAATGAGTTCTCAACCCCTCCATCTTAAACATAGGACTCCTCTTAAACTTTAAGAGATTCTTAGTCTTAAGACACACCTAGTGATTAGGTGGACACTCAACCTAATCTTAGAGACTTAAAAGAGTTAGCCATAGGAGTAGGTCATGCCTTAGGGGTGTTAGGAAAATCTACCAACCCTATAGCTTGAACCACTTTGCTCCTTCCTTCAAGTCAAACTCCAAATAAAATCAACATGAAACCTAAATCAACTCTAGCCTAATTGATTTCTCCAAACTCAAATCAATGCCACATGATTGAAACCCATGATTGAAATTATAAATTCCAAATATTTCTTAAGTTCTTAATTTTTCTCTTAAGGACTTAGCCTAAAAATCATCTTCAATTCAATTTGAATTCATGAATTTTCTCATAACCCATTTATATTCTCATTTGTATTCACATGTATAAATGAAATATAAATTCAAATCAAATTCCAAGTTGAAATTCCAAATTCCAAATCTTGCCTAAGTCCTTTGATTTCCCTTCATGGACTTCGACAAAATCATCTTTAAATCAACTAAAATTCATGAAATTTTCTCATAACTCATTTATATTCTCATTTATATTCACATATATAAATGAAATATAAATTCAAACAAAATCAAATCCAAAAAAATTTAAATTCTAATTTAAAAAATCCTTCTTAAGTCCTTAATTCCCTCCTAAGGACTTAGCCTGAATAACCTTTAAATAAATTCGAATTCATAAAATTTTCTCACAACTCATTTATATTCTCATTTATATTCACATATATAAATGAAATATAAATTCAAATCAATCAAACTAAATCCAAAATTCAAAATTCATAATTCAAAATCCTTCTAAGTTTAATTTTCCTTTAAGGACTTAGCCTAGATCATGTTCAAATCACTTCAAATTCATGAAATTTTATCATAAATCATTTATATTCTTTATATATTCACATATAAAATGAAATATAAATTCAAACAACCAAAACAAACTCCAAAATTCAAGTTCAAATTCAATCAAAATCTAACCTAAGCCTTTCAAGTCAAATTCTTGAACTTAGCCAAATCAACTTCAAATCAAGCCAAACTCTTGATTTTTCCTTCATGATTCAATCAATCCTTCAATCATTAATCCAAATATAAATACAAACTTCAATCACTTAACCAAAACTCAATTCAAAAATCAAGCCAAAATCCATTTCATGTTCACCCTTTGAACTTGAAATTATCAAATGAATCAAAACTCATTTGACTTCAAACCACTTGCAAATGGATTTATATTTCAATCATAAGTCCATATGTAAGTTCAATCAAACTCAAATCAAGCTTTCACATATTTGACCCACTTAGGCTCACTTGACCCAAAGTGACCTAAAGTACTCTTATGAGATAAATTCTAATCCTAACCAAATTGGATTGAATCAAACTCACCTAAGCCTCTCATCATGATCAACAATCATCATGAGATGATCAATCACACAAATTGGGTCAAACTAAGTCAAACTTAAGGGTTGACCAAGTCAACACTTAGCCAAAATGAAATCCAACAAAGCCAAAATCCACCATAAGCCAAATTGATTGAAACCATTAATCTAAGTTCATTCATGATCAATGTTTGAACTTGAACAAGTCAACATTTGAGCCTAACCTAGCCCAATTGGCCACTTGACCCAAGTTGACCCAAATTGGCCTAAAAAGTCAAAATGTGTCGAAACTTGATCTAAGCCAAATTGATTGAAACTAATGGGTCAAGTTCATTCTAAATCACTTGTTGAACTTGACCAAAGCCTCAATTGGCCAACTAGACCTAACCTAGCCCAATTGACATTGAACCCAACTTAACCTAAAGGGTCATATTGAGCCAAATTCAAACTTAACCAAAATTGATTGGAAACAAAGATACCAATCCACTTCATATGACCAACCAAACCTAAACCTACCATGACCTAGCAAAAAAGGTCAAATGGGTCAAATTGGTCAACTTGACCCATTTGACCTAAATGAAATCATTGAACCAAATTCAAATCTAAACCAAATTGAATCAAACCAAAGCCACCAAAACATTTCAAATGGTCATATGAACTTGACACAACCCTTGGTTTGATCCAATTTGACATATCAACTTGACCCATTTTGACCTAAATGGGTCAACATGAGCCAAATCACATCAAACCAACTCCAAACTCAATGAAACTTGGCCAAACCTATTTTGTAATCATATCAAACATACCCAAACTGAAATCAAGGTCAAATGACTATTTTACTTCTAGGCCATAGGGTAAATTTTGGTCAATCCCACTTGGAATTTGGTCAAAACCTTTTCATACCCACTTGGCACTCTCCTAGGGGATCAAGTGAACAATGGAAAACCCAACCCAATGGGTTTGGGTCACCACCTAGCCCAATGGCCTGACCACCATGTGCATTGAAATGCATGAAAATTCTCCTTACACTCAATTCAAGCACATGGGAAGTTCACCACTCCCTCGCCAAAACCAATTCAAGGACATCCTAATCAAACCAACTCAGCATGAGCTTAATTGATCAAAATGATCTTCATGACCATCCGATTGCCAAAGGCGGAGATATACTCCCCCTAATTTGATTTCATTTCAAGATTCCCTATTCGATTGAAGACTAGTAAGCTAGAGGAACTTCTGCAAAGTGATCCCAAGTATCCTAGAGTGAAATCGAAATCCCATTTCTCGATTTTCCTTAAGCAAAAATAGGGGAACTCCACCAAAATTCCAACTTGCTCTACACTTCAAACCAACTCAATTCCTTCTTCAAGCATCATCAGAGGACCAAGTCGAGCTCACCTAAACTCATTCTCAATATCCAAAGGCAAAGGAAGGGTGCCCTAGACCAAAGCCAAGCTTAAGGAAAAGGAGAGTTGGTCCATAGAAGCATCCACTCAATTTCAAGAGTTCAAACCTTCAAGAAATCTTCACAAGCTTCTCAATCGAGCGTGGTGATGACATCCGATGAGGTTAGCCATTTTTTGAGCTTAATCTAGCTATGGTGGAGCTTTGTGAAGTGAATGTTAATCCCATAGAATCTTAGCTGTTAGATGTGACCTAGGTTGCATGTTGATGGTGTGGGTTGAGATTCATCCCAATCCAAGCTCAATCGAGCTCGGATCATGGCTTCAAACATGGACGGTGTCCATGGCTCACATAGAGTGGCAGGGATGGATCTCTGGCCGTCCATCCGCATATTTTGGATGTATAACCAAGATTAAAATGTGGAATATCTTCATTTTTCTCTCTCAAATCCACAGCTTTAAGCTCAATCGTCATCCTTGATGGACAAAGAGAGAAGAAAACCGCCACATGCCGCTATGATGTGATGAGTTAAATACCCAATCTCGTTATGCCACGTGTAAAGCGGATCCCACGTCAGCGGCACACATGGCACCGATGGGATTAATAATATAATTAAGCTTTAAATAATTCCTAATTAATCACCAAACCTTCTAAAATCCATATCTAAGTGTATAAAAATTAGAAAAATATGAAATAAATTGCATATGAAAGATAATTGAACATAGAATATTTTAAAATTAATTTCAATTGATTTTAAAAAGTATTTTTCTCTGAATTTAGGTTTTATTATTAATATTAATTTGCTAATTACCCTTTAATTACTCCTCTGATTAATCCTAAAATTTTTGTGTTTAGCTAGTGGGATGACTCCTACCTCCCCTAATTTTCTTGGGATTTATTTTTGGCTTAATTAGGGGAATTTCTAGTTAATTCCTTAATTACTCCATTAATATAATTAAGCTTAATTAAGGGTATAATTTATGGTTTAACCCTCTGATTGTGTCAATTAAGTTTTGATTAGGTAGATGTGAGGTTTAGTGAATAATTTTGGGATACTTTTCTTGAGATATTCCCTAAACCCCCTTTTCTTTCTTATTCCATCCTTAATTAAAGGTTAATTCACTAATAACCCCTTAATTAATTTCATTACAAATTTAAATTCCTTGTAAATCTTATGTCATCTCATTGGCTCATAATTATTTGATTAAATATACTAAGGTGGTATGTAAGGGGTAATTAATGCTTAATCCATACCTTAACCTAATCAAAATATAAAATGGATCTAATCATCTAAAAATTGAACTTAAATATCATGCACATCTAAGAATGGGTTAAGAATAGTAAACTCACCTCACATTTCTCAAATTAAATCAAACTCAATACAAAACTAAACCTTCTTTTAAAATAATTTGATTTGCTTTAAGATTTCTTATTTCATAAGATTATCTTTAGGAATTAATTATGGCGAATGTGTTTACATGCTTTCATCATCTCAGTTCCTTCCCAACATGCTAAATGTGTATGTCATATGAATTTCATGCATTCATTCTTTTCAAAAATCAAAATGAAAGTGAGATGTTTTCTTTTATGCCAAATTGCATGTTTTAACTAAAATAGAAATATGAGTGGTTATTATCACTATTAAATCCAAATTATTTTTAAAATATATGAATCAATTACCAAAACTAAAAGTGTTTATATTTTATTTATGAGCTTGCATGTGAGTAAAATATAAGGATGTGCTTAGTATAATTTTCCTTCTCCCCTCTTTTAGTATATTTTTGAATAGGATTTGGTAAAGTGTTTAGTTCATTTGAAAAGAACCTAACACTTACCTACTTCCATCTCCTATTCATTCCTATGCTATTACCTAAGAAGGATACCTACACTATTACATATAAATTGCATAAACAAAAATAAATCAACCAACACAAACTTTTGCATCCTTTCTTTTCCATTCATTTCTTTTGTACATATGATTGTATTTAAGAAAGTGATATATTAGTCTGGATAACCTCGAGGTTGAAAGACTTTAAGTAGCTTTAAGTAGGTCTTGCACCTTACACCCCTGGTAAATAATGGCATCGTACTCACTTATGTCTTTCATACATTCATGTGTGCATGTGAAAATTGGATAAGAGACCCTTTTTCTACTTAATGAAAATCATGCATCATGAACATTCAAATTTTCTTAAGTAAACTACTTATCATTCATTATAAAGTCTGCTAAACATTCTCATTTGTATGTATAGATATGCTTAGGATTCATCTATATGCATGTTATACATGTTAGGAAGGAAATGAAGTAATGTGTGTTTTATGAATTTAGTCCACTTTACTTAATCTTAAAATGTGTTTCTTTTTGAATAGGTTTGTTTAGAATTGATCCAAACTTAAGATTAATTAAAACACATAATAAAACATTCACTAAACAAAACTAAACATAAATCCACTTTGAAAATTACTTAAGGTAGGGAAGGAAAGAGAAGTTATCTTCTCTCTTCCCTCTCTTTAAAACTTAATAATTAATTATAGGATTCATTCAAACCAAATAAAAATAGAAAATAAAATCAACCCAAATTAGTAAAATATCTTAAATGAAACCAACCTCTAAGTTGAACACTTTCACATTCAAAAAATTCAAATCCTAAATCCATAGTTAAGCATACCTCACAAACCTTCTAAAGCACACCTATTTAGACTAAGTCAATACTTCTAGCTTTAGGTTAGGGCGGTGCATGGTTTGATGTTTGCTTATGTATTAGCTCTAGTTTCCTCACAAAAAAGTTGAGGGTTTGGTAGTTAAGAGATCCTTAAGTCATCCATAGATGAAGATCAGAGGTTCTTTAGCATCATCCTCAAGTCATTATGTAACTTGAATGATTCATATAAAATTTAATACTTTTGATTGGTACTCACCTTGTGTTCTTAATCTAGAAAATGAATGAATTAATCCCACATACTTTGTCTAAAAATAGGTCAGACTACTTGGAAAGGTTATGGGGCAACCAAAGAAGATAGCCTTAATCACCAGACTGTGGGTTTGGCACTAATCTGATGATTTATGATGATTAGCTTATCATCAATCATTTGGAATCGAGGATTTTTTTTTAAATCATGCTAACTCATGAGAGATGTGTTTAGAAACTTTAGATAATCAAATGAGCTTGAAGTCAAAGATGCACCACCAGTTCAAAGAGAGATCAAGAAGAAGAGAAAAGAAATCAAAAAGAATGAAGATAATCCACCCCATACATGAAGTTCTTTGTTGAATCAAACTAAAACCAATGACTTAGTTAGGCTATTGATTGATTTTAAGGAGTACTTCACATGGAGTTATGAAGAAATGACCCTTATTCTTTTAGTAATCCACAAACTAGTAATGAGTATAGTTAACTTAAAGCAAGCTCCTGGCATGTGATTAGATATTGAATTCATTTATGAAATCAAGAACTAATTGATGCTTTAATCGGGAAGAAAAATATCTACTACCAAATCCTAGTTAAAAAAGAATGGTCAAAGATATGCATTGATTTTAGAATCTAAATAAATCATGTCCAAATGATGAATTTCCATTACTAATACGTAATTAATGGTGGACATTCTTTCCTTCTTCATGGATGGCTCATCCGATATAACCAAAACATGTCCCCTAAGGATGAAAGAAACACGCTTTCTACATGCCTTCACCATAAATCTGCTACTTACCAAAGGAGCTATGACTCAATCTTCAATGAACTTATTCATCATCAAGTCGAATGTTATGTCGATGATCTCAAATAAAAGTAAAGAAAAGAAGATCATCTCTTGACTTGAGAGTAGTTTTGAATGGTTAAGATAATCCTTAAATGAATCAAAGTGTGCATTTGGTAGCTTGTGGAAATTCTTGTCCAAATAAATTGAAATCATTATGGAGAAGATCAAGATGATATTAGAAGTGTCGCCCCCTAAAAGTCTAACTAAACTTAGATCATTCCAAGGGCGGTTGGCATATTTAAGATGCTTCATTTCCAACCTATCGAAGATAATACCAAACCATTCTCAACACTTAAAAAAAGGATGCCAAGTTCCAAATGGATGATAAGTGCAAGATGTTTTGAAGACATCAAGCACTACTGATTTACGCCGCTAGTTCTAACAAACTCTATCCCAGCAAGACATTAATTCTCTATAGGACATATTAGACTACTCCTTGGTGCTTGTTAACCAACCAGAAAGGGATAATGCACTATACTATCTCAGTCATATAATCTATGTTGAGGCAAACTATCTACCTATTGAAAGTCACTGCCTAGCTTTAATATTTGCATCCCAAAAACTACAACATTACATGCTTTCTCATAGGTGAACTTGATCTCTATGATAAACCCACTAATATCTAATGACATGCCATCTAGAAGGCGCATTGGTCCATGATTTTATCATATAATTTGGCATTACATTAGTCCCTGGCGGAAAGGACAAAACTAGCAAATTTCTTAGTAGACACCCACTATTCCCTCAGTGATGACATCCCCAATGAACAAATCACAAACTATGGACACTAGATTCATTACCGGGAGATGTACTTTGATGGTGTGGCTTCCTTCAAAAGGGAGAAGAATCATTACTCTCCTAGAAAGGTAGTAGGAATAGTTCTCCTAACTTTGGATGTGATGATGAGATTCTCATCACCCCAATCCATGCATCAACAATGAAGCGGTATAAGGCTCAAAAATCTGAAGTTATCCATTGCTATGCATCTGGATATCAATATCTTGGATTCTCAATAGTTATCAACCAAATTGCTCTTACAAAGTTTTAAAGCTTAAGCTCTATCACTCACAAGTACATTATGAAGTTATGGCCCAAATCCCGTGAGGTTACCATTTATAAGATTCCTCAGCAAAGAATGGTAGCTTTTTTTAGCCAAGCCAAGGAGTTAGCATGTCCAGAATATGAGTCCATACCAGTAAGGATCAAAAATAGATAAGTATTATCCCTTATTGATGTTGAACTCATTGAGAGACTCCCACTTGAAGGGGAGGTTGTCATTGTCAAAAGGATGATGAGTTAGATTGAGGCAACCATTCATGGATTATCTAAATATAGGCAAACTACCTTAAGAGAAGTCACTAGCCCATCATGTGAAATAGAGAGCCCTTTCCTATGCTCTCATGGATGGCACCTTGTACCGGCAGTCCCTCGATTATATGTGGTTACGCTGTTTGGACAAACACGAAGCCCATAAGATCATGATCGAGGTACGCTCAAGTTATGTGGAGTGCATCAATCTAGTCTAAAGATGAAAACCAAGATCAAGAGACTAGGATACTACTGGCCTTCAATGATCATAGACTACATGGATGTAGCTAGGCGATGCCATCAATGTCAGGTGCACGGTGTGATTCTTTACTATCCACCCAACATTATATACCTCACATTGGCCTCATGGCCATTTAAGTGTTTGGGTACTGACATAGTGGGTCTAATTGATCCTCCTTCTTCCAAGGGTCATCGGTTCATCCTATCTGCCACCAACTACTTTTCTAAGTAGGTGGAGGTGATCCCACTCAAAGATGTCACAACTCAGCATGTGTTCTAGTTTTTTAGAAACCATATCGTATATAGGTTCAGGGTGCCTCGACAAATTATATCTAATAATGGTACTACATTCAAGAGCACTAAGATCAACAACTTTGCTAGGAGACACAATATAGATTGGAGATATTCTATCATCTACCAAGGAAAATGGCTAAAAGCCTTGATAAAACTCTCATCCAAATATTAAAAAATACATTCATTTACAACATTTATATGGCATGACAAGCATTGAAGCCTTGTGAGCTACGGCCACATATAACTCCAACTCAATCTACCCCTTTCTCCTTAGTGTTTGATGAAGGTTTCTACCTAAGTCCAACTCCCATCAATAAGATAGCTAAGATCACATCACAGCGAATGCCAAGTTACGGGAAGAGCAATGTTTGGAGGAGATGCAGCATGGAACCTTGAGTTGTATAATGCGAAGATGATTCAAGCTCATAACAAGTTGATCCATCCTAGAGCTTTTCAAGAGAGCTTGTTTTTGTTCTAAGAAGACCAATTGTTACCAGTCGAAAGATCGGAGGCAAGTTTGAACCCACATGGGAAGGCCCTTTTTCCATAGAGAAGGCCTACTAAGGAGGATCTTATTAGCTTATAAATTGTAAGGGAGAGCACCCAATGCTTCCAATCAATTTTCTCCACCTAAAGAAATATTATCCATAAATCTTATTTGAACATAATTATTAATAAAACTTCATTTCATCTCAAATTTCATCTCTTCCATGTTGAGAAACATCTTTGCTTGTGAATCCATCATGATGTGTTTAGGCTAGGTGTGAGGAACCCAAACAACATCCTATCCTATGTCATCACAACACAAGCACAAACTACACACAACCATATATAAAAACAAACACATATCTTTTGTCTCAGGCTACTTTGATGTGGGATAAAATTCCTTGTGGCACTCACTCATTAGCTGCTCTAGGTTGGGCTAACATGCTACCTTGCTAGTGTGTCACCCCAGTGATTCCTTGTTAGGAGGATGTAATTCTACAAGCTTTCTCCCTGACTTGACCATTGTAAACCGACAAGCATCTTGATTTTTGCCAAGATTACTCCCCACGACTTTATTTAAGAAGATGTAAGTCTACATACTTTCTTCTTAGACAAGCCATCATGCACTAACTGGGTTGAGTATATTTGAGGTTTAGGGT
This sequence comes from Cymbidium sinense, assembly GCA_021442155.1. Taxonomy (NCBI): domain Eukaryota; kingdom Viridiplantae; phylum Streptophyta; class Magnoliopsida; order Asparagales; family Orchidaceae; genus Cymbidium; species Cymbidium sinense. The sequence continues at coordinate 119,901,177 of CM038219.1, forward strand.
AAGTCCCCCAATGGCTCCTTTCCTCCTGACTACTTCAAGTTGAGTTATAATGACTCACTTTGTAGTCACTTGCTAGATAGATCTATCTTGTCACTGATATCCCTTGATCATTTCTATCGTGAGGATGTAAGTCACAAGCCTTCTTCTCGATCGATCATCGCAAACTAAGCACCTAGGTTCATTGGTCGCTATCGACACCCAAGTGGATACATCACTCATGGCAGTAAGACAAGCTTTCTCGACTCAGATATGTTGACCTCACTTTTGAGTGAGCCTCAACTTCCCCATCATAGATTTAGGACTCTTATAGACACTAAGAGTTCCTTAGTCTTAAGACACTTAAGTGATGGTCAACACTTAACCTATCCCTAGAGACTTAGAAAGGTTAGCCATAAGAATTGGTTGTGCCTTAGGGATTTAGGAGGCCTTGCCTACCCCATAGCCCAAACCCAATCCTTACTTCCTTCTTTCAAAACCAAACCTCAAATTCAATCTCAAACCAAATCCCAAATCATAAATCAAATCAAACTATCCAATGATTGAAACCCATCATTCAATTCAAACTCTAAATCCCATCCTAAGCCCTTTGATTTTATCTTATGGACATAGCCATAACCAAATCCAAGTCAACCCCAATCCAATTGTTTTTCTCAATTATCAAATTTGATCTCAAATCAAATTCCAAATCATAAATCAAATCCAACTATCCAATGATTGAAACTCATGATTAAATCTAAACTTCAAAATCTCTTTCTAAGTCATATGAACCACCTTCATATGCTTAGTCAAAACTTCATCAAACCAACTCAAACTTGGTTCATTTCTTTATAAATCAACCATTCCTTTATTTTTATTCATAAATATAAATGAAACCCACACTCCAATGACCTAAAAATAAATCAAACCAATTCAAAGTCCAAGTTAGCCTTTTTTACTTACATCCCTTAATTTGGTCAAATTTACTTCCAAATCACTCCAAACTCAAGTGATTTTCTCATAACCCATTTATATCTTCATTTATATTCACAAATATAAATTAAATATAAATTCAAATGGTCCAAATCAAATCCAAATTAAATCAAATTCCCAACTTTAGCCCTTTTAGCCAAACTTTTGAACTTGGCTAAATGACATCTAAATCAACTCAAAACTTATGGAGCTAAATATAAACATAAATCCCTCATTATCAAACCAAATCCAAGTCAACACAAATTAAACCCAAGTTGACCCTTTCGAGTTGAAACTATCATATGAACCAAAACTCATTTGGCTTCAAACCAACTGCAATTGGATTTATATTTCAATCCTAAACTCATATGTGGGTTCAACTAAACTTGAATCAAACCTTGATCAAGCCAATTGACTCATTTAGGCTCACTTGACCCAAAGTGACCTAAAGGACCTTTTTGATCCAAGTTCTAATATGACCCAAATTGAATTGAACTAAGCCCATCTAAATCTCAATCATGTTCAACAATCATAATGGGGTGACCAACCACCTTCAATTAGGTCAAACCAAGTCAAATCTAGCCTTTGACCAAGTCAATATTTAGCCAAAATGAAACTCAAACTAACCAAGATCCATCATATGTCAAATTAATTGAAACCATTGAGCCATTAAATAAGCTTAACCAAGCCTAATTGGCCACTTGACCTAAGTTGACCCAAATTGGCCTAAAAGCTAAAATGGGTCAAATCATGATTTAATCCAAATTGATTGCAACCAATGGCTCAAGTTCATTCCAAATCACTTAATGAACTTGACCAAAGCCAAGATTGAGTCCAAGTTGACCAATTGGTCAACTTGACCCAACCTAGCCCAAAATGACCTAAAAAGTCAAATTGACAAAAACTCAAATTAATTCCAAATTAAACCTAACCAAAGCCTACAATCATTTTCAATCAACCAATTAAACTTTACTCAACACCTAACTAATTCAAATTGGTCAAATTGGTCAACTTGACCAATTTTTTGAATCCAAATGAGTCACCAAAACCTGGCCAAACCAATCCAAATTAATTGAACCAAAACATCCCAAATCATCATATGAACCTAACCCAAACCTTGGTTTGACCCAATTTTACCAATTAGTCAACAACCCAACCTAACCCAAATGGCACCTATTTAACCAAATGAAGCCAAATCCCTCCAAACCAACTTGTGAAATCCTAAGACCTAGCCAAACCTGACCCAAACATATCCCAACTCATTTATAAATTAGTCCAAAAGCCAAGTGGACCCTACTAAGGGAATTTTCCATCAAACCATAGGATTTGAACCTTAAACCTAATGGATCAAGGCTAAAGTCAACTACACATCCCCATGGCAGCTCCTTTACACTACATAGAACCTTCCCCTGACCCACCTAGTGCACCAAACCCACTCTAGGTCAGCTAAGGACCCTTGGGAGGTGAGTTGACTCACCTTCAAGCCAAATCGAGCACCCCATGAACAAAGGTAGAAGAAGCTTTGCACATCAACCCTTGAGACTCCTCCCATGACTCACCCTATCCTTAGCATGCGGCCTGACTCTGATGAAGACAACTCTGGCGGCCGGATGGTGGCGAGTCAGGGAAAAGCGTGTGCACACTCCCATCAATCAATGATGGCAAATTGAGGGGTATACCCCCACAATTCAAAATGAATTTCAGAGAGAATCAACTCGTGTGAGTTCCTAAGCACAATCGAAACCCCCTCACAAAAAATCCAAGGATCCCCAAGCCCTCTCCGTTCGGCCATCACCATTCTCGTGAGCAAGTCAAAATAGGACACGCTTCCCTCAAGCAATACTCCCTCCTCACTTCACCAAACCCAAATTCCTTTTACCCACACCCTCACCGCACCTCATCGAGCTCAATCAAATCATTTCCCAAGCTTCTAAGCAACGAGAAGTGTAACTTCGATCAAGACTAATCGCCATTGAAGAGGAGCTTAGTCGACCGAGCAACCCACTTCAAATAAAGATCATATTTCTTCAACAGGGTTCGTCTCTACTAAACCAAGCTACCTCTGTTGTTGGAAGTGCCAGTGATAGCCTCTGATGAGGTAATTGTTCAAAACCATAGCTATAGGTGATTTTTAGTTAGCATTTTTTGAAGGGAATTATCATCTCATGTAATTTTGACTGTTGGATATGCATCCCCCCTCCTTCCGATGGTGTGGGATCATTTTGATCCCAATCCAAGCTCAGGTGAGCTCGGATTGAATGGAGAAAGATGAATGATGTTCATCTTTCATCGCTCACAAAGGAGAAGGATCATGCATCATCCATTCTGCGTGATTGGAATGGACATGATCAAATCATGTTAGATCCGCTGTAACTCTTAGCCAAAATCATGAGATTAATCGCCCGCTCGATCTTAGATCGAACTACCGAGAAAGTGTGTTTCGCCATTGAGTTACCATGTGACAACTTAAATAACCAATTCTATCATGCTACATGGAAAGCAAGCCACGTGGCCCACAGGATTAAGGGTTTAATTAGGGTTAATTAATTAGTTTTTAATTCTGAAACTTCCTAAAATCATAACTAATTATAGAAAAATCCAAAAAATGCAAACTTAGGCTCATTTTGAAGATATTTCATAGGATAATCTAGGAAAATTATAATTAGTTGATTTTGAATAATGACATTGGCTAAATTAGAGTTTTATCAAAAATCTAATTAGCATAATTACACCTTAATTAAGTATTCAATTAATCTCAAATTTCCTATGGATGTTTAGGGGGATGACCTCTACCTCTTTTATTTTTCTGGGATTTTATTAATTTCTTAATTATGAAAATCATTTGAGAAAACCCTAATCACTCTCTTAATCCAATTAATTATAATTAAAGAATGAACATTAGCATGATTAATCATTTGAACATAATTATCCCTATTAAATAGTAAGATCACTTAGGGGATATGATTGGGGACATTTTTCCTAATTTATTTCTTAATTATTCTTTACCTTTAAAATTTAAATTAATTAATGGGATAATGTAGTGATTAGTTGATTAATTAAGTGATTAGATCCTAGAAATAAGGAAATCAAAATCTAATTGAATGATTAAATGATTTAGGGAATGGGATTATTCTTGCCTTGATCCTTTCCCCTAAGTTAATTTCAACATTTAAATTAAAACATAACCAAAGTATTTAATCAATTCATTAAAAGCCTAATGAAATTAAAGTTAAGAATCAATTCATCCTAACCTAAGCAACATTTAATTGATCTTGGGTAGCTCCTTGGGTGTTCCCAACCCAAGGTGAGATAATGAAATTATGGCTCACATGTGAGAAAATCCTAAGAGTAATTAAGTGAGATCCCTTAAGCCTATTTAACTATTAATCATAAGCCAATTGCATTAGGCCCCTTTCATTTATTTAGAGCATTGCAAACTTACTTTTCATGTGATTGCATACCATATTGGTTTATCATTAATCGTTAATTAAATTAAGGTGATGTAGGGATAATTAATTCATTTAATTCATGTCTTAACCTAATCAAAATATAAAATGAACTTAAATATCCCTCATTAAACTAAATTAATTCACACATGGGGAAATTGGTTAGGATTAGCAAACCCTTCTCATATTTCCTAAGTCAAATCAAACTCAAATCTGAAAAATATCTTTAAAGAATTTTGATTCATTTTAAATAGCTTTATTTAATTTGATTGTCCTTAGGAATTAATTGGGATGAATGAAATCATATGCTTTCAGTCCTTTATTTCTTTTCAATCATACTAAATATTGCTTGCCATGTAAAATCATGCATTCATTTCTTTTAAAATTGATTAAATGAAATATTTTCTTTTATGTCAAATTGCATGTGTTGACTTAAATAAAATATGAGTGGCTATTATCATTATTAAATCAAAGGCTATATTCAAACCCCATAAATCAAAATTTTAAATGAAGTAATGCTAGCTATAATTATTTATAAGCTTGCATATGATGATAGTATAAGATGATAATTTCTTTTCTTTCCCTACTTTAACATGGATTCACATAGGATTGGTAAGTGTATAGTTCATTTGAAAAGAACATAACACTTGCTTAAATTTATTCCTATGCATTTCCATGTTAAAACTTAGGAAGAATCCCATATAACACATGTAAATCATACAATCAAATTGAACATAATTTCTTACATGATTCCCTATTCATGTGATTCTTTTGTATTCATATATTTGAGAAAAGTGGTATATTAATCTGGACATCCTGTGCGAGGCCTTAAGTAACCCTAAGTAAGTCTTGTACCTTACAGTGTAAAATAATGGTGTTCTACTAAAACTCTTATACATATGAATGTGTGATGTGGCTAATAAATAAAGAATTATAAATCAAATATCACCTTTTGCATGGGTTTTCTATTCTTATAGTCATTCATAGATCTACATGTATCTAAGAAAAGTGGTATATTAGTCTGGACATCCTGGGACTGTGAGGCTTTTATGGACACCAAGGAGGGTGGTGAACATGACCCAATGAGCTTGGGTCGGCCATGACCCAAGGCAAGGCCAAACTGACCTCTCTAATGACATTTGAACACTTAGAACTCCAAATGCACTCACCTAGCACATGGGCATCCACTCTCCTTCACTCCACTACCCAAAATGACCCATGTGGGGTATTTTGCAGCTCAAACCATGCCACCAACCTAAGCCATTGATCAAAAATGGCAATGCAGCCTCTCATCGTCTAATCCAAGGAGGGGGAGATACTCCCCCTTTCTCCCACTCAAACAAGAATAAATCATTTCCACATAGCTAAGGAGATTAAATTGAAGCCTCCCCAAGCTTTCCCAAGCCATTCCCGAGCTCCCCCATTTCTCCTTCTCGATTTTACTCAAAGTCAAAATGGGAGGTGAGCTCAAACTCCAACTCATCCACCTCAACCAAACTCAAATTAACCTTGCACACACCATGGACTTCATTGAGCTTTCTCAAGTTCATTTCCCAAGCCCCAAGCTATGGAAGCACCACTCGATCAAGATCGATCACCATTAAAGGGGAGCTTGGTCAACTAAGCAAACTACTTCAAACCAAGGTCAGATTCCTTCAACAGGGCTTCATCTCTACTAGACAAAGCTACCTCTCCATTAGAAGCTGAATAGCCTCCGATAATTGCTTAAAATAGAGATAGGAAAAATTGTTTGGTCTTTTTTGAAGGAAATTCTCACCCTGTGAAATCTTGACCATTGGATGTGCATCCCCCCTCCTTCTGAAGGTGTGGGATCATTTTGATCCCAATCCGAGCTCAGAAGAAGGATCATACGCCATCTGTTCCATGTGATTGGAATGGGTGGCTATGATCATATCCTTTCTTATTCATTCCTAAACCGCTTAATCTCCCATCCGATCTGGACGACGATCGAGATGATGTGTCCATCACCCACCTAATCACCGATGAATGTGACAACTTAAATAACCTTTCCTGTCACGTCACATGGAAAGCGAGTCGTGTCAGCCACCATGTGGCTCGACAGGATTAGGGGTTTAATTAAGCTTAATTAATCTTATTTTAATGGTGAAACTCCCAAAATTCATAACTAATTGTAGAAAAATCTAAAAAAATGCAAACTGAGGCTCATTTTAAAGATAATTTAGAGGAGAATAAAATAAAATTAAAATTAATTAATTTTGGACAATAATTTTTACTCAATTTGAGTTTTATTAAAAATATAATTAAGCTAATTACTCCTTAATTACTTTAGTAATTAATTCCAAACTTCCTGAGGTTCATTAGTGGGATGACCTCTGCCTCCCATGATTTTCTTAGAATTTATTACTAGATTAATTAAGGGAATTGCTTATTTCATCCTTAATCCTCTCTTAATTAATTAAATGAATAATTAACATGTTAAATAGTGATAAATTCATTAATTAAACTTGCTAATCATTATGAAATAATTATTGGACATAGGGAATGAGATGGGGACCTCTTTTAAAATCTTTCCCTAAGTTTATTTCATTTGATAAATACTTAATCAATTTGTAATTAATTAAGGGCTTCACCTCATTAAATAATTTAATCAAACTCAAAACCAAATCATTCTTAATCATTCATTCTTTGGTAGATTCTTAGGTGTAACCTAAGAGAATTCCAAAGAAAATTATAATCAAACTACATGTGTAGGAATGTTATAAAAGTACTTAATCAAACTCTTTAGCTTAATTAATCAATAATTGTGAGTCAATTGCATTAAGCCCTTCATTTCTTAGGTGCATGATTTAATTTCCATGTGGTTGCATATCATATAGGCTCATAATTACTTGGATAATTATGTTAAAGTGATATAGGTAAGGGTAATTAATGGATTTAATTCATACCTTAACCTAATTAAATTATAAAACCAACCTAATTATTCTAAATTAAACCAAGCTAATTCACACATGAGGGAAATGGGTTAGGACCAGCAAACCCTTTTCATATTTTCTAATTCAAATCAAATTCAAAAATAAAAATCTCTTTAAAGAATTTTGATTCATTTTAAATAATCCTATTTTATATGATTGTCTTTAGAAATTAATTAGGGGGAATGAAGCTATGTACTTACATCCCTTTATTTCTTTCTAATCATGCTAAATATTATTTGCCATATGAAATCATGCAATCATTTCTTTCAAAAATAGATTAAATAAAATACTTCCTTTTATGTCAAATTGCATGTTTTGGCTAAAGTTAAGAATATGAGTGGCTATTATCACTATTAAACCAAAAATTATTTTCAAATTCTATAAATCAAAGATTATGAATGAAGTGATGCTACTATAAATATTTATAATATTTATAAGCTGCATGTGATTATAGCATAAGATGTGTATTATGAAGTTCTTTCTTCTTCTCTTAACATGGATTTATATAGACTTGCAAAGTGTAAAGTGCATTTGAAAAGAACACAATACTTGTTTAAATCTATTCCTATACATTTCTATGTTATGACTTAAGGAGGACCTTCATATTACACATGTAAATTATACAACCAAATAAAATATGATCTTTTGCATGATTCTTTATCCATTTGGTTCTTTTTGTAAACCTGCATGTATTTAAGAAAAGTGGTATATTAGTCTGGACATCCCGGGGTTGCAAGGCTTTAAGTAGCCCTAAGCAAGTTTTGTACCTTACGCCCCTAGTGTAGAAAATAATGACGTCGTATTCACTTATGACTTTTATACATGTGGATGTGCATTTAGTTAATGGATGAGAAATCCCCCTTTTCTACATAATAAAGACATGAATCAATGGAATATCCAAATTTTCAAATCATATCTCTTAGCATTCCTAATCAAAGTGTGCTAAAAAATTATGCATTGCATGTGGTATGCTTAGGATTATTCATATGCATGGTATACATGGTGGAAAATAAATAAATGGGTGTGTGTTATGTGGTAGTAATCCACCTTAACTAATCCTAAGATGCCTTCTTATTAAATATGTCTATTTAAAGCAAATATAAACTTAAGGTTAATTAAAATACATAATAAAATATTCACTAAAGGAAATTCATCAATCAATCTACCTTAGAAATATTTTAAGGTAGGTTTGAAAGAGAAGTTCTCTCTCTTTTCTCCTCTTTACAACATTTAGTAACTAAGTGTAGGTTCATTCACACCAAATCAAATCACCAACTAAAATTGACAAATCAACTAAATCACTTAAAATGAAATCACCATCAAAATTGAATCCTTCACACTTAGAAAATTCTAACCTTAAAACCTAGCTAAAGCATGCCACACAAGCCTTAAATGGCACACACATTAGACTAAGTCACCATTTCTAGCTTTAGGTTAGGGCAATGCATAGTTTGATGAATGTTTATTTTGTGATGTATTATTTTAGACTGGATGTTAGGGTGCATGTGTGTAGTCTGGATGTTAGGCCGATTTTAGCCTAATCATGCTTTCTGTAGGGGGATGTGCCTAAGGGGCATTGTAATAAAAATATAAATACTTTGATATGCAAGTTTCTTATACCTCTAAGAATAACCCAAATTAGACGTGTACTTGGTAATGTGTGTGCTAAGTCCAAATTATTTATATACATTGTGTATGTTTAGTTATCCTTTGTTTTGGTGGTTTAGTTAGTTTACCTTTCCCATTTTGATGTCAATTTTGTAATTGAGATTTGGAATGAATGTTATGGGTGAATTAAGGTGAACATTGGTTACAAGACCATGTCTTATATACTATGTGAAGCCTTGGAGAAAACTACATCCCAAGTCAAACCAAAAGAAAGAAAAAAATGAAGAATTGAAGAATGAAGACCCCCCCCCCCCCATAACATGAATTCATTTTAATTGTAATTATTCATTTATAATCGTTGTATAGAGGTAGAGCTTCTACCCACATTTCTTTTCTATGGTGGAACCCACCACATCGACCTCTTATTCTTTTACATTAATTTTATAAATTGATTGATGTTATGTTTATGATTGCGCAATTAAGATGGCATAATTTTCCTAGTTTCTTAATTATTTGATGGTTATTGAATGGCCTAGATGTGATTAGTTTATTAGGAAAAATAATTTTTTATCCAATTAATCAACTCAAAATTAAACTAAATAATTCATAACCTCAGTTAAAGCCTACGATATAAATTAAGATAATAAAGATTTAGAAACCCCTTAGCTAGATGTTGTATGTTTCACATCATGTATAAATCATATTGTCTCACTCTTGCCAATGGAGGGATTCCACCTTTGCCAGAAAAAATAGCTTGACCTTTGAGAGCCATAGTAAAAATACACCTCCTTCTTTCTTTTGGCCAATAACCAATTTTCTCATACATTTGGCATATGAAATCCCATAGCCCGTGTCAAATAAAAATGTCCAAAAATTAAAATAAAACTTGACAAAATTTGCATTAGATTTAAGTCATTATTCATGCCCTTCATGATCTAGTTTTTTAGGGAGTGTGTTTAAGGACTTAGTTTTCTTTCTAAATAAACAATGGCTTAGCCACCTTTCAAAGCATAAGACTTGCCTACATGTATTTAAAATCATAGGAGGAGTTAGTTGGTGGTCACTCTAGGTAGCTGTAAGTCCAATAGTCGGGTGGATTACTCTGTCTTGTAGAGGTAAACCATATACCCATTTAGGTAGTGCTTTGGCCCTCGCTAAAGTTCTTTAGATTTAGGATCCTAGGTTGTTGTTTTCCTTTGTGGGTTACAAGCAAAAATCCTCACCTCTTAGGCATTTCTACAATCTTGTGGAATTATAAGCTAGATTTCTAATAAAATTCAACTCAAACATATAATTCTCCTCCATTTCAAAATATAAAACCCAACCAAGATAGTTTGGGATGCTCACTAGATTTTCTAGCATCATGAGCATCCCCTACTCATCTCCCTTTGGTTTCAATAATAACTCTCTCCATTTGATCAATCCCACTTGATTTTTTAAAAATAACTAATTTTTTGATAGTCCTATCTTTGAAATCTTTGGAGACAATGATCATTTACCTTAATCAAGAGTATTCCTAAGGAACCCCATTCCTTATGATGTAATTAACTATGGGGGCTTGCCTCCATAGGAACTTAAAGAACCCAGCTTAAAATAAACCCTACTTTACTTTTCCATATAAAGTAGGGGAAAGTCTCTTGGATATTTAAAGACCCATCATGCCTTAGGAGTCCTCATTAGGTGATTAGGTCCATTATAGGGGTGACTTCATCTCTAGATAGTATATAATGTCATACCCGATCACCCTAATGAGTACATCTATGGATCTGTGATGTCCCCTAACACACTTAATAATAACCTCCATATTACAAACAAAAAAATAAAATACCACACATAATTTAATCAAAAATAAATTATTTAAATTCCAAATACATTTCTTTGCATTCATCATCAAAATTTGGTAAGATTTACATTGCATTTATAGGTATTCTTAGGATTTATTCATATGCATACATGGTGGAAAGAAATGAATGGATGTGTGTTATGTGATAGTAATCCATTTCAATTAATCTTAAGATGTATTTCTTATTGAATAGGGCTATTTAGAGTGAATCTAAACTTAAAGTTAATTAAAACACATAATAAAGGAAATTCATTAATCAATTTACCTTAGAAATCACTTAAGGTAGGGATAAAAGAGAGATCCCCTCTTTCTTCTCTTTACAACACTTAGTTGCTAAATGTATGTCATATAAAATAAAAGAAAACATTAAGTAAAATATCCAAACCAGTTAAATCACTTAAAGAGAAATTAACCCCTTTATAAATTAAATCCTCACATTTAGCAAAATCATAACTCTAAAGTGGTTAGACATGCCACATAATACATGCACATTAGACTTAAGTCACCATTTCTAGCTTTATGTTAGGGTGGTGCATGATTTGATGAATGATGTAATATTTTAGTCTGAATGTTAGGTTAGGTCGATATTAGCCTAATCATATTTTATGCAGGGGGTTGTGCTTAAGGGGCACTGTAATAAAAAATTATTAAATGATTTTTGCTATGTAGGTTACTTATACCCCTAAGCATAACTAGAGTTAGGATAGGTGGGCTTGGTTACCCATGTGTGGGGGGCTAAGCCCAAATTATTCATATGACTACTTGGGATATATGGCGTGGTTTAGCTAACATTATTTTGCAAGTGTAGCTAGATTTACTTTCTTTTCTCTTGATATAATTTTGCATTAGGATTAGGATAAGTGTTATGGGGATTAAGGATGAACATTGGTTATAAAACTATGTCTTATATATCATGTGATACCTTTGGAGCAAGCTATATACCATTCAAGCTACATCCTAATCAAGCCAAAAGAAAGAAAGAAGTGAGGCAAACCAAGATGAAGAGTGAAGAATGTAGAATGAATAATGAAGACCCCCATGACACTTATCATTTTCTAATTGTAATTTATTCTTTCATTTTATCGGGATGTATAAGGGTAGAGCTCAACTACCCACATTTCTTTTTGAGTTGTACGGTGGTACCCAACCGCATCGGCCTTTTATTCTTTTGCGATAGCTTTATAAAATTGTGTGATATTTTATTTAGCTTGTGCATTATAAATAGCATGCATTTTCATAGTTTCTTTATGATTGGTGATTGTTGTGTGGCCTGGATGTGATTAGGCTCCTAGGATAAAAATAAATTTTCTATCCCACTAACAACTCATAATTAAAGTTGTAAATAAATTCATAACCTTAGAAAAAAGCCTAAGAATTAAATCAAGATTATAAAATTTTTAGCAACCCCTTATGGATGATTGTACAACATCATGCATGTCATTTTTCAACTCTTGTTAAGAGGGCTTCCATCTGTGCCAGAGAATAAAGGCTTGACCTGTAAGAGCCTTTGATGGAAAGACACCTCTTTCTCTCCTAATTTGGCCCATAGTCAATTTCTCATACATTTAGGCATACATGTCAAAATAAAGTCCAAAAATCAAATAAAACTTGTTAAAATTTGCATTGATTAAGTCAACTCATGCCCTTCATGATCTAGTCTCTTAGGGAGTGAGTTTAAGAACTTAGTTTTCTCTTCTAAATAAATAATAGCCTAGCCATCTTATAAAGTATATGATTTTCCTACATGGATTTAAAGTGTAGGGGGAGTTAGCAAGTTGCCGCTCCAGGCGGTAATAAGTCCAACAATCGGGTGGTTTACTCTCTCTTATGGAGGTAAACCATATACCCATTTTAGTCTTAGACTTAGGTTGCGCTCTTGCCAAAGCTTCCTAGATTTAGGATCTGAGGTCGGTGTTTCCCTTCACGAGCTACAAGCATAAATCCTCACCTTTTAGGCATTTTCATAATCTAGTGTTGTGAAATTATATGTCCTAGATTTCTAATAAAATTTTAACTCAAACAAATGAATCTCCTCAATTTCAAATATATAAAGCCTAACCATAGGATAGATTGGGTGCTCACTAGGCCTCCTAGTATCATGAGCACCTCCTACTCATCTCCTTTGGTTTTGATAAGAACTCTCCCCATTTTGATCTCTCTCACTTGATCTTCAAAAAAAATACAACCCATCCTTTGATAGTCCTATCTTTGAATTCTTCAGAGATAACAATCACCTACTTTAATCGAGAGTATTCTTAACAGAATCACTTCCCTTGAGATGTAATTAACTACGGAGGCTTGACTCCATAGAGAACTTAATGAACTCAGTTTAAATAAACCCTGCTTTACTTTTCCATATAAAGTAGGAGAAAAATTTTTGGTATATTCGAAAACCCATCATACCTTTGGAGTCCTTATTAGGTGATTAGGTTTATTCTAGGGTAGTGACTCCTATCTCTCGAGATAATACAATATTCCTTCATGTCATACCCGATCACCCTAATAAGTACATCTGTAGATCTGTGTGATGTCCCCTCATAAATACACATAAAAAATAAACACCACATATACCTATAGGATTTCTTTTATAGGGTCCAAGATAAAGCCCCTAGCAGCACCTCCCCTATGGGCACTCTACTTTGAGCACGTCCTAACCAATCCCATTTAGACACTACCCCGGTTACTCTTGGATTAGACAGTCCCCCTTTCTTAGTAGCCACCCCAGTGGTTGGAGAATTTATCTTGCCGATGTGCAGATTCTCCATTGGTCTAGTAAGTTTGAGATAGGACTAGGCTGATATAAGCTCATTCTCAGTGTCGTCCCTCGCACACCAACAGGGTCCATGTAAACATATAAATAAAACAAAAAAATATATATTCACTTGTGGATTAGGAGGACACCCTGGCAGTACCTTTCCACAAGCAGGCATCCTATGTTTAGGGCAGTGTCAGCAAAACTCTTTATGGGAATTTCCTGACTACTCTTGTGTTGAAATAAGTCTCCAGGCAGCACTCTCTCAGTAGTCGCCCTTAGGTCGAGTTTGACTTATTGTGCCACCAACGGGTCACCCCGGCGATCATCCTTGCTTTGGAAGAATTTAGTCTATTACACATTCTCCAGCACAACCATTGCACACTGACGGCAACCATTGGTCGGGTTCAGTTTTTTATGCTATCAACTGATCACCCGAGTGATTCCTTATTTAAGAGGATGTAAGTCCACAAGCTTTCTTCCTGACTTGACCATTACACACCGAAAGGCACCCCTTATGTTGGTTAGCTCTACCCCGCATCCGATAGACTTTCCCTTTGGATTTGTAAATCTGAGATAGGACTAGGTTGATATTATCCCCTTCTTAGTGGATCCATCGCACATTGACAGGGCCCATTTTAAATTAAAATAAAATTTATCTTGACTATTCTTGAGTTGATGTGAGTCCACAGGGGCATTCACTCAATAGTCGCCCTAAGTTGGCTTCGATTTATTGTGTTATCAACCGATCACCCCAGTGGTTCCTTATTTAGGAGGATGTAAGTCTACAAGATTTCTTCCTAACTTGAACATTACACACTGAAAGGCAACCCTTAGGTTGGTTAGTCCTACCATGTAGCCAATAGACTTTCCCTTTGAATTTGTAAATCTGAGATAGGTCAAGGCTAATATAGCCCCTTCTTAGCGAATCCATCACACACTGATAAGGTCCATTTTATTAAATCCACCATCCTCCCCTAGTGGAGTAAATTAAATCCATCCAAATGCTTATCCCTAGTGGATACTTTCTGAAATAAATCAAAAGAAGTTCATATTAAATCCACCTTGTCCTCAAATCAAATTACCCCAAATCACATCCTCTCTCCAATGGAGCCCCAAATCATAAGCAAATAGATCAAATCAAATTCTCAACCCCATTAGATGCCCACCAATTTAAATCAAATCAAATTCCTCCCTCATGAGGTGCAAATTAATTTAGTCCCCTTTAGGGAGCCTAAATCAAAATCTAAATCAAATCCATCCAACTCTTATCTCTAGTGGATACCTGTGGAGAAAATTTTCTATATTATCGCCTTCAATCTTATCAGGAAAAGGAAAGAATATAAAAATTCATCTTTTTGGGATGCCACAGATCCACAGATGTGCTTATTCAGGTGATCAGGTATGTCATCAAGGAATAGTGTACTATCTCGAAAGATAGAAGTCACTATCATTTAATAGACCTAATCACCTCAATAAGGATGCCTAAGGACAATGGGTCTACAAATGTACCAGAGATTCTTCCCTTACTTTACATAAAAAAGTAAAGTAGGGTTTATTTTAAATTGGGTTTATTAAGTTCCCTACAAGGACAAGCCCCCATAATTAATTATATCCTAAGGGATGGGATCCCTTAGGAATACTCTCGATTAAGGTAAATGATCGTTGTCTTCAAAGATTTCAATAGGAGAGGACTATCAATCGATTGGTTCATTTTTGAAGATCAAATGGGATTGATCAAAGAGAGGGAGTTATTATTGAAGCCAAAAGAAAGATAAGTAGGAGAAGCCTTCGATGCTAGGAAACCTAGCGAGAATCTCAAACTATCCTATGATTGGGCTTTACATTTTTCAAGTTGATTTAATTTGTTTTAGTTGCAGTTTTCATTAAAAATTTAGGACTTATGATTCCATAACACAAGATTAAGGAAATGCCTAAGAGGTGAGGAATTATCATTATGGCCCACAAAGGGAAAAAGAAACCTCAGAACCTAAACCTAGAAAGCTTTGGTGAGGGCCAAAAGCACAACCTAAATCTAAGTTGAAAAATGGGTATTTGATTTGCCTCCACAAGAGAGGACAAACCACCCGACTGTTTGGACTTACAACAGCCTAGGGGTGGCTGCCAACTAACTCCTATTATTTTAAATACATGTAGGCTAGTCTTATGCTTATGCAAGATAGTTAGGCTATTATTTATTTAGAAAGAGACTAAGTCCTTAAACTCACTCCCTAAAGAGACTAGATCATGTAAAGACATGCTTCAAATGACCTAAATCTAATGTAATTCAGATTTCATTTTATTTTCATTTTTGGATAATTATTTTGACTCAATAATAGGATTCATATGCCTAATGCATGAGAAATAAAGTTATTGGCCAAAATCTGAGAAGGGAGGAGGTGTGTTTCCACCATGCTCTCAAAGGTCCAAGTTTCTCGCAAAGGTGGAAGCCCTCCAATCAAGAGTGAAACAAGATGCATTTGTGCATGATGTTATAAAAGAAGTACTCATCCATCTAAGGGGTTGCTAATTCTTTTATCTTGAATTTAAACCTAAGCTTTATATGAGGTTATGAGTTCTTTATTTTTAGTTTTGAGTTGTTAGATTTGGCAAAAGATTTATTTTTCCCTAAGAGCCTAATCCACATCCAGGACATACATAAAGCAAAGAAAAACTAGAAAAAAGATGCCACTTAATGCAAAAGCTAAATAAATCATCAATCAATTTATAAAGCTAATTGTAAAAGAATAAGAGGCCATTGTGGTCGGGTACCACCGCAAAAACCTGAAAATAAATTGGGTAGCTGAGCTCTACCCTTATACAACCCAGATTATAAATGAATTAAATATAATTAAGCAAGTAATTCATTTTTATGGTGGTCTTCAAGCTTTATTTCTTCATTCTTCTTTTCTTCTTTCCTCTTCTTTTCTTCTTTCTTCTTCGATTCCTTCTTTTGGATGGTTGGAAGGTGGATGCTCCAAAGGCTTCACATGGTACATAAGATGAGATCTTATGACCTATGTTCATCCTAATCCCCATAACAATCATTCCAAAATCCTAATTGCAAAATTTACATGAAAAAGAAAAGTAAATCTAGCTAATACCTACAAAATGAAAGTTAGTTAAACAAACCATCAAATCTCAAGCAAGTATATTGGACTTATCACCCCACACATGGGTGACTAAGTCCTCCTGGCCTATTGGATTATGCTTAGGGGTATAAGCACCTACATAGCAAAAGCATTTATATTTTTATTTATTACTGTGCCCCTTAAGCACAATCCCCTGCAGAAAATAATGATCAGACTAAGATCGCTCTACCATTCATTCTATGCACATGCATACTAACATCCAGTCTAAAACATATATCACAAAATAAAAACAAGCATCAAACCATGCACCGCCTTAACCTAAAGTTAGAAGTGGTGACTTAGGCTAATGTGTGCGCTTTGGAGGTTTGTGTGGTATGCTTAGCTATGGATTTAAGTTAGAAATTTCTAAGTGTGAAGCATGTTCAACTTAAAAGAGGGTTTCATTTAAGTGATTTAATTATTTTTGGTTGATTTTATTTCATGTTTTGATTAGGTTCAACTGAATCCTACAATTAATTACTAAGTTATAAAGAAAGGGAAAGAGAAGAGAACTTCTTTTTCCTTCCCTAACGTAAGGAATTTCTAAAGTAGATTCATGTTTTGGTTTTATTTAGTGACTGTTTTGATCAAATATTTTAATTAATCCTAAGTTTATATGAACTCTAAACAAACCCATTGAAAAAGAAAGGCATTTTAAGATTAAATAAAATGAGCCAAATTCATAAAATATACATCACTTCATTTCTTTCCCAACATGTATAACATGCATATAAATGAGTCCTAAGCATATCTATACATACAAATGAGAATGTTTAACACACTTTATGATGCATGCTAAGTAATTCATTTAAGAAAATTTGAAGTTTTATGATGCATGATTTTCATTTAGTAGAAAAGGGACTTCTTATCTAGTTTTCACATGCACACATGGAAGCAAGAAAGGCATAAGTGAGTACAGCGTCAATGTTAATGAGAGGTGTAAAGTATAAGACCTACTTAGGGCTACTTAAAGCCTCACAACTTTGAGGTTGTCCAGACTAATATACCACTTTCCTTAAATACAAGCATGTGTATAAAAGAAATGAATGGAGAAGAAATAATGCAAAAATTTGTATTAGTTGATTCCTTTTTTATGGAATTTATGAGTGTAAACATAAGTATCCTTCTTAAGTAATAGTATAGGAATGAGTAGGATATGGAATTAGGCAAGTGTTAGGTTCTTTTCAAATGAACCATACATCTTACCAAATCCTATTCAAAACTACACTAAAAGAAAAGAGAAGGAAAACCTATGCTAAACACAACCTTATATCTTACTAAAATGCAAGCTTATAATTAATATATAAGTAACACACTTTTAGTTTTGGTAATTGATTTATATATTTTGAAAATAATTTAATAGTGATAATTTTACTCATATTTCTACTTTAGCCAACACATGCAAATTTGACATAAAGTAAATATTTTCATTTTAAATTTAAATTTTGTATGAATGCATGAAACCACATGACACGCATATTTAGCATGTTGGGGAAATAACTAAAGCAATGAAAGCATGTAAACACATTCACTTTAATTAAATCCTAAAGACAATCTTATGAAATAAGAAAGCTTAAAGTAAATCAAAGTTCATTTAGTGTGATTTTTGTTTAATTTGGAATTTGATTTAATTTTAAAAATGTGAGTTGAGTTTGCTATTCCTAACCCATTCCCACATGTGTTTAATATTTTTATTTAATTTTTAAATGATTAGATTCATTTTAGATTTTTATTAGGTTAAGGTATGAATTAAAAAAATTAATTAACCCTTACCTATACCACCTTAGCATAGTTAACCAAGTAATTATGAGCCAATGAGATGACTTAAAATCTTACAAGGAATTTAAATTTGCAATGCACCTAGGAAGAAATGGGTCTAATGCAATTTGGCTCATAATTAATAGTTAATTAAGCTAAGGGTTTTAACTTAAGTAATTTCAAAAATACACCCCTAACACATGTGAATTGAGTTTTGATTTCCTTAATTGAACTTAGGCTCTTGAACACCAAAGTATCTACCCAGAGTAGATTAATTAAATTCGAAAGTTTTAGAAATTTTAAAAATTAATTAATAGGGTAATTAATGAATTAACCCTTAATTAAGAGAGGATTAAAGAAAGAAAAGGGGGTTTAGGAAACAGCTTAGAGGAAATACCCCAAAATTATTCCCTAAGTCACCTATTCACTGGATCAAACCTTAAATAACCTAAATAAGGGATTAAAATACTAATCAAACCCTTAATTATCCTTAATTACATAAGGAGGGTAATTAGGAAATGCATTTGTAATTCCCCTAATTAAGCCTTCAATAAATCCCAAGAAAATTAGGAAGGTAGAAGTCATCCCCCAAAACATACCCAAGAAGTTTGAGATTAATCAAAGGATTAATTAAAGAGTAATTAGAAAAATAATATTTCCATTAAAACCCAAAAGTAGAGAAAAATATAATTTGAAATCCATTAAAATTAATTCTAGAATATTCTATATTGAATTATCTTTTAGTATGAATTTACCTCATATTTTTTTTATTTAAGGAGATATGAATTTTTAAAGCTTGGAGGATTAATTAGAATTAATTAAAACCTAATTAATCCCCTTAGCCCATAGCTCAACATGTGGCGGCGACGGTCAGCGTGCTTTGCATGCATCGCACTATGAGCGAGTCACTTAAACGTCCCATCACCATGTCGGCAGGGTGACGGGATGCGGTTTGATACCCTTCATTCAATCATGGATCAAATGGCCAAGGATCACCTTGGTTTTAAAAGGATAAAAGGATTTATAAAATGTGCATTTAATCTCGGTTGTCCATCCAAAATGCACGGATGGATGGTCGGGATCACCCATGTTCTTCCCTAAGAATCAATGGAGATCGTCCATGATTAAAGGGAAGATCCAAGCTCGATTGAGCTCGGATTGGGACAAGATTTTGTACACACCATTATACATTAATGGAAATCCTATCCAATGGTTG
Organism: Cymbidium sinense; assembly: GCA_021442155.1. Taxonomy (NCBI): domain Eukaryota; kingdom Viridiplantae; phylum Streptophyta; class Magnoliopsida; order Asparagales; family Orchidaceae; genus Cymbidium; species Cymbidium sinense. Next base: position 119,920,833 of record CM038219.1, read on the forward strand.
AATTTTCATGCTATGACACTTTCTTTCATAAAGGACCAACACCTCCTAAGTCTAATGGTCAGAAAATGCCATACCTCACCGGATCTTTAGGTTGGGTAGTTTGCTCTATGGACCAACACCTCCTCCTCCCCTTTGTGACTTTGATCCAATTGGACTTCTCCTTTCCTTTAGAGCTCATGTGAATGCTTAGCACTCGACTTAGCTCCCTGATGGAATATGCAAAGAGAATTGCACTGGTTTTGAGTGAGGAGGAAGTTAGGAAATGAGAGGAGCTCCCTTATTTTTTTATTGAAGAAAATAGAGAAATGCAAGATTCAAATCCCTCTTAGGAAGCTTAGGATTTCTCTCTGATGGCTCCAAACACTCTCTAGCACTCAATAAATAATGAAGATCTTGAATTCAAATGGAATTAGGGGGAGTATATCTCCCCCTATGGTAATCGGATGGTCGAAGCTACCTTTTCCATTTTGATCCAATTGACCATATGGAAAGGATTGTTTGGGCTGTTTGACGTTGGCACATGGTCAGTTTGAGTCAAGGAGTGGATTAGTAACCTCTCATGTGCTTCAAATCAAGTGGAGGGAGGTTTTCAAATTGGCCAATTTGAGCTAGGGGTCGATTTTAGCCTTGGGTTCATTTGGGCTGACCCAAACTCATTGGGTTGGGTGCACCACCCTCCATAGGGCTCACTTGACCTATTAGGAAGGTATCAAGTTGATATGAAGAGGGCTTGACTAAATTCCCATGAATTTGACCAAAATTTGTTCTATGGCCTAGGGGTAAAATTGTCATTTTGCTGATTTTTGAATTTAAATATGTTGGGTATGTGGAGAAAATAGGTTTGGCCAAGTTTCATTAGATTTGGAGTTCATTTGGTATGATTTGGCTCATGATTACCCATTTAGGTCAAAATGGGTCAAGTTGAATATGTTGTTTAGATAAACACGAAACTCATGATATTGTAATTGAGGTACATTTAGGTCTATGCAGAGCACATCAATCTGGTCCAAAGATGAAGACAAAGATCAAGAGACTAGGATAATACTGGCCTTCGATGATTACAGACTGCATGAATGTAGCTAGGAGATGCCATCAATGTTAGGTACACAGTGTGGTCCTCCACCCAACATTCTATACCCTACATTGGCCTCATGGCCATTTGAGTGTTGGGATACCGATATTATGGGTCTGATTGACCCTCCCTCTTCTAAGGGTCATCAGTTCATCTTAGCTACCACCGACTACTTTTCCAAGTGGGTGGAGGCGATCCCACTCAGAGAGGTCACAAGTCAACATGTGCTTCAATTTTTCAGGAACCATATCATCATAGGTTCGGGGTGCCTCGACAAATTATATCCAATAATCATACTGCTCAAAAGCACCAAGATCAACAGCTTCACTAGAAGACACTGTATAAATTGGAGATACTCTACCATCTACTATCCTAGAGCAAATGGCTTAGCGGAAGCATTCAACAAAACTCTCATCCAAATACTGAAGAAGACTCTTGATGATAACAAATGGCAATGGAATGAGTAGTTGTTTGAAACCTTGTGGACCTACTACACCACATACCAAACTCCAACTAAGTCTACCACATTTTCCTTAGTGTATGGGTCCAAAGCCATTCTATCTTTAGAAGTTCAACACCCATCACTAAGGACAGCATTGGGTAGAAGATCACTGAGGTAATGCAAAGTTTTAGAAGAGCTCGAAGGTTTGGAGGAGAGTCGCCTATGGGCGTGCCAGAACCTTGAGTTGTATAAGGCCAAAATGATTCAAGCTCATAACAAGCTGGTCCGCCCTAGGTATTTTCAAGTAGGAGAACTTGTGTTAGTCCTAAGGAGACCAATTGTTGCCCGTTGAAAGATGGGAGGCAAGTTTGAACCCACTTAGGAAGGTCCCTATGTCATAGACAAGGCCTACCAAGGAGGATCCTATAAACTCATTGATTGTAAAGGGGAACACCTGATGCTTCCAATTAATGGGCTCTATCTAAAGAAATATTACCCATGAAATAAATCATGTTCGAAAATAATTTTATCAATCAATAAGAAAATTTGATTCCATTTCATCAAAATCTTCTCTTCTTTTGAAGTGTTGTTTGCTTGTCTTGCAAATCTGCCATGACGTGTTTAGGGTAGGTGTAAGAGTCCCCTAGTGACATCTTATCCCTCTTTCACAACATAAACATAATCTCCCGGTGCTATCAGAATAGGTGTGAGAGAACCTAAGAGATGTCATATTCCCTTTAACACATGCATAAAAATAAATAAAAATATTTTATCTCAGGCTATTTGATATGTGAACAAGCCCCCTATAGCACTCACTCATTAGCTGCTCTAGGTCGGATCCACATGCTACCTAGCTAGTATGCACCCTAGTGCTCATTTGTTGAAAGATGTGAGTCCCCGCGCTTTCTTCCTAACTTGATCATTGCAAACCAACGAATGCTTTGTTATTTTGGTAGTCTTCACTACCTAGCCAGTAAGCTACCTCATGTTGAATTTGTTTCGTAAGATGTAAGTCCTCGTGCTTTCTTCTTGAATTAATTATCATGATCTAACTAGGTCGAGTATATTTGAGGTTCAGGATAAGACCCCCAGAGGCCCCCTTCCTCTTTACTACATTTGAGTTGATATAAGTTTAGTGGTATTACTTGAATTGCTTAGTGAGAAAGAAGATAGACTATCCCAAAGAATTAGTTGATAGGAGGATGTGAGTCCCCAGCTTTCCTAAGCTAGTTTTGCAACCTAGGCACCTTAGGTTGGTTGATGTTTGCTATGAGGGCAGCGACTCACCCAGTGGATACATCACTCTTGGCAGATGTGAGTCCCTGCACTTTCTCCTTGAGTTGGCCACGGAATACCTATAGGATATATGATTAGCCATGTCATCTTCTCTAGGATTTTGGATTAAGCCCTTAGCAGCCCCATCCCCTGCGGGCAATCTGTTTGGATCACATCCTTTGCTATCCCATTTATACACTACTAGGGTTACTTTTGGATTGGATGGTCCCCCTTTCCTAGTAGCCACCCTTGTGGTTGGATAATTTATTCAGAGGATGCACAGATTCTCCTTTGGTTTAGTAAATCTTAGATAGGTCTAGCTGATATAATCTCTTTCTCAGTTTGATCCCTCACAAACTAACAAGATCCACGATAAATAAACTAAACAAAATAAACAAATTAATTCGCTTGTTGATTATGAATTCAAGCCCGTGAAGGCCCTTTTTCTTAAGTAGGCATCCTATCTTGAGCGGTAAGCAAAACTCTATAGAATTGCTGACTACTGAGATAAATCCCTAGGTTGGTACTCTCTATAGTCACCCTTAGTAGGGCTTAATCTATTTTTCATAAAGTCATTCTGCTTGGAAATGTAAAGCGGACGATTATATCTAGCATGATGTCGCAAATTGACGGGCAGCCTTAGGTCAGGTTTGATTTGTTGCCCAAAGAAATCGATCACCCTAGTGGTCTTTTGTAGTGGAAGATGTGAGTCCCCAAGCTTTCTTCCCTTTAATTGATCATTATAAACCGAAAGGCACTCCTTTGGTCAGATAGTTCTCCCATCAGTCAGGAAGCTATTCCCTTTCGTTCAGTAAATCTGTGATAGGTCTAGGCTGATATAAGCTCCTTCTCAATATGATCCATTGTAAACTAACAGAATCTATCAAAACAAATCTAAAAATGAAATCTATCTTGACTATCTTCGAGTTGATCTAAGTCCCCCAGCAACATTCACTCAATAGTCAGCCCTAGGTCAGTTTCAATCTATTGCTTTGCTAATAGATTACCCCAACAACTGGTCCCTACTTTGGAGGATGTAAGTCTACTACGCTTTCTTCCTAGTACAGCTACTGCATACCAAAAGGCATCCCTTTGGTTGGCTAGTCCTACTATGTGTTTAGTAGACTACCCCTTTGGATTGATAAATCTGAATTAGGTCTAGGCCTCCATGGCTCCTACTCAGTGCAGTCCATTGCAAACTAATAGGGTCCATCTCAAATATCAAAATCTAAAAATTAAAATAAATTCAATCATCTTCCCTAGTGGAACTTTCTCCCCAGCGAGACTCAAATCAAATCAAACCCCTCATCCCTTTACGGATGACTTGAACCTGCTTCCCTAGTGGAAGGTTCACATACTCTATCGCGAGTAGATTTCTCTTTCCCTCTCCTATGTCCTGACATAAGTAGAGCCACATTGTATTAAGTTATGGATTCCTTCCACACCTCGCTATAGATTGCCTTAGCTGAGGATTGTTCTGTTGTTGATCATTCCAACACCAATACGTGTAGTGTTCCTTGTCAGTCACATCACACCTATTGGGTGCCCTTTATTGATCTCATTTTTAGAATGAGTTCTCAACCCCTCCATCTTAAACATAAGACTCCTCTTAAACTTTAAGAGATTCTTAGTCTTAATGCACATCTAGTGATTAGGTGGACACTCAACCTAATCTTAGAGACTTAGAAGAGTTAGCCGTAGAAGGGTCATGCCTTAGGGGTGTTAGGAAAATCTAACTACCCTATAGCTTGAACCACTTTGCTTACTTCCTTCCTTCAAGTCAAACTCTAAATCAAATCAACATGAAACCTAAATCAACTCTAGCCAAATTGATTTCTCCAAAATCAAATCAATGCCACATGATTGAAACCCATGATTGAAATTCTAAATTCCAAATATTTCCTAAGTCCTTAATTTTCCTCTTAAGGACTTAGCCTAAAAATCATCTTCAATTCAATTTGAATTCATGAATTTTCTCATAACCCATTTATATTCTCATTTGTATTCACATGTATAAATGAAATATAAATTCAAATCAAATTCCAAGTTAAAATTCCAAATTCTAAGTCCTTTGATTTCCTTCATGGACTTAGCCAAAATCATCTTTAAATCAATTCAAATTCATGAAATTTTCTCATAACTTATTTATATTCTCATTTATATTCACATATATATATGAAATATAAATTCAAACCAATCAAATCAAATCCAAAATTTAAATTCCTAATTTAAAAATCCTTCTTAAGTCCTTAATTCCCTCCTAAGGACTTAGCATGAATAACCTTTAAATCAATTCGAATTCATAAAATTTTCTCACAACTCATTTATATTCTCATTTATATTCACATATATAAATGAAATATAAATTCAAATCAATCAAACTAAATCCAAAATTCAAAATTCCTAATTCAAAATCCTTCTTAAGTGTTAAATTTTCCTTTAAGGACTTAGCCTAGATCATGTTCAAATCACTTCAAATTCATGAAATTTTATCATAAATCATTTATATTCTCGTTTATATTCACATATATAAATGAAATATAAATTCAAACAACCAAAACAAACTCCAAAATTCAAGTTCAAATTCAATCAAAATCTAACCTGAGCCTTTCAAGTCAAATTCTTGAACTTAGCCAAATCAACTTCAAATCAAGCCAAACTCTTGATTTTCCTTCATGATTCAATCAATCCTTCAATCATCAATCCAAATATAAATACAAACTTCAATCACTTAACCAAAACTCAATTCAAAAATCAAGCCAAAATCCATTTCATGCTCACCCTTTGAACTTGAAATTATCAAATGAATCAAAACTCATTTGACTTCAAACCATTTGCAAATGGATTTATATTTCGATCATAAGTCCATATGTAAGTTCAATCAAACTCAAATCAAGCTTTCACCAAGCCATTTGGCCCACTTAGGCTCACTTGACCCAAAGTGACCTAAAGTACCCTTATGAGATAAATTCTAATCCTAACCAAATTGGATTGAATCAAACTCACCTAAGCCTCTCATCATGATCAACAATCATCATGAGATGATCAATCACTCAAATTGGGTCAAACTAAGTCAAACTTAAGGGTTGACCAAGTCAACACTTAGCCAAAATGAAACCCAACAAAGCCAAAATCCACCATAAGCTAAATTGATTGAAACCATTAATCTAAGTTCATTCATGATCAATGTTTGAACTTGAACAAGTCAACATTTGAGCTAACTAATTGGCCACTTGACCCAAGTTGACCCAAATTGGCCTAAAAGTCAAAATATGTTGAAACTTGATCTAAGCCAAATTGATTGAAACCAATGGGTCAGTTCATTCTAAATCACTTGTTGAACTTGACCAAAGCCTCAATTGGCCAACGGACCTAACCTAGCTTGACATTGAACCCAACTTAACCTAAAGGGTCATATTGAGCCAAATTCAAACTTAACCAAAATTGATTGGAAACAAAGATACCAATCCACTTCATATGACCAACCAAACCTAGACATATCCATGACCTAGCTCAAATAGGTCAAATGGATCAAATTGGTCAACTTGACCCATTTGACCTAAATGAACCACATTGAACCAAATTCAAATCTAAACCAAACCAAATTGAATCAAACCAAAGCCACCAAAACATTTCAAATGGTCATATGAACTTGACACAACCCTTGGTTTGATCCAATTTGACCATTTGGTCAACTTGACCCAAGTTGACCCATTTTGACCTAAATGGGTCAACATGAGCCAAATCACATCAAACCAACTCCAAACTCAATGAAACTTGGCCAAACCCATTTTCTAATCATATCAAACATACCCAAACTGAAATCAATGTGAAATGACTATTTCACCCCTAGGACAACGCAGTGAAATTGAAATTCCATTTCTCGATTTTCCTAGAGTGAAATTGAAATTCCATTTCTTGATTTTCCTTAAGCAAAAATAAGGGAACTCCACCAAAATTCCAACTTGCTCAACACTTCAAACCAACTCAATTCCTTCTTCCAAGCATCATCGAGGACCAAGTCGAGCTCACCAAACTCTTTCCCAATCTCCAAAGGCAAAGGAAGGGTGCCTAGACCAAAATAAGCTTAAGGAAAGGAGAGTTGGTCCATAGAAGCATCCACTCAATTTCAAGAGTTCAAACCTTGAGCTTGTCTCAACTAGAAGCTTCTCTAATCGGCTGATCACATGAGGTTAGCCATTTTTAGCTTAATCTAGCTATGGTGGAGCTTTGTGAAGTGAATGTTAATCCCATGAATCTTATAGATGTGACCTAGGTTGCATGTTGATGGAGTGGGTTGAGATTCATCCCAATCCAAGCTCAATCGAGCTTGGATCATGGCTTCAAACATGGACGGTGTCCATGGCTCACATAGAGTGGCAGGGATGGATCTCTGGCCATCCATCTGCATATTTTGGATGTACAACCAAGATTAAAATGTGTAATATCTTTATTTTTCTCTCTCAAATCCACAACTTTAATCTCAACGTCAGATCCTTGATCGGACAGTTGAGGAGAAAATGCGTAGCACCGCCGCCACACAGCGCTATGATGTGATGAGTTAAATACCCAATCTCATTGTGCCACATGTAAAGCAGATGCCACATCAGCAGCACACGTGGCGCTGATGGGATTAATAATATAATTAAGCTTTACATAATTCCTAATTAATCACCAAACCTTCTAAAATCCATATCTAAGTGTATAAAAATTAGAAAAATATGAAATAAATTGCATATGAAAGATAATTAAACATAGAATATTATAAAATTAATTTCAATAGATTTTAAAAAAAAATTTTCTCTGAATTTAGGTTTTATTGGTAATATTAATTTGCTAATTACCCTTTAATTACTCCTCTGATTAATCCCAAAATTTTTGTGCTTAATTAGTGGAATGACTCCTACCTCCCCTAATTTTCTTGGGATTTATTTTTGGCTTAATTAGGGTAATTTCTAGTTAATTCCTTAATTACTCTATTAATATAATTAAGCTTAATTAAGGGTATAATTTATGGTTTAACCCTCTGATTGTGTCAATTAAGTTTTGATTAAGTAGATGTAAGGTTTACTGAATAATTTTGGGATACTTTCCTTGAGATATTCCCTAAACCTCCTTTTCTTTCTTAATCCATCCCTAATTAAAGGTTAATTCAATAATAACCCCTTAATTAATTTCATAAAATTCAAAAACCTTTCAGAACTTAATTAATCTATCTTGGATAGATGCTTAGGTGTCCATGAGCCCAAGTACATTAAAGAAATCAAAACCCAACTCACATGTGTGAGAGGGGTTATGAAATTACTTAAGTTAAACTCCCTTAGTTTAATTAATCATTAATCATGAGCTAAATTGCATTAGGCCTTTTCTTCCTAGGTGCATTGTAAATTTAAATTCCTTGTGAGTCTTATGTCATCTCATTGGCTCATAATTATTTGATTAAATATACTAAGGTGGTATAGGTAAGGGGTAATTAATGCACTTAATTCATACCTTAACCTAATCAAAATATAAAATGGATCTAATCATCTAAAAATTGAACTTAAATATCATACACATCTGAGAATGGGTTAAGAATAGTAAACTCACCTCACATTTCTCAAATTAAATCAAACTCAATACAAAACTAAACCTTCTTTAAAAATAATTTGATTTGCTTTAAGCTTTCTTATTTCATAAGATTATCTTTAGGAATTAATTAGGTGAATGTGTTTCATGCTTTCATCATTTAGTTCCTTCCAACATGCTAAATGTGTATGTCATATGAATTTCATGCATTCATTCTTTTCAAAATCAAAATGAAAGAGATGTTTTCTTTTATGCCAAATTGCATGTTTTAACTAAAATAGAAATATGAGTGGTTATTATCACTATTAAATCCAAATTATTTTCAAAATATATGAATCAATTACCAAAACTAAAAGTGCGTTACTTATATTTTATTTATGAGCTTGCATGTGAGTAAAATATAAGGATGTGCTTAGTATAATTTTCCTTCTCCCCTCTTTTAGTATAGTTTTGAATAGGATTTGGTAAAGTGTTTAGTTCATTTGAAAAGAACCTAACACTTACCTAATTCCATCTCCTATTCATTCCTATGCTATTACTTAAGAAGGATACCTACACTTTTACATATAAATTGCATAAACAAAAATAAATCAACCAACACAAACTTTTGCATCCTTTCTTTTCCATTCATTTCTTTTGTACATATGATTGTATTTAAGGAAAGTGATATATTAGTCTGGATAACCTCGAGGTTGAGACTTTAAGTAATCTAAGTAGGTCTTGCACCTTACACCCCTGGTAAATAATAATGGCATCACTCACTTATGTCTTTCATACATTCATGTGTGCATGTGAAAATTGGATAAGAGACCCTTTTCTACTTAATGAAAATCATGCATCATGAGCATTCAAATTTTCTTAAGTAAACTACTTATCATTCATTATAAAGTGTGCTAAACATTCTCATTTGTATGTATAGATATGCTTAGGATTCATCTATATGCATGTTATACATGTTAGGAAGGAAATGAAGTGATGTGTGTTTTATGAATTTAGTTCACTTTAATCTTAAAATGCCTTTCTTTTTGAATAGGTTTGTTTAGAATTGATCCAAACTTAAGATTAATTAAAACACATAATAAAACATTCACTAAACAAAACTAAACATAAATCCACTTTGAAAATTACTTAAGGTAGGGAAGGAAAGAGTTCTCTCTCTTCCCTCTCTTTAAAACATAATTAATTAATTTTAGGATTCATTCAAACCAAATAAAATACAAAATAAAATCAACCCAAATTAGTAAAATATCTTAAATGAAACCAACCTCTAAGTTGAACACTTTCACATTAGAAAATTCAAATACTAAATCCATAGTTAAGCATACCTCACAAACCTTCTAAAGCACACTATTTAGACTAAGTCACCACTAGCTTTAGGTTAGGGTGCATGGTTTGATGTTTGCTTTTGTTTTGTGATATATGTTTTTTTAGTCGATGTTAGGGTGAATGTGCATAGAATAAATGATGGGATGATTTAGTCTAATCATTATTTTCATAGGGGATTGTGCTTAAGGATGAATAAAAAAAAATATAAGTGCTTTTGTTGTGCAAGTGCTTATACACCTAAGCATAATCCAATAGGCCAGGTGGACTTACTCACCCATGTGTGGGGTGATAAGTCCAATATACATGTTTGAGATTTATGTGGTTTGTTTAACTAATCTCTATTTTGCAAGTGTTAGCTAGATTTACTTTTCCTTTTCATGTATTTTTGCAATTAGGATTTTGGAATGACTGTTATGGAGATCAGGATGAGCATAGGTCATAAGATCTCATCTTATGTATCATGTGAAGCCTTTAGAGAAACCACCTTCCAACCATCAAAAGAAGAACCAAGAAGAAAAAGAATAAAAGAAGAAGAAAGAAAGAATGAAATGAAGCTTCAAAGATACAATGAATTCCTTGCTTAATGCTAAATTCATTTATAATCGGGTTGTATAAGGGTAGAGCTATTCCAATTTATTCTTAGGTTTGTGCGGTGGTGCCCGACCATAAATGGCCTCTTATTCTTTTGTGTTAGCTTTATAAATTGATTGATGATTTGTTTAGCTTGTGCATTAAGATGGCACCCTTTTTCTAATTTCTTCCTTGCTTGATATTTGTCCTGGATATTGATTAGGCTCTTAGGGAAAAATAAATCTTCTACCAAATTAAGCAATTCAAAACTAAAAATAAATAATTCATAACCTCATATAAAGCTTAGGTTAAAAATCAAGATAAAAGAATTAGCAACCCCTTAGTTGGATGACTATTCTTTTATCATGCAAATGCATATTATTTTACTCTTGATTGGAGGGCTTCCACCTTTGCTAGAGAAACTTGGCTTGCCCTTTGAGCCATGGTGGAAACACACCTCTTCCCTTCTCACATTTTGGCCAATAATCTTACTTCTCATGCATTAAGCATATGAATCCTATAAGCCTGAGTCAAATGATTGTCCAAAAATGAAAATAACATGTAATATGATTTGAATTAGATTTAGGTCATTTGAAGCGTACCCTTACATAATCTAGTATCTTTATAGAGTTAGTTTAAGGACTTAGTCTCTTTCTAAATAAATAATAGCCTAGTTATCTCGCATAAAGCATATGACTTGCCTACATGAATTTAAAATTGTAGGAGTTAGTTGGCGGCCACCCTCAGGCAGTAGTAAGTTCAAGCAGTCGGGTGGTTTGTCCTCTTTTGTGGAGGCAAACCAAATACCCATTATCTCCTTAGATTTAGGTTGTGCTTTCGACCCTCGCCAAAGCTCCCTATATTTAGGTTCTGAGATTGCATCTCCCTTCCATGGGCCATAAGCATAAATCATCACCTATTAAGCATTTCCATAATCTTGTGTTATGGAATCATAAGTCCTAAACTTCTAATAAAAAGTCAACTCAAATGAATAATTCAATTTCAAAAATATAAAGCCCAACCATAGGATAGTTTGAGATGCTCGTTAGATTTTTTAGCATCGTGAACATCTCCTACTTATCTTCCTTTGGCTTCAATAATAACTCCCTCTCTTTGATCAATTCCATTTGATCTTCTAAAACAAACTAATCGATTGATAGTCCTACCTATTAAAATCTTTGGAGATAATGATCATTTACCTTAATCGAGAGTATTCCTAAGGGATCTCATTCCTTAGGATGTAATTAACTATAGGAGCTTTCCCCATAGGGAACTTGAACCTAGTTTAAAATAAACCCTACTTTACTTTTCCATGTAAAGTAGGGGAAGAATCATACATATCTAGACCATTAGGAGTCCTTGTTGAGGTGAATTGGTCCATTATAGGATGATGATTTCTATCTTTAGATATAGTACACCTCTCCTCAATGTTGTACCCGATCACCCTCAATAAGAACATCTGTGGATCTACGTGGTGTTAAAAATTACATAAAAAGAAAAGAAGTATATTTCAGTTTTCATTTTATCCAGCATAGTGTGAAAATGGAAGTATATTTCTACTTCCTTAGAAATTACTTTTAAAAATTTCACCACAGCCACCCAGTAGAAGGTATGTCCCAGCCACCAAGAGTACACCTACTATCCACATTGACTTAGAATCTACTTCATAGGATGAGTTGTATGTGATTAGGACACTAGCTCTTCTGTTATCCCTTTCAATGACACTTAGCGGATACTAATGAAGATCTCCCAAAAACATTAATGTATCCAAGCGGCATATGACAATGCATCTTGGAACCTTAGCTCTAGCCCCACTTTTCTCACAAAAGTTGAGGTTTGGTAGTTAAGGAATCCTAAGTCATCCATAGATGGGAAGATCAGAGGTTCTTTTTTAGCATCATCCTCAAGTCAAAGGCATTTAGAACTTGAGGATGATTCATATAAAGATTTAATACAATTACCTTTTGATTGGTACTTTCCTTGTGTTCTTAATCTAGAAAAAGAATGAATTAATCCCACATACTTGGTCTAAAAATAGGTCAGACTACTTGGAAAGGTTATGGACAACCAAAGAAGATAGCCTCAATCATAACGAGGACAAGGGTTTGGCATGGTCTCGATGATGATGATTATTACTAGTGTCACAATCATTTGGAATCGATAGATTCAAATCATAACTCATATGAGGAGATGTGTTTAGAAACTTTAGATGATTCAAATGAGCTTGAAGTCAAAGATGCACCACCAGAGTTCGAAGGGGAGATCAAGTCAACCATCGATGAGCTCAAAGAAATCAACTTAGGAACTAAAGATAATCCACGTCTGGCATACATTAGTTTTTTGTTGAATCAAACTGATACAAATGACTTAGTTAGGCTATTGACTGAGTTTAAAAACTACTTCACAAGGAGTTATGAAGAAATGACCAGTTTATCTCCTAATTTAGCAATCCACAAACTAGTAATAGAGTATAGTGCTAACCTTATTAAGCAAGCTCCTAGAAGCATATGATTAGATATTGAACAGCAGGTCATTTATGAAATCACATTGATCTTTGGTTTTATCGGGGAAGAAAATATCCTACTAGTTGGCATGTCCCAGTTAAGAAAAGAATGGTCAAATTTGCATATCATTGATTTTTAGGAACTAAATAAGCATGTCCAAATGATGAATTTTACTACTTATAGAATTATGTGGACATTGCCTCATTGAAGTCTTCTGTTTCATGGATGGCTCATCAATATAGAAATGATGCTAAGGATGAAAAAACATCTTTTCTACATGTCTTTCGACCTTAAAAATGCTAACACTACTTACCAGTGAGCTATGACTCGAATCTTCAATGAACTCATTCATCATCAAGTCGAATGTTATGTCGATGATCTCGTAGTCAAAAGTAAAGAAAAAGAAGATCATCTCTTTGACTTGAGAGTAGTTTTTGAATGGTTAAGATAATTTAACCTTAAAATGAATCCCAAAGTGTGCATTGGTGTAGCCGGAAATTCCTTGGGTTTGTTGTCCACATGAAATCATCAAAAGATCAAGATGATATTAGAAGTGTCACAAAGTCTAACTAACAGATCATTCCAAGGGCAGTTGGCATATTTAAGACGCTTCATTTCAAACCTATCAAGAAGATACCAGCCATTCTCAACACTTGTTTAAAAGGATGCCAAGTTCCAGTGGGATGATAAGTGTCAGCATGCCTTTGAATACATCAAGCACTACCTGATGAAGTCGCCAGTTCTAAAGCCCCTATCCTGAGCAAGCCATTAATTCTCTATAGAGACATATTAGATGACTCCCTTGGTACCTTGTTGGCCCAACCAACGATGAAGGGAAAGATAATACACTATACTATCTCAGTCATATAATCTTTGTTGAGGCAAACTATCCACCTATTGAAAGGCATTGCCTACCTTTAATATTTGCATCCCAAAAACTACAACATTAAATGCTTTCTCATAAGGTGAACTTGATCTCTATGATAAACCCACTACAATATCTAATGACACGGCCGATGCGATCTAGAAGGTTGGCGCATTGGTCCATGATTTTATCATAATTTTGCATTACATTCGTACCCCTCCATGCAGTGAAAGGACAAGAACTAGCAAATTTCTTAGCAGCACACCCACTTCCTGTTGATTCCCTGCTTAGTGATGACATCCCCGATGAACAAATCATGAACTTAGTGGACACTAGCATTCACCACTGGGAGATGTACTTTGATGGTGTGGCTTCCTTTCAAAAGGGAGAATAATCACGGTCTACTCTCCTAGAAAAGGTAGGAGTAGGAATTGTTCTCCTAACTTTGGATCGTGATGTGATGAGATTCTCATATCATCTGTCCATTCCATGCACCAACAATGAAGCTGAGTATAAGGCTCTAATTGCCGATCTAGAGTTATCCATTACGCTATGCATCTAGGATATCAATATCTTCGAGAATTCTCAATTAGTTATCAACCAAGTTGTTGGGTCTTACAAAGTTTTAAAGCTTAAGCTCCATCACTATCACAAGTACACTATTAAGTTATTGGCCCAAATCCCAGAGGTTACCATTTATAAGATTCCTCGAGCAAAGAATGTTGTAGCAGATGCTTTAGCCAAGCCAAGGAGTTAGCATGTCCGGAACATGAGTCCATACCAGTAAGGATCAAAAATAGATAAGTATTATCCCTTATTGATGTTGAACTCATCGAGAGACTCCCTCTTGAAGGGGAGGTTGTCATTGTCAAAAGGACGATGAGTTAGATTGAGGCAACCATTCATGGATTATCTAAGCATAGGCAAACACCTTAAGAGAAGTCACTAGCCCATCAAGTGAAATAGAAAGCCCTTTCCTATGCTCTCGTGGATGGCACCTTGTACCGGCGGTCCCTCGATTATATGTGGTTACACTATTTGGACAAACATGAAGCCAATAAGATCATGATCGAGGTACACTCAAGTTATGCAGAGTGCATCAATCTAGTCTAAAGATGAAAACCAAGATCAAGAGACTAGGATACTACTGGCCTTCAATGATCACAGACTACATGGATAGAGGCAATGCCATCAATATCTGTGGTCATACTATCCACCCAATATTCTATACCTCACATTGGCCTCATGGCCATTTAAGTGTTTGGGTACTGATATAGTGGGTCCAATAGATCTTCCTTCTTCCAAGGGTCATCGGTTCATCCTATCTTCCACCAACTACTTTTCCAAGTGGGTGGAGGTGATCCCACTCAAAGATGTCACAACTCAGCATGTGTTCTAGTTTTTTTTGAAATATCATTATATAGGTTAGGTGCCTCACAAATTATATCTAATAATGGTACTACATTTAAGAGCACTGATTAACAACTTTTCTAGGGACATAGATTAGTATTTATCATCTACTTAAAGGAAAATGGCTTTGCAAAAGCCTTTCAAAACTCTCATCCAAATATTAAAAAAATACATTAAATTATGACAAGCGATAGTGGCATGGCTTAATTGAAGCCTTGGACTTGCACCACATATAGAACTCAACTCTACCTTTCTCCTTGGTGTGATCAATTCTAAGAAGTCAACTCCCATCAATAAGATAGTATGGGTAAGATCACATCATAGCGAGAATGCCATTTGCTTAGAAGAGCTCATGTTTGGAGAGACTATGAGCATGCGGAACCTGGGTTATCAAAGCAAAGATGATTCAAGCTCATACAAGTTGATCCTCTAGAGCTTTTCAAGTAGAGCTTGTTTTGTTCTAGAAGACCAAATTGTTGCCTCAAAGATGAGGCAAGTTTGAACCCACATGGGAAGGCCCTTTTCCATAGAGCCTACTAAGGAGGATCTTATCACTTATAAATTGTAAGGAGAGCACCCATGCTTCCAATCAATTTGCTCCACCTAATGAAATATTATCCAAAAATCTTATTTGAACATAATTATTAATAAAACTTCATTTCATCTCAAATTTCATCTCTTCCATGTTGAGAAACATCTTTTGCATGAATCCCATGGTGTGTTTAGGCTATGAACCCAAAACATCCTAATGTCATCCACAACCAAACTACATGACCATATATAAAAATAAACACATATCTTTTTTTGTCTCAACTTTGATGTGGGATAAAACTCCTTGTACCAGTCACTCATTAGCTGCTCTAGGTTGGGCAAAAATGCTACCTTGCTAGTGTGTCACCCCAGTGGTTCCTTGTTAGGAGGATTTAATTCTACAAGCTTTCTCCCATACTTGACCATTGTAAACTGACAAGCACCTTGTTAGTTTGGTAGGCTCACTAATGGTAAGCTACTCATGTTAACTTGTTTAGAAAATGTAAGTCTACATGCTTTCTTCTTAAACAAATCATCATGCACTAACTAGGTTGAGTATATTTGAGGTTTAAGGTAAGTCCCCCAATGACTCCTTTCCTCCTGACTACTCAAGTCTGGGTCTAGTCCTTATACGTAACTCCCCACTTGGTAGCCACCCTAAGCTGGATAGCATCTATCTCACCAACGACAGACTATCCCGGTGATCATTTCTATCTGCAAGGATGTAAGTCTACAAGCCTTCTTCTCAGATCAATCATCGCAAACTAACGAGCACCTTAGGTTCATTGGTCATCGCTATGCTGACAGCGACCCACCTGGTGGATACATCACTCATGGTAGAAGTATGTCTACAAGCTTTCTCCGGAGTTGGCCACAGTATACTGTTGACCTCACTTTTGGAGTGAGCCCTCAACTTCCCCGTCATAGATTTAGGACTCTTATAGACACTAAGAGTTCCTTAGTCTTAAGACACTTCTAGTGATTAGGTCAACACTTAACCTATCCCTAGAGACTTAGAAAGGTTAGCCATAAGAATTGGTTGTGCCTTAAGCACAATCGAAACTCCCTCACAAAAAATCCAAGGATCCCCAAGCCCTCTCCGTTCGGCCATCGCCATTCTCGTGAGCAAGTCAAAATAGGACATGCTTCCCTCAAGCAATACTCCCTCCTCACTTCACCAAACCCAAATTCCTTTTACCCACACCCTAACCGCTCCTCGTCGAGCTCAATCAAGTCATTTCCCAAGCTTCTAAGCAACGAGAAGTGTAACTTTGATCAAGACCGATCACCATTGAAGAGGAGCTTGGTCGACCGAGCAATCCACTTCAAATCAAAATCAGATTTCTTCAATAGGGCTTCATCTCTACTAAACCAAGCTACATCTGTTGTTGGAAGTGCCAATGATAGCCTTTGATGAGGTAATTGTTCAAAACCATAGCTATAGGTGATTTTTAATTAGCCTTTTTCAAAGGGAATTATCATCTCTTGCAATTTTGACTATTGGATATGCATCCCCCCTCCTTCGATGGTGTGGGATCATTTTGATCCCAATCAAGCTCGGTGAGCTTCGGATTGAATGGAGAAAGATGAATGATGTTCATCTTTCATGCTCTACAAGGAGAAGGATCATGCATCATCCATTCGCATGATTGGAGCGGACGCTATGATCAAATCATGTTAGATCCCACTCTTAGCCAAAATCATGATTAATCTCTCATTGATCTTAGATCGAACGCCAAAAGAAAGTGCATTTGCTGTTAGCCAAGATGTGACAACTTAAATAACCAATTCCGTCATGCTACATGGAAAGCAAGCTACATGGCCCCACAGGATTAAGGGTTTAATAGTAGGGTTAATTAAGTTTTAATTAAAAACTTCCTAAAATCATAACTAATTATAGAAAAATCCAAAAAAAAAGCAAACTTAGGCTCATTTTGAAGATATTTCATAGGAGAATCTAAGAAAATTATAATTAGTTGATTTTGAACAGTGACGTTAGCTCAATTAGAGTTTTATCAAAAATCTAATTAGCATAATTACACCTTAATTAAGTATTCAATTAATCTCAAATTTCCAATGGATGATTAGGGGATGACCTCTACCTCTTCTATTTTTTGGGTTTTTATTAATTTCTTAATTAGGAAAATCATTTGAGAAAACCCTAATCACTCTCTTAATCCAATTAATTATAATTAAAGAATGAACAGTAGCTTGATTAATCATTTGAACATAATTATCCCTGTTAAATAGTAAGATCACTTAGGGGATATGATTGGGGACATTTTCCCTAATTTATTTCTTAAGTATTCTTTACCATTGAAAATTAAATTAATTAATGGGATAATGTAGTGATTAGTTGATTAATTAAGTGATTAGATCCTAGAAATAAGGAAATCAAAATCTAATTGAATGATTAAATGATTTAGGTGAATGGGATTAGGGTCTTGCCCTTGATCCTTTCCCCTAAGTTAATTTTAACATTTAAATTAAAACATAACCAAAGTATTTAATCAATTCATTAAAAGCCTAATGAAATTAAAGTTAAGAATCAATTCATCCTAACCTAAGCAACATTTAATTGATCTTGGGTAGCTCCTTGGGTGTTCAATAACCCAAGGTGAGAGATAATGAAATTATGATAGGCTCACATGTGTGAGAAAATCTTAAGAGTAATTAAGTGAGATCCCTTAAGCCTATTTAACTATTAATCATAAGCCAATTGCATTAGGCCCCTTTCATTTCTTAGGAGCATTGCAAACTTACTTTTCATGTGATTGCATACCATATTGGCTTATCATTAATCAGTTAATTAAATTAAGGTGATGTAGGTAAGGGATAATTAATTCATTTAATTCATGCCTTAACCTAATCAAAATATAAAATGAACTTAAATATCCCTCATTAAACTAAATTAATTCACACATGGGGAAATTGGTTAGAATTAGCAAACCCTTCTCTTATTTCCTAAGTCAAATCAAACTCAAATTTTAAAAATACCTTTAAAGAATTTTGATTCATTTTAAATAGCTTTATTTAATTTGATTGTCCTTAGGAATTAATTGGGATGAATGAAATCATATGCTTTCAGACCTTTATTTTTTTTCAATCATACTAAATATTGCTTGCCATGTGAATTCATGCATTCATTTCTTTTAAAATTGATTAAATGAAATATTTTCTTTTATGTCAGATTGCATGTGTTGACTTAAATAAAATATGAGTGGCTATTATCATTATTAAATCAAAGGCTATTTTCAAACCCCATAAATCAAAAATTATAAATGAAGTAATGCTAGTATAATTATTTATAAGCTTGCATATGATGATAGTATAAGATGGTAATTTGAGGTTCTCTTTCCCTACTTTAACATGGATTCACATAGGATTGGTAAGTGTATAGTTCATTTGAAAAGAACATAACACTTGCTTAAATTTATTCCTATGCATTTCCATGTTAAAACTTAGGAAGAATCCCATATAACACATGTAAATCATACAACCAAATTGAACATAATTTCTTACATGATTCCCTATTCATGTGATTCTTTTTGTACATTCATATGTATTTGAGAAAAGTGGTATATTAGTCTGGACATCCCAGGGCTGCGAGGCTTTAAGTAACCCTAAGTAAGTCTTGTACCTTACACCCCTGGTGCAGAAAATAATGGTGTTGTACCCACTAAAACTCTTATACATATGAATGTGTGATGTGGCTAATGAATAAAGAATTATAAATCAAATATCACCTTTTGCATGGGTTTTCTATCCTTATAGTCATTCATAGATCTACATGTATCTAAGAAAAGTGGTATATTAGTCTAGACATCCTAGGATTGTGAGGCTTTTATGGACACCAAGGTGGGTGGTGAACATGACCCAATGAGCTTGGGTCGGCCATGACCCAAAGCAATGCCAAACTGACCTCTCTAATGGCATTTGAACACTTAGAACTCCAAATGCACTCACCTAGCACATGGGCATCCACTCTCCTTCACTCCACTACCCAAAATGACCCATGTGGGGTATTTTGCAGCTCAAACCATGCCACCAACCTAAGCCATTGATCAAAAATGGCAATGTAGCCTCTCACCGTCTGATCCAAGCAGGGGGAGATATACTCCCCTTTTTTCCCACTCAAACAAGAATCAATCATTTAATCATAGCTAAGGAGATTAAATTGAAGCCTCCCTAAGCTTTCCCAAGCCATTCCCGAGCTCCCCCATTTCTCCTTCTCGATTTTACTCAAAGCCGAAACAGGGGAGGTGAGCTCAAACTCCAACTCATCCAATTCTTAACCAAACTCAAATTAACCTTGCACACACCATCAGTGGACTTCATTGAGCTCATCAAGTCATTTCCCAAGTCTCCAAGCCATGGAAACACCACTTCGATCAAGATCGATCACCATTAAAGGGGAGCTTGGTCAACTAAGCAAACTACTTCAAACCAAGGTCAGATTCTTTCAATAGGGCTTCATCTCTACTAGACAAAGCTACCTACTCCATTAGAAGCGCTAGTGATAGCCTCCGGTAAGGTAATTGCTTGAAACTGTAGCCATAGGAAAAATTGTTTGGTCTTTTTTGAAGGAAATTCTCACCCTGTGAAATCTTGACCATTGGATGTGCATCCCCCCTCCGAAGGTGTGGGATCATTTTGATCCCAATCAGAGCTCAGAAGAACAATGTCATCTGTGTGAATTGGGCGGCTATGATCAAATCATGCTAGATCCTTTCTTATTCATTCCTAAACTGTAAAATTAATCTCGACCATCGATCTTGGGACGGTTCTGAGGAGCGTCCATCACCGGTGACTCAACAATGAATGTGACAACTTAAATAACCTTTATCCGCGTCACTTGAAAGCGTCGTCACCACCATGTGGCTCGACAGGATTAGGGGTTTAATTAAGCCTAACTAATCTTATTTTAATGGTAAAACTTCCAAAATTCATAACTAATTATAGAAAAATCTAAAAAATGCAAACTGAGGCTCATTTTAAAGATAATTTAGAGGAAAATAAAATAAAATGAAAATTAATTAATTTTACAATAATTTTTACTCAATTTGAATTTTATTAAAAATATAACTAAGCTAATTACTCCTTAATTACTTTAGTAATTAATTCCAAACTTCCGAGATTGATTCTGGGATGACCTCACTCCCATGATTTTCTTAGAATTTATTACTAGATTAATTAAGGGAATTGCTTATTTCATCCTTAATCCTCTCTTAATTAATTAAATGATTAACATGTTAAATAGTGATAAATTTATTAATTAAACTTGCTAATCATTATGAAATAATGAATAGACATAGGGAATGAGATGGGGACCTCTTTTAAAATCTTTCCCCTAAGTTTATTTCATTTGGATAAATACTTAATCAATTTGCAATTAATTAAGGGCTTCATCGCCTCATTAAATAATTTTAATCAAACTCAAAACCAAATCATTCCAGAACTTAATCATTCAATTCTTGGTAGATTCTTAGGTGTTAAATAACCTAAGAGAATTCCAAAGAAAATTATAATCAAACTACATGTGTAGGAATGTTATAAAAGTACTTAATCAAACTCTTTAGCTTAATTAATCAATAATTGTGAGTCAATTGCATTAAGCCCCTTCATTTCTTAGGTGCATTATTGATTTAATTTCCATGTGGTTGCATATCATATGTTGGCTCATAATTACTTGGATAATTATGTTAAAGTGATATAGGTAAGGGGTAATTAATGGATTTAATTCATACCTTAACCTAATCAAATTATAAAACCAACCTAATTATTCTAAATTAAACCAAGCTAATTCACATGGGGAAATGGGTTAGGACCAGCAAACCCTTTTCATATTTTCTAATTCAAATCAAATTCAAAAATAAAAATCTCCTTAAAGAATTTTGATTCATTTTAAATAATCCTATTTTATATTATTGTCTTTAGAAATTAATTAGGGTGAATGAAGCTATGTACTTACATCCCTTTATTTCTTTCTAATCATGCTAAATATTGATTGCCATATGAAATCATGCATTCATTTCTTTCAAAAATAAATTAAATAAAATACTTCCATTTATGTCAAATTGCATGTTTTGGCTAAAGTTAAGAATATGAGTGGCTATTATCACTATTAAACCAAAAATTATTTTCAAATTCTATAAATCAAAGATTATGAATGAAGTGATGCTACTTATAAATATTTATAAGCTTGCATGTGATTATAGCATAAGATGTGTATTATGAAGTTCTTTCTTCTTCTCTTAACATGGATTTATATAGGACTTGCAAAGTGTATAGTGCATTTGAAAAGAACACAATACTTGTTTAAATCTATTCCTATACATTTCTATGTTATGACTTAAGGAGGACCTTCATATTACACATGTAAATTATACAACCAAATCAAATATGATCTTTTGCATGATACTTTATCCATTTGGTTCTTTTTTTACATCTACATGTATTTAAGAAAAGTGATATATTAGTCTGGACATCCCGGGATTGCAAGGCTTTAAGCATCCCTAAGTAGGTTTTCCTTCTAGTGAGAAAATAATGGCACAGTACTCACTTATGACTTTTATACATGTGGATGTGCATTTAGTTAATGGATGAGAAATCCCCTTTTCTACATAATAAAGACATGCATCAATGGAATATCCAAATTTTCAAATCATATCTCTTAGCATTCATCATCAAAGTGTGCTAAAAATTTGCATTGCATGTATAGGTATGCTTAGGATTATTCATATGCATGGTATACATGGTGGAAAGAAATAAATGGGTGTGTGTTATGTGGTAATAATCCACCTTAACTAATCCTAAGATGCCTTCTTATTAAATAGGGCTATTTAAAGCAAATCTAAACTTAAGGTTAATTAAAATACATAATAAAATATTCACTAAAGGAAATTCATCAATCAATCTACCTTAGAAATATTTTAAGGTAGGGATGAAAGAGAAGTTCTCTTCTCTTTTCTTCTCTTCACAACATTTAGTAACTAAGTGTAGATTCATTCAAACCAAATCAAATCACCAACTAAAATTGACAAATCAACTAAATCACTTAAAATGAAACCACCATCTAAATTGAATCCTTCACACTTAGAAAATTATAACCTTAAAACCTAGTTAAAGCATGCCACACAAGTCTTAAATGGCACACACATTAGACTAAGTCACCATTTCTAGCTTTAGGTTAGAGTGATGCATAGTTTGATGAATGTTTATTTTGTGATGTATTATTTTAGACTGGATGATAGGGTGCATGTGCGTAGTCTGGATATTAGGCCAATTTTAGCTTAATCATGCTTTCTGTAGGGGATGTGCTTAAGGGGCGTTGTAATAAAAATATAAATACTTTGATATGCAAGTTGCTTATACCCCTAAGAATAACCCAAATTAGGACAGGTGTACTTGGTTATGCATGTGTGGTGTTAAGTCCAAATTATTTATATAACTTACTTGGATTGTGGGGTATGTTTAGTTATCCTTTGTTTTGCAGGTTTAGTTAGGTTTACCTTTCCCATTTTGATGTCAATTTTGTAATTGAGATTTGGAATGAATGTTATGGGTGAATTAAGGTGAACATTGGTTATAAGACCATGTCTTATATACTATGTGAAGCCTTGGAGAAAACTACATCCCAAGTCAAACTAAAAGAAAGAAATGAAGAATTGAAGAATGAAGACCCCCTCCCCCCCCTCATAACATGAATTCCTTTTAATTGTAATTATTCATTTGTAATCTGGGTTGTATAAGGGGTAGAGCTCGGCTACCCACATTTCTTTTCTAGTTGTACGATGAACCGGACCACATCGACCTCTTATTCTTTTATGTTAATTTTATAAATTGATTGATGTTATGTTTATGATTGTGCAATTAGGATGGCATAATTTTCATAGTTTCCTAATTGTTTGATGGTTGTTGAATGGCCTAGATGTGATTAGTCTATTAGGAAAAAATAATTTTTTATCCAATTAATCAACTCAAAATTAAACTAAATAATTCATAACCTCACTTAAAGCCTATGATATAAATTAAGATAATAAAAGATTTAGTAACCCCTTAGCTAGATGTTGTATGTTTCACATCATGTATAAATCATATTGTCTCACTCTTGCCAATGGAGGGATTCCACCTTTGCCAGAAAAAATGGCTTGACCTTTGAGAGCCATAGTGGAAACACACCTCCTTCTTTCTTTTGGGCAATAACCAATTTTCTCATACATTAGGCATATGAAATCCCATAGCCCGTGTCAAATAAAAATGTCCAAAAATCAAAATAAAACTTGACAAAATTTGCATTAGATTTAAGTCATTATTCATGCCCTTCATGATCTAGTTTTTTAGGGAGTGTGTTTAAGGACTTAGTTTTCTTTCTAAATAAACAATGGCTTAGCCATCTTCCAAAGCATAAGACTTGCCTACATGTATTTAAAATCATAGGAGGAGTTAGTTGGCGGTCACTCTAGGCAGTTGTAGTCCAACAGTCGGGTGGATTACTCTCTCTTATGGAGGTAAACCATATACCCATTTAGGTAGTGCTTTGGCCCTCGCCAAAGTTCTTTAGATTTAGGATCCAAGGTTGTTGTTTTCCTTTGTGGGCTACAAGCATAAATCCTCACCTCTTAGGCATTTCTACAATCTTGTGTTGTGGAATTATAAGCCCTAGATTTCTAATAAAAATTCAACTCAAACATATAATTCTCCTCCATTTCAAAAATATAAAACCCAACCATAGGATAGTTTGGGATGCTCACTAGGTTTTCTAGCATCATGAGCATCCCCTACTCATCTCCCTTTGGTTTCAATAATAACTCTCTCCATTTGATCAATCCCACTTGATTTTTTAAAAATAACTAATTTTTTGATAGCCCTATCTTTGAAATCTTTGGAGACAATGATCATTTACCTTAATCAAGAGTATTCCTAAGGAACCCCATTCCTTAGGATGTAATTAACTATAGGGGCTTACCTCCATAAGAACTTAAAGAACCTGGCTTAAAATAAACCCTACTTTACTTTTTCATATAAAGTAGGGGAAGTCTCTTAGATATTTGAAGACCCATCATGCCTTAGGAGTCCTCATTAGGTGATTAGGTCCATTATAGGGTAGTGACTTCTATCTCTCGAGATAGTATACTATTCTTAATGTCATACCTGATCACCCTAATGAGTACATCTATGGATCTGTCTGATGTCCCCTAACACACTTAATAATAACCTCCATATTACAAACAAAAAAATAAAATACCATACATAATTTAATCAAAAATAAATTATTTAAATTCCAAATACATTTATTTGCATTCATCATCAAAATTTGGTAAGATTTACATTGCATTTATAGGTATTCTTAGGATTTATTCATATGCATGACATACATGGTGGAAAGAAATGAATGGATGTGTGTTATGTGATAGTAATCCATTTCAATTAATCTTAAGATGTATTTCTTATTGAATAGGGCTATTTAGAGTGAATCTAAACTTAAGGTTAATTAAAACACATAATAGATTATTCACTAGAGGAAATTCATTAATCAATTTACCTTAGAAATCACTTAAGGTAGGGATAAAAGAGAGATCCCCTTTCTTCTCTTTACAACACTTAGTTGCTAAATGTATGTCATATAAAATAAAAGAAAACATTAAGTAAAATATCCAAACTAGTTAAATCACTTAAAGAGAAATTAACCCCTTTATAAATTAAATCCCTCACATTTAGTAAATCATAACTCTAAAGCCTGGTTAGGACATGCCACATAAGCCTTAACACATGCACATTAGACTTAAGTCACCATTTCTAGCTTTATGTTAGGGTGGTGCATGATTTGATGAATGTTTGGTTTTTTGATGTAATATTTTAGCTGAATGTTAGGGTGTATGTGTGTAGTCTGGATGTAAGGTCGATATTAGCCTAATCATGTTTTATGCAGGGGGTTGTGCTTAAGGGGCACTGTAATAAAAAATTATTAAATGATTTTTGCTATGTAGGTTACTTATACCCCTAAGAATAACCAGAGTTAGGACAGGTGGGTTTAGTTACCCATGTGTGGGGGGCTAAGCCCAAATTATTCATATGACTGCTTGGGTTGTATGGCGTAGTTTAGCTAATATTTGTTTCGCAAGTGTAGCTAGATTTACTTTCTTTTATCTTGATATAATTTTGCATTAGGATTAGGATAAGTGTTATGGGGATTAAGGATGAACATTGGTTATAAAACTATGTCTTATATATCATGTGATACCTTTGGAGCAAGCTATATCCCAATCAAGCTACATCCCAATCAAGCCAAAAGAAAGAAAGAAGTGAAGCAAACCAAGATGAAGAGTGAAAAATGTAGGATAAATAATGAAGACCCCCATAACACTTATCATTTTATAATTATAATTTATTCATTCATTTTATCGGTATGTATAAGGGTAGAGCTCAGCTACCCACATTTCTTTTCGAGTTGTATGGTGGTACCTGACCGCATCGACCTTTTATTCTTTTGTGATAGCTTTATAAAATTGTGTGATATTTTGTTTAGCTTGTGCATTATAAATAGCATGCATTTTCATAGTTTCTTTATGATTGGTGATTGTTGTGTGGCCTGGATGTGATTAGGCTCCTAGGATAAAAATAAATTTTCTATCCACTAACAACTCATAATTAAAGTTGTAAAGAAATTCATAACCTTAGAAAAAAGCCTAAGAATTAAATCAAGATTATAAAATTTTTAGCAACCCCTTAGCTGGATGATTGTATGTACAACATCATGCATGTCATATTTGTCAACTCTTGTTAAGAGAGGGCTTCCATCTATGCTAGAGAATAAAGGCTTGACCTGTGAGAGCCTTTGATGGAAAGACACCTCTTTCTCTCCTAATTTAGCCCATAATCAATTTCTCATACATTTAGGCATACAAAAACCTATAGCTTATGTCAAAATAAAAAATCCAAAAATCAAATAAAACTTGTTAAAAATTTGCATTGGATTAAGTCATTACTCATGCCCTTCATGATCTAGTCTCTTAGGGAGTGAGTTTAAGAACTTAGTTTTCTCTTCTAAATAAACAATAGCCTAGCCATCTTATAAAGCATATGACTCACCTACATGGATTTAAAGTATAGGAGGAGTTAGCTAGCTACCGCTCCAGGCGGTAATAAGTCTAACAATCGAGTGGTTTACTCTCTCTTGTGGAGATAAAACATATACCCATTTTAGCCTTAGACAGGTTGTGCTTCAGCCCTCGCCAGAGCTTCCTAGATTTAGGATCTGAGGTCGATGTTTTTCTTTGCGAGCTACAAGCATAAATCCTCACCTTTTAGGCATTTTCATAATCTAGCATTGTGAAATTATATGTCCTAGATTTTTAATAAAATTTTAACTCAAACAAATGAATCTCCTCAATTTCAAATATATAAAGCCTAACCATAGGATAAATTGGGGTGCTTACTAGGCCTCCTAGTATCATGAGCACCTCTACTCATCTCCTTTGGTTTTGATAAGAACTCTCCCCTTTTTCATCTCTCCCACTTGATCTTCAAAAAAAATACAACCCATCCTTTGATAGTCCTATCTTTGAATTCTTTGGAGATAATAATCACCTACTTTAAACGAGAGTATTCTTAACAGAATCACTTCCCTTGAGATGTAATTAACTATGGAGGCTTGACTCCATAGAGAACTTAATGAACTCGATTTAAATAAACCCTGCTTTACTTTTCCATGTAAAGTAGGAGAAAAATTTTTGGTATATTTGAAAACCCATCATACCTTTGGAGTCCTTATTAGGTGATTAGTTCTATTCTAAGGTAGTGACTCCTATCACTCAAGATAATATAATATTCCTTAATGTCATACCCGATCACCCTAATAAGTACATCTGTAGATCTGTGTGATGTCCCCTCTCAAACACACATAAAAAAAAAATAAACACCACATATACCTATAGGCTTTTTTTACAGGGTCCAAGATAAAGCCCCTAGCGGCACCTCCCCTATGGGCACTCTACTTTGAGCACGTCCTTACCAACCCCATTTAGAAATTACCCTGGTTACTCTTGGATTAGACAGTCCCCCTTTCCTAGTAGCCACCCCAGTGGTTGGAGAATTTGTCTTGCTGATGTGCAGATTTTCCATTAGTCTAGTAAGTCTGAGATAGGACTACGCTAATATAAGCTCATTCCTAGTGTGGTCCCATGCACACCAACAGGGTCCACGCAAACATATAAACAAAACAAAAAAAATATATATTCACTTGTGGATTAGGAGGACACCGCAAGATCTTTTCACAAGTGCATCTATGTTTGTGGCAAAGAAAACTCTTATAAGAATTGCCTGACTACTCTTGAGTTGAAATAAGTCTCCAGGTAGCACTCTCTCAGTAGTCGCCCTTAGGTCAAGTTTGACTTATTGTGCCACCAATGGGTCACCCCGACGATCGTCCTTGCTTTGGAAGATATAAGTATATTACACATTCTCTCCAGCACAACCACTGCACACTGACGGGCAACCCTTGGTCGGGTTTGATTTTTAATGCTATCAACCGACCATAGTGGTTCCTTGTTTAGGAGGATGTAAGTCTACAAGCTTTCCTCCTGACTTGGCCATTACACACTGAAAGGCACCCCTTATGTTGGTTAGCTCTACCCCACATCCGATAGACTTTCCCTTTGGATTTGTAAATCTAAGATAAGACTAGGCTAATATTAGCCCCTTCTTAGTGGATCCATCGCACATCAACAAGGCCCATTTTGAATTAAAATAAAATTTATCTTGACTATTCTTGAGTTGATGTGAGTCCACAGTGGCATTCACTCAATAGTCGCCCAAAGTTGGCTTTGATTTATTGTGTTATCAACCTATCACCCCAGTGGTTCCTTATTTAGGAGGATGTAAGTCTATAAGATTTCTTCCTAACTTGACCATTACACACCGAAAGGCAACCCTTAGGTTGGTTAGTCCTACCATGTAGCTGGTAGACTTTTCCTTTGGATTTGTAAATCTGAGATAGGTCAAGGCTGATATAGCCCCTTCTTAGCAGATCCATCACACACTGATAAGGTCCATTTTATTAAATCCACCATCCTCCCTAGTGGAGTCAAAATTAAATCCATCCAAACTCTTATCCCTAGTGGATACTTTTCGAAATAAATCAAAACAAGTCAATATTTAATCCACCTTATCCTCAAATCAAATTACCCCAAATCACATCTTATCCCCAGTGGAGCCCCAAATCATAAGCAAATAGATCAAATCAAATTCTCAACCCCACTGAATGCCCACCAATTTAAATCAAATCAAATTCCTCCCTAGTGAGGTGCAAATCAATTTAGTCCCCTTTGGGGACCCTAAATCAAAATCTAAATCAAATCCATCCAACTCCTATCCCTAGTGGATACCTGTGGGGAAAATTTTCTATATTGTCACCTTCAATCTTATGGGGAAAAGGCAAGAATATAAAAATTCATCTTTTTGGGATGCCACACAGATCCGCAGATGTGCTTATTTAGGTGATCAGGTATATCATCAAGGAATAGTGTACTATCTCGAAAGATAGAAGTCACTACCATTTAATAGACCTAATCACCTCAATAAGGATGCCTAGGGACAATGGGTCTACAAATGTACCAAAGATTCTTCCCCTACTTTACATAGAAAAGTAAAGTAGGGTTTATTTTAAATCGGGTTTATTAAGTTCCCTACAAGGATAAGCCCCCATAGTTAATTACATCCTAATGGATGGGATCCCTTAGGAATACTCTCGATTAAGGTAAATAATCGTTGTCTTCAAAGATTTCAATATGAGAGGACTATCAATCGATTGGCTCATTTTTGAAGATCAAATGGGGTTGATCAAAGAGAGGGAGTTATTATCGAAGCCAAAAGAAAGATAAGTAGGAGAAGCCTTCGATGCTAGGAAACCTAGCAAGAATCTCAAACTATCCTATGATTGGGCTTTACATTTTGAAATTGATTTAATTTGTTTGAGTTGCAATTTTCATTAAAAATTTAGGACTTATGATTCCATAACACAAGATTAAGGAAATGCCTAAGAGGTGAGGAATTATGATTATGTCCCACAAAGGGGAAAAGAAATCTTGGAACCTAAATCTAGGAAGCTTTGGTGAGGGCCGAAAGCACAACCTAAATCTAAGTTGAAAATTGGGTATTTGATTTACCTCCACAAGAGAGGACAAACCACTCGACTGTTTGGACTTATAACCACCTAGGGGTGGTTGCCAACTAACTCCTATGATTTTAAATACATGTAGGCTAGTCTTATGCTTATGCAAGATAGTTAGGCTATTATTTATTTAGAAAGAGACTAAGTCCTTAAACTCACTCCCTAAAGAGACTAGATCATGTAAAGACATGCTTCAAATGATCTAAATCTAATGTAATTTAGATTTCATTTTATTTTCATTTTTGGATAATTATTTTGACTTAGACTAATAGGATTCATATGCCTAATGCATGAGAAATAAAGTTATTGGCCAAAATCAATGAGAAGGGAGGAGGTGTCTTTCCACCATTGCTCTCAAAGGTCAAGCCAAGTTTCTCTGGAAAAGGTGGAAGCCCTCCAATCAAGAGTGAAACAAGATGCATTTGTGCATGATGTTATAAAAGAAGTACTCATCCATAAAGGGTTAATTCTTTTATCTTGATTTTAAACCTAAGCTTTAGGTGAGGTTATGAGTTCTTTATTTTTAGTTTTGAGTTGTTAGATTTGGCAAAAGATTTATTTTTTTCTAAGAGCCTAATCTACATCCAGGACATACATAAAGCAAGGAAAAAACTAGAAAAAAGATACCACTTAATGCTAAAGCTAAATAAATCATCAATCAATTTATAAAGCTAATTGCAAAAAGAATAAGAGGTCATTATGGTCAGGTACCATCGCACAAACCTGAAAATAAATTGGGTAGCTAAGCTCTACCCTTATACAACCTAGATTACAAATGAATTAAATATAATTAAGCAAGGAATTCATTGTTATGGGGGTCTTCAAGCTTCATTTCTTCATTATTCTTTTCTTCTTTCCTCTTCTTTTCTTCTTTCTTCTTCGATTCCATATTTTGGATGGTTGGAAGGTGGATCCTCCAAAGGCTTCACATGGTACATAAGATGAGATCTTATGACCTATGTTAATCCTAATCCCTATAACGATCATTCCAAAATCCTAATTGCAAAATTTACATGAAAAAGAAAAGTAAATCTAGCTAATACCTACAAAACAAAAGTTAACTAAACAAACCATCAAATCTCAAGCAAGTGTATTGGACTTATCACCTCACACATGGGTGACTAAGTCCACCTGGCTTATTGGATTATTCTTAGGGGTATAAGCACCTACATAGCAAAAGCATTTATATTTTTATTTATTATGCGGCCCCTTAAGCACAATCCCTAGAAAATAATGATCGACTAAGATCCACCATTCATTCTACGCACATGCATCCTAACATCCAGTCTAAAACATATATCATAAAATAAAAATAAGCATCAAACCATGCACCGCCTTAACCTAAAGCTAGAAGTGGTGACTTAGGCTAATATGTGTGCTTTGGAGGTTTGTGTGGTATGCTTAGCTATGGCTTTAAGTTAGAATTTTCTAAGTGTGAAGCATGTTCAACTTAAAAGAGGGTTTCATTTAAGTGATTTAATTATTTTCGATTGATTTTATTTTTGATTAGGTTCAAGTGAATCCTATAATTAATTACTAAGTTATAAAGAAAGGGAAAGAGAAGAGAACTTCTCTTTCCTTCCCTAACGTAAGGAATTTCTAAACTAGATTCATGTTTTGGTTTTATTTAGTGAATGTTTTGATCAAATCTTTTAATTAATCCTAAGTTTAGATAAACTCTAAACAAACCCATTCAAAAAGAAAGGCATTTTAAGATTAAATAAAATGAACCAAATTCACAAAACATACATCACTTCATTTCTTTCCCAACATGTATAACATGCATATAAATGAGTCCTAAGCATATCTATACATACAAATGAGAATGTTTAACACACTTTATGATGCATGCTAAGTAATTCATTTAAGAAAATTTGAAGTTTTATGATGCATGATTTTCATTTAGTAGAAAAGGGACTTCTTATCCAGTTTTCACATGCACACATGGAAGTAAGAAAGGCATAAGTGAGTACAGCGTCATTGTTAACCAGAGGTGTAAAGTACAAGATCTACTTAGGGCTATTTAAAGCCTCATAACTTTGAGGTTTTCTAGACTAATATACCACTTTCCTTAAATACAAGCATGTGTATAAAAGAAATGAATGGAGAAGAAAGAATGCAAAAATTTGTATTAGTTGATTCCTTTTTTTTATGCAATTTATGTCTGTAAGCATAAGTATCCTTCTTAAGTAATAGTATAGGAATGAGTAGGATATGGAATTAGGCAAGTGTTAGGTTCTTTTCAAATGAACCATACATCTTACCAAATCCTATTCAAAACTACACTAAAAGAAAAGAGAAGGAAAACCTATGCTAAACACATCCTTATATCTTACTCACATGCAAGCTTATAATTAACATATAAGTAACACACTTTTAGTTTTGATAATTTATTTATATATTTTGAAAATAATTTGAATTTAATAGTGATAATAGCCACTCATATTTCTACTTTAGCCAACACATGCAAATTTGACATAAAGTAAATATTTTCATTTTAAATTTAAATTTTGAAAAGTATGAATGCATGAAACCACATGACACACATATTTAGCATGTTGGGGAAAGAACTAAAGCAATGAAAGCATGTAAACACATTCACTTTAATTAAATCCTAAAGATAATCTTATGAAATAAGAAAGCTTAAAGTAAATCAAAGTTCATTTAGTATGATTTTTGTTTGATTTGGAATTTAATTTAATTTTGAAAATGTGAGTTAAGTTTGCTGTTCCTAACCCATTCCCACATGTGTTTAACATTTTTATTTAATTTTTAAATGATTAGATTCAATTTATATCTTTATTAGGTTAAGTTATGAATTAAACAAATTAATTAACCCTTACCTATACCACCTTAGCATAGTTAACCAAGTAATTATGAGCCAATGAGATGACATAAAATCTCACAAGGAATTTAAATTTGCAATGCACCTAGGAAGAAAAGGGTCTAATGCAATTTGGCTCATAATTAATGGTTAATTAAGCTAAGGGGTTTAACTTAAGTAATTTCAAAAATACACCCCTCACACATGTGAGTTGAGTTTTGATTTCCGTAATTGAACTTATGCTCTTGAACTATCTACCCAAAGTAGATTAATTAAAGAAAGTTTTAGAAATTTTAAAATTAATTAAGAGGGTAAATTAATGAACCCTTAATTAAGAGAGGATTAAAGAAAGAAAAGGGGTTTAGAAAATAGCTTAGAGGAAATACCCAAAATTATTCCCTAAGTCTCCTATTCACTAGATCAAACTTTAATTAACCTAAATAATGGATTAAAACCCTTAATTATCCTTAATTACATAAGGAGGGTAATTATGAAATGCATTTGTAATTCCCCTAATTAAGCCTTTAATAAATCTCAAGAAATCTAGGGAAGGTAGAAGTCATCCCCCAAAACATACCCAAGAAGTTTGAGAATAATCAAAGGATTAATTAAGGAGTAATTAGCAAAATAATATTTCCATTAAAACCCAAAAGCAAAAAAAAATATAATTTGAAATCCATTAAAACTAATTCTAAAATATTCTAGATTGAATTATCTTTCAGTATAAATTTATCTCATATTTTTCTGATTTTTATTTAGGGAGATATGAATTTTTAAAGCTTAGAGGATTAATTAGAATTAATTAAAATCTAATTAATCCCCTTAGCCCACAACTCGACATGTGGCAGTGATGGTCAGCGTGCTTTACACGCGTCGCACTATGATCTTGTCACTTAAACATCCCATCACTGTGGTGGCGACGTGACGGGATGCGGTTTGATACCCGTCGTTCGATCATGGATCGAATGGCCAGGGATCACCCCGTGGTTTTAAAAGGATAAAAGGATTTATAAAACGTGCATTTAATCTCGGTTGTCCATCCAAAATGCACGGATGGAAGGCCGAGATCACCCATGTTCCTCCCTGAGAATCAATGGAAACTGTCCATGATTAAAGGGAAGATCCAAGCTCGATCGAGCTCAGATTGGGACAAGATTTTGCGCACACCACTATACACTAATGGAAATCCTATCTAATGGTTGAATTTTCATTCCATGACACTTTCTTTCACAAAGGACCAACACCTCCTAAGTCTAATGGTCAAAAAATTCTATACCTCGTCGGAGGTGATCACCGGTGCTCGATTCCCTTGGAGGAACTTGGCCTGGCTGAGATAAAGTTATGGTGGAATAATGAGCTCTTTAGGTTGGGTAGTTTGCTCTATGGACCAACACCTCCTCCTCTCCTTTGCGACTTTGATCCAATTGGACTTCTCCTTGCCTTTAGAGGTGAATGCTTAGTGCACTAATTTAGCTCCTGATGGAATGTGCAAAGAGAATTGCACTTTTGGTGTGAAGTTAGGAAATGAGAGGAGCTCCCCTATTTTTTATTGAAGAAAATTGAGAAATGCAAGATTCAAATCCCTCTTAGGAAGCTTAGGATTTCTCTCTGATGGCTCCTAACACTCTCTAGCACTCAATCGATAATGAAGATCTTGAATTCAAAAGGAATTAGGGGGAGTATATCTCCCCCTATGGTAATCGGACGGCCGAAGATACCTTTGCCATTTTGATCCAATTGACCATATGGAAAGGGTTGTTTGGGCTGTTTGAAGTTGGCACATGGTCAGTTTGAGTGAAAGAGTGGATTAGTAACCTCTCATGTGCTTCAAATCAAGTGGAGGGAGGTTTTCAAATTGGCCAATTTGAGCTAAGGGTCAATTTTGGCCTTGGGTTCATTTAGGCTAACCCAAACTCATTGGGTTGGGTGCACCACCCTCCATAGGGCTCACTTGACCTATTAGGAAGGTATCAAGTTGATATGAAGAGGGCTTGACTAAATTCCCCATGGATTTGACCAAAATTTGTTCTATGGCCTAGGGGTAAAATGGTCATTTTGCTGATTTTTGAATTTGAATATGTTGGGTATGTGGAGAAATAGTTTGGCCAAGTTTCATTAGATTTGGAGTTCATTTGGTATGGTTTGGCTCATGTTGACCCATTTAGGTCAAAATGGGTCAACTTGGGTCCAGTTGACTAATTGGTCAAATTGGGTCAAACCAAGGGTTGGGTCATGTTCACATGACCATTTGAAATATTTTGGTGGCTTTGGTTTGATTCAATTTGGTTTAGTTTTGAGTTTGGTTCATATGACTTCATTTAGGTCAAATGGGTCAAGTTGACCAATTTGACCCATTTGACCTATTTGAGCTAGGTCATGGGTAGGTTTAGGTTTGGTTAGTCATATGAAGTGGATTAGTATCTTTGTTTCTTATCAATTTTGGTTAAGTTTGAATTTGGCTCAACATGACCCCTTTAGGTCAAGTTGGGTTCAAGGTCAATTGGGCTAGGTTAGGTCTAGTTGGCCAATTGAGGCTTTGGTCAAGTTCAACAAGTGATTTGGAATGAACTTGACCCATTGGTTTCAGTCAATTTGGCTTAGATCAAGTTTTGACATATTTTGACTTTTTAGGTCAAGTTGGGTCAACTTGGGTCAAGTGTTAGCTAGTTAGGCTCAAATGTTGACTTGGTCAAGTTCAAATATAGTTCATGAATGAACTTAGATCAATGGTTTCAATCAATTTGGCCTATGGTGGATTTTGGATATGTTAAGTTTCATTTTAAGTGTTGACATCAACCCCAGTTTGACTTAGTTTGACCCAATTTGGTTTGATTGATCATCACATGATGATTGATCATGAGAAGCATATGTGAGTTTGATTCAATCCAATTTGGTTAGATTAGAATTTGGCTCATAAGGGTACTTTAGGTCACATTGGGGCAAGTGAGCCTAAGTGGGTCAAATGGCTTGGTCAAAGCTTGATTTGAGTTTGATTGAACTTGTATATGGACTTGTGATTGAAATATAAATCCATTTGAAGTCTTGATTCATTTGACAATTTCATTTTCAAAGGAAGAATATGAATGGATTTGGGGTTTGATTTTTGAATTGGATTTTTATTTGGTGATTGAAGTTTTTATTTATATGTGGATTCATGATTATAGGGTTGATTGAATTATGAAGGAAAATCAAGATTTGGCTTGATTTGAAGTTGATTTGGCTAAGTTCAAGATTTTGACTTGAAGGGCATAGGTTGGATTTTGAAGGGATTTGAGTTTGATTTTTGGAATTGGTTTTGATTGTTTGAATTTATATTTCATTTATATATGTGAATATAAAAGAGAATATAAATGAATCATGAGAAAATTCCATGAATTTGAATTGATTTGGTCATGATCTAGGCTAAGTCCATTAAAAGGGAATTAAGGAATTTAGGAAATTTTTAGAGTTTGAAGCTTGAATTTTTGAATTTGGTTTGATTGATTTATATTTATATTTCATTTATATAAGTGAATATAAATGAAAATACAAATGAGTTATGAGAAAATCTCATGAATTTGAATTGATTTGATCACGATTTAGGCTAAGTCCTTAAGAGAGAAATTAAGGACTTAAGAAGAATTTTAAATTTAGAATTTAAGTTTTAGATTTGATTTGATTGATTTGTATTTATATTTCATTTATATATGTGAATATAAATGAGAATATAAATGAGAATATAAATGACTTATGAGAACATCTCAAGGGTTTGAATTGATTTAGATTTGATTTTGGCTAAGTCCATGAAGGAAAACTTAAAGGACTTAGGAAAATATTATGAATTGATTTTTGAATTTTGAGTTTAGTTTGATTGGTTTATATTTATATTTCATTTATATATGTGAATATAAATGAGATTATAAATGAGTTATGAGAAAATCTCATGAATATGAATTGATTTGATCATGATTTAGGCTAAGTCCTTAAGAGGGAAATTAAGGACTTAAGAAGGATTTTAGATTTGGAATTTAATTTTTGGATTTGATTTGATTGATTTATATTTATATTTCATTTATATATGTGAATATAAATGAGAATATAAATGAATTATGAGAAAATCTCATGAATTTGAATTGATTTGATCATTATTTGGGCTAAGTCCTTAAGAGGAAAATTAAGGACTTAAGAAGGATTTTAGATTTGGAATTTAATTTTTGAATTTGATTTGATTGATTAATATTTATATTTCATTTATATATATGAATATAAATGAATTATGAGAAAATCCCATGAATTTGAATTGATTTGATCAAGATTTTAGATAAGTCCTTAAAAGGGAAATTAAGGACTTAAGAAGGATTTGGACTTAGGAATTTCATTCATGAATTTCAATCATGGATTTCAATTATGGATTTCAATCATGGATTTTAGTCATGGATTTCAATCACATGGAGTTGATTTGAGTTTGGAGAAAATCAAATAATATTGATTTGGAGTTTGACTTGAAGGAAGGAAGGTGAGGAATGGCTCAAGATAAGGGTGGGCAAATTTTCCTAACACCCCTAAAGCATGACCTATTCCTATGGCTAATTCTTCTAAGTCTCTAGGGTTAGGTTGAGTGTCCACCTAATCAGTAGATGTGTCTTAAGACTAAGGAACTCTTAAAGTCTAAGAGAAGTCCTATGCCTAAGATGGAGGGGTTGAAAGCTCATCTTAAAATGAGGTCAGCAACACTTATCAAGCCTATCAAACTCAAATAACCTGAACCTAGTTCCCTAGTGGAAGGTTCATACACCCATCCCTGGTTATAGATTCTAATCCCTGATGAATCTTCTTTCCATAAATCAAACTAAACAAAAATTCAATTCAAACCCTTATCCCTAGCGGATAACCCACCTGCTTCCCTAGTGGAAGGTTCATATGCTTGATCCCTCAGGGGATCCTTCCTTCCTCTCTTATGCCATTGGAATAAGTTGAGTTGCATTTCACTAGGATCATTTATGTTAGTACTTGCAATCCTTCAGATGTTGTTGATCATCTCTGTCAATGCCAATACGTAGTGTGCCTTGCCAGTTACACCACATATATTGGGGGTCCTTTTGTTTACCTCACTTTTAAAGTAAGTCTTCAACCTCCTCATCATAGATCTAGAACTCTTATAGACATTAAGAGCTCCTTAGTCTTAAGACACTTCTAGTGATTAGGTGAACACTTAACCTAAGCCTAAAGAGTTAGAAGGGCTAGCCATAGGGGTAGGTTGTGTCTTAAAAATTTAGGGAGACTTGTCCATCCTGTAGCCTACCCAACATATGCTTTTCCTTCTCAAACCAAACCTCAAATTTAAATTCAAATACCAAATCCAAATACAAATTCCAAACCTAATGATTGAAACCCATAATCAAATCCAAAATCAAAATCCTTCCTAAGCCCTATTATTTTTGTCCTATAGACTTAGCCTTAGCCAAATTCAAATCAATCCAAATTCAATTGATTTTCTCCAATATCAATTCAATCCCTCCATCATATACCAATTCAAAACCAAATCCAAATTCAATTCCAAATGATTAAAACTAAAATCAAATCCAAGTTCCAAAATTCCTTCCTAAGCTTTATGGACCTGCCTCCATGAGCTTAGCCAAATCTCATACAAATCAACCCAAACTTGATTGATTTCTTTATAAATAAATTATCCCTTCATTTATATTCACAAATATAAATGAAATCCATACTCAAATAGCCAAAACTAAATCAAGCTAAATCCAAATCCAGTCAAAACCATCCTTAAGCCTTATGGACCTACCTCCATGAGCTTAGCCAAATTTCTACCTAAATCAACCAATTTTATTGATTTCTTTATAAAGAAATTATTCCTTCATTTATATTCACAAATATAAATGAACCCCCACTCAAATAGCCAAAACTAAATCAAACTAAATCCAAATCCAATCAAAACCCTTCTTAAGCCTTATGGACCCACCTCCATGAGCTTAGCCAAATCTCATGCAAATCAACCCAAAATCAATTGATTTCTTTATAAATTAATTATTCCTTCATTTATATTCACAAATATAAATGAAACCCCCATTCAAATAGCCAAAATCAAATCAAACTAAATCAAATTCCTACTTGAACCCTTTTGACCTACCTCCATGAGCTTGGCCAAAATTGCTTCAAACCACTCCAAACTCAAGTGATTTCCTCATAAATCATTTGTATCTTCATTTATAGTACAAATATAAATGAAATATAAATTCACATGACCAAAACCAAGTCCAAAATCAAGTCAAAACCCAATTCAAACCCTTTAAGATAATTCCTTAAACTTGGCCAAAACCAACTCAAATCAAGTCAAAACCAATGAATTTTTTCTTGAATCAATCATTCTTCAATCATCTATCCAAATATAAATAAAACCTACAATCATCTAACCAAATCCAAATCAACCCATGTAAAGCCCAAGTTAGCCTTTTTTACTTGAAAATTCCAAATGAACCAAAACATATCATAGCCCAAATTGATTGCAATTGGATTTATATTTCGATTCTAAACTCATATATAAATCCAACTAAACCTTAATCAAACAAAAACCAAGCCAATTGACTCATTTAGGCTCACTTGATCCAAAGTGACCTAAAGGACCTTTCTGAGCCAAGTTCTAATCCAACTCAAATTAGATTGAACCAAGCCCATCCAAGCCTCATATCATGATCAACAATCATCTTGGAGTGATCAATTGCCTTGAATTGGGTCAAACCAAGTCAACTTGGTCATTTGACCAAGTCAACCTTAGCCCAAATGAAACTCAAATCAGCCAAAACTCATCATACACCAAACTGATTAAAATCATTGATTCACACCAACCCATAATCAATACTTGAACATGACTTGACCCTCAATTGAGCCAAACCAAACCCAATTGGTCATTTGGCCCAAGTTGACCCAAATTGACCTAAAAGGCCAAAATGAGTCAAATCATGATCTAACCCAATTGATTGCAACCAATGGCTCAAGTTCATTCCAAATCAATTATTGAACTTGACCAAAGCCATAATTGAGCCCAATTGACCAATTAGTCAACTTGACCCGACTTAGTCAAATTGACCTAAAAGGTCAAATTGGCCAAAATCTAAATTAAATTTAAGTTAATTCAAACCAAAGCCTACAATCATTTTTAATTAACCAACTGGACATGAGTTAACATCTAACCCAACCCAATTTGGTCAATTTGGTCAAATCGGTCAACTTAGCCCATTTGACCTATTTGAATCCAAATGAGCTAAAATCAAACCTAGACCAAATTAATTGAAACCACTTGAACCAAAACTCTTCAAATCATCATTTGAACCTAACCCAAGCCTTAATTTGACCCAATTTGACCAATTAGTCTACCCAACCCAACATAAACCCATTTGACCAAATGAAGCCAAAACCCATGAAACCAACCCATGACCTATTAGAGGCTGACCAAACCCGACCCAAACCCATCATGGGTCAACCTAAAATCAGGCCAAACCTATTTGGAGCCAAGTTCAATGAAAATCCTCAATGGATCCTCTCCCCCATGTGGGATTTTGCCAAAAATGGTAAAGTCCACTCTCTTTTACACCTTGGCGGCCCTCACTCATCCAAATGAGGTATCCCCTAACCCATCTAAGCCACCTAACTCACCCTAGGTTGGCCATGGACCAAAGGGAGGTGAGCCAACTTACCTCCCATGCAACCCGAGCACCCAAGGGATCAAGGAAACACAATCAGCCCATATCAAGCCTTGAGCCACCTCCCACTCCTTCCTCCAACCAAACCGAGCCACGACTGATGGATAATGACCCACTCGACGGTGACCGATCAAAAAAGGGGAAATAATCCTGTCCATCCACCTCAGCAAACCAAGGGGTATACTCCCTCAATTCACATGGGAATGGCATCATTCGACTTTGTGAGAGCTTCCTAGCACAATTTTGAGCTTCCTTGTAATCCCTAGTGATCCTGAAGCTTCCTATCCTTGGCATTTCTCCTCGCTGAACAAGGCTGAAACAGGGCACTCCAATCCCTATCCAAGCTCTCTCATTTCACCACCAAACTTCAATTCTTCTTACACACACCTTCCACGCATGTCGTCGAAGCTGCCCAACTCATTTCCCAAGCTCAAAAGCCGCTAGAGGAGGGATTTTGATCAAGATCGAAGCTCCAAAGATCGATCCTTGGCCTTTCGAGCTATCCACTTGGAATAAATTTAATTGTTACTCAACAAGGCTTCATCTCAACTAGATGAAGCTTCCTATGCGAGATGCCAATCTTAGCTCTGGTAAGGTATTTCCATAAAAATTGATCTCTAGCTTAAGTGGTGTTGGTCATTTTCAAAGGAAACTTGCATATGAGTTGATCTTGACCATTGGATGTGTTAATTTCCTTCCTTGATGGTGTGGGTTGATTTTGGAGTTCATCCAAGCTTGG
Organism: Cymbidium sinense; assembly: GCA_021442155.1. NCBI lineage: Eukaryota > Viridiplantae > Streptophyta > Magnoliopsida > Asparagales > Orchidaceae > Cymbidium > Cymbidium sinense. The sequence continues at coordinate 119,961,823 of CM038219.1, forward strand.
GTGAGCACGGATTGAATGATCCATGGCGAACGAACGCCATTGTCCGTCACTCACGGGAAGAAGGATCACGGGCTGCCCATTTTACGTGATTAGAACGGATGACTCTGATCAAGTCACGTTAGATCTCCCCTATTTTCTCCCCTTATGCCTCGAGTTTACCATCCATCCAGATCGACGGGGATCAATACTGGCCCACCGACGACTTAGCAATGTAATAACTTAAATAACTATCCACGCCAAAAGCGCATCGATCGGCGCCACATGGTGCCGATGGGATTAGGTTTAATTCAGTTAATTAAGATGTTTTAATGCTAAAACTTCTAAAATTCATAACTAATTATAAAAAATCCAAAAAAAAAAATATAAACTATAGCTCATTTTAAAGGTACTTCAGAGGAGAATTTAATAAAAATATTTTCAAATAGTTTTGAATAGTAAATAGAGCTTAATTGATTTAATTAAAAACCTAATTAGCTTAATTACTCTCTAATTATTCAAGTGATTGATCCCAAAATTTTTGATATTATTTAAAAGGATTACATCTGCCTCCTCTAATTTTCTTGAGATTTATTGCTTGCTAAATTAGGAGAATTGATTAATTAAGCCCTAATTACTCTCTTGATTTAATTAATATTTAATTAATCATGTGAATAATAATGGATTAACTAATTATGTGGTTAAGTGTTCCTTAACAGTGCGTGAACTCAAGAGATAAGATTAGGGCCTCTTTCCTAATCTATTTCCCTCAGTTAATTTTCATTAATTAAATTAATCAAAGCTTAATCAATTGATCAAATTGCTTAATTAATCAAGTAAAAATGTAATCTTATGGAATCTTAATTAATTGATCCTTGGGTAGAGCTTTAGGTGTTTAATAATCTAAAGAGAGTTAATGAAATTATTATTAGCTCACATGTGTGAGAAACCCCTAAAAGTAATTAAGTGAGTATCTTAAGCTTAATTAATTAATGATTGTGATCTAATTTTATTAGGCCCCTTTCATTTCATAGGATCATTGCTATTTACTTTTATTCATTTGCATATTTCATTCGCTCATAATCATTTAATTAATCACCTTAAGGTAACATAGGTAAGGGTTTAATTAATTGATTTAATTCATACCTTAACCTAATTAATCTATAAAATCAAGCTAATTATTTTTCATTAAATCAAATTAATTCACACATGGGGAATGGGATTAGGATTATCAAATCTTCTCTCATATTTCTTAAACCAAATCAAACATTAAGCTAAAAATGACGTTAAGAAATTTTAGTTTATTTTAAGTGAGCTTATTTAATATGATTGTCCTTAGGAATTAATTGGATTTGAATGAGATTATGTGTTTATGTCTTTTTATTTCTTTCCAATCATATTAAATGTTGTATGTCACTTGATTCATGCATTCATCCTTTTCAAAAATCAATTAAATAAAATGATTTCCTTTATGTCAAGCTTGCATGTATTGATTTAAATTAATATATGAGTGGCTATTATCATTATTAAATCCAAATCTATTTTTCAAAACTTATAAATGAATGATTACATATGCTATGAATGTTAGTTATAAATACATAGTAGGTGTATGTGATTATAGCCTAAGTATGTGAAGTGAAATTTCTTTTCTTTCATTCATGTATTGATTTATGTAAGTAAGAATGCTAATGGGTATATAGCTTGGACATCCAGGGAATACGAGGTTTTAGTTAGCCCCAAGGAGGTCATTTGATTACCTCACTTCTCTGGTTAACAACGGCACATGCCCAATTTGATTTCATTCTTACATGCTTCAATATTAGAATATAGATAAGACTTTCTTCCATATACATAAATACTTAATGAAACACAACTCTTGCATGATTTTCATTCTTATAGCTATTTGTACATTTATGTGTATTTAAGAGTAGTGAGTATATCCAGTCTGGATATCCTAGGAATACGAGGCTTTAGTCAGCCCCAAGGAGGTCTTTGATTACCTCATTTCCGGTTTAATAATGGCAAAGTATCCACTTAAAAATTTTATACACTTATATGTGCATATGGCTAATGAATGAAAATCTCCTTTCCTATTAAGAAAGACACATTCATATTTGTTTAAATGATTAAATTGATTAATCATATGGCTTAAAGTTTTCTTTCTTATGTTCATGTATATAGACTTACATATGTTTTAAATGTAATGGGTATATAGTTTGGACATCCTAGGAACACGAGGATTTAGCTAGCCCCAAGGAGGTCATTTGATTACCTCACTTCCCTGGTTAACAATGACATATACTTGTTTAATTTCATTCTTATGTATTTTTATATGAGAATTTAGATAGAGCTTTAAACTAATATGATAAAATAATTCAATCAAATGAAGCATGTAAATTTCAAAAGCATATGCTTACATCCATCATTTAAGTGTGTAAAGATATATTGTATGTGTAGGTACACTTAATATTTAATATCATATGCATGCTACATATGATGGAAAGAAATGAATGAATATGTGTCATATGATAGTAATTAATTCCAATTAATCATAAGATACATTTCTTATTGAATAAGGTTATTGAAAGTGAACCTAAACTTAGGATTAACTAAAATATGTAATAAGTCATTCACTAAAGAGAACTTATTAATTAATATGTGTTAACCTCATTTTTAGAATGAGTTCTCAACATGTCCATCTTAGGCTTAGATTCCTCTTAGACTTTAAGAGTTCCTTAGTCTTAAGACACATCTAGTGATTAGGTGGACACTCTCACCTAGCCCTAGAAGACTTAAAAGAGGTAGCCATAGGAATAAGTCATGTCTTAGATGTGTTAGGAAATCTCTTACCCTTTAGCTTAAACCTTTCCTCACTTTCCTTCTTTCAAGTCAAACTCCGAATCAATTTTATCTTATTTTCTCAAACTCCAAATAAATTCCATGATTCAATTCCTTGAGTCAATTCCATGATTGAAAAGCCATGATCAAAATTCCACCAAAATTCCTAAATCAGATTTTCTGAAATCCTTAATCCTTTCTTAAGGACTTAGCCAAAACTATGATCTAAACCTATTCAAATCTTTGAGATTTTCTCATGAGCCATTTATATTCTCATTTATATTCATATTTATAAATAAAATATAAATTCAAATCAATCAAATAAAATTCAAAATTCCAAATCCACTCATGAATTTTTCCTAAATTCCTTTAATTTTCCATTAAAGGACTTAGCCAAAATCAACTCTAAATCTTGATCAAATCTATTCAAATCCATCGGATTTTCTCAAAATCAATTTATATCCTCATTTACATACTCATATATAAATGAATATAAATATAACTCAATTCAATAAAACCCAAAAATTAAATCCCAAATTAAAAATGCTTAAAAATCCCTTAAATCCTTTAATTTTTCATTACCCTAACCTTTATCAAACTCCTCCAAACTCATGGGATTTTCTCAAAATATATTTGTATTCTCATTTATATTCTCATATATAAATGAAATATAAATATAAATCAATCAAATCCAACTCAAAAATTAAATTTCAAATTAAAAATTCAATTAAATCTTTTAAATTCCCTTTAATGGATTTAACTTCAAATCATGATTAAACTCTTTCAAATCTTGAAATTTCTCATGATCAATTTATACTCTCATTTATATTCACATGTATAAATGAAATATAAATTCAAACAATCAAAACCAACTCCAAAAATCAAACTCAAATCAAATCAAAATCAAGTATAAGCCTTTCAAGCCAAAATCTTGAACTTAGCCAAAATCATTTCAAATCAAGCCAAACTCTTGATTTTTCTCTCATGGTTCAATCAATCCTACAATCATGAGCTCATATATAAATCCAAACCTCAATCCTTCAATCAAAACCCAAACCAAAAATCAAACCCAAAACTCCTTCATATTCTTCCTTTGAATATGACATTTTCAAATGGATCAAAATCTATTTGACTTCAAACCTATTGTAAATGGATTTAAATTTTAATTTTAAGTCTATATACAAGATCAATCAACTTCAAATCAAGCTTTGACCAAGCCATTTGACCCACTTAGCCTCACTTGACCCAAAGTGACCTAAAGTACCCTTATGAGCCAACTTTTGATCCTAACCAAATTGGATTGAACCAAACTCATATTTGCCTCATCATGATCAACAATCATCATGGGATGATCAATCAATCAAATTGGGTCAAACCAAGTCAAACTTAAGGGTTGATCAAGTCAACACTTAACCTAAATGAAACCAACATAGCCAAAATCCACCATAGGCCAAATTGATTGAAACCATTGATCCAAGTTCACTCATGACCTATGTTTGAACTTGAACAAGTCAACCTTTGAGCCTAACCTAACCCAATTGGCCCACTTGACCCAAGTTGACCCATTTTGACCTAAAGGTCAAAAACGATCTAAGCCAAATTGATTGAAACCAATGGGTCAAATTCATTCTAAATCACTTTTGGAACTTGACCAAAGCCTCAATTGGCCAACAACCTAGCCCAATTGACTTAGACCCAACATGACCTAAAGGGGTCATGTTGAGCCAAAATTGAACCTAACTCAAATTGATTGAAAACAAAGATACCAATCCACTTCATATGACCAACATAACCTAAACCTACCCTTGACCTAACCCAAATAGGTCAAATGGGTCAAATAGGTCAACTTGACCCATTTGACCTAAATGGGTCATATGAGCCAAAACCTAATCTATACCAAATTGAACCAAACCAAAGGCACCAAAATATTTCAAATGGTCATATGAACTTGACCCTTGGTTTGACCCAATTTGACCTATTGGTCAACTTGACCCAAGTTGACCCATTTTGATCTAAATGGGTCAACATGAACCAAACTTTATCAAATGGATTCCAAATCCATTGAAATTTTGGCCCAACCTATTTTCTCAACATACCACACATACCCAAATTGAAAAATAGCAAAATGACCACTATACCCTTAGGCCATAGAACAAATTTTGGCCCATGGGTATTTTGGTCATGCACTCATCACAAACACTTGAGGCTCTCCTAAAACATTAAGGGGACCTAGTGATGAGTGGTGCACCCAACCCAATGGGTTTGGGTCAACCCATTTGGCCTATGGATCAAACCCAGCCCATAGGCATGAAATTGAATTTTCAAACTCCCCCCAAACCTCAATTGAATACACATGGGAGCTAGGCATCCACTCCTCGGCCAGGATGTGCACACCTAACCACTCAAACAACCCATCACATTGTCAATTGGATCAATCTAGGCGCTGGTCATCTAATTGCCATGGGGAGATATACTCCCCAATTCACTAAAATCACAACTCACTCCGATCGATTGGTCAGAAGCTTTAGAAACATCACAGAGCTTTCCCAAAGCCTCTAGGAGAGATTTGGATTTCATCTCTTTGGTATTGCATAATGCAAAATAGGGGAGCTCACCTTGACTTCCAAAATTCTCCACACTTGATCCCACTTCAATTCCTCCTACACTCATCATCCAAGGACTTAATTGAACTTGCTCAAGCATTCAAATGAGTTCTAGAGCTAAGGGGAAGATCAATTCGATCAAATCCGCAAGGGGAGCTAAGGGGAGTTGGTCCATCCACTCATCTATTCAACCTCAAGAGCTAGGAACCTCAACAGGGCTTCGTCTCCACTAGACGAAGCTACCTCATCAATCCCGAGCACCGATGATCACCTCCAGCGAGGTTAGTGATTTTCCTACCACTTGTGAAGTGGATTTTCATTTCATAGGATCTTAGCCATTGGATTGGCCGCTCTGATCCATTAGATGGTGTGTGTTGAATCTTGTTTGAATCCATGAAGGATCAGGCTCGGATCTTCCCTTGGATTGTGAACAGCTCACACTCCTCCTCGAAGAACTTCAGTAATCTCGTCATCCATCCACGTGTTCTTGGATGGATGGCGGCTTAAACATGTTTTAATCCCTTATGATTTTAGAACCACGATTTATCCTCGCCGATCTTTGATCGACGGCTAGAGTAAACACGTCGCACCAGCCTCTCCGATTTGGCGGGTTAAGTAATGGCTCTGCGTGGAAAGCCTACCGCACCGCAGCGTCGCGGTGGTGGGGATTAAATGGGATTAGTTATTTAACTAATTAATTTCTAATTAATCTCCATAGCTTCTAAAAATCATAACTCCTCATAAAGAATAAAAAAAAATAAAAAGAAAATTAACTTGGATAGATAATTTCACCTAGAATATTTTAAAATTATTTTCAATACATTTTGATTTCCCTTCTTCTCTAAATTTGGGTTTTTCTGGGAATGTTAATTAGCTAATTACTTTTTAATTAAGCTATCAATTAATCTCAAATTTATATAGATCATTTTAGGGGATGACCTCTACCTCCCCTAATTTTCTTGTGATTTATTGAGGCCTTGATTAGAGAAATTGTTAGCTCATTCTCTAATTACACCTTCATGTAATTAAGGGTAATTAAGATGTAATTAGTGGATTTTCCTTATGTCTAAATTGGATTAAGGTTAGATCCAATGAATAGGGGTTTCAGGAAATAATTTTGGGGTATTTCCCATAAGCTATTCCCTAAACCCCCTTTTTCTTTCTTTAATCCCCTTCTTAATTAAAGGTTAATCCATTAATTACCCTTTTAAATAATTTTCAAAAAATTCTAAAAATCTTCATAACTCAATTAATCTTCCTTGGGTAGATACTTAGGTGTTCAATAGCCTAAGTCTAATTAAGGAAATTAAACCCCCTTTCATAAGTGTGAAAGGGTGTTTTAAAAGTACTTAAGCTAAAACCCTTAGCTTAATTAACTTTTAATTGTGAGTCAAATTGCATTAGGCCTTTTCATTACTAGGTGCATTGCAAATTTACATACCTTGTGGATTTTATGTCATCTCATTAGCTCATAATTACCTAAGTTAATTTTCCTAAGGTGGTGTAGGTAAGGGTTAATTAAATCACTTAATGCATACCTTAACCTAATCAACACTTAAAATGGATCTAATTATCTGAAAATTAAACTAAAATACAAAACACATGTGGGAATGGGTTAGGAACAGTAAACTAATCTCACCCTTTTAAAATTAAATTAAACTTCAACCAAATAAAAATCCTTTTGAAATTCACTTTAATTTATTCTAAGTTTTCTTATTCTTTAAGAATGTCTTTAGGAATTAAGTAAAGTGAGTTTGTTCATGTGATTACATTGCTTTAGATCTTTCCCAACATGTTAAATTGTATGCCATATGACTTATGCATCCATGATTTCATGTTTTCAAAAGTTTAAAAGTAAATTGTTTACTTTATGTCAAATGTGCATGTGTTGGCTAAAGTAAAATATGAGTGGTTATTATCACTACTAAATCCAAAGTATTTTCAAAATCTATAAATGAAACATAAAATCTGAAAGTGTGCTATTCTTATAATTTAATTATAAGCTTGCATGTGGTAGATTATAAAGTCATGTGTAGTGTAGCCTTTCTTTCTTTCCTTATGTTAGCATAGCTTTGAATATGGGTTAGTAAGATATAGGGTTCATTTGAAAAGAACTCATCACTTACTTAATTCCAAACCATATTCATCTCTATGCTCTCACGTAATAAGGAGTGCTTACACTTGCATGATAAATTGCATAAACCAAAATGAAACCATTAAATAAACTTTTTCATATTCTTTTCCACTTTATTTCTTTTATATGCATGTTAGTACTTAAAGAAAATGGTATATTATTAAATTTCCTTTTCATGTAAAAATATGTATATTTAGAATTTGGAATGATTTGTTATAAGATTAGATGAACATTGATCATAAGATCTCATCTTATATATGAATCCTTGGAGCATCCACATTCAACCATCAAAGGAAGATCAAAGAAAGAAAAGAAAGAAGAGAAAGAAAGAAGAAAAGAAGACCCCCCCATAACAATAAATTCCTTTTGCTTAAATGTAATTTAATTCATTTTGTAATTGTATAAAGTCGAGCTAATTTAATTTGATATTTTGGGTTTGTGGGGTGGTGCTTTCACCAAATATTTATTCTTTTGGGCTAGTTTATAAATTTGATTGATGTTTGTTTAACTTATGCATAAGGCTTTTCCTAGTTTCTTTCTTGCTTTATGCTTGGATGTGGATTAGGCTCTTTAGGAAAAATAAATCTTTTACCCAACTTAATAACTCAAAATAAAAAAATAACTCATAACCTCTAAAGCTTAGATTAAAATCAAGATAAAAGAATTAGAAACCCCTTAGCTGGATGAGTTCTTTTCTTTATAATAACATGCACAAAATGATCTTATTTCACTCTTGATTGGAGGGCTTCCATCTTTGCCAAAGAACTCGGCTTGACCTATGAGGGTCATAGTGGAAACTGACCTCCTAAACTTCTAGTTGATTTTGGCCAATAATCTAATTTCTCATGCATTAGTCATAAAAATTCTATTAGCCTGAGTCAAATTGATTGTCCAAAAATGAAATAAAATGAAATTTGAAATGCATTAGATTTAGGTTATTTGAAATATACCCTTTACAAGATCTAGTCTCTTTAGGGAGTGAGTTTAATGACTTAATCTCTTTTTAAATAAAAATAGCCTAGCTATCTTGCTTAAGCATAAAGACTTGCCTACATGTATTTAAAATCATAGGAGAGTTAGTTACCACCCTTAGGTGGTTATAAGTCCAAAAGTGGGTGGTTTGTCCTTTCTTGTGGAGCAAACCAATTACCCATGTTTACCAGATTTAGGTTGTGCTTGGGTGGCTTCGCTAGATTTAGGTTCTGAGGTTGCTTCTCCCCTTATAGGCTATAAGCATAATTCCTCACCTCTTAGGCATTTCCTTAATCTTGCGTTAAGGAATCTTAAGTCTAAATTTCTAATGAAAATATAACTCAAAAAATCAATTTCTAAATTATAAAGCCCAATTTTGAATGGCTCACTATGTTTCTAGCATAGCATCTCCTACTTATTCTCATTTTGGCTTGATAATAACTCCCTCTTTTGATCAATCACATTTGATCTTCAAAATATAAATCAATCGATTGATAGTCCTTCTATTGAAATCTTGAGACGATCATTTACTTTAATGAGAGTTTTCTTAAAATCTTGTCTTTGATGTAATTAACTATGGGGCTTGACCTGTAACTAAAAATTTAAAATAAATCTTGCTTTCATTTTCTATGTAAAGTAGGGAAGAATCTTACATCTATGTCGTCTTTAGGAATCCTTATTGAGGTGATTAGTTTCATTAAAGGGTGGTGACTTATTTCTTTCAAGATAGTACATTATACCTTGATAACTGATCTGATCACCTGAATAAGTACATCTGCAGATATGTGTGGCGTCTTATCAAGATGAATTTCTATTAGGTCTCTTCTTTCTTTTCTCCACAGATTTGAAAGGCGACTTCTTGTAAGAGATTTATTCACCACAATATGCTTTAGAAATGACTTAAGGTAGGAATGAAAGAGAGTAATCCTCTCTTTTTCTTCTCTTTATAACACTTAGTTACTAAGTGTCAATCAAATAAAATCAAAGAAAATACTAATTAAAATTCTCAAATCATCTAAATCACTTAAAATGAAATCAACCTTTTATGATTAAACATTCTTTCATACTTAGAAAATCATAACAAAGCCTAATTAAGCATACCACACAAGTCTTACACACACACTTTAGACTAAGTGCCACTTCTAATTTTATGTAAGGGCGGTACATGATTTGATGCATGTTTGGTTTTATGATTATTATTTTAGATTGGATATTAGGGTGCATGCTTCATAGACTATATGTTAGGCCGTGATAAGCCTAATCATGTTTTCTATAGGGGATTGTGCTTGAGGGGTGCTTAAAATAAATATAAATGCTCTCCTTTGTAGGTTGCTTAACCCCTAAGCATAAGCCAAATTATGATATGGGCTTGGTTACCCATGTGCAGGGTGTTAAGTCCAAATTATTCATATAATTGCTTGGGTTGTATGGTGCATTTAGCTAACACTTATTTTGTGGGTATAGTTAGATTTAATTTTCCTCTTTTTAATGTATTTTTGCATTAGAAATTAGGATTAGTTTTGTAGAGATTAAGATGAGCAGTGGCTAGAAGGCTTTGTCTTGGGAGGCCCTGTAATGTCTTTCAAACAAATCAAACTAAATGAAGACATGAAAAGATAAGAAGACTTAAAGAAAATAAGACCCCCATAGCATTTATCATTTATAATTTATAATTATTATTTTATATTCCAGGTTGTATAAGGGTAGAGCTTGGCTACCCATATTTCTTTAGAGTTATGCGGACAGCCAAGCATTTTATTCTTTTGCATTAGATTTATAAATTGTTTAATGTTATGTTTAATTGCGCAATAGAAATGGCATGCCTCCTTATAGTTTCTTTGATGAATGGTGATTTAATGTGTGGCCTGGATCCTATTAGGCTTTTAGGAAAAAATAAATTTACTACCCCAACTATAACTCATAACTAAAATTTTAAATAACTCACAACCTCACATAAAGCCTAGGTATTAAATCAAGAAAATTAAAAGATTTAGCAATCCCTTAGTTGAATATTGTATGTTTCACATCATGCATGCATATTCTTTCTCTCTTAAAAATAGGGGATTTCCATCATTGCATGATAGGGGAATGCTTGACCTGTGAGGGCATCCCTTGTGGTGGAAAACACCCCTTCTTGCTGATTTAGCCAATAATCTAATTTCATTATACATATATGCATATAAAAATCATATGGCCTTTATCAAAATGAAGTGTCAAAAATCAAATAAAAATTAAAAATATTTGCATAAGACTAAGTCATTACTCATACCACTCATACTCTAGTCTCTTAGGAGTGGGTTTAAGGTCTTTAGTTCCTTTCTAAATAATAACAACCTAACTATATTACAAAATCATATGACTTGCCTACATAGTTTTAAAGCGTATGAAGAAGTTAGCTGGTTGCCACTCCAAGCGGTTATAAGTCCAAAGTCGGGTGGTTTATCCTCACTTTTAGAGATAAACTATATACCCATTTTCTATTTAGGTGTGCTCTAGCTCTTGCTAAAGATCCCTAGATTTAGGATCTAAGGTTGATGTTTCTTTGGGCTACAAGCATAAATCATCACCTCTTAGACATTCCCCAAACCTTGTGTTAGTGGATTTTGTCCTAGATTTTTAATACAAATTTCAACTCAAACAAAATAATCCTCCTCACTTTTAAATTTATTTACATACATACCATAATTCTTATGCGTTTATTTCACACGCAAACTTTAATTTTTACTTAAATAGCACCTAAATCTTTATCATTACATCAAAAATACCACCCTTGTTACTTTTTTCAAGTGAAATACACCTTTTCTTGCATAGAGAAAGTGCTAGTTTTGTAAATATTTAAGTTTGGGTGTGAAATATGTAAATTAATGTATAATTTCCTTAAATTTATAAAGTTAAACCATAGAACAGATTGGAATGCTCACTAGGTTTCCTAGTATCATGAGCATTCCCTACTCATCTCCTTTGATTTCGATAATAAGTCTCTCCTTTTGATCTAGCCCATTAGATTTTCCAAGCATAACCAATTTATTGATAGTCCTATCTTTGAAATCTTTGGAGACAACAATTACCTACTTTAATCGAGAATATTCCTAAAAAACTCAGCTTCCTTAGGATAAGTCCTATCTTGCCCCCATAGGGAACTTTAGAACCCAGTTTAATATAAACCCTACTTTATTCATTCTTGTAAAGCAGGAGAAAAATCTCTGGTATATTCGAAGACCCATCATGCCTTAGGAGTCCATATTATGTGATTAGGTTCATTATAGGGTTGTGATTTCTATCTTTCGAGATAATTGCTATTAATAATGGATCTCGATCACCTCAAGAAGTAAAATTTGATGACATAATCTTTGGAAAAAATAAATAAATACATTTCAATATCAAAATCAACATCACAAGCTATTTGGCTAAGAAAAATTATTGAAGACATTGAAGAAAGATAGAGTAAGAAACAAGCTTATTTAATGGCAATAAATCAATTATAACATTGCAAGAAAAAATCAATCATTCAGCAAAAGACTAAGCACACACCTCTCAAGTATCATTTCATTCAACAAGTTATTGATCAAGGGGAAATATAGTTGAAATATTGCAAGACCAAGAAGCAACATGCAAATATCTTCATGAAGTCACAACCAAGAGAAAGATTTTGTTATCTTTGAGAGCTCACTAGAGTTTAATGCATTGGAACAAAAGAAATGTTTTTAAGTGTTCTAAGTGTCCTAAGAATCCATGTGACACTTGGTATTCATGTGATTACTAGAATTTTATGTGATTAATAAAAAAATTTAATTCTTCTGATTAACTCATTGCCTTGAGCTGATGTTTTGTCAACCTCTTAGATTTTTGTGGCATTTCTCTAATTAAAAGCATCTCCGGAACAGTGCTATTTAACATGCATAAGATGAACCTTTTGCTTCCATTGCAGACTAGCCGTTTCTCTTCACCGATGCCTTGCACTGTCTCTACAGCCATTTTTTTATCATAATAACTTCACTTCTCTCTTTTTTCTTATTTTATATGATTTTGTTAATTAGATTTTGGAGTTACAGAATATAGATGTTTTTATGAAATTTGAATTTTAGAATTTTTATTAAACATTTTAAGTTTTTAATCATAATTTTTGTTGATCAGGATTTTTAAAAATCAGACGTACCTATCGATTCAATCATGAACAATACCTCTGACTAATTCAATTCAAACCCAAAATCATTTATACATAGAACCAATTTAAATTGGAGTTTAACTAATGAACTAGGTCAATTTTCAAAAAGAATATGATCAATTTTAAAATTAATCATATTTTACTTTCTTAACTAAATGATTAAAAATAATAGAATTAAATTAAGAATAATTAAATAATTAAAATAACATCTTACCATTTTAATTTAAAAGCATATTCAAAATATTTAAGAATAAAAAATCCTAAATTAAAATATTATATTTTAAACAGATAAAGTTAATATTATTATTACATCATTTAAATTATATTAAAATATTTTTTATATTTATAACATCATCTAATTCAACTCCAATTGAATTATTTAACTTTGAACTTCTCCTTTAAATTTAAAATCCAAACCAATTTTTAAAACATTGATATTGATATAAGTATTAAATTCTTCAAATTTATGCACTCTCTTGACCAGGTTTGAGGTAGAGGCAATAGTAACGGTGGAATGCAATCTGTATGGTATCACAATACCGGTTGAAATGTTGCATTCTAATTACATTTTAGTTAAATTTTGAAGAATATATATAGTGAAAAAATTATATTTTTTTACCTAGCCTACTTAACTGTGTACAATGACAATCAGAAAGCTGAGATTTAACTTTAATAAATAGAAAATTTAAGCATCACATTCTTTCAAACAACTTATTCTACAACACCTCCACTATTATTTTTCATACAATTGCAAATGTTCCAAACATTCTTTAAGCTTTAAGCCCTTATCATTTTTGCTTTAGTTATAGATGTTCTTACTAGGCATTTACAGAAGATGTATCTTGGTGTATGCTTTTTTGTTGATGGCATTCTTCTTGTTGATAAGACTAGAGAGAGTCCAAGAGAAACTTGAATTATGGAGGTCAACATTAAAGTCTAAAAGTTTTCGTTTAAGTAAATCTAAAACTGAATATATGGAGTGTAATTTTAATTGTAAAAATTCTAGTGATAATGTTATGACATTAGGTGAACAAGTCATTAATAAGAGTGAATGGTTCATATATTTAGGCTCTATTGTTCAAAATGATGGTGAGATAGATGGAGATGTTATTAGTAGAATTCAAGTTGGATGGTTGAAGTAGAGAATGCATCGGCTTTGTTGTGTGATAGAAAATTTACTTAAACTTTGAAAATTTTATAAGAAGGTGGTAAGACCTGCAATGACTTATGCAATATTAGCCAATAAAAGAGAAGCATAAGACTAAGTTAAGTGTTACATGAGGATGCTCAGTGGATGAGTGGCTTTACTCTAGAGATAAAATGCGAAATGAGTATGTTGGAAAAAGTTGGAGTAGCTCCGGTGGTAGATAAAATTAGAGAATTTTGGTTTGGCCGTAAAGCGTCGGTCGTCCGAATTAAGAGAGTAGATCATTAGATTTATCTTAAAAAGGTAGAGGACAAATAAGATGTACTTGAATTAAATGAGAATTTGACACGTAATAGGACACAATGGAGACGAAGGATTCATGTAGCTGACCCCACTTAGTGGAATAAAGGCTTGTTGTTATTGTTGTTGCAAATGTTCCAAACATACCTAAGTCTCTTGTCAAAGTTAAATGCCTCATTTTACACCGTCGTTTTAAATGAAATACTACAAACAGCGCATGAGTTCGTTTAATGTATTCCCGCAAATTGATACAATTTTCTGAAAACTAACCATATCAGTAGTGAATCAACCTACAAGAATCAAATTGAGTCTTCTCCCTTCATAGCACAGCATCTGTTATACATTATTCCCACAAAGAATTATCAAGCCAGGCAATCTCTTTGATGCAAGATCGGCCCTGCAACCCAAGTTTTACCACCATATATATGTAGAAAGCATTCAACCACCTAAAGAAGAACAAGGTCTTCCTAAATTTGAAGAAGTGTAATCCTGAGAAAAGTCTGCTCTTTTTGAGATTTGAAGTTGGCAACCTGAACATCAAGATCAACCCAAAAAATAACCCATTAGAGAATGATCTCAGTCATGGAGCGTGATCGATGTCTGAAGCTTCGTTGGAGTATACCTATGTGTAAGAAGATTCTTGCAAAACTTCTCTATACCCAATGCACCTCTGCAGTTGCTGAAGTAGACTGATTAGAAATTCTCCTGAGAGAAAAATATGTTTTTTCTTCTAAAAAAGGATGCTAAGCTAGGCGTTAGTTCTAGCCTTGCAGAATCTTTTGAAATCATTTAAAAGCAAAAGTTGATGTATCTAGATATGCACTCAAAAAATTTTGAAGCAAAGAGGGAAACTATGGCATACTGCCCTGAGCTATTGCCAAGCGCTCAGAGAAATTATAAGATGTATGATAAGAAACTTATCGCACTTTACAAAGCTATGAAGTCAAACCACTTCAATATCTCCAAATGCGATCAGAGCTTTAACAAGTTCGATGAATAAAACGGGTGCTGTATATGCAGCAATTCAACTTGGCCACAGTACAAGAAAGCAGTGTAAAACAAAATGGTTGACATGCTTTATCAACAGCCGATGATTATCAAAAATAATAGGACTGCAACCTTATCAGTATGAGTATGCTGACATACACAAGCATCATCAAGATTTCCAAGACATCCTTTAAAGCTTTTGAGAAGAATATACTAATGGGGAAGGACTTGTACAGAAGAAATAAACTTTTTCTTCTTTTTTTTTTTTATTCTTTTATGACCCTAATATTATGGCATAGCATTTTCTTCTTAGTAACATTTTATGACCCTAACATTATATGGCATAGCATTTTCTTCTTAGTAACCTTTTATGACCCTAACATTATGACAGCATTTTCTTCTGAGTCTTGTTCATACAAATAGTATTAGCGATATAGTATGTATATATATAAGGCACATACAGGAGGCTAGGGCGGGCGCACGCCCTCAAATGCAGTATAAGATCGATACTAGGATAGGTCAAACAACATTAGTTGATTGAACTTTGCAAAGCTAATTCAAGCAAATTTAGCAAATTTTTGCCTATTTTTAGCTTAACTTGCACAAATTTTGATACATTCACCATCAACATACCCATAAGGAGAAGATGACTCGACTTCAGCCACTTCATGTCAGTTTAGGAGTGCTGGAATATGTATTAGTATGAGATGGTTAATTTAACATTGATAGGGGCATGTTAAAAAAAAAAGCGTGATGGTAAATCCAAAAATTTTGAAAAAACTTACATAAGTTTTAATGTGTCATATAATTTTATCTTTATCAAAAAAACAACTTCATCATTATACATGTACCTATACAAATAAGGTAATAAGACAAGGCAAACACTTTTAATGCAAACTAAAATATTTAGCAAGCAAACAAGTATAGACAACAGCAACAACAAGCTTTATCCCACTACTTAGGGTCAACTATATGAAAACTTCTCCGTTGAGTCCTATTAAGGGTCAATCAAAATTATATAAAAAATATCTATAAATATTATTAAATCATTAAGTAAATATTTACTAAGTGTCCACAAAATACATGATAAATGTAAAATATTTGTATATAATATCAATAATTATTATATGGCTCATTATAAAGCATTTACTAAAACTATTATTTAGGGACGTGAAATCATTTTTAAACTAAGTTTTCAATAAAAGTGCCATAAAAATACTATTTTTTATAACTAATCGATATATAGATCTATACACAAATAATTTTTTCAACATTTATTACTTGATTTTATATTTTCTAAGTGACTATCAATGTTTTTTTTTTTTTTGTAAATTTTATATAATATTTATTCTTTTTCAAATAAAACTTTTATATCCATGATTTTCTGAGTAAATTTTTTCAAATGCATTTCATGGGGATTTGCTACTGATGACCTTAAAAATGAAAGACCAAAATTGATGGATTTGCAAAATACTATCAGCAGCATGGAAATTTGATTTTATAAAGCATTCCAGATGTGCTCTTGGTTTTCAAGAAAAAGACAAGCAATGAAGCAAGAAATTGTTGCAACTGATGGGATCAGATCTCAGTAGCAAGTAGCAACACCTATTTCCAATCGTCAGCAATCAAAAGCTTCATGCCCAATAAAGTCAAAAAACCTTAAAGTGAGAGGTTGTTTTACCAACCTTCGAAATAAACCATGTGGATCTGAAAATATGTAATGATTACTGCATCACAAAAGACTGGACACCTATTTAGTCGTATTTATCTAAGAAAAAAACAAACTCAGGTAAAACTCAAAGCCAAAGGAACTCGAGCAGATGATACCTGCTAGTAATCAAACATTCATACCTCTCAGACAAATGATTGGCATCGTTTTGTCCAGATCAAGGCTAGATTCACCTGTCAATTTCCTCACACAAGATCATCATTTTGATTGATATAGAAATGGTAATAGTAAGTTTGGATGCAGAAATAAATAAAATAGGATTGATAATTAATCTTGAAATCAATAAATTAACTTCATAAAAGCATGGCAATCATATAAATAGAGAATACAAGTATACAACATCCCCTGCAGGATCGATCGAAGTGTCGAATAGGATAATGGACGTGATTCTACACGTTCCCGTCTTCGCGGAGCGAGCAAGTGAAATATTGTCGTCATCCTTAATTAGGAATAAACTAATTGGATATTACAACAACAGTCTCAAGCTTACATGCTTTATCACATCTCAACAAGAATGAATTGGGAGAACAATCATGATGGAGATAATTAAACTTGGTCAAAATCAGGTACAAGCAAGTCTTGCAAATGTTAAATATCCAGTGTGCCCTCTTGCTTCATTGCATGGTTTAACCATTATGGTTGTTCTTTCATCATCCTCGCGTTCTCCTTCACTGGACAAATGCTGACGCTTCTTGTGTGGTTTCAATATCATAGGACCTCCATTTCTTCCAGCTTCCATCCTATCCTCTCGAATTTCATAGGTCCGGAGAAGAACTTCAAATGTCCTCAGATCTGCATGATAGAAGCATCCTACTTGTATCATCCAAAATTACTTGTCAAGTAAAAAAATGCATAATGAAATGGCTAATCTTTGAATCTACAATATGTGACAGATGAACTCGAAATAGATCATGGAAAACAAAGAGCCCGACAAAAAGAAATATATATATCTAAGACTCCTTCAAAGAAATGATTGCTATGTAATTCAATTCAAACAAATTAGTGAACAACATTCACCGGGGAAAAGGGGTAATTACATACATAGCACCGAAAACTTATATTTATAGAACTAACACCCCGTCATTTTTTTGAACTACAAAATCCATAAATTTATGCATGTAATGATGAAAGAATTTGGACTTTGATAAAAACAAAAAATAAGAGTTGGAGTGTTATGAATTTCGATATTTGGGTGAGAATTTTAAAAATAAATGCAAGATAATACTAATTTTGTTAATAGCAATGTTTCGAGTGCTTTGTAAAAAAAGATGTAGATCCAGTTGGTATCATGCAGAATGTTAGAACAGTTATATATTTGATATTTGCAATCAATAGAGAAAAAACAAGTGAAATGCACTCATTACCAGTGAAATTGTACCGTAAAGCCTCACATGAGCGCTGCACCTGCTCTATGCATGGAGAGAAAGAGCAAAGAACACCATCTTGTTTTAACATTCTTGCAGCAGAGGGAATCGCTAACCATGGTTGCGGAAGGTCAAGAAATACAGAGTCCGCAACTCT
This sequence comes from Cymbidium sinense, assembly GCA_021442155.1. Classification (NCBI taxonomy): domain Eukaryota; kingdom Viridiplantae; phylum Streptophyta; class Magnoliopsida; order Asparagales; family Orchidaceae; genus Cymbidium; species Cymbidium sinense. The sequence continues at coordinate 119,980,195 of CM038219.1, forward strand.
GCAAAATTCATCAGGGAAACCTTCTCCCTGAATATCCCTAACAGAAACAGTGATGAAACTTCCCAGCCCATTCGTATTGAAATCTTCCCTGTCATAAATGAAATCTGATATTACAACAGTAAAAAAGAAAACGCTATCACTACTGGAACCCTACTATGCATAAATTAAAAATGGAGGGATTCAATCTGACAATTTATAAGGTCAATCTATAGTATTTAAACAAGAAAGATAGAATGCCATGAAAATCACTATTATGAACAATAAATAAATTTTTTGAGGAACACACGAGAGAACATGAACTACAGATGAAACATTAAGCTATGAGAAGGTACATTTGTGAGGGAAAAATCTGTTAAAAATAATGACTGTGTTTTAGGAAAAAGAAATTTGATTTTGGTTTACCATTGTAAATAGACGTATTAATTGCATTTGGGAATGTGTTGCATAAATATTTGCATAGTTGCTACAGTCTTGTATCTCTTCAGTGTTCGAACATTTTTTTAGGGGATTTGAGCCTTTCCCCGTCTCTATTTAAGACTAAGAACAATTATAAAAAAGCTAGGGATTACAAAATCCTGGTCATGGTTGTCCCAATCTTATATATCTTCAGAACTGGAACATTGATGAGCATCAAATTAAAATATAATCAGCAGCATACCTAGCCAAGGCTGCTCTTTGCTCATGAAAATCAAATGTATAAACATGGCCAGAAGGCGCAACAGCCCTAGCAAAGAAGTCGTTAGAGAACCGCTACCAGTGCCTGACTCCAAAACCACACAACCCGGAACAATTTCCAAATAGGATATCACAAAGCTGATATCGGCAAGGTATAAAATCTGAGTCCTATGACTAAGGACCAGAGTCCACAACTCTGGTGTTGGAAATAAGAGATAAACAAAGCCACCCTTGTTGCTGAATACCTTGGAACCAAAAGGTTTCCCTATCCAGTCAGAATGCTTAAAAACTCCATATCTATTCTGGAAGTCGAAACTCTCCTTTACTTTGATAGCTTTCATGTTATCATGTCTCTCATACACGATCACCAGATCACCATCACTGATGCGGCGCTCAAATGAATTCCTTTTTGATGGATCAGACGAAAGCATCCTCGCTATCACATGAAATTTATCGCTACCACCCAATAGGTTCCTACATTCCAAACAATCAACTTTGAGCAACCAAATTGAAGAATGAAACGAAATAAAATCTCACAGAAAAAAAAAGATGGCTTTTAGAACCAACTAGCAAAAGAACAACATCATGCCACCTAGCCCTTATTTTTTACTCCAAAAAGCACATCATTGTGTCGAAACAACAGCATACCGATGGGAAGGGGACGTGGTGCACGACCGATAACAGGAAATCGAATGATTGGTAATTTAAGATTTGATAACATAAAATAAAAAGTACCCTTTCAGTAGGCAGAGGCGTCTCCTCTCCGATGATTAAGCGACACCGGAGATGCGAGGACGCGCGACCGTAAGGAGCGGAGACGACCAGCCAGATTCTAAAAAGGTGTCGGGGTTTTGTAGTACTTATCAATTAGCACGAGGCTTTCATAGTGGTTTAGGGTTTTGCTGGTCCAATTGCGGTCGGGTCGCACTCAAATCCATGGAGGGAATGATATGTCAATTTTGTTGGTTGATCAAGGGGAAAGTTTAATTTGCTGCGCTATGGGAGTAACTTTTTATTTGTTAAATCTTGTACATATTTATTTTAGAATATTGTATTCAGAGGGAGAGTATTATAAGCAGTTACATCATATTACTATTCATAATAAATCCTTTTGATGATGCCAAAAAAAAAAAAAAAATCATATTTCTCAAACAACATTGAGTTGACACGTGTATTTATGAGAAGAATTTATATTTATTTATACATCTAGTTATGAGAGGTTTTCTTCTATTATTATTATTATTATTATTATTATTATTATTATTATTATTATTATTATTATTATTATTATTCATGTTATTATTCTTGTTATTATTCTTGTATTTATTGTCTCTTAACATAAATATCAAATTATCATTAACAAATAAGGAGAGATAATTGCCCTATGAGCTCATAAGACTTAGTTGTAGCTCATTAGTAATTTGATAATAACAAATTGTATGTATACCATATAATTGTTTATTAAGTACTTCTATAATATAAATATATAATAACTAAATCATGGAGATGAATTTACTAGGGACTTAGAGCCTTTGAACTTTGATTGTGAGTAATAAATGACATATTAGGATAATTCAAGAAGACAAAGTGATTAATCTAAAGAAATAGCTTAGGGTGTATTTAGATATTTCATCATATGATTGATTGTATAGTTTACTTTAAAGTATCTCAATAATGATGAACACATAACTAAAATGGATTTAAATTATATTTTCAATTATTCTATGTTCATCTATAAATTTTGATATTTTATTTGGATTTATTTTTTACTTATTTAATTTATTATTGTTTATTATTTTGTCAAGCTTGATGATATAAATGTATTTCAACATAAAATGTTTTAGAGTTTTTGAGTTTCTTCACCTCCTTGGGATCGTAGGATTCACCAATGTACCTTTTGTTTTTGTTTCAGCTCCAACAAAGCCTGAAGCTCGAATCGAAAGAGTAAACGAGGACGAGCTTGATGGGCAAGCTGGAATAGGAAATGACTTCTGTTGATCTCACTTTTAGTGAGGTTGACAACCCTCTTAGACCAAGGATTTGATCTATGCACTAAGATTCTGTTAATCTCGAGTGAGATTAATAATCACTATAATCTTAGTAATTAGGATCTCTAATCTTAGATTAAGATTCTTAATTAAGCACTTAAGATACTATAATTAGTAACTAAGTGTACAACCTAAACTAAAGTAGAAATAAAAATAATAAATCAAAATGAAAATAAATATGAAATTAAAACTAAATTAAAATGCCAACACATTAGTAGGTCTGACCTAACCCAATTAGATTAGGTGAACCCAAATGAAACCCAAATCTAATAGAGCTCAACAGAAGTATAAATCAAATATATTTGAATTGAAATCTATATTCAATTGAGCCCGGATTGAGGTAATTGGGTTTGATTAACTCAATTAACTCATTTAAGCTCAAAATTATTTAAATCCAAGAAAAATTATATAAAATCAAAACTAAATCAAATCAAATCAAGCTAAAAGCATAGATAAATACATAAATATAAATAGACTAAAAATAAATCTAAATGAGATTCAAAGTGGTCAATTAGGTCATTTGACCTATAGGTGACCATGGGGCCCCACCAAGGCAAAAATCAAACTAATCAAAATTTTATCAATCTAAGTCATCATAAATGCTCATATTTATTAAATTAATATAACGGAACATAAAACTAAACAAATCTGAATTCAATGATGTCTCAAATAGCTTAATCAAGTTATTTAGTCTAAGTTAACCCAAATGGACCCTATTGAATCTAAACTCAAAATAAATTTAAATGAATTCAAATTAAATATTTAAAATACTTTAGAATCATATTTTAAAATAATTTAATTTTTTTTAATTTTTATTTGACCAAATTGGTCATTTGGTCCAAGTGAACTTAATTTAACCCATTAAGCCTAATTTTGGCCAAAATGAGTCTAAATAAAAATTAAATTTAAATTAATTAAAATAAATTACTCTAATTCATTCTAAATACTCAATAAAATATAATTGAAGCTTGAATATACTTTAATTTGAATTACATTAATCATTTGACCCAAGTGAACTCAATTTAACCCATTAAGCCCAATTTGGGTCAAAAAAAATGGTTTAAATCAAAAAGCTCAACTCAACCCAAATTAAATCAAATCAATAACTAAAATCATTCTTAAGTTGATTATTGAATATGACTCAACTCTCAATTGCACTTGATTTAGCCAATTTTATCAATTGGTCAACTTAACCCGAATTGATCCAATTTGACCTAATCTGACCTATATGAGCCTATAGATTTGAAATCAAAATAAATTAAAATTAAATTAAATTAATTACTTAAAATCAATTTTAAAACTTAATTAAATATAATTTAACCCTCATTTGGATCAATTTATTCAACTTGTCCAATTGACTCAAGTGAACCTGAATTGACCAAATTAGGCCAATTTGGGTCGAACTCAAAATAAATCTAAATTAATAATAATCAATCAAACTTAATCACTTTAAATAACACAATAAATATAATTGAAGCCTAGTTTAAATTCAAATTGGTCAAACCAACCAACTCGTTGGATCAAACTAACTTCAAATACACCAGGGCGCAACTCATGTGAAACTCAAAATTCAAAGTGGGGGAGAAAAGAAAAAAGATGTAAATCTCTGAAATTTCTAATCACCTCGCATCCCCTCTCATTACTCCAGTTTTTGGCTTAAAGTAAATTTGAATCATCCAACCACTCCCCACAATGAATGCTAGCTACCACCTCAATAATAGCCACACCCTCATATCACTTTTTACCATTGTGATTTTTTTCTATATAGAGAGAAGGGGGAAAAATGAGGCAAAAGAGCTCTCTTTTTGGCATCCAACACTTTCTCCACCTCCCAAAAAGTAAGATCAACATATCCCCCACCTTTTTCACTCACAAAAATACCAAATCAGTATACTCTAGCAAATATGGTGGTAGTCAATGGCAAGGACAATTTAATAGGAGACGAAGAAGGAGGATCATGTGGGAGCTTCAACTTAAGGCATTGACCGAGTTCAATGCAGGAAATCCACTCAACGTTGGCTTGAGTGAGGTAATCTCTAACAAAACTTTTAGGAAAGCCATAGGTCTTCATTTTTGTTCAAAAGTTATGCAATTTTAGGAAGTTTCCTTTATCTATATTGCACTTTTCTTTTTAACCCTCCTCAATGCAAAATAAAGAAACTTCTGGCTAAGAACGTCAGAAGATCGTGAAATCCAATGATATTTGAGGTAGATCTCATTCATCTAACTCTTTTTGGTCTGCCTCCCATGAGAAAGACAACCTCCAAACCGTTCATTTTACTTATATGGAATGAACAATCACTACTAGATCTCTTTTTTTTTTTGTTCTATTAGATCTGACCTGAATCTTCAAAAAATTATAAAAAAAATACTTAACAAAAAAATACAAATAAGAGCTTTATGAAATTTGCCTTTTTAAGAGGAATCAAATGAACCCAAAATCCCTAAAGTTGACTGTAAATTTTAAGAGAATTTAAATTTTATAAAAAATTGTATTTCTTTAGGGGCTATTTGGTTGCCTGAATTTTAGGTGTAAAGCAAAGTAAATGTAGGGGTTTTAACTTTTTTTGTGCTTGGCATGGTGCAAAGTAAAATTTTCAAGGTAATGTAATATATTTAAAATATATTATTTGTGGTGTTTATTTTTAGTTTGGTGTGGTTTGTGTGTATATGTGAAAGGACACCACGCAGATCCATGGATGTACTTATTAGGGTGATCAAGTACAACATTAAGGAATAGTGTACTATCTCGAGAGATAGAAGTCACTACCCTATAATGGACCTAATCACCTAATAAGGACTCCTAAGGCATGATGAGTTTTGAATATACAGAGATTTTTCTCTACTTTATATAAAAAAAGTAAAGCAAGATTAATTTAAACTGGGTTCATTAAGTTTCCTATAAAGTAAGCCTCCATAGTTAATTACATATTAAGAAAAATGAATCCCTTAAGGATACTCTCGATTAAAGTAGGCGATTGTTGTCTCCAACGAATTCAAAGATAGTACTATCAAAGGATTAGTTGTATTTTTGAAAATCAAGTGGGAGAAATCAAAAGGGAAGAGTTCTTATTGAAACCAAAGGAGATGAGTAGGGAGTGCTCATGATACTAGGAAGCCTAGTGACCACTCCAATTTATATTATGGTTGGGCTTTATATATTTGAATTTCAAGAGATTTATTTATTTGAGTGGAATTTTATTAGAAATCTAAGACTTATAATTCCACAATACAAGATTATGAAAATGCCTAAGAAATGAGGATTTATGCTTGTAGCCCGTAAAAAAAATAACAACCTCAAATCCTAAATCTAGGGAGCTTTGACGAGGGCCAAAACATGACCTAAATCTAAGGCGAAAATGGGTATATGATTTACCTCCACAAGAGAGAGCAAACCAATAGTGGCAGCCAGCTAACTTCTTCTACACTTTAAATCCATGTAGGCAAGTCATATGCTTTGCAAGATGGTTAGACTATTATTTATTTAGAGAAGAAACTAAGTCTTTAAACTCACTCCCTAAGAGACTAGATCATGAAGAGCACGAGTAATGACTTAATATAATGCAAAACTTTAACGAATTTTATTTGATTTTTGGACTTTTTGTTTTAACACAGGCTATAGGATTTTATATCCCTAAATGCATGAGAAATTGATTATGGGCTGTGGAAAATTTTTAATCTTCATTCTATCTTTTGAATGGATAAAATGAAGATAAAAATAATCGTTTTGTTAGGACACCATGTAAATCCGCAGATGTTCTTATTAAAGTGATCGGGTACAACATTGAGGAATGATGTACTATCTTTAAAGACAAAAGTCACCACCCTACAATGGACCTAATCACCTTAATAAGGACTCCTAAGGACTATGGGTGATTACTTTACATGAAAAAAGTAAAGCAAAGTTTATTTTAAATCGGGTTCGTTAAGTTCCCTATGGAGGCTAGCCCTCATAGTTAATTACATCTTAAGGAATGGGATTCCTTTAGAATACTCTCGATTAAGGTAAATAATCGTTGTCTCCAAAAATTTCAAAGATATGACTGCCAATCGATTGGTTTATTTTTAGAAGATCAAGTGGGATTGATCAAGAGGAGGAGTTATTATCCAGAGAAGATAAGTAGGGGATGTTCATGATACTATGAAGCCTAGTAAGCACCCCAAACTATCCTATAGTTGGGCTTTATATTTTTAAAATTGAAATGATTTATTTGTTTGAGTTGAATTTTTGTTAGAAATCTAGGGCTTACAATTCCACAACACAAGATCATGGAAATGCCTAAGAGGTGAGGATTTATGCTTATAGCCCACAAAGAAGTAGCAACCTTTGAACCTAAATCTCGTGAGAGTCAAGGCATGACCTAAATCTAAGGAAAATAGGTATTTAGTTTACCTCCACAAGAGAGGATAAATCATCCAACTATTGGACTTACAACTGCCTGGGGGTGGTCACCAACTAACTCCTACGATTTTAAATATATGTAGGCAAGTCATATGCTTTTGCAAGATAGCTAGGATGTTCTTTATTTAGAAAGAGACTAAGTCCTTAAACACACTCCTTAAGAGATCATAGAGATGATTAATGACTTAAATCTAATGCAAATCTTTGTTATGTTTTATTTTTATTTTTGGATAATTCATTGGACACAGGCTATGAGATTCATATGTCTAATGCATGAGAAATTAGATTATGGGCCAAAATCAGTAAGAAATGAGGTATGTTCCAACCATGGCTCTCAAAGGTCAAGCCAAGTTCCTTGATAAATGTGATAGTCCTCCATAATAAGAGTGAAACAAGTTGCTTTTTATGCATGATGTGAAAACATACAACATCCACCTAAGAGATTGCTAAATCTTTTATCTTGTTTTATAACCTAGGCTTTAGGTGAGGTTATGAGTTGTTAATTTTTTTAATTTTGAATTGATTAATAAGATAGAAAATTTATTTTTTCCTAAGAGCCTAATCTTCATCCAGGTCATACATCAAAGTAAGAAAGAAATTAGGAAAAGATGTCATCTTAATGCAAAAGCTAAGCAAACATCAATCAATTTATAAAGCTAGTGCAAAAGAATAAAAGCTTTTTTTGGGCCCCAAAAAAATAAATTGGGTAGTAGAGCTCTACCCTTATGCAACCTAGATTACAAATGAATTAATTACAATCAAGAAGGAATTCATGTTATGGGGGTCTTCATTCTTCATTTCTTCATTTCTTCTTTCTTCTTTCTTCTTTTGGTTGGTTGGGATATGGTTGCTCCAAAGACTTCACATGGTACATAAGACATAGTCTTATAACCGATGTTCATCCTAATCCCCCATAAAATTCATACTAAATCCTAATTGCAAAATTACATGAAAATGGAAAAAGTAAATCTAACTAAAACCTATAAAATAGAGATTAGCTAAACAAATCACACAATCCCAAGCATGTATATGAATAAATTAGACTTAGCACCCCACACATGGATAACCAAGTCCACCTGGCTTATTTTGGATTATGCTTAGGGTTATAAGCAACCTGCACAGCAAAAAAAATTATATTTTTATTACAGCGCTCCTTAAGCACAATCTCCTGCAGAAGATAGTGATTAGACTAAGATCGCCTACCATTCAGTTTACGCACATACACCCTAACATCCAAACTAAAACATTACATCACAAAATAAAAGAATAAGATCAAACCATGCATCGGCCTAACACAAAGCTAGAAATGGTGACTTAGCATAATGTGTGTGTCATTTAAGGTTTGTGTGATATGTCTTAGCTAAGCTTTAGGATTTGAAGTTTTCTAAATGTGAAAGGGTTCAACTTAGAGGGTGGTTTCATTAAGTGATTTAATTAATTTGTTTGATTTTATTTGGTAATTTATTTGGTTTGAATGAACCTATAATTAATTACAAAGTGTTGTAAAGAGAGGAAAAGAGAGTGAACTTCTCTCCCTATAAGTAATTCCTAAGGTAGATTCATTAATATTTTTTAGTGAATATTTTATTATGTGTTTTAATTAATCCTAAGTTTAGATTTTCCCTAAATAAATATATTCAAAAAGAAAGGCATTTTAAGATTAAGTAAAGTGAATTACTATCACAAAACACACAATACTTCATTTCTTTCTAACATGTGTAATAAGCATATGGATGGATCCTAAGCATATCTATACATGCAAATGGAAATGTTTAGCACACCTTAATGATGAATGCTAAGGGATATTGCTTAAGAAATTTTGGATGCTTCATGTATGCATGATTTTGTTAAGTAGAAAAGAGAGGGATTTTTTTATCCATTATTCAAATGCACATTTACAAGTATAAAAGGCATAAGTGAGTACTGTGACATTGTTCTACACCAAGGGTATAAGGCACAAGTCCTTCTTAGGGCTACTTAAAGCCTTGCAACCCCAGGATGTCCATACTAATATACCACTTTTCTTAAATACATGTGCATGTCCAAAAGAAAATGAATGGAAGAAGAATCATGCAAAAAGTTTATGTTTATTTTCTTGATTTGATTGCTTAGTTTATATGTGTGATGTGGAGTTCCTTCTTAAGACATGATATAGGAGTGTATAGGAATGGATTTAAGCAAGTGTTATATCCTTTTTAAAATGGACAATACACTTTGCAAATCCTATATATTATTTAAGAGAAAGAGAAGGAAAATCACATAACACATTTTATACTATTCACATGCAAGCTTATAAATATTTATAAATAGCACCTTAAATGTTTGATTTATAGATTATGAAAATAATTTTGATTTTAGTGATAATAGTATTCTTACTTTACAAAATATGCAATTTGACATAAAGAAAACATTTCATTTTTAATTTAATTTTTCAAAAGAAATGAATGCATGATTTTCATATGACATACACATTTAGCATGCTAGGAAAGAAATAAAGTGATGTAAATATGTAATTTTATTCACTTAATTAATTCCTAAAGACAATCCTATGGAATAGAGTCATTTAAAGAGAATCAAAGTTGTTTAAGGAAATTTTTAGTTTTATTTTGAGATTGATTTGAATTTAGGAAATGTGAAAAGATTTGTTGGTCCTAACCCATCCTATTTGATTTTATGTTTTGTTTAGGTTAAGGTGCAAATTAAGTTCATTAATTACCCCTTACCTACACCACTTTAACATATTTAACCAACCTAATAATTATGAGTATGACATAAAATCACAAGAAATTTAAATCAGGTAATGTAAAGAAAGGGGTCTAATGCATTTGGCTCATAATTAATGATTAATTAAGCTAAAAGGTTTAATTTAAGTACTTTCATAACCCTTCTCACACATATGGGTTAGATATGATTTCCTTAAGCTACATAGGTTATTGAACACCTAAGTATCTACCCAAGAAGGAATTGATTAAATTCAAATTGATTTGATTTTAAAATTTGATTAATTAAGCCATTTAATAAAATTAAATTAATTTGTAATTTTAGATTTTATCAAAATGAAATAAACTTAGGGAAGAGATTTAGGAAAGAACTCTAATTTTCATTCCCTAAGTCCATTCAGGTAATTAGAAAACTTAATAATAAATTTATCACTATTTAATAGGTTAATTAATCATTTAATTAATTAAGAGAGTAATTAAGAGTGAATGAAATTACCCTAATTAAATAAATAAAGAAATCATGGGAGGCAGTCATCCCACTAAACATACCAGAAGTTTGGAATTAATCAATGGAATAATTAGGAGTAATTAACATAATTACATTCCCAATAAAACTTAAATTACATGAAATTTACTATTAAAAATCAATTAAACTTAATTTTAAATTATTTTCCTTTGAAATATCTTCAAAATATATTTGAGTTTGTATTTTTTTTTATTTTTCTATATTTAGTTATGTATTTTTGAAGATTGAGTGATTATTAGATAATTAAATCCCAAATTATATAACTCTCAATGCGTGGACCCAGCGCATGCTTTCCATTAGTGCTGGATTGATCACTTGGTGTCACATCCTATCGCTCGTCGTTCTTTCTCTCCGTCAGATCAAAGATGGACGGTGATTCGCGGTTCTAATAGAATCGGAGGATCTCACGTGTTTTCGCGTCCATCCAAAACATCGGGATGGACGGTCCATGATTACCGCTGCGGAGGCAGAGGATCCACCCCTTGGTCAGCTCAAGCTGGATTGAGCTAAGAATTATCACACACCATCTAAGAGCAAGAACAAAGACATCCAACAGTTGAATTGCGGGATGAAACTTTTTTTCACAAAGGACCAAGGAATCCTACACCTAAGCTTGGTTTTGATCCATACCTTGGCGAAGGCTATCATGCTCCCAACCATTGAGGTAGCTTCGTCTAGTGGAGACGAAGCCCTGTTGAAGGTTTGAAGGCTTGAGGTTGAGTATATCCTCCAATTAGTATATCTCCTCCTCCTAGGCTTGCGGCTTTGGTCTAGCATCCTCCTCCCGTGCCTTAGAAGCTTAGAAGAAGCTCTGGATGAACTCGATTGGGTCCTCTGAGGGCGCTTGTAAGAGAAATTTGGATTTGGTTATGAATTGGCTAAGTTGGAATTCCTTCCTACCTCCCTTATTTTCAACTTGAAGAAATCGAGAATGTCGAAATAGGAAATGTTTGAGGAAGCTTGGAGGAACTTGGAGAAGCTTGCTCTGAGTTCCATAAGCTCAATCGAGTGTGAATGAATGCAACTAAAGTGAAATTAGGGGGAGTATATCTCCCCCTAGAAGGATCGGATGGCCGAGAATGGCTTTGCCATTTTGATCAAATTGACTTGATTGATTAGGTTGGTTAGGCTATTTTGGATTCTATGTGATTCGATTTTGGTAGAGGGAGGTAGTGGAGAAGTTTCCATGTGTTAAATGAGGTGTGGGAGGTGATCTCATGTGCTCATTTTGAGTGGGGTGGTCAGTTTGGGCCTTCGGTTGGGTTTGGCTGACCCAAACCCATTGGGTCATGTGCACCGCACTTATTAGTGTCCACTTGGTCCACTAAGAGGGTGCCAAGTGGCCATGAAAAGGATATGACTAAATTCCAAGTGGAATTGGCCATAGGTTACCCCTTGACCTAAGGGTAAAATGGTTATTTAGCTTTGGTTTCACTTTGGGCAGATTTAGAATAATTTGAAATTGGGTTGGTCCAAATTTCAAATAATTTAGAGTTGATTTGATGTCATTTGGCTCATATTGACCCATTTAGGTCAAAATAGGTCAACTTGGGTCAAGTTGACTAATTGGTCAAATTGGGTCAAATCAAGGGTTGGGTCAAGTTCATATGACCACTTGAAATGTGTTGGCATCATTGGTTTGGTTCAAATTGTTTTATATTTGCTTTTGGTTCATTTGATGTCATTTAGGTCAAATGGATCAAGTTGACCAATTTGACCCATTTGACCCAATTGGGCTAGGTCATGGACTAGTTTAGGTTTGGTTGGTCATTTGAAATATTTTGCAACTTTGGTTTCATTCAATTTTGGTTAGGTTTGATTTTGGCTTGATTTGACCTTTTAAGTCAAGTTGGGTTCATGATCAATTGGGATAGGTTGGGTCTAGTTGGTCAATTGAGGCTTTGGTCAAGTTCAATAAGTGTTTTAGAATGAATTTGACCCATTGGTTGCAATCAATTTGGCTTAGATCAAGATTTGACACATTTTAATTTTTTAGGTCAAGTTGGGTCAAGTTGGGTCAAGTGGCCAATTGGGCTAGGTTAGGCTTAAATGATGACTTGGTCATGTTCAATCATTGATCATGAATTGATTTTGATCAATGATTTCAATCAATTTGGCCTATGGTAGATTTTGGCTAGTTTATATTTCATTTTGGCTAAGTGTTGACTTGGTCAACCCTTAGGTTTGGCTTGGTTTGATCCAGTTTGAGTGATTGATCATCTCATAATGATTGTTGCTCACAATGTGATGCTTAGGTGGGCTTAGTTCAATCCAATTTAGGTAGGATTAGAATTTGGCTCAAAAAGGTACTTCAAGTCACTTTGGGTCAAGTCAGCCTAAGTGGGTGAATTGACTTGATCAAGGCTTAATTCAAGTTTGGTTGAACTCACATATGGACTTATGATTGAAATATAAATCCATTTGCAAGTGATTTAAAGTCAAATGAGTTTTGATTCATTTGATAATTTCAAGTTCAAAAAATGAACATGGGTTTGACTTGGGTTTGAGTTTTGAATTTAGTTTGGTTTGATGAGTGAAGTTTATGTTTATATTTGGATTCATGATTGAAGGATTGATTGAATCATGAAGAAAATCCAAGGGTTTGAATTATTAGGTTGGATTTGGCTAAGTTCAAGAATTTGACTTGAAATGGTGATTTGGATTTGAATTTTTGGATTTGAGTTTGAATTTGGTTTGGGTATTTGAATTTATATTTCATTTATATTTGTGAATATAAATGAGAATATAAATGAGTTATGAGAAAATTTATTGAATTTGATTTGAAGGAGTTCAAGGGTTTATGTTGAAAGAGTTTAGGTTGGATTTTGATTGGATTTGAGTTTTGTATTTATTTTGGCTATTTGAATTTATATTTCATTTATATTTGTGAATATAAATGAGAATATAAATGGGTTATAAGAAAATATTTTGAATTTGATTTGGGTTAAGTCCTTAAGATGAAATCAAAGAGACTTAGGAAAGAGTTTAGATTTGGAATTCAATCATGGGTTTTAATCATTTGGAATTGATTCATGATTTGAGAAAATCCATTGGAATTGATTTAAGGTTTGTTTTGGAATTGAAGTTGCTTTGAGCTTGAGGTTGATTTGGATTTGAAGTTGATTTGAAAGAAGAGAGTGAGGATTTGGTTTAAGCTATAGGGTAGGCAAGTTTTCCTAATACCCCTAAGGCATAACATGTCTATGGCTAACTCTTTTAAGTCTCTAGGGTTAGGTTAGTGTTCACCTAATTATTAGAAATATCTTAAGACTAAGGAACTCTTAATATCTAAGATGAGTCCTACGTCTAAGATGGAGAGGTTGAAAGCTCACTCTAAAGTGAGGTCACAAAGAGAATGAATATGGCCGACAAGACATACGACATATTGGTGTTGACAAGATGATCAACAACACTGAATGATCACCAATAGAAATGATCTACTCTTAACCCAAGATGTAGAAGGAATCAAGAGCTTAGTGCAATGTGACTCTACTCATGTCAAAGACATAAGAGAGTGAAGGAGGAATCCACTAGGGATAAAGTATGTGAACCATCCACTAGGGAAATATGTTCAAGTCATCCACTGAGGGATGAGAGGTTTGATTTGATTTGAGTCTCACCGAGGAGAAATTGATTTGATTTGTTTGATTTAGGATTTTGTGCTACACCAGAGATGAGAAGTGAACTCTCCATTTAAGGAGCAAGTTCAAATCATCCACTAGGGAGAAGAGGTTGTGAAATCTACTGAGGGATTAGAATTCGGGATCTGCAGAGGAATCAAAAAGACTTGCATCTCACTAAGAAGAAGCTGATGATTTATTTTATTTATTTGCTTAATTTGGTTTGATTGTTTTAATTGTTTGACTCCACACGGGGAGATTAATTGGATTTGTTTCAGATTTTACTCCACTGGGGAGGAGGGTTAAATTTATTTCAGATCTTTAAATTAAAAATTTTGATATGGACCTTGTTGGTTTGTGATTGATCGCACTGATTAGAGGTCGTATCGGCCTTGATCTAGCTCAGATTTACTAATCCAAAAGGATAGTCTACCAAAACACATAGTAAGACTAGCCAACCAAAGGGATTGCCTTGATTATGCAATGTACTTACAAAGAAAGTGTAGTAAACTTACATCCTCCAAGGTAGGGATCGGTTCTTGGGGTGATCCATTGGAGAACAGATTGAGCCAACCCAGGCTACTATTGATTGAATCTGTGGGGACTTAAATCAGCTCAAAGATAGTCAAGATTAATTTTACTTTTTAGTTATTTTTGATAGATTTCATCAGTTTGTGATGAACTGCACTGAGTAGGGGTCATGGGCCTTGGTCTAACATAGATTTTCCAATCCAAAGGGTTAGTCTACCAAAACACATAGTAGGACTAGCCAACCAAAGGGATTGCCTTTCAATTTGTAATGGTCAAGTTTAAGAAGAAAGCGTAGGGACTCACATCTTCCAAAATAAGGAACCATTGGGATGATCGATTGTTTGTGCAACAAATCGAACGACTACTATTTATTGAATGAATCGTTGGGGACTTAAATCAACTCAAAGATAGTCAAGATTAATTTCATTTTTTAAATATTTTTGATGGATCCCATCAGTTTGTGATTACGGGGTAGTGGACCTTGGTCTAACACTGATTTACCAATCTAAAGGGTAGTCCAACCACATAGTAGGACCCAAAGGATTGGCTTTTGTTTAAATGGTCAATTTAAGAAAGAAAATGGGGATTCACATCTTCCAAAATAAGGAACCACTAGGGTGATCGATTGTGCAAATCGAACCCGACTTGAATTGAGTGAATACCATCGAGGGACTTAAATCAACTCAAAGATAGTCAAGATTAATTTTATTTTTAATTATTTTGATGGATTCATTGGTTTCGAAGGATCTGAGAAGGAGCTTATATCGGTCCAGAACTATCTGATTCTTGAACCAAAGGGAGCTTCCGGAGAACTATCCAACTAAAGGAGTTCCTTTCAGTTTGCAATGGTCAATTCAAGGGAAGAAAGCATGAGGACTCATATCTTCCATTACAAGAGACCACTAGGATGATCGATTATTTTGGGCAACAAATCGAACCTAACCTAGGGTTGTCCGTCGATTTGTGGCAGTCATGCTAGAAAGAATGCATAGTAGACTTACATCTTTCAAAGTGGAATGACTGCTGGGGTAACCTGCTTGTGGCAAAATGGATTGAACCTGACCTAAGGGCAACTATGGAGAGTCCAGGGACTTATCTCAACTCAGTGTCAGGCAATTCTATGGGAGTTCTATGACCTCTAAAGAAGGATGCCCTTGGGAAAGGGGCCCTTTGGGAGCTTAAATTCTAATGCACAAGCGAATTTTTTGTTTATTTTATTTGTTTATCATGGACCCCTTGGTTTGCGGATCATGAGAAGAAGCTTATATTAGCTAGACCTATCTCAAATTCTTGAACCAAGGGAGAATCTGCATCCGTGAATTCTCCTACAGGGTGGCTACTAGGAAAGGGGCTGTCCAATCCTGAGTAACGGGTAGTGTCTAAAATGGGTCATGAGGATGATCCAAGTAGAGTGCCCGCAAGGGAAGGGGTCACTAAAGGCTTGATCTAAAACCCTGGAGAAGATAATTTGCATAGGTAATCGATGGCCAACTCAAGGAGAAAGTGCGGGGACTCACATCTGCCAAGAGTGGTGTATCCACTGGGTGAGTTTTTGTCGGTAGTGAACATCAACCAACCTAAGGTGTCCATGATTTGCAAAATCAGCCTAAGAAAGCTCGAGGACTTACATCCTCCATGGTATATGATTGAGATAGTCATGCGGCTTGTGCTATCCGACTGGGCGACTACTTGAGTGATGTCCTTTGGGGACTTATATCAACTCAAGAGTATTCAAGAGGAAAGGAGCCTCTAGGGGACTTATCCTAAGCCTCAAATATACTCAACCTAGTCAGTGTATGGTGATTAGTTCAAGAAGAAAGTGTGGGGACTCACATCTTCTTAAATAAAATCAACATGAGGAAGCTTACTAGCTGGGCAATGAAGTCTACCAAACTAACAAGGTGCTCCTCGATTTTCAATGGTCAAGTCAGGAAGAAAGCGTAGGGACTCACATCTGTCGGACAAGTGACCACTGGGGCGACATACTAGCAAGATAGCATGTAAGCCCGACCTAGAGCAGCTAACGAGTGAGTGCCATAGGAGCTTGCTCCCACATAAAAAATAGCCTGAGATAAAAGGTTTGTGTTTATTTTTGTGCTTGTGTTAAAGGGGATAAGATGCCTCTTGGGTTCTCTCACACCTACTCTAAACACACTTGGGGAATTTGATGAAATGATGCCATGAATGGCAGTTATAGTCCCACCAAGAAAGGATGTCGCTTAGGTTATCTCACACCTAACTTAGTTGTGATAATTGAAATAGGATGCCTCTTGGGTTCTCTCACACCTATTCTAGTAGTGTAAGGGAATTATGTTTGATTGTGTTCGTGTTGTGAAAGAGGGATAGGATGCCTTTTGGGTTCTCTTACACCTATCTTAACACGTCGTGATAGATTCACAAGACAGGAAAACAACGCTTCTAATGGAGAGAATATTTTGATGAATTAGAATGAAATTTTGTTCTTTTGATGATAATTATTTTCAAACATATTTTTATGGGTAATATTTTTTAAAATAGAGCCCATTAATTGGAAGCATTGGGTGTTCCCCCTTATAATTAATAAGTTGATAAGATCCTCCTTGGTAGGCTTTCTCTATGACAAAAGGGCCTTCCCAAGTGGGTTCAAACTTGCCTCCCATCTTTCGACGGGTAATAATTGGTCTCTTTAGGACTAATATAAGCTCTCCTACTTGAAAAGCCTTAGGGCAGACTAGTTTGTTGTGAGCTTGAATCATCTTTGTTTTGTACAACTCAAGGTTCTGGCACGCCCATAAGCGTCTCTCCTCCAAACCTTCAAGCTCTGCTAACCGTAACTTGGCATCCTACTCTATAGTGATTTGACTACCCAATGCTATTCTTAGTGATGGGAGCTGAACTTCTAATGGTAGAACGACTTCGGACCCATACACTAAGGAGAATGGGGTAGATTGACTTGGAGTTCTGTATGTGGTGCGGTAATCTCACATGCCTTCAACCAACTTCTTATGCCATTATCATTTATTATCATCAAGTATCTTCTTTAATATCTGAATGAGAGTTTTGTTGAATGCTTCTGCTAAGCCATTTGCTCTAGGGTAGTAAATGGTGGAGTATCTTAAATCTATATCATGACTTCTGGCAAAGTCATTAATCTTGGTGCTCTTGAATGCAGTACCAATATCGGATATAATTTGTCGAGGCATCTCGAATCTATATATGATATGGTTCCTAAAAAACTGGAGCACATGCTGAGTTGTGACCTCTCTTAGTGGGATTGCTTCCGCCCACTTGGAAAAGTAGTCGGTGGCAGTTAGAATGAACTGATAACCTTTAGAAGAAGGAGGATTGATCAGACCCACAATATTGGTACCCCAACATTCAAATGGCCATGATACTAGTGTGGGATATAGAATATTGGATGGTTGATGTAGGACCACACCGTGTACCTGACACTGATGGCATCTCCTACCCACATCCATGCAGTCTGTAATCATCGAAGGCCAGTAGTATCCTAGTCTCTTGATCTTTGCTTTCATCTTCAAACCGGATTGATGCACTCCATATAAACCTGAATATACCTCAATCACGATCCTACGGGCTTTGTGTTTGTCCAAACAACGTAACCACATTTGATCGAAAGATCGTTGATATAAGGTGCCATCCACGAGAGCATAAGAGAGAGCTCTCTATTTTACCAGATGGGCTTGTGATTTCTCTTGAGGTAGTTTGTCAGTGTTCAAGTAATCTATGAATAGTTGCCTCTAATCTAGCTCCTAATCTTTCTAGCAACGATAACCTCCCCTTCAAGAGAAACTCTCTCAATGAGTTCAGCGTCAATAAGGGATATGACTTGTCTATTTTGGACCCTTATTAGAATGGACACATCTTCCGACATGCAATTCCTTGGCAAGTTTTTAAAACATTTGCTAATGTGTTCTCCTCGGGACCTTGTAGATGATGGACCTTGATTTGGGCCAACAACTTCATGGTATACTCATGGTAATGTGAAGCTTGGGTTTAAGAATCTTATAGGACCCGACAATCTGATTGATGACCAACTAAAAATTCCTGTAAATGTTGATACTCTTGACACATACTATAATGGCTAACTCCAGACAGGTAATCAAAGCCTCATACTTGATTTCATTGTTGGTGTAGGGATTGGAGAGATAGTATGAGAATCTCATCACATCACAATCTAGAGTTAAGAGAACTATTCCTACCCCTGCCTTTCCTAGAAGAGTAGATCATGGTGCTTCTCCTTTATGAAAGGAAGTCGCACCATCAAAATACATCTTCTAGCGGCAGTTGTCAACCTCCCATAAATTCATGATTTGTTCGTCAAGGAGATCATCACTAAGCAAAGAATCAGGAAGCGGGTGTCTTTCTAAGAAATCAACTAGCTTATCCTTTACCGCCGCGGAGGTACAAATGTGATATCAAACTGAGAAATCATGGACCATCATGCCAATTGTCTGGATAGCATTGGCCATGCATGAGATACTGCAGTGAATTGGTTTTAAAAATCAAGTTCATCTTATGAGAAAGCATATAGTGATGTAGCTTTTGGGATGCAAAGATTAAAGCTAGGCAATACTTCTCAATAAGTGGGTAGTTCACTTCAGGAGGTATTAGACGACGGTTGAGGTAGTGGAGAGCACTTTCTTTCCCCTCGTCATTGGCTTGGGCCAACAAAGCATCGAATGAGTCATCCAATGTGTGTAGAGATGATTGGCGCAGGGATAGGGGTTGGTAGGTAGACTTCACAAATCTTGCTTGATATCTTCAAAGGCATGCTGGCACTTATCATCCCACTTGAACTTGGAATCCTTTTTGACAAGTGCTAAAAATGGTTTGCATCTCCTCGATAGGTTGGAGATAAAGCATCTTAGATATGTCTACCATCCTTGGAAGGATCTAAGTTGAGTTAAACTTTTGGGAGGTGGCATTTCTAAGAGCTTTGATCATTTTTGGATCTATTTCTATTATCTGGTGTCAGACAACAAATCCAAGGAATTTTCCTAAAGCTACTTCGAATGCACACTTCAGGGGATTTATTTTGAGGTTATATTATCTTAATCATTTGAAAATTACTCTCAAGTCAAAGAGATGGTCTTCCTTTTCTTTAATTTTGACTACTAGATCTTCAACATAGAACTCAACCTGATGATGGATGAGTTCATTGAAGATCAGTTGACGTATGTATTTATGTAAATCATGAAAGGCATGACCTTATAATAATAGATTCGGGTTTGAAAAGTAGTGTTTCTTTCATCCTCTGGGACCATCTTAATTTGGTTGTAGCCAGATGACCCATCCATGAAGGAGAATACTACATGAGATGAGGAGATATCCACCATTTATTCTGGTATAGGAAGAGGAAACTCATCCTTAGGACATGCCTTATTTAAATCTCTAAAATCGACACATATGCGAATTTGGTAATTCTTTTTCTTAACTAGGATGACACTGGCTAACCAGGTAGGGTATTTTTTTTCTTTGATGAAACTAAAATCGATCAATTTCTTGACTTCAGAAATGACCTGTTATTCGATTTCTAATCGCATGCGTCTAGGAGCTTGCTTGATAGGGTTAGTGTTAGGGTCTATCACTTATTTGTAGACTACTACATCAGGAGAGTCTATCACTAGTTTATAGACTACTACATCAAGAGATAATACATGCATCTCTTCATAACTCCATATAAAGCAGTCCTTAAACTTAGTCAATAGCCTAAGTAAGTCATTGATTTTTTCTTCATTCAACAATGAATAGATGTATGTCGGGCATGGATTTTATTCCATTAGGTTAACTTCTTTGAGCTTGTCAATTCTTGAATGAATCTCATCTTCAAATTCTGGATGTGCATCTTTGATTTGGGGATCATTTGGATCGTTGAAGTTTTTAAACACACATCCTCATAAGAAATAGTGTGATTTGAGAAGAACCTATCAAATTTCAGATGATTGGTGATAACTAATAAGTGATCATCATCATCGATTGGACCTAGTGTACCGAATCCTAGTCTTAATCTTGATTATACATCCATGCCTCTATTGTTCCATAGCTTTTCGAAGTACTCTGACCTGTTCTTAGACCATGTATAAGGAATCAAACCTTTCTTTGCAAGATTAAGAACACAGGGCGAGTACCAATCAAAAGGTTATTCCATTAATTCTTTAAAATCATCCTCAAGTTTTACATCCGCTTCTGGACTTGAGAATGATGATCCCAATAGGAATCTCTTTGGCTTCGCATCAATGGAAGACTTAGGGGCTTCCTTAACTATTGAACCTTCAGCTTTTTGAGAGGAAAGTGAGGTTAGAGCTAAGGTTCCTAACTACTGCCTAATAGTTTCACATAAACTTGAATCGAATACTTTACTTTGCCTGGAGGCCTAGTCTTCATCATTGTCTGTCTCGAGCATCACCTCCAATGAAACTCATTGAGAGGGGTTGGCTGGTATGCTAATTACATTAGATTCATCCTCCTAGCTGGGTGCCAAATCTATGTGAATAATAAGGGTACTCCTAGGTACTGGAGCATAACCCCTATTGACTGGCTACCAACCAGGGGGTCTTCCACCTCTGAAAATGCCTCTATTTTGCCTCTGCCTCTGTCTAGTGAAGGTCGAGTCATCCTACCCATATATCCATATGATGGAATGAACTGTGGGTGGAATATGACTTGTGGCTCTACTTCTTCCTTATTGGCATTTTCTCATTCACTTGTATTTTCATTTTTCTTATCATTTTCTTTATCTTTTCTTTTTTTCTTTCCTTTTTCTTTTGCATTTGAATTTTGACCAAGTTCACGAGAAAAGGTGCTTTGAGGAAGATAGTAGGTCGCATCCTCATATATCTCGACCTCTCTGATTGAAAATAGCTTTTCATCACCTTTGATGTAGTATTCAATTCCATCCTTTTTGAACTTGATGCATTGATGGAGGGAGGATGGAATCATCTTGTAATGATGTATCCAAGGCCTACCGAGCAAAGCAATGAATGAAGTATTTGAATCAATGATATAAAACTTGGCTTGAGTCTTCCATTCACCTATTTCCAAAGGTAACACTATGGAACCTAAAGCCCTCTCGCCTTGTTCATTGAATCCTCTTAATATCATCCGATCTTGTTAGAGTGTGGAGATGTTGATCCTCAAATAGGCAAGGGTCTTTAGACTCATAATGTTTATCGATGCAACTAGATCAACAAGAACCCTGGAGAGTCTGAATCTGGCCATGTCCATTATGATGTAGAGGGGACGGTTGTGCTCCATGTCCCCCAATAGGAAGTCTTCATCTGTGAAGGTGACTCCTTGGGATTCTCTGGAATAATGTGCCTCCTCTCTAATAGCAGTCAGCTAAGATAAGCATATATCTAGATCAAGAAGAGCCTTGATTAATGATTCCCTCATATCTTTGGATAAGATAAGGGCATCATATATGCTTAACTTAGATGACAACTTTCTTAGGTGAGAGAGGACATTGCAATCCACTTTGGGTTGGTCCTTGTTGACCTCATTTTTAGAATGAGCTCTCAACCCCTCCATCTTAAACATAGAACTTCTCTTAGATATTAAGAGTTCTTTAGTCTTAAGACACATCTAGTGATTAGGTGGACACTTCAACTTAGCCCTAGAGACTTAAAAGAGTTGACCATAGGAATAGTTCATGCCTTAGGGGTGTTCAAAAAATTTGTCTACCCTTAGCTTATACCATTTCTCACCTTCCTTCCTTCAAGTCAAACCCCAAATAAATCTTAATTGATTTTATCCAAACTCAAATCAATTTCATGATTAAAATCCATGATTGAAATCTATGATTGAAACCCATAATCAAAATTCATCAAAAATTCCTAAGTCCAAAAATTTTCCTAAGTCCTTAAATTTGCCTCTTAAGGACTTAACCAAAATCATGATCTAAACCAAATCAAATATTTGAGATTTTCTCATATTCATTTATATTCTCATTTATATTCACATATATAAATGAAATATAAATTCAAACCAATCAAACTAAACTCAAAATTCCAAATCAATTCATAAATTTTCTAGATCCTTAAATTTGCCTCTTAAGGACTTAACCAAAATCATGATCTAAACTAAATTAAATCTTTAAGATTTTCTCATAATTCATTTATACTCTCATTTATATTCATATATAAATAAAATATAAATTCAAACCAATCAAACTATACTAAAAATTCCAAATCAATTCATGAAATTTCCTAAATCCTTTAAGTGTTCCTTCATGGACTTAGCCTAAGTCATGTTCAAATCAATTCAAAATCATAGGATTTTCTCAAAACTCATTTATATGCTCATTTATATTCACATATATATATATATATATATATATATGTATGTATGTATATGAAATATAAATAAAAATTAATCAAATTAAACTCTCAAATTAAATTCACAATCTAGAAATTTCCTAAGTCCCTTAATTTTCCATTAAAGGACTTATCCTAAATCATGATCAAATCAATTCAAACTCATGAGATTTTCTCAAAAATCATTTATATTCTCATTTATATTCACATATATAAATGAAATATAAATAAAAATCAATCAAACCAAATTCAAAAATTCAGCTTCAAACTCATCAAAATTTCCTAAGTCCTTTAAATCCCTCTTAATGGACTTAGCCTAAATCATGATCAAATCATTTCAAACCCTTGAAATTTTCTAATGATCAATTTATATCATCATTTATATTCACATATATAAATAAAATATAAATTCAAACAATTAAAACTAATCCAAAAATCAAACTCAAATCCACTCAAAATCTAACCTAAGCCTTTCAAGTCAAAATCTTCAACTTAGCCAAATCAACTTCAAATCAAGCCAAACTCTTGATTTTCCTTCATGATTCAATCAAACCTACAATCATGAGCCCATATATAAATATGAACTTCAATCACTCAATCAAAATCTAATTCAAAAATCAAACCAAAATCCTTTCATGTTCGCCCTTTGAATATAAAATTGTCAAATCAATCAAAACTCATTTAACTTCAAACCTCTTGTGAATAGATTTATATTTAAATCATAAGTTTACATACAAGATCAATCAAACTTAAATCAAGCTTTGACCAAGCCATTTGACCCACTTAGGCCCACTTAACCTAAAGTGTCCTGAAGTACCCTTCCTAAAAGAGGGGATTTGAATTTGAGATTTCTCGATTTTCTCCATTAGAAAATAAGGGAGCTCACTTGAACTTCCAACTTTCTCCACAAAATCACTCCAATTCCTCTTGCACACTTCCTCTAAGGATCAATCCAAGCACACTCAAGCTTTCATTTAAGTTCCCACAGCAAGGAGAGAAGCATTTGGATCAAAGCCACAAGGAACATCAAGTTGTGTTGGTCCATACAGCAATCCACTCAACCCCAAGGCCTAAGAATTTCAACAGGGCTTCGTCTCCACTAGACGAAGCTACCTCATCGATCTCGAGTGATAATGATCACCTCCAGCAAGGTATAGAATATTTTGACCACTTAGCATAGGAGGTGTTGGTCTTTTGTGAAAGGAATTTTCAATTCATGCAAATTCCACCATTGGATGTGTTCTTTATTGACTTTAGATGGTGTGGGTAAAGTTTTGTTTTAATCTAAGCTCAATCAAGCTCAAATCTTCCCCTAGATCATGGAAGCCTCTGTTGAGCCTAGGGAAAATGGGGAGATCCTGGCCGTCCATCCATGCATTTTGGAGGGACGGCCAAGATCATTCCCACGTTTAGAAAATGATTTATACCTCGCTGGGTTGATCTATGGTCCTCGATCATGATCGGCGAGATCAAAGCGCCCCACCACGCCACGCCTTTTGGATTTGATGTTTTAAGTTGCGCATGTCGCGATGCATGTAAAGCATCTGACCGCCGCTATGCCGCTGTGAGTGAGGGATTAGAATTCTTAATTAACTCTAATTAATCTTCTAATTTTCTAAAAATCATATCTCTCTCAATAAAATTCAAAAAAATATGAAATAAATTTTTATGGAAAGATAATTCAACCTAAAATTTTTTTAAAATAATTTCAATGGATTTTAAATTATGCTTTTTCTAATTTTAGGTTTTATTAGAAATTTCATTTTGCTAATTACCTTTTAGTTAAATCTCTGATTAATCCCAAACTTCTTGGGTATGTTTTAGGGGATAACTTCTGTCTCCCCTAATTTTCTTGGGATTTATTGAAGGCTTAATTGGGAGAATTGCAAATGGGTTTTCTAATTACCCTCCTTATGTAATTAAGGATAATGAAGGTGTGATTAGTGGTTTTAATTCATTATTAGAGTTGATTAAGGTCAGATCTAGTAGATAGAAGGTTTAGAGAATAATTTTGGGAAATTTTCTCTAAGTTATTCCCTAAACCCCCTTTTCTTTCTTAATCCTCTCTTATTTAAGGGTTAATTCATTAATTATCTCCTTAATTAATTTTAAATATTCTAAAAACTTCCATAACTTAATTAATCTACTTTGGGTAGATGTTTAGGTGTTTAATAAACTAAGTTTAATTAAGGAAATCAAAACCCAATTCATATGTATGAAAGGGTGTTTTGAAATTACTTAAGCTAAACCCTTTAGCTTAATTAACCATTAATCATGAGCCAAATTGCATTAAGTCCTTTACTTCTTAGGTGCATTGCAAATTTAAATTCCTTGTGAGTTTTTATGTCATCTCATTTGCTCATAATTACTTGGTTAACTATGTTAAGGTGGTGTAGGTAAGGGTTAATTAATTTGCTTAATTCATACCTTAACCTAAATAATACATAAAAATGAATCTAATCATCTAAAAATTAAACAAAAATATCAAATAGATGTGGGAATGGGTTAGAAATAATAAACTCAACTCACCTTTTCAAAATTAAATCAAACTTAAAACTAAACAAAAATTACATTGAATACACTTTGATTTATTTTAAACATTCTTATTCCATAAGAATGCATTTAGGATTTAATTAAAGTGAATTTGTTCACATGCTTTCATTGCTTTGAGTCTTTCCCCAACATGTTAAATTTGTATGTCATGTGATTTTATGCATTCATATTTTCTAAATTCAAATTAAAAATGAAATTGTTTACTTTATGTCAAATTTGCATGTGTTGGCTAAAGTAGAAATATGAGTGGCTATTATCACTACTAAATTCAAATTATTTTTAAAATATATAAATTAATTATCTAATTTAAAAGTATGCTACTTATACTTTAATTATAAACTTGCATATGAAAGAATATAAAGGTGTGCTTAGCATAGGTTTCTCTTTTATTTTATGTTAGCATAGTTTTGAATAAGAGTTGGTAAGATGTATGGTTCATTTGAAAAGAACTTAACACTTACCTAATTCCATATTCTATTCATCCCTATGTTATCATCTAAGAAGGGTTACCTATACTAGCATACATAAATTGCATAAACAAAATGAATCAACTAATACAACTTTTACATTCTTCTTTTCCATTTCATTTCTTTTGTACACATATTTGTATTTAAGGAAAGTGGTATATTAGTCTGGGCAACCCCAAGGTTGCGATACTTTAAGTAGCCCTAAGTAGGTCTTATACCTTTCACTTTTGGTTAATAATGGCGTTGTACTCACTTATGCCTTTCTTACTTTCATATGTATATGTGAAAAATTGGATAAAGAAACCCTTTTCTACTTAAGAAAAATCATGCCTATTCAACTTCTAAATTTTATTAAATGGATTACTTATCATGCATCATAAAGTATGTTAAATATTCTCATTTGTATGTATAGATATGCTTAGGACTCATTCATATGCATGTTATACATGTTGGGAAAGAAATGAAGTAATGTGTGCTATGTAAATTTGGTTTATTTTATTTGATCTTAAAATGCATTTCTTTTTGAATAGGTTTATTTAGAATTCATCTAAACTTAGGATTAATTAAAAGACTTGATTGAAACATTCACTAAACAAAACTAAAATGTGAACCTACATTAGAAATTACTTAAGTTAGGGAAGGAAAGAGAAGTTCTCTTCTCTTTCACTCTCTTTATAACTTAATAATTAATTATAGGATTCACTTGGAAAAAAATCAAAATGTGAAATAAAATCAACCCAAAATAATTAAACAACTTAAATGAAACCCTTCTCTAAGTTGAACATGTTTTCATACTTAAAAAATTTGAACTTAAAGCCATAGCTAAGCATACCACACAAACCTTCAAAGCACACACATTAGCCTAAGTCACCACTTCTAGCTTTAGGTTAGGGCGGTGCATGATTTGATATTTTGTTTTGTTTTGTGATATATATTTTTAGACTGGAAGTTAGGGTGTATGCTCGTAGAATGAATGGTAGGATGCTCTTAGTCTAACTATTCTTTTCTCATGGGATTATGCTTAAGGGGCGATATCATAAATAAAAATATAAATGATTTTGCTTGTAGGTGCTTTATACCCCTAAGCATAATTCAATATGCTAGGTGGACTTAGTCACCCATGTGTTGGGTGATAAGTCCAATATACATGCTTAGAATTTATGTGATTTGTTTTAGCTAACATTTATTTTACAAGTGTTAGTTAGATTTACATTATTTTCCTTTTCATGTAAATTTGTGCAATTAGGATTTTGGAATGATTGTTATGGGGATTATGATGAGCATTGGTCATAAGATCCTATCCTATGTACCATGTGAAGTCTTGGAGCATTTACCTTCCAACCATCCAAAAGGAAGAACCAAAGAAGAAAGAAGAAATAAAGCTTGAAGATCCCCCATAATAATGAAATCCTTGCTTAATTATAATTTAATTCATTTATAATTTGAGTTGTATAAAGGTAGAGCTCGGCTACCCAATTTTCGGGTTTGTACGATGGTGCCCAACTATAACAGCCTTTGATTCTTTTTGCAATTAGCTTTATAAATTGATTGATGATTTGTTTAGCTTTTGCATTAAGTGGCATATTTTTTCTAGTTTCTTCTTTGTGTTATGTATAGCTTGGATGTGGATTAGGCTCTTCAGGGAAAAATAAATCTTTTACCAAACTTAATAACTCAAAAATAAAATAAAAAACTCATAACCTCACCTAAACCTTAGGTTTAAAATCAAGATATAATAATTAGCAACCCCTTAGCTAGATGAGTATTTCTTTTATAATATCATGCACAAATGCATCTTATTTCACTCTTGATTGGAGGGCTTCCACCTTTGTAAGAGAAACTTTGTTTGACCTTTGAGAGCCATGGTAGAAACTCGCCTCCTCCATTCTCATTGATTTTGGCCAATAACTTTATTTCTCATGCGTTAGTCATATAAATCCTATTAGTCTGAGTCAAAATAATTATCCAAAAATGAAAATAAAATGAAATTTAAATTGCATTAGATTTAGGTCATTTAAAGCATGCCTTTTACATTATGTAGGGAGTGAGTTTAAGGATTTAGCCTCTTTCTAAATAAATAGCAGCCTAGCTATCTTACATAAGCATAAGAATTGCCTACATGTATTTAAAATCATAGGAGGAGTTAGTTGGCGGCCACCCCCAAGCGGTTGTAAGTCCAAGCTATTGGGTGGTTTGTCCTCTCTTATGGAGACAAACTAAATACTCATTTTCACTTTAGATTTAGGTTATGCTTTCTGCCCTCATCAAAGCTCCCTAGATTTAGGTTCTGAGGTTGCTTCTCTCCTTTGTGAGACATAAGCATAATTCCTCACCTCTTAGGCATTTTCTTAATCATGTGTTAAAGAATCATAAGTCCTAAATTTCTAATAAAAATTGCAACTCAAATAAACTAAATCAATTTCAAAAATGTAAAGCCCGACCGTAGAATAGTTTGAGATGCTCACTAGGTTTCCTAGCATTATGGGCATCTCCTACTTATCTTCCATTTTGGCTTCGATAATAACTCCCTCTCTTTGATCAATCCCACTTGATCTTTAAAAATAAACCAATCGATTGATAGACCTTTCTTATTAAATTCTTTGAATACAATGATCATTTACCTTAATCGAGAGTTTTCTAAGGAATACATTTTGTAGGATGTAATTAACTATGGGGGCTTGCCCCTATAAGGAACTTAACAAACCCGATTTAAAATAAACCCTTTTTTTTTTATGTAAAGTAGGGAAGAATCTGTACATATGCACATCATCCTAGAGTCCCTATTGAGTTGATTAGGTCCATTAAAGGGTAGTGACTTCTGTCTCTCGAGACAGTACACTATTTCTTGATGATGCACTCGATCACCTAAATAACTACATCTACAGATCTGCGTGGTTTCCTAAAAAGATGAATTTTTATAGTCTTGTCTTTCTTTTCTCACCATGGATTTGAAAGGCTACTCGTATAGAAATTTTACTCCACAGCCCCCCTAAGCACAATCATCTACATAAAACATGATTAGGCTAATATCAGCTTAACATCCAGACTACGCATATACACCCTAACATCCAGTCTAAAATACTACATCACAAAACTAAACATTCATTAAATCATGCATCTCCCTAACATAAAGCTAGAAATTATGACTTAGCCTAATGTGCATATGTTAGAGCTTGTGGTATGTCCTAACTAGGCTTTAGAGTTATCACTTGTTAAGTGTGAGAGATTTAATTTATAAAGGGTTGATTTCTCTTTAAGTGAATTAGTTGATTTGGGGAATTTACTTAATTTTTTTTTTGTTTCATGTAGCCTACACTTAGTAACTAAGTGTTATAAGAGAAGAGAGAGAGAGTCTCTCTTTATCCTTAAATCATTTCTAAGGTAAGTTAATTAATGAATTTTCTTTAGTGAATGGTTTATTATGTGTTTTAATTAACCCTAAATTTAGATTCATTCTAAATAACCCTATTCAATCAGATAGGCATCTTAGGATTAATTAGGATGAATTACTATCACATAACATACTCTTTCATTTCTTTCCATCATGTATATCATGCATATGAATAATCCTAAGCATACATATACATGCAATGTAAATCTTTGGACACTTTGATGATGAATGCAAAGAAATGTATTTAGAAATTTAAATATTTCATTTATTGATTGAATTATGAATGCATGTCTTTATTATGTAGAAAAGAGAGATTTTTCATCCATTAGCTAGATACACATTCACATGTAAAAAAGTTTCAAGTGAGTACGATGCCATTATTTTCTACACCAGGGGGGTAAGGTATAAGACCTACTTAGGGCTACTTAAAGCCTCGTAGCCCCAGGATGTTCATACTAATATACCACTTTTCTTAGATATATGTAAATGTATGAATAACTATAAGGATAGGAAAATCCATGCAAAAGTTATATTTTATTTATTTGATTTTTGATTCTTTATTGATTGGCCACATCATATATGCATATGTATAAGAGTTTTAAGTAAGTACGATGTCATTATTTTCTATACCAGGGGCATAAGGTACAAGACCTACTTAGGGCTACTTAAAGTCTTGCAACCCCGGATGTCCAGACTAATATACTACTTTTCTCAAATACATATGAATGTACAAAAAGAACCAAATGGATAGGGAATCATGCAAGAAATTATGTTTGATTTGGTTGTATGATTTACATGTGTAATATGAAATTCTTTCTAAGTCTTAACATGAAGATGCATAGGAATTGATTTAAGCAAGTGTTGTGTTCTTTTCAAATGAACTATACATTTGTAAATCCTATGTGAATCCATGTTATGGTAGGGAAAGAGAACTTCATATTACACATCTTATACTATAATTACATGCAAGCTTATAAATATTTGTAATTAGCATTACTTCATTTATAATAATTGATTTATAGGTTTTGAAAATAGTTTTTGGTTTAATAGTGATAATAACCACTCATATTTTTAATTTAAGTCAACACATGCAATTTGACATATAAAAACATATTATTTAATTAATTTTCAAAAGAAATGAATGCATGATTTCATATGACAAAAAATATTTAGCATGATTGAAATGAAATAAAGAAATGTAAACACATGATT
Source organism: Cymbidium sinense (assembly GCA_021442155.1). Classification (NCBI taxonomy): domain Eukaryota; kingdom Viridiplantae; phylum Streptophyta; class Magnoliopsida; order Asparagales; family Orchidaceae; genus Cymbidium; species Cymbidium sinense. The sequence goes on from CM038219.1 coordinate 120,010,655, forward strand.
TCATTCATCCCAATTAATTCCTAAGGACAATCATATTAAATAAGGCTATTTTAAATGAACTAAAATTCTTTAAAGACATTTTTATCTTTGAATTTGATTTGATTTAGGAAATATGTGACAGGTTTGCTAATCCTAACCCATTTCCCATGTGTGAATTTGTTTAGTTTAATGAAGAATATTTAAGTTGATTTTATATTTTGATTAGGTTAATATGAATTAAATGAATTAATTATCCCTTACTTATATCACCTTAAGTTAATTAACTAATCAATAATAAGCCAATATGATATGCAACCACATGAAAAGTAAATTTGCAATGCTCCTAAGAAATGAAAGGGGCCTAATGCAATTGACTTATGATTAATAGTTAATTAAGCTTAAGAGATCTCATTTAATTACTTTATAATTTTTTCACACATGTGAGCCAATCATAATTTCATTATCTCTCACCTTGGGTTATTGAATACCCAAGGAGCTACCCAAGATCAATTAAAGGTTGCTTAGGTGTGGATGAATTGATTTTTAATTTTAATTTTATTAAGCTTTTAATGAATTAATTAAACATTTTGGTTATGTTTTAATTTAAATGATGAAATTAACTTAGGAGAAAGGATCAAGGGAAAGGCCTCAATCATAATCCCTAAATCATTTAAACATCCAATTAGATTTTGATTTCTTTATTTTGAAGATTAATCACTTAATTAATCAATTAATCATTTTATTAACCCGATTTTTAAAGATAAAGAAGACTTAGAAAATAAATTAAGAAAAGTATCCCCAATCACATTCCCTAAGTGATCTTATGTCAACATAAATAATTATATTCAAATGATTAATCAAGTTATCGCTCATTCCTTAATTATAATGAATTGGATTAAGAGAGTGATTAGGGATTAATCAAGTGATTTCCCTAATTAAGCAATCAATAAAATCCTAAAAAAATAAGGAGGTAGAGGACATTTCCCTAAATATTCATAGAAAATTTGAGATTAATTGAGTTCTTAATTAAGGTGTAATTAAGCTAATTAGTTTTTTGATAAAATTCTAATTAAGCCAAAATCACTGTTCAAAATCAATTAATTATAATTTTTCTAGATTCTCCACTGAAATATCTTCACAATGAGCCTAAGTTTATATTTTTAAAAATTTTTTTATAATTAGTTATGATTTTATGAAGTTTCAAGATTAAAACTAATAATTAAATTAATACCATGCCACGCGGTCATGCGCACTTTTCACGCGTGGTGTGACAGGATTGGCTATTTAAGTAATCACATCGTTGACTCAAGACGGCATGCACTTTCTGTGGTCACAAGATCTGACATGATTCGATCCGTGATTTAGAAAAAGAATCAGCGGCTCTACCACAAGATTTGATCAGAACCGTTCATCTTAATCTTGCGAGATGGACGACTCGTGATTTATCCATTTGAGTGAAGACGAGGCCCGCTCTTCCCTCATTGATCCGAGCTCACCGATTATTCTCAAAATCTTCCCACACCTTCGGGGAAGGGAGACGCACACATCCAATGGTCAATTTTCCATGAAATTCAAATATTCTTTACAAAGGACCAACCCACTTTTGCATACAAGACTCGATTTGTGAAATTACCTCACCGAAGCTAATGTCCGGAGGTGCAACGCTGGAGGTAACTTCGCCTAGTTGAGGCGAGGCCCTATTGAAGAGCTTTAAACTTGATTTGGTGTGGGAGGCTCGGTTGACCAATCCATGCACATGAAGGCTTTGGCTCCAACCGAACTCACACCTCTGGCCACTTGGGAGCTTGGGAATCAGTTAGGTTGTCTTCGATAGGGTATGGTGATGGTGTTGCTAAGGGGAATTGGAATTTGATTGAGTGGAGAGGGAGTATTGCTCGGGATTGGGATGCCCTATTTCGGCTTTGCTCGAGAATGGGCAATGCCAAATGGAGAGGGTTTGGGGATCCTTTTAAACACTTAGAGGGGCTTCGAAATTCACTTAGGAGAGCTCACGATGCAAGTGTGTGCAAAATCTTGTTCGAACTGAGGGGATATACCCCTCAATTTCCCATCATTGATGGACGGCATCGTGCGCACATTTTGCACTGGCTAGTCGTTGGACTTGTCTCCATCAAGTCAGGGAGGCACGCCAGGGATGGGAGGAATAATGAGAGGCTGTCATGGACCCGATATGCAAGGAAGCCAAGGCTTGGATCTAATGGGTGCTCGATTTGGGTTGGAGGTGAGTTAATTCACCTCCCAAAGGTACTTGGCTGACCTAGGGTGAGTTAGGTTAGCTATATGGGTCAGGCGAAGGTTCCATGAAGTGCCACTTAGCTGCCATGGGGATGGGCAAGTTGACTTTAGCTTGGATCCAATGGTTTTAAGATTTAAATCCTATGGTTTGATGGCTAATCCCCTTGGTGGGGCCCACTTGGCTTTTAGAATGATTTGAAAATGAATTAGGACATGCTTGGGTTGGGTTTGACTAAGTCATAGGGTCCCATAATTTGGTTTGGAGAGATTTGGCTTCATTTGGTCAAATGGGTTCCATTTGGGCTAGGTTGGGTTAGGTTGACCAATTGGTCAAATTGGATTAAACCAAGGTTGGGTTAGGTTTATATGATGATTTGGAATATTTTGGTTCAATTAATTTGGATTGGTTTGGCCTAGGTTTAAATTTGACTCATTTGGATTCAAAAGGGCCAAATTGGTCAAGTTGACCAATTTGACTAATTTGACCAAACTAGGTTGGGTTAGGTGTTGAGTAAAGTTCAATTGATTTATTAAAAATGATTGTAGGCTTTGGTTTGGTTTAATTTGAAACTAATTTATATTTTGGTCAATTTGGCCTTTTAGGTCAATTGGATAAGTTGACCAATTGGTCAACTTGGGCTCAATCATGGCTTTGGTCAAGTTCAACAAGTGATTTGGAATGAACTTGAGCCATTAGTTGCAATCAATTTGGATTAAATCATGATTTGACCCATTTTGGCTCTTTAGGCCAATTTGGATCAACTTAGGTCAAGTGGCCAAATAGGCTTGGTCATGTTCAATCATTGATCATGAATGAGTTTGGGTCAATGGTTTCAATCAATTTGGCATATGATGAATTTTGGTTATTTGGGTTTCATTTGGGCTAAATGATGACTTGGTCAAAGGCTAGGTTTGACATGGTTTGACCCAATTCAAGGTGGTTGATCACCCCATGATGATTGTTGATCATGATTGAGGTTTAGATGAGCTTAGTTCAATCCAATTTGGGTTGGATTAGAACTTGGCTCAAAAAGGTCTTTTAGGTCACTTTAGGTCAAGTGAGCCTAAATGAGTCAATTGGTTTGATCAAGGTTTGATCCAAGTTTAGTTGAACTCACATATGACCTAGGATTGAAATATAAATCCAATTGCAATTAGTTTGGAGCCAAATGGGTTTTGGTTCATATGATAATTTCAGGTCAAAAGGGTCAATTTGGGCTTGATTTGTTGACTTGGATTTGGTTTGATAATGGTGATTTATGTTTATATTTGGATCAATGATTGAAAGAATGATTGACTCATGAAGAAATCCATTAGTTTTGAGTTGATTTGGGTTTCATTTGGCCAAGTTCAAAAGTTTGGCTAAATGGCTAAAATTCAGAATTTGATTTGATTTGAGTTTGTTTTGGTCATTTGAATTTATATTTCATTTATATTTGTGAATATAAATGAAGATATAAATGGGTCATGAGAAAATCACTTGAGTTTGGAGTGATTTGGAATCAAATTTGATTAAGCTTAGGGATGTAGGTTAAAAGGGCTAACTTGGGCTTTGATTTGGTTTGATTTACTTTTGGTTATTAGAGGGTGGGTTTCATTTATATTTATGAGTATAAATGAAGGAACGATTGATTTATAAAGAAATCAATCATGTTTGAGTTGATTTAGATCAAGATTTGATTAGGTTTATGGAGGTAGGTCCATATGGCTTAAGAAGGGTCTTGATTTAGTTTGATTTGTTTTGATTTGATTTGAAAGGTTTGAATTTAGATTTCATTTATATTGTGAACATAAATGAAGGAATGATTTAAAAATAAATCAATCATATTTGAGTTAGTTTGAAAGAGTTTTGGCTAAGCACATGAAGGTGGTTCATATAGCTTAGGAAGAGATTTTAGAATTTGGAGTTAATCATGGGTTTCAATCATTTGGGATTTGGAATTGATTTATGATTTGGAATTTGATTTGAGATTAGATTTGATAATTGAGAAAATCAATTGGATTGGGGTTGATTTTAATTTGGTTAAGGCTAAGTCCATAAGATAAAATCAAAGGGCCTAGGAAGGGATTTGGAGTTTGAATTTGGTGGTGGATTTCAATCATTGGATAGTTAGATTTGATTTTGGAATTTGAATTTGAGGTTTGGTTTGAAAGAAGGAAGTGAGGATTGGGTTTGGGCTATAGGGTAGGCAAGCTTTTTAAATCCCTAAGGCACAACCTATTCCTATGGCTAACTCTTCTAAGTCTTGGGTTGGCTAATGTTCAATAAGTGTCTTAAGACTGAATGTGTTTATGAGAGTCCTAGATCTATGATGAAGAAGTTGAGAGCTCACTCAAAAAGTGAGGTCAACAATTACAAAAGTCATTTTTTGGTGAGATACAAAATAGTGTAAAGTGTTATGAAGTTTGTTTGGCCATCATCGCCATGTGGTAGATCATCAATCATGACAACCTCAAGAATACTTAATATGACATTTATTTTATCAAACAAAAATAAACAAACTCATATATTTGTAGAGTTTTCAACCAAACAACCCTAAAATAATCCAAATACATTGCATTCCTTTTACATTATATTTCTTTTTTTAGGCAACCAAACAACTCCTTAATTAATCTTAAAATATTAAACCAATTAAGTTGAAATTTTTAGAAAATAAACATAATGGTATTGCCTATCTATCATAAAATATTCAAGTTAAATTGCCTTCTCGTTTAAGAGTTATTAATTTTTTAAGTCAATTAGCTAATTTTGAATAAATAATTAATTTAAAATTACAAAAAATATGAAAATTCATTAAAATAATTCAAATCACTTTAATAAATATCTGAGATCTTAAAAAATTAATTAGAACCTTTGAATCACACTAAAGCATCAAAATAATTAAATTAGGGTTTAATTAAGCATTATTTAATTACTTTAATTATGTAGAATTTTAAAAAAAATATTAAAAATGTAAATAAACCCTACATGGAAAGCTTATATGGAGGATAATCTAAGAATAATAAAAACCTCAAAATTTATCTAGTGTATAATGATTAAATATGGTTTTAGGGAGATCCAAATTTTCAAATCTAAATTAATTATTTTATATATTTAATAAATAATTAAAATTTTAAAAAATATATATGAAATTAATTATGAAAGTTTAATTATGTATTAAAACAGTAAGGGCGGTCAAAGAAATTAATTAGGACCTCTACTCTTGATGATTTCTCAAAATCACTCTAAAGGACTTTTATTTTATTAATTAAATTATCAATTATCCTTCAACTTAGAAAATTCATAATAAGTAGTGTAGATCTCCAAAAAATTTAAACAAGCCCTCTTTGTGCTTAGTTGACGAAGAGACTTTCAATGAAATCAAAATCTCTAATTAGCTTAGGGCATTTTAAGCATAATTAATGATTTTAAGTTTTCTTCATTTTTTAATTAATTCTTAATTATGAGCTCAATTGCATTAGAATTTTTAAGACATATTCATTTTATATTTATACATTTTCTATAAATTTTTCATAATTTTTGGGCTTATGCTTAGGGCTTAATTGAATTTTTGGGCTCTTTTGGGCTTAATTGATCAAACAATTAATTAATCTTAATTAATTCATGAAAATCATCTAAACCACCTTTAAATCACTTAATGAGTAGAGATGGGCCAAGAGATAACTTTTATAGTTTTCTCTCCTCATCGAGATTAAATGATTTAAATTTTAAAAATCAACTTTTAATGAGTTCGATTAAGCTTAATGGTGTTTATCTTCATGTGAATAAGCTTAAGAATTAATAACTCCAAATATATTATATTGTGATATTTAATTGCTTTGCATCATTCACTCATACATTTATCTTTCATTTATTTCATGCACTCATGTTTCAAAAATAAGTAAATAAAAGATTTCATTTAATTACATATTTTGAATTAAATAGTGTGCCTATTATTACTTATAAATTTTAAATTATTTTCTATTAATTAATAAAAAATATCTATTAATCTAAATGAAAATCAATATGAATAATTAAACTTTAAATTTAAAATCTTATATGTATGAACTATAATTTGATATGTATATAGTCTGAAACCTGAGGTTGCAGGGCTACTGGTGTGAAGGAGGTCTTAATACCTCGCATTTCTGGTATAACAATGATACATACCTTAAGATTTGTAGTGAATTATTAAGGTTAAATTATTTATGAAAAATATGCATATACATATGCATACATATATAGGAGTAAGGATGAAATTATGAAAAAATTTTAAATGTATTTATTAAATTTAGTTATTCAATTAAGTATGTCATCTAGTTAAATGAATATTATGGTATGATGAAGTAAGATCAAGAAAAATGTCATTAAATTAGTCATGATTTGGTTTATTAATCTTAATATGTCTTCCATATTTAGATAAAATCACTTAAGTTAAATCTAAACACATAACTTAATAGAAAATTTTATAACACTTTATTATGATGATTAAAAGTCATAGAATTTATCTTTAGGTTTAACCTATGGTTAAAGATTAATGTAGATCTCACTCCTCCTTTTTCTCTTTAAAATTTAAGTTTAAATTAAACAAAAATAATAAAACAATAAAATAATAATGAAAAATAAAAATAAAGAAATTAAGAGTTAAGTTCATCTTAAACTATTAATCATTTAAAACATAATCATATTTAATCAAAAACTTCAACATTCATCATTATCTAAATTTAAACATTAGAGCCTAACTTTTCAATTTTTTTAGATTGTATGTTAAGATTATTTATGTGTTAGTCTTAATGGTATGACTTTATTTATTAAACTAATGATGCCTTTTACATGTGATTGTGCTTAAGAGACTATTGTAATAATGAAAATTATAAATGTTTTTGTTTACAGGTGTTGCTTAAGTCCTTAAACATAATCTAATATGATATATGGGCTTGGTGAAGGCAGGATGTTAAGCCCTAATGTGTGAAATAGAACTATTTGGTGTGAATCTATATTAAGCTGACCTATATTTTGTAGGTGTCGTTAGATTTTCATCTCATAAAAATATAATTTTTGTAATAGGATTGGAATTAAAGTCATGGGGTTAGGATGAGCAATGGCTAGAAAGCTTAAACTTGGGAGACCTTATGATGTCTAGAATGCTCAATCCTTGAAGTGAAGATGAAGACTAAGATTGAAGATCCCTTTATTCTTATTTTTATTATAAATTATAATCCAGGCTATATAAGGATAGAGCTCGACTACTCAATTTTTTTTCTTTTCTAGGGTGTGCGGCGATACTTTGTCGCACTGACATTTTATTCTTTTATGTGATTAATGTTTGGTTGTTGTGTTTATATTGATTATGCAATAGAAATACCATATTTTTCATAGATTTCTTAAAATATAAATGTCTGATGTGTGACTTGGATATGATAGGCTCTTTAAAGAAAATTAATTGTTTTATTCCAACTAATAACTTTAATTAAAGTTTTAACTAACTCATAACCTCACCATAGTCTAAAATTTCTAAGCAATAAATAAAAATTTAGCAACCTCTTAGCTAAATAGTTGTATGTTTTAATATCATGCATGCATATTATTTCACTCTTACAATATGGGATCTCCACTCTTACATGATAAGGGGTAAAGCTTAGCCTTTGAGAGCAGTACATTATAGTGGAATGCACCCATTCCCTATGATTTTGCTCATAATCAATTTTCATCATACATGTAGACATAAATTCTTATAAGCACAGTCCAAATTTAATGAGTTAAAAAAGAAAAAAAATTATAAATTTTGTTGTATTAGTCTAACTCATAACTTGTATACTAGTCATGACCTAGTATGAGTTTAGGACTCTAAATTATTTCTTAATTAATAACAGACTAGTTATCTTGCATTTACATAAGACTGACCAACATGATTTTAAATCATACGAGTTGTTAGTTAGTAGTCACTCCAAGTGGTTGTAAGTCCAGAAGAGTCGGGATTAGTTCATTCTCTCAAGTGGAAATGAAATAACGTATCATACTTTTCTCGAGTAGATTTAGGTTGAGCTATTAGGTTATGCTAGAGTAATTTAGATGTCAATTTAGAGGGTGATTATTTCTTCTTTGCTACGAGCATAAGTCCTCACCTCTTAGGTATTTCCACAATCTTGTGTTATTGGAATCTAAGTCTTTGCTTTCTAATAAAATTTTAACTCAAATAAATATAATTTCTCTCTTTCAAAAATATAAAACCTCATTATAAGATAGATTGAAGCATTCACTAGGTTTTCTAGTATCATGGATTCTTCCAACTCATTCTCCTTTGGAATGTGTTAAGAACTCTTCTCATTTGAACTCTTTCCACTTGATTTCTAAAATTACCAAATCTTTGATACCAAGCTTTGAAATACATAGAGATGTTAGCTGTTGACCTCACTTTTAGAGTGAGGATTCAATCTTCCCATCATAAACCTAGGAGTCTTCTAGACACTAAGAGCTCCTTAGTTCTAAGATTCTTCTAGTGATTAAGTAAACACTTAACCTAAGCCTAGAGACTTAGAATGGTTAATCATAAGAGTAGGCTATGCCTTAGGACTTAGGGAAACTCACCTACCTTATAACCTAACCAATCCATGCCTACCTCTTTAGCCTAAACCAAACCTCAAATCCAGTCAAATTCAATCCAATCTCAAATCCACATAACTGAATTCCAAATCAAACCAAATTTAATGACTTAACTCTATGGACTTAGCTAAATTACCCTTCAATCCAAATCAAATCCAATTGATTTTCTCATAAATCAATTCAATCCTCCAATTAAATCAAATATATGATCAAATCAAAACTCTGAATCAAACCCAAACCTAAGCCCATGACTTAATCCTATGGACTTAGTCAAATCCTCTTCAGATTGAATTCTGAGCGTAATTTATTTTCTCATGAATCAATTCAATCTTTCAATCGCCATTCCAAACCAAAATCTATAATCTATAATTTAGCCATGCCAAACCAAAATCAATTTAATCCAACCAAGTTAACCCATATGACCCAAAATACCCAAATAAGCCAAAATCCATTTGAACCCAAATCAATTACAATCAAACCTCAAATCAATTCCAAATCATATATTGAATTCAAATCAACTCAATTCAACCCAAAATCAAGCCAATTAACCCATTTAGGCTCACTTGACCCAAAGTGACCTAAAGGATCTATTTGAGCCAAACATCAATACAATCCAAAACCTTCTACGATGATTGTTGATCATCCTTGATCGATCAATTGCCATCAATTGGGTCAAACCAAGTCAACTTGGTCATTTGACCAAGTCAACACACTTAACCTACATGAGCAAAATTAGCTAAATTTCACCCTAAGCCGAATCAATGAAAACTAATGATTCACATCAACCTAAAATCAACCCTTGAACAGAACTTGACCATCAATTAAGCCAAACCTAACCCAATTGGCCCTTTGACCCAAGTTGATCCAATTTCACCTAAAAGATCAAATTGAGTCAAATCAAAATCCAACCTAAATTGATTGCAACCAATGGCTCAAGTTTATTTCAAATTGATCACTAAATATGATCAAAGCCTTGATTAAACCCAATTTGACAATTGAACCCAATTGACCTAAATGGTTAATTTGGCCTAAATCGAAACCAAAGCCAAATTGATCCAAACTAAAGCCTAGAATCATCTTCAATTGATCAATTGAACATGAACCAATGCCTAACACAAGCCAATTTAGCCAATTTAGCCAATTTGGCAAAATTGGTCAACTTGATCTATTTGACCCACATGAACTCAAATGGGTCAAATCAAATTCTAAGTCAAATTGAACCAAACCTGTAGCACCAAAACATTCCAAATACTCATTTGAACTTGACTCAACCCTTGGATTGACTCAATTTGATCAATTGGTCAACTTAACCCAACCTAGCCCAATTTGACCTACATGGGGTCAAATTGAGCAAAACCCCTCAAATCAACTCCAAACCCAATGAAATTTGATATGACCCATCCTTGGCTCACCTTAGGCTAGCCCAAACCAAACCCAACTCGATTTGACCCAAATTCCAATGAGTCAAGGCAACCACATTGGAAAAATACTTCATTTGAATGGTCAAACACACTCCCTATCCACTTAGCAGCCTCCTAGACCCCCACCTAAGCAAGGAGGACACTGGCTCACCTGACCTAATGGCGATTAGGTCGAGTTTGAGCCAAGTGGAGGTGAGTTCACCCCTCCAAGCTGATTGGAACACTTGGCAACCCAAGGACACCCACTCTCCTCCCATGGCAACCACCTTCCCTCACTCACCCACAAGCCACCAAGACTCCTCACACCCACGACCACCTATGGCCAAGACAAAATGCCAAATAGATCAAGGCCATCCGATCCAAGAGAGGAGGTATACCCCCCCCCTCACTTTGATTCAATTCAAAAAAGTGAAGCATTCTCAGAGCCCTAGCTACTCAAGACAAGCCGCCATAGCATCCTCTCGAGTTCCCTAGCCCTTCTCATCATCGAAAACCACCAAACTGAGCTTCCTCAAAACAGGACAAGGCTCTACTCTATCCAACTCCACCAAATTCCAACCAATCCCAATTTAACTTCACCCACATGTTCACCAAGCTCCGACGAAGTGAAAAGAATCTTTTCTGAGCTCTCTGATCACCAAAAGTACCTCTTAGATCAACTCTCATGAGGTTCACGATGATGTTCAGTCTACAAAAAAAAATGCGAGGAGGCATCACACGAGCTTCTCAACAGAGCTTCACGTCGTCAAGGAGAAGCTACCTTGATTGATTCTCCATCGGTCTTGAGCTCTAGCGAGGTACTATTTATTCAAACTGAGATTACTCAAATTTTTTGGGCCTTTTCGAAGGAAATGTGACTGTTATGTGAATCCAACGGTAAGATCCTTGTAGATCACTTCCTTGAAGATGTGGGATCAATCTCGAGCCAATCTGAGCTCCGATGAGCTCGAATTAGGCAAAGGAAAGCGGACGGTGTCCGTCTTCTGTTGAACGAGAGAGCATATATCATCTGCCATCCATTTCACGTGATTAGAATGGACAACCGTCATCTTGCAATTAGAATTAATTTGATTTAATCCTTAAGAACCGCAAGATTAATCTCCAATGTCCGATCTTAGATCGGACGGTGGGGGTGAAAGTGCATCTGTCGTCGCAATGTAGACGTCACATTAGGTGAGTTTAAGTAACCAATCCCACAGCGATCGTGGAAAGCGCGTCACGTCAGCAGTCCATGTGGCACCGATGGGATTAGACTTAATTAATTTATTTTAATGGCTGAAACTTTGGAAAATCATAACAAGTGATATATATATATATATATATATATATATATATATATACTCATTTTAAAGGTAATTCAGAGGAGAATTAATTAAAATTATTTATATTTAGTTTTGAATAAAAATTAAGGCTTAATTAAGGTTTGATTATAAACTTAATTAGCTTAATTAAGCTTTAATTGCTTGGAAAAATGATTTCAAACTTTGTGTGTCAATTCAATGGGATGACCTTTGTCTTCCATGATTTTTTTGGAATTTATTTCCTAGTAATTAAGAAAAATTAATGATTCAAATCTTAATTACCCTATTTAATTATTTAAGTGGTTAATTAACATTTAGAACAGTAAAAATTAATTAATTAAACTCATTAATCTCTAATTAACAGTGGGTGGATGAGAAAGTGAAATTAGGATCTCTTTCTAAACCCTTTCCTAAATCTATTTCATTTTGAGAGAGTTAATTAAGGTAGAAATTAATTAAGTGATTGATTAATCAATTAAGTGACTAAATTAAATCAAATTGGAGTGTAAATCATATCAGATAATTAACAATAAAATTAAGGGTTCTTCTTTATACATTTAAAAATATAAAACCTTAAGAAAATTATGATAAACCCATAAGTGTAGGAAAATCATAAAAGTACTTCATTAGATTTTTTTGATTTAATTAATCCTTAATTATGAGTCAATTGCATTAGGTCCTTAAGAGCATTGTAATTTTATTTCCTCACATGTTCATTTCAATTGTGGTTCATAATTAAATGATTAATCGAATTAAAGAAGCATAGGAAAGGGAGTTAAATGACTTATTTAATGATTAACTTAATCAATTCATAAAATCTACTTAATTATTTCTTCTTAAACCAATTAAGATCACCAACATGGGAATAAGATTAAAATAACAAATAATCTCTTTAAAATTAAACTCAAATTCAATACCAAATTAATAAGAAACTTTGGTTCTCTTTAAATAATTTTATTTGATGTGATTGTCCTTAGGAATTAATTTAGTTGAATGAATCATGTGTTTATATTTAGTTATTCATTTTCAATCACTTTAAATATTGTATATCATATGATTTCATGCATTCATTCTTTCAAATTTAAGTGAATCAAATGAAAGTTATTCATCTAAGCTTGCATGTGTTGACTTAATTTAATTATATGTGTGATTATTATCACTAATAAATTCAAATCTATTATTCAAAGTTTATAAATTGGCAATAATATGTTGAGTGATGATAGTTATGAATACATATAGAATTTGTAAGTGTTTATAGCTTAAGTATGTGAAATGAAGCTCTCTTTCCTATGTTTATATATAAATTTATATGGATTTGAATGTTAATAAGTATATAATCAAGACATCCCGAGAATACGAGGCTTTAAGTAGGCCCAAGGAGGTCATTTGATTACCTCACTTTCTTGGTTAACAATGACATGTACTTATTTGATTTCATTCTTATGTATTTTAGTATTAAAATTTGAATAAAGCTTTAATTCACATATATAAATAATTCAACTAAATAAAAAATATATAATCTTTGCATGATTTTCTATTTTTATAGTTATGTATACATTCAAGTGTATTTAAGATAGCAAGTGTTTAGTCTGGACATCTGGGAATATGAGACTTTAAGTAGCCAAGGGGTCATTTGATTACCTCACTTTCCTCGTTAACAATGGAATGTACTTACATCTTTTATACATGTATATGTGTGCTAAATTAGAAAATGAAAATCCCCTTTTGTTATTAAAAATACATGCATTCATAATCATCTAAGTCATTGGCATACATTACATGTAAGTTAATGTTCTCTTTCTTGTGATTCATATATAGATTTACATAAGTTTGAATGTTAATAAGTATATAGTCTAGACATCCTCAGAATACGAGGCTTTAAGTAGCCCCAAAAAGGTAATTTGATTAGTTCACTTCCCTGGTTAACAATGACACATACTTATTTGATTTTATTCCTATGTATTTTGGTATTAGAATTTGGATAGAGCTTTAATCTACATGTATAAATAATTCAATTAACTAAAAATATAAATTCTAAACATATACAATCATCATCATCATTTAAGTGTGCCAAAAATACCTTATATGTATAGATATACTAAATGTCAAAGTCATGCGCATGTTACATGTGATGAAAATAATGTCTTAATATATTTCATGTGATAGTAATTCAACTACAATAATCTTAAGATATCTTTCATGTTAAATAGGGTTATTTAAAGTTAACCTAACTTAGAATTAATAAAAATATTTAATAATCATTCACCAAAGAGAACTAAATCACAAAATACATGCTTTAGAAAATGGCTGAAGGTAAGGACGAAAAAGGGTAATCCTCTTTCTTCTCTTTATAATGCTTAGATGTTAGGTGTAAATCAAATGAAACGAATCAAAACATAAATTGAAATTCACAAATCAACTAAATAACTTAAAATGAATCAACCTTCATGGTTAATTTAAATAATTTCTAAAACTTAAATAAATCACAACTCTAATGCTTAGTGAGACATACTACATAAAGCTTAGCACACATATTAAAATTAAGCCACCACTTCTAGTCCTAAGTTAGGGCGATGTATGTGTCATGTATGCTTTGTTTTATGATATAATATTTTAGACTGGATGTTGGGGTATATGTTTCGTAGACTGGATATTAGGCCATAATTAGACTAATCATGTTTCTACAGAGGATTATGCTTAAGAGGTTACTCAAAAATAAATATAAGTGCTCTCTTTGCAGGTTGCTCAAACCCCTAAGCATAATCTAAGTTATGATAAGTGGGTTTGGTTACCCATGTGCGGGGTGCAAAGTATAAATTACAAAGATAACTACTTAGGATTATATGTATGTTTAGCTAACTTCTATTTTGCGGTGTAGTTAGATTTACCCTTTCCCTATGAAATGTAATTTTATTATAGGGTTAGGATTAGTGCTATGGGGATTACGATGAGCAGTGACTAGAAGACTTTGTCCCGGGTGCCCTGTGATGCCTTTAAAGCAAATATAACCAAATCAAAGAAGGAGAAAGAAGAAATGAAGACCCCCATAGCATGTATTCAATTTCAATTGTAATTATTCTTTTATATTCTAGGTTGTATAAGGGTAGAGCTTAGCTCCCCACCTTTTCTCTTTTCAGGGTATACGATAGAACCTGACACACTGCTTCTTATTCTTTCACGTTAGTTTATAAAAATTATTTGATGTTATGTTTAGCTTGCGCATTAGTATTGCATCTTTTTTTATAGTTTCTTAAGGTTTGATGCTTTAATGTGTGTCCTGGATGCGATGGGCTCTTAGAAAAAAAGATTTTATCCAACTAACAACTCATAATTAAAGTCTCAAACAACTTATAACCTCACTATAAAGCCTAGGTTGTAATCAAGATAACTAAAAAGATTTGGTAACCCCTTAGTTGTATGTTGTATGTCTCACATCATGTATGCATCTTCTACCACTCTTGCTAAAAATGAGGGCATCCATCCTTACACTATAGGGACTGCTTGACCTATGAGAGCAACCTCTCGTGACGGAGCTTCACCCTCTCTCTTTTGATTTAGCCAATAATCAACTTTCATCATGCATTTAGGCATAAAGAAATCCTAAGCCTTTGTCTAAATGAAATAAAATTTGAAAAAAATTTGCACTTGTAAATTAAGTCATATGCTCATACCACTCATGCTCTAATCTCTTAGAAGTAGGTTTATGACTTTAGTCTCTTTCCAATTAAATAACAAAGCCTAGCCATCTTGCAATCACAAAAGACCGGACCACATGAATTTAAAATGTAGGAGGTGTTAGCTGACGACCACTCCAAGCGGTTATAAGTCTAGAAGTCGAACGGTTTACTCTCTCTTGTAGAAGTAAACCATTATGCCCCTTTCCACTTAGATTAGGTTGTGTTTTAGCTTATGTTAAAGCTCACTAGATTTAGGATCTGATGTTACTAGTTTCCTTTGAGCTATAAGCATAAATCTTCACCTCTTAGACATTTCCATAATCTTGTGAGGATGGATTATAAGCCCTAGCAATCTAATAAAAATTCAACTCAATTAAATAAATCTTTTCACTTTCAAATGTATGAAGCCCTACCATAGGATAGTTGGAATGCTCACTAGGTTTTCTAGTATCATGAGTATTTTCTACTTCCTCCCTTTGGATTCCAAAAGTATGTCTTTCACTTGGTCTCTCCCATATGATTTTCCAAATATAATCAATCCTTTGATAGTCTAACCTTAAAATCTTTGGAGATAAAAATTATCTATCTTAATTGAGAGTATTTTTAGAGAATTTCATTCCTTAGGATGTAATTAACTATGGAGGCATGCCTCCATAGGAACTTAAAGAACCTAGCTTAATATAAACCCTACTTTATTTTTCCATGTAAAGTAGGGAAAATCTCTAGTGTATTCAAAGACCTATCATGCCTTTGGAGTCTTTATTAGGTGATTAGGTCCATTAAAGGGTGATGTTTCTATCTTTTGAGATAGTATATCATATCTTAATGGCATACGATCACTTCAATGAGTATCCCCTATGATTTGTGTGATGTCCACTAACATCCAAAAATAAACACCACATTAGCCAATCACTTTAATTAAGAGTATTCTTAAGAGATTCACACCTCCTAAGTTATAATTAACTATAGGACTTTACTCTTATAGAAAACTTAAGAATAAAGCTTAAAATAAATCCTATTTTACCTCATCCATGTGAACTAGGGGAAAAGTCTCTAATATATGTAGACACATCGGCTTAGAGTCCTTATTAGATGATTAAATCCATTGTAGGATGATATATCTACCTCTTGAAGATTATATCATTCTTTTAAGTCATACTCGATTATTTCAATAAGTACCCTCTAAAATCTGTGTAGTGTCCCTCATCACATTTTTAAACATCACAACTTCCTAAGCTGCTACGTGCAAAACCAAAAAAGAAGAAAGAGTAGCATTCAAACAAAGATTAAAAGTAAGAAACTAAATGGAAGCATAGAAAAAAAAAAAGAAGAAAGATATGAAAATAAAATGAATGATAAGATTTGGGTGAGATAGAAATTACCACGAAGGATATAATTTCATAAAAATGTTGTTCTTTGATTTGATCTGTGTTATATAAAATGAAGGAAAGAGTCAATGCATTATTTTGTGATTTCCTACTTTTAATTTGACTAGGTCCATTGTCGAGAGGTAGAAAATTGTACCATTATTTCCAGTCTTAGGGCACGATAAGAGCCATCTGCAAACGGGTCTTTCGTGATGCCCTTGATGGAGTTGAGTGTTCTATCTTTTGATGAGATTGAGAGAACGTGGGTATTGGATGTGAGGGAAGAAGATACGTTAGATAACTAACACTCCCACCAAAGATTGCCAAAGTTTGGCCACCAAGCTCTCAAACCACAAGAATAACTCAATAATTTATAATTGCCAAAAGATCTCCTTCATTCTAGTAAAATGGGTTATTTATAGCCATTACAAGCATCTTTCAAAAAAAAAAATTCAAATCATGGAGGGAAAGGTGGGTAGACATTAATGTGAAAGTTAAATTATCTCATTATTTTATAACATCCACCCATTTCACATGTTATTATTTTATGTGCATTCAACTACCTCACATGTCATGCTTTGAATTTTTAATTATAAAATTTCAAACATAGAGTTTCTAGAAGAAAATTAAAAATTATATAAATAAAAAAGATGAAATCATTAATGAGCTAAGCCTTCTTCTTTCTTGAATTTTCTTGGGCTTTAGCTTGAGATCTTGTTAATGGACCTTGAGCTCTAATATTTGGATCCCCATGATGTTCTACATCACTCCCTTGGCTCAATTGAACTCCTCCATAGTTAAAATCTAAGAAGTCTTCTACTAATTGTGGGGCTAAAGTCTCCAAATGATGCAATTGACCCAGTCTTCACGGTGGCTTATTCTTCCAACGAACTAGAAAATGATGTTGAAGGATTAATGGGTGCTTTCCGGTGATAATATAGTCAACTTCAAGGAAGAGGGCTTCTAAGTAGTGTTATATCTTCTAAAGAGTTAGGCGAACAAGTGGAGGTTTGCTAATTCCTTCATATGATAGAATATCTTCAATATTAATAACTTGATGAATGAGCATATCAAAATCAAGGTGATAAGCATTAGTTCTAATTTTCTAAAGAATTTTAAATGGATCACAAGCTCGAGCATGTAATTTCTTATATATAGTGGTTTGATAATGCTAAATCTAAATGTGAATCAATACATAATCACCTTCTTTATATTCTTACGTTGAACGATTATGATTTGCCCTAGAGGCATAGTTTTCATTACTTATAGTAATTTTCATGCTTATATCTTCATGGACGCTTTGAAAATCTTTAGCAAATGAGAATAATGCATCAGAAAATATATGAGATGATAGGTTTGCTACATCTATTATTCGTCGTGGGTTTTGACCATAAACTATCTCAAATGATGATTTTTTTGTAGTTCTAGAAATAGTACTATTATAGGCAAATTCTGAGGTTGATAAATGTAAATCCCAATTTCCTAAACTTTTACCTACCAAGCATCTAAGCAAATTTTCTAAGGTATGATTAACTACTTCAATTTGTCCATTCAATTTATGGGTGAAAGGCAGACGAAAATTTTAATTTAGTACATAATAATTTCCATAATATTTTCCAAAAATATGAGACAAACTTAACATCTCTATCAGAAATAATGGTTAAAGGGAGACCATGGAGTCACACTATTTTCTTAAAAAATAATTTGGCTATATAAGAAGCATCATTTGTTTTGAACAAGGTAGAAATGAGCCATTTTTGAGAATATATCCACTACAACAAAAATATTATCATGTCCTCGAGCTGTTCTAGGTAATCCTAGAATAAAATCATTGATAAGTCTTCCTAAGGCCTATAAGGAATAGATAAGGCAGTGTATTGTCCAGACCATTGTTTGATAGTTTTAGCCTATTTGTAAATTAAACATTGAGCCACTAATTTTTAAACATCTCATTTTAATGAAGGCTAATAAAATCTATTTTCTAATAAACATATGGTCTTATCCTTTCCAAAATGACCAACTACACCCCCAGCATGTAGCTCAGTGATAAGGAATTCTCTAAGAGAAGATCGAGAAATGCATAGTTATTTTTCGTTATATAAATATTCATTTGTTATGAAGAATGTCCCTTATAAAGTTATTGGTTTATCTAGGTGTTCAAGATAAATTAGGTGAAAGTCAAAGTAGACAATATAATCATCTTTAATTCTATCAAATCTGGATTCTCAATTCTAAAGAGAAATCATTAAGTTTACCCGGATAAAGCATCAACATTTATTCTCAATTTCTGCTTTAGAACAAAAGAGTAGTCTTGTAAAAATTCAACCCATTTTGCATGTCTATGACTTAATTTTCGTTGAATTTTAATGAATTTTAAGGCAAGATGATTAGAATTAAGTATAAATTCTCTATGTAAGAGATAGTGTCGCCAATGCCTTAAGGATTGAATTATAACATAAAACTCTCTATCATAAGTGGAATATCATTGTTTGACTTCATTTAACTTTTCACTAAAGAATGTTATATGATGATTCTCTTGACTTAAAATTCCACCTATCCCAATTCCTGAAGCATCACATGTCACTTCAAAGGCTTTAGAAAAATCATGAAGCCTAAGGATTGGTGTAGAAGTGATAAGAATTTTAATTTGCTCTAAGGCCTTTTGTGTATTAGGAGTCCAATAAAATTTATCTAATTTTAGTATATCAGTTATCAGAGCAACAATGGTACTAAAATTCTTGATAAATCTTCAATAAAAAGTGGCTAAATCATGCAAGCTTCTAACTTTAATAAAACTTTTAGGTGATGGTCAATCTAAGATTGCTTTCACTTTAGAAGGATTAGGTTTAAGTCCAGTAGTAGATATAATAAAGCCTAAAAAGGTTACCTCAACTTGCAAAAAAAAAAAAATACTTTTTAAATTAATGTATAATTTCTCTTGTATAAGTATTTCAAAAACTTTTTGTAGGTATTGTAGATGCTCATTTTCACTTAACTAAAAATAAGAATAACACCGCCAAAATTTTACCTATATATGGTTTAAGAATAATATTCATTAATCTCATAAATGTGCTAGGAGCATTTTAAAGTCCAAAGGGCATGACAAGCCATTCATAAAGTCTATCAGGGGTCTTAAAAGCCGTCTTCCACTCATCTCCTAATCTAATCTAAATTTGATGATATCCACTTTTTAGATCAATCTTTTAAAAAAAAATTTACTCCTGAGATTAAATCTAACATATCATCTAATCGTGAATAGAAACCTATATTTGATAGTAATTTTATTTATTGCTTTCAATTATCAACACACAATCATCATGTTCCATCTTTCTTTGGAGTTAATAATGTTGAGACTGCACAAGGGCTAGGACTCTTTAAATAAAACCTTTTTTTAATAATTTCTCAACTTGTCTTTTAATCTCAACATGCTCGGTAGGGTTCATCCTATAATGTGGAAGATTAAGAAGTTGAGAACCGGGTTAGAATTCAATAGCATGTTGAATGTCTCTTAGAGGAGGTAGCTCATCAGGAAGCTCATTGGATGTGATATCTTTAAAATCAGAAAGAAGGGAAGAGACCACATCAAGTATGTGAGTCTCATTAAAGTCTGGTATGACTTCTTTTACATGTAATATGTGAAGAAGAATGGATCAAAAAATTCTTTTAATAAAGCTCTAAAACCTATTGTTTCTATCTTTGGGGTCAAAGAAGGAAGAGTGGATGTTTTATAGTAAGAATAAAAAAATGATAGTATTAAGCCTAATAGTAGGATTTTCTATAATAATTAATTGAAGTTTGGCATTTTCTTCAATAGAGCCCTAGGTTGCAAGTTATAAGTTATTTTGTGTGGTGTTATGGAGGGTATTTTTTCTATTGTCTTTATTGGTAGAAGTTTAATAGTCTTATTATTATGTTTAAAATATAAGTATTTTTCCTACCATAGTGAATAACATTCATATCATACAGCCAAGGTCATCCTAAGAGAATATGAGCAATATCCATAGAGAGAACATCACACCAAAATTGATCTTCATAGCTTCTTTTTTAATTGGAACTAAACATCGATTGGTGATGGAAATAGATGTATGATTTACCCAGCTAACATGAAATGGTTAAGGGTGAGGTTCAAATTTTATGTTGGCTCAAGTTAAGGTGTGTGTTGAAATGACATTCATAGCACACTCTCCATCTATATCTAACCCACATCTCTTTTCAATACACAAAACATACATGTTAAATATATTCTTTCTCCTCTAATCTTCTGCCTCATTTTTAATTAAAGTAAGATATCTTATCCCATTAACATGATGGTCATCAGTTAATTCTAATTTTTCATCAGATAATGGGGTGTCATCATAAACTTCTTCTAGATTATCATATATTAGATTTTCAACTTCTTTTAAAAATAAGATTTGAGCTTTACATTGATTTTGCATATGACCCTTTTATGACATTTAAAACATATTACTTCCCTAGTGTTCTTAGAGCTCCCTTCAATTAAAGTTTTAGGCAAAGGGGTCGGGCCATTTGAATGAGCGGGTTTAACAATAGATCTATGGGATGAAATGGAAGGTACTTGACTTTTTGTTTTAGAGAGGGAGGCAGATTTCTTTTATTGTTCAACCAATAATGCATAATGAAATGCTTCCTCTAAAGATTGTGGTCAAATAATTCAACTTCATTTCTAATGTCAGTCATAAACACAATAATAAATTTATTAGCTAATTGCCAATCATTATCAGCATAATTAGTTCTAGAAACTAAATCTTCAAGTATTCAGTTACAAGATAATAACCTTGTCTCAAAGTTAATAATTGATTATATAGCTTCTTATCACGATGCCTAGGACAATACTTTGCTCTTAACATTTCTTTCATTTCTATCCAAGTGAGATTTCTCCTTCCTAATCTTTGTTCTTTAGCTAAAGTATTTGTCCAATAAATTTTAGCATGTCCTATCAATTTCATTTTAGCAAAAGTAACCCTTTGGTAATCATCCATTTTATATCAATCAAAGAAGTCATCCATTTGAACAAACCAATCGAGAAATTTATTTGGGTCATGTATACCATCATAAGTTGGGGCTTCTACTTTAACTCTTTGAGATGGATCATTAGAGTCTTCTATAGTCTTAAAATAATTTTCTCCCCTTCCACCATTTCTAGCAATTGATGGTCTTCTAAGCAGTTGATTTTTTTCTATGGTTTGGATATGAGTCTTCTTCATCTATTCCTAATGGAATAATTTGAGCAGGTATTAGAGGAGTTGGTACTCTATTATTTTGTAGATGAGCTAAAGAGTTTACATTTGTTGTTTAAGTTCTTGCATTTAATCTTACTTTCTAATATTTATTGAGTTTTTAATTTATTGCCATGGATCTTAAGGCATCAAATCTGTCAAATTAACTCTTGAGATAAGATGAGATTTAAAGATATATATATGAAAGATTTGCTTAAATAAAGTTTAAAATTATATTATTATACAAGCAGTTTTTTTTAATCAATGAAAAAAATGCTCAAATTTAATAAACCTCTTTTTTTTTTTAAAGCAAAGTTATCATAAGTTAATCAAAGAAACTTCTAAAATTAACTATAAATAATAACAAAGATAATAAAGCAAGTAATTAGATTTTGATTTGCACTAATGGCTAGGTTATTTTTAGAGTGAAGCATTACCTCACTAAGGTGCTCTCTTAATTTTTTTTCTTACTAATTGAAATTTTATGCTATCACCATAAACTTGCAAGTAATATATATATCTTTTCAAAAAAACTTATATATATTTAAACTATCATATAAAAGAAAATTAATTAACCACACAAAGAAAAACTCACAAATTTGAAGACAAGTCCGACGAGATGCTCCCTTTATTGAAACAAACTTTGATCAAATTTGCTTTCCATGTTTCACTCGATACCAAATTTGATGGAGGTGGGCGTTCTATCTTTTGATGAGATTGAGAGAACGTGAGTATTGGAGGTGAGGGAAAAAGATACTTTGGATAACTAGCACTCCCATCAAGGATTGTCAAAGTTTGGCCACCAAGCTCTCAAACTACAAGAATAACTCGATAATTTGTAATTATAAAAAGATCTCCTTCATTCTAGTAAGAGGGGCTATTTATAGCCATTACAAACATCTTTTAAAAGAAAAGAGTTCAAATTATTGAGGAAAAGGTGGGTGAGCACATTAATGTGAAGTATTAAATTACCTCATTATTTTATGCTATCCACCAATTTCACATGCTATTATTTTATGTAGATTCAACCACCTCACATGCCATGCTTTGAAATTTTAAATGTAAAATTTCAAATATGGAGTTTCTAGAAGAAAATTAAAATTACATAAATAAAAAAAATCATAAAATGGGCCTTCTTGGTAATGGCTAAGCCTTCTTCTTTCTTGAATTTTCTTAGGCTTTAGCTTGAGAGCTTGTAAATGGACCTTGAGCTCTAATTTTTTTATCTTCATGATGTTCTACATCAGCCCTCTTACTAATAAATGCACAATTACACATCCTTTAACCCAAGTAACACATACTCAATTGACATTTTTAAAGCCTAGCTCACGAGGCATACCTTGGATGACTTTAATAGTGGGGGAATCACAACTAATGATTGGGCCTCGCTATGGTAGAACCAGGTGAACTAGGCGTAATACTTGACTTGCAAAGTGGCTCTTTTTTCATTTATACTTCAAATCACCTTTCATACCTAAAAGTAGTCTTTCTCTTTATATATGATAGCACAAATGATAAAAGAGATAATATGATCCTTCTTCTTCAATTTATATGCATAGGGCATTAGATACATCCACCACCACTTCTTCTTAAACTATTGTCCCATACCAATAGGTAAAAATGTGGTCTATGGTGGATTATAAAGATGGAATTCACTTAGGCTTCGTAGGAACTTAGAATGAGAGGGTCTCCTAGTTGATAACCCTAGATATTTGTTGACCCAATTTCCTTTCTCTATGCAAAGACTAAAGTAAAGACAACCTCTATCATCTTCTTTGTGTATCCTGCTAATGCTTTAGAATGCAAGCCCAATTCTTATTCCATTGAATTTATTAGATTTTCAAATATGTGATGCTAGATTTTTTATGAATTTTATTTAATTTAAAATGAATTTATTATAATTTTAAAAGTACTATATATTCTTTAAAATATGTTAATTTAATGCCTCCATTAAATTTAACGGACCTCCATTAAAGGGTTAAATTGACTTTATTAACTTATACCTAGCTTTATAATGTTGTAAAACTTTTGATGTAGAAATCATTTTTGTAGCAAACCTCTATTAAGGGTTTGTTTAGGCGTAGTAATAGTCGAAAACACAATAATGAAGTCATTTGTTGAAAAAAGTGCTATTTAAAAGCTTGATTACAAAAAAATTTTATTTTAAAAAAGTCAAACTGTAACTTTCTAATAGCCATCACATTCTACTAAGTCAAATTGAAAAATACAACTTTCCTACAACAAATTTTTTGAAAAGTAACCAAAATGCAGTTTTCAAATGACACAGTGCATTTTCACACCTCTGCTCTAAACAGATCCTAACTTTTAATGGATACCCATAAACATGCATTTGGAATATTAACAACTTGTTGAATATAGCCACCGATAATTAATGTAGCTAATTTTGGCCACTTTGTCAATGTAATTATGGGTTACTTTTTGAGTTTTAAACTATTTTATATGTAGCACTATATTTATATAAAATTTATTGAAAATTTTACATATATTACCCATTTAAAAGATTATTTTGTACTTTAAAAGTTATTCATCAAAAAGAAAAAAAACTTTTAGGTATTCATAATTTCAATACCTTGAGATCAAGTTTAAAGTATCTATTTATCTCAATCTTGTAAATTTTTTTATATTTTTATTGTAGTTATCTTGCAATTTTTATATTGAGATTGTATAAGGCTTATAATAGTTGGTGATAGCTTTAATAAATAGTAACCACTAAAAATATTTGTTCAAGTTAGTAGAAAGTTTAATAAGTCAATTTTGAGGAAATGTTTAATGATGGTCCCCTTACACATAACTAAAGTGAAGGGCACAATTTTTCTTAAAGGAAGTGATTGTAGATGCTTCTTTTCATATATGGATTGAAATAGTGTTATAGAGATCATTAAGTGAACCACGTAAAAATTATTTTTCTTATGATTTAAATTTTTACATATTTTCTATTCATGATTACTTGAATAGTTGATCATCTAATATCTATAAATCATGTAAATATTATTATTACATTAAGATCACATTTAAATTAACTTTTTAAATGCCCCAATCAAATCGTCTATTGGGTCATAAATAAAACCATCATATCCTACCTATTATTACATGTATTTATTATAATAGATAATGACATGTAGCTTTTGTTAACTTATTTATAGATTTATGAACTTTAATGTTTCAAATGCACATATTGAATCCTTAAATACACAATATTATTTTCATTTTTTATATAATGCACACTTCTTTAAGTATAATGCTAGTCAACCTAAACAAATTTAGATATTAAATTCCATGCAATTAGTTTGTGATGTAGGTTTATTTTCATGAAGGACTAATCAAGATAATGTTGGTTTGGAGTGCCAAAATTTGATATGAGCATCAAATGTGTGAATTACAAATGAAAAGATCTAGAAGGCTTAGTATGAGATAAAAATATTAGCATAATTATAACATATTTCTAACTTTATATTTTGCTTCATTGATTAGTTTAATTGCTTACATGTTAAACTAATATACATCCTATGTATTAAATGTTTAATTATAAGAAGTTATGAATGTTTGTTCCCAAACATAATTAGAATTAATAAATTTTGTATAATCTATGCTTTAGATTCATTTTTATTAAATATTCATTAAAATACATGCTAAAATAAATTATATTTGCCTCATGTTTCTTCTCTTAAATAAAAATTTAATTAATCCTCAAAATAAAAAAACTAAATTATTCACTTACTTATTATTTATATAATTGTGTTTGACTATCACATCAAATGAATATATACCAATCATATTTTTGCTTAGTTCTTCATATTTTAAATATTTTGATTCAATTGATACTCTAATGGACTCATCGATAGCATTGGTGTAAAGTTGCTATTGTTATAAATTCTCATGGTTATCACCACACTATTATAATGCAAACTAAGTAGATTATTCTCTTTTATAAAAAAAAGCTTAATATGCTTCAAACATAGAAATCCATTTTTGCTAACTTGTAATTCATAGTATACCTATTTTATTAGCCATTGCCAGTTTAATCAACTAAGGGAAAGAATACATTAATACATGATTGGCATTAATGTCAAAAAAGGCTTAATATAATGCTCTTCTTGTCAGAGTTTGAAGCAGCTACGTTAAGGGATCTATATTCTAAAGTCTCTTTTCACAATCTTGGAAGTCTTCTTATATACTTCCAACCCACATGGCAAATGGATTTTGGATTATCACAAAGCATCATTTGTTTGTGAGATGGTCATATTAGCAACATTGGGAGCATTTACAACATCCATCCCCACAAAAAGAACCAAAAAAAAAAATTAAATAATAAAATATGCAATAAAAGAAATTTCAAAATGAATTTATGATAGTCATAATATTCCATCCTTTGACTTAATGATCTTCAACACCTCCTCCCTAACCTTCTTTGAGAACACCTAATTAGCTTTATCTTTGGTCTAGGCCTCTTTTCCACCAACTTTATTCAATGAAATGCCTTGAACCTTGAATAAGAGGACCTTGAGTGAAGGATGATCTCAATTTCTTTTAATGCAAGAGAAGTTAAGGTAAGCACCATTGCCTTGTAAGGCATATTCCTCATGCCTTAATGATGCATGATATATCTTATATGAATATATTAAATTAAATGTAATTAATTGACTCATAATATTATTCAAGAGATCTATGAGAAAAATGCATATTTAAGAGAAACATAAGAGGTATATCAGTCCATAATGATTCTCAATAAGGAGGACTAGAATAAAATATAAGCTATCTTCATAAATTAAGTATGCAACATTTCAATAAATAAAAAAGTGCACGTAATGATATTTTAACACAATTCTTAAGAAAATAAAAGATTATGCAAATGCAGAATAGTCAGAGCTAAAATCGTATAATAAATAACAATTTATCATAAAAACTAGAAGAAGGAGGTGAATAGACTAAACAAAACAAAAAAACTTAAGACATCAAAGAGATGTACCGAAAATATTTAGTGTTTGGCAATAACATTTTACCTCTTGGGCATTTACACCTTCATCTCAGATTCTGGTTGAATTATCACAACATAAAAAAATTTATTTAATCTTCAATCAGTGTAAAAATTGCAAAAGAATTGAGTAAATATTTATATTTCTAGAAGCATATCTATATTGGAGCGTTTGTCAATGTATAAGGTTCTAATGACTATAAGAAAAAAAAATTATATGGGACTAAAATTTTTCATGAAAAGATATAAAAACTAGTCTAAATAGTCATCCCAAAAAATATTGTAATTTTTTTACTAAAATAAAACCTGATTTAGCTTGTCTTGTAAGCTAGGGGTTTATAAACATCTTCTAATCTTTCCAATAAGCCCTAAATCATCCAAAATAGAGCTTTGGACTGAAATATATAGTCAAAATACTAAATTGTGCAACATGAGTTAGGACTTAAAAAATTGTTGAACTAAGATAGGGAAATGAAAGATTTGCTTAAAATTATGGCAATATTTTATTTAAAATTAGAGCTCATATAGAGTAGACTTTGAGAGAGCATGATTGTGGATACGAATTGGGCTAATTTGATGGAAGTTTTGATATTGAAAGTGTCCGTCTCCCTAAGATCTTCATGCCAAAGCTCTTCTCAACTATGAGCATTGAGGTTAAATTAAAAGTCATGTGGTTTTTTTAAAGCTTGGGGCTATCTATATTTTCACTACCATAATAACTTTGGCACTGCTACTCCACCAATTTATCATCTTCTCCAAACCTTAGGAGCACTCATGAGAAAGGCTAAGATGAATGAGCATGAGAGTCGTGGCGAACCTCATGAGAATACAAAGCCTTTTCTCTTCTAACCCTTATTAGAGTTTGGGAGACTCGCAATACTTAACATCAAGCTAGATTAAATAGTGAAATAGTAGATGAACAATGAAATAGCTAGACTTTGGGAGACTTGCAATACTTATTATCAAGATAAACAAAAAAATGAAATAATAATGCCTATCTAGAAAGCACTTTAATCCGTAGAGAATTGTGAATGTGATGAGAGGATATTGAAAAGAATAATAATAATAATATAATGATGACTTTTCATATATGATATTCATTGAAAAAGAAAAAAGAAAAAAGAGATCTAATATGGTAAGACCAACTAGTCTTATCATAATCCACCCATATTTACTCAAAAATTTAAATATTAACATAAAATAATCTCAAATATCTCTCTAAGAGAGGGATCTACTCTTACATTCTATTTCAAATAGATTATGTATTTGAATTTTAAAATAAATTAGATAATAAAATAGAAAGTGATTCACTATTATCAAATAATAATAAATGTTCACATATATGACTAATGAAAAGGTTGTTTTTTTGGGTCAAGAGCCTCACACTTGTAGACCTATAGCTGATCATTCCCCAAGAATTTTTTTGAGAATTTAAATCTTAATGACAACTATACTTAATGAGATTAATGATATTAGATGTATTTGAATATGCGATAAATAAGAGAAGTCCTCCACAAACACAGCTCAATTAACATTCTCCAAAAATAAAATTCGCTTGATGCCAAACAGCATCTCTTTCTCGGCATTCCGAAACCTAGGTATCGTCATGCTTGGAAGCGAGTGAGTATTCATCACTGCAGGGCTCGATCAACGGAAATCCAATGGGTCACGAAGAGATATCCGAGTACGAGAAGCGTAGGCTCACGAGGATCGCCGAGAACAAAGCAAGGCTGGAAACACTCGGGCTTCCCCACCTCGCCTTCTCCCTCATCGGTTCTTCTTCCAAACAGCAGCCGAAGGAGCGAGACCTAAAGAAAAGTAAGGATAAGCACGGCGTCGGAGCCGGCGAGGAGGAAGATGAGGAATACCGGCCCTCTGATGACGATGGAGGGGCAGAGGAGGAGAGTTCTGTGGACGGCGAAGAAGAGGAAGAAGAGACGAAGGCTTCTTCCAGTTCCCGAAGGAAGGTGAGGTTGCTAGGTTCATTTTTAGCACAGTTTTAACTAGGGGGTTCCTTCAACTGGATGGTTGCTTGGGTTTTGCATAGGTCAGAGATTTACATAAGCTGTTTGTAGAGATGTCACAAATGCTATTTTTTTTTTCCTTTTTTGTTGTTGAATTTAAGCATGCTATGAAACAAGTGTCCTCCCACCAAGCAGTTGATCGCACATTTCACATGACGGGGACCCATATCCATCATGAGGTAGAATTACAATAATCTCTTTGGTTGAGATCAACCTTTATGTATTCATTTACTTCTGACGAAAATTGATGATGATGACAGGCTTGACAGCCCATCATCATCATTAGCCTTTTTTTGATGTTTTGGATTCTAGTGCTTCATTTATTATAGTTTAGTGTTGTAAGAGGCGGATACTCTTTTTTGCACTTATCTTTTTGAACACCTTTTGGCTTTGTTATTTTTGGTATACCCAGTTTTAATTCTCTTTCTTTTATGTTAGTTATATTCCCTCATCTGAATGGTGCATCTTCTGTGGCTTTGCTATATATATTTGCATTAATCTATTTACTGTCTTATCTTAAATTTGTGTTATTGCGAACATCTCTCTTTTGTAATCATTTCATACTTTGTTTTTCTACTTTTACTACCCATTTATGCTGACATTCTCATCTTTTGTAATCATTTCATACTTTGTTTTTCTACTTTTACTACCCATTTATGCTGACATTCTCATCTTTACCACTCAATTGGTTATGACTACCTTTTTTTTTTACTATCCAATACTTAGATTCATATTACATTGCTCAACGCAATGCAACAACAACAACAAGCCTTTATCCCACAATGCGGGGTCGCTTACATGAATCCTTTTTCCCCAATGTGTCATATTAAGAGTCAGATTATCATTTAAACCTAACAAAATAAGGTCATTTTCTATACTTCCTAATCAAGTTTATTTAGGTCTACATCAACCTTTCTTAACATAGGCTGAATCTAATACATCTACTCTCTTAATGGGGTCATTGGATGACCGGCATTTTATGTGACCAAACCATTTAAGACGACTCTTCTCTAATATTATTTGCCACTAGAGCTACAATCTTTTCATGTATATATTCATTTCTCATTTTGTCTCTCTAAGTGTAAAGCTACTCATTCACCTGAGCATTTTCATCTCTGCAACACTTAATTTAAATTTATGCTTCTCTTCTACTGGCCAAGATTTTGTACTATTTTAGCATTTAGGGCCTCATCAACATCTTGTAAACTTTTCTCTTAAGTCTAAGCTGTACTTTCCCATCACATAATAGACCTGATGCATTCATCTACTTCAACTATCCAACTTGAATTCTACTAATAACATTCCCATCAATAACAATAGACTTGAGATATCTAAAGCGTTAACCCTTTGTAATGACTTAATCACTCATTGTCACCACTTTGCTACTAGATCTTCTACAACTAAAATTATATTCCATATATTTTATTTTAGATCTACTCAAACGAAATCTTTTAGACTCTAAGGTTGACCTCCATAATTCAAGTTTTTTTTTTGAACTCCCTCTCCAGTCTTATCAATAAGAAGAATATCATTAGCAAACACCAAAGTACATCCCCATGTAAATGTCTAGTAAGAACATTCATAACTATAGAAAAAGATAAGGGCTTAAAGTTGATTCTTGATGTAATCCTACTAAAATAAGAAAATAGTTGGTCAATCCTCCTTGTGTTTGAACAAAAGTAATAGCTGCAATATACGTATCCTTAATGACTTTAATATAAGCAATACTCACTCCTTTCCTTTCTAGAACTCTCCAAAGCACTTCTCTTGGAATTGTATCATATGCTTTCTTTAAATCAACAAATATCATATGTTGATCCTCCTTAATTTCTCTATACTTCTCCATCAAACCTCTCAACAAATGTATAGCATTTATAGTAGACCTACTCGACATAAATCCAAATTGGCTTTGAGAAAAATTTGTATCACGTCGCTCACTTTCCAACAAATTTAATGTATGGCACATTAACTTAATTCCTCTTTAATTTGCACACTCTTGTGCATGACATTTATTTTTAAAAATAGAAACCAACAAACTCTTTCTCCACTCTTTTGATATCTTTTTAGTCTTTAAAATATTATTAAAAAGATTAGTAAGCCAATATATTTCTTGATCTCCTAAGTATTTCAACGCTTCTAGTGGCAGATCATCTATATCTATCATCCTAATGAAAATTTGCATAGCCCAACCTGATGCAAATTTATAAAAATTGTCTTTTAAATTTTCATGACATTCTCTCATCACATAATACTATCGAGGTCCTTCTTCACTTTTTGCATGGAGCTTTAACTTTAAATGTTATTTTTGACTAGGTAAAAGCTTTTATATGCCTTTATTGAATATGCTTGATCTTATAAATGACATAAACAAGAGTCAAAAAGAAAGAAAACACATAAAGGATGAAAATATCTCCAATAATATGATTATATAACAAAAATAAATTTCTTCATATAATGTTTACATCTATCTACATGATTGTCTAACTAATGCACCAACATTCTCCCTCAAGCTAGAGTACGTACATACATACATAGATATATACATACATAGATACATACATATATATATATATATATATATATATATATATATATATATATATATATATATATATATATATATATATATATATATATATATATAACATCAAGATTATTATAATGTAATAGGGGTTGAGTGACAAAAAAATAATTTCTCTTAAATATTGTTTAAAAAAGGTGAAATCGGGACTTAAGATGTTTTGTTGCAGCAAGCGAGGTGTAAGCCTTGAAGTAGATCTAGGCGTAAACCTAAAAAAAAGAAAAAAATTCATAAAATTATAAATAAATCATAAATATGACGAATTATCAACATATTCGACATAATTTTTCTTACTCCTTATATTAGTTAACAATATATTTAATATAGTTTTAAATAAAATAATAGATTAATAATATGAAGGAATATAATGGCTTTAATCTAGCTCGTGCTTTTTGGAGATGTTTCGTTGCACAAAGACTCTATCTTGTGTTGCTTGGAGAAGAAAAGTAACGATGGCTTGCATTATTTGAGAGAGGTAGATTGCTCAAAATTAAGAACTCTAACTTTTAGATGATGAGGCAAATAGATAAATAGGTATAATAATGTATAAAATAAGTTAAATTAGTTATAATTATTATTTATACAAAATAAATTGAGGCACTGTCTCAAAAATCCTCAAGGCATTTAGTCTCGAGGCGTGCCTCAACGTGTATGCCTTACTTTAAAAAGGCATAAGCCTCATTGGAATGAGTAAGGTTTAAGTCTCGAGGTGCTCTTCGTGTACCTCAATTCGAGACACGCCTCAAAGTGTATGCCTTGAATGCCTTTTTAAACAATACCCTTAAAAGAGTTTTATTCTATATAATTTTACATGCAAATGAACCATAAATTTGCATTCAACTTCAGCTTTGAATATGACCAAACCATTTATTTATTTATTTACTTTTCTAGATGATTCAATTTCCCCTAACAATAATATTATATCTTGAAATGAACTTCTTGTCTTCAACTAAGCCAACATAATTGAGATTGGAGAATGTTTCAAAATTTAGCTTCTTAATTAGTGTATGTCCTCTTCAATGAGATCTTTTAATATGTACGAGGTTTGAAGAACTACCTCTTAAATGTTATTTTCTAGATTTTGCATGTGGTGACTCGCTACTCTAATGACAAATGACTATCATGTCTGATACCTATAAGATAAATCAATTTACTTCATCAAATGTTTTCTCATGACTGTCATCCTTTCAATGATCAATTTGAGTGCTAGTAGCTTTGCAACCTAAAGCCAAGTTTTTTTTTTTTTTTTTTAATCCTAGAAGATTAGCTTTGAGACAAGAAAATACCTTATTTGCTGTTACAAATTCTATCCCTAGAAAATATTTAGGTTGACTTAGATCTTTTATTACAAAACACTTTTTGTACAATGTTTTATTTGACTAGCTTTTTTTATCGGTTCTCATAAATACAGTTTCATCTACATAGAAAATTAAGATTGTAGATCCAAATGAAGTTTGCTAAACAAAATTGAAGTGATTTGCGTTGGTGTTTTGGGACCTCAGCAATAACCATTACAAAGTTATTAAAATAAGCTAGAGGACTTTGTTTTAGGTTATATATGGCTTTATTGAGTTTTCAAACTTTAGTCTTCTCTTGTGCAACACACTCTCGTGGTTGCTCCATATGAACGGTTACAATGAGCTTGTCATACAAAAAGGCAGTACTTATATTTATATAGTAATACTAGAAGAGAATTGAGTTAAGTCTTGTGATAAGGGAAAATGCATAAAATAGTTAATCTTATAAAATTGAGTGGACCTATTGGTAATTAAATGATTCTTGTAAACCTATCAATAGAGCCATCAAGATGAAATTTAATTATGCAATTCAAATAACATGGAACATGCTTAATCTTGGGAGGAGAGATAATGATATCCACATATGTTGATTTAGTAGGGCATGCATTTCAATATTGATTGTTTGTTTTTAATAAGGGTTTTGTGGCCCTAGGGTATTTCTAATGCTTAGAAACATTAAACCAAGTCAATGAAAAATGATAAAATCCAATAAAAAGATGATCAAATATCATATAAAGATAGAATAGAGTGATAATTAATATGCCTTCTACCTCTTTGTAAAGCAATGGGCAAATGAAGATTAGAGATCTTAGTGGATGCTTAGCCAATTCATACAAAGTTGAGAGACATGTTGCAGCAGGAGTATGAGGTGATTATGTGTGCACTTGTAGAGGTGGAGAAAAGGAGAGTGAAGTTATAATGGGAAGAAGAACATGAGAAGATGGTGTAGTGAAAGATAGAGATGAACAATACAAAGAGGTTTTATGAAGGATAACATCTATTGAGGTACATATGTGATGGGTTGTCCCAAACGATAGGCTGAATAACTTGAGAGAATTTATCACCAAGTTGAAATAATTGAACAAAATAGAGGCACTCAAAAAAATTTTAAGAATAAGCAAAATGGGTTTTTTTTTGGGATACATAATGGAGAAGTAGGTGATATCATTAAGAGTAGTAGATGGGATACAAGTAATCCTAAAACATGCAAATAAAATTGCATTCTTTAAAATATGTCGAGAAATCTTCATATGGAACATCAAAATTCAGACAACTTTAATCAAATAGCGAAGAGTGGGAAGGTTAGCTTTAAGTAAAGGTGGGTTGTGAGGATGTTCACATCAATTAGGACTCTAGTTGCAGTGAATGCAGCAAGGCATGCAATGGATATTGTAATGCATATATTTGAGATGTTGAAGGACAATGTAGTGCCATCATTTGCACCATATCCATTCACCACCTCTCATGTCTTCTTGAGTCGATGTGGATGGCATGTTGTAGGCATGAGTGCGTGGTAAGAGGAGATGGAGCAAGCATCAATGCTAGTGGGTGTGCTCATGTGCGAGCATAATTGAGCAAAGCTACTGGTGATTGCACTTGGTATGGGCGCAGATGAGCATGAAGAAGCTTCAAGGTAGCAAAGGAGTGGGTGAAGTAGCTAGTGAACTCATGCGACATGGGCATATGTGGGAGCAAGTGGTGTAGTGAGTTAACAAGTGGTGCAAGACAAGAAGTGATAATGAAATCTAATAGATGAGCGAGCAAGGGTTGATTAGACCTAGGTGGGGGACTAGACATAAGTTAGAGTTTGTAATGTAGTAGTGCCTTTTCCTTGATGCTATATCGAGTAGGGAAAACTTTATATATTTTTATTTATTATGTTTTGGCCTATAAATTGGCATATAAGAGAGTGCAAAATAGATACCCAAATAAAGGAGAATAATATATTCAATATTGCACTCTCGTGCAAAATTGGCCTATAAATTTTTAAAACACTTTATTTTCTTTCACAACTAGCAGCATTACAAGTTAACCCTAAGATTTTGATTGCATTTTTTACAAAGTTGGAGCGGATGTACCATACATCTCCCACCACTTCGTCGTATTAAAATTTATATATCACATTTTAAAACCTTTTAAACTAATTAAGCAATAAAAGTCATGATTCATATTTGGAGATTTTTTATCTCTATTAGGAATAACATATTTTGTAGAAAATAGGCTACCAACATGATTATAAATAGATAGCTTTTGATCTATGACCATTCCTTTAGTGGGATCTGCTACCAATCTACTGATGACCACATGCACTCCCTCCGTCAATTGTGCATTTGATTTATTTTGTAAACGAATTCTGGATTAAGATAATATCCAACTTGATGTAATAGATGCCGAAGCTGATATCTCTATCTGTCATCAATGATATAAAAGACATTCTCGTACTTTTTCTCGTCTCCAAATGCAACTATTATAGCCTCCTTGGCTTTATCCATGACATCATAAATATAACTCATTATTGGGTTCTTAACCTTAACATCTTCACCATTGGGATTGTCAACTTCAAGGTGTAAGAGACATAATTTTAAAACCTAATCTTGAGGATAATTTCTTTAGTCTTTTTCCCTTTATAATCAATACTAAACTTGAATTTGTTTCAATCATTAAAAACAAACATACGTCTTAAATTCTCATTTTGCTTATGTGTGCTTGTTAAAGTCAAGAACGAAGTTGCAAAATGAGTAATGCCTAGCCTTATCAATTCCGCACCATCTGTATATTTCCTCATCATGTTTAAGACAAGCCCATGATTGTAAATGTACCCAGTTAACTGCAAAGCACTTTTAATGACACTTTTTTACTTCAGCTATTTTTCTTATATTCTCCAATGTCAAGTTAATACAATGAGTTGCAGATGGCGTCCAATACGTATGGCTTATCTTTTTCATAAGTATTTGACCTAAATAAATAAATGTGAGATTATAAATATTTCCTACCACTTAAACTTAATAAAAGTATGATATATAATACTAAATAACATGAATAACGAACCTACAAGAATGTAGTTTGAGTTGTTATCTGTATCCACTTGAAGGGTATTTTGTTTTTCAATCTTTTCAATTTATGCATCTAATAGTTCAAAGAGCTTAATCGTAGTCTTTGAATATTCAAATGCATCAACATACTCTAAGAATACCATCCCAGTTGGTGAATCAACCAAAAAATTAATTATTTATCACTCTCGACGATCAATCTAACCATCATACATTAAAGTGTAACCCTTGTCCTACCAAATCTTGTAGTATTCTTCCACATCTTTCATAGTTGCTTGTAGTTCATTTTCAAGCAAAGGAACTCTCAACTCATGATATGAAGGTGGTCGAAGACTAGAAATATATTGTGTCATTGCCTCCATCATGATTAAAGCTTTCTAATTTAATTGCTTTGAAAGGTATACCTACTTAATAGAACTACCTTGCAATATATTGAATAGTTTTTTCCTCTAATTCCTTTATCTATATTCTCTTTGATACTTGTTTCATTTGTTTTCTTTCTATCTCTTTTTTAGGTTCTTTAAACAAGAATTGATCTATCGCACCTTTCAACCTAGAAGTACTAACACTTCTTGATCCTAAACATGTTTCAATTGGCCTCTTAGCATAATTCTTAGGAGATTGATTTAGTGATTTATCTGTAATGTCAACTACGTTCTCCTCATGTTCCATAATAAGTTATGTTTTAGCTTTTTTAATTCTTGATAAACCAACAATTTCTCTTTTATTTTTGTAGGGACTTTTTTACATTCGGTAACATTACTTCTTCTAAAAGTGCTACATAGACCGATAAGGTAATCCTTCACTTTAGATATCCTCCATTTGTCTCTTTATCAGAATAAATACATATGTGGTAAAGAGTATTTGTCTCAGATTTTAACTTTGTATATTTTCGAGTTTTATCTTTTCTTCTTGTATTTGATTCAACCATATCTAACATAACAACACATAAATGAAGGAAAATGTAACTAGAGTAAAAAGTATTGAAAAAATGGAGATATAGATAATTAAACATTTAACATCTAAAATTTAAAAAAATCTCCTCTTAGGTTGCCAAAGAATTTCCAATTAGAGGATGCAAACTAACAAATCGAAGAGGTAAGAAGTCTGAGTAGAAATATATATAAAAATTTGGCAAAATAACATTGAGCATTCGGTTAACCAATAATCCTCAAGGTAGCCCATGGCCATCCATTGAGAGTAACTTTAATTTTTTTTGCAACAAGCTATTAATAATGAGCACAAAAGTTATTCTTCTGATATAAATACTTATCATAGTCTCGAACAAGTCATCCAAAAAGAAATTAGGTTTCAAGGAAACCCTCAATTGATCAAAACTTTATAGTTCAAATGCATCAATGAATAAATACATCAACAAAATAAGCAATACCAATTGACCATGACAATTAGCTCCTAAACAAGCTACAAAAGAATAAGATAAAAAAGCATACCAACTCAGTCCAAAATCTCTGCCTCAAAAAAAAAAAAAAAACCTGCAGGTCACGACGTCAAGGGAGAGCAATAGCTTCGGCTCGAAGCTCCAGTAGGACAATCAATTACGACACCAAATATCAAAAGCTTCGGGTTGAAGAAGAAATGGAGACACAAATTGGCTCAAAGTTCTGCTATGACAAGTAATGGCACCAGTTGCAACACGAATGTTGAAATGTTTGGCTTGAGGAAGCAATGGCAAACACAAGTCAGGAAGAAGCTCCGCCACGACAAATAATGGTGTCGACTTACTCAAAGTAGTGCACGAGGCTCACAAGCCATGGGAGAGATGAGAGGCACAATGAATAGAGATGGGAGGGATGACAAACCAAATGATTTGAAACCGAAAAGCTCTAAATATTCATTTGCGAACTGCGCTCGCCTCGTGATGCGAGCATTGCGAATAGTGGTCGTGCGATGTTGGGGCGAAGCGTGGCCTCCACGAGGCCACTCTTCGCTTCATCACATATGAAACACACTTCAGAGAACGCTTTTAAAAATAATTATACACACACACATACACATACATACATAACATACATAACATACAAACATATATGCATATATTTGTAAATGTGTTTATATGTGTATATGTATATGTATGTGTACATGCATATACATATTTATATAGATATGCATGTATATATATGAATATACACACATACATACACACTTAAATGCAAATACACACACATATTTATTATAGTATTTCATATTTATTTATATTTATATTTATAATTTTAAATATTAGTGCCATATTTAAAATGGCCCGCGCTGTGCCATGGCTCCACGAGGAGCTTTATGCTATTATGATGCGCCGTTCGCCATTGAGAAATATGCTTTGAGCAATTGCTCTGAATTTAGATTCAACACTAAATCAAGACAACAAAATATTTCTTGTTTCTTCATCCTACAAGAGTTTCTCCTAGCAATGTGCAATATATTGAAATGGATCTCTTATTCATTTACTATCTCGCAAGATAGACTTCAGTTTAACCTTCAATATCTAGAGTTTTATGATTTTTAGAGAACCTCTTTTTAAGGATTTAATTTTAGATACCTGAATACTCTATAAGTTACTTGAAGGTGAGATTCTTTTGATTTATGCATAAATTAATTTATGAGACTTACTGTAAATGCAATATTAGGACGAGTGTGGGATTTATAGATTAGTTTCTTAATGAATTCCTTTGTATACATTTAGTTTCTTAGTTCATTTTGAGTGTCATATGACTTGCAATCAATTCTTTTTTGTTTCTAAAGGGTTCAATACACATTTTTGTTGAGAAATACTTTTTTTTTTTTTAATTGAGACATCTGTATACCTAAGAGGCAATTAAGCTTGATGAGTTCTATGATTTTTCAAACTCTGCTGCACGTTTTTCTTGAGTGATTCCTTCCCTTAGTTGTCGTCATCTGTTACAATTATTTTATCTACTTACACAGAAAGAAGAGAGGTTGCTAGAAAGCTTTCTTTGTTCTTTCATCCCATAGATATTTATACATAATTGATGCCTACAACAATTTAGGAAGCTACAATTCCTAAGATGAGAAATAATCTCAATAAATTTGAAATATAAATTTTTTTCTCATATTACTAGGCCATTGGATTTAGTCATCATTATGCACGAGGGAATCTTCCAAGTGTCATTATACCTACCTCTCACCAGTATTCCTCTCCAGGTCATCAATTTGTAGGAGTAAACCTTCCTTCTTGGTTTTTGCAATGTGTATTAAGTGTTTACTATGGGTTGTGGGCTTGTGTCTTACCAAAAATATTGATTGGAGCATTTATTTATATTCTCGACATATTTGTGGGGATGATGTAAAATACTAATGACAGAAGTTCCTTAACGTGTTTGCTTATAAAGATTCTTATCTTTGATATTTTGCATTAGAGCTCCATGCCATTGGTGGAACTTTGAAGATGCATTATTTTATGGAAGTTTCAAGATAAATTGTTATCTTGGTATTTTTTCTTCTAGCAGGTCTTTACTATTCAGCTAGCCAAAACTTGAATAAAATGATATGGCTCTTATCACCCCAAAATGTTTAATAAAAACTAAAACTTGTGGGAAACGTTATTTGGAGAATGAAAGAGGACAGAGATTTGTAAACTATTTGAATTGGAAAGCTATATTTTTGAAATATTATTAAATGATAGTCTTGGCGTATCATTGTTTTCACCTTGAATTGGAAATTCGAAGGTCAACTAGGATTTTTTTTATCTTGATTTATTTATGTTGTGGTGGACTTATATTTCAAAATATTTTATTTTTTGGAGCTATCATGAGGCCTATAAATTGTGCCCGCTCATCATTTTTTTTCAAAAGCAACAATCAATAAGTTCTTACCAACTGGCATGCCAGTTTGACCTTTTCCAAGGAGTCATTGGCGGCAGTGAGGCACAATCCCCTTGGATGAGTTTGGCTTCCAATCAGTTGTCGTAGTCTTTTAATTGAACCAACGGAGGTTCGTTCCATTTTTTAGAGGCTGCTCTATCTGTTAGCAAGCTGATGACATGAAAATTATCATTAAGGATTTAGATGTTCTATGTTTTTTGTTCTTTAATTTAAGTAAGCTATAATGACTTATTTTAGTTGATTAAGCAATTCAAATAATTCCATTTCAAATTTTGCTAGACTTATTATCATTGCTTTCTAGGTTAAAGTTTATCTTGGAACTAAGATTATTCTGTGATTTATTTTCAATCTTTTGTATTGAACTCTTTAATTAGTTAACAAAAAGGTCAAAATGGTTTCAGAACAAATTATGTGGGACCGTTTTAGCACTAGATTATCTAACATTATTTAATTTATCCCCATAACTGTTCCAATCTGGTCCAAAATAACTCTTAACTCCTTAGTCTGATCCAAAATAATCCTATAGAGAGATTGTTTTGGATCATATTTGAAAGTCAAAGGATTAAATTGAATAAATTTATACTTTGAGACTAAAGGAATTATTTTAATATTTTTCTCTAAACATTATCAATACATCTCTGTATTTGGACTATCTATGTGGTCTCTAACAATTTGCTTTATACAATGAAGCTCTTGTTTTGTTTTAGGGTAAGAGAAAGAGTTCCTTGATTTCTGCAACAGTCAAGAGAATATCAAATGCAAGGGACGGCCTGAATGAATCTGATTTTATTGATGATGAGGCAACTTTAATGCAGGTATACGTTTGGCAAATATGATGTTTGCTGTTGTTTCTCTCCTTTTGTTCGGTATCAGTGTTTGAATCTCCTCTTGCAGGCTATTGCTCTCTCTCTTGGAGCAACTGAAGGTGACTCATCTGGAACATCGGTGGGGTTTTCTCAAAATTCTGCTACAAATATAGCCGGGGAGGATGACCAGGGCAAAAAATACAATGCAAGGGCAAAAGAATCCGTTGGAAGAAAAAAGGCTAGAAAATTGGTTTGTAACCATTCATGTTTTTAAACTAGTAAGAATGCATGTGCCTGAAGCTCATAATCTAAAAGAATTTAATTTATAAAGTCACAAGTGGGAATTCATCTAAGATCTTTATGTTAACTTTCATTTCTTTCTTAACTGTTTGGTTAATAAATTTATGGTTTAGAGAACGAATGTTAGACCTTGTTGAGCCATGTGATGCTTTGGCCATAATCCCATATCAGATAGTCTATCTCTTTTATTAATCCTTTAACGTGTGTGATTAATGATTGATTGAGGATAACATCGAACCGTGAAAACTGTCTTCTGCAACAATCTTAAACCGGCCTCCTAATGCGATGGTATGACTGACCTTTGAAATTGGTTCAAAATCACATTTAGCATTTGCTTCCCATCTTATCTTTATAGAGGGCATTGTAGTTGGTAATGGCTTGTTTGTGATTTAATGGTTTGGGTTATATATGAAGAATTAATGGTTATTGTTTTGATGGAATTAATGGTTAATATAGACTTTAGATGCTATAGAATTATTCGCATAGCTTTTGGCGACCTTGTTTTCTGATATTTGATATGTTCTACTTTTCACAGAACAAGGCTCGAGTTCAATTAACTGAAGATGAAGTGGTTGTTTACTTCTTCTCATTTGACGGTATTTCCTAAACTATTTACTTCATATATCTTACTTATGCATGGAATACTTGGCATTTTAAGTGCATGGCGACACCTTTGTCTTTGTTTTTTTCACTCAGTCAAACAGTATCCATATCCTGTAGATTTTTTCAGTACTATTCTGTTTTGAATATAGTTGAATTTTTTAACAATATTTTCCCTTCACTTGAAAATTGCAGCTATCGCTTAAATCCAATAGAGGGAGTTAAGATTCTTGGAAAACACTTAATTGATGGTTTTGCATGTTAATGCTTAGGGGTTGTTTGATTGCATTTGGAATCTGATGTAAAATAATTCTAAAGGATTACTTCTGATTGTTTGGTTGAAATTTTACAATTCGAGCTTTTGTTTGAAAATATAATATAAATGTCGAAGGTTTTACATGTTAACACTTAGGGGTTGTTTGATTGCACATTTGGAATCGATGTAAAATGAATTGATGTAAAATGATTCTGATTATTTGGTTGAGAATTTTACAAATTGACTTTTTTTTTTTTGGTTGAAAAAATGTAATGTATCGAAGGTTTTGATGTCCACGGCGACCGGGTGGCGAGGGGCGGTCAGGTGGCCGTGGCGGCGGCAGCATCACTTAATGTATTTGGAATTGCTCAAATCGGTAATTCCAAATACATATCTTCTAATGTATTTGGAATACATTACATTATATTAGAAATTTACTTTACTTGCAACCAAACACCCAAAAAGTTAAAATGCAAGTGCACTCCAAATGCACTCAATCGAGCAGCCCCTTAGTCTGTTGTAAAACTTAATACAAACTAATTAACTACGATTTATCTGCTACGAAGATAGCAATTGGATTATTCTGTTAATGCATGAAAGGAATGCTTGGAATCTATGAAAATGATTGATGTGCGAGAAGTGCTATTTAATGTCTGATAAAAGTCAAAGTCATCTTGGATATCAGTGGATTGTTATGCCAAGATGAGTTGCTAATGGAGGTGAATAAACAAGAAGATTATTTGATTTAAATAATTTTACTGGTTAGGCTTCCACCATTGTTACCTGGAGGTGAAAGGACAGCTACTTTTTCTACTTTTCTAGCCATAGTTTACAATTGCACAATACGAGGCATGTCTCAACATTTTTTTTTGAATAATTTGCAATGAGGTGTCATTGGGTGTTACATGATGTGAGGTGTGTTTCAATGCATGTCTAGCCTTAGTTTTTGTGAGGCGTGCATAATTAGATATAGTTTTTTTAATAAATTTAAGTAAAACTTAATAATTAAACACTCCTACTTACTCAAATAAGACCCACGCTTCACACACATCTCAGGGTAGTCATTACCCTAGTGGCTCTCCTCAAATAATCGTTATTTGTTCCTCACACAAATGTCGCCAACCATCTCCAACCCATCGCCTTCTTCCTGCCACATCTTTTCTTCTAGTAATAATCCTAAAATTTTTTGCCACATTTTTTTTTCTTCTAGTAATAATCCTAAATTTTTTTTCTTTTCTGAATCTTATTTCTTTACTCTGTTTATTTGAACATTAATATATTTCAGTTTTTTTAATCAAACTTTTCTTTCTAGGGTGTTAGAAATAATATTGAATTTATTTTAAATTGTTATGTTATTAGTTTTTTACTCTGACATTTGTGTAACACTTTTAATTTCATGATTTAATTCTAAGGTGTTAATATGTTACATATTATTTTGTACAATTTATTTTTTTTACAATTTTAGGATGTTAATGTGTTCCTTTTTAATATGTCAATAGGTTAGGATATTAATATGTTACATCCTTTTGCTTTATACTTCGATGTGTTTATAATACTTCTTATTTTGGACAGTTTGTTGATTTTTAGGCTACCGTCTCAAATTGTCTTGAGGCTTACCTCATCTCACGGACAAAAAATGGCTCCATACTTATTTGTGTAATTTAAACGTTGCTTATAGTTTCCACTCTTTCGGTAGTTTGGGTAAAGTTTCTTAGTAAGTGCTCTACTTTACTGTTATACTTTGATTAAAATGTATCTTTGACATAACATGAAACAAACAGAATGTTTCATCTGTTCATTCTTTTATTCATCATTTAACAATTGATTAAACTTATGTTAAATATCTGCATTTTTCTTTTCAAATATTTGAGTGGAATTTCCCCGTAAATGCATCTTGACATTGATATTTCTTTACAGAAACTGGTAAAGGCTATATTACCCCAAGGGACTTGAAGAGAATGGTCACCGCTCATGATTTTAGTTGGACAGATATGGAGATTGCTCATATGATAAATTCCTTTGACAATGATGGAGATGGAAAGGTTAGATATCTATTTTTGTCTCTTGCAATTCGGTTGGGGTTTTGT
This sequence comes from Cymbidium sinense, assembly GCA_021442155.1. Lineage (NCBI taxonomy): Eukaryota > Viridiplantae > Streptophyta > Magnoliopsida > Asparagales > Orchidaceae > Cymbidium > Cymbidium sinense. Next base: position 120,054,325 of record CM038219.1, read on the forward strand.
CTAGATAGAAGTCATTGATTCAGGCTTGCATCTGCCTGACCTACAGGATTTTAGAGTAATCTACAGCTTAATAATTAACCATCAAATGCATATCAATAGTTTGGCCAAGGTCTAATATAAAATGAAATCAATAGTTTTTTTTTCCACGAAATGGCCTTCTTAGCTAGAGTTTTGATTTGTTTCACTAAAGAGTTAGTAAAATGTATGTCTATTTGTTTGGTTGTTCAATACGATGACAATGTCTATATGCACACCATAAGCACCTTTGTTAAACATGTTTGGCTGCAACATAATTGTGTTAGCTAATCAGTGAAACTTTTGTATGATGTTGAAAGGATTACTTTTAAAATCAATCGCTGAATGAGCATAAGTGTCTTTCAACGGTTAGACTTCGTCAACTATGGCAATTTACATATGACATCATATGTTGTGGATTTTCTTACATATTTAAATTGAGACATGGTGTACCAATAAAAATTGGATTGACCTAAGTGACTGTTTGGTTTGTTGACAGCCGCTATGTAATATGATGTTATTAAACATCGGCTATTTGATTAACTGACATATTTAAATAACAATTTCATAAATGGAATTTGAGTCCTAGTTTAAAATCATGTTGATATCAATTGATTCTATTAATATTTAGATGTTAGACTACCTAATGACTAAAATAAATGATAACAAACTGACATAATGTAATCATTATTGATTCTTTTTAATAACATTACATTATTTAAATAAGATGATATTGTTAAAAACTCATTGCATTTCATAGATATAACAATATTATATAAATTTTATATTTTTTAGATACCCTTGTTACATAGATGCTAATATGAAAGAAAAGATGCACCCAATATGATTTTTAAGTTTTTCAAAAAGACTAATGTAAATTAGATTGTCGACGTCCATGTAAAATTTAATAGGAATTACTGACAAAGGAATTATAAGGTCACGATAAATATGTTGGCATGATGCTGAGAAAGAAGTGGTGAAGTTTGTACCCTTAATATTAGGAATAAGCAAGATGATTATAATGATGAGAAAAATGGCAAAATTTTCAACTTGATGGTTCTAAAATTTCTCATCAGAAGACACCAATGGAATCTTTGTAATATGTTTAAATTAGATATTCATATGGCTTCCAAACATCTGCAAAGTAAAAAAAAAAAACAAGATATTTATTGTTGACATGTGCTTAGTGTTACACTCAGGATTGTGAGAACTTAAGCGTGTTGGGTTAGTGCTTCGCACCTTTGATAGTTCAAAAGAGAAACAAAACATCCCAAAATGCTGCGAATTGTGCTTGCAATGGCTTGTGCATGCAATGACATTTAGTTAAGGTGACTTTTGCTTTTAGTGATTTATGCATGTAATTGGTTTGTGTTTGTAGAAATGTGTGTTTGTCATTTTGTGTCTTTGTAGTGACGTGTACAGGTAGTTTGTCGTGGGCTTGTGTAATTATTTTTCATACCCCTGTGGAATGTGAGACATAAATGTGTATAGTCAAGCCTAAAAATATAGACGATGTGTACATATGGCGTAGTGCATGCGCGAAGAGGTGCTATTTGTGGGTATGATCAAGTGTATGCAACCAAACAAGTGCAATGATGAGTGCTAATACAAACATGTATCTTGATAGACTTAATGAACACCAAAGATGCACCATGTGCAAGAGGGGTCTATCTTGTGAAACAGTGCCTTGGGCAGGAATTGTTGGATATTGTTGATCCAGTCAAGCCAGTTTTGGTGGTATGCACAAATGATGCGCATGCAAATATGAAACTATTGGCTAATTGTATAAATTTGTGTGCGTGTGCAGAATGTGTGTCAATTCTAATGTTGTGTGTAGTTTTTTGTTTCACATGTATATAATATTGACGGGAACAATTACAAACAATTGCCTCGTGGATTGCCGCCTATTTATGTGAATCTCACGAGATGACAAGAGATATGCATGTGCAAAGAGTGGAGAACTGCAGTCAATTGCAAAGACTCTTAGTGAGGTGCTTATGGTTGTTGCAATTCAAGGAGAAAGTCGTTTTGTACTACTTGAAGGTTTGTGTGGTTGCATTGGTGTGGACATGCAATAAGCTGTTGGTGTTATGGCATGCTGTAAATATAATCCAAGGATTGTACAGGCATTTGTAATTTGTATGCATATCTGAGCTTTTTGTTTATGGGGTGAATAAAGGTTCATGTTTTTATTCATGTGATTTTGAGGTGCTCACTTTGCCTAGAGTTATATATGTACTGCCATGGGATGGGCAATGTTGTTAAGTATGTTAGTGCATGGATTAAACTGTGCTCCATGCAAATTATGGGTACGTTGAGTCTAGAGCAGTGTCAAGATTAACTAGTAAGGTTGATTTTCACGAAAGAAAGAAAAAGAAAATTTTGTGGGCCTACATGTGATAATTGATTTTAGAATGATGGCTGGAGATCTTGATGACAATTAGAAATGGATGTAAAATAGAGTTTCTTTCCTTGGGGCTTATGCGGGAGCTCCTCTTGAAAATTTTAGAAATTATAATTATTTGTGTGAGTTGCGACAACAATTAGATATGTTGAATCAATGTGGAGGATGTGACATTGTCTGTTTGTTGACATGATTTGCCAATTGATTTTCTTATTTTGCAGAGGGGAAGCAGCCACAACATGCCAGCATTTGCTCCAATGTATGTAAAAAATAGTTGAACCACAACACTTTGGTGGAGAAAGAATTGTGAAGGAGTTAGAAAACATTTTATGGGATTTAGAACATTACTTTGATGTTGTTCAGGTTGCCAAAAAGGATCTGGTGACAATTACTAGCATGTATCTTATAGGCAATGCAAAGCTTTGATGATGAACTGGAGTTTTTGATGATTTTGTTGTGAAGAGAGTCCCCTTATTGAAGGAAGAAATGTTGGGGCAATTACTTTGTAACAAGCTGTGGGTTGCTCATGATGCACAACCTTATGTTAAACAAATCAACGCAATGCAAAGCTGCATTAATGAGTTTAGTTCCTTGATGATAAAGATTCAAAATATGTTGCAGGAAGATAAGCTTTTTAAATTTCTGTCTAGATTGCAATTGTGGGCTTAAGTGGTGCAGAATAGGCAAATATTGCTCACTACAATTACTGTTGTGGACAAATTTGTGGATTTTAAGGCCAGTAAAGAGGCTGACGTGTCTTCCAATAAGAATCGGTTCAAGTTGAAGCATAGGGTCAAGAAGTAGTTGTTGAAGAAAGGGTACAAGAAACGATATGTTTATCAACCTAGGATTTAGATTGATGAAAAATCTCAAAATTAAGCCTCACGAGTGAATGCTCAGGGTTACTTTATTTATGATGGACCCCATTGAACTTATGATTATCCAAAGCGAGAGAAGTTGAACACCATAGTGATTTAGATTTCTAAGGGGAGGTAGAGTAATAAATGAGAATATTGGTAAATCCCTCACAACTTTTGTGTACTAGAGTTAGTAAATGCTCCTCAATTAATGTATGTTTGAATTTCTATCATCAACATAATTGTAGTTGCAATAGGCAAGATTCCTAGCAATATGAGGTTTGGGAATTCAGAAGCGCAATTTATTGTTGGTATGCCCTAGGACGTGCAAATGTGTGGGTGCTTAGATGGGCAAGATCTACTTGATGATGGTGCCTTTAGATGATTTGATGTGATATTAGGAATCAACTTTTTCAAAGAGGTTAAGGTTTCATTGACAACTTATCTAGATGACATTTTGATCCAACCTTAATTGAATTCTTGCTTTATGACTTATATAAATACTTTTATAACACATGCAAAAGAAGTTGATGTTGGTGTCAAAATTGCCTTTGCTGCCATTAACATATGATTAAGCATGGGGAGCAGGCTTATTTTGTGCCTTGCTCGAAGTGACGCCCAATGTCAAGTGATGCCAATATTGTAGGAGTTTATTGATGTGATGCTCTAGAGTTGCCAAAGGAGTTACCTCCCCATCAAGTTATATCAATCATTAGATTGACTTAGTGCCTAATGTGCGTCTCCAGCATGGTCTCTAGATCACATGTCACTATTAGAGCTCATTGCTTGAGCTACTTGTGATGGAGGTGGGTGTTCTATCTCTTGGTGAGATTGAGAGAGCTTGGATATTGGTGATGAGAAAAGAAGATATGTTGAGTTTTAGATGAGCTATAAGAGTTTGTATTTATTCTTTAAGTTCTTGCATTTGATTCTTACTTTTTTTTAATATTTGTTGAGTTTTTAATTCATTGTCATGAATCTAAGATCTAAGGCATCAATTAATCTAGTCAAATTTTCTATTTGATCCCGAGATAGATTTTTTGGTCATGAGATTTTTTTTAAAGAAAAAAAGATATATGAAAAGGGTTAAAAAATGAAATAAAATAAATAAGTATAATATAATCGCAATCAAAGATAAATTTTAGGCTAAGAGAACGGTGGGGGTGTACAAGACCACTTAAATTCAAGCTCTTCTTAGGTTTAGGTCTTTTGAAGTTATTTATTTACTCACTAAGTTTATACTTATATTATTATGCATGCAATTTTTTTAATGAAATGAAAAAATGCTCAAATTTATCAAGCTTTTTTTTTTTTTTTTTTTTTTTAAGAAAGGAAGTTATCATAAATTAATCGGAGAAACTTCTAAAATTAACCATAAATAACAACAAAGATAATAAAGCTAGCAATTAGATTTTGATTTTGCACTTAATGGTTAGGTTGTTTTTAGGATGAAGCACTACCTCACTAAGGTGTTCTCTTAATTTTTTTTATTAGGAGGGGGACAAGTTCACATGATCAAAAAATGACTAAATTATATAATGGAGCTTGCTAATTGAAATTTTATGCTATATCAACAAACCAATAAGATATATCTTTCAAGCTACTAATATGTATTTAAACTATCATATAAAAGAAAATTAATTAACCTCACAAGTCCAAGAAAAACTCACAAGTTTGAAGACTAGTCCACCACTTGAGATGTTTTTTTGATGAAGCAAATTTTTGACCGAATTTGCTCCTTCCAGGCTTAGCTCTGATACCAAATTTGATGGAGGTGGACGTTCTATCTCTTGGTGAGATTGAGAGAATTTAGATATTGGAGGTGAGGAAAGAAGATATGTTGGATAACTACCAAGCTCTCAAACCACAAGAATAACTAAAATAATTTGTAATTGCCAAAAGATCTCCTTTCATTTTAGCATGGGGGTTGTTTATAGCCATTACAAACATCTTTCAAAAGAAAAAAAATTCAAAACATGGAGGGATATGTGGGTGGCCACATTAATGTGAAGCATTAAGTTGCCTTATTATTTTATACCATACTCATTTCACATGCTATTATTTTATGTGGATTCAACCGCCTCACATGTCTTGTTTTGAATTTTTAAATTCAAAATTTCAAATATAGAGTTTCTAGAAGAAAATTAAAAATTACATAAATAAAAAAAGAGAAAATCATAAAATGGGTCCACTCATTTCACATGATATTATTTTATGTGGATTCAACCGCCTCACATGTCGTGCTTTGAATTTTTAAATTCAAAATTTCAAACATAGAGTTTCTAGAAGAAAATTAAAAATTACATAAATAAAAAAGAGAAAATCATAAAATGGGCTTTAGCAGGCTAATGGGCTAAGCCTTCTTCTTTCTTGAATTTTCTTGAGCTTTAGCTTAAGATCTTATAAATGGACCTTGAGCTTTAATTTCTGGATCCACATGATGTTGTACATCAACTTGATTATGATTTCATTCAGTTGTTTAAAGCATCACTTGGGGATCTCGTCATATTCTATAAGTCAGAATGGTTTGATAAAATGTATTGAGTTATCAATGGCTTATGATTTGAAATAAGTATCATATTCTATTAGTTCATAACATGATGGATCACCCTTGTGCCATAAGCTGGTTTATAAAATTGGGCTTGTGCTTAGGATATTGGCAGATTTGAATTGCGGAATATGATAAAGCAAAGACTATTTATGTGACTCGATGGTGGTCTAGTTTTTGGTCTCGTCCTTTGACTTATTAATGCTAATGCGATATTTTACAAATTGATGAATAACATTCTACGTGAGTTTTTGGGCTCACTTTGTCATTGTATGCTATGATGGCATTGTGATCTATAATAACTTATTGAAGAAGCATTTGCTGTATTTGAAGAAGGTGCTGCATGAGCGCAAACTATATTATATGATGGTTGAATGTGAATTTGTCAATAAAAAGTGAAGTTCATTAACCATGTTGTTATACAAGTATGTTGGGGATGGATCCTAGGCCAAACCATTTTGGAGTGAAATATTTTTTTTAAAAGTGTTTGGACTAAGTTCTTTTCTTGAACTTGCAAACTATTATCACAATTCTTCATAGAATATTCAAGGTAATGGCTCCCCTTGCTGAGATATATTGAAGAAAGATGGATGTGATCTTAAATGAGTTATTTAATGAGGCCTCTTAATAATGTAACCTCTTAATAATCTGTTTTCAGATGCTAGCTTTTAACAAACATTTAGAGGTACTATGTGTTGTTGCCTTTAACAAAGCTGTAGGTGGTCTGTGCTGTAAGAGAGACATGTTGAGAGTCGTAAGCTGTATGCAACTGAACAAAGGTACTGTGTTCATGTGAAATAAATGGTTGTTCTGGTGCATTGCTTAGTAGGTGGTCTCTGGTGTAACAGAGACATGTTGAGAGTCGTAAGCTGTATGCACCTGAACAAAGGTACTTTGTTCATGTGAAATAAATGGTTGTTCTGGTGCATTGCTTAGCATGGGGAGTTTATTTACCAAAAACATAGTTCATCTAGTTCATCTAGTTCATCTAATACATTTTTCAATCTTAGAAACTTGAGTTATGGAGGTCAACCTTAGAATCTAAAGCCTTTTGTTTAAGTTGATCTAAAATTGAATAATGAGTGAATTTTAGGTGAAAATGATCTAGTGGTGGCGTTGTGACATTTGGTGATCAAGTGATTAAAAAGATTGAATGTTTTAGATATCTCAGGTCGATAAATGTTGAAATAGATGGGGATGTTATTATAGTAGAATTCAAGTTGGATGGTTGAAGTGGAGGAATGCATCTAACCCATTGTGTGATAGAAAAGTACCTCTTAGATGTCGTAAGGCTTGCAATGATTTATTGAGCAGAATATTTGCCAATAAAAGAAAAGCATAAAATTAAGTGTTGCAGAGATAAGGATGCTGAGGTGGATGAGTGGCTTTACACTTAGAGATAATATGCGAAACAAATATATACGTGAGAAAGTTTGAGTAGCTATGTGACAGATAAGATTCGAGAGAGTTGCTTTAGATGATTTGGTCACATAAAATGTGGACCATTTGATGACTCAATTAGAAGAGTAGATGTATTAAATTTGAACTATGTTAAGAAAGGTAGAGGTAGACTTAAGATGACTTGGTTACGATGAATTAAATGAGACACTTAATAGGACACAATAGAGAAGATTGATTTATGTAGTTGACCCTACATAGTGGGATAAATGCTTGTTGTTATCGTTGTTGTAGAAGAAATTCTCCTCCTAAGAAAGCAAGGTTGTAGGAGTGCTTGGATGGATATGACTTCTTTTGAGAGTACTATCATGAAAGCACAATTAAATTGCGAATGCTCTATATAGGAATTCTTTGTTATCATTTATGTTGTAATATGACCGAAGGAAAACTTGGACATGCACATTAAGGATAGTGCGAATGAGGATGCGTGTCCTACTCCTATGCTACGAAGCTGATCTTCAAAATGTTGTCAAATACTTTGGTGTATTTTCCAACATTATTAGTGATATAAATGCTCTATTTACTGGTTAGTTCTGAATGATGTTATTTGGATTAGTGAGGTTTGATTCTTTTCTTCTCTATAGAAAATCATCCAATGCATCAACTCACTTCTTAAGGGGTATATAAGACACCATGTCATTATTAACCTACGAAATTGGTTAGACCTCTTACTCTGAGTCCAAGTCTGCTACAACTTCTAACTCCCCTTAAATGTAGCAAGACAATTTGAGCATCCTTTGTTTTGCTAAATATCAACATGCAAGGAATAAAATGATTTATTGATGAAGCATAAGATGGCCTTACAAAAGTATCCCGATGCATGAAGATTTATGCTGATAATGGATAGAGGTCGTTGGAGCTTGATGATAGTAAAAGGGTATTGATGAAAATTGACTTATAAAATTTCGGAGGAGATTTTAAGCAAAGTTGTATATTATGGATTGTTTTAAAAATATGATGGTTTCTTCACAATTGTGAATAAGGTGAGAAATTTTACCTATTATCTACAAACTTACTGAGCGACTCAAGGTACATCCTATATTTTATTTTAACCACTTGAAACAATACCATAAAGATGCACGAGATGCAAGAAGAAAAATCAAGTAAAAGTGGCCATCTTATAACACAAATAATTTCATAAAGAAATGAAAAAGGGTGTTTATGGCATGATCCATATTCAAAAGACGATGCCATTAGCTGGAACAATTGTATATGTTGTCAGCACGTCTTGCATAGGCTAAACTGTGTTTAATTTAAATTATAGAAAAGTTAAGAGTGGTTTTTGTAGTGCTTTGCAGCGATGATTTTCATTAAGGGTTGTTTGGTTGTGGCTGGAAAAGGAATGCATTGCATTCCAAATGTAGGAAAAAAATAAAATGAAATAAAATTTTGGTGTTTAGTTAGCTAAAAAAAATGCAATGTAAAATTCTTATGTATGCATTTTTCAGCCTTTAGTTCAAATCTGGGAAAAAAAGTGATTTCTATTTACACCGGTTGTTAAAAAGTGAGTTGTTGCTGCTAGCTGCCTATTGTCTCCCACTGTTGTCGGTTGCACCTCCCGTTCTCTCACGCCTTTCCGCCATCCATTACCGGTTGTCATCATCGCTATCACTGACGACTACTTTTGAAATTTATATTATTTCAACTTAATTCAAATCAAAAAAAAAAAAAATGATTTGCATCCCTTCAAAACAACAGTAAAGTATTTTAAATACATTAGATGCCTTTTACATTGAATTTCTTTTAAACAAATATTCTCTAAACATAAAACAAAAATGGTGAACCTTTGATGTGGTGACATGAACATATAGAGATGTAGTAGCATTTAGTTGAGTTTTCAAGACAATAGATTTCTAAATTAATCATCAAAATTCTTGTTGCTGGCAGCTGAGTTTGGAAGATTTCCGGTCCATTGTATCCCGGTGTAAAATGCTACAAGCGACTGAAGAAACCTGAAATTGTTCCATTCCTGCTGTGCATACTCTGAGGATTTCATCTTTTGCAAAATTTTCTGATCTAAGTGGAATATGTATATGATTATGATCAAAACTAAAGCTTTATGTATACCTGATATGATATGATGGGAAGTAAAATTCTGTGAGATCCTTCGTCCGCCCAAATGCAGGACATATGCTGATGTTGACGTTATAAAGTAGAGCATTTGCATGCATATCACACAATTTTTATATATTTATATATCTAATATTTACATATTTAATATTATATTGAAAATATCACTATCAATAAATTCTTTTTAAAGTAAAATGTACTTTTTTGAACATAAAAAAATATTATATTTATAAATATTAAAATTTAAATATTGGATATGTAAATGCATATGTAAATCTTGATATGAAGTTTGGTTCGTATTTTTGTACCAATGTTTCTGGTGTTCTCACTCAAGTTTATTCTTATTATTTTGATTATTTCAAATTATTAACTGGTATTTATTTTTAAATTTTTAAAAAAGTTTATCGACAGATAACTCTAAAAGTTTGAGTGTGTAAAATAAATCAGATCACGTATGAATTAAAGTGATATATGTATAATATATTGACTAAATATTTTTGTAAATAAAATTGTTTAGAGGGTTTTTTTTTGTGGATAATGCTCTCTATAGTTTGGTTATTTTCTCGCTAAAGAATAATAATTTTAAGAGTTTGATAGATTTGTGCTAACTGTTTATCCTATTTTATAAGGTACAATTATATGTTGACTGCCGCTATTTTATTTGTTCAATTTTTGTGGAACGGTAGCTGTTTGGATTTTTTGGGAAATCATTGGTGTTATGCTAACCATGAGTAATATCAGGATTGATTAATTAGTTATGTCAATTTTTAAAGAGAGGATTAATTATATATATTATTTAGATTGACTAAATTCATTTTGTATAAAATTATAAAAAAAATTTCTTTTAAAAAAATTTCATTTCAAAAGGTTGATGCTAGTTTATTAATCAATTTTTTTTAGTAACAATGTCTTTAACAAAGTTATATTTATGTTTTTTATTTGTTTTCCATAAAGATGACTTTTGATGAAGCAAAGTATTTATAAATATATTATATGTTGTCATTCGAACATCTTATTTCTAAGATGGAGATTTATGATGTTTTGAGATAATTTTTTGACAATTTTATTTTTTAAAAAGCAGTTAAAAATTAAAGTAATTGTATTTAGTAATTAGTTTTTTGGCTCATTTTAAGTAAGTTTTATGGATGAAAAATTATTTTTGAGAGTAAGAATTAGATTATGATGGTTGTCATAAAGTTGTTATTTGAATTTTTTTTTAAAAAAAAATTTATAATATATATAATAATTTTTCAAAAAAAATTATTATTTTTACGGTAGTTTTAAAATTTATTTTTAAAAAAGTTATAGCTTCCCTAAATATACTCTTAAGTATCAACCAATACACCATTAAGCGGTCACAAATACATGTATTTTAATTGTCACTATTGAATGAGAGAAATATTCTACGCATAAATGTATTATTTTATTTACTTACTAATTAAAGCAATTATAAAACATTCCTTTGTAAGGAGGCCATGGAGGAGCAAATCAAGTTAAAATGAAGAAATTTGGGGTGTTAAATAACCTATTTAAGTCAGTTTATGCTTTTAAATAACTTAGGGGTGTGAAGGCCATTTAAAAATAATTTGAGCTTAGGGCAGCATAGATTTAACATAGATATTAATGGATCACTCTTTTAAAAATCATTTAAACACCCGTTTATAATATAATATATCTCCACAATAAATATTAATATAAAAATACATTCAATTATTTTATAATCTTATTAAAATCAATCCCAATTTATTAAGACAAATATGAAATGAGTGTCGAGCTAAAAAAAATTATTTTGAATATATGATTTTTCAATTAAATTCTTGTTAACTTAAAACTAATTATATTATTATAATTAAATGATATTAGAATATTTGGTTTATCGAACAAGAGAAATACGGTATGGAATCAGGGGCTGAACCAACATCAATTTTCAGAATAGACAAATTTATATGTTAGGATAAAAATAAATGTTAAAAACAAATTTTAGAATAATTTGATACCTTATATAAGAGAAATTATCAAGTTCAGGAGAGGGTAATTGCCCACCCTCAACTGTGTCTGGATCTGGCCCTGTATAAAATTAAATTATATCTGAAAAAAAAAAAACTTGATTTCTGAGATAAATGAGTTATATCAAATTTTATAAATGATATGAGTTAATGGGCCAAGCAACTCATTAAAATTTACTTAATTAAGCACATATATATTAAGCTAACTCTTTAAGACTTTTAAAGGACTAACTCATGTACTTATGGTTAACTCAATCTACTTAACCGTCCTAATGCAAAGGCATGCTTATTAGGCTAAGGTAATTTGCATGAAGGCTAGGATTCATATGACTATATTGATTTGCATTGGAAAAAAAAATTAAAATTATAGAATTTATTATTTGATTGATGTAGTATTCTGAGGCAATATTGATTAAGAGCTTCTTAAATAATCTCAAATATTTAACAAATTCAATATCATTATAACAAATGAATATAAATATTACATAGATGTGGTGTTTTAGTAGTTGGGTTGAGTTCTCCTCGCTGTCCAACACTTCTTTCTCTTTAAAAATTGTATATAATTATTCTTTTTCAAAAAAAAAAAAATCACAAATTAAAATTAAATCATTATTTGTTAAGAAATTGATTTAATTAATCTCCAACTTTTAACTTTAATATTATACAGATAGTAAGAATATTAAATACATTTGATTTTGATGATCTTCAAATCTAAATTACCTTTAAATTATTATTTTTATAATTATGTTCAATCGACTACTATCATATGATTTTATAATTATCTTTAAATTATCTTTAATAACAAATTCAATATTTGTGATATGTTCCCATTAGCAAAACTATATAGATTATTGCTTGTTTCACATAATAACATGTTTTGGAATCCCTTTGATTTAATGTATTTGGATATATGAGGATTTTATTTGATTATTGCATATATATATATATATATATATATATAGTAAAACTTATCTAAAGTGATATTTAATAATAGGATATTACTTTGATTCACTTTAGAAAATCTGATAAGTCATAATAATCATTTAGAGTTGTGTTTATCACTTTAAAAGATCACTTTAGACAAATTTTAATATATATATATATATATATATATATATATATATATATATATATATATATATATATATATATATATATGGCTAATATTTACTCAGAAATAAACATGACATCACTAGCATGATTCTGATTTTTTAAATTGATTCATACATAATTTATTTCAAATATAAAATTTTTTTTATTATGATAATATTACAATATTAAAATTTATTGAATCTCATATAATAATCAATTGTTCATTATTGACACATTACGAGATTCATCTATGATGACAAAAAATAATAATTATCAATATCAATTGCGATGAAAAGTAAAGTCTCAATTATAACTACTGCACAATATTTTTTTTTTAAATTTTTTTTGTTGAAGTTAACTTCAATTTTTACATGCATTTGCAAATGTTGTTTTTATAATTTCTTCATTATGATCAACTAAATAATGAAATGACACTATATAATTTTTTTTAATTACTCACTTCAAAATACTCATTGTGAGCATGTAATGATAATACTTATCATAAAAATTCAAACATAACCAATGGTTGCAATCAACATAATATGACATTCTTTTTTATTTTCACTTCAAACTAAATAATGACAAGATTTTATTTTTGAGGCTTCATAAAATACTCATATGTTTTCTTGGCTTACTATGAACACTATTATGTTGTTAAATATGTGCTTTAATTTTTTATATTTCACTTTTAGATCATTCAACAACAAATGAGTCTGTATTGTCTTGATTTGTGACAGTTTGAACTTGAGGCTTGAGATATAGTAGTAGTGATAAAATGCAGCATCTTTCTACATGCTATAATCAAATTACTTTTGAATATTTTTCAAATAATTATGAATTAAATCTTCGTATAACATTATCTATTTATTTGATTGAGAGAATTATGATTTCTTATCTGATAAGATCCCATCAATAAATATGCAATTTCAGCTCTTTTATTTAATTAACATCATACCTCTAAATTGAAGATTGAAGTCCATTATCAATTAAAAGATTATCAATATTAATTTCTTCTTAGCTCCTTTTCTAAAAAAAAATCATCCATTATTATATAAGCAAAAAGCTTCATAACATAAACATTGAATTAGGTTACTCTAAATTAAAGATGTAATCGAGTCGAGTCGAGTCGAGCTTTTACTTAATTAAGCTAAGTTTGTTTAATTTAACTAGAGCTTGAGCACAATTCAAGCTTGTTTACTTAGCTTGAGCTCGTAGATAAAATTGAAGCTCGAACTGTTTGCAGGCTCGAGCTCGATTGTAAAAAGCTCGAGCTCGATTTTGAAGCTCGAGTATAAGAGTCATATTTTTTTTATTTTTTTTTGCATATATTGTTAATTATATATATTTAAAAACTAATTTTATGTCATTGCTAGGGGCTGTAGTAGGGGTCAATGGACTGCATAAATCTTAGAATATGCAAACTAACATTGTGGCATAGGGGGTCAATGGACAGCATTGTACTCACATTTCTATAATTAAAAACTAATTCTATTATTACATTTGCAGATAGAATATACACAACATAAATTTAAATATAATGTTAAACATGTTACATGTCATTGCATGTTTGCAATTACTTTTATTTGTATATAGCATATCATTTTCTTGATCATCGCATATAAACAATTAAATATAGATTAATATTACACATAAAATAAGAAAAATATCAATTTTTACTTGATCAATATAGTATTACAGAAATCATAGCACGATAAACACCTCATATAAATTTACTTTGATAGTATCATACAACCTTCTAATTTCAATGTAACTGCCTTCTAGTATTACACAGAAAATAAGAAAAGTTGCAATTTGTAGTTGAATAGTAGATCAATACAAGATAATAAATTGAAATTCTAGCAATACTTTGTTTTATACAGAAAATAAGCAAACAAAAAAAATTAATTTTCAACGGAAAGAGTGATAGATCTGATAAGAACTGCAATATCCAAAGTCATTTCCTTCTTGAAGCATCCTCAGGATCTCATCTAGTACAACCCAAGGCTGAGCTTAAGGCCTAAACAATCACAATAACATGAGTTTTTAGAGCAGTAAATTCATACCATAAAATTTACAAGTAAAGAGCAAAGTAAGTAAAGTTATAGAAAATTCTCAGGCCCAGGCTTAGCCAACCCAAAATTATCTCAAGGATCAATAAAATATGTGAGCATCAAAATTCAATAGAAGTGTTACAATCACATATAGTGCTACCAGCCAAAGAGAGAAGGGAGAAAACATCAAAGCAATCACAGCCAACTTACCTTGACTCCTCGAATAAGGCATTCATCCAAAGAATAATTGTCTGCAAAGCTTCTATTCCTGCCACCAAAATATAATATAAACAACCGGCAATAAAGCCAAGTAGCCAAATATGACCTAGCAACTAAAGGCCCAAATACAACTATCCCTCCTCAAGCAACAACAACCGGGAAAGTAACCAAAACCAGGCTAGAACAGCAACCAAAGCAAAAAAAAAAAGACATAAAAGACAGCAGCCAAACATAAATGAGGGAGAACCAGAGAAATATAAAAGGCCTAAAAGGCCTAAGAAAAATATGGACTACACCAGCAAGATGGAACAATAGCACTGCTGCAGCCAACCCAACTCCACCAACAAGCTAATTCTTAAATAGTAAATATAGCAGGAGTGATAATAGACTGCACCAAGCCACCGACCAATTATTTTAGAGAGTTATAGTATAAAGCCACACAACCAATGAACCAACCAAAAACCAATATAGAAGGGTTCACCTAGCCAACCCAAAGTCACCTCAATGAGCAAGTAAAGAGCAAAGAAATAAAAATTTCAGAAAAGGCTCAGGCTCAGCCAACCCAAAGTCATCTCAAGGAGCAAGTAAAGAGCAATGAAATAAAAGTTTAGAAAAGGCTCAAGCTCAGCCAACCCAAAGTCATCTCAAGGAGCAACAAAATATGTGAGCATCCAAACTTCAATAGAAGGGTTCACCTAGCCAACCAAAGGACAAAACAGATAAATCCTCCTCCAACAACAATTAGGAAAGCAAATAGTTACATGATCGATAGACTCTCTTCCATCAACAATCAGGAAAACTAACATAGGCACCTAGCCAACCAAATTGCCAAGAACACATCATATACAGCTGGCCAACAAAACTACCCAACCAACCAACAGAATAATAGACAGTCTCTCCTCCAAAAGTAATCAAGAAAGCTTTAATTCCAATAGGAGAAGCAACCAAGTTACCTCCACAAAGTAGAAAACATCAATGCACCACACCAGAATTGCAACAACAAAAAATACTCACAATTCACATAACCAACTAAGTTCAATTGAAGGGTTACAATCACATATAGTGCTACCAGCATGAGATATGAGGGTAGAAAACATCAAAGCCATCATCGCCAACTTACCTCGGGTCCTCGAATAAGTTATTAAGTCAAATAACAATTGTCTACAAAGCTCTAATTCCTGCCACCATAAATTATATTAACAGTTGGCAAACAAAACCACATAGCCAACCAAAGGCCCAAATATCATAAACCCTCTTCCAACAATAATTAAGAATGTAAGTAGAACCAGGCCAGAACAACAACCATAGAAATAAGCAAAGAAGCTAGTAGTGAAAGAAAAGAAGAAAATAGCAAAAGAAGAAAACACCAAAATAGAACCACACTACAACAAGTGTTATATTAGCAGTTGACAACAAAACCATATAGCCAACCAAAGGCCCAAATATCATAAACCCTCTTCCAACAACAATCAAGAATGTAAGTAGAACCAGGACGGAATAGCAACCACAAAAAAAAGGGTAAAGAAGATAGTAGTCAAAGAAAAGAGGAAAACAAAATAAGAAAAAAATACCAAAATAGAACCACGCTACAACAACAAAATATAAAACCAAAATGGATGCCAACAAAGCTAATCCAAACTTCCCAAAAAAAAAAGGAAAACACCAAAAGAGAAGGTTTCAATGTAAAGTTTCTTTGAATAAAATAAATCAATAAATAACTCATATTCTTCTTTCAATAGTCCTTCAAGTGATAGGAAGAGGAATCTCCATCTCTTCATCCTCTTCTTCTTCCTACAAATAAAAATAATAATATTACATGATAAAATTTAGTTAAATGGTAGAAGTAAAAATAAATAAATATGTATATAAAAATCATTATATTTACTCTATCCTTCAAGCCATAATGACAACGAACCCAATTTGAACCACATATGAGTGCTTGAACAATTTCCACACCAAGTTTAGATCGATAGGTATCAACAATTCTTTCACCAACACTAAATATTGATTCTGATACAATGGTTATCGATCAACAACCATCCTAGATAGTATACGATACTTTGTCTGATTGCTTTTCCACCATCTAATGACATCAAAACTTTCGCCTTCAGCACAAATCTCTAAACCATAATCTAAGTATTTATCCAAATTAGATTTTGTTGGTCTTTTACTTGCTTTTGCTGTAACATATGTAGTAAAATTATGTCATCAACTAAATTTTTTTCTATCAATTGCTTGATTAGCCAAATTAACATAATCTCTACTAATCCTTCCATACATCCCAACCCCCAAGTTTTCACTATCACCTTTAAGTTCAGAACAAACTGTATATTCTTCAAATAATTCATACAAATGTACTACGTATAAATGCCACATTTCTCATGCATTCATCTCCTACATAAATCTTAGAATATGAAAACTCAATCACCATGCATTTCATTCTTGGATCTATAATAGCACCAAAGGCCATAAGTAGGTTACATTCATCATAGTATTTGTCAAACTTTTCTTTCATTTTTTTAGTTATTTCCATAATGAAAAAAATCAGTTGAAAGTGGACCCTCATCTAAAACTTTTTTAATAGTGTAGATTTGAGAGAGGAATAAATTGTTGTAGGGTACTCAATGCTAGAAATGATATTAGTAGCTTCATTTAAAAAGCCCAATACATCACAAACTTTTTTTAATTTTCTCTCATTCTTCATATGTACGATAATTGATATATGCAACTTCTCTTTCACCATAAGAAAAGAAAGCTTCTTTTAATTTCAATGCAACTATCAACATATAATAAGTAGAGTTCCAACGAGTCGGACAATCCATCACAAGTTTTCTAGAAGGTAATTGTAATTGTTGCACAATATCAATAAATTTTAGTAATCTTTCTTCTGATGTATTAATAAAATTAACTGAATATCTGATTTTATCAACAACATATTCAATGTTTTTTTTCCTATCTTTAACCATTAAATTTAGAATATGAGTACTACAACGTACATGAAACAATCTCCCACCAAAAAATAAATTTTTTTTATTCTAAAGCTATCCTTCAGTAACTTAATGGCCCTGATATGGTAAAAACTTTATTTTCAAGACCCCAATTGGAAAGTGTCTTATAGAATGTATCTGCAATTTCAATTGCAGTGTGTGGATGAGCTAAATGCAAAAATTTAAAACATATTTTTGTAACCTTCAACAAGTATCAATATAATGTGATGTCACAACCATGTAAGATATCCTCTAATTTTTTGACTTCCATATGTCTGTGGTAAAGTTGATTCTATTTATATTTTTCAATGAGTTTCTAAGCTTTTTTTTTCCTATTTTTCATAAACCAAAATAACATTATTTCATGTTGTAGCTCTAGAATACCTCGTGGAATAAGGAGACATTGATTTTAAAATAAGATTAAACACGCATTCTTCAATAATTGAAAAAGGCTTCTCATTGATCAAAATATAATGTGCAATCATCTCTCTAACTTTCTCATGATCATATCTTAATGTAGTTAAAGCAGCACCATCTTCAATTGTTTGGGGCCTTCCACATTTATTATCAGTTGGCTGAAAAGGTAATAATTTTTATTTCTTTAAAGTACGAATTTTAGCAACACAATGCTCTAGATGTCTTTTAAATTGGGTGGTAGCACCTGTATTTCCTAGAGCAAGCTTTTTTTTTTTTTTTTTGCAATGCATACATTCCCCCTTCCTCTAACCATCTAAAAGAATTACTTCTTTGAACTCTTCCCAAATCTTTGATGTCTTCTTTCTTTTCTTTCTTCCTAATATATTTTTATTTTCATTTTCAACATCAATCTCTTCATTATGATTATAAACATTCTCCCCATCGCCTCATTCTTATTATCATTATCATCATCACAATGCTCATTTGCAACCTCAAAGTCAATAATACTAATAAGATTTTGTTGGTCATCCAAATGAAATTGAGTATGCTCCTCAAAATTTTTATTCCCAACATCAGTAGAATCATTAACATTAATTTCAATAACTCTTTTCATTGAAATCTAAATATTTCATAAAAGTAAAATAAAATTAGCATCTGCCCTAACAATAAATATTTAGGAAACCAAGATAAGAAAAATATAATCACACAAAAAATTATAGTTATAACATAAAAATCTTTAATAAATCACATACCCTTCAATAAATGATTGAAAATTATGCTCTCTTGAATCAATGAAAGCCAATATGAATGAAATATAACCATAAAAATATCAAGTATAATCATGCTTGAATTCTCATACCTTCACCAACAAACCACAAGAATTTTGTATAAGAAAAATTGGAAACACAATAAGAGTGTAAAACATATTTGTAAATCCCAAACCCAAAATTTCACATCAAAAGAGCAACAGTCTTTACATATTAATACTTATTATTCCACTTTTTTCAAGGACATTCAAAACATTCTAAATGCACGATACATATGGTTACCGTAAACAATACATCAAATTCCATTGGAAAAGAAAGAATAATTTGCTTAAGACATGTATAGGCTTAAGTTCAAAAAATTTTGTGCATGAAAAATAATTCATGAAAAATTAATCATAAATAAAGGAAGCATCACTCAAAGTTTTAGTTTGACACTTTGACTATAACATTAACACATTTTCATTAGTCGATTGAATAGGCCATATGCTAAATAGGAGAATTAAAAAAGTTACAAGTTTACTTTTAAGAAGAGAGTGAAAAAAATTAAAAATTTGTGGTCTTGCTTTGGCTAACTTGAAATCCTAAAGGACAAATTAAATAAGCTAATATGCTAGTGTTGCTTTGAAATCCTTAAGAGCTAAGCTCATTAAAAGGGGTCAAGGCATAACAACCCTAAACATAATGCAATCCCTTCACATCTTCATACATTACACAATCCCTTAACATCTTCATACATCACACAACAATCAGCAGTGAGCCAATGCTTAATATAGCAGTAACATAATTAATAGCAATAAAAAAAACCTATTCAAGAAGATAGGTTAAGTGACTAAATTCAACAATGTTAAGTGTCAATGCCCATTAGGGATGTAATTAAAGCAATAGCTCAATATCACATTATCACCATTAAAGCAATAGCTCAATATCAATTTTTTTTATATATATAATTTAAGCCTTAAAGTAACTATTATTAAAAATTATTAATGATGTGCTTTTAACCCTATCCAAATGTGAAAAGTGAAAGAAGTCCATCACCTCCTATGAATTTATATAGAGTCTATTTAAGATAGTTATAGTGATATGATGATATAATGATAGAGCTTCTATGAAAGAAATTGATGTCCAGTGGATATTATAAATTTTTTATTTAAAAAAATCAAACTAATTTTTTGACAGCCATCGTAATTTATCAAATCAAATTAGAAAACATAGGTTCACCTAGGTCCTCTAAAATATTGTCAAAACATAATTTTTAAATAATGTTGTATGATGTGCTTCAATATCACATTATCACCATTATATTACCTCATATTTGATAAAAGGGGGATTTACATACAAACCATATAATTTTTATATTTTTATATATCTAATATTTAAATTTTAATATCATATTAAATATATATATATATATATATATATATATATATATATAACTTTAATATTTGAAAAATATTAATATATATCTAATTTATAATATCTCAATTTTCAATTACATATTAAAAGTATCATTATCACTTATTTTTTAAAAATATTATATAATTAAATATTTAATTTTAAATATTAAATATATAAATATATAAAATATATTATATATATATATATATATATATATATATATATATATATATATATATATATATATATATCTTCTTTGATAAAATTCATCAAGTAAATTTAAAAAATATGTTAAATTTATATTATAAACGTGAATTTCTTTGGAGCCTATCATTTCTCCTTATTTTACGCGGGACTGGTCCTAACCAATGCGGCGCTGCCCTTACGTTCGCACGTGTCAATTACAACTGGCACCTGGCTGGCGTCTCGGATTTCGTGCGGCCAAGAGCGATTCTGAGAATTCTAGGATTTTGACACGTCATTCTTTTTTAATCTAGAGGATGACGCAGCAGTAACTCAACTTTATTGCGTGGAGGGAATATTTACACGTGGCGCTGAGTTTGCATGAGATATTTGGAGCCAGCTAAGCAATCGTCCCTTGCATTGATATAATCCTGGCTTGTCCATATATGCTCCAAAACTTAAAAGGCTTGCGTAATTTTTAAATATCTGAAGGTTTTTTTAAAAAAAAGATTAATAAAAGAGTATGAATTTAAATATTAGCAAGTTTGGCTCCACTCAAAATTAATTCAAAATTATATTAATTTTTATTGAGCCAATTTGACTTTAAAATAACTCAAAATTAGATCTGCTCAAAATAATATATATATATATATATATATATATATATATATATATATATATATATATATATATATATATATATATATATATTGACATAAAAATGGACTTGTATGAGTAACATAACAATACTAACTGAGATAAAAATTTGATTTTTATGAATACACTTGAAATGTTATGGGATTCAACTATTGGATCAAAATGTTATGACTTATGAGTACATTTGAAATAAATATATATATAATTGAGATAAAGAATTGATTTTTATGAGCTAAATAACTTCAATGTTTTGAAATTGGACATTGAATAAACAAAAAAAAGATTTAAAATTTAGAAGTTTGATTAAATGATATGATAAATATTAAAATATTAAAACTATTTTAATATTATTTAAATTATATAATAAAAACTTAAAATAAAATTTTAATTAATTATATATATACTATTCTAATATAAATTTGATGTGATTTTAATTATTTTATTTATTTATAATCTAAATCTTTTATTTTTAACCATCATATTAAAATC
The DNA here is from genome assembly GCA_021442155.1 of Cymbidium sinense. Taxonomy (NCBI): domain Eukaryota; kingdom Viridiplantae; phylum Streptophyta; class Magnoliopsida; order Asparagales; family Orchidaceae; genus Cymbidium; species Cymbidium sinense. The sequence goes on from CM038219.1 coordinate 120,075,940, forward strand.
AAAGAAAATTTTTTATTAATATTAGAATCAAGTGATTTATTAAAAAATAATATGGTTAACCAATTTAGTTATCAATTATAGTTAGTTCTATGTAATAATAAATTAGGCATTAATTAAACAAATTGGAGGATTAATTCATGATAGAATTAGTTAGACCAATTGATTTGATGTGATTTTTAAAATAATAAATATATAAGAATATCAAATCTATTTTTCTTGCATATTAAACGATAATAATATAAATTAAGAAAATAATGCTAATCAATCTCATGTCATTAACCTAACTTAGCATAAAACCGAACAAACATGATGCAGATGAGTATTACTAATATATAATAAATACTAATTATGCGATGGGCTAATATTATTTGTTTTTTAATATAAAGTTTTAAGTTTAATAAATAAAAAAATCGGAAAAAATTTACTTCTAAACATATATAAAATTACCTTTGATTATTCACAAATGTACATTCTTCTATTTCCGAAGTCAATTTCATGTACATCTTATTGCACATATTGCACATAACAAAAAAAAAAAAAAAAAACCTACCCTTGCACGTGCGGTCACCCACGTGACACTGTATCCCACAGCTCGCCACACCGCCGCCGGGCAAACCCGATCCTTCCCATCTCCAAATCATAAACAACTTCTATCCCCTGCTGCTGGAAATTTCCCAGTGTCCCGGCTGGCTCGCCTCCGTCGCTTCCGTCTTCTTCCTCCCCCTCCGCTTCATCATCACCACCGATCACCATTAAGCATCCCACATGCTCCCCTCGCTCTCAAACCCCAAAAAGAAGTTCCTCGTCGGCAGCCACAAGGTTGCGTTTCCAGCGAAGTGGAGTCCCATTGCCGGCACTCGTCGGCTGTCGTTCCTTTCCTTTCCATACCCATAACAAGGCCCGAGCCCCGTCTGCTCCTCTGCGCCGGGGGATCGGGTGAAGCCGCGCCTCCCCATCTGCCGCTGGAACTCTGCAACTAACTGGCGGTGCGTCTCAGCGGGAAGCATCGTGAACGTGGTGCCAGAGTCCACCACCATGCCTCTAGAAACAAGTTGAGAACTTGCCGGAATGTTTACCAGGCCGACGGAGATGGAAAGGAGCGAAATAGAGTAGAAAAAAGGGTTTTTGTGGATGTGAAGCAGAGGTGTGTAGGTGAATGAAATGGTGGAGGAGCGGCCAAGGATGAGAGGGCTGGGGCGGAGGAGGCGATGGGGGAGGAAGGAGTGGTAGATTAGGCAGTAGGAGAAGCGGGAGGCGAGGAAAGGTAAGTGCTTGGCGAGCTGAGATGGGAGGGAGTGAGCCAAGGACGCCAAGGGTTCAGGAGGCAGGAACAGGAGAGAAGTGAGAGAGACAGAGAGGAAATGAGGGAGAGATGGCCGCGGCGGAGAGAGGCGAGGAGGCTATCAACGCATAGAGAGGAGTGGGCAGGAGTGAGGAACAAGACGAGGTTCAATAGTCGAGGACAGAGCAGCAAGGTCAGATGGGAGAGAGGAGCGGCAGACAGAGGAGGAACATAGGTGGGAGGAGGAGGGAGGAAGAGTGGGAGCAAAGCTGTTTTCAGAGACGTGAAGAGAACCATAGAGATCACTGCCGGTGTCAGGCAGAGAGATGGGTGGATGAATAGAGAGGAGAAGCAGTCTCAGCAGCTAGAGCAGGCCTTCTCCAGCGAATGGAAGCCACCTGAGGAGGGAGGAGAGGATTTAGAGTTCATTGGGAGGGAAAAGAGGAGGAGAGAGAAAGTGAGAGGGAGTGGGTGAGAGGGAGCAGGAGAGATTTGTCTGGGGAAGATGAAACGGAGCTTATAAATTGAAATTGGAAGAGGCAGAGCAGAAAAAGGAGAACTGAGTAGGAGAATTCCATTTTTGGGTTGAAGGTAAGAATGTAGGAATGAGGAGAAGAAAAGAGTTTGCAGCGAGGTTTATGAAGGGGTTTCGGAAAGGGAGGCGGTGAGGAAGAAACTCATGTTTGGTCCATTGGTTTGGATTTATCCGAGCTTTCAATCATTTGATTTGATGGAGAATTTGAATGAGAAATGACTCTACATTAATCGTGTAAATGAGTCCATTTAAATTTGAGCTTGATAAAGGAATATTATTGGATAAACTATAAGTAAATTTTAAGTGATTTTGAGTTTTGATAGGGCTGCAAACGAAACGAACCGAACAAAGATTGCTCAAGTTCAAGCTCGGGAAGATTCGAGCTCGAGAGGCATTCAGCAGATGGTTTCTAGCTTGAGCTCGTTTAGGGTTGAAGGACCTTAACGCAGCCTAATCGAGAATCGGATTATCGAGTCAATCGACATTAGAGCCTAATCAGCCTTTTATACGATTGTATGAAGAATCGGCCTTAAAGCCATTATCGAAAATCGGCATTGATTGTTTGGCAAGCCTTAATCGAAATCGAGCCTTAATCATTATCTTTGATGGAAATTTTAATGATGACTTAACATAACGAACTAATAAATTGTTCGTCCATTTAAATAGTATTCAAGCTCGTCGATTAATTAAATGAACGAACATATTCTAATCGGAGTATAGCTTGTTGAGTGTTTACACTAAGTTTTGATATATTTTTTTATCATTTCTGGCTCTTATATATTGATATGATTTTTATATATTAATATGTTGGCTAAATTTTATAATTAAGTTTAATTAAAACTTTAATTAGGTAATTAAATATTAATAAAAAATTTAAAAATAAGTCTAGTCATTTGTTGAACGGAAGATTGGCGACTCATTCGATGTCGGAATCAAGCGAGCTTAGTATCGTTGTAAAAGTAACGAAATTCTCCATAACTTTTATGTTGACAAAAAATCTAAGATTCTAGTAGCAGTAAACGCCGAAAAAATCATGCGGAGTTGAAAGTTTTGGCATACAGATTTTGATCGTATTGACTCATCGGTCGAATCGAGCTTGGTATTATTGGAAACATAACGAAATTTCCCATGAATTTTCAGTTAACAAAAATCTACGATTTCAACTCGACATGCCTTGTAAATGCTCGTAAAAATTATGGTGTAGAGTTGAAAGTATTGGCATAACCGATATTTTGCCCATATCGGACTCATCCGGTGTCAGAATCAAGTGAGCTTAGTATCATTGGAAACGTAAAAAATTTCTCCTCGACTTTTATGTTGATAAAATCTATGATTCTAGCCCGGTATGATGCAGTTTTTGCAAACACTCGTAAAAATCATGGTGCGGAGTTGAAAATATTGGCATAGCTGCAGTATTTTGACCGTATCGTACTCATCCGATATAGGAATCAAGCGAGCTTGGTATCTTTGAAAACGTATTGAAATTTCTCATGACTTTCATGTTGACCAAAAACTATGATTGCATCCCGGTACCTTGCAGCTTTTTCAAAAGCTCGCAAAAACTACGATGCGGAGTTGAAAGTATTGGCACAACTGCAATATTTTACTCGTATTAGACTCATCGGGTGTCAAATTCGAGCAAACTTAGTATTATTGAAAATGTAACAAAATTCTCCACAACTTTTATGTTGATAAAAATTGCGATTCCTGCCCGATACATCACAGTTTTTGCAAACGCTCGTAAAAACAACAATGCGGAGTTGAAAGTATTGGCACAGCCGCAACATTTTATTCGTATCGGACTCATATGGTGTTAAAATCGAGCGAGCTTGATATCTTTAAAAATGCAACAAAATTCTCCATGACTTTTATGTTGACCAAAAATTGCGATTCCAGCTCAGTACGCCGCAGTTTTGGCAAACACTTGCAAAAACCACGGTGGAGAGTTGAAAGTATTGGCACAACTGCAGTATTTTGCTAGTATCGGACTCATCCAGTGTTGAAATCGAGCAAGAATAGTATCGTTGGAAATGTAACAAAATTCCTCACGATTCAAGCCCGATATGATGCGCTTTTGTAAATACTTGCAAAAATCACGATGCGGAGTTGAAACTATTGGCACAACCGTAATATTTTGCCCGTATCGTATTCATCCAGTGCCGGAATCGAGCGAGCCTGATATTGTCAGAAATGTAACAAAAATTTTCACGTCTTTCATGTTAATAAAAATTTGCGATTCCAACCCGATACGCCGTTGTTTTTGCAAACGGTAGCAAAAACCAATGTGCGGAATTGAAAGTTTTGGCACAACCGTAGTATTTTGCTTGTATCGTACTCATCCGATATTGAAATCAAGCGATCTTAGTATCTTTGGCTCAGTTCATGATAGGCAATTGACAAGCACAATATATGGTACATTGAATACATTATAATTGCAAAATCACATATTAGCTATGTAAATATGTCTACCATGTGAAGTTAAGAAACTTGTGGAAAATAAACGATTTCTGTGTATAGGCTACAAACACATTAAAATTAATATAAATCATGGCATGTCAAACAAAAAATAATTTATTACAAAGTAGAAATGTCAAAATATATTATCATAACATGTCATAGTACAAATTACAAATGTGAAAAATAAAAAATACAACAGTTATGCACAAAATAGAAATATAAAAATCTATCGATGATGATATTTACGTGGTGGAATTGCGTCACTTCTTGGAGTATACTAGATCGGTGGTCGTCGAGGACGATCTCTCATATGATGATGTTGCTGTTGTGCTTCCTTCTCAGCTTATTTAGTGGTTTGTTATGCATCATCAAGGAGTGTAACCTCGGGTATCTATTGTATGACATGATTGAAATGGACTTAATATGACTTCCTAATACGAGTATGGAGTTGGACTGACAAATGTGTACCTGTGCGGACCTATATCTGGAATGGATGTTGGACCTACATCTAGTCTTGTGGTATCTGGCTGACTAGCTGAAGGTGCACCAGAAGAATTACTTGCATCATCTATACCCATGTATCTGTTATCTAAAATGTGCTTTTTTTTACAGCTCCTAACATAACTCATCGTACATGTTGATTAAATGCTGAAACTCTGTGTCTTAATCATTCAGTATAGGTGAATAATTTGGCTAAATTTTTATTGAACTTACCATAAGTTGTTCTCCACGTGCTCGGGAGTAATAACTGGTAGGAGGAATGGTCAAAGCATTCAACATATACAATAAAGCCTAGGACCAATATCACCTCATATACTAACTGATAGCTAGATCAATATTTTGTGTAATATCATTTACTGCGACAATCATATCATGTATGTTCCCCCACTGTAAGATATATATTTGATGGTACTCCAGTCAATCCACGCCCTCCTTCCCTCGAACATCCACTCCCTTGAAGATAGGATCAATAGGCGTCACATTAACTTTAGGAGGTAAACCAAAATATCTCAGTACACGATCCGGAAGATACCACTCAACTCTTTTTAACTGATTATAAGTACTATAAGCAGCCAAATCTCATGTCTAGCTAAATATATATTAGTAACTCATATGCATATCTGCTATCCATATGGCTCCCATATCACCTAATAATTTAAGAATAAATTTATGATATGTAGTAACTATTTAAGTAATCTTATAAACAAAATATACACAGAGCATACCTAGCTCTATAACAACCCATCGAGCTCATCTCTATAGATTCTAACATGAGCTAGTGTCACCTCTCGTACTCACCCTTCATTTCCACCTACAGCTAACACTCAGCCCATCTAACTCTGTTGGAAAAGATACATATAGTGTAGGCCGACCAACGTGTATATGCTCCCAGGACCAAACATGTAATAACTGTAAACACTCTGCCATGTTGGTCCGCTTAAGCTTGGCAAACTCATGCAGCTGTCTGTATAGATGTGATAATATAGCTCATCCCAATGAATATCTGTTGAATGAGTCAATATCCTCTAATAGTGGTAGGAACTATAGATGAACTTCGGATCTAGATGTATCTAGTAGAAGAAAACACCTAATAAAAAATAGAATATAGACTCTGAGGTGTATGACAAACTCAACATCTAGTAGATCTATGTAGGACTCTCTACAAAATGTCCAACATAGCCACTATAAATATAAGCATGTGCTTGAGCTTGCCTCATACAAAATGTCAAGGAAACTTGTGGTTGTACTAGATCATGATATATGACACCATGCTCTTGATGCTTGCCTATGAGCTCATCGCAATAATCTGACTATGAGGCCCATCTCCTATCGTCCCCTATTATTGTAGGTCTCATAATGAGAGGTCCGTCAATCCGAACACCTAGGATCGTGGACATATCCTGAAGAGTAACTGTCATCTCACAACCAAATTGAATGTATTCGTTTGTGGTGACCAGCCTCAACCAAAATAAATAGGTGGTGATCTAGCCTGATGTACTTGAGTTGTGACATGCAATTTAACTCAACATCACACAATCCAGCCATGAACCTGGGGCAGTTCACTAGCCATTATTTGAATATCAAAATGTGCGATGTTGACTCAAGAACTATAGCGTAAGAAATGAAATAGACAATCATTAGAATTTTTCATATGTATTGAATAAGATATAAAAATAGTAAATTATATCAGATCTAGATGTGCAGCTCTGTGTCTACCACGTAAGGAGGTAATGCTGGGGTGAACCTCAATTGCTGCAGGCCTGTAGTCCACTGGATCCTCCTCTAGTCTCTGCCTATGCCGACGTCTACTTGCTCCTGCTTCTTTAGTAGTCATTTTACATGTGTGGAACATTTATTTAAACAATACTAATAACATTAAATTAGGCATCTCAAAGGTAATAAATAATTTACATATTGACAGAGCAGTTGGTATACAAATTAAAATAAAAAGAGTTACAACAGATAACATTCGTGAATATTCTACATCTACCAAAATAAAGAAGCACAATTAAAATTCAAATAAAATAAAATTATAGAACAGTTGATATAAAAATACGAAATAAGAGAAAACTACAGTTGAGAAAACAGAAGTAGTAGCTAACTACATCATAACTATATTTACCACAACAAAGAAGCACAACTGACATACACATATAAATAAGTATAGTTGAGATAAAGACAACGACGACGTAGAACTGACATACAAATAAATAGTTTGAACTAATACAATAGTATGTAACAAGTGCCCAAGCATGTTTTTCATGTCCAACATACTAATTTTTATGTAAGCGATTATGAGGACAAGTTGTTCTGTTATGCCCAATATTTTTGCACAGCCCGCAGACCCTACTGCCCTGTTATACGTTTTCATCCATTGTATTATTTTATCTTCTTGTTCGAAGTCTTCCAGCTCTCCTTCTGATATTTGGAGGTTCTAGATTAACCATTTGACCATCGGTCAATTAAGATGGTCATTCACTTTGATCTAATATAACATGAAATTCTCTTATGAATGTATTGTGGTACAACTGCAATGTGTAGTAGCAGGAGATGTACTAGGCATGACTTAAATACCGTTGTCCTAATACATCTATGACATGTGAACATGGTATATGATATAATTGTGGTTGTCTATATGTACAACTATAACTGTTCTATTCATGCAATTCAACCTTGACTGATCTAGAAGACATGCCAAACAGTTGATATTCATTCATATTGTTCCTTATTGGTTCATGACATCTTCTTGCTTCATGTTCATTTTGTTGCAGAATTATTTTGACACATAACAATATTGAGTCATTCTGCCTAATGAGATTTGTTGTTGTTTTGAGACGTTTCGTGAAAAGTGAGATAATATTGTAATATATGGATGTTATTAGTACTTGTATCGGTAATCCATGAGTCTGTTTTAGTACGCTGTTGAAACACTATAATGCATTAGTGGTCATGGTACCATAGTGATAGCCACCATCATGAGTCAGCGCTCACTTAACAACATCTCTAGCAAGCAACCAATCAGTGATCTATGGTTTAATGTTTCTGATGTTAGTCATTTAATATGTGAACATATGAATGTCATTTGTGTTACTTGCAACATACATCTTCTGACACATGAACTCAACATCTGAAATACCGATAGTTCTACAAGCCTTCTTGAAATTTTCTATAAGATGGCATAAATAGTGTCGATGCGTAGCCCATGGAAAAATTTCCCTATAGCCACGTACTAAGCCAGCATGTCGACCAGATATAATGCACAAGTCATTTCTTGTAGATTTTAGTGAAATCAAGTCCTGCATTGTTCAAATAAATCAAACTCATGACTCATTATATTCAGCTTCAACTACTATGATGCTATTGGATATAGGCCATTGTTTGCATCAATCTCAATAATAGTGAGAAGAGTTCTTCTATACTTACCCAACAGAAATGTGTCGTCAAGACTTAAGATAGGTCTACAGTAGTGTCAACCTACTATAGATGACCCAAATGATTAGAATATGCATTGAAAATGATTTGTCTTAGTTGAGTGAATGCGGTTTACCTGTGCCGGGCATAATTGAACATACAGTAGCCATGTAGTGATCTAGTAAACGATACGACTCTTCCCAACTGCCAAAAATAGCCTTTATTGCCTTTCGACGTGCATCCCAAGCTTTCATATAAGACACCATAATGTTAAACTTAGATTTAATACGACCAATAATTTTTCTAGGCTTCAAATCTAGGTGATATCTAATCATAGGTTGCATAAAATAGCTAATAAATTATGAATTACACTGCTTATGTCCACTACTCAATATTGACTGAGTACAAATGTGTAAGGTAGCTATACTGGATATCCTCCAAGCACCGTCTAGTCTCTTGCTTGAGCAGGAATGTAGATGTCACATGTAAGGTCTATTGAGATGATCATAGTGTATGCATAACATAGTGAACTTCACATTATTGAAGGCACATATAACATACTCAACATTATTTGTGATGGACCAACTCTGAAGAGTGAAGTTAAGATGCTTTTTATCATGAAAACATATCCCCTCAAATAACTCACCTAAAATATACTTCTCTTTCATAAACACAGATTCATTTAAGAGCCAATCGAAGTTCATATATTCATCCTATTCATGTACTGTTTGGCAAGCCCGAATATAATCATTATTACTAAACATGTGTTCTTCAATTATATTTATTCAACAAGAGTAATCTCTTAGTAAATGTCTACTCCCAAAGTTTGGACATTGATCTTCTCCATTATCACATTCACTGTCAGCAGTGTTGGTACTCATTGCACTAGATATTATTTCGTATCTATCATCTTCAATAGATAATGCTGCTAAATGTTCACCATAATATTCACCTCTATTAGCAGAACTTGTGGCAACATGGTGAACATGAGTGAATAGAGCAGCAGCATTTTCTTCAACAGTGTTGTCAGTTACAACATAGCGAATAAGATGTAACTAAACATTAATACTTTTTAATGAACAATATTGTAATTTGATTTTACGTACCTATGAAATTATTAGTTGACTTTCGTCTAATAAGTCTCCAGTGAAATTAATGTCATGTGTTCAGTTTCAATTGGAGGTATTGATGTTCAGTGAAATTATAAACTTCTCTTTCCTCACTGTATATCAACTCAACTTCAACATATATAATCAAATGTTGTATACTTGCTACATTAATAACGGTTTCACAGACTTCATCGTCACTTATCGAAGAAGCAATGAATCTAGCACTAACTGGAAACCGACATGTCAGATCAACACTAAAACGTGTTGGAACAAATTTAATGATCTTAGGATTCGATTCTGTAGGCTTTCAAGATCAGTCTGTCGTGAAACGTATATAGGATTGTTTTTTCCACTGTATACGTTGGAAAGAAGTCTTCACGAAAACTAAGTTTGCCGCCATAATATAAAATTAAACATATTGTATATAAACTCATTTTTGAATTTTAATATGTGTATTGGACACAAGCTCCACATATATTACACATGTTCAGGTCAGACAAACTTATAAGAACTGCATGAAATGACTTGCCTATATGTGACACATCAAAAAATTATTCTATAGCCAAATTCAGACAAACTCATATTTTTAGTTATCATATCTTATTCTAGATCCCAACAATTCATGTAATTTTAAGATATAAATATAAAAAATGCTAATAATCAAGTAATAAACATACAATACATTCAGGAGACCTTAAAGTTAGCCCTAAACAAATATCTTACATTATATATAACATCACCTAACTTAAACATCTACACTTATATGTCTACTTAGCTTAATTTTTTAGCATGCCTTCAACAACAGTTAGCATACATTTACTAAACATTTACAAAAAAAAAAATAGCCTAAACTTAATAATCAAGATTTTAAACTTACAATCATGCTTGCAATCTAAAGATTATAAACTTAAGATTTTAAACTTACAATCTAGAACATCTCCAATTTCTTAAAAAATTTATTTTCTTCAAAAAATCTCAAATGTAGCATCCAACCTTATAGATCTAACATCTAGACTTACTAATCACACATTTAAACTTATCATTGAAACCTAAGCAGTTATCAATCACAAATAAAAAGAACTTACAAAGTTAGGGTTATAAAAAATACCTCAAACAACTAACGGATCAATGTATCACTAAAGAATAATTGGTGTCGGCAGGTGGTCTGGCCCAAGAAGGACCGCATCTCAGTGCGGGGTCGGGGAATGAACCTCACGATCAGGAGGGGGGACTCGATTTATGGAAGTAGGCTAGTCCCGTGTTGAACAAACGACTAGACCTATTTTTAAATTTTTTTTCGTGCTTAATTATTTAATTAATATCTTAATTGAGCTCAATTATAAAATTTAGCCTAATATGTATTATTGTGTATTATAAAATATTTTGTATAAAATATTTATTGTAAATATTCCATACTGATTAATATATTACTGTACAATTATGTGCATATAGGCAAAACTTACATTGATCAAATAATTTTTGAAATTTTGGTTGTATTGAATTAGGTGGAGCCCACTACACGTCATTTACGCAGGCTATCGGCCTCTAACTCCGTATAAATAATAGTGAAGACAAATTTTGTGATTGAAATTGGATTAATTAGCTCTCTTTAAAGTAGTTTCGACTTTATTATAAAATAATGACGGAGATATTATCAAAAAAAATTATGTTAGTTATATAAATTTTTTATTTTATAAAAAATTAATTATAATTTTTTAATTGTTCAAATTTAATCATAAAAAATATATTTTTTATCATAGAATTTTCAAAATATAATTAAAATATTATCAGAATGAAATGCTCTAAATAATATTATAATACAGATCTCATCACATCACTATCATCATCTCATATTGTGATTAATGGTTGTTTTGTTTTTCATAAAATAATCACAGATGTTTGACTATTACTTTGTCTATTAATTTTTTTGCTGCTTTTAGAAAGTTTTGTAATGAAATCTATTTTTGAGAATAAGAACTGTTAGAGTGTGGTGACTGTTGCTATTTATATTTTTTTTAAAATATTCGTAACAACTATAATAATTAAAAAAAACTATTTTACTCATTATAATTTTATAATCAGCTTTATAAAAAATTACAGCTGCATCAAATGAATTGAAAGGATTTGAATTTTGGAGATAAATAGTAAAAAAGAATATTTTAAATCCTTTAATTTATTAAATATCAATTTTATTCTATTTCACATTTAATTCCAATTTTAACTTAAAGTTCTTTTGTCTAATTAAATCCTTTGGTCATGACCTTTCCATTTCTTTGCTGTGGAGAGTTTCGAGTACGAGCAGGTGGTGGAAGAAAATTGAGAGTTTCGTAAATTAATTGTGTTTCATTAAGTGTTAATCAAGTAATTTTTTAAAATATTAATCATAATAACTAATATTAAGTAACTAAAAAATATTTAAGTAAATTAATATTTCAATTTAATTCAATATGAATTTTATGTTTAATTAATTGTATAATTTATTAATTAATGAATTATTAAGATATTATTTATGTTAATGACAATTTAATTAGTGATTAGAATTAATTTTAAAATTATTACTACTCAATAGAAAATTAGATATGCATACACTAATTAAAAAAATCAGCTTTAATAATTAGTTTCAATTAATTAAAAAAATAATTTAAATAAATTGATATTATTTTTAATTTAATTTGACTAAATAAAAATTACTGCTTGATTAGCTTACCAAATTTATAATTAATGACTAGTAATTAAATGAGATGCTACCTTTTCCTAAATTTAATAAGATTTAACATCCATCATAACAAATAATTATCGATCAGGACTTAAATCTATATAGGATTTATTAAATCGGAATTTTAAAATATTTACTAAATTCTACTTCCAGCCAAACTGCCCCTTAAGGCTGTGTGCTTAAGCCTAAATCAAATATTTTTTTAATTTAATTCAAGTTAAATTTAAATTTAGTTAAAAAAAAGAAGTTCAAGACAAAATCTGAGCTGATTATGTTTGATTAAATTCTGTTAATTTATAGAAAATTATTTTCTAGTCTAAATATATTATAAAATATACTAAATATAAATTAAAATTTTTTATATTTATCAACATTAAAGTGACTGCTATTAAGAAGTTTGAGCTTGTTTAATATCGAGTTCAAGCTTGATTCAAATTTTTAAGAATAGTGTGTATTGTTTACCACTCGAGAGCTTGATTTGAGTTTGTTCACGAGCTCCGTTCAAATTGGATTATAGAGGTTGTTAACGAGCAACTCGTTTAATAAAATAAGTAAACTTTAATTAATCCTTAATCGAGCTGGTTCACGAGCAGCATATTGCGAAAAATACATGAGTTATATCAATTAAAACTTATTAAGTCTAAAAAATAATAATTTGAACAATATTGTTCACTAACAAGCCTTAATCGAACCATAATTGAGCTCTTTAATGAACTTGTTCATGAGCTTTAAATGATAATGTTCATGAACATAAATGAACTAAACGACAAACTGTTAAAACTTGTTATTTAGCAATCGAAGATTTTAAAAAATATTCAAGCTCATTTGATTAATTTATCAAATGAATATAAACCAGCTCTAATTGAACCAAGCCATCAAACCCACCGCTTAGGTTGGTGATAATGCTGGCCGATTCCGTTCGTTCCTTTGAAGCACTATCTTAACAAAAAAAAAAAGGGGGCATCTGTAGCCGAGTTCAGATCTAATTAATATGTCAAATCACACATCATATAATGAATGAGATTAAGAGTGAAAAACTCGTTATCAAAAAAAAAAAAAACAAAACAAAACAAGCCATCAGTGGCTTGTCAAAACTGTCGGTTCATTTGCAGTCTTAACTGTCACATCAATTCTTTATACTGAGTTAAAGATTTCATGTACCTTACTTGTAGCGTTGTAGACAATGGCTACATTTAATGAACAGACATAAATTTTCTTTTGGATATAACAGATATATACTGAAAGATAGAATATTTTCATGCCATTAAAATCAAACTGTGTGATTAATTTACAAATATTGTAATATTGAGTGATGTAAAGTACTATTGTTATTTGAAATTATGCATCTCATTTTAATTTGAGGATTAGGAGCTTAAAATTTTAATCAAAAGATTATGAATTTGAGATACAGAGAAGAGTGAATTTTGAATATAGAGGAGTATTTCCACCTCCCAAATAATATATGACAAAATTTTGAATCAAAATTTTATTGTAATAAAATTTAAATTTAAATTATTAACAATAATTTCTAGTTTTTTTATCAATTAAAAATTTAAAATTGCTTTCATTCACCGTCCTTCAACATTGTCCTGCTTTCACGCTAAGCAATATCATTCTCAAACTCATAATAAATTTAATTACATTTTTACTCATTTGTGGGTCTTGAGAGCTAGCCATGGCCATGATTATCATGATCCTTAGTTTGGCTTTATATATGTTTTTGGGATACGCTATTATTATTATTATTATTATTATTATTATTATTTTTTTTTTTGGAATGAGTATCCAAATACTCCACCTATCTTATGGGTGAGAATATCATTACTAATCTCATAGGGGTTTAGTGACACATTTATCACTCGTGTTAGACTTACTTTCCATCGCGCCGCCTCTGAGAAATCAAACACGTGGAGATTTAATCAAGGCCGCCATCAACCGAGCTAAGAGATGGTGGGTAGGAGGGATACGCTATTAGACTAACTAATGTAGCTAGCCTAGGGTAGCACATAAGTTATCGTAAATTTTATTTTTATTAAATGATGGCTATTTTTGTGTGGCTAATTATTATTATAATAGTTCGTTTACTTCTTCATTCCTCATAATATTTAAAGATTGATTATAACTATATAATAATTACTTGGTGCTAAAATCTCATTATTTTTTATTACTTTTTTATTAATGCTTTATAAATAAATAGTCTTCTTATTTATTTTTCAAGAAACGAAGAGTAGTTCATATGTTGAGAATCTTCAAGTAGATTTTACTCGTTCAGATTCTTATTTATGCTAAACTCCGGCACTAAGTCACTATTTGGTTGTCTTAATATATATATATATATATATATATTATATTTGAATTATTTTAATTTAATTAATTAGAAATTTTAGAAATATAAATTTATTTTTTTCTTATTTAGTAGAATGAATGTAATATAAAATGTCTTTTTAAATGACGGACGGTGATAAGTCTGACGATTGATTGTCAACTTGATAGGACGGTGGATGGTTAGCTAAGTTGGTGTTGGGCAGATGATAGATTGTGATGGAGAGCGTAATAAATAGAGTAGTCTTATAATATAAGGTACTGTAATCATGACGAATGACGATGATCCTCACTTTATACTAATAAGTACTGAAATTCAACTAAATTAGATTAATTTTAAAAATATAATTAATTATTTTTAAAATATATTTTAAATACATCACAAATATTTTAAACTTTTAATTTATAGAAGGCTGAATAAATAAAAATTTAAAATCCTAAATTTATTTTATTGTACACTTAAAGTTCAGTAAATTAAATAGTCCTCAAATAGCACGCGACCCAGTACTGCACTCAACACAATAACCCTTTTTTTGGAAATTTATTTTTACATAAAAAAATATATTCTAATTAAATTTTAGTTTTTTTAAAACTAAAATTTAAGAAGATTTATATACATATCACATAATTTTTATATATTTATATATCTAATACCTAAATTTTAATTTTTATATATATAATATCTTAATCTTCAATATTACATCAAAAATATTATTTTATTTATTTTTTAAAAATAAAATATACTTTTTTTAAGTATAAAAAAATATTAAATAAGTAAATATCTAAATTTAAATATTAAATATATAAATATATAAGAATTATGTGATATATGTATATATATATATATATATATATATATATATATATATATATATATATATATATGTAAAATATATATGTAAATTCCTCAAAATTCAATTAAAATTTAGTTTCTTGTAATAATTATAATTCATGTTTTGGAAAAATAATTTTAATTATTATGTTGCGTGCAAGCTGGAGGACAGCTGTCGTGAACTGGATGATGGTACATGAGTTACGGCAGTGGGTCCCACTTTTTCTCCTCCTGCACGGGTGGACACAGTATGATGATTGATGCAGGTCCACTTTTTAACAATTCTTTTATTTTAAGTTATTTAAAGAGAATAAATGAAAACATTTAGATTAAATTTAAGGAAAATAAATTTCAAATTTTATTTTATAATACGTATATTATAAATTATATTAATTGTTCATATCTTACACTTATTATTAAATAAATTTTGGAACTTTAAAATCCATTATAAGTTTATAACCCAATTATTCTCACCTTTAGTTATCTACATTGATAATTGCATTTGAAAAATATGCAGTATAAAATTTAAATCAATTTAAAATTAAAATCAATATATAAACTATTTAAATAAATATATAAATATTTTTTAATATATTTGAAAACATTTATATAAATGATATATTTTATAAAAATTTAAATAATAACACATTTATTTTTTAAATAATATTTCTATATTTAGTTAATATTTAATATGACACCAAAAATTAAATCTGATACAACATAGACTTTGACCTAATTATGGACTTCAAAATGGTAAAATAATTGAACTTAAAACTTTAAAAATATATATATTCAAGGTTCAAGAAGGCTTTAAGATTTGTGCCTTAATTATCAAAAGACCAATTTATTAAGAGATTGCTATAGATATAAAGTGCATCTAAGCCTAAGTCCAAATAAACCCAAATAATGGCCTCATAAGCTAAATCAAAATCTTTAATAAACTATTTGAAAGATTAATTCTCTATTTTATGTGTGCTTATAATTAAAACATTTATATCATTAAGATAATTTTGATGATGTCAATAATAATAATATAATACTTATCTCATTAGATATATTGAAAAAAAAACACCTAAAATTGGGATCTCATCTCCTTATTTCTTTATCCTCTTTTTTTTTTATCACCTAAATAAATTATCTATATTGCCATTAATCATTATCATCTTTATTATTGCTGCCTCACCATAGACAAGAAAGTTATCAACATCTCAATGATGATCTCATTAAGACAATTATTGTGCATATATTATTAAAATTTTTTATTTAATTTTGATTATTCATTGATGTCAATAATAATAATAATAATAATAAAAATAAATAATATGAATAATATCACATCTGTTAATACAATGATTAATTATAAACAAAACTATGGAGATATGCCAATAAAGAGCATGCATAGTTACTAATCAGTACTATTTTAAATAAAAAGCTAAAAAAATAAACAAAAAATCAGGCACCTAAAGATACAAAGGGAAGGCAATTGTAGATGTAGAAACCTGTAGAATGTCTGCAAGAAGATTAAAATAAAAAAAATCAAAGTCTAATTCTGTTAAAAAACTCGAATCTGGTTTTCAGGATCAATTAACAAAGTTCTGAATACCTCAATCCAATAAATATAAAGGCCAGCGATAAAGGCTGCCTAAATTCAATGCTAAAAATATCAAATATGTAGTTGAAATTTATTTTATTTGCTAAAATTTCCAAACCAAAACTGTGACATTTAATCACAGAAAAAAGCCTCATGATGCTTACAACCTAATAGTGACTACACCTAGGGAGTCAAATGCTCCCATACAAAATTGTTTTGAAGTAAGCAATTCAAATTTAATGAGCAATCAATACATTGTAGTTTACAACCCTATGTTCTCTCCTAAGGGATGAGCAACTCTTCGCAGTCGCCGACGACAACCTGCGCGATCACAGAGTGCATAGAAAACAATAAGATCCCTCAAGCTGATGCGCAAAATAATGAACAAATACAAAGAGCAAAGAATACAAACCTGATAATTTTGGCTGCGAAATGTATATTCTACTAGTAGGTGCTTTGGGACTCCAGGACAGGGATCACAGAAGCCCATTATTCCAGATTTTTTAATGCCCTCATGAAGCTGCATTAAGAATTGAAGATATTAGAGCTTGCTAACTTTAATTTCAAGTTTCCACAACGGATATAACAGGAATCAATTCTTTTTTCCATCAAAAACAAAAGAATATGAAGCAGGTTTAAAACAAAGAAAAAACATATAGGTAAAGACAAAGATAGCTAGGAGGATGTCATTGTTAATTGCTTCTTAGTTCATTCAGAATAAAGCAGTAGTTTATTAAGATGGAAAACTTACGGCTGGTTACCATCAATGGATTGTTCATAACTGTTATAGAGCAATTCACACACATGTGGTAGGATTTCGAGCCCATATATAATTCGAATCGCTCAAATCTATCGAGCTCGATGGCTGAAAGTTCGAGAGCCGAGTCGGATCGAATACCTCGAGCTCAATCCTCAAATCCAGCGAGCGGTTCAAATCCAAACGAACCGGCTCGAAATGCTAACGAGCCGGCTCGTTCGGCTCGAAAATGCAAACGAGCCGGCTCGTTAGGGAATTAATCTCGCCCGTCGAATTAATCGGACGGCGATCTATTTTCGGGCTCGCTGCCCAGGCCGGGGCGGGCCGCTAGCCCGTGCTGCTTCGATCCGGCCATGAGCCGTGAGCAGCCACTTCGCTCGAAGTCGTCAAATAAATGCCACATTTTTCTCAAAATCGCTCGTTGTTTCGATCGATTCGCCCAAATTGAAATTCGAGCATCTTGCTAATTTCATGCACACATGAAAACTGTGAAGCCATGCACCTCTTGTTCATGTTATCAAATGACTCATTATTTAAACCGCAGACATCACTGAAAATATCTACCAAGAAACCTATTACAACTATTTCGGGTCGCTCATTAATCTTTTCTGTGATCTTTGCTGTTGTTATTACCTGTGATTTGGGTGTCGGTATAGTTTGATGTTTGCCAACAACTCATGATAATTCATCAAAAAACTTATGCTGGGCTACTTTTTAATTAATGATACAATATTTAGCTTTAATTTCTAAAGAATCAAAACAAATAAAATTTCATTCATCTGTTTTTAGCTTGCTAAAGGCTACTATGTGTAATGCAAAAATAAAATCATGATATATTAGATGTATATAGCATTAAGTGTTGCCCATATATAATAATTCTCGAATTTGATTATTTCTCATATTTTTTTTATTGAGAACAATCAAAATTCCTCTTTCGATTGATTAGTTAGTTTTTGTTTATTTTTATTCATTTATGTTTGTGAATAAATCAAAAAATAATGAACCAAAACACATAAAAAAAATATATCAAACATCAACAAACACGAACCAAATATAAATAATGAAAAAAAATAGCAAACTGATGTATCATGAAATAACTAATAGACCAAGCACGAATATCGAGATGATAATGTATTGAAATCTTTCAAAACTAGATTTGAGATCATTTGAACTACTATTTTATCAAACTTATAGTCAAATTGAACGTCTTGATGAGGCGAACCCATCAGCACCAATAGTTGATCAATTCAAATCCAAATAAGCTTAAATCAAGCCTCGAAAATAATAATAGAAATTTCGAAATGTTAATTGAAGAGTCAAGTTATCTTTGAATTCAGCATGCATATAGTTAAATTAAATGTCTCAATGAGAGAAACCAACTAGCCCAAAATCATTCAGTTTTGAGATTACTAAATCACTTTTGTTGAAAGAAAAATTTATAATCACGAGAATTGACATAGACCGTTCAATGAAGTATTTTGAGATTTTAACTGAATTTACTAAAATGTCCTTCCCTACAACACTATAAATAATCTCTCATTCCAATCTTATGAGAAAGAGCTTAAAGATGACCACTACAAGAATTTATCATTGACCATCACCAATATTCATTATCCATCACTATAAGTGGTTGTTGTAGCCCAACCACCACCATAAGATTATCATAATCTTGCTATTTCTAAGCTATATGACGAGCATCATCGCCACCGTCATCGCTATCATGCTTAAATCCATGTATTGACATTTGTTATAATTTAGGTTATGTATTATTCGACTTTTATATTTTGTATATGTCTTATATATATGTACTTTTATATCAAAATTCATCAGGTAGTATTTGACATTTTAGGTATATGGAATGAGTGGTAGGTTTGATAATGGTGGTAGGATTGGTGGTAAAGTGGAAGTGTAGTTATATGTTTTGAGTTTGGAAGTTTGAGTATTCTTAACTCTTTCAATATTATATATCTGAGACTCTTGTAATGCACACTTAGATTTGATATAAAAGTTATATTCTTAAATTTCTATTCTTGTGCTTTCCTAAGACTACTGAGTGATCACTGAAGACTTAAATTTCTTTTACTATTCTTCTGTGCTTTCCTAGTAGACTAGTATTTCACAACCCTGAAGACTAAGGAAGGAACGTGATCTCCACAACCACGTGATTAGGTTTGACTTCAACTTATCCCTCTTCGGGTTATTTTAAATTTACAGTTAGATCTCATAATTTTTCATTATTTCAGACTTATAAGATTGATCTCTAGATGGTTAACATAACTTTAATCAAATCTTTTAACTTCACTAAATTCATAATATTGTGAATCAATAGAAGTACATTTATCATACTTTGTGGAATTAATTTAACAACAGAATAAACATCATATCATAAAAAGGCACTCTCGTCCTACATCATATTTGGTATCAGAGTAAGTATGTTTCTTTGGGAATATCTTGTTTGGTATTGAGTTTTATTTTTGCATTAGAGTAATCTTGTAATCCATTTGTTAAAAACAACAAACAAAATTTTATTTAATTAGGGTATTTATTTCTTTAATCGTGTCTTTGATTTCATTATATTGCATATTTAAAAAAAAAATTACTTATATTAAAATTTTAAAAGAATATCATCATGTTAACTCGTAGTAATTTTAGATATCAAAATCAATCTTTAGATGAAAAACATGATTCCTATAAATTTTTACTAGAAAAAATAGAAAAGCTTACCCTTATCCATCAACAAATATAATGAATTCAAAAAAAAATTTGAAGCCTTAGAACAAAAGGTTGGCTTACAACACACATTCACCGTAAACTAACTCAATAACACCAACTTAAAGAGAGAGAAGGTCATCTTGTTGATCCTCCTCTTCCTCTCATCATCCACATTCTCCTATTAGACCCCGCTATCGCCTCTAGAACAACTTTAATGAATATCCAAGTTTGATGAGATACCTCACCCACCTCATAATAGGAAGACAATTAAGATGAGTGAAGGTTATGCTCAAACTCCTTATGAGCATCATCCTCAACATTATGAAGAACATTATCTAGTTTTGTTGATGTACACTTAGAGAACGATGATGATGTTATTCGTAGGGTTAAAATTGATTCACTACTGATATTTAATTGATCCTAAAATTTTCTTAAAATGGTTAGTAGATATGGACCAATATTTTGATTGGATGCCCATGTCGGGAGAAAAACAAGTTCATTTTGCCTGCATGAAACTAACTAGCCATGTTAAGACTTATTGGATTAATCTCAAACAAAAATTTCAACGATTAAGACAACCATCTATTGCTTCTTGAGATGAGATGAAAGAAATTTTAAAGCAAAAATATGTACCATTAAATTTTCATGATCAACTTATGGATGAAATGACTACGCTTAAACAAGGATCTTTGATTGTTGTTGAGTATATGACACAGTTTGAAGAATTGATGTCCCATTGTGATGTTAGAGAGGATCACCGCACCACAATCTCTAGATTTAGATCTGGGTTACAAACTGATATTAGCAATGAAATGTTAACCCGAGAAATTTATTCTCTTGAGGATGCATTTTGAGTGGTGACTCAAATTGAACAATATCTTAGAACACAACTTTATAAGCGATTCACAAACAACTCTCAATCGCGTGTTACTCCTCCTACCTTAGCAGTTCCTAAAGGACCTAGTGAAACAAAAAAAAAGCTTTAGTGGGAACATCTAGTTCTAAGACTTCTAACATTACTTATTTTACATGTGGTAAAATTGGTCATTATGCAAGTACTTGTCATCGTCAAAACTTACACTTAAATTATGAAAACAAGGATCAACAAAATGAAAATAATGATAATCAAATTGCAGTTGACTCTTGTAAAGAAGCTAGTAATGCAGAAGAAGCATTAGATGAGTCTCATATAGCTGTTATGCGTTGTGTTAGCTACTCTACGAGCTAATATTATTGGAGGCGCATATCAATTTTCCACACTTATTTTAAGAGTGGTGAAAATACGTGTAAATTAATCATTGATAGTAAGTATATGAATGTTATCTACCTTTGTTTGATGAAGCTCACTCGAGACTTACCCACGCCCTATAAGGTTGCTTGGGTAGATAAGAACTCTATCTCTATATCTCAACGTTGTCTTGTACTCATTTAATTAGGAAAATATAGTGATAAAATTTGGTGTGATATTCTTCCAATGAATGTTGCTCATATACTCTTAAGTAGACCTTGGCTTTTTGATATGAATGTCACAAATTATGGGCAATCTAATACATATGCTTTTAATTTTCAAGGTAAAAGATTTGTCTTAAACCCAGCTAAGCCTAAAGAGGTCACTCAACTTCAACCCCAAAATTCTTCTCCTCCCATAGAAAACAAATCCATACATATTATTAATAAACATCAATTTCAACAAAAGATTAATGGAAATATCATTTTTGCATTAGTTGTCCTAAACTCAAAATCAACCTTGTTAAAATCATTTTCATCCAAGTGTGAATTTTATTGGAATATCAAGATATTTGTCTCGAGAACATCCTAGTGAGCTTCCCCAATTAAGAAGTATCGAACATGCCATAGAGCTAGTTCTTGGATTCATCACTCCCAAATTTGCCACATTATCGATGAA
Organism: Cymbidium sinense; assembly: GCA_021442155.1. Taxonomy (NCBI): domain Eukaryota; kingdom Viridiplantae; phylum Streptophyta; class Magnoliopsida; order Asparagales; family Orchidaceae; genus Cymbidium; species Cymbidium sinense. The sequence continues at coordinate 120,098,071 of CM038219.1, forward strand.
CCCAAATGAACATGCAGAGCTAAAACGACAAGTTGATGATTTATTAAAAAGGATTTATCGTGGAAAGTTCTCATGCAGGTTGCTTCTTCTTACCCCAAAGAAAGATGCATGTGTGTAGATAATGTTATAAATAAAATCACTATTAAGTATAGATTTCCCATACCTAACTTGATGACATGCTAGATATGATGGTCGGATCAATAATTTTCTAAAATTGATCTTAGAAGTGGATATCATCAAATTCCGAGAGAAGAATGAATGGAAAAGCCTGACAAAAGATGGTTTGTATGAATGACTAGTAATGCCTTTTGGATTGACTAATGCTTCAAGTACATTTATGCGAGTTATGACTCATATCTTATAACTGTTTATTGAAAAAATTTTAGTTGTGTACCTTGATGATATTTTAATTTTTAGTCAAAGTAAGAGCGATCATGAGAATCATTTATGACAAATCTTTGAAGAGTTTCATAAAGAAAGACTATATGTTCACTTAAAAAATGCTAATTTATGATGTCTTCAGTAATCTTCTTAGGATTCATTGTTTCTTGTGATGAAATTTTCTACCGATCCTAAAAAAAAATAATTATTCAAGAGGCCTACCCCAACCACAATTCACGATGATGAGTTTTCATGGTTAGCCATATTTTATCGAAGGTTTATTTGGATTTAGACTATTATGGCCGATAACTCAATGTCTTAAAAAAGAAACTTTGTTTGGATAAAGGCAGTTGATGCTTTCTAAAATTAAATAACTTTAACAAGTCAATCGATATAAATTGCCAAATTTTGACAAAGTATTTGAGGTATCATTTAGTAGTTGATATTGAGGTGTTCTTAAACAAGAAGGTCATCCTATTACTTTCTTTATAAAAATTAAAGAAGATCAACGATATTCCACATATGATGTGATTTATGATGTCATCCAAACTTTACGTTATTGATACTATCTTCTTTCACTTTTAATACTTTATTCGATCACTTAAATATCTAAACACCCAAAAGAAACTTATTCTTGTCATGCAAAATGGGTTCAATTTCTTCAAGAATATACGCTTGTTCTTAAACATAAATGCATCGAGAACAAAGTAGTAGCCCCTAAGTAGAATATGTACTTATTAAATACCATGAGTGTGAATGGAAATTTGAAAAGGTTAAAGATGATTATCCTAATTATAAAGATTTTCAATAAATTTTTAAATCTTTGAAATTTAATGTTTCAATTAATAGTTCCGATTATCAAATACGAGACTACTATCTCTTTCGTGGCACACAATTATGTTTCCTAGATTCATCACTTAGAAATTTTCTTGTTGAAGAAATTCACTTAGGAGGTGTGTCTGGTCATTTCGACGCAATAAGAAATATGATGAATGATAGGTTCTTTAGCCTAGTATTAAGAAAGATGCCATTATCGCTTCAACGTCAGATGCTGCAAGTAGCAAAAGTCAAAATAAAATTTTAGTCTATACACACCACTCCTAAATCCTCACAAACTATGGGAAGATCTTAATATGGACTTCAGCTTAGGATTGTCTCGCACTATACAACGTTTTAACTCTATCCTAGTAATTGTTGATCAATTTTCTAAAATGACACACTTCATTCTGTATTATAAGACATCAGATGCATCACATATATTAACTATTTTCTTTCGCGAGATAGTTCGTTTACATAGACTTCCTAAGACAATTGTGTCTGATCGTGATGTAAGATTTATGAACTATATTTGAAAAACCTTATGAAAAAAATTTATCACAAAACTCTTATTTTCTACACCCCTCAAACGATGGACAAACAAGTTATTAATAAAGCTTGGAAATTTACTTAGCCTAGGACGATCATACTACTAGTAGGGACCTGTTCTTCCTATAGTGCTATAACACAATTATGTCAACCTAGAGTCCTTTCATATCAGAATCGGTTATGATCCAAGAAAATCAATTGATCTTGTTGAATTGCATGTAACATATAGTCTAGCATTTGCATCTTCATTTGCACAAAGCATGCATAATTTATATCGTGAAATTCAACAAAAACTAACTTTGAGTTATGAAAATATGGCAATATACATATATGCAAAATTTAATGAGAGCTTTAAGTTAGAAGATTTTCAACTGGAATTCTTAAGAAATTAACTCTCAAAGAATCTGGTCTTTATAAAATTGTAAAGAAGATAAATGATAATGCTTATGAAATAGATCTTCCAATGAATGCTGAGATTTCTCCAATATTCAATATATCAGATTTAACGTTGTATCATGAGCAAGCCACGAATAACACTATTCCCTCTACAAATAGTACTAACATGCAGGTTAATACTTCATCACCAACTCCTCTACCATCTGTCGCTTAAGATCATATCTTCTAGATCAAATTTTAGAAGACCATATTATCACATCCATGGAGCACTCAAAGGTTTCTCGTTGGAAAGGTCTTTCTCCACTTGAAGATTCATAACTTATATTTGATACATCAACTGGACTCACAATTATTACAAGAGTACGGATTTTCAAGGAGAATCCTTTAGCTCACATCCATCGTCACCACGTGACGCCATCATCATAAAGCTTAAATCTAAGTTTTTTTGTTATAATTTAGGTTATATATTATTGAGCTTTTATATTTTATATGTCTTTTATATGTATTGACTATTCTTATGTCATCATTCATCATAGTAGATGACATTTGGTAGCATGGAATGAGTATAGATTAAGATGGTGATAGTGTAGTTGTTATGATGATATTAGGTTTAAGTTTGGAGTTAGGTTTAGTATTCTTAACTCTCTTTCAATCCTATAAATGGAGACTTGTAATGCGACACTTGGATTTGAGAATAAAAGTTATCTTCTTAAATTTCTTTTATTATTCTTCTGTGCTTCCTCCCGGAGGACTACTTGGTGAGTACACACAACCCTTAGAAGGACTTAAGAAAGAAATGTGATCTCCACAAATTTTTGTAGAGGTCAACTTCAACTTCGTTGGTTATTTTAAATCATAGGTTAGATCGTTTCATAACTTTTAGTTATTTTTTTGGACTTATAAGATTCGAATTCTCTATAATACAAAATCTTTTCAACTTCACAACAACAACAACAACAACAACAACAACAACAAGCCTTAATCCTACTAGGTGGGTCTACATGAATCCTTCGCCTCCATCAGGTCCTATTATGTGTCAAATTCTCATTTAATTCGTATATAAGATCATTTTTATACATCTTAACCAAGTCTTTTAGGTCTACCTCTACCTTTCTTAACATAAGGAAAATCTAATGCATCTACTCTCCTAATCGTCATCTGGACTACCGACGCTTTATGTGGCCAAACCATCTAAGCGACTCTCCCGATCTTATCTACCACGAGCTACTTCCAACTTTTTCCAACATACTATCAGTGCATTCTATCTCTAAGGTAAAGCCACTCATCCAAGCATCCTCATCTCTCAGAATACTTAACTTAGTCTTATGTTTCTCTTTTATTGGCCAACATTCTCGCACATAAGTCATCTGTCTTACCACCATCTTATAAAATTTTCCTTAAGTTTAAGTAACTTTTCTATCACATAATAAGCCGATGCATTCCTCCACTTCAACCATCCAACTTGAATTCTACTAATAATATCTCCATCTATTTCACCATCATTTTGAACAATAGAGCCTAAATATCTCAATCGCCACTCTTATTAATGACTTGATCACCTAAAGTCACAACACTACCACTAAAACTTCTACAACTAAAATTACACTCCATATATTCAATTTTAGATGCTTAAACGAAAACCTTTACTCTAAAGTTGACCTCCATAATTCAAGTTTCTTTGGACTCCTCCTTATCAACAAGAAGAATGTCATCAAAGAAAAGCATACAGTGGTACATCTTCTTATAAATGCCTCGTAAGAACATCCATAACTAAAGTAAAAGATAAGGGCTTAATGTTGATCCTTGATGTAATCCAAGCTGAAATAGGAAAATAGTTTGTCAATCCTCCTTGTGTTTGGACACAAGTGACTCTAGTATACATATCCTTAATGACTTGAATATAATCAATATTAACTTCTTTTTTTGTTAGAACTCTCCAAAGAACATCTCTTGAGACTTTATCATAAGCTTTCTAAATCAATAAATATCATATGTAGATCCTTTTTATTTTCTCTATGCTTCTCCATCAAACCTCTTAACAAATGTATAGCATCCATAGTAGATCTACGGCATGAAACCAAAGCGATTGTGAGAAACTTACGTATCACATCGTAATGCTCAATTACTCTCTCCCATAATTTTAATGTATGGCACATTAACTTAATTCCTCATAATTTGCACAATCTTGTGCATCACCTTTATTCTTAAATATAGGAACCAACAAACTCTTTCTCCACTCATCGACATCTTTTAGTCTTTAAAATAACATTAAAAGATTTGTAAAGCAGAAATTCCTTGATCTCTAAACATTTCCACACCATTGGAATATTATAGGTCCTACTTGCTTTTCCACATTTCATTTTCTTTAAAGCTTCATTAACTTTAGATTTACTAATCTGACGATAAAATGAAATTCTATTTTTGTTTAGGGTATTAAGGTTGCTAAAATCAATCGTACTTTCGGATCCTTCATTGAAAAGTTTATTAAAATACCTCATCCACCTATTTTCAATATCTTTTCTAAGAAAAGCACTTTATTATTTTCATCCTTAATATCCTTCTTGGCTATGTCTTTACTTCTCCTATCTCTTTGGTTGGCTAACTTATACATCTCTTTCATCTATCTAATCCCATTGTATAAATCACTAAAAAAATTTTTTGCATCATATATATTCTTTCTTAGAATCTCTACACCATTTAATATCTTTCCCAATTCTCAGGGTTTTTTCATCTAAATCAAGTTTTATAACAATGTTTTCTTATTTCTTATCTTTTCTTTTGCTCACCATAACTATTCTTATTCTTATTAAAGAAGTTTTCCTTTTGATTCTGACATCTTTAGCAACTTGTTTAATAGCATACTTTTTTCCCACATAAGCGTTAGCTTTATGAACATCCCAAACTTTAATTTCTTGTAGCTTGCTCTTAAAATATATTTTTATTTGTGTTCTTTAAGTGTCCCATCTGGGACAATAATTAAGTTTATTTTTCTCTTACAACCTTTCATCTTAAAATCTAAAACTAATAGTCGATGTTGGGTGCTTAAAATTTCACTTGGAATGACCTTCTGATCTTTCAATCTAAGCGATCTATTTTTCTTATCAAAAATAATCAATTGTTTTACTTAGATCCATTTTATAAGTAATAATATGTTCATCTCTTTTCTTAAATAAAGTATTAGCAACTGTCTAATAAATTAAAATCCCAATATAGTCTATCTTCTTATTATCAAATCCATAACCACCATGAATACTTTTAAAATCTTCTACCACTCTACCAACATGTCCATTTAAATCTCCCCAATAAATACTTTTCTTCAAGTATCTTTGTATTAATCCCTAATTCATTCCAAAATTTTTTCTTTTGAGCTTACCTCCAAACCTACTTGAGAAGCATAGAGACTTATAACATTGATAATCTTAGTATCAACAATAATCTTTAAAGCGATAATTCTATCTCCACATCTATTAATACTTATAACATATCCTTCAAACTTTTATCTATAATCACACCTACACCATTTCTAGTTCGACTTTTACGAATACCAAAGTTTAAAACCTAAACTATCAATCTCCAGCCTTCTCCCCAACCCATTTAGTTTCTTGAACACATAAAATATTTATCTTTCTATGAACCATAATATCTATTAATTCCATTAATTTACGTAAGAGTACTATTTTCCAAGATCCTAACCTAATTCTAGTTTCATGGACTAACTTTGCGCATCATAATGTGGGAACCCTTGCTTATTTAACACTGCACCGGCGATCGTATAGCACATTTTCAGTATTCAAGTCATGCATAGCGTCCGCTTCGGGGCGCGCATTCCTGATGATTTAAAGGATTCATGTCATGATTATTTCGACAAATTTTACTGTTTGACTACTAGCAACCCTCCACTTTTGCATGGGACTTGGGACCGGCAATGGTAGTGTTCTTTTCAACTTCACTAAATTCATAATATTGTGAATGTGCTCAATAGTAATGTGCATTTATCATTACTCTTTTGTGAGGATTTAAGAATTATCGGTGTAATAAACATTAAATCATAAAAGGCACTCTCGTCCTACATTAATTGTTCTCTCAGTATAAGTCACAACTTTTTAACATAATCTTCTTCAATTAAAAAGCATGTGAAATTGTATAACTTTATCTATATAGTCAATTATGTTGACTATGCCAAGTCCCATGATTTTTTTTCTTTTTTGAGTTTCGAAAAAAACTCTAATATTTATTCTTTATTATCTATATGTGTTAGATCTTTATATAAAATTAAGATATAAAATTTTTACTCTATTACTATAAATTTTATAGCACGCAATAGCTTAGCGTCGTCTTAAAAAAAAAATCATACGCTAGGGGCAACCCTTATTATAACCTTAAAAGGTCATTCATAACAACTTGAGCACGATTATACTAAGTCTTTTTTGTCATCTACTTAATTGTGAGTTCTAAATGAAGTCAAGATTGATGGGTAACTTCAATTACAACATCAAATGAGTAAAGCTTTGAGTATGATTGTAATCAGAAGTACGTCCATTTTTCCATATTTCTAGGGCAAACTCATTGACAACTCTCTCTCTCTCAAAACTTTTCACAAATACAAAAAAAATTTTATAAGAAAGCCTTAGGTCAATTACAATATTTGCATGCAGTCCCTAATTGAATTTCTACTCCTTGGGCAAGATCATGGCTATGAACTCAGAAAGAGCATTAATGATCTAAATATTGTCCAATTTTACCTTTGACTCAGATACACATTGCATTTGCCTCATTTCAATCAAGACATAATCTATTCTAAATATATTTGATTTTACCTATTCCACACAGATTAATGTCAGTAATACTTCAATATATACATTTTAATAGGTAACAAATTCTTAATAGATTTATTTTAATCTCATCATACAGATTAATGTTATCGAGTAACACTTTGACAAACAATATCTAATAGATCAAAATCCTTAATAGATTCATTTTAAGTACTTCCTACAAGTTAAGTTATCAAATAACACTCTAACAAATAGCTTCGAATAAGTTAAAAATTTTTAGTAAATTTCTTCTAACCTCTTTCATATAAGTTAATATTATCAATAATATTCTGACAAACAACTTTGAATAAAGTCAAACATTCTTGGTGGATTTCTCTCGATATTTTTTCACACAAGTTTATTATGTATATCAAAAAGATAAACTTTCTAAGAAGAGCCTTTCATGACTCTCCTCATAAAGAGTATGAAGCCTTATTAAAATTATAACATCAACACACTTCATTGCTATTACTACAAAACTTCAACCATATTTGAATGAAAAAATGAAAATGAAAGCAGACATATAAAGGTCTTTTCTCCCTACACAATGTAATTATTCATGTAAATCTTATACAAAGATGAAAAGTTCAACAATTAATCATTACATTTGATATCTTCATTATAAACAAGCTTATTCATCGATATATGGAGAAATTACATTTGAGTCTTACAAATATGAGCAAGCATGAAACACTTGCCTTGACAACTCTCGTCTCGAATGATTATAATGACACCAAAATTGAAGATAACTCTAGAACTAGAGCCTACTAAGAGAGTTGTATTGCCTATCCACATTTATACAAAGGAGAACTGAAGCCTGTGAATAGAGTCAACTACCACTATTATAGAAAAAGAGAAAATTAAGAAGAAAAAAGTGAATTCCTCCCTTCCTAAAGTGGTATTTATACTTTGAGGGCAGCAATAAAATTAGAAAAAATCTAAGTTTTTCTTATTTTTCAAAAAATTTCAAAATTAATAAGAATGTTATGATTTTTTATAAATATGTAATACAAATAAAAATTTTTTAAAAATATATATATAATTTTTTAAAAAACTTTTTAATTTTAAAATTTTAATGCATATATAATGAGAATAAAATAATATAAAAATAAAAACTATATAAATTCATATTTGAGAGGACATGCACCAATAGGCACCTCCACTAAAGTCTTTAAAAAAAATTAAATAAAAAAAAATGAAGTAAGCTGAGGGTACTCCCTTTTCTCTGTTTTCAAGCTTAACCTACATTTGGGACGCTATTGTTTCTTTTTTAAAAAGCTACAAAAGTTTAATTTCTTTAAACTGATTTTCAAAAATTTTGGTGAAAAACTTTTGAGCTAGAAATTATGTGTATTAATTTATTTTGAATTTTTTTTAAAAAGAAAATATTAATGTATTCAACAAAAGTTATTTTTTCCAAGAATTTCTTAAATCAAAAGCTACAATCCAAACAAACCCTAAGTATAAAAAAATGAAAAAAGGAATTTAAAAAGCTAAAACTACAATAGCATCACTCCTCTTCACATCTTGTAAGGCAAAAATTCTATATATATATTATAAAAAAATTTTTAAAAAGAAATAATAATAAAATAAAATAATGAAAATATATTTATATAATAAAATAAATAAATGAATATATATTTTTGAAAGCTATACTTTTATGGAGCTTAATATAATTTTGAACGATATAAATTGGCATTCGAAAAAAAAAATAATTGATATATCATGCAACAAATTAATAGATCATACACAAATCTCGAGATGATGATGTATTGGAATCATTCAAAATTAAATTTATGATCATATGAAATTCAATTTTATAAAATTTCTAGTTGAATTGAACGTCTTGATAAGATGAAACCATCAAAACCTAGAGTTGATCAATTAAAATTCAAATACTCTAAAATCAAACCTTAGAAAAATATTTAGAAGTTAAGATATTATTTAGAGAGTTAATGATCTCTAAATCATACTTATAATCAAGTCGAATGGCTCAATGAGAGGAATCCGAGCTAAAAATCATTCAATTATGAGGTCACTAAGTAACTTAAATGCTAAAAAAAATATTTATAATCAAGACAATTAACATATGCCATCCAATGGAGTGTTTTTAAGATTATGGCTAAATTTACTAAAGTATCTCTCCCAAACACTATAAATAATCACTCATTCTTACATTGTGGGGAAGATTGAGCTAAAAGCTAAACATAAAAGCTTGAAACTACCCACCGCTAATAGTCATCCCCAACCATTACCAATAGTCATAACCACCATCGATAATTATTGTATCCCAACCACCATCAAAAGACTATTGTCGCCTTGTTATTTATAACCTATTATTGTCTAACTTTTTGTAAAACTCACAATCTTGTAACTCCCATCTTTTCTAGTTAAAAAGAGAAAGGTGAAATTCCGTAACTTCATCAATATAGAAGATTATATTGATTAAATCAGGCCTCATGATTTTTTTTTCCTATTTAGATTTTTCATATAAAAACTCTGATAATTCTTCTCTATTATCTGATTGTGTTAGATCTTCATACAAAACAAAAAATATAAATTTTTTACTCTGTAACCTCAAAATTTCTATCATGCAACACAAACAGAACACCTACAAAGCTTCATTTACGTGCAACTAATTTACACTCTTATTAATGAGCAAACCAATAATTCATAAAATTTAGCCCAGTACTCTCTCATATGTCATAGTTAACCTAATTTAACGAATTTTTAATCAAAAACTAACCAACAAGTGATTAGCTTGATATGCCATTAATCACAAATTAATTACTCAATACATAGAAAATTTAGGTACTGTCATTATCCTATGTCTAATTGGCCTAATTATAATTAACTAAATTTATACTTTGTCTGCTCAAACCTTAATCAATCAGTACTCATCTTAATTTAACATCCCAATTCTTAATTAAGTATTCAAATAAAAAAAATATGCTAATTAAGTTAGATCAACATAAACAAACCCTAAACCTAATTAAGTTCTAGTTACCATAATATAACATCACAATCATTACTTAGTTAATCATTATAATTTATTAATATGTCATTAAATATCAATGCCTAATTAACTTCTTTAAAAACTAATTAATCCTACGAGCAATGAAGATAGGTTACTGAGAAATAAACTTCTGCACTTTAATTAAAACAAGGCTAGTTTAGGTATCATTAAAAGTTAATCATAAGAACGTCTGTTCACTCTTTCCCTTTTCCCTTGTCTCATTTTAAGCTCCCAATCAAAAGAAAATATTCACTTTTTTTCAGTTATTTCTTTTTTTCTTCTATATCTCGTTTCCACAAAAAGAAAATATGGTAAATAATATATAAAAAACAGAGATCTTAAGAGAAAAAAAAAACCAAAAATATTGATAGCACAAGAACAATAAAGTGATCGTTGGTATTGATGAATCTAACTTTATATCCAGTGTCTACAGTGTTATGTATGGCAGCATGTCTAAAGTTTCAAAGGCTGTACGGATCTAACCATGAATAAAAGAAAATGAAAATAGTTTAGCCAGTTAAAAAATCAGAATAGTCATAGAAAGCAGAATGATCAACAAATACCTTCAGCTGTCCTGAATCATCAACCAAAAAATTGAGCGGCAATGTTACATCTAAAACTTGTGAAGACATCTCATCATTCGGCTCTTCTCTGTGCTCGCTACTTCTCTCCATTTCTTGAAGATTTCCATAAACAGCTTTAGAAATAATTAATCCTCCTTTCTGCAGTTGTTTATTTTTCTTTCTATTAGAAACAGTTTCTAGTAATTTTTGAGCTTTCATGGTGGCCTTCCTTGCTTCTTGCACCTTGATATGTACAAAAGAGACCAAAAATACCAGAAACAAACCATTAGAAATCATGTGTCTGGAATGCCACTAAACTTTAAAATAAATAGAGAGAATGAAGCAGTAAAAGAGTTTGGATTCCTGATGAAAGGAAGAAGGCAAGCATCCATACAATTAATTTTAAAAACAAAATAAACCATGGCTGCTGAAAAGACAAGGCAAATCAAAAGACTTAATCTGACAAAACAAATTCAATTTATATACATTTATAAAGCCTGTTTACAACTTAAAGTTTTCATATTACTGTGTTGGTTCTGGATAATCAAAATGAAGAGCATAACTGATCTAAAACGTAAGTGTATAGGGATTCTAAGAAAAATCTAATGAAAATGCATAATGAAGACAACAATGCATCAAACACAAAATTTCACAATACACAAACTATTAATCCAAGACAACTATTTATCATCTTCAATGAAAACCAAGAAATCCATAGAATCCAATTCAGACAATAGATCTATGGAATTCTACTAGAAAATAAGAGCAACAAAAAATTATGCACACAACTAAGTTTTCATGCAACCAAATTCAGAATAATGGAAAATCCAATGAAACGCAACTTTCTTTTGCCAAAAAAAAAAAAAAGGTTTACATAAATGCCACTAAATTCTCATGTATTGACATATCAAACACCTAAATTTTAATATTTATTTATATAACACTCAAATCTTCCTAAATTTTTATTCTTATATAACACCCAAATCTTCAAATCTCATAAAAAATGCTACTAGCATTAACTATCTAAAGTAAAATACACCTATCCATGCGTATGTTTCTAAGAGATTTAGATGTTAGGATATCATAAAAGTAAATATACAAATTTTGGTGTTAGATATATAAATACATAAGATGTTAAGAATGTGAATCTAAAAAAAGAAAAGCATAGAAACGGGTTAAAAGAAATAAAAGGGGAACAAGTCACTAGAAAAGTAAGCATCAGAATTGTACAAGGATATTATATCTACTGAAACTTTTCATGTCACATGCCTGATCAAGAAATTGAACACAAGAAAAGTATTTGCACTTCAAAAGTACTCATTTTATAAACCATTCACTGCTCTCTTTACCTGCATTAGATTCTTATTCATAATAACAAAGTAAACCCAAGAAAGAAGCCCAGCAAAAGAATTGACCAACTTAAGAAACCCAACCCCCCCCCCCCCCCCCCCCCCCCCCCCCCCCCCCCCCCCCCCCCCCCTTGCACCTATTATAATGCAGCAAAAACCATAAGAGAAGTGGCCACAAAGAACTGCAGAAGAAGCCACTAACTACAAAATCTAGGAACTATTGATTACCATGATCTCAGAAGTAGCAAGAATGGCTAACAGAAACACTTCAGGAATCTAACCTTCATAAAAAGCTCAGAAAGAATCATAAGAGCCACAGAAAATAGTGGAGTCAATGGGGAAGCTAACATTAATTTTTCCAATTGGAAGTTTTGGTCCAATGAATTGTTTAATCAGTATTCTTCTAAAAAATCTAGTCACAACTATGGGCTTCCTATAAAGATATTTCTCCACCGTAAAAGTTACCTCAATTACCCAACAATAATAGTGGAGAAGATTTCATCACTAATAATTGCTTCGGCAAGAAAAATAAGATGATTGTTCAAAAATGTGCACCAATGTGTTGGATATGAAACCAAGAGACGAGCAAAAAAAAAAGAATTCAAGATATTTGTTAATAGCAATATAGCCGTGATATAAAATCAAATCATATACATAAAAATTGGATTTTAATTTTTGTCATTTCAAACCTATACATATTCAACCTAATTTATCACGTACCTTATGAGATCCTATTTTTATAACACTTAAATTTCATAAGGGTTCTTAGAGGATTTTTTTTGAATTAGGTGAATCATAACATTATCATCTCCTTGTTTAAAATTGCACAATAAAAAACCCATCTTAGCACTTTTTGAAAAAATCACAATGAGGCTTATACCTCACATGATGTGAGACCCACCTTAAGGCGCGCCTCACCTCATTTTTTGTGAAGTGTACACTTTTATATATAAGCTTTAAAAAAATCAAATATAAGTTTTAATTATCGAAATAACACACATGCATTTGATCTTAATAGTGCGTAAGCGCATAGTTGTCAATGACAAACGGTGCACCACAATGCAAAACTCGTTGTGGAGCCATGGCATATAACGCATACAGTAGCACACGACATTTTAAATATAATGTTAATATTTAAAAATTATAAATAAAAATAAGTAAATATGTACACACACTATGTGCGGCGTGCGCCATTTTGATGCGTTACGCCGCACTGTACAAATGACGTGCGTCATTCACATGTATGCCTAAACATCTCTCCTATTGTTGCCCTCTCCACTCCTCATGTACAGTGCTGGCTATCGCTGTCACTATCCTTGTGATATTCTTACTTGGATATTAGATAATTTGTTTGGGAGAAAAAATTTATTATTTTAAATTTATCTTAAATTGTTATGTCATTAGTTTTTACTTTGAAATTAATATAACACTTCATGATTTGATGTTAAAATATTAATATTTTACTTGATAATTTGTGCAATTTACTACTTCCAACTATATTAAGATGCTATTGTGTTACATTCTAATATTTAATAAGTTAAGATACTTCTTGATTTGTATTTTAGTGTCTGCACAATACTTCTTTATGTAATTTATTGATTTTGAGGCTTACGCCTCAAAATGGCTTAAGGTTTATGTCTCACCTCACGGACAAAAAATGCCTTAATACCTTATCACGCAATTTTAAACCTTGATCTTCTTTGAATTCCACATATCTATTGTTAACATTTTCAGTAGACTTACAATCATCATAATTAACAATAGTTTCAGATAAATATTTTCCTATAAACAATAAATATGAAAATTAGTAATGCAATAGAATAGATAGATGTAGGGAAAAGAAGAAATAATGTCTTTTTAATGAATGGGTTATAGATATTCCCAAGAGGGTCATAATGACAAAGAAAACTTAAAATACATATTTATTAGACTATAAAATTTTCTATTAAAAATTGGCAAACCACACTAGTATGATTTGTTTACCCTATGAATAGATAACCATTTTAACGAAAAATAATCCAAATGGTTTAAAATATATAATGAATCACATAACTATAGATTTAATTAAACAAATAACGACTATTAACATGGAAAAATTGATAGTTATATCAACACAAATTGACCTAGTAAAATTATTTTTATTATTTTCTAAATAAATCAATCAGGAGCCAAAAATAAAATTTAGGTTAGTTTTATTTGTCAATAAGAGATAAATTTAGACAATTTATCAAGAGTTATATTAATAGATTGTTCATGTGATATATTAAATTTAGTGAATATAATTCATTAAGATTCACAAGCATCAATATATTAAGGTGCTAAAAGAGGTTAGGTTAAAATATCATCCTGCACTCAACTTTTTTTTACATTCAAATTAACTTCTACTCAATTTTGTGTGTTGGTGCCTAATAAATTTTAGAATAGGCTTCAGTGAATATTTTTGCATAGGTTTTGGTGTTAATTTAACTTTAGCAAGACTAGATGTATAATTATTCTCAAAGAGAATCTTTTCTACATCCAAATCATCAATAGAATCAGATTTGATCATATATAATACTAGAAGTGTGGATCTAAAAAGCTTTGTAGGAGGTATAATAAATTTTATTTACAAATAAGGAAAATGATAATATCTTTCAAATTATAAATTTTTGCAAAGCTCAACTATTATTCTTAGAGAATTATAATTAACCTAATGTTTAATTGCTTGTTTACAATCTTTAACAAAATAGATATTAATGAGATAATAATTTCTAAGAAATAATACTTGGTTTTAAAATTTTGAATACGAGAAAATGTTCACGCACACTCATAACCATTTTGATAAAGTTCTTGAACTAATAATGCAATTGATCTTTACAATACTACAGCGAAAAATATTTTTCTTTAAACTTCATATTTCATATCATTCCAAGTAGGTTTTATTTTAGCAACAACACTTAGATAAAATTATTAGAGCAAATAGCATTAAATTTAGCAAATTAAACTATTTAAGAATCAGCCATATAACACATTCCAAAATTTTTCTATAAATTATCTATACAAATGAAATAATTTTGATGGATTATATCTCCTATAAGTCTAGAAATAAAAATTTTACCTTTAAAATAATTTTATAGATATTGTATAACATTTTTATTAATTTGAATTTTGCTATTCTTCAAACAAGCCCTGATATTAAGCCATTCATCTATAAAATATTTAGAAAAAAATTAAGCTATAAATCAAGTCTAATGTAAAGCATTTTAGATCTATAATTTTATATAACGATTTAACATGTGAAGCATAAAATATATGCAAATATTAAAAAAAATTGCAGCTCACAACTTATTAATCAAAACAACAATTTACTAATGTCAATAAAAAAAAAAAGAATGTAATTCAAATAAAAGATCTATGATCTACTAGAACTATGATTAGAAAACAAAGATCACAAAAGCCACACATATGGCTAAAATTTCATGTAATCTAAAAAATATCTAGAATATAGCAAACCTAACTAAATAGAACTTCACGCTTAACAAATAACAACAAATATCAAAAGCGGAAACAAGAACAAAAATAGGAAGTCACTAGAATATCAAACCACACACTCGTAAAAAAAAAGAAGATGACATCTCTTAACAATGTTTTAACTCTCACATTTGGCTGAGAAAGTGAATCCCAAACTAATAAGTAATAGCGGTGAGTGATCTTTTGGTGAGATAAAGGCAGAAAAAAAATCACATAGATCTTTAATTTAATGTTCAAGAAAGTGTTTTGGAGTTTGTGGTGGAATGGTGATAGATTTGGAGGGATATAATGATAAGAATGGAAATCATGGACCAAATTGAACTAATTTAGAATATCATTTTAGGAAATATATTTTAGTTGGAGAGACTAGAAATGTTTGTGAATGATTAGCTTAGAATGTATACTTATTATCTAGAGTAGATGGTCAAATCTGATAAATTTTAAGTGGGTGTTGAGAAATCAAGAACAAAACAAATTTGCAAACTCTAGATGGGATTTTAAAGTGGTTGTAAGGTTTAGGTTGAGCTGTTGTCGGTCCTAGAGAATGCTAAGGATATAGGTGAGGTGTAAAGAAGATTGATAGCATATGAATAGAGAAGTAATGAATTTAATTTAAAAAAAATCACCTTATCTCACCAAAGAAAAGACCAACTCTTGAAGTCACCAATCAACAAGCAAATGAAGATTAATTATCCACGAAAATATATTATTCAATAGTAAAAAATTAATTACATATTAGCTCCTATTTTAAGTAGAAAATAAATGACCCTTCTACTTTCTCATTTTGGAGGAAAAAATTAAACAAAAAGAGAATGACAACTAATAAATGGAAAAGAAGAGTTTCAACATACTTTTTTCATTTTCATGCTCTTCATTAAGGTGGCCGGCCATGCATATTTATAAGGTCTTAAAAAATTGCAAAATAAAAAATAAAATTATATTTAAATAATTTAAACAATAAGCCTCAATATAGGCTTTTAAATGGGCTCTTGTTCATGAACTAGTGTTACCTTGAGCCCTTGCTTTAGCTTTTGTAATGAAGCCGGTGGAGTGCTATGAATGTACTATATTTACAAGTCTTACAAATCCAAAGTAATTCTTTTATTAAACATTTAATATTTAATTTACAAGTCTTAGATATTAGTTTATAATCATAAAATAAACCTAAACTCACCAAAATAAGGAATCACCTTCAAAACAAGATCTCCAAAAAAAGCTAAAGCATAGGAAGGATTGGTAGTTACTATAATATTGGGAAACCCCCCAAAAAAAAGAAATTCATGGCTACTGTAGCACACAAACCAAAGTGCAAAATGCTAATTGATATAAAAGCTAGAGTTGATAAAGCAATTGACAATAGGATTCCCAAAATCAATGATAATTACTATCTAGAAGGAATCACCAAGTCACTAATAAAAATACCACAACAATAAGGTTAAAGTAAACAAGATGCACTCTAAGAACAGGTCAATACTTGTTCATTAAATATTCATTTGTGTTTGTTTATTTACATAACTGTGAACAAGATGTGCTCTAAGAATAATTCAATACTTGTTCATATAATATTCATTTGTGCTTATTTATTTATATAATTAAACAATCTTGGACACAATTTTAAATCTCATCATATAAAAGAACAAGCTTGAACAATGACATGTTCATTCATTTATGTTCATAAAAATATTCGTTTGTTGTTTCACAAATAACTCAATAAAAATATCATAAAATACTCATTTAATGATGACTTAATTTTTTATGTGATATCTTAATTCTATGTTATTGTATAAATTTTTTTATAATTTACATACTTAGTTATATATACTATTAAATGTACATATATGAAAAAAAATTATCAAAGAAATAGTTAAATAGTTGGAGAGACTTAATTTTTTTTCATTTTAAAGTTTAAGCTTCACCAAATAATTTAAATAAATCTAACTTATATCCATTTTTATTAAGCTCTATAAATGCAATCATGTATAATAATCAGCCTACATATTTAAGTTTTTAACATCAATCACATAATTAATTAACATAACATATTAAAGGATTCATGTCATGGTTTGGTCACATAAGAGCACGATTGAATTTAATGACCTTAATACTCTAAATAAAATAGAGAATTTTTTTTTTGCCATCGTATTAATCAAATTAAAGTTGAAGAGGCTTTAAAGAAAATGAATGTGGAAAAAACAGTAGAACCTAATGATATTCTAATAGAAGTGTGAGAATATTTAGAAGATCAATGAATTTCTTGGCTTATTGATTTTTTAATAATATTTTAAAGATTAAAAAGGCACTAACGAGTGGAATAAGAGTTTGTTGATTCCTATTTTTAAGAATAAAGGTGTTGCACAAGAGTGTGCAAATTATAGAGAAATTAAGTTAATATCACATACATTAAAATTATGGGATAGAGTAATTGAACATAAGTTACAATGGATACAAAAATTCCTTAAATTCAGTTTGGTTTCATATCAGGAAGGTCTATAATAGATGCTATACATTTGTTGAGAGGTTTGATAGAAAAGTATAGAAAGAGGAAGAAGATTTACATATAATATTTGTTGATTTAGAGACAGCATATGATAAAGTTCCAAGAGAAATGCTTTGCAGAATTCTAGAAAAGAAAGGAGTTAATATTGTTTATATTCAAGTGATTAAGGACATGAATACTGGAGTTGTTACTTTTGTTTAATTGCAAGGAGGATTGATGAAGTTTTTTCCTATTTTAGTTGGATTACATAAAAGATCGACTTGAAGCCCACATCTTTTTGCTCTTAGTTATGGATGTTCTTACTAGACATTTATAGGAGTATGTACCTTGGCATATGTTTTTTGCTGTGATATTCTTCTTATTGATAAGACTAGAGAGGGAGTTCAAGAGAAACTTGAATTATGGAGGTCAACTTAAAATCTAAAGACTTTCGTTTAAGTAAATCTAAAATTGAATATATGAAATGTAATTTGAGTTGTAAAAGATCTTGTGGTGGGATTGTGACATTGGTGATCAAGTCATTAAAAAGAGTGAATATTTTAGATATATTGGGTCGATTGATCAAAATGATGGTAAAATAGATGGGGATGTTAGTAGAATTCAAGTTGGATGGTTGAAGTGGAGGAATGCATCTAATATGTTCTGTGATAGAAAATATCCCTTAGACTTGAGGGAAAATTCTATAAGATGGTGATAAGACTAGGTGGATGAGTGGTTTTATACTTAAAGACAATACAAAACAAATATATATGTGGAAGGGTTGGAGTAGCTCTAGTGGCATATGAGATTCGAGAGAATCACCTTAGATGGTTTGGTCACATAAAATGTCAGCCGACTAATGGGTTAGAAGCGTTGATGTATTAAATTTGACCTACGTTGACTAGGTTAAATAGTATTAAAATGATCTTATTTTATTATAATTAAATGAAAATTTAACATTTAATAAAATATAATGGAGAAGAAGGATTCATTTAGTCTATCCCACGTAGTGGGTTAAAAGCTTGTTGTTGTTGTAATTACATAATTAATTAAGCTTGATTTTGGCTCAAACTCAATTAAAAATTTGATAAACAAGTTTTAAAAAAATTTCAAATTCAGTTCATGTTCAAGCTTTACATGATCTCAATAAGAAAAAAAAAATTAAACTTATTGAATAAAGTACTCAACTCCAATCATTTACAATCATACATAAGGATCCAACCGATCAAGTACTAAAAAAAGGTAAGAGCAATAGGAAATGTGAGTCATTGGAGAACCCCACATAAATAAGCGTCCCCAAATAACCACATTTTAAGATTTAAAATTGGTTGAGGCACAAACTCACCTAAAAAGGGCTTCTAAATATTTAATAGACAGACAACACTACATAGAACCTATCATTTGTTAAATATTATTGTCCAATGGAAGTCCTATGCATGTTATTAGTAATTGAAATGTACTAACAATTTAAGAGTTTAAGAAAGCATCTCAATGAGAAAGAAAAATAATAAGGGAATAAAATAGATAGATATCGACAGTGATGTTAAGTAAAGAAACAAAGAAATAAACTGTTAGGAGAATAAAGTACATGGATATTTATCAAAATTTGATCTTGAGTTTATTTCTAGCATAATTAGACATGTTAAACTTTCTCAAAATATCTCTTTTTGAAAAACAAACTTCTTTACTTTCAATTCACTATTAACCATCAGCAAGCATCTTACCACAATTTTCTAACAATGTCACCACTATTAATAAGAAAAATTATTTGCAGCTAAAAAACATTTAACTTAAAACAATCAGTTCAATCCATTAAAAGTCCTGTTAATCTGTATTAAATGCTTAAAATAAACATAAAGGTGATCATAATCCAAAATCAACTGTATCAAGGCCTTCATACATGCATCATTATTGACATATGCTATGTGGAATGGCTTAACAATAGGGATTTTGAGCATCTTAGAAACCGAGTAAAGAGACAACCAAAGAGAAGAAGTCACTAGGTGGGTATCATATAATTTATGATAAAAGAATGTCAATTAAATTAAAAGGACAAGAGTTCAATATTTGGAATTTAAAATCTTTCTGTACAATTTTGAAAGTATTATTTACTCATTTCTCTTAATTAACCTACAAATTACTTCCTCGTATCATATGAACAATTACAATAATGTGTTGCAACCAAATATATTGCGTTTTCACTCCCACAGTAATGCTTGATTCAAGCACCACTAACATGGTCAATAAATACGTCATGTAGTAATGCTTAACTGAATCCCTCAACTTCTCACACAATCATCCCCTAAACCATATAAGACGAATCAGCCCACAAAATCAAGTTTGTTATACGCCAGTAATGTTTGACCCACAATCTAGTTTCTTATAGGATAATCACGCATACTAATATCTATTTTAAAAGCCTAACAAATCGAAACAATGATTTTTAACATGAAATATTCATTTGCATTTGCTCACGTAACTCATACAAAAATTTCAATTCAACTCAATTTTTAAAATTAAAATATTCACTTAAGTTGTATTTATTTAATGCAATTCAATAAGAGTTAATTTTATTTTCAATTCAACTCAATCTTTATTTCAAACACTTGCTAAAATTGAATTTATAATTAAAATATTCACTTAAGTAGTATTTATTTAATACAATCAAAATAAGAGTTTAATTTTATTACAACTAAATTTGAAACATTCTTCAAGTTAAATTGATAATAGAACTTCTAATATGAACCCTCTTTTTTCTCTCTTTATGTGTGTGCACAAATGTATGTGATTTTACTAAAGACTTTAATATATTAAATTTTAATATATTTCTAAACCTTGCTTACCGAGAACATCAGAGCATGCTCAATTGTGCATGTCAGGGTCCTTGTTACATCAAAATTCTCTAGATCTAATTTCCAATGCAAAACTCTCTAAATCCTATCGACCTAACTCATTAACCTAAATGGGCCTAAAGCTAAATAGTGACTCTTGCTCATATTTGACACTTCCTACACCTTTTACAGTACCTATTTCATTTCCTAAATTAATCAAATGGATTTTTTTAAGTCTAAATGATTCAAAACAAATTTCTTCACTAAACACACTAACGAAATCCTAAAAATTCTTTTCTTTTTCTTCAGCCTTCAAAGAAGAATTATCTACATCTTTGCAAAAATCTAAAACAAGCTCTTTTTGGGGTAAGCTTTTTAAAGACATTCTTTGCAAGCCAAGTCAAGTTGCCAGAGTGGTCTTCATTATTTGTAAAATCATTTTGTTTTTCTAATTCGATGCTCTTGTAATATTATGTAATCTAATTACTAGAAACATATGTATTATGTGTTTTTGTTTTGGTCTCAAAATCCTTGAAGACTTTGTGAGTTGGTTTCATTCACTTCTAATCTAAATATCATGCATTTTAAGGAAGAATGCATTAGGTTTTGAGGATTTTTGAACCCCAAACAAGGTGTCAAAAAATGTTTGGGCTAACTACATTAAGTCTAGAGATAGTGAGAAATCATACTCCATGTGTTTGTCTACAAGTAAACATAGTTTAAAAATAAGTAGAACTATGTAAAAATCATTATGTGCTCTCTTCATTACTTGATTCATATTCTTAATGCTCTTATTTTGCTAGCATTTAAAATTTTTCTATTTGTGATTGAACTTTTATATAAATCAATTCACCTCCACTCTTCTATGTCATAACCTCATGTCGCCACATATCTCAATTGTCTTCATGTCTCTCACCTTCTCTTTAAATTTCCATCTCCTATTTCTCCTATCCCGCAACCATGCAAAGCCTGCATACGTCTATGAATAGCAATAACATTAACATTTTCTGCAAGCTTCTTGAAGAATCCATATCCTTCGCATCCGTAGACCATGGTCTATAGTCCACTAATACCTATAATGCTTCTGTTGGGTAGCATATAGGATCATAAATATTAAATGACAATTGACAACCACGAAAAAAGTCAACCACAAGTCTCACTAAATAGAAAAACCAAGAAGCTTCTATGGTGAAATTTGCTTCAAGGACTTTAAGCATCTCTAAGGTTTTTTGTCCATGAGGTGTTGGGTAAGCCTCAATGTGCTTTGAGGTGTAAGTCACAAAATCAATAAATTGGGCAAAGAAGTATTGTACAAATTCAAAGTACAAAGCAATAATTAATATATTAATATCCTAATCTATTGACATATTAAATTGTAACATATCAACATTCGAACATAGTAGAAAATAATAAATTGCATAAAAAATCAAGTAACATATTGATATCATGGCATCAAATCAAGAAGCAAGAAGTGTTATACAAATATGAAAATAACAAAAGATATCAAAATAAGAACTAATGACATAACAATTCATACTAAATTTAACATAATACATATTTCTCTCCCACTCCAATTATCCAACCAAACATCATAGTAAGAATATGACAAATAACAACAGTGACAATCATGACCAACATTATACTTGAAGAGCAAAGAGGCAACAAGAGAAAGGCAATTGGGTAGTGCATATCCCAACATCAATTGCATGAGTGTTAAGGCATGAGTAGTATTTGAGTAATTAAAACTTATATTTGAGTTTTTAAGATCTAAATCTAATATGCCTCACTAAAATTAAGGCGAGTCACACCTCACATCATGTGATGTGTATGCCTTACATAGCACCAATGAGATGTAAGACTCATTACGATTTTTTCAAAAAAAAAAGAAATATACTGAGACATATTTTTTATTGCACAATTTTAGACTAGGCTAGCAACCATCAACAAAAACTCAAACATGCCTCTTTGTCACTATCTTTTCTCCACCTCTCAAATTTCAATGAAGCTAGATTTTATAAACAAAGGACATCAACGCATTATGAATGTCATCTTTATCAGTTTTGTGTTCACCCTAAAGAAGATTGTGTTTATAGATGTTCAATTATCCTTTTAAATCTCCTCACTCATGAATATGGCTATGACCATGTATCACAAATCATATCATTATAAATGTTATTATGGGCTTCGAAAATTCGCCGCCAACCTCTCAATTAAGAGAGTAGATTAAATGTCAGTCAAACTTTCAGAGATGAAATAGATAAGACTACTGTAGATTTACTCATTTGTGAGGACTTTAGATCGATTCGGGTTTCTATGAAGAGCACTATAGTTAATTACCCCTCCCAAAGCTGAAAGAACTTTCGATTAAGGCTAATCAATGAATCGCTAAATAGTGAGCGTATAATAGTAGTGAGTAGAATTTAAAATTTAAGCTTATGAAATTCATCATATTAACTTAAAGCAGATGGTTGGGGAATGATGACGCTCTCGATCAAGATCCCGTGGTCCCATCATCCCGGGCTGTCGTGGTCCCTACTCTACTTAGTCAGAAGAGGTAGTCGGCCAACCGACGAAAGATCCTTTGCCATGGGTTTATCGTCAAGAAAACCTTATAGACTTGGAGTGATGTTTGTTTAAGAAGACAAATTTGAGTCCACCTTAGCTAGCATATGACTCATCAGTGCCTATATGATTCACATGTCGAGACGAAATTGGGAATATACTATAATCGTGGTAATATAATGGTGTCGTTTGGCTCACCGATCAAAGACTGGTGTGTCGCATCATATATAGCCTCTTGAAACCATCGCGACAAAGGACACGACGCCTTTACTTACTGAGATTATTTGAGAGCGCACATAGTTGTATACTTGACTTGACATTGATTCCTTTATGAACTAAAATTTTCTTAATTTATCATCTCCGACAAACAATTGCGGAAGGTGAATGGATTGTATTTTGCTTTAGTGATTTTCATTTAAGCATTTAAATTAAACTTCTTTATAATTTTTTTTATTTGCATGAAATTTGAATTTATCTGATTTGACATTGAATCTTGAATATAACTGGATGGTGATATCCCCTCCGGTTGAAATCTCATTCAACACAGCCATCATCGGGGATATAAGTTTGCTTAATCATTTAATTTATTGTTTCAGATCTTGTTGACTCTATTAATTTAATAATAGAGAATCAGATCTAGATTTATACCTTGAGAATTTTGAATTTGAATTATCGAATATAAATATCTTGAATATTTTGATAATAATGACCCATCCGGTTGATATCTTCAATCAACTCAGCTATCATTAAGGAATTATGAGATAGCCGTTATATTATCATATGATAGAATTAGCTTCTCAGAAAATTTTCTCAAGTGGAAGAAGCTACAACAATATCATTAGATTTTGTTAACCCTTTAGTCATGAACCTGAATCAACCGTAGCATCCTGAATAAGTTTAAGCACTTATCGTGTCGGGGATCGGTTTTAATTGCTTGCATATATAATCGCTTATTCATTTCATAAAATACTCGTACATACTTCGAGGTATTTGAAATTGAGGTTAGGAATGCTCTCAGAATGTATGTGATCATCTCATTCTAAGTTATTCTAAAACATCAAATTTAGATGTGATGTTGATGCAGTATTTCATCATTCAAGTGATTGATACGCATCTTGATGCAATAAGATTGAGCATATGATCACCTCGTAATGCATGTAAGTATCTCATTCATTCATTTGAGAATTTATGCAAGCATTGGGGTGTTTGAATTATATACAAGTTTATATGAATTTATTTTTCATTTGAGCATTTGCACATATCAATGGAATACTTGAATTTGATAGAATGTTGCCTCTTAATGCATGTAAATGTTCAATTCACTTGTTTGAAAACTCATATGAGTTGAATCATTTGAATATAACATGAATTAGCTTTAGAATATGTGTAATAAATTTACCTTCATTAAAATATTTGCAAGTACTTCTAAACATTTGAGTTGAGCAAATGATTGTCTCAACACATATACAAAGATCTGCTTCTTTAATATACTTTGTGAATTTCAAGACATATGCATTGAAACAAGGATATCAACCATAAGGTGCATGTTAAATTATATGTTTAAGTCTTTTACACATGCATTGATATAATGAGATTGAATATGGATTATTTTCATGATGCATGAAGATATCATATTGTCATATTCACAAGCTTGAAACTTCAAGCAACTAAATAATACATATAATTGCTTCAAAATATACATAATAGATTCACTTTCATTTGAGTGTTCGCATGTATCTTAAAGCAATATATTCAGGTATAAAATGGGCTTATAGTATTCATAAAGGGAGATCAATCCTTTAGAATATTTACATGAATTAATGAAGTGCTTGAATTAGGCATAATGTTATTTCATCCCGTATGCATAAAGTTCATCTCATTTAAATATTTGCATGTATATTTAAAGCATTTAAATTAAATGAGAGATGCCTGGTGGAAAATACAACATTCAATCAAAGTTCTTATACTCTTTTTAGTTCTTTATTTGGTTTGTTTCTTGTTTTCATAACTCGCTAATTAATAAGGCTCTTTATTCTCATACCTTATAATAGATTTTCACATTCTTATGAAACTTCCTTAGATTTTTCAAGCTTGCGAATATATCAACCCATGCTATGAATAGAGGTACATTCTCTCTTTTCGATTCGACCTTCAACTCCACAGAATTCTATCATGCAAATGTTTATTTTAATTACGTATTACTGTTGAAACTTTAAGTGCTTAAATTGGAGTTGAGTCTTGTGTTAAGATGTGTGTAGGAGACTTATTAAAAGTCTCCCACATTCATGATCTTCTTAATAAGTTTTATTGCTTCGTAACATGTCATTAACGAATTTTAACATTTCAAGAAATATCATTGAATATTCCAAACTTGCATACAAGCAAACTTATACCATGATTGTAGGTGTCTTCTCTCAGTTGAACTTAACCTTCAATCTCATAGAATTCCTTCTGCGAGGGTTCATTTCAAGTATTCTCGTTTGCAGGTAGACTTTCAAGTCATTGCAAGTCTTATTGAAGTGTTTGGCATTGAATATTATTTGAATTTGTCTTCATATGAGAATGAACTTTCAACTATATTATAAGATTCGTTCGTGCTCATTAATAACTATTGAGTCACCTGTGAGTGCCCCCTTGAGTCCAAATCTTACCAATTCACCTTCATTTGAGATTTTAGAATTTTCATGCTCAAGATTAATATTTGATTTAATATTTAATTTAAGCTCAATGTATGTTCATTTGAACCTTCAATTTAGGTTTAATGATGCTTTTATTTGATCATATTTGAACACATTATTAGTTCAAATTTAGGAATTCCTGCGTCATCAGGGGACGCAGTCTAGGCACCATGCTACAAAGAGTGCATATGAGAGGTAGAAACCATGACCTAAGTCTTCATTTTCCTTTCCATGCTACAAAGAGCGTGTATAGGTTACCTGCACAAAAGAAATCATTTTCTTTTGTCGCATCAAGTCAATGTCGTCGGGTTCCACTCATCACAAACGCAGATACTGATTTTAGAAGCATTAAAGTTTGAAAATTTTATACCTTCAATTATTTATGTTGAAAATTAAGCATGTTCAACAACAACAATATATTACTTTCCCTTTTTGGATGAAATAAAGTTAAGGGAGCTTGAAATATTAAGGTAGAGGGGTTGTTCGCCTTGCCGGAAGTAGCAAGGGAAGGAAGGGAGATCCTTACCTTGGTTAGCGCAAGGTTGCCGGCGACTAGACAAAAGAGGTGGAGGCTGCTGTTTTGCTGGACTGCAGCCGGAAGAAGCTTAAAGGGGGCTGGAGCTTTGTGCAACAAGTGCATGGGATAAGCTTGGCAGGTGGCAGGATCTCACGGCTTAGGAGGAAAGAAGAGGGACAACTTCGGTTTAGCCGAGGAGGGTCAATGAATGAACAGAGGTCGGGATGGTTGCTAGCTCAGTGTCTGTGTTGGATGGCCTTCATTTCCGTCAAGAGAAAATCATAAAGGAGGGAGACAAGGGCTCACCGAGGGTTCGTGCGTGTCCAAGAGAGGTGGTGACAGTTGTCGAAACGCCAGGAAGCTGGTCGAATTAGGAGTTTGTTCGTTGTGCTGGGATGGGAGATGGGAAGCGGAAAGCCAGCTTCCCTAGGAGCGTGCGCTTCTGAAGAACGAGGAAGAAGAGCGGCTCGATTTTGGAGTTCGTGTCGTTGAGCAACGAATGGGAGAGGGAGTTCGGTCGCTCGGTTGGGAGAAAAAGACGGGAGGCGAGCTGCTTGTGTGCATTCGGTTTGTTCGAGAGGGACGGGGGATCGAGCAAAGGAGATGTGCGGTGATCAAATGGGAGTATCGGGCAATGAATACGAATAGTTAGGGTTAGGTATTAGCATATGCTTATATAGAGCTCCCTTTTTATAAATTTTAAATTATTAAATCAACCCTAATT
Organism: Cymbidium sinense; assembly: GCA_021442155.1. Classification (NCBI taxonomy): domain Eukaryota; kingdom Viridiplantae; phylum Streptophyta; class Magnoliopsida; order Asparagales; family Orchidaceae; genus Cymbidium; species Cymbidium sinense. The sequence continues at coordinate 120,125,250 of CM038219.1, forward strand.
GAACTTTTCGTGAAAATATCATTATATGATTAACGTATATGTCAATTGTATGTTATTATGATGTTCGAACGACGGGTTCGCTTTCGATCGAGGTCTTTAGTTAAGTCGTCGAATTTGATCAATTTGTTCAAAATGTGCATTGCTTTGACCGCCGGCGTTGATGACTCATTCAATCGACGCGGATAGTCTCGTTTGATAAAGTGTCGATCTAACGGCATATGATTTAGAATGGAATCGTTTGCATCGTCGCACAACCTCCGATATACAAGTTGGGTCATTGACGACTTGATCTCTTGATCGGTCAACCATCAGATTGTGCAAGATGTATATTTTGATCAATTTCGATGTTTTGAACGTGATGACAAAGTCCGTTCACCGATCGAAGATTATTTCGACTAGTTTCAACGACGTTCAACATATTTCAGCTTTGATTTGCGCACTGTTGGATCAGAAGTCCGTCAAATTTGTCTTAAAAGCTTGACTTGATTGATGTAGCATACATGGAGGTCAACAAATGCCCTATAATAAATGTGATTCGCGTATGGAGCAAGTCATGTTTGTTGAAAACTAGTTGACCCTTTGGGTTGGCCATGAATCTTGAATCACTTCAGCTTCAATTTAAATAGCTTATGGAGCTTTAATAATATGTGCCATTAGTATGATACCTCGTTTTGGACAAGCTAAATGATGGGATTGACCGATTTGTCAAGATCAACTGGGGGGGTTAAGAGTGCCTTCTACCATCTACTTTCTACTTCAATGGACTCGTTGAAGGTCTCTTTCTTTGTATTGTTGTAGATTTGAATTTCCTTCGACCCTAGCTTCATGCTTGATCGAGTTTGGTGGAGGAGTTGATTCATTTTCTTTAGGATTTGAAATTTCTTCTATCCTAATTTTAAGCTTGACAGACTTAATGAATGATCGACCTAATTTGTTCATATTGACTTGTCAGAAAATGCGTATATACCCTCAATCTTGTGCTTGCTGCTTTGACGGACTTGTTGAAGGATGCATACCGATGACCCTCCAACTTATATTAGGTCTATAATGTTGAGTTATCAATCCAGCAAAGAGTGCTATAACGGACTGAATAACCACAAAATCCCTTTAGTTTGGCCATTGGCTTCATATAAACTATAGAATTGCCTGCTCTATCCTATTCTTTCTGCTTTGGCAAACTTAATGAGAAAATTGATTTTGATCTGTGCTTTGTGCTTGATCAATCTGCTTGAAAAGAGATTGTAATATCATCTTGCAGCAATATAGAGATTGATTTGAAGCAACTCTGATTTGATAATTATTTTCTTGATTGTCTTGGTTTATCGATCAAGTAGAAATATCTTTTTAGTTATTAACTTGTAATCACTGAATTGATTTGACATCATCATTTGGTGATGAGCGAGACTCTTTCACCGCGCTTTCTTATGATTTGTTGAATGAGAAGAGCATCAGCAATTCAGCCATTTGTGAGCTTGTTGAGTCCGACATTTAGAACTTACTCAAGTCTTTGACTTAAGCTGTGATGGATTGGTGGTTTAATCATCAGACTAACGAACGAGTCTTCTTTTTGCTTTCTTGCGGCTATTGGTGAGGAGATCGTCGAACTCGGTCATTCTGAGCTCGTTGAGTTCGATCTTTAGAACCCGTCCGATTCCTAGACTTGAGTATGTAAAGATTGAAGATTTTTCAACTTAGCTGATTAAGCTTCCAAATTTGAAAATTCTTCTAAATTGATGTTCAAAATTTGACGAATCTTGGAGAAAAACTTTTGATTTTTAGGGTTATCTTTTCGTGCATGAAAATGGATTCTTTTTTTCTTACAAGAGTCTACAATTTTAACAATAACAATTATAGATATATTTACGGATCTCGGTAAAAAGCTCGATGTCAACCTGAAAATATGCAAGAAGACTTCCTGTTTCACAAGAGAAGATTGAACAACCTTAATCATAAAAAAAAATTTAAAAAAAATGCCCCCTATCTAATAGGGGGATTGAAGACTAGTTCTAAGATATATTACAAAGCTTGATTTCTTTTAATGCGAAATAGACGTGATATATTTTCAATCATAATATACATCCATCTACAGATCTTGGCTTAAAGCATGATATCAACTTAGATAAATATATAAAAAATGCCCCTGTCTAACAGGGGGATTACGGACTAGTTCAAGAATATATCACAGGGCTTAAACTTCTTTAATATAAATAAACACAACTTATTCTGATCATTATATATATTTATTTAAGGATCTCGGCTTGAAATATAATGTTGACTTAGCTAAATATATAAAAATGCCCCTGCCTTGCAGGGGAGCTTTCGAAGTAACTTGAAAATACGTTCTCGTTTTACGAGAGAATCTTCAAGTGACATTACATACGTATTTGACAAAGTCTTAGTATAAGGTTCATATAAATATATATATATATATATATATATATATATATATATATATATATATATATTCATTAGTGTGATATTTCTTGAGATTGAGGTCGTTGATTGGTGGCATCGGTTGTTGACCGTTTGTGTCAACATGCTAGTAGGCACCTCCTTCATACACCTCTATGACGCAGGGACCTTCCCAGTTGGCTTCGAATTTATCACTGATCTTGCAATGAGAGATAATTGGTCTTCTCAGCATCATAATCAATTCACCTTTCTAGAATGTTCGAGGACGTACTGAGCTATTGAATGCTTTGGACATCCTCGTTCGATATATTTCTAAACTTTGTTGAGCTTGGAGTCTAACTCCGTCAAGCGCATCTAACTCTTCCATTTGCAGACGAACGTTCTCATCTTGAGTAAGATTAAATTGGACAGTCACCCGGAGTGATGATAACTCAACTTCTAGTGGTAGAACAGCTTCAACTCTAAATGTTAGAGTATAAAGAGTGGCTTTAGTCAACGTCTTATAAATAGTTCTGTATGCCCACACCGCTTCTATCATTTTAGTGTGTCACTCTCTTTTATTCTTCATGGGAATCTTTTTGAGTAACTTTACTAGAGTTTTATTGAAAGTCTCTGTCAAACTATTGACCCTTGGATTGTAGATTGATGAGTACTATCAATCAATTTTGTGTCGATCAGCGAACTTAAATATCTTTGTACTCTTAAAGGCCGGACCGTTGTCTGAAATGATTCATCGTGGCACCCTGAATTTAAAGACAATATTGTTGGTGAAGAAGTCAACGACTCAATCAGCAGTAACTTCCTTAAATGGAGCAGTTTCAACCCATTTGGAGTAGTCAGTAGATGCTAGAATGAATCGATGTCCGGCTGATAATGGAGGATCAATCGGCCCAATTATATCCGAGGCCCAACTTTCTAACGGCCAGGATGCTATTGTTAGATGCAAAAGATTCAGAGATTGGTGAATGAGATCTCCGTAGACTTGGCATTTATGACATTTCTTTAGCATGATTCATACAATCTTTCACCATTGAAGGCCAATAGTATCTCATCATTTTAATTTTTGCTGCTATTTTAAGACTTGATTAATGAGCTCTACAAAGTCATTCATGAATTTCAGACATCACCTTGTTGGCTTCTTCTATCCTCAAGCATCGTAATTACATTTGTTCAAAAGACCTACGATACAATATATCATTGATATAAGCATATCGTAAGATTCATTTTGCAATCTGCTCAGCAATTTACTTTCTTTGAAATAGTCAATGAAAAGTTGTCTCTAATCATCAGGCTTTTCCACTATAAAAACTTCACATGATTTCTTTGTAGTACTTTTGAGTTTTTTTGTCTCTTATACTTGTTGTTCTTTAAGAGAGTGAGGAGCAATTCAAATTGCTTCATGCTGGCTTGAGTTTGATGTCCCCTCTACCTGCGGGGAATATGGATTGACTGGTTGCAAAACTCGACGAGAGGACACTTCAATCATCATATCGTTGTCGTCCATGTCCGCCATCTCTTTTGCCAGTTTGACCGAGCAATCCACTTTACTATTTTTCGGTCGAGAAACTCGAGTTAGTTTAACGTTTGGAATTTGCTTCATTAACTTAAGCACTCGCTTATGGTAGTATGTCAATTCGAGTTTATTAATTTTATAGACGCCTAATACTTGGTTGATCAACAATTGAGAGTTTTCAAAGATTCTTAAATTTTGAATGTCAATAACAATGGCTTCTTCCAGGCCGGCCACCAATGTCTCGTATTTAGCTTCATTATTGGTTCTTAGTTCAGTCATCCTGTATAAACGCCTCATTATGCCACCTTCTGATGTTATGAAGATGAGGCCAACATCGGCTCTTGCTTTTGGTAAATTCGGGAGTTGAGCAGGCTTAATAGATGATGCTCCGTCAAAGTACATTTCCTAGATCTGCAGCTTTTCTCTTTCATCAATAAGCAGAATTTGTTCATCACATAAATCATCATTGAGTGCAGAATCTGTTGGGATAGAATGCGTGGCAAAAAATCTATTTTCCTTTACTTTCTGATATATATGTAATCAACGTAATAGCACCGTCCATAATGCCAAACGACCTATCAACGTTGATCTTATCATCAAGAATTTCAGCGGATCGATCTTTGATATGAGCGTTATTTTGTGTGATAGCATATAATGTCTGAGCTTCTGGACAACGAAGATTAGTGCAAGACAGTGTTTCTCAATTAGAGAAAATCCCGCTTCTGTTCCTATTAACATTCGACTTATATAATAAAAAACATTCTCCTTGCCTTCTGCTCCGAGGGATTCTTCTAGTGCGCTCCTATTAACCTTCGATTTATATAATAAAGAGCATTCTCCTTGCCTTCTGCTCCTATGCTCCGAGGAACACTTCTAGTGTAGTTGTATATAAAATGAGGGGCTTTCCCGAGATTGGCGATGCCAAAATTCTTGGATTCAACAGATATCTTTTGATACTATTGAATACTTCTTGACACTCCTTATCCCATTTGAATGGAGCATTCTTCATCATCATTTTTGAAAAGGGTTGGCATCTACCAGATAGATTGATATAAAATGCCAAATAAGCAGTTGTCCTTATCGGACATAAACTCTTTAGCAGTGGCATATCTACGATTGCTTTAATTTTTATAGGGTCAATCTCAATTCCTCTGTCGCACCACATAGCCGAAGAAGTTTCCAGAATAAACCCCAAATACACATTTAAGAGGATTCATCTTGATATTGTATTTTATAATTCTCTCAAATGCAATCCTTAGATCATCAAGATGATCTTTGTAGTCCACGCTTTTAATGATGAGGTCATCGACATAACATTCTACTTTATGATGAATCAACTCATTAAATATACGAGTCATGGCTCTTTGTTACGTGGCTCCTGCATTTTTCAAACTAAATGACATGGCTATGTAACAATAAATGTCAATTGACGTTCTGAATGATATGTGTTTCTTGTTTTTAGGCGTCATCTTAATTTGATTATACCCTGACGATCCGTTCATGAATGAGAATGTCATAGTTGGAGGTGTTGTCTACCAACAGTTCTAATATTAGAAGCGAAAAGTCATCCTTTGGGCAAGCCTTATTTAGATTTTAGAAGTCAATACAAATATGAATTTGATTATTCTTCTTCCTAACTGGGACAATGTTGGTCATCCAATCTGCATACTTCTCTTCCTAGATGAAGTCTGCTTCGATGAGCTTTTTAATTTTTACAATTACCTATTCTTCAATCTCCAATCTCATTCTCCTAAGAGCTTGTTTAGTTGGTATTGCATTTAGCTTAATGGTTAATCTGTGAACTGCCACATCAGGGGATAAACTTGACATTTTAGAATATGTCCAAGCAAAGTAATCCCTAAATTCACATAGTAGGGCTTTCATTTCTTCAATGTTTTCATCAGGTAGAAGGGTACTGACGAAAATTAGTCGGGGATCGTCTTCTGTTCCTAAGTTGATTTCTTTCAACTCATCCATGGTAACTGTCTGTCCACCATCTTCGAGTTCATCAAGTGTAGGCTTAGCTTTTACCTCCCCATCATTTGTGAGATTTACATCATAAGAATCATCTTCAATTTCGGTCTCAATCTCAATCTCTTCTTCTATTACCGCATAGCAGGTTCTTCTTCGACGGTGTTTATATCGGACGTATCCAAGGCCTTTAGATGTATGATTATCACACTTTCGCGAGATCTATGAACTCTTCAAATTCCAGAGCGTGTCAAAAAAGTGAGCTCGTCATTTATCAATTCCGATATCAACCACCAATTTGTACATCATCATACGGATCCTTAGAGGATAATATATTGGCATTGTAGTTGACACCATATCGTTAGATTCATCGAATTTCATGAGCTAATCATAATCTTGGTGGTAACACTCCTTAGACTTGTAGAATGAAATTTCATGTTCATCTCTTCAAGGCAAAGGAGGCACATAGAATGATATAGAATATCATGAGGATCCAAAAATTAGAGCTCAAGGTCCATTTACAAGATTTCAAGCTAAAGCCCAAGAAAATTCAAAAAAGAAGAAAGCTTAGCCCATTAAGACCTATTATTTTATGATTTCATCTTTATTTATGTAATTTTTAATTTTTTTCTAAAACTCCATATTTGAAATTTTGCATTTAAAAATTCAAAGACGACATATGGGTATTGAATCCACATAAAATAATAACATGTGAAATGGATGGATGACATAAAATAATAAGGCAACTTAATGCTTCACATTAATGTGGTCACCCACCTTTTCCTCCATATTTTGAATTCTTTTCTTTTGAAAGATGCTTATAATGCCTATAAATAGCCTCTCTTACTAGAATGAAGAAGAATTTTTAACAATTACAAATTATTTGAGTTATTATTGTGGTTTGAGAGCTTAGTGATCAAACATTGGCAATCCTTGGAGAGAACACTAGTTATCCAACATATCTTCTTTCCTCACTTCCAAAGTTTTCTCAATCTCACCAAAAGAAAGAATGCCCAATCCGTCAAATTTTGAGCCTGAAAAGAGCAAATTCAGTCAAAAGTTTACTTCAACAAAAGGAGCATCTCAAGTGCTGGATTTATCTTCAAACTTATGAGTTTTTGTTGGAATTAAGAGGTTAACTAATTTTCTTTTATATGACAGTTTAAATATATATTAGTAGATTAGAATGATATATATTGCTTGCAAGTTTATGGTGATAGCATAACATAAAATTCCAATTAGTAAATTCTATTATATAATTTAGTCATTTTTCAGATGTAGGTTAGTTATAAATGGAGGAAGTGCTATTAATGTCATTTTAATACACACATTAACTCAAGCCAACTTAAAATCTAAACCTCATCCTAAAATATTTCATGTTAGCTGGGTAAATCATACATCTCTTCCCATCACCAATCCATATTTAATTCCAATTAAAATAAGAAGCTGAGAATCAAATTTGGTGTGATGTTCTCCATGGACATTACTCATATTCTCACCTTAATCATGATATGAATGTTATTCACTATGATAGGGAAAATACTTATATTTTAAAACATAATAATAAGACTATTAAACTTCTACCAATAAAATCAGTAGAAAAAATACCCTTCATAGCACCACACAAAACTTCTGACTTACAACCTAAGTCTCTATTGAAGAAAAATGTCATACTTCAATTAATTATTATAGAAAATCCTACTATTAGGGTTAATGCTATCATTTCTGATTCTTGCTTTAAAACATCTATTCTTCCTTCTTTGACCCCAAAGATAAAGTTTTGAGCTTTACAAAAGAATTTTCGATTCATTTCATCTTCACATATTACGTAAAAGAAGTCATATCGACTCTAATGAGACTCACATACTTACTATGATCTCTTCTTCTCGATTTTAAAGATATTGACTCAACGAGCTCCCTCCTCCTCTACGACATTCAACATGCTATTGAGTTCTTACCGCTTCTCAACTTCCTAATCTTCCATTATAAGATGAACCCCACAGCATGTTGAGATTAAAAGATAAGTTGAGGAATTATTAAAAAAAAATTTATTCAAGAGAGTCTTAGCCTTTGTGCAGTCCCAACATTATTAACTCTAAAGAAATATAGAATATGGTGAATGTGCGTTGATAATCAGGCAATAAATAAAATTACTATCAAGTATAGGTTTTCTATTCCTCGATTAGATGATATGTTATATTTAATCTCAGAAGCAAATTTTTTTTTCGAAGATTGATCTAAAAATTGGATATCATCAAATTCGGATTAAATCAAGAGATGAGTGAAAGACGACTTTTAAGACCCCGATACTTTATGAATGGCCCTTTGGACTTTCAAATGCTCCCAAAGCACATTTATGAGATTAATGAATATTGTTCTTAAATTATATATAAGTAATTTTTTGATAGTGTATTTTGATAATATTCTGATTTTTAGTCCAAGCGAAAATGAGCATCTACAACACCAACAAAAGATCTTTGAAATACTTAAAGAAGAGAAATTATACATTAATTTAAAAAAAGTATTTCTTTTTGCAAGCTGAGATCATCTTTTTAGGCTTTATTATATCCACTACTGAACTTAAACATGATCCTTCTAAAGTAAAAGCAATCTTAGATTACCATCACCTAAAAGTTTTATTAGAAGCTTCCAGTTTAGCCACTTTTATCTGAGATTTATCAAGAATTTTACCATTGTTGATAATCATATATACTAAAATTAGATAAATTTTGTTGGACTCCTAATGCATAAAAGGCCTTAGAGCAAATTAAAATTCTTATCACTTCTGCACCAATCCTTAGGCTTCCTTATTTTTCTAAAACCTTTGAAGTGACATGTAATGCTTTAGAAATTGGAATATGTAAAATTTTAAGTCAAGAGAATCATCATACAACATTCTTTAGTGAAAAGTTAAATGAAGCCAAACAACGATATTTCACTTATGATAGAGAGTTTTATGATGTAATTCAATCTTTAAGGTATTGACGATACTATCTTACATAGAGAATTTATACTTAATTCTGATCATCATGCTTTAAAATTCATTAATGCTCAACGAAAATTAAGTCATATGCATGCAAAATGAGTTGAATTTTTATAAGTCTACTCTTTTATTCTAAAGCATAAGTCTGGAATTGAGAATAAACCTGATGATACTTTATCCAGGATAAACCTAATGATTTTCTCTTTAGAATTGAGAATCTCAGGATATGATAGAATTAAAAATGATTATATTATGTGTCCTGACTTTCACCTAATTTATCTTGAATGTTTAGACTTGAAGAGTTATCATTATGAATAGATTTAAACAACCCATCAGAAGTGATAGATATAATTCAAGCTAGCTTTATTTTTCGATTTCTTGGATTTTGAAGGAGGAACATAGTAGAAATCAAGTAAAGTAAGTGGGGTGAGGGATTTGATGCCCTCATCCACCGATACAAAATGTCTACTAAGAAGAGCTAAGTGAGGTAATCTAATGTAGCAAAACAACTTTACAAGGAATATTCTTGATAACAAATAGATATTTATATAAAGAAAAATAATTATGCATTCTCGATCTTCTCTTAGAGAATTCCTTATCACCGAGCTACATGCTGAAGGTGTAATTGGTCATTTTGGAAAGGATAAACTATATATTTATTATAAAATAGATTTTATTAGCCCTCATTAAAACTAGATGTTCAAAAATTAGTGGCTCAATGTTTAATTTGTAAACAAGCTAAAACTATCAAACAAAGGCCCTGGACAATACCTGGTTTACCTATTCCTTATTGGAAAGACCTATCAATGAATTTTATTCTATGATTACCTGGACGTAAGAACATTATATTTTTTTTGTTTGAATATGTTCAAAAAATGGCTCATTTTTACCTTGTCAAAAACAAATGATGCTTCTTATATAGCCAAATTATTTTTAAGAAAATAACGCGACTCCATGGTCTCCCTTTAACCATTGCTTCTGACAGAGATGTTAAGTTTGTCTCATATTTTTGAAAAATATTATGAAAATTATTAGGTACCAAATTAAAATTTTCTTTTGACTTTCACTCACAAACCGACAATAAATAGTGATCGCATTTTAAGAAATTTGCTTGGTAGGTAAAAAATTTAAGAAATTGGGATTTATATTTACCAACCTCGAATTTGCTTATATAGATTATTTTTATAACTACAAAAAAATCACCATTTGAGATAGCATGATCAAAACTCACGACCACCAATATGATGTAGCAATCTATTATTTTATGTATTTTTGACGCAAAGATTCTCATTTGTTAAAGATTTTTAAAGCATTCATGAAGATATAAGAAAGCAAATTATTATAAATAATGAAAACTATGCTTCTAAGGCAAATTATAATCGTTCAATGAAAAAATATAAAGAAAGTGAGTATGTATTGATTTGCATTCGGCCTAAGCGTTATCAAACCACTAGATATAAGAAATTACATGCAAGGATCTATTTAAAATTCTTAAGAAAATTAGAACTAATGCTTATCAATTGTCTGATATACCCATTCATCTAATTATTAATATTGAAGATATTCTATCATATGAAGGAATTAGCAACCTCCACTTGTTCGCCTAACTCTTAAGAGATGAGCACCGCATCTGAAGTTCTCTTTCTTTGAAGTTGACTATATTATCACCAAGACTCATTAATTTTGTTTTGAACATCATTTTCTAGGAATAAGCCACTAATAAGCACATACACCAACTTGCATCGAGACTTTAGCCTCACATTAGTAAAAATTTCTTAGATTTTAACTCTATGAGCTAAGTTCAATTGAGCCTGGGGAGTTGATGTAACATCACGAGGATCCAAAATTAGAGCTCAAGATCCATTTACAGATCTCAAAGCTCAAAAATTCAAGAAAGAAGAGCCCATTAGCGCTAAAACCCATTTTATAATTTCATCTTTATATAATTTTTAATTTTCTTCTAAAAACTCTATGTTTGAAATTTTCATTTAAAAATTCAAAGCATGACATGTGAGGTAGTTGAATCCATATAAAATAATAGCATGTCAAATGGGTGTATGACATTAAATAATAAAGCAATTTAATGCTTCACATTAATATGGTCACTCACCTTTCCCTTCATATTTTGAATTCTTTTCTTTTGAAAGATGCTTATAATGCCTATAAATAGTCCCCCTTACTAGAATGAAAAAGATCGTTTGGCAATTACAAATTATTTGAGTTGTTCTTGTGGCTTGAGAGTTTGGTGGCCAAACCTTGACAATCCTTGGTTTAGTTATCCAACATATCTTCTTTCCTCACTTCCAAAGTTCTCTCAATCTCGCCAAAAGAAAGAATGTCCACCTCCATCATAGAAAATCTTTAACTCTTCAACAATGTGAACCTCACGTGAAGTGACTTCTTTGAAATGTTGAAAAGGAACTAGCACGACAACTAATGAACCTTCTGATATCAATATGTTTGCCCTCCTTCTTGAAGAGACACACCAAACTTCACTTTCATAAGTAGATTTAGAAATCATAATCAGAGTTGAGTACTCTATGTTTTTCTTCCCTTTCACCAAAGGTCTACTTACTCCCTTAGGCCCAACAGAAGGATCATCATCTTCTTCTTCTGTGTCACTGCCCAGATGAGGGATTGGCCTTTTCAACTTAAGTGATATACTAGCAATTTTAGGAAGAGTTGGTGTTGTCTTCTTTCTTCACTTATTTGGATTGTTTTGCAGCCTTTGAAATGGAAGCTTTGGATTGTTGATGCTTAGACTCCTTCAACAAATAGTATTTCGTGTCTTCATAAATTTTAGCTTTATGGACAACGGATGGCTGAAGATTTCCAGGGATTCTATGTTCTTCGTCTCATGCATTTCCTGCATTGGTGCAAAGTAGACGGGACCATTCTGTATTCATGGAGTCAGGGATGGCCCAACAAGGCTCTGAGCTTGGTATCAGCATCAATGACATGAAATTTGGCTTCTGTGTAAAATTTACTAAATCTTAGTGGCTAGGTAAAAGATCCGAGAGTCTTTTGCCATTTTTCATTGAAATTGTGGATCATCAATTTGCCTCGTCCTAGATGTTGAATGTCAAGAGACAATCCTCTCAATGCTCGTAGGCTCATGAGATTAATAGATGAACTTGGATCAATTATAATTCGATTTACTATGACACCATCGTTCTCCGCAGAGACATATAGCAGGTGATTGTGTTTTGATGTCCCGAGCATAAAATCTTCCTCAGAGAAGGTAATCATCGAAAGGTCTTGAGATCATAATACTTCAGTCAGAAACTGCTCAGCAAAATATGCTTCATATTTCTTCAGGTTCTTAAGAGCTTGAATTAAAATTTCATGAAGATCCAGAGACATCAAGAGGACCTCATACACACTCAACTGTGCAGGGATCTTCCTCAAGTGCGACAGGATGTTGTAATTGATTCATTTATCTATGTTAGACTTCTTTGGATCTTTAGAAATAATATTTTGATTAACTTTTATATTATTGTATTTGCCTTTATTTGGTGTTCCTTTCTTCTGTGATGATGAAAACACATTGCCTCTTCTTTATCTGTTTATTTTGGACTCTTTCAAGAAGTCTCCCCTACAAAATCGTCATTTATGCCAGAAGAAGATTGGATGGAGACTTCAGAATCATTAACTAATTTTATGCTCTTCATCAATGGTGGCATTGAAGAATCTAATTCATCTTCATTCGGAAAGCACAAGTCTTCTTCCGAAGTTATCATCTATTTGCCTTACCATCAAGCAAGACATAGACGTCATATTGTCAGCGGCGACCCTTCTTCTTGAATAAGAAGTGAACTCCGTTAAGGAGTATCCAAGGACACTAAGATAACCTGACAGACTTCTCCAAAAAGTGACTTTTCGTCATCATCTCCTTCATCATCTGTTTCAGTGATTTAGAGTCCTGACATGAAGTTAGCAAGCTTAATTGGTTGTCTTGCTGGTTGTTGATATTCCTCCAAGTTAATAATGATCTTTTGAGTGCTGGATTTTTTCTTTATTTTCTTTTGTTTGACTGACCTTTTGGGAGTTTTTGGCGAACTCTGAATAGGTTGTTTCTCAGGTCGGGGGGGCGTCAATCACCTTAGATTGCTTTTGAAGAACATAATCTTTTGATGTGGACCCTACCTTTAGTTCCAGTACCGGTTCAAGTGGTGATTTTCACCTGACACTAGGAATGCTTTCTAACTGCTTCAATATCTTCACAATTTTCTTGGAAATCAGTTTCCCATTATTCATTTTTAATTTATTTCTTTTTCTCTTTCGTCTCGATTGAGGGTACAGAGGAAGACGTAACCATCCTTGTAGACTCTTTTTTTGGCTGATGAGAACACTATTTGATAGTGTAAATTCACCATTTCTGTACTTTCTTTCCAGTCAGTATTTAAATACATAACAATCTTCAATAAGGTGGCTAACTACCCAATGATATAGACAGTAATTTGGGTTGTCAGTTTATCCTGACTCTTCAGGTCTTGTACATTCTGGCAACTTCAACCCTGCTTTGCGTGCTTGTCGAATAGTTTAGTAACACTTTCTCTTTTGAAAGAATATTTATTCATCTTCTCTTTAAGAGATGAGCGCATTCGATTATCATCTCCTAATGATTTTCTTAAGGCGCTCACCATTACCCGAGAAAGTTCTAGGTTTATCATTGCCTCCAAGAACTAACTTTGGTTGGGAATTGAAAGGTTCCTTTTCTTCAAAATAGATGGGTTGTTTCCCTTATCTATATTATAAGTTATCCGTCTTCCTCCGTTCGAACTATATGAAGTGGTGTGAGATTCACTTCTCCTTAACTCCGGAAGCTTTCCTTTCTTTATTCTATCTGAATGGCTTTTAGCTTGGAAATGTTCAGTTTCTCAAATTTTGCCACCGATCAAGTAAGTTTTGGAAGATGGTGATGAAAATCATGTATAAATATGGCGTCATTTTATCATCAATGTTGTCCATTAGTACCTGAATTGCATGTTCTTACTGCTTACACTTCATGCTCATGTTGGAGTCATGTATTTTATAACTTACTCGTCCTTCGTTCTCTTCTCCAAGTCAAGATAGACTATAATAGTCTTTCTGACTGCACTAATGAATCTTTTGATAAATATTACTTCCAACTCGGCGAATGTCTTAATTGAGTCATTTGACAACTTTGTGTACCACTCAAAAATAGTTGAAATTAAACTACTAAGGAACTAGCGAAACAACAGTGCGTCACAATTTTACCACAAGTCTCCTTCAATTGTGCTAGGTATTGCCTAGGGTTACCGATGCTATCAAATAAGTGGAATTTGGCACAGAGTAGACCTCAGGATACGACACCTGGTCATATTCTACAGGGGACCTCTATTCACCAGTCTCTCCACTTATTTTGCAACTATGACAGCTTTAAGTTTTCTCACTTATGATGATTTCGAGTAGTGCAGTTGTCTTTAGCTCAAATGTGCTTAATATATGTTGAGAGATAGGTTGAGCAGTCAATTGATTGACTTCATTTCTACCATCGTGAGCACTTTGCACTCTGGAGGTTTGTGATGCATGCTCAACCGGTGGATTGATGGGCGCAACACTGATTGTTTGATGATTAGCGAGAAATCGTAGCGTGGAAGCGTTCCTCTCGCATTTGCATCATAAGCTTCATCTGCGTCATCATCTGATTCATCTTCAAATTTAATTGAGAGATCTATTTATCCTTAGCTTTTATCTGTCGCTGCATTTGCTTTTGCACTTGAGCAAGTGCAGTAGTGTCAGCAAATAATGCATTATCTTCTTCTTCTTGTTCTTATTCTTGTTCATCCCTTGAGAAGCTAAAAGGTTCCACTTCAGTTTAACCTTGTGCTGGTTCTTCGATGTGGATAGGTGGTGCAGCTCCATGACGCTTGAATCGGTACTATCGCACACCAGATGGTTCTCCAATGTGCTGCACTATATACCACTTATACTCCCATAGTGTCCTCTTCATCATCATCTTCTTGAAGCTTTATCTCCAACCGCCGTCTCCATCTGATTTCAGACTCAAAGTGTGAGACAAACATCTCCTCAATCGGAGGACTACGATCAAAATCAACTTCTTCTTGAGGGATCGAATGGGTCGGTGATGAGATTCACTGAAGGATTCTCCAAGGTGTCGACCACCACGAGCATCATTGATTATAACTTTCTTTTTAGGAACCCATTTCTATTGGGTCCTGTCATCGGTGGATCTCCGAATATACGAACCGGATGTCACACCTTTCTACCTCTCCGTAGCTACTTCTTCTCGAGACTTCGGCTTCCTGATTTATTTTCCCTTCTGCAGGGACCTTTAAGTAGTGGATTCCCAAACATGCTCGTGTCACGTGTTCACCGCATGTGAATTACTTAGACGCCTTGAGCATTAACTACTAAAGGTAACCTTTTCAGTGAAACTTTCTCATTTTCTCTGATAATCGGGCCTTGATACTTTTTCTTCATAAGACCCTTCTCCTTGACAACTTTCAACACCCTGTACACTCTGGAGGAAAGAGTCTCGAGATGCCTCCTTTGCGAGGTTAGAGCTTGGCACCGCTGCTCCTAGAATGATTGTTTGATATTACCAGTCGAGCTATTACTTTTCACCCATTTTAGATTTTCAAATTTATTATGTGAAGGAGTGCTCGCTTCTGATTGTAAGGTTGGTTGTATAACAAATGACCCAGGTGAGAGCTGATGAGTTCGCAACTCAACATTCCTTCTTCTACTCTACCTTCTAGCTAATTTTTCTCCGATAAGGAAGTTTTAGCATCATGTTGGCTTTTCGCAAAAGGCTCTATTGACAGGGATGTGGCATTCGCATGCACTACTGAAACTGCCTGCCTAGTGAAAATTTTCTTCAGCTGGAGCTTCAGTATATCCTAGCCTTTCAAATAAATATGCCCTCTTTCGAGGAGCCTCAATAACGATAGGAGCTTTACAAGTTGTGCATGATTGTCTCGCGCGCAAGAGTAGCGGCTTCTGAAATCTACGCCACCAAATTATATATAGAAATCTCAGATCTCCGATTTTAAGCGACAGTGATCTGCTGCTGATATTGAATGGGGTGTTCTGGAGATCTATTCTGCACAAATGAAAGATGGGATTAGTAATCAATAATTAATATATTACATCACTTTCAAAATGCAGAGATAAAACTGAACAACATGATAAAATATGAAAATAAATTATGTATAAATAAGATCTTGGAAATTTCAGAATTATGCTTATTATAAAAATAATTTTAAATTTCAATCAATTTTATTTTATAAATTAAATTTTAATGTCATTATACTCCGCTGCTATTATAACTTAGATCGACTAGCCAAAGATGAAAAGAGAAACTTATCTCCAATCGCCGTAAATGTAGTTCAAAAATTCAATCACCTCTCATTAAGAGAGTAGATTAAATGTCGATTAAACTTTTAGAAGGCAGATGAAATAGATAAGACACTACCCAAAATTTTCACCCTCATTTTGTGAGGACTCAGACCGATTTAGTTTCGTAGCGCAAGCACCTATAATTACCCTCCCAAAGTTGAAAAGAGAACGACAAGGCTAATGAATCACTAAATAGCGAGTATATAATAACAGTGAGTGGAGTTTAAAATTTAAGTTTATGAAATTCATCATATTAACTTAAAGTGATAGGGAATGATGACGCTGATCAAGATCCATGGCCATCGCTATCGTGATCCTACTTAATGTAGAATGACTAACCTCAAAGATCCTCGTAAATTTGTCAAGGCCGTCCAAGAAAATCTTGTAGACTTGGGGTGATGTTTGTCTAAAGAGACAAATTTGAGTCCACCTTACCTAACAGAGAACTTTTTGCTCTAACTAGTGTACCGTATGATTCACATCTCAAGAGGTAGAGCTATTGGGTAACATAATGAAGCTACAATCGACCGTAATATAATCGTTTGACAAAGATTCACAATGTAGAACCTGTAAGCGATCATACGGTGGAAATTATCACAAATCACGGACAGGACACATAGCCGCCCACAAGCATGAGATTATTATTAGAACATAATGTGATTTGACTTGACATCCTTTATGAGCTAAAATTTTCTTAATTTATCACCTCCGACAAACGATTGCGGAAGGTGGATGGATTGGATTTTGCTTTAAGTTTCTTAGATTAGTGATTTTCATTTAAGCATTTAAATTAAACTTCTTTTATATTTTTTTATATTGGCATGAAATTTGAATTTATCTGATTTGACATTGAATCTTGAATATACCTGAATGGTGATATCCTCCGGTTGAAATCTCCATTCAACATAGCCAACATCGAGGTATATAAATCTGCTTAATCATTTAATTTATTATTTCAAATCTTGTCGACTCTATTAATTTAATAATAGAGAATCAGATCTAGATTTATACATTGAAAATTTTGAATTTAAGATTATCGAATATAAATATCTTGAATATTTTGGTAATAATGATATATCCGGTTGATATCTTCAATCAACTCAACCATCATTGGAGAATTATGAGATAGTCATTATAATGTCATATGACGGAATTAACTTCTCAGAGATTTTATCAAGTGAAGAAAGCTATAATATCATTAGTTAACCAACCCAATCCCACCGAATCAACCCACGCAAAGATCCTCCATACAGCCAAAAGCACTTATACTATGTCGAGGCCCATGCGGGTTTTCAATTGCTTATTCATTTCATAAAATACTCGTATATACTTCGAGGTGTTTGAAATTGAGGTTAAGAATGGTCTCAGAATGTATGTGATCATCTCATCCTAAGTTATTCTAAAACATCAAATTTAGATGTGATGTTGCTTTGTAATGAATACAGTATTTCATCATTCAAGTGATTGATACGCATCTTGATGCAACAGGATTGAGCATATGATCACCTCGTAATGCATGTAAGTATCTCATTCATTCATTTGAGAATTTATGCAAGTATTGGAGTGTTTGAATTAGATATAAGTTTATATGAATTTATTTTCCATTTGAGTATTTGCACATATCAATGAAATACTTGAATCGGATAGAATGTTGCCTCTTAATGCATGTTTATGTTCAATTCACTTGTTTGAAAACTCATATGAGTTGAATCATTTGAATATAACTTGAATTAGCTCTAGAATATGTGTAATAAATTTACCTTCATTAAAATATTTGCAAGTACTTCTAAACATTTGAGTTGAACAGATGATTGCCTCAACACATATACAAAGATATGCTTTTTTAAAATAATCTGTGAATTTCAAGACATATGCATTGAAACAAGGATATCAGCCTTAAGGTGCATGCTAAATTATATGTTTAAGTCTTTTACACATGCATTGATATAATGGGATTGGACATGGATTATTTTCATGACGCATGAAGATATCATATTGTCATATTCGCAAGCTTGCGAAGCTTCAAGCACCTAAATAATACATATAATTGCTTCAAAATATACATAATGGATTCACTTTAATTTGAGTGCTCGCATGTATTTCAAAGCAATAGATTCGAGTATAAAATGGGCTTATAGTATTTATAAAGGGAGTTCAATCCTTTAGAACATTTACATGAATTAATGAAGTGCTTGAATTAGGTATAATGTTATTTCATCCCGTATGCATAAAGTTCATCTCATTTAGATATGTGCATGTATATTTAAAACATTTAAATTAAATGAGAGATGCCTCGTGAAAAATACAACATTCAATCAAAGTCCTTCTACTCTTTTTAGTTCTTTATTTGGTTTGTTTCTTATTTTCATAACTCGCTAATTAATAAGGCTCTTTATTCTCGTACCTTATTATATAATAGATTTTCACATTCTTATGAAACTTCCTTAGATATTTTAAGCTTGCGAATAGATCAACCCATACTATCAATAGAGGTACATTCTTTCTTTTCGATTCGACCTTCAACTCCACAGAATTCCCTCATGCAAATGTTTGTTTTAATTAGGCATTACTGTTGAAACTTTAAATGCTTGAATTGGAGTTGAGTCTTGTGTTAAGATGTGTCTAGGAGACTTATTAAAAGTCTCCCACATTCATGATCTTCTTAATGAGTTTTGTTGCTTCGTAACATGTCATTAATGGATTTTAACATTTCATGAAATATCGTTGAATATTCCAAACTTGCATACAAGCAAACTTATATCATGATTGTTGGTTTCTTCTCTCTGTTGAACTTAACCTTCAATCTCATAAAATTCCTTCTGCGAGGGTTTATTTCAAGTATTCTCGTTTGTGGGTAGACTTTCAAGTCATTGCAAGTCTTATTGAAGTGTTTAGCATTGAATATTATTTGAATTTATCTTCATATGAGAATGAACTTTCAACTATACTATAAGATTCGTTCATGCTCATTAACAAACTATTGAGTCACTTGTGAGTGCATCCTTGAGTCCAAATCTTACAAGTTCACCTTCATTTGAGATTTTATAATTTTCATGCTCAAGATCAATATTTGATTTAATATTTAACTTAAGCTCAATATAAGTTCATTTGAACCTTCAATTTAGGCTTAATGATGCTTTTATTTTATCATGTTTGAACACTTTATCAGTTCAAATTTTTGCAACCTCCCGCCATCCTCCATGCGGCGTGATCGAGAGTTCAGCCTCACCGTGTACAAAAGAATAAGAGGTAGATAAACCAATACATAAGTCTTCATTTTCCACCACGCTACAAAGAGTATGTATACAACAAAAGAAATCATATTATTTTTTTCGACCCATTAGTGGGATAAAGGCATTGTTGTTGTTGTTGTTGCTTCACGAAGTCTTGTCCGGCTAAAAGAGCGACTCATTGTCATACCAAACGCGTCGCATATAGGATTTTAGAAGCATTAAAGTTTAAAATTTTTATACCTTCAATTATTTATGTTGAAAATCAAGCATTTCCAACAGCAACATTATATTACTTTCCCTTTTAGCTGAAATCAAGTTAAGGGAGCTTAAAATATTACGGTAGAGGGGTTGTTCGCCTTGCTGGAAGTAGCAAGGGAAGGAAGGGAGATCCTTACCTTGGTTAGCGATGCCTAGGGTTGTTGGCGACTGAACGAAAGCGGTGGAGGCTGCTGTTTTGCTGAACTGTAGATGGAAGGAGCTTAAAGGGGGTTTGAGATTTGTGCAACAAGTGCAAGGGATAAGGATAAGCTTGGAACGGGTGGTAAGATCTCACGGCTTGGGAAGAAAGAAGAGGGACAACTGCTGTTTGGTTCAACTGCTGAGGGAGGGTCGGCCGAATGAAGAGGAGGTCGGGATGGTTGCTGCTGGTTGGCCTTCAGTTTCCCCGTCCAAGAGAAAACAAGAAGGGAAGGAAACAAGCAGCTGCTTGGCTCGGTTAGGTTCGTGCACGTCCAATGGGAGGTGGCGACGGGTTGTGCGAATAGCTAGGGAAGCTGACCGAATGGAAGAGTTTCGTTTGGCTGCTGCGCTCGGGATGCGACGTCGCACAAGAGGGATGGAAGAAGGAAAAGAGGAAGCTTTGGCTTCCTCTCGTGGGAGTGCGTCGCGGCTACAGGAGAATGAGGAAGAGAGAACGGCTCAATTTCATGGAGTTCAAGTGTTGTTTGACGAGAGGGAGTTCGGCCGCTGGAGAGGAAGAGACGGAGGCAGCTGCTGCAGCGCTCGGATTGTCCGAGAGAGACGGGGGATCGAGCAAAGGAGATGTATGACGCTCAAATGGGAGTATCGGGCAGTGAATAGGAAGCATATGCTTATATAGAGCTCCCTTTTTATAACTTTTAAATAATTAAATCAACCCTAATTGAACTTTTCGCATCAACATCATTATATGGTAAATATATATATCAATTTTGAGGTTATTAGATGTCGAATGCAACGACGCCGCTTGCGATCGGAGCGCTTTGGTCGATCAAATTGGATCGATTTCATTCAAAATATGCATTATAGCTTCCAACCGCCGATTCGTCCTGGAATCAGTCGCAAATAATTTGACCGACGCTGACGCTAACGACATGATCAATTTCACAAACGATGTCGGCATCGCCGCGACTGGACATATGCGCTGGCGCGATTAACGATCTCTGACGGCCAACCATCGACAGCAGATGTATATTCTAATCAATTTCGATATTCTCAACGACGACGAAGTCCGCTCGTTGATCGGTCATTTCAACGGGCGATGTTCAATGTATTTGCTCGATTGCCGCCAAGTTCTTTTGAGCTCGACTCAACTGATGTAGCATGCATGGAAGTCAATAGTTAACTTTGATTATGATGGCTAATTATTGGCCATATGTCACTCTATAGCACATAAATCATCTTATATTTATAGCTATATGATGATCCATCTCCACATCATAAAAGTTCTTAGAAGTTCTCTACAAAATCTTATGTTAATACCCTTATAATGTTCATTTTAAATAAAGGTATTTCCCTTTAGTGTCATGAAATCCACTATAAAAATTTCACATATTCCTTTGGCCCAACAAATCTTAAGAACATTTTCAACCAACATGTGCCAGAAATTCATGATTCATCCATCTAAGATGATGGTCTCATGAAGATGTAAACAATGGCACTATAACACATTATTCCTGATGATTAGCAAAATATTGACAGTGATTATGAGTTACAAATGATCCAACACCTAAGTTTACTATTTTGTGTGGGGTTAAGATTGAACTTATGTCTAATAAAGTGTATGAACTTTAGCCTAAGAATGTCGTTGAGTATGAAATAATGTTTAATGCAAATTTTATTGATTATAGCATTGGGATATATTTAGATCTACAAAAGTTTATAGTGAATCATCACCAACTTCCTTAAGTGTCATTTATTGTAGTTTACTTGCCACCATCTCTAAAGACATGCACTACATTAGATGAATCAGTTTGCTTTCGTACCTATTAGAGATTGAGTTTGTAGTTTCACTGACACAATTGTCTAGTCCAACATCGATCCACATTGCAAAGATCTCACAAATGTATAAAGTTTAGAGCTACTCAACACCAAGCCTCTAGATTTGTGTTTTTTGAACTATTTCCTACTATTGTTTTGTGTACATGGCCACATCAGATGATCCAAATGGTGTCGCCTCTTATACCTTATTTATTTCTTGCAAAATCTTTGCACACAAGTTATTTGTGGGCTAGGTGAATTAATGTTTTACAATAAAGATTAGTTGATTAATTTCTAATGGGTCAATCAAATGTTAAACTAAACTACAAACTGAGCTAGACAAAGTTTAAAGCCTTTATTTAGACCCATCTTTATTTTTGGTCAAATTTTACATCTTCTATTTTTTAAAAAAAATTTATTTATTTAAAGATAATAAACAATAATCTCACATTTATTTTAGAAAAAAAGGACAAGGATAATCAAATCATTATCTTAGGGTTTATTTTCATTTAAAATATAATTGCTTGTATGAACTTTTGACTGTTATTGATTGGTCAAATGAAATATTAAAGAGATCCCGTTTATTATCATTCTTCTCTTTAGATCCAAGTAGCGTACATGGATTGCTCCACATTCTACATAAAGAGTTCCCTCCATCATATTATCTTTTTGCTTCATCATCAATTTCACAAACTCTTTCTATAGTGATTTTCTTACATAAATCATCCCCACTCCATATGTTTTCTTTTTCAAAGTATCTCCTTTGCCCCAAAAGATGTTTCACTACTCCCTCGCATGCTTCCCCTCCACATTTCCTCTCAGTCATAACCAATAATAACATCTTAACACCACCAATTTCACTGCTCCGACATCAAGGACAGCTTATCTTGCATCCTCTCCACTTAAGCACTCAATCGTACATGCCTAGCATCTATCCCCTCTTAATCGCTTTATTAGCCATGCTTGACCAAACTTATCCCCACTTCTTAAGTCAGTTTTCTCAACATTTCTCTTTTGTTCCCAGAAACTTTCACGACTGCCCTCTCTCTCCCCTCCCACTCCACCTCCTGCCCATAACCAATTCTGACACAACAAAACCACCAATTCCTCTCCTCCACCAACGATAATGGCCTCTATTGCAACCTTTACTAAGTAAATCCTCAATCATTTAATGAATTCCAATCTCACCTCATCACCATCCGCAAAAACACACCACATTGTTAACAACGCAACAATAGGATTGCCTTCACCTCCACCAATAACGATGGCTTCACCCCATAGGGAATACCTCAAGAAATGTTTTGCATCCATTCCCATCTTTATCACTTCATCTAACCTAAACATGCAACCAAATCATCTCCCCACCTCCTGTGGGTGATCTAATTGCTGCCCACAACTCCTAATAAGCCATGAGGTATGACTAGTCACTGCATCTTTGTCTCTCTAGCTTACATTTTGAACCCAATTGAAACAAAGTGAGTTAAAATTTTCAAGTCCAACCTAACTCGTGGACAAAACAAATAAAATGTTAATTCCATTCTAGTAACTATAAATCAATTAGAAAAAAAACAAAGACTTAGTTAGCCATCTACTCATTCAAAAACATACATCTTAAGTGCAAAAAATACTTGAAGTTGCAATACTATAATTAATACTTATCATGGATCTGATATATTCTAGTGGAGAAAACTACTATTACAGATGCACAAGTTTCTTATAAAAAAATGTGCAAAATGTAGAACTACAGGCATGTTTCCTTCAGGTCATTCTCAAATCTCAACTGAATATATCCTTCATAAAAACTAAAAGAAATTCAATCGTGTTAATTAATCTTAAATATGGCAGTCTACCTGAATAGATGACTTTGCCATCTTATCAAGCATCTTCTGTCGTTCCCGTTTGCGATAGTAAGGTTTGAGAACATACTTCTGCATGATTAATTCGAAGAATGGTATAAGAAGGCAAGTGTTCATTAATAGAAAAACATGAGTTTGCATGCTCATAAAGTATCATAAAGAGGTTGATTGTAGGAAATAAAAATAAACTCAAAATAAACTTATTTTCCCTCCAGTTGAGGATCTAACAAGATAGAACAGACCAAAAATAAAAAAACACAAAAAACCAAGATAGAGCAGTCCGTTTTTTCAGAAACTTATTTCTATGTGATTTATTGTTTTGAATTTGTGCTCTAATAACAATTTAAAATAATAAGTAAATTATTTGTAATTTCTTAAAGGCATTTTTAACTGAACGTTTAAAAACTTGTATTTAAATGAGCCAAAGCATTTGATAGCACTCTAAAAAAACGGCAGATAAATTGCTCCCGCACACCTATCGAACAGAAATTTTAACATTGTACTGTTTACTGCACTCCTATTTTTTGTTCATGATCATGCTCCTGAAAGCACCGATTACCACATTTTGTGTGAAAAGAAAACAAACATTATCAATATACAGGCTAAAATCCAAACACTACAATCTAAAGTGAAATAAAGTGGTGGTCGAGATAATTGTCTTAGAGGCTATCTACAAACATGGTAGCAAAAATTCCATCAGTGATTAAGAGAATTAAAACCAGTTTAAAGAGAAAAGCAGAGACTACCAATAATGGTGATGAACGGAGAATGACGGAGAGATGGGAGTGTAGCAGTCCATATTAAGAAAACCAAACCTTGAGAATAAAATAAAGCGATGTTGGAACCACAAATGCACTTGTTGCAAACAAAGCATTGAACTCCTTGAAAAGTAATACCTGAACATAATTAACTGATAATAAATAGGACAGAATTTTTAGCTATATAAAAGAGTAAGAAAATGTGGCCAAAAAGAATGAAAGAAGCCAATGAAACGCATTGTGAAAAGATTACTCATGAAACCAGGCATAATATCATACATAAAAGTATATAAGGTTTCATTACCAACATAGCTAAAGATTACTCATGATTGTAGGTTATCTCTATTACAAGAATAAAGTATTCAATGTCTTTGAGATTAGATCAGAAGTTGAACTAATTAGTCAAACAAAACCTAGCCGAAAAAGAACCCAATATACACATCCACACACATAAGTGTTAAGAAAATAAGATAAGTTTGAAAGAAATCAACATTTCCTTCATCGCTAATAAAGGGAAAAAACCAAATTTAAAGGCCTGTTCTTATTGGCCTCGTGATGTCCAAGAATAGTCAACCGCTCAGATCCCATCCTCTATTCTAACAAGACAACCTATTTCATGTATCCATTCCTGTTAAGAAGAGGCAGGATACAGTAGATTGTGATTGAGCATGACCTATATGGTAGCTCATTTTTCACAGCCAAATCCGATAGAATTGTACAAGCAATCAGGTTAGCTAGTTACACCAATCTAACAAGTTCATCCCACTTTTCAATGATTTGACAAGCATATCAGTTATAGGGTTCAACCAAACCCGTTTTGGGCCAAATTCGGGAAAAGATAGATCAAATTACTGAAAAAGTCCTATTTTTAAATCTTTCCTAAGCTCAAGACTAGGTTCACAGCTATGGACTTCGATAAAAACTATGTAATTACAAAAGTTACAAGTGAGATTAGTTTCAAGTTTCATCACAGAATTGATCATCTCAGCTAATACTTTTCTTAAGGAAAAAGTCAAAATTGTTACTGAATTGTCATCAATGTGGATAGAATGACATGGATAAATGAGCATCACTGGAGTCCCAAAATACAAGAACTCAAAACATCCATAATGTTTTAAGAGCATTGTTGCTAGCGTTTATTTGAGATTCTTTTGCATAGTTCTTAACCCATTATTTATACCCAATACTTAAAACCATATAATAGATTACTTGATTTATGAAGCTAAACTGGAAAGAAAATCTCAAATGTTTTCCTGCACTTTACCCAATGCATACCCAACACTCAAATTTATGTATGCAATAGATGACAAGTCTAAATTAATGATAGCCCACTATTCATTTATTTCTTTTGTAGCTTATGTTGAAAAAAAAACATATGCTCAAAAACACATTTGTTACTGACATGGTGACTACAAACTTGATATATGACCTATTTTGGATCATTGACTCATATTTTAGGATCACTAGAGACATGATCAATATAACACGGGTTGACATTAGTTTTATATGTTAATTTTTAAATTTAAAATTCTAGCAAAATTTTATAATTTTACTTTTTTTAAATTTCATTAATATAATATAACTAGACATTGAATATGTTAAAACCATTGAAACCTTGCTAAATATGCTTTTCTTATAATTAAAGCAGATCGGGTATATTTAGTACCAAAGGAGGAACATAGATATCATGATGTAGATGGTACATCTGTAGTGTCAAAGCTTCGTCAAACGTTCTGTTCGACATGAAATGAGTTCATTGTTCATTAACCAAACGTCGAACATGAACGTATTATTTCAAGCTCGATATATAAACGAACAATCATTTGTTCGATCGTGTTCGGCTCGATTTAGCTCGAAATAAAAAATTATATTATATTATATTATTATTATTATTATTATTATTATATTACTATTATTTTTATTTATTACTATTATTATTATTATTATTATTATTTTATTACTATACAACATTTCATATTACAAAATGCAAGCACTTTTGCTAAAATTTGTTATACGAAAAGATTGACCAGTTCAATCCTCCTCACAAAAAAAATTTGTTCATGAACAACCGCTGTGTTCGTAGCTCGCTAGTTAAACGAAATAACACTAACAGACATTTCAAGTCGATATATAAACTCAACACCTAACAAAATAAACGAAACAACACGCAAGAGTTATGTTCACTCAAGCTCGGCTTATTACACCCCTATCTCGTTTGTTGCCATCAAATTTGTACCAACAAAAACTACATGCAAAAAAAAAAAAATCAAGAAAGATTAAATAAATAAATGAAGGTGTTTTGTAAAGCCTTCTAGCATTACCTAATGAAGAAACACAAATAAATTAGGTCAAACCATGAAAATGCCTCATTTAAGGCATTATTAGTTGGGAGTTAAATTAAGCTAAACCAAATAATCTATGTTAAATCTTTAAGCAGGGTTAATCCATTTGGTTAGTGAAAAAAATAAGTTGTTGTAAGCCGAGAAAAGCTGAGAAAATTGCTCAATCATGTTTTGGCTAAATCTCATTTGTTTAACCCATTATGATATTATATTTTATAATTAGGCATAAAGTATCCTACATATATTGACAATTTTAGTAATATTCTTCTCCACTTGTTTAACACATTAAATTCAATAAAAGGACTTTTCCTAAGGACATCATAGCACTGGGCTCACGAGAATGCATAGTGAGGTACTAATTTACAGAATTTTTAAAATATAAGAAATTTTTATGGAACTGAAAAATAATTTAGGAAGTTAAAGAAAGTGCAGGAAATAATAGATTCATGTCCACTGATTGTCTTGAGCAAGGTTTCAAAATGCATAGCAGAGAAAGTAGTTGGAAACCATTGATGGTTGCCGGTCAATAGCATCATGAATTTGTTCTAGACAGTTAGGTTTCGATTTTAATTTTGCGCTTTGTTTTGAAATTTTAATTTTTGCAGAATCTTAAACTGTTTTTTATTTCACTGAAAGCTCGATTTTAGCCCCTTTTCAAAAAGTAAAAGACAAATAGCTTTTCAGGAAATACTTTTAAAGCAACTTTTCAGGAATCCCAAAAGCTTAGCCAAACGAAGCCTTAGACTCTAATGGCAAAATACTGTCACTAACAATATTCTGGATCAAAACGACATAAGAGATTAACAGAATTCAACTTCTAGCGTTTAACAAAAATAAATTGCAACAAAAATTCAGTTTTAAGGTACATAATTTCCAAAAGAAATAAACAAGCAGAAGTTCATAAAAAATTCAGTGAATTATTGCTAAGATATCTTTGGTAACATGACCTCTAATTATTTTAGATAATTGTTCAACTTACTGGAATTATCAGCTTTTGACCTCCACGGTGCAACTCAAGTCTCCAGGAGATTCCCTACTTGGCAGTCAACAAACAAGTTTACAAGAACAAATAGTTAATTGGGGCTCGTATCTAAAGAATAATACTCACAATAACTAAGGCTAATTAAAGCAGAAGTGCAGGATGAAGAACAATAAACGCAAAAAAATAACAAAATTTTCTTAAAATAAAGAAATATGCATGCTTATTACCTGAATTCCAACAATATAAAGCATTTTTACAGTACTAAATTCGGATATTCTCCTTCCTCCTCCTATTTCAAATTCAAGAGCAGTGCTGAAAAAAAAAAAAAAATCAAATAACAACTAACTCCCAGAAAAAACAACCAGAAATGAAATGAAAATTCCTTACACGGTAGATGGGTTTACAAGAAAATATACAAGATACCTGAAATTACAGGTATCACACACCTTAAGTCCATATGATACAATATGGCTCATGACTGACACTATATCTGTCAAGCTTTTATTTTTTTAACTTGAACTTAGTTATGCCAAAGCAACTATCATGATATAACTACAGAAATGACTTTATATGCTTACAGCTGTTCATTGGAATAACGTTTTAAAATATCAAGATGATTTGTATACATATTCATGCTCCATTTACAGCAATGCAGGAGTAATTTCCCAAGAATTGTTTTAACAAGCAACTTCCATAGTCATAAAACGCAGGTGAAATTCACTAGTTTATGGCTACATCTTACAAGAGAATCACGAATCAACTCTTGCTTATTTTCTTAATCTAGTTGTGCAGTTTATGAGTGTTCTACTTCCTGTAAATTAATTTCTTCAAGTTTCCCTTCATAATTTGTATGCCACGCGCAACAAGTTTATACACCTTTGCCAATAGTCAACTTGATAGCATATAACACAAGTGGAAGATAAAGTTTGCAATAACAGGACTAATTGAGAAGGAGAGTCTCTTCAAACAATAATGAGCACAAGACACCATCAATATAAAGATATCGAATAAAAGTTGATCAGCACAACATACATCACTGACCAGAAGTTCGCAAGCATATATTACTATCAAATGAAGCTGGTGTGAATAACTCAGTATAAAGTGTCCTTTTTTGGCAGTATTGGCAATGCCAAACACTGAACAAACAGTCCAATTTCATCCTTATCTCAAACTGCTACTTTTGCAGTTACTAATGCCATCATATAGAGCAAAATTTCATAGCTTCCAAAAAAATATCACACAGAAGAAAGAATAAAAGCTCGTGTAGAAACCAAAACATACCTTCCAATTCTACCTGCAACCCGACCAAGAGACTTTGCAGAGAAATGGTAAGTGTAATGAACTGAAGCCCCGAGGGAAGCTGTACCAAACTACAAAAGATTGGAAGCACATAAACAATATGGGAATCAACCTACGTCTATAGCAAAAAAAAAATACAAGAACTTAATGAATCTAACTTAAATATAAATTAGAAAAGCAAAGCTCAAATGATGATTCATAGTGAACTTTTCATTTAACAGCCATGATAAAGCTAAACAATGGGTTGATCTGATTTATACGAAAAAATAGTGGTTGAAAAGGGTGATCAGTTGAGAAACATCACAATACCTTCATCATTAGCCTTATCCCAATTATTTGGGGTTGGCTTATAAAAATTTATTAACTAACTAATGAGCAAGTGAGTTAAAATTGTGTTTGCTTTAGTTATGATCAAATTTGATTTCACCTCCTGAACCTATTTGATCTTAAAAGTCAATTGAAAAGTTAGGACCAAAACTAACTGGATTCTTGAAATTGAAACTGAAGCCGTATCAGTAAGCTTCTTTTGGTGGTTTTAAATTAGGTTCAAACAAGCAAAGTTGCAGAATAACTTCTCTGCTGAAATATTAACTATCATGATTTCTTTTGAAAGATGCATAGAGAATCAATCAAAGCTTGTTAAAATCTTCCCAACAATGCCAAGCATGAGCACCTTGTAGCATGATAGAAAAAAATCTGGATCAGTAATAGGAGTCTGATAGAGTCCCACTTCTAGAAAGAACATAAAGTTAACCCGATTTACCAAGCGGAATGGGTTTTGAAATCCTCAAATGTCTTTCACAAAAAAGTAGCAAGAGTCTTTTCGGCATTTAAATCTAGCTTTTGACTAAAAAAGGAATAAGAATTACCAACAAGGCAGGCAAAAAATTTAAGTTCAATAAAGCTAGTTTTATCGGCATCAACCTACAAATGTACTATCAATATGAATCAGTAATATGTTTCAAAATATACTGGAAAAATATGCAAGCCAAGATTCAAAAATTCAAAAAATAAAGTAAATGCAACATGAGAAGTAAGCATGCAATTCAGAAGTATAGCTTCACCTCAATAGGTAAAGCAAATAGCACTGTAGCAGTGAAATGCGTGCATAAACCTGCAGAACAAGAAGTGATCCAAGTGCAAGCAGCAATTATACAACTCTTTCTCAGAATTTTGATGCTCTTTTGACTTTTAAGTGAATCATTCTTCTTGGATAGTCTGATTGTGGTCATGCTTTTAACTACATTGATGCTTAACTATTGCTTTTTTTCTAGTTATGGAGATGCTGATATGTTAAACCTCCACAAAAATAAATATATATATATAATGAAAAAAAAAATGGTTCAAGGAACAGAAAATGCCATAAGAGGCTCAAGATTAGTAAATCAAACAATGATTATATAATATGTAATTTGATGGGTTTTGAAGTGATTATTCTCAAATAATAAAGATGGAAGATTAAATAATACTAAAGAGTACGTGTGTAACAGACTTAAATAACTTGGATTTATTATGCAAAGAAATGTGACATAAATCAGTGGATAACTTTAAACTTAAAACTCATGGTTGAAATATATGATTACCTCAATGAGATAACAGTCTTCTTAATTTTTTTTAATCAGAATTTGATTGGTTATGTTATTTCCATGGTTTGAGTGGCAATGAAGCCACTGACAATCAGATCTAAGCACATCACAATTTATTCCTTCCATGTTAATAAAATTGCTTCTCTTACTTCAGAATTTATCACTCATTATTCTCAAAAAAGACGGAATATTTCAATTTTGTCAAACTTGATCATCACAATGACATAAGAAAATTGCATGATGTAGTGAAGGGTACACTTCACCAACTACAACTACTTCTTCGTATGATTGTTCTTTGAAAAAAAAAAGAGAAGTCTGCCTACCTTTAGTTCTCCAGAAGCTGAAGTTTTGTCGCCTTTCTTTTGCCAGCCAACAGAGATAGCTGATTCTGTTCCTAGAACAAGTTGTATCTGAAACATTGTAAACAAGAAAAACCACTATTGCATGCTATTGTAATCTCCATAAGAAAAAATTGTGCAAGGTAATTATATGCATTTCATGAAAACATGCATGCAAGAGAATAATCATTAAAGCATTGGCATCATCCAATCATTTTTTTCCCGCCTAAGTTTGTAAGATGGACTTTTATTATGATGTAGGTAGTATTCAAACTCAAGACCTTAGCAATAACTTCCAGAGGTTCTTACCACCCGGACTAATCGGCACCCACATTATCCAATCTATTTTGCTTGATTAATAATTATTCATTATCCATTAAGTTCTAACACTACAATGATGCTAATTGGCAACCCTAAATATTTCTAAATAACATCAAATTAATAGTTTCCGTATGTCCCAATTTATCAATGGCCATTTCAAATTAATTCCAACAGTCCATCATATTGGTGCCTAGACATACAATTCACATACTCAAAACATCACAATGTAAGTTCCGATCCATACATAATATTCCATGCTTTGATGATTATAATAAATTGAAATTTCATCCCACATCTTAGCAATCTCATATTTGCTTAACACAAGTTGATTACATAGTCGAAAAATATAATTTTATGGGATTAATTAATTATGTTACACGAAGCTCATGTCATTTGCAAGAGAAAATTTAAGGGCTGGCAAAAATAAATGCTAATATAAAATCACATAGCTTGAAATTGGAGCTGAAATATTGTGCAACTGCACTCTCCAAGGAAGGGTCCAATTTTTACACAACTCAAAATAAAAATAACATATGAAATTCATGAGTTTCAATGAATTGATAGAAATCGGTTTGCAATCACATCATTGTCATCAGAAAATCATTGAAGATTGGCACAAGAAATCTGTTAAACATGTGTTTATTTTTTCTGTTAAACATGTGTTAATGATTTTCATGAACAATAATTAGGTATATTTTTCCATACAATAGATGTCAAAAAAGGATAATAACTTAGTTGAAAATTTAGTGCCAAAAACGTGGTGCACATTTCTGCAGTAAAATCCTAAGATAAACGCTTACATTTCCAACAGTTGTTTCTGATAGTTGGCGAGTCCATGCATTAGAGAGATTAATTGAACCATCCCTTAGAGATAGTGCAATCCCAGAGGTAGCCATCGAATGCTGTGAAAGCTGACTGACAAGGTTGTAGTATGAGTTCAGCTTGCTCATATAGAATTTATAATCTGAGAAAAAACAAGCAAATAGACAATCTGTACAGGAAGCAGATCCATACCGAGATGTTTGAACACCAAGTAAGGCCCGTAGACCAGCAGAAACCATAAACTCTATGGAAGCAACTGAAGAAATCTCGTGCCTTAGCATGGCCGATGCAGAACCTGTTCCAGATGCACCACTGACTGACAAATTTCCTCCTATGACCATTGAATTACGCTTGGATAACTGAGATTGTACCTCACTAAACATTGCCATTCTGAGTATTATGCAAAATCATTCAATAGATTGCTAGTGATAAAAATCAATAGCATAAACATGAAAAAATCACTTCAAATTCTAAGCAGAACTTGGAAGGCAAATACTCTCTAATCCATCAAAAAAAAGGGGAAAAAGGAAGAACATTATTGGTTGCAAGTTGCAGTAAGTCCAGACAGGCAGGAAGCTGTGTTCAGTCATATAATTAAAGCGTCTCCTCAAAGCAAGCTATCATACTGAACAGGCACTCAAGAGATTTTTTTTTCAGTTGAATTTTGTTAAATTATTAATATTATACAAAAATGCTAGTGCTATTGGTTAAATGTTGTATAATTCGTTCAATGTTATCTGCAGAATGCTATACTATTTGGTTCCAATGTTTATATAGCCTAACATCAATATAGCGGAATCTAGATGTCAGAAAAATTGAACTAAAATGTCATTAAAATACTGATTATTCAAAGGTAAAAACACACCACATAGTTGGCATATGCTAATAACATAGCACTTAAACAATATAGTAGAAATCAAATTACTCATACAAAAATATCAGCCAGGTAATGAGAAGTAAATACTACATAACATCCCAGAGAAAAATTAAATGAAGATTGTACCCTTTAATAATACTACCGCCATTGAGATATTGGGGCAGAGACAGATTAGTAAGAAGTACACCAGTCGGCTTGGAATGAGCTAAAATCTTCTCCTGTTCTTTTTGCCGCCTTAATTTCTCCAACACCTCCTTGATCTCCTCTGATTTATTAAGCTTTTCACCAAGTTCATACCCTGATTTCAGCCCCTCCATTCCATATATATCATAGATTTCTCTCTTGCGTTCGTCAGATAATATCTCATAAGCATCACGAATCCTCTGGAAATTATTGGTGGCAACGTCTTTCATCTATTAAAAAAACGAACTTTATCAATTTAGTAGGCCACAATCTACAAGTCTTCCCGCCATTAAAGAACAGTGGAAAGAACAAACTGAATTCAGTGATCCCTGAATCGAAATCTAATACAATTACAGTCCAAGCTCGAACCTTTCTACAAAAAGAAGGCATTTTTGTTTGGTACCGATCGAATATAATCGAATAAAAAAACGATAGAAGGAAACAACTCACTTCTGGCTCCTGGTACTTGTCAGGGTGGTAAACTTGAACCCATTGGCGAAATGCCTTCCGAATCTCCTCTTCCGAAGCCTCCCTCGAGATGTGAAGAATAGCGTAGAGGTCCCTCTCCGGCGTCACCGACGACTCCATCGCCGCCTCGTCCTCCACGCTTTTCACAGTTCCTTGTGCGAGGGTTCAGGCGTAAATGGTGAACTAGTTCGCGTGCGGGTCCGGGGGGCAGGGGTTTTAGTGTGAGAATTGGCAGGGGTTGTCATAAAATCCCTAATAATGCCTCATTCAGCCTTTCTTATCAGTAAAATTATCTGACAGTGCTGTTGATAATTATTCAATCATAGGGGTCTTACATGCATATCATATTCATAATTTTTTTACAAATTTATATACATATCATATAATTTTTATATATTTATATATTAAATATCTAAGATTAAATATTTATTTATCTAATATTCTTCTAGATTTAAAAATATATATTTCACTTTTAAAAATTCAATAATGATGATATTTTTGATATGATAGTAAAGATTGAAATATTATATATGTAAAAATTACGCTTATTATATATATAAATATATAAAAATTATGTAATATGTATATATATTCCCTATTTTTTATAAATTAATATATTTGATATTTCTTTATATAATATTAAAAATTTTAAAAGATTATTTGATTTTGATGAAAAATGTATACTTTAAAATTGCTTAGTTAGATGTTAAACAAATATAAAAAAATTATTTTTATTTGAATTAAAGTAAAATAAAATCAATGTAAAACTAAACAACAAGAGATAGCTTGCAATAGATGGGAGGTGATAATAATTGATGATAAATGACAATGCTAGTAGCTCTCAACTATTAGGGATAATGTGAATATATAAATGACACAATAGCTTGGTGACAAGCAATTGGCGGTAACATCTCGAACAAACGATAATGATAGTGAAAAGAGCTAGAATAGTAGCAACTTCTCAGTGTATTTGAAAATAGGTTAAATCTTGATAAATTTTAAATATATCAAAATTGAACTAAAATGTGAATTCTAAAGTTACATAAATTATATAATGTGTATCATCCAATCAAATGATAAAATTAAAAAATATAACATATTTAGTTTACATTACACAAGCAGTGCACACAATAAAACAACTTGTAAATCTCATCAAAAAAATATCACTAATAATACTTTCTCTCTAAAGTTGAATATACTTTTTATGTATAAATTTTGATACAATTGAGAAATTAAAGTGTAAGTAAATATTATTATTTAGATATTATATATACATATATATGAATTGTGTGGTATGTAAGTAATCTCTCATAATTTATGGTAGATGTTCAAATTAATAAAAGTGGTATTTATTATTAGAAAACTTTAATTATTAGTTGGGGTTTAAGCATATAATAGATTGAGATATAATTAAATAACTATTAAAAAAACTTGAAAAGGATGGGTAAACATTTTAATTCTAAACGATATTAAGTTACATTTAGATAGAGATGCCAATTAAGAGCAAGCTAAAGATTAATTAATCTAAAGTAATCAATATTAAAACATGAAATAATTGAGTGCTAATTAAAAGGCTTATTGAGTATAAAATAAGAGAATAATTGATCAAGTTTATTTAGTGCATGTGAATAACATAAATTATTTTGATATTGGGGAGGCCTCACATTACCCAAGAGAGAATAGCCCTTGGAGAGTGATGACAATATTAAATTATAGGTAAATCGAGTGCTAATTAAAAAAAATGTTAAACATTATTGACCTCACTTTTAGAGTGAGGATTCCATTCTCTCATCATAGGTCTAGGGGTCTTCTAGACACTAAGAGCTCCTTAGTTATGAGACACTTCTAGTGGCTAAATGAACATTTAACCTAAGCCTAGAGACTTAGGAGGATTAGCCATAGGGTTTAGATCATGCTATAGGGATTAGGATGACCTACCTACCCTGTAGCCTAAACTCAATTTATGCCTACCTTCTTAGGCTAAACCAAACCTCAAATTCAATCCATCCAAATTCAATCCAATCTCAAATCCACATAACTAAATTCCAATTGAATCTCAAATCAAATCAACCTTTCCTAAGCCATATGATTTAATCTTATAGACTTAGCCAATTTTATTTCAATCCAAATCAAACTCAAATGATTTCCTTATAAATCAATCAATCATTCAATCAACCTACCAAAATCTACAAATCAAATCCAATCAAATAAAAATTAAACCAAACCTTACCTAAGCATATGATTCAAACTCATGGACTTAGCCAAATCTTCTTTCAATCCAAATTAAACTCAATTGATTTTCTTATAGATCAATCAATCCTTCAATCATCATTCCAAACCAAATCAAATCTACAATCAAAATCAATCATGCCAAAATCAAATCCAAACAAACCGAACCTAACTCATTTGGCCAAAAATATTCAAATGATCCAAAACTCATTTAAACTCAAATCAATAGCAATCAAAACCTCCAATCAATTCCAAATCAATATCCAAACTCATCACAACTTAATTCAACCCAAAATTGATCCAATTAACCCATTAGGCTCACTTGACCTAAAGTGACCTAAAAGATCAAATTGAACCAAACTCCAATCCAACCCAAATTGGATTGAACCAACCCTTCAAATCTTATCCATGATGATTGTTGATCATCTTAGATAGCCTAAATACAATCAATTCAATTCAATCATGCCAATTGACCCATTAGGCTCACTTGACCCAAAGTGGCCTAAAGGATCCATTTGAGCCAATCTTTATTTCAACCCAAATTGGATTGAATCGAACCAATCAAAACCTCATACCATGATTGGTGATCATCTTTGATTGATCAATTGTAATTAATTGAGTCAAACCAAGTCAATTTGGACATTTGACCAAATCAACCCATTTAACCTACATGAGCCAAAGTAGCTAAATCTCATCTAGGCCAAATTAATTGAAACCAATGATTCACACCAACCCAAAATCAATCCTTGAACATGACTTGATCATCAATTGAGCTAAAACAAACCCAATTGGCCCTTTGACCCCAAGTTGACCCAATTTGACCTAATTTGACTTAAAAGACCAAATTGGGTCAAATCAAAATCCAACCTAAATTGATTGCAACCAATGACTCAAGTTCATTTCAAATTGACTATTGAACATAGTCAAAGCCTTGATTGAACCTAATTTGACCAATTGAATCCAATTGATCCATTTAGCCCAAATTGACCTAAAGGGTCAATTTGGCCTAAATTATTCTTAAATCCAAATTGATTGAAATCAAAGCTTACAATCACCTTCAAATGATCAATCAACTATGAACCAATGCCTAACCCAAGCCAATTTGACTAATTTAGCCAAATTGGTCAACCTGACCCATCTAAATCTAAATAATCTAAAATTAAATCTAAGCCAAACCAACCCAAAACCAAGCACACCAAAATACTTCAAATCATTAGAACATATAGAGCCCCTACAAATGGTATCAGAGCCTGATAAAGATTAGCAATATAAAAAACACTCTTCATGTTTTTGTACACCTTCGTATACTTATCAATCCAATTTCCCTTCTTACGAAATATTCTCTTCTTACGAGACAGAAATAAAAGAAGAACAAAAACTGAAGAAAAGACTTAAATTAGAAGATTTAGAGGATGATATCTTCCATGCCTAAACTCACTAAAGAATATCTTGAAATTGAATTCAATCGAATTCAAGAACTATTACAAATTAATATTTTAAATAACCAATTAGAAATCTTTACAGAAGAACAATTATTCCATATAAAAGCACCTCTTGGTAATCTTAATGAATGGATAGTCCTTAATTATATGAATTTAAAACAATAAGATAAACTCGGAATCAAAACTAATAACTCTAGATCCCCTCAGATCCAAGGAGCTATTTGTATTAACGAAATAATTGACATAACAGAACCATCCCAAGAATTAGAAGAATTAATCTGTTCTAAACAAACATCAATTTATGAATACACCCCATAGTCTAACAATGGACACACCTATGCATCCATCCGAGTTAATAACTGTAGGCAGTACCCAAGCTAGTTCAAGTAATAATGCAAAACAAACATTTGTACCTGCTACCACTAGGCATATACCTACACCTAGAGTTCAACAAAATTACAAATCAACCACTTGTTCAGCAGAACCAATTAGCGGATATGAAAAATATCTAAACATTGACTGTTGCAAAAATATCTGCAAAGCCATTGATAAATGGACCATCAAAAATAGTTTAGTCATTTATAATTATAATTTACAAGGAGAAGATGCTTACGCATTCATCGAAAATACATTAACAAGAATTTGTAAAAAATGGTTTATAGGATTAAAACCAGAACAAATAGCTATCATCCGGTCCACATGTATGGCCGAAAACACTATAGGCACTCCCGGAAGATGGCCAACCGTATACACAGATTATATTAAAAGTGAATTTTTAGGATACACTATGCGTTACTCTATTGATGAAGAAAAAATGAAAAAATAATCTGAAATAGCAAAACAAAAACTTACTCTTTTAAGTATTTGTAATATTTGCTATCTACAAGAATATAACTGCGAGTATCAAAAATTCTTTTATAATATTCTAGCCAATGATCGACCATTATATCTCGACATGTATTTCTACAAATTACCCGAACCATATAATACTATATGGAGTCAATAATTTACTCAAACATATCCAAACGATATCACACTAGGAAGTAGAGTACAATTTGCCGAAGAACGACTTACTGAAGCTTGCCAACAATTAGACCTACATAAAAAAACAAAAAAAATAAACAAGCTTTATGTTGCCATAAAATTGACTTCGCCCATCAATGGGGTTGTTATAGGGAAACAAAAATCTGCAAGAATAATTGTAAAAATAAAAAGAAAAAAATTCTTCAAGAAAACTATTAAACAAAATTTCAATAATAAAAAACGAACCTTCCGAAGAAAATAATTTACTAAAAAACCAAAAATTTGTAAATGTTAGTTATGTAAAGAAGAAGCATGCAAATAAATGTCCCAAACGCATTTAAAAAAGTATAAAATCTATTCAAATCATCGAAGAAAATGAATTAGAACCTATTTTTGACATCTTTGAAATAGAATCTGAAGAAGAACTTTATGAATTAACTGACACTGAAGAAGATTTAATTAATTCAATATGTTATAACGATATAGATTTAAATGAATACTTATATTCCGATTGACTATATGACAGACATTAAAAAAATCTGTGAAAAGGATACAATTATCGATGACCAATTTGAATATAATAGACATTTAACCCTTTCGGAAGAAGAATATAAAAAGATTAGAAAACGAAAATTATCTTTAGAACCAAAACGCTTTGATATGCCTATTCTAAGTTGGAAAAGAGTATATTATACAATTGCCAAGAAGAATATCAGATAATAGAAGCTGGGAAGTACAAAGATTCCTTTATATAATCTTATCATGCGAAATCAAGATTTACAAAAAATTCCACACCCCAAAAAATATAGACATGTATTTTTTTGGAAGTATTCAAATACTTATAAAAGTTTTGCTAATAAATAGTGATAAAGTCAAGTGGGTTTTAGTTTGATCTCTATCAAGATATCGAGACTAACATAGATTTAGGTTTAATTGAGAAAATCATGAACTCAATTAAAAAAATATGAAACCAAAGATGTTAGATTTATGGTGAATTTGGGATAACTTTCTAGTTGTTTTGCTTTTCAAAAAGCAACTATAGTTGTCTTTGACTACCAACATTATGGCTACTTTTCAAAAAAATTTGTGGTGAAAAGCTACTTTTGAAACTAAAACTATTAGAGTATGGTGGTCGCTAAAAAGTTTTTACTTGGAATTTAAAAATTTTTTTTTTTAATACCCACATCAGCTTTTCAACCAACTTGACAAAAAACTACAACTGCTCCAAACAAACCCTTAAGGTTTAAAGAGTATTATTCTACTAAAGTTTATTTGATGGCTAATCAATCAGAGTGGTTTTATCTTGAGGTGATGTAATTATTTGTTGTTAGTGACTCCCCTTAGTACTATGTTAATCATAAGGAATGCTAAGGTCATCACTTGAGCTCACAAGCAAAGCTAGCTTTTCTTATGCAAAAAACTACACCAAAATGGGGTGGGAAGCTACGGAGAGACTTAAATTTTTTTGGAGAATTTACTAAAATTAATGTTGGAATCCTACTTTAGAAGAAAATGAAGCTACTTAAAAGCTCAAGTTCTATACTAATACCTAAAGAATATTTAAAGACTGTGGTGGTGGATAAGTATCATGTATGTTTCTATAGCGAATAATTGGCATGGTTGCTTTAATTTTTATTGCCATAAATTGAGTTGTAGGTCTTGAACTTGAGGTTGTTGGGAATGTCCATAGCCTTTAAATTAGACCCCATTGAAGGGTTGAGATGAACTTAGGCAATCCAATGTAGCTAATGTTAAGCTTTACTTGAGCTATAAGACCAACAAGTTTTTAATAGCCCATTGGGTAAGCTTTGTTTTTCTCTTTTAGCTAACCTATATTAGATAATTAGTTCAATCAATTTAAGTTTAGTCTATAAAAATTTTAAATTTGCTTAAATTATATTTTAAAGGCCAATTAAACTTAAATTAGTCTAATTACTAAAATAAGTTTTTTTTTTTCATTAGAGTTCATATGAATTTATGTTAGGCTTAGCTCAGTCACAACTAAGTATTAGGGAACTAAGTTGATTTAATTGGTCCCTAAAGCATTTTAGGTTTAAGGAAGTGGCTTAAACATCTAAAAAATTATGATCGAGGACCTAAATAAGTATGACATATTCAAGATACCCAACAAACATAGATACTTTGATATGGTTAAGATAATAAAAGACAAAAGGTACTTGTATGAATTTGATTCATTTAGATACATAGACTAGGTGTCTAATTATGATCTAGATACCTATTAGAAGTACAATTTGAATATATAAACAAATACAATTTATTTAAATAGCTAAAATACCTAGAAGTTCAACTAAGGCCTAGGAAACTAGAAAAATGAGTATACGATAATATGGACATTCAAACAAATTTTGCAAGCCTAGATAGTCAACTCACTAGATGATTAGATATGACAATTAATTATAAAATGGGACATGTTTAAGAGTTCAAATAATTTTTAGTTGCTTTAACTCTCAATAACCTGGATAACTAAATAAAAAACTAGATTTAGAGTTTAAATAAATTCAATTTGGTAAAATATTCTATAACTCGTGGACTTAATAAAACCTAAATAATAAGAGTGCATAAATTTTAAGAATGTTTAAATAGATGTTTCCCTACATATACAAAAATAACATTTGACCTACTGGAATGAGAGGATATGAGATGTCTAGGTGAATGTGGCTTACTTAGATCGAGACAAGTGTTCAATATAATTGGTCTTTTTAAAATATAAAATCGATTACGTAAGCTAAGTTGGCCTACTTAGACAAAAGAAGAAGAAGAACTATGGAATGCTTCCATATATGTGATCTATATAACATAAAGAGTATTTAGATAGTCATCCAACATTCCCAAATATTGGATATCCCTAAGTGTTTGTAGTTGGTTCAAGCATCTTGATGGTTTACACATACAAGAAGACTATAATTTTATAACCAAAATATGCTATAAACATAATTTAAATAATCATTTACTTTAGCCTGATTTAATTAACTAAATAAGTAGCCTGATTTAATTAAACCATATCAAGTGAGTATTGATGTCTCAATCAACATAATAATTTAAAAAAAAAAATAATTTTGAAATTCAAAATCAGTGAAATAAACTATTAATTTTATTCTACTATATTATCTTATTATTTTAATAGATTTTTCTATTATGAAAATGATTAATATATTATTGATTGTTCATAAGTGATTTATAGTTGTAATATGTTAATTAATAAATTATGGTTTACTTTTTTTTTATGCAAAATAATAGAAGTATGGATTCTCATAATTTAAATATATTTTAAATATACTTATAATAATTTAAAATATTGATCTTAATCATTTAAATTGCATATATGTAAATTATTATGGAATTATAATGACATTTTATTTTTGTGTTTTATTTCGTTCAAATAAACCACCAAGTTTTTTTTCATGATTTTTCATTCATATTTAATTATGATAATCAATATGTCATATTTTTAATACTAAAATATGATTTAAAATGTCTTAATAAATAATTAAAATTGTCACAATTTTTATAAGTTTAAAATAGGTTAACATAAATTTATAATTTTTAGTAATCATCTATTATCAAAATAATTTTATTCAAAGCCTTATTTAATTAATTAAATTAAGTTATTGATGTTTTATGTTTTTGTTAATGTATTTTTCAAAAGGTATTATTTTTAGAAAATTTATGCAATTATTTTCATTAATTTTGAATTTTATTTGGATTTATTAAAAATAGATTTTTTTTATTTAATTAAATTATACACAATAAATTTTTTGAAAATTTTTAGTTGGGAGAAGAAAATTAAAACAAAATGTGATATTTAATGAAGATTATTGAATGTTATTCTAATAGTCTTGATTTTGTCTTCTTAATTGAATGCTTTGGTGACCAAATTTGGTGTAAGCTACCAAAAAGATCAGAAAAGCATTATAAAGGCTATTAAGCGGAATAAAAATTATGAGGGATCGTGAAGTGGGTGCACCTAGCAAACAATTTAAAAAGGTCTTAGAGATTTAATTTGTTATACCTATTTGCATGGAATTAAAGAACAAAATTGAACAAGCATGCTGCTTTTAATTTAAATTGTTTATAACTTTATTGTAATTAAGTTAAAAAGATTTGGTTCAATGTTCTAATGAAGCTATACTAAGCTCTTAGTGAGTTTAATGGTTCTAAAAAGAAGCAATTGGAGAGGAGCTCTAGATACTCAAGTGAATTAGAGGATGGAATGTACAACTCATTTTGGTTTCTAAGATTTAGAGATTAGTGAGATTGATCATAGAAATTATAGCCATTTGAATTGGGTAAGTAAGATAACTTGATGATGCCTTGATGTTTATAATTTGTTTAATTGGAGTTAAGTATTTTAGATTAATTCAAAGGTTGGTCAAGCTTAGTTAGACTTGTTTCCACAATTATGCACATTTGAATTTTTCTAGGATGACTTGAGTTAACTTGGGTTCCATGTTGAAGTACATCAATCCAATATTCAATTTAGGTTAATTTGGATATACCTAGCCCATCAAAATTAGATTTGAATCAATATAACTTAAGCATGATGTGTGAACCATAACTTTAAGAAGAGCATGCTAGTGATATCAGCTTAATGAATTTTTAAAAGTTGATGGCACCTCATCTAAAAGGCTTTGAGAGTATCACCTTCTAAACTTTTTTTTTTAGCAAAGTCTATTAAGTTCAAGAGGTTGTTGTAAATTCCAAGCCATTAATGGATCAATGGTCCATGACAAGTTTTATAAGAGCAAGACACAATGTGAAATTTAATTCAAGAATATAGAGGTCAAGATAATGCATGTAATAATTTGGATAAGGGAAAAAGAGTAATTGTACTAGTCTCGCTTATAAGAAGTGTAAAATTGACTTTACAAAACAAAACTATATAGCATACTATTTTGAGAAAAAAATCCCCAACTAATGCATTCAAATTTATGGCAACTAATGGCATAATATTTATTCAAGTTAAAGATATCATATAAGGTTAACAAAGTTAGCCATCCAAACAATTCTTTATACCAAAAGAGATTAATTAATTGTCTTTAAGGTTACTTTTTTTTTTTCTAAAAGATCTCTTAGAGGCTTAGTTAAAAATTAGTGATGTTTAACTTCCTAAGAATTACTAAGTGGTAAACAAAGAAAATCTTATTAATTAAGAGAGAAAGACCCTCCTCAATTGTGTGGGGGTCATATTGAAAATTAATCTATTCTTAAAAGTTTAAGAAGATTATCAAACTATGCCAACATGTCGTGCCTAACATACAGAAGGTGCCTTAAACAGTAACTGCTTTACATTGTGCCTAAGTAGAAACCCTTAACCATCTTAGGTGAATGGAAAGTCTCAAAGAATCATAAAAAAAGTGTAATACAAGCAAGCTTAAGCTATTTTATAACTTTATATTATAACATAAGATAGAGAAAAAAGTAACAAGCTTCATCCACTTACTCTTTCAAATTTT
Source organism: Cymbidium sinense (assembly GCA_021442155.1). NCBI lineage: Eukaryota > Viridiplantae > Streptophyta > Magnoliopsida > Asparagales > Orchidaceae > Cymbidium > Cymbidium sinense. The sequence continues at coordinate 120,168,986 of CM038219.1, forward strand.
TTTCTTTACTTCTATTGTAATTGAAACATAAAAGTTGATAAAGTAAAGAAGAAGGATTATGAGTAATTTTAGTATTCTAATATTCATATTATGATTGAAAAATAAGATGTAGATGAACTCTCTTTCGTTTAATTAAATGATATCACAATCCAAAGTATATAAGTTCCATGGAAGTGTATAGCTAAGAGTGAGTTAAATTTCTTAGAAAGGCCAATGACTAGTTATCTAAATAATCAAATTTATTAAGAAAAGTTGGTGTGGTGTTTATTTTTGGATGCACCGGGTAGAGATCTTAGGGGATACTTATTGAAGTGATCGGGTGCAGCATTAAGGTATGACATACTATCTCAGAAGATAGAAATATCATCCTACAATGAACCTAATCACCTTATAAGGACTCATAAGGCATGATGAATCTTTATATGTACCAGAGATTCTCCTCTACTTTACTTGTAAAAGTAAAATAGGGTTTAGTTTATACTAGGTTCTTTAGTTCCCTATATAAGCAAGTCTCCATAGTTAATTACATCATAGGAAATGGAATTTCCTAAGAAAACTCTCAATTAAAACAGTCAATTATTATCTCCAAAGATTTTAAGGTTAAGACTATCAAAGGATTGGTTATTTTAGAAAAATCAAATGGGATTGTTCAATTAGAGAGGCTTATTTTGGAATCCAAAGGTAGATGAGTAGCAAATGCTCATGATACTAGGAAGCTTAGTGAGCATTCCAACCTATCCTATGGTGAGGCTTTTTATGTTTGAAAGTGAGAAGATTTATTTATTTGAGTTAAAATTTTATTAGATTGTTAGGGCTTGTAATCCATCAACACAAGATTATAGAAATGCCATAGAGGAGAGGGTTTATGCTCATAGCCCAAAGAAAATAAGCAACCTTAGATTCGAAATCTAGGGAGCTTTAACACAAGTTAAAAGCATAGCCTAAATATAAGCAGAAAGAGGATATAAGGGTCTACCTCCACAAAAGAGAATAAATACGTCCGACTCTTCTGGACTTACAATCGCCTAGAGTGGCCGTCAACTAATACATCCTACCATTCAAAACCATGTAGTTTGGTCTTATGTAATTGCAAGATGGCTAGGTTTGTTATTTAATTTAAAAAGATACTAGAGTCTTAAACTCACTCCCCAAGAGACTATATCATGACTAGCATGAGCATTTTACTTAGTTTATAAATACAAAATTTTACAATTTTATACAATTTTGACATAATATTTTGGACAAATGCTTGGAATATTTTATGCCTAAATGCATGATGAAATTTGGTTGTTGGCCAAATAAAGTGAGAAATGAGGGTGAAGCACCATCATAAGGGGTTGCTCTAATAGGTTAAGTAGTCCCTAAAGTGCTGAAATGGAGGCCCATATTTTGGCAAGAGTGGTATAATATGACATGCATGATGTGAGACATACAACATATAACTAAGGGATTATTAAATCTTTAGTTATCTTGAATATAGCCTAGGATTTAAAATGAGATTGAAAGTCATTTAAAATTTAGTAATGAGATGTTAATTGGATAGAAAAATTAATTTTATCCTAAGAGCCTATCGCATACAGGGCACACATTCAAACATCAATCATGAAGAAACTATGAAAATCATACTATTCTTGTGCATAATCTAAATAAAGCAACAATCATTTTTATAAACTATCATGAAAGAATAAGATGCCGGTGCGGCTGGGTACCACCATACACCCCGAAAAAGAGAACATTGGGTAATCGAGTTATACCCTTATACAACCTGAATTATAAAATAATATTACAATTTAGAATTAAATACATGCTATGGGGGGTTTCACTCTTCACTTCTTCTTTTTTCTTTCTTCTTTTGATTTGATTTACTCCAAGGCATCAGAGGGCACCCCAAGACTAAGCCTCTAGTCACTACTCATCCTAGTCCCCATAACACTTATCCTAATTCATATTACAAAATTATATTTTATGAAAAGTAAATCTAACTACCCTTGTAAAATAAACATTAGCTAAACATACATACAAACTCAAGCAGTTATATTTCATAATTTAGACTTAGCACTTTGCACATGGGTAATCAAGCCCACCCGTCCTAATGTAGATCATGTTTAGGGCATAAGCAACCCGCACAAGCAAAATATTTATATTTATTTTGAGCGGACCCTTAACTAAAATCTCCTGCAAAAAACAATATTAGGCTAACAATAACCTAACATCCACTATACAATCCACATTCCTAACATCATAAAACAAAACACATCATCATTACATACATCATCCTAACCTAAAGCTAGAAGTGATGACTTAATATTCTAATGTGTGTGCTTAGGCTTCATGTGGTATGTCTTAGCTAGGCATTTGAATTATAATTTTCTAAGTTTTAAATTTATTTAAGTTAATATGATGGGTGGTTTTATTTGAATTTGTTTAGAGACTTGTAAATTTAAATTTAAATTTTATTTTATTTCATTTGATTTACACTTAGCATCTAAGTGTTATAAAGAGAAGAAAGAGGCTTATCCTCTTTCATTCCTACCCTAAGTTATTTCTTAAAAGCACATTTTTATGAATTAGTTTCTTTTAGTGAATGATTTATTAAATATTTTATTAATCCTAAGTTTAGGTTAATCTTAAAAAAATCTTATTCAATATGAAAGATATCTTAAGATTAATGTGAATGAATTACCATCACATAGAATATGTTGAACCCTTTCTTTTCATCACCCATAACATGCATATGATTTAAGACTTAATATACTTATACATGCAACATATTTATGAATGCATACATATTTTTAGTAGAAAAGGTGATTCTCATTATTTAATAAAATACACACACACATGTATAAAAGATGTAAATAAGTACATGTTATTGTTTAAACTAGGGAAGTGAGGTAATCAAATGACATCCTTGGGGCTACTTAAAGCCTTGTATTTTCAGTATGTCCAAATTATATACTTGCTATCTTAAATACATATGAATCTATATACAACAATAAGAATGAAAATTATGCAAAAGATTATATTTTTGGTTGAATTATTTATACATTTAAAGTATAAATCTCTATCCAAATTCTATTATAAAAATACATATGAATGAAATTAAATATGTATGTGCCTTTGTTAACCAGGAAAGTGAGGAAATCAAATGACCTCCTTGGGGCTACTTAAATCCCCGTATTCCTGGGATACCCAAACTATATACTTATTATCATTCAAATATATGTAAATCCATACATGAGCATAGGAAAGGAAGCACTACCTTCACATGTTTAAGCTATACACACATGCAAATCTTATACATATTCATAACTACTATCACTCCAAATGTTATTATCAATTTATAACTTTTGAAAAATAATATTGGATTTATTAGTGATAATAGCCACACATATAATACGATTAAGCCATCATATGCAATTTTACATAAGTAAACTTCATTTTAATTTTGAAAACATGAATGCATGATGTCACATAACATACAACATTTATGGTAATTGAATAAAAATAGTCAAATATCTCCACATAATTCATTCAACTACACTAATTCTTAAGGACAACCACACTAAATAAAACTACTTAAAAAAAATGAAAGCTTTTTATTAATTTGATTTTGGATTTTAAATTGAACTTAAAGAAGAGAGATCACTTGCTATTTTTTATCCCATTCCCATGTTGGTGATTTTAATTTATTTAAAGAAAGACAATGAAGTGATTTTTATAATTTAATTAAGTTGAACTATTAAACAATCTATTTAATTATCCTTTCCTATGCTTCTTTGATTTATTTAACCATTTAATCAGAGTCACAAATGATATGCACATGAGAAAAATAAATGCTCCTAAAAGACCTAATGCAATTGGCTCATGATTATAGATTAATTAGATTAAGGAATCTAATTAAGTATTCTTATGATTTTTCAACACCCATGGGTTTATCATAATTTCCTTAAAGGTCTTTATGTTATTGAACACATAAAGAGGAACCCATAATTTAAATGTTGATTATCTAATGTGATCATCAATTTAATTTGATTTAATTTCATTATTCATTGATTAATTAATCTCTTAATTAAACCTTTCATTAATTAACTCTCTTTAATAAGATGAATTTGGAAACATAATTAGGAAAGAGGTCTTAATCACCCCCTCATTATCTCACTATTAATCACTAATCAATGAAGTTAAATTAATTAATTTTTATTATTTAGAATCTTAAATAATCATTAAATTGATTAAGAGGATAATTTAGGTTTCAATTTCAAATTCCCTTAATTACATGGCCAAAATCTTAATAAAATCATACCAGGCACAAGTCATCCCATTATATCAACATGCTAACTTTGGTATTAATTGCCAAAGTAATTAGGGCTTAATTAGAGAAACATTCAAACCCTAATTATGCCTTAATCACTATTCAAAATCAAATGAAATTATTTTTATTAAATTTCCTTAGTTTAACTTTTCCAAAATATATTTATTTGTATTTTTTGGATTTTTCTATAATTAGCCATGAATTTATAAAGTTTTAAGTAATTAAACACATTTTAAACACTACTTAATCTCTAATCCCATCGGTGCCACGTGGGAGGCTTATGTGGCAGCGCTTTCCACATGACACCGTGGGATTGGCCACTTAAATCGTCTGATGTGATAGTTTAGTCAGCGGTGGCGGATGTGCTTTCGTCCCTGTCATTCGATCTAAGATCAGAAGATGAGGATTAATCCTGCAATTCCTATAGGATTAAAATTGATTTATATAGCAAATTAAATCACGGTAGTCCATTCCAATCACACAAAATGAATGACGGATGATCCGTCATCCCCTATGCGAGAAAATGTACACTGTCTGCCCTCCTCCACTCGATCCAAGCTCGTCGGAGCTTGTGAGGCATCGGGATTGACTCCAAAAGCTTTGAGGAGAAAATCTAGAGGGATCTAATGGTTGGAATTGCATGAAATCACACTTTCCTTCACAAAGGCCCAACAAAAATTGAATTTCTTACCATTTGCTAGAATTTATCTCGTCGGAGCTCATGACTGCTAGTCTACCAACCAAGGTAGCTTCGACTTAAAGAGGCAAAGCCCTGCTAAAAATCTTGCACCCTGACTCCTCATTGATGGATCTATGGACCAAACACCACCAGAGTTGGTCTTGGATGGGTCTCTGGTGCTCGAATTGATCGGGTAATGATTCGTTTCTCCTTGTCGGAGCTAGGGGAAGGTGTGGGTGAAGTTAATTTGAAAATTAAGGAGATTAAGGGTGGTTGGATAGAGATAGGCTTTGTCCTATTTTGGATTTGGTGTTTTCAGTGATGGGGAGGCTCAGGGAACTCTAGGAAAGCTTGGGAGAGTTCGTTTCGACTACCATGTTCTCTAGGAATGCAATGATTTGTGTGAGAGTGGAATGGGGAGGAGTATACTCCCTCCCCAATGGCTGGTTCTTCCTTGGGCGACGCCCCGTCACCGCAGATGTCGTGGGAGATCCGAGGTAGCTCGGTTTGAGTGGGTGTTGATCTGAGATGGGCTGCCATGGCCGAGGTGGAGTGTCCTTGGTTTGCTATGTGTGCCAATAGGAAGAGGTGGGTTAGCTCACCTCCTTTGACCTATGGCTGACCCAACCAGCCTTGGGTCAGGTTAGCCATAGGATCAATGGTCCAAATTAAGCTTTGGGTGGCTACCAAGTGAAAAGGAGGGGGTTTGACCACCCAAAAAGGATTTTATCCTATATGGAGGGCTTTACCCAATGGGTAATGGGTCAATTCGAATTTAATTTGGGTTGGGTTTGATTTGGGCTGATCCATGGTGACCCAAGAATGGGTCATGCCATGTTTGAATGAGTTTGGGCATGGTTTGGCTCAATTTGACCCATGGAGGTCAAATTGGCTAGGTTTGGTTAAATTAACCAAGTGGTGAAATTGGGTCAAACTATGGGTTGATACAAGTTCAAATGATGATTTGGGATGTTTAGGAGCAATTGGTTTGACTTAATTTGGATTGGATTTGAATTTGACTCAAATGAGTTTATATGGGCCAAATGGGCTAAGTTGACCAATTCGATCAAATTGGCCAAATTGGCTTAGGCAAGTGTTGGTTTAGGTTCAATTGATCATTTGAAGATGATTGTAGGTTTTGAATTCACTTAATTTGGATTTAGGAATGATTTAGACCAATTTAACCCTTTAGGTCAATTTGGGCTAAATGGGTCAATTGGGTTGACTTGGCCAAATTAGATTCAATCAAAGGTTTGATCATGTTTAATAATCAATTTAGAATGGATTTGAATTATTGGTTGCAATCAATTTGATGTGGGATTTGATTTGGCCTAATTTGGCCCTTTAGGTCAAATTGGGTCAACTTGGGTCAAGAGGCCAATTGGATTTGGTTTGGCTCAATTGATTGTCAAGTCATAGTCAAGGATCAATTTATGATTGGTAGGTATCATTGGTTTCAATTGATTTGAATTTGAATGGGATTTGGTTTAATTTGATTCATGTAGGTTAATTAGGTTAACTTGGGTCAAGTGATTGAATTGAATTGGTTTGACCCAATTAATTGCAATTGATCAATCAAGGATGATCAATAATCAATATAAGAGGTTTTGAGTGGTTTGGTTCAATCTAATTTGTGTTGGATTGGAGTTTGGCTCAAATGGGTCCTTTGGGTCACTTTGGGCCAACTGAACCTAATGGGTCAATTGAGTTCGTTTAAAGTTGAATTGAGTTGAAATGAGTTTGATAATTGATTTTAGGATTGATTGATGGCTTTGATTGCAATTTATTTGGGTTTAATTAGATTTTGGCTCATTTGGATCCCTTAGGTCACTTTGGGTCAAGTGAACCTAATGGGTTAATTGAGTTGGTTTTAAGTTGAATTGGGTTGAATTGAGTTTGATAATTGATTTATAATTGATTGATGGATTTTATTGCAATTGATTTAGGTTTAATTGGATTTTGGCTCATTTTGATATTTTGGGTTCAAATGGACTAGCTTGGGTTAATTGAATTAATTTTGGTAAATTAACTTGATTGTAGATTTTGGAAGAGCTTGGAATGAAGATTTAAAAGGTTGGAGTACTTTTGTGAAAGTCAATTGAGTTTAGTTTGATTGAAGGAATTTTGATTAAGTCTATAGGATTGGATTAGGTTAAGGTGGGCTTGAGTTTAGGTTACTTTGGCTAGGGGTTTGGATGTCAATTCAATTGGGTTTTGTTGGATTAATTGGAGGTTTGGTTTTACATGATATGATAGGCATAAGTCATGGGTTAGGCCATAGGATATGTAGGCTTTCTTAGATCCTAAGACATAACCTAAACCTATGTCAAGTCCTCCTATGTCTCTAAGTTTGGGTTAAGTGTTCACTTTGTCACTAGAAGTATCCTATGACTAAGAAAGTCTTAATGTCTAGGAGAGTCCTACGCCAAAGATGGGAAGATTGAATTCTCACTCCAAAAGTGAGGTCGATAATTGGAACAAAAAGGTTAATAATCATTTTAGAAATGATAAAATCACTAAAGCTTAAATAACATCATTAAAGTAAAACTATGTAGTGATAATATACTCCCTTCACAAAAGGCAAAGGCACCATTCCAAGACAAAATAAAGGGAATAATAATTAATAATTTATTTATTCTTCTAAGGAAAAGAAAGATATTATGCAATCTCATAGAAAAGAGTATGATGTTCACACACATTTGAAGAAACTTCTTATTTCTCTAAGTATATATGATGCTCTCTTGATTTCTCTTAGATTAAGAGATACTTTAATTGAAGAATTAATATAACCAAATTTTTTTTGGCTAACTTCAAAAAAAAAGCTAAAATGGTATTCTACCTTAAAGGGATTAATTAAACTTCTATATGTACTAACCTTTATAAGCGGATACCCATTAAATCATATCTTGATAGATTTAAAAGCTTTAGGGAATGCTATGAATGTCAAGGCATTTGCCCAATTATCATTTGATATGGCTCATGCTTAGCATATACAATAAAAAGAACAAAATGCATTAATTTTAATTATATTGCTTTTATAGTTTGGAAGTAATAAAATAAAAGTCAAGTCTTACTTCTTTGATGCATATACTTCTTATACTGTCTAACTAAGTAGATGTAGGATACGTTAATATCTTATTGCTATTTCATCGTTATATAAATTATTATAATAATGAAGTGAAAGGTTGTATTTGAGATGACACACTTCTATTATAGTTCACAAGATTGGTATTTATGTAGACACAAATTACTATCATGCTTATTCACAAAGCATGGAATCTTTTGAGATACAGGATAAGTTACCAATCTCATCTTTTGACTTCTAATTTCTAATGTTGGTCCCCATAACACCATAAGAAGGTGGAAAGCTAAGTAAACTAGTAAGAGGAAGAGGGAGAGGTTGAAAATCAGGACATTGAATGAATGTGCCAACTTTAGTCCTGATGATTATCACAGAAAAGTTGCCAGTAATTCATAGTCTAATGATGATGATGACCTTATTATAATAGAAAAACTAGTGGTTTCTTTTTTTAATGGAAGGCAAAACTTTGTTCAAGCACTTTATCCATTTGATATCAAAAAGACATTGATCATTATTATGATAGCTTAAAAAGGAATCCCCTTGATTTGAGCAAAAGCAGACATGACAACATATTCTACAAAAGTATATAGTTTTAAAGAAAATATTATTCCAACATTACCATTAACTAATTAAAATCTTACATGAAATTCATTTAGACTAGTTATTGATATGTATGTTATGTATCTCCTAGGAGAGTATTAGATGATAGTGACATCACATTATATATTTTTGGCCTAATAAGGGAAAAAATTTTCTGATACTTGTACACTCTTTTGAGTGAAATTAAATTTTATTTCCACTTCTCATTATATAAGGTATATATTAGATGTTTAATTGTAAAAAAAGGTTATGTTCCAATAGAATGGACAAATAATAAGCTAAATTATTTTAAATTATGGTGTATTGATAAAAAAACAATCTTGAAGGTTTGGGACTTAAGAAAGAAAAATGTGTCCTTAGATGATAGATTTATCTTCTTAACACTTTCTTCTTTGATATTGATCTTGGTTGATTAATCTAGTTTCTCAAAGAATATTATGAAAGTATTTTTTTTGAAAGATTCAAATAGATGCTTGGCCTCTCTCTAGAAGTGGCAATTCATAAAATATCCACTTTATATAACAAGTACTTATAAAATAATACATTCATAAAATTAAGTTGAAAATAGAAAGCATGGAATTATTAAAATAAAAAGGATTATTAAGGCTAGCTTTATTAAGAAACATAGTTAGCTACATGTTTGAGAAAAAATGAGCATTTTTTGTGTATAAATTATCAAAACTAAAAAAATGCATGTATAGAGAATTTATTTATTTATTTTTGAGTTGATGGTTGACATAGCCTCACAATGTAAATTTTTATTTATAGATGGTTCATTTGATTAAAGCTAAAATGAACATTTTACTGCATTTGAAATGTCAATATGTATTTATTATTATAAAATAGCACCTTTTAATTTTATTAATGCTGGTGCCAATTACTAATGAGCCACTGTGGTGGAAAATTTATATTTTTGCCTTCATCTATCCTCTTTTTTTAGGAAAGAAGATAAATGAAAATAGAAATATAAGGCCTTGGTCGGATGTCACACAGATCCGCAGATATACTTATTAGGGTGATTAGGTATGACATTTAAGAGAGATGTACTATCTCGAAAGATAGAAATTACCACCATACAATGGACCTAATCACCAAAATAAGGACTCCTAAGGACGTTGGGTCTTCGAGGTGTACTAGAGATTCTTCTCCAACTTTACATGAAAAAGTAAAGCAGGGTTTATTTTAAATCGGGTTCATTATGTTCCCAACAAGGGCAAGCCCCCATAGTTAATTACATCCTAAGGAATGGGGATTCCTTAAGAAAACTCTCGATTAAGGTAAATGATCATTATCTCTAAAGATTTTAATAGGGTAGGACTATCAATCGATTAGTTTATTTTTGATGATAAAATGAGATTGATCAAAGAGAGAGTTATTATCAAAGTTAAATGAAGATAAATAGGAGATGCTTCACGATGCTAGGAAACCTAGCGAGCATCTCAAACTATCCTATGATTGGGCTTTACATTTTTGAAATTGATTTAATTTATTTAAGTTGAATTTTTATTAGAAATTTAGGGCTTATTATTCCACAACATAAGATTATGAAAATGCCTAAGAGGTGAGGATTTATGCTTATGGTCCATAGAGGGGAGAAGCAATCTCAGAACCTAAATCTAGGGAGCTTTAGCGATGGCCAAAAGTACAACTTAAATCTAAGATGAAAATGAGAATTTGGTTTGCCTCCATAAGAGAGGACAAACCACCTGACTACTTGGACATACAACTGCCTAGGAGTGGCCGCCAACTAACACCTTCTACAATTTTAAATGCATATAAGCAAGTCATATGATTTATGCAAGATAGCAAGACTGTTATTTATTTAGAATGAGACTAAGTCCTTAAACTCACCCTAAGAGACTAGATCATCTACGGGCATGAGTAATGACCTAAATCTAATGCAACTCATATTACATTTTATTTTATTTTTGGACAATCATTTTGACTCAGGCTAATAGGATTCATATGCCTAATGCATGAGAAGTAAGATTAATGGCCAAAAATTAACGAGAAGGGATGAGGTGTTTTTCCACCATGGCTCTCAAAGGTCAAGTCAAGTTTCTCTGGAAAAGGTGGAAGCCCTCCAATCAAGAGAGAAAATAATATACATTTGTGCATGATATTATAAAAAAAAATACTCATGCTACTAAGGGATTGCTTATTCTTTTATCTTGATTTTAGCCTAAGCTTTAAGTAAGGTTATAAGTTCTTTATTTTTAATTTTGAATTATTAAATGTGGTAGAAGATTTATATTTTCCTAAGAGCCTAATCCAGATCCAGGCCATACATCAAGCAAGGAAGAAACTAGGAAAAAGGATGGCATCTTAATGCACAAGCTAAACAAATCATCAACCAATTTATAAAGCTAACACAAAAGAATAAGAGGCCATTTGAGGTCGGGCATCACAGCACAAACCCGAAAACAAATTGGGTAGCTGAGCTTTACCCTTATACAACCCGGACTACAAATGAATTAAGTACAATTAAGCAAGAAATTTATTGTTATGGGGGTCTTCAAGCTTCATTTCTTCATTCTTCTTTTCTTCTTTCTTCTTCTTTTCTTTTTTCTTCTTTGGTTCCATCTTTTAGATGGTTGGAAGGTGGATGCTTCGAAGGCTTCACATGGTACATGAGATGAGATCTTATGAACAATACTCATCCTAATCCCCATAACAATAATTCTAAAATTCTAATTACAAAAATTTCATGAAAAAGGGAAAAATAAAAATCTAACTACACCTATAAAATAAAGATTAGCTAAAATAAATCATACAAATCCCAAGCATGTATATTGGACTTAACACCCCACACATGGGTGACTAAGTCCATCTGGCCTATTGGATTATGCTTAGGGGTATAAGCACCTGCACAGTAAAAAGCATTTATATTTTTATTTATTACAGCACCCCTTAAGCACAATCCCCTGTAGAAGAAAATGGTTAGACTAAGATGGCCCTATCATTTAGTCTATGCACATGCACCCTAACATCCAATCTAAAATATGACATCACAAAATAAAAGCAAACATCAAACTATGCACCATCATAACCTAAAGATAGAAGTGGTGACTTAGCCTAATGTGTGTGCTTTTAAAGTTTGTGTGGTACCCTTAGCTATGGCTTTAAGTTAGAATTTTCTAAGTGTGAAGATTGTCCAACTCAAGGGAGGGTTTCATTTAAGTGGTTTAGTTATTTTGGGTTGATTTTATTTTATGTTTTTATTGGGTTCAAGTGAATCATATAATTAATTACTAGATTGTAAAGAGAGGGAAAGAGAAGAGAACTTCTCTTTCCTTCTCTAACCTAAGTAATTTCTAAAGTGGATTCATATTTTAATTTTATTTAGTGAATATTTTATTATGTATTTTAGTTAATCCTAAGTTTAGATGAGCTTTAAATAAACTTATTTAAAAAGAAAGATATTTTAAGATTAAATAAAGTGAGCTAAGATCACAAAACACACATCAGTTTATTTGTTTCCCAACATGTATAACATGCATATGAATGAATCCTAAACTAATCTATACATGCCAAATGGGAATGCTTAGCACACTTTATGATGCATGCTAAATAAGTTACTTAAGAAAATTTGAATGTTTATGATGCATGATTTTCATTAAGTAGAAAAGGGGTTTCTTATCCAATTTTCACATATACATATGAAGGCATGTATGGCCATTGAGCACCGTAAGTGTAAGGTACAATACCTACTTAGGGACTACTTAAAGCCTCGCAACCCCGGGGTTATCCAGACTAATATACCACTTTCCTTAAATACGAACATGTGTATAAAAGAAATGAATAGAAAAGAAAGATGCAAAAGTTTGTATTTATTTTATTTTGGTTTGTTTATGCAATTTATATATGTAAGTGTAGGTGTCATTCTTAAGTCATAGCATAGAAATGAATAGGAAATGGAATTAGACAAGTATTGTGCTCTTTTCAAATGAACTATACACTTTGCCAAATCCTATTCAAAACTATACCAAAAGAGAGGAGAAGGAACTACACTACATCCTTATATTTCACTCACATGCAAGCTTAGAAGTAAGATATAAGTAACACATTTTCAATTTTGATAATTGATTCATATATTTTGAAAATAATTTGGAATTTAATAGTGATAATAGCCACTCATATTTCTACTATAGCCAAAACATGCAATTTGACATAAAGAAAATATTTTTATTTTAAATTTTATTTTTGAAAGACATGAATATATGAAATCATATGACACACATATTTAGCATGTTGGGAAAGAACTAAAGTAATGAAAGCATGTAAACACATTCACCTTAATTAATTCCTAAAGATAATCTTATGAAATAAGAAAGCTTAAAGTAAATCAAAATTTGTTTAATGTGATTTTTGTTTGATTTAATTTGGAAAATGTGAGGTGAGTTCGTTGTTCCTAACCCATTCCCACTTGTGTTTGATATTTTTTCAATTTTAGATGATTAGATTTATTTTATATTTTGATTAGGTTAAGGTATGAATTAAGCATATTAATTACCTTACCTACACCACCTTAGCATAGTTAATCAAATAATTATGAGCCAATGAGATGATAGAAAACCACATAAAGAATTTAAATCAGTTTGGTGGAGACACCACCAACTCTCTCGGAATAGAGACCCTCCTCCCATGATGGGTCATCACAGTAAGCAAGATACTGTCTGTGTGATTGGCACAGGTAGCGCGTCAATTAGGAAAATCAGTGAGTGTGGAAACTGCAGACTGGCGACTAAACCTTTACCTCTCCCTGCTAGTGATCTGAACTGTAGTGTGGGCCTCCCTGGCCCTCTCTTGCCAAAGATGTTTCCCTATGCTGCGGGGGATGATAGATCTCAAATCGAATTGAGCTTCAGACTAAGAATGTCCATAAGCTCCACCAACTTAGCGTAGAACTGATCGGAGGCCAGCATATGACCTCCTATTCTGGCTGACTTGGGGCTAGTGTTGAACCACTGGTGTAGCTGAAGTATGGATCCTCCTAGCATCCTATCTATCAGACCTAGAGAGAGGATGAAGCAGGTTCACTGTAACCAGCAGGGAAGTCAAAATAGGAAACTCCTCAACAACTGAATGGGCAGTTGACTCCATCTATCTAGCAATCCTAGTATGGTACCGCTTAATCATGCAATTTTTGTTCCTCCTTGTGTCTTGGTAGGGTGAGTGGAGTAAGAGCTGGACCCATACTCAAAAGTAGGGGAGGCAATCCCTGGGATCAGGGGAGCCTTACCCTTAGAGGGTACTGATGAGTGGGTGCTAGCCCTCACTAGGGTAGCACGAGAAACCACATGGCATACTGAACTGGTTCTATCATTGGCACTACTGTAGCCACTATCACTGCTTTCCTCTTCAATGAGGGGACATCAGGATCTGAAGGAAAATCAATCGGAATGATCTGTTTCTACCCATCCACTGTGGTCTTGCTAATAGTTGTAAGGGGAGTGCCCTCACAGGTAATCCTCACCCCCTTGAAACCTCTACCGAAATGGATGAGATGGGTGTGATCAGCTCAGGGAAGATTGGCCTGATCCAAGGCCAAGTCCATGCCGTAGGGGAAAGTAAACACAAACTTCTGTGAAACTACCATTTTAGTCAACTGAAGACTGAAAACTGAACTGTAGCTGTAAATGGGACTTATGTTGAGAATCTACAATGTTGGAAACAAGTTTGGATCAAATTTCTATTTTGTTGATTTTTGAATTTGAATTTAAAATTTGAACCCACATCCAACATCTTAGAAGTGTTAAGTGGGGTTCAAATGGATTTAGAGAAGATTTAGAGATTTGATTGGAAAGTGAAATATTTGAATATAAATCCAATTTCAATAAATTTAGGTATGTTGAAAAGTGTTCAAATATTTTTAGAAAGATGCTTCCATAGGTTCATGTTTTGAATTTAGATTTTAATTTTAGAACCATTTCCTTTAACAAATTTGAGCATGTTTAAGTAAGGGTCAATTGGTTTTGATTTTGATTTGTTATTTTGGAATCCACTCACTTAGCGAATTTGGGTATGCTGAGTGAGGTGTTTGAAAACAAATGTTTCTTTTTCTTTTTGTTTGCTTTTGTCTTGTGAATCTTTGGTGATTTTGAAAATTGGAATTCCCACTTAGCAAATTTGGGTATGCTAAGTGAAGAACCCAAGTGTATTTTATTTTTGGAATATTTTTGAAAATAGGATTCTTAGCAAATTTGAGTATGCTGAAAAAATCCTAAAGTGTTTAATTTATTTTAGATATTTTGATTTTTGAAAATAGGATCCTTAGCAAATTTGGGTATGCTAAGGAAATCCTAAGGTGTTTCTTTTTTTTTTTTTGATTTGTTTTTTTTTTTGATTGAAAGTGGAGACTTCACTTTAGCAAATATGGTATGCTAAAAATGAAGTTCCACTTAATTTTGTGAAATGAAAATTTCACTTAGCAAATCTGAGTATGTTAAATGAAATTTCAAAAGATGTGTTTAAAATCTTTGTGTTCTGATTTTATTTTGAAAACAGAGGCTTCACTTTAGCAAATCTAGTATGCTAGAGAGTGAAGTTCCAAAAGTGTTTTTTTTAATAGAAATTTTATGAAATGGAAATTTCATTTATCAACTTTGAGTATGCTAAATTAAATTCCAAAGGTGTTTCAAATTTTGTTCTTTGGATTTTTAAAAGGGAGACTTCACTTTAGCAAATGGGGTGTGCTAGAATGAAGTTCCAAATGTGTTTGAAATTTTATTTTTTTAAAAGTGGAGACTTCACTTTAGCAAATGTGGTATGCTAAAATGAAGTTCCAAATGTGTTTTTGAAATTTTTGATTTTTAAATTTGGAGATTTCAGTTGGCAAATTTGAGTGTGATAAATGAAGTTCCAAATGTGTTTTGAATTTTAAAAATATGATCATTAAGTTTTAATTTTTGAAAAGAAGACTTAATCATATATGGAATATGTCTAAGTGGGATTTCCAAATGATGTTATTTTTATTTGGGAATGAAACCTCTATTCAATAAATGTGGGTATATTGAATGGAAAGGTTTCATATGTGCTTTTCAAAAGTTTTATTTTTAATTTTGATTTTAATTTTTGGAAAGTTGATTGTTCATTTTATTTTCGAAAATGTAATCTTCATCAAAATGAATTCAGGGAAGATGTCCATTTGTGCTTTTTGGAAAAGATTGTTGGTTTTATTTTTAAAGATTCTTACATGTAACAATTATGAGAATTATTAGATGAAGGTGATTTAGGAAAACTTTTGTGGAAATATCTTATTTTGTAAATTTTTGAAAGAGTGATTTTTTTTGAAAAGCAAGATTATTGTGAAAAATTTATTTTTTCTTTATTATTTTAGAATGAACCTTTCCTTATCATAAGAATGATAAGGAGGAAGTCTTTAACTGCTTTCTTTTATTAGATTTTTATTTTTACCCATTGGAGAACCCAATGGGGGTTTGGAAACCAATACGGGGTGAGGTCCTAAAACCTAAAGATGTTGGCTAGCTTGACTTAAGGATGAAATAAGTTAAGTGCCAATGGAAAGAAAGATAGTCTTGGGTTCATACAAAAGTACAAACCCACTATCAATATTTAGAGGCAATGATCATTTACCAAAGATGGAGAGAGGAACCATCCCTAGCGGAGTCACCAAAAAAAATATGTGGTAGAAAATTTATATTCCTTCCTTCATCTATCCTCCTTTTTAGGAAAGAAGATAAATGAAAACAAAAATATAACTCCTTGGTCGGACGCCACGCAGATCCGCAGATGTATCAGGGTGATCAGGTATGATATTGAGGAGAGGTGTACTATCTCGAACGATAGAAATCACCACCCTACAATGGACCTAATCACCAAAATAAGGACTCCTAAAAATGTTGGGTCTTCGAGGTGTACCAGAGATTCTTCCCCTATTTTACATGGAAAATTAAAGTAGTGTTTATTTTAAATCGAGTTCGTTAAGTTCCCTACAAGGGCAAGCCCCTATAGTTAATTACATCCTAAGGAATGGGGATTCCTTAAAAACTCTCGATTAAGGTAAATGATCATTGTCTCTATAGATTTCAATAGGGTAAGACTATCAATCGATTAGTTCATTTTTGAAGATCAAATGGGATTGAGCAAAGAGAGAGTTATTATCGAAGCCAAATGAAGATAAATAAGAGATGTTTCATGATGCTAGGAAACCTAGCGAGCATCTCAAACTATCCTATGATTGGGCTTTACATTTTTAAAATTGATTTAATTTATTTGAGTTGAATTTTTTATTAAAAATTTAGAGCTTATGATTCCACAACACAAGATTATGCAAATGCCTAAGAGGTGAGAATTTATGCTTATGAGCCACAAAGTAGAGAAGCAATCTCAGAATATAAATCTAGGGAGCTTTAGCAAGGGCCAAAAGCACAATCTAAATTTATGGTGAAAATGGGTATTTGGCTTGCCTCCACAAGAGAGGACAAACCACCCAACTACTTTGACTTACAACCGCCTGGGGGTGGCCGCCAACTAACTCCTCATATGATTTTAAATTTATGTAAGAAAGTCCTTAAACTCACTCTCTAAGAGACTAGATCATGTACGGGCATGAGTAATGACCTAAATCTAATATAATTCATATTACATTTTATTTTCAATTTTGGACAATCATTTTGACTCAGGCTAATAGGATTCATATGCTTAATGCATGAGAAGTAAGATTATTAGCCAAAAATTAGAGAGAAGAGAGGAGGTGAGTTTCCACCATGGCTCTCAAAAGTCAAGCCAAGTTTCTATGGCAAAGGTGGAAGCCCTCCAATCAAGAGTGAAAATAATATGCATTTGTGCATGATGTTATAAAAGAAATACTCATCCAGCTAAGGGGTTGCTAATTCTTTTATGTTGATTTTAGCCTAAGCTTTAGGTGAGGTTATGAGTTCTTTATTTTTAATTTTGAATTGTTAAATTTGGTAGAAGATTTATTTTTCCTAAGAGCTTAATCCACATCTAGGCCATACATCAAGCAAGAAAGTAATTAGAAAAAGGATGTCATCTTAATGCACAAGCTAAACAAATCATCAACTAATTTATAAAGCTAACGCAAAAGAATAAGAGGCCATTTATGGTCGGGCATCACCGTACAAACCTGAAAATAAATTGGGTAGCTAGCTCTACCCTTATACAATCCGGATTACAAATGAATTAAGTATAACTAAGCAAGGAATTTATTGTTATGGGGGTCTTCAAGCTTCATTTCTTTATTCTTCTTTTCTTCATCTTTTCTTCATTCTTCTTTGGTTCCTTCTTTTGGATGGTTGGAAGGTGGATGCTCAAGGCTTCACATGGTATATAAGATGAGATCTTATGACCAATGCTCATCCTAATTCCCATAATAATTATTCTAAAATCTTAATTACAAAAAATTCATGAAAAGGGAAAAATAGAAATCTAACTAGCACCTGCAAAATAGAGATTAGCTAAAATTAACCATACAAATCCCAAGCATGTACATTAGACTTAACACCCCACACATGGGTGACTAAGTCCACCTAGCTTATTGGATTATGCTTAGGGGTATAAGCATCTGTATAACAAAAAACATTTATATTTTTATTTATTACAGTGCTCCTTAAGCACAATCCCCTATAGAAGATAATGGTTAGACTAAGATTGCCCTACCATTCAGTCTACGCACATGCACCCTAACATCCAGTCTAAAATATTATATCATAAAATAAAAGCAAACATCAAACCATGAACCATCCTAACCTAAAGCTAGAAGTGGTGACTTAGCCTAATGTGTGTGCTTTTAAGCTTTGTGTGGTATACTTAACTATGGCTTTAAGTTAGAATTTTCTAAGTGTGAAGAATGTCCAACTTAGGGGAGGGTTTCATTTAAGTGGTTTAGTTATTTTGGGTTGATTTTATTTCATGTTTTGATTGGGTTCAAGTGAATCCTACAATTAATTACTACGATGTTAAGAGAGAAAAAGAGAAAAGAACTTCTCTTTCCTTCCCTAACTTAAGTAATTTCTAAAGTGGATTCATATTTTAGTTTTATTTAGTGAATATTTTATTATGTGTTTTAATTAATCCTAAGTTTAGATGAGCTTTAAACAAACCTATTTAAAAAGAAAGACATTTTAAGATTAAATAAAGTGAGTTAAGATTACAAAACACACATCTGTTCATTTGTTTCCCAACATGTATAACATGCATATGAATGAATCCTAAACATATCTATACATACCAAATGGAAATGCTTAGCACACTTTATGATGCATGCTAAATAACTTACTTAAGAAAATTTGAATGTTTATGATGCATGATTTTCAATAAGTAGAAAAGGGGTTTCTTATCCAATTTTCACATATACATATGAATGTATGAAAGACATAAGTGAGTATGGTGCCATTGTTAGCACCAGGGGTGTAAGGTACAAGACCTACTTGGGGCTAGTTAAACCTCACAACCCTGGGATTGTCCAGACTAATATACTATTTTTCTTAAATACAAGCATGTGTACAAAAGAAATGAATGGAAAAGAAAGATGCAAATATTTGTATTTATTTTATTTTGGTTTGTCTATGAAATTTTTATATGTAAGTGTAGGTGTCCTTCTTAAGTCATAGCATATGAATGAATAGGAAATGGAATTAGGCAAGTATTGTGATCTTTTCAAATGAACTATACACTTTGCCAAATCCTATTCAAAACTATACCAAAAGAGAGGAGAAGGAAAACTACACTAAGCACATCCTTATATTTTACTCACATGCAAGCTTATAAGTAAGATATAAGTAACACATTTTCAATTTTGATAATTGATTTATATATTTTAAAAATAATTTGAAATTTAATAGTGATAATAGACACTCATATTTCTACTTTAGCTAAAATATGCAATTTGACATAAAGGAAATATTTTCATTTTAAGTTTGATTTTTGAAAAGCTTGAATATATGAAATCATATGACACACATATTTAGCATGTTGGGAAAGAACTAAAGTAATGAAAGCATGTAAACACATTCACCTTATTAATTCATAAAGACAATCTTATGAATAAGAAAGCTTAAAGCAAATCAATGTTTGTTTAATGTGATTTTTGTTTGATTTTGAGTTTGATTTAATTTGGAAAATGTGAGATGAGTTTGTTGTTCCTAACCCATTCCCACATGTGTTTGATATTTTTCTTCAATTTTTAGGTGATTAGATTCATTTTATATTTTAATTAGGTTAAGGTATGAATTAAGCATGTTAATTACCCCTTACCTGCACCACCTTAGCACAATTAATCAAATAATTATGAGCCAATGAGATGACATAAAATCACACAAGGAATTTAAATCAGCTATGCACCTAGGAAGAAAAGGGTCTAATGCAATTTGGCTCATGATTAATGATTAATTAAGCTAAGGGGTTTAACTTAAGTAATTTCAAAACACCCCTCACACATATGAGTTGAATTTTGATTTCCTTAATTGTACTTAGGAACTTGAACACCTAAGCATCTACCCAAGAAGAATTAATTGAGTTCTAGAATGTTTTAGAATTTTATGAAATTAATTAAGGGGATGATTAGTGAATTAACCATTAATTAAGGTAAGATTAAGGAATAAAGGGGGTTTAAGGAATATCTTAAGGAGAGTATCCCAAAATTATTCTCTAAACCTCACATTCACTTAATTATAACTTAATTGGCTCAATCAGAGGGTTAAATCACTAATTATACCTTTAATTAAGTCTAATTATATTAAGGGAGTGATTAAGGAATGAACTAGCAATTCTCCTAATTAATCCACCATTAAATCCCAAGAAAATTTGGGGAGGTAGAAGTCATTCCTCTAACTCCACCCAAGAAATTTGAGATTAATCAGTGGATTAATTAGAGAGTAATTAGCAAATTAACATTCCTAATAAAACCTAAATCCAGAGAAAAAACTATTCAAAATCAATCAAAATCTATTTTAGAATATTCTATGTTCAATTATCTTTCTAATGCAATTTATTTCATATTTTTTGATTTTTCTATGGTGAGATATGAATTTTAGAAGTTTAAGTTATTAATTAAGAATTAAATAATCCCTAATCATATTATTAATCCCACTAGCCAATGCATGCCGACATACATGCGCTTTACACGCATGCCGATTGGGTATTTAACCCGTAACATTGTAGCGCCAAGGTGGTGTACTTTTTTCGCCACCGCCCAATCAAGGATCGAATGACTGAGATTAAAGTTGTGGATTAGAGGGAGAAAAATAAGGATATTACACATTTTAATCTCGACTGTCCATCCAAAATGCGTGGATGGACTGCCAGAGATCCATCCTTGCTGCTCTATATGAGCCATGAACACCGTCCATGTTTGAAGCTATGATTTGAGCTGGATTAAGCTCAGATTGGGATGAAAATTAACCCACACCATCACTATGCAACCTAGATCACATCTAACGGCCAAGATCCTATGAGATTAACATTCACTTCACAAAGCACCAAACCATAGCTAGATTAAGCTAAAATAAATGGCTAACCTTGCCGGAGGTGAACACCGACACTTGTTTCCCTTGGAGAAGCTTTGTCTGGTTGAGACGAAGCTTTGCTGAGAGTTTGAGGGGTTGAGGTTGAGTAACTTCCCCTATGGACCAACTCCTTCTCCAATTGAGCTCAGATTTGGTCTAGAACACTCCTCCTCTACCTTTGGAACTTGGGAAAGAGTTTGGGTGCATTCGATTGAGCTCACTGATGGAGCTTGCAAAAGGGATTGCACTGATTTTCAATCTGGAGTAAGTTGGCAATCAAGCTGAGCTCCCCTACTTTTAGTGTATGAAAACTGAGAAGATGAACTTTCAATCTCCCTATAGAAGCTTAGGATCACTTGCAAATGGCTCCTGACTTCCTAACACTCAATCGATAATGGCTCCCTTGAAATGAGAGTGAATTAGGGGGAGTATATCTCCCCATTTGGCAATCAGATGATCAAGGAGAAGTCATTTTTGATCAATTGCCTTGATTCAAAGGGTTTGTTAGGCTATGTAAGATGTCCTTGAATATGGTTTTGGCCAAGGAATGGAATGGTATGTGCTTCAATTGAGTGGGAAGAGGTTTGCCATGTGGCCATTTCCACGCATTATTGGCTTATTGGGTCGTTGACTCAAACCCATTGGATTATGTGCACTACACTCCTTAGTGTTCACTTGATCCACTAAGAGACTACCAAGTGGGTATGAAGAGGATTTGAGCAAATTCTATAGAATTGGCCAAAATTTACCCTATGGCCTAGGGGTAAAATGGTCATTTGGATAATTTATGAATTTGGGAATGTTTGGTATGTTGACAAAATAGGTTTTGCCAAGTTTCATTGGATTTAGAGTTAATTTGGTATGGTTTGGCTCATATTAACCCATTTAGGTCAAAATGGGTTGGGTCAATTGACCAATTAGTCAAATTGGGTCAAACTAAGGGTTGAGTTAAGTTCATATGACCATTTGAAATGTTTTGGTGGCTTTGGTTTGATTCAATTTGGTTTAGGTTTGAATTTAGTTCATTTGATTTCATTTAGGTCAAATGGGTCAAGTTGACCAATTTGACCCATTTGACCTATTTGAGTTAGGTCAAGGGTTGGTTCATGTTTGGTTGGTCATATGAAATGGATTGGTATCTTTGTTTCCAATCAATTTTAGTTAAGTTTGAATTTGGCTCAATATGACCCTTTAGGTCAATTGTGTTAGGTTAGGCCTAGTTGGCTAATTGAGGCTTTGGTCACGTTCAACAAGTGATTTAGAATGTACTTGACCCATTAGTTTCAATCAATTTGGCTTAGATCAAGTTTTGACATATTTTGACTTTTAGGTCAAGTTGGGTCAACTTGGGTCAAGTGTTCAATTGGGCTAGGTTAGGCTCAAATGTTGACTTGGTCAAGTTCAAACATTGGTCATGAATGAACTTAGATCAATGGTTTCAATCAATTTGGCCTATGATGGATTTTGGCTATGTTAGGTTTCATCTTGGCTAAGTGTTGACTTGGTCAACCCTTAGGTTTGACTTGGTTTGGCCCAATTTGATTGATTGATCATCCCATGATGATTGTTGATCATGATGAGAGGCATAGATGGGCTTAGTTCAATTCAATTTGGTTATGATTAGAATTTGGCTCATAAGGGTACTTTAGGTCACTTTGGGTCAAGTGAGCCTAAGTAGGTCAAATGGCTTGGTCAAAGCTTGATTTGAGTTTGATTGAACTTGTATATGGACTTATGATTGAAATATAAATCCATTTGCAAGTGGTTTGAAGTCAAATGGGTTTTGATACATATGATAATTTCAAGTTCAAAGGGTGAACATAAGTTTGATTTTGGCTTGATTTTTGAATTGAGTTTTGGTTAAGTGATTGAAGTTTGTGTTTATATTTGGATTCATGATTGAGGGATTGATTGAATCATGAAAAAAAATTAAGGGTTTTGCTTGATTTGAAATTGATTTGGCTAAGTTCAAGATTTTGAATCGAAAGGCTTAGGTTGGAATTTGAATGAGTTTGAGTTTGATTTTTGGAATTGGTTTTGGTTGTTTGAATTTATATTTCATTTATATATGTGAATATAAATGAGAATATAAATGGGTTATGAGAAAAGTTCAGGAATTTGAAGTGATTTGAAGTTGATTTGAGCTAAGTCCTTAAGAGTGAATTAATGGACTTAGGAAATATTTGGAATTTTGGATTTAGTTTGATTGACTTGAGTTTATATTTCATTTATATATGTGAATCTAAATAAGAATATAAATGAGTTATGAGAGAATTTCATGAATTTGAGTTGATTTGAATATGATTTAGGCTAAGTCCTTGAAAGGAAATCAAAGGACTTAGGCAAGATTTGGAATTTGGGATTTCAACTTGGAATTTGATTTGATTGATTTGAATTTATATTTCATTTATATATGTGAATATAAATGAGAATATAAGTGAGTTATGAGAAAATTTCATGAATTTGAATTGATTTGAATATGATTTAGGCTATATCCTTAAGAGGGAATTAGCCTAAAATAAGAGAGTTGAAGACCTAATGTTGTGAATGATAGCCATCCCTAAAAAAAGCACTAAAAGGTTAGCTGAAGATGATCTAAAGTAGAAAGATAAGCCAAAATCTCTCAACTTGATGGTAGAACATAGCATGAGAGAGTAATTAAAAACACAATAATGAACAAAGGTAGACATTACTCAAAGCAAAGCATTAAAAAAACTTATAATTAATGCATCATTAATGATATGCATGATGTGCTCTTTGCTAATCTAAAGCATGATAAAATTAAATTAAGACAACTCCACCTAAAATAACATATGAGACAATCCTTCCAAATTAATGAGTTTCCATATATGAGTTTGAGGTAAGAATGAAAGCCATTACACTAAAAGACATACAAAATATTTAATTAAAATCTAAATGATATTAACAAAATTGAATATGCATTCAAACTTGCACTAATAATAATATTGACTTCAAAAAATAATTTAATAATAAGAGAATGTCTTGTAGACATATCTAAACGAGATGATCTTAAAAGAGGCTTGAAACATCAACATAGTTATGAGTATTTGATCCTTATCAATAAAATGACTATCATAATACTAATATGATGCATTGTGGTGTTTATTTTTGGATGTGAGTGGACACCACGCAAATTGTAGGGGGTACTTATTGAAGTCATCGGGTGTGATATTGAGATATGATGTACTATCTTGAAAGATAGAAACATCACCTCAACCCTCAGTAGGTTTTAATATCGGGAGTTCTTACTTATGGAGGCAAGCCTCTATACTTCATTACATCCTAGGGAATCGGATTCCCTAAGACTATCAAAGGATTGATTATGTTTGGAAAATTAAGTGAGAGAGACCAAGTGGAAGGACTTATTTTGGAAGCCAAAGGAGATAAGTAGAAAATGCTCATGATACTAGGGAATCTGTGAGCATTCCAATATACTCTATGGTCAAGCTTTATATATTTGAAAGTGAAGAGATTTATTTATTTGAGTTGAATTTTTATTAGATTGCTAGGGCTTTAATCCATCAATATAAGCTTGTGAAAATGTGTAAGAGGTGAGAATTTATGTTTATAGCCCAAGGGAAACAAGTAACCTCAGATCTCAAATCTAGGAAGTTTTAGCATGAGCTAAAGTATGACCTAAATCTAAGAGACAGGTGGACATAAGGGTTTATTTCCATAAGAGAGGATGAACCCATCTGACTTCTGGACTTACAACTACCTGGAGTGATTGCCAGCTAACACCTCTTATGCTTTAAATCCATGTAGTTTGGTCTTATATAGTTGCAAGATGGCTATGCTTTGTTCTTTAATTTAGAAAGAGACTAAAGTCCTAAACCCACTCCATAAGAGACTAAAGCATGAGTAGTATGAGCATATGACTTCATCTACAAATGCAAAATATTTTCAAAATTTATTTCATTTTGACATATTCATTTAGACAAAGGCTTGGGATTTCTTTATGCCTAAATGCATGATGAAAGTTAAGTATTGGCTAAATCAAAAGAGAGAGGGTGAAGCTCTATCAGGATGGGTTGCATTCATAGGTCAAGCGATCCCTATAGTGTAAAGATGAAGGCCTTCATTTTTAGCAAGAGTGGTAGAAGATGCATGCATGATGTGAGACATACAACATACAACTAAGGGATTGCTAAATTTTTTAATTATCTTGATTAGAGCCTAAGCTTTATGATGAGGTTGTAAGTTATTTTAAAATTTAGTTATGAGTTGTTAATTGGGTAGAAAACTTATTTTATCCTAAGAGTCCACCATGTACAGGCCACACATTAAAACATCAAACATTAAGAAACTATGAAGAGGAGGCAATCCTATTGCAATCTAAACAAATCATCAAACAATTTTATAGACTACCGCAAAAGAACAAGAGGCTAGTGTGGTCGGGTACCGCACATTCCGAAAAGAGAAAAGATGGGTAGCTGAGCTCTACCCTTATACAACTCAGAATATAAAAGAATAATTACAATTAGAAATGAATACATGCTATGGGGGTCTTCACTTCTTTATTCTTCTATCTCCTTCCTTCATTTTCTTGATTTGATCCACTCCAAAGGCATCATAGAGCATCTCAGGACTAGGCCTACTAGCCACTGCTCATCCTAATCCCCCATAGCACTAATCCTAATTTCTATTGCAAAATTATATTTATATATAGAAAGTAAATCTAACTACACTTACAAAATAGAAGTTAGCCAAACAAACATATAATCTCAAGTAGTTATCTTTATAATTTAGACTTAGTACCCTGCACATGGGTAACAAAGCCCACCTATCTTAACTTAGATTATGCTTAGGAATTTGAGCAACTTGCGAAGAGAGCATTTACATTTATTTTTAAGCAACCCCTTAAGCATAACCCCCTGCAGAAGACATGATTAGGCTAAGAGCGGCCTATCATCTAGTATAAAATATTACATCATAAAATAAAACATACATCATAACATACACCACCCTAACTTAGAGATAGAAGTGGTGACTTTGTTCTAATGTGTGTTCTAAGGCTTTGTATAGTATGTCTTACTAAGTATTAGAGTTATGCTTTTCTAAGTGGGGAAGAGCTTAATTTAATATAAGGATTGATTTCATTTCAAGTTGTTTAGTTGATTTGTGAAATTCAATTTATGTTTTACTTGGTCTAATTGGACTTACACTTAGCATCTAAGTGTTATAAAGAGAAAAAGAGGTTTGCCTCTTTTATCCCTACCTTAAGTCAATTTCTAAAACATATTATGATGAATTGGTTTTTTTTAGTGAATGGCTTACTAAGAAATTTATTAATACTAAGTTTAGGTTAATCTCAAATGATTCTATTCAATATGAAAGGCATCTTAAGATTAATATGGTTGAATTACTATCACATGGCATATATCAAATTATTTCTTTCTATCACATATAATATGCATATGCCTTTAACACTTAGCATATCTATACATACCATATATTTTGGTACAATTAAATGATAATGAATGTGTATGTTTGGAATTTATATTTTTAGTTAATTGAATTATTTATACATGTAGATTAAAGCTCTATCCAAATTCTAATACTAAAATATATAGGAATGAAATCAAATAAGTACATGTCATTATTAACCAGGAAAGTGAGATAATCAAATGACCTCCTTGGGGCTACTTAAAGCCTCATATTCTTGGGATGTCCAAACTATATACTCATTAACATTTAAACTTATGTAAATCTATATATGAATCATAAGAAAGAGAACACTAATCCACATGTGATGTAGACCAATGGCTTAGATGATTATAGATGCATGTATTTTCAATAACAAAAGGGGATTTTTATCTTCTAATTAAGCATACATACACATGTATAAGAGATGTAAAAAAGTACGTGCCATTGTTAACAAGGGAAGTGAGGTAATCAAATGACCTCCTTGGGGCTACTTAAAGCCTCATATTTCTAGGATGTATAGACTAAACACTTGCTATCTTAAATACATACAAACGTATACACAATTATAAGGATGAAAATCATGCAGAAATTGTATTTTCTTTGTTTGAATTCTTTATATGTATGAATTAAAGCTTTATCCAAATTCTATACCAAATATATATACGAATGAAATAAAATAAGTATGAATCATTGTTAACTAGGGAAGTGCTATAATCAAATGACCTCATCGGGGCTATTTAAAGTCTCGTATTCCCGTGATGTCCAAACTATATACTCATTAGCATTCAAACTTATGTAATCTATTATATGAATCTAAGAAAGAGAGCTTCATATTCATATCACTAAGCTATAAGCACATGCAAATCCTATATGTATTCATAACTATCATCACTCCACATATTATTATCAATTTATAAACTTTGAAAAATTGATTTGGATTTAATTGTGATAATAACCACACATATAATTAGCTTAGATCAACACATGCAAGCTTACATAAAAAAAAGTTCATTTGATTCATTTATATTTAAAAGATGAATGCATGAAGCCACATGACATACAACATTTAAGGTAATTGGGAAGGAATAACCAAACATAAACATGTGATTTATTCAACTAAGTTAATTCTTAAGGACAATCACATCAAATAAATTTATTTAAAGAAAACCAAAGCTTCTTATTAATTTAATTTTTGGATTTGAGTTGATTTAGAAAGAAGAGAGATTATTTGATATTTTAACCCTATTTTCATGTTGGTAATCTTAATTAGTTTAAGGCAAGATAATTAAATGAATTTTATGAATTAATTAAGTTGACATATTAATTAAACCACTTAAATATCCTTTCCTATGCTTCTTTAATTAGATTAATCATTTAATCATGAGACACAAATGAAATGAACATATGAGAAAATAAAATTACAGTGCTCCTAAAGGACCTAATGCAATTGGCTAATTATTAAAGATTAATCGAATTAAAGAACCTAATTAAGTACTCTTATGATTTTCTCATACTTATGGGTTAATTGTAATTTCCTTAAGGGTCTTTATAATGTTAAGCACATAAAGGGAAACCTTTAATTTCATTGTTAATTATCTGATATTATTTGCATTCCAATTTTATTTAATTTAGCCACTTAATTAATCAATTAATTACTTAACTAATTTCTACCTTAATTAACCCTCTTAAAATGAAATGGATTTAGGAAAGAGATTATGAAAGAAGTCATAATCTCACTCTCTCATCCATTCATTATTTAAATAGTGATTTGTAAGCTTTAATTAATTAATTCTTACTATTTTGAATGTTAATCAATCACCTAATTAATTAAAGAGGTTAATTTAGATTTGAATTATTAATTTCCTCTAATTACTAGGCAATAAATTCTAATAAAATCATGGGAGACAAAAGTCATTCCATTGAATGGACACACAAAGTTTGGAATTAAATGCCTAAGTAATTAAGGATTAATTAAGTTAATTAAGTTTGTAATTAATCCTTAATTAAGCCTTAATTACTATTCAAAATTAATTATTAATTTTAATTAATTCTCCTCTAAATTACCTTTAAAATAAATATTCTTTGCATTTTCTAATTTTTCTATAATTTATTTTGATTTTCTAAACTTTCAGTGATTAAAATGAATTAATTAAATATAATTAAGCTTAATCCCATCGATGCCACATGGAGCGTGACGTGGCACCGTGGGATTGGTTATTAAAACTCATCTGAGTCATCACTGACGTGGATGGTGGCGGACGTGCTTTCGTCCCCACCGTCTGATCTAAGATAGGATGACAAAGATTAATCCTGCAATTTCTAAGGATTAAAATTGAGATTAATTAGTGGATTAATCATGATCGTCCATTCTAATCACACAGAATGGACGATGGGTGATCTATCATCTCATGCGAGATGGAAGACTGACACCGTCCGCCATCTGTCGCCCAATTTGAGCTCTCTGGAGTTTAGATTGGCTTGGGATTGATCTCACACCTTCACTAGGAGGATCCTAAGAGATCTAATAGTTGGATTCACATGAAATAAACATTTACTTCGAAAAGGCCTAAGAAAAATTTGAAAAATCTCAGTTTAATGGAATTTACCTCACCGGAACTCAAGACCGATGGCGAACTGACCGAGTCAGCTTCATCTTGATGAGGCAAAACTCTGTTGAGAAGATGGTACAATACCTCCTCATCGATTACTCTGCGGACCAAACACTATTACAATCCTTGCTAGAGTTAGCCTATGAGGTACTTCTGGTGGTCAAATTGATCGGGGGAGAGTTCATTTCACTTCACTGGAGCTAGGTGAATGTGTGGGTGAAGTTAATTTGAATGGTTGAGTTTTTGAGAAGGTTGGACATAATAGGAGCTTGTCCTATCTCGGGTTGGTTCTTTCCAGCAACAAGAAAGCTTAGGAAGCTTGGAGAATGCTCTGGGGAATTCAAAATAACCCTAGGAAGCTCTCTAACTGCTTGGTTGCTCAATTTTGACTCGAAATGAGGGGGTATACCCCCTCCTCTCTTGGATCAGATAACCAAGATTGACTCTACCATTTTCGGCCATTCAGCCATTGTAGGTGCCCGGAGGGGACAGGACCAAGCTGAGGTGGCTCAGTTTGGTTGGTCAAGGGTTGAGGTTGGTGGCTTGAGGGGTCTCCATCATGTTTGGGCTTGGCCAATGAGGGGAGGTGGGTTAACTCACATCCCCTTGGCTTATTGCTAACCTAGCCACTATGGGTTAGGTTAGCCACCTTGGTAGGGTTCCATTCTAAGCTTTGGGTGGCTGCCAAATGCAAAACAAATTAGTTAACCACCCAAATGTGAATTTTATCCTATGTGGAGGGCTTATCTAATGGGTAATCGATCAAATTGGGTCCCAATTAGGTTGGATTAGTTTTGAGCTGACCCAAGGTGAGCCAAGGATGGGTCAAGCTAAATTTTATTAGGCTTGGGCTTGGTTTGAGTGGTTGGCTCAATTTGACCCATGTAGGTCAAATTGGGCTAGGTTGGGTCAAGTTGACCAAATGGTCAAATTCGGTCAAACCAAGGCTTGGGTCAAGTTCAAATGAGTATTTGAAATATTTTGGTGCAATTTGGCTTGGATTTGGATTTGATTCATTTGAGTTCATTTGGGTCAAATGGGTCAAATTGATCAAATTGGCCAAATTTGCTTAGGTTAGGTATTGGTTCATGTTCAATTGATCAATTGAAGATGATTTTAGGCTTTGGTTTGAATTAATTTAGATTTGCTTTTAATTTAGGCCATTTTGATCCTTTAGGTCAATTTGGGCTAAATAGGTCAATTGTGTTCAATCAAGGCTTTGATCAAGTTCAATGATCAATTTAGAATGAACTTGAGCCATTGGTTGCAATCAATTTGGGTTTGATCTTGATTTGACCCAGGCTAAGTGAGTTAACTTGGTGAAATGATCAAATTGATTTGGTTTGACCCAATTGATTATAATTGATCAATCAAGGATGATCAACAATCATTGTAAAAGGTTTTGGTTGGTTTGATTAAATCTAATTTGGGTTAGATTGAAAATTGGCTCAAATGGGTCCTTTAGGTCACTTTGGGTCAAGTGAGCCCAAATTAGTCAATTGACTTGATTGAGGTTTGATTTGAGTTCAATTGAGTTTGAATATTGGTTTGGAATTGATTTAAAGTTTTGGTTGCAATTGATTAGATTTAAATGGATTTTGGTTCATTGGAATATCTTAAGTCAAATGGGTTAGGTTAGGTTTGATTAGATTGATTTTGGCTCGATTGATTTGATTGTAGATTTGATTTGGTCTGGAATGAAGGATTCGATTGATTGAATTAATTTATGAGAAAATTAATTAAGTTTGATTGGATTGAAGAGATTTGGCTAAGTCCATAAGATTAGATCATAGGGCTTAGAAATGTTATTTGAATTTTATTTAAGGAATTGAATTTGATTGTAGATTGATTTGGAGGGATGATTGGAGGATTGATTGACTTATGATAAAATCAAATAAGTTTAATTAGATTGAAAGGGTTTCGGGTAAGTCCATAAGATTAGATCATGGGGCTTAGAAAAAGGTTGATTTGATTTAAGATTTGATTGGAGTTTAGTTATGTAGATTTGAAATTAGATTGGATTTGAATGGACTGAATTCAAGGTTTAATTTAGGCTAAGGAGGTTGTGGTGTTTAAAATTTTTATTGTGTTGTGTGTGTTTATGTGAAGGGACACTACGCAGATCTACAGATGTACTGATTAAGGTGATCATGTACGATATTAAGGAATAGTATACTATCTTGAGAGATAGAAGTCACTACCCTATATTGGACCTAATCACCTAATGAGGGCTCCTAAGGCATGATGGGTCTTCGAATGTACCAGAGATCTTTCCCCTACTTTACATGAAAAAGTAAAGCAAGGTTTATTTAAATCGGGTTCATTAAGTTCCCTATGGAGGCAATCCCCCATAGTTAATTACATCCTAAGGAATGAGATTTCTTAAGAATACTCTCAATTAAGATAAATGATCATTATCTCCAAAGGTTTCAAAAATAGGACTATCAATAAATTGATTATTTTTAGAAAATCAAGTGGGATTGATCAAATGGAGAGAGTTATTATTAAAACAAAAAGGAGATGAGTAGGGGATGCTCACGATGCTAGGAAACCTAGTGAGCATCCTGAGCTATCCTATGGTTGGGCTTTATATTTTTGAAATTGAGGAGAATTATATGTTTGAGTTGAGTTTTTATTAGAAATTTAGGGCTTACAATTCCATATCACAAGATTGTAGAAATACCTAAGAGGTGATGATTTATGCTTATAGCCCCCAAAGGGAAATAGTAACCTCGGATCCTAAATTTAGGGAGCTTTGGCGAGGGCCAAAGCACGACCTAAATCTAAGGCAAAAAAAGATATATGGTTTACCTCCACAAAAGAGAGTAAACCACCCAACTATTTGACTTACAACCGCCTACAGTGGCCGCCAACAAACTCCTCCTATGATTTTAAATACATGTAGGCAAGTGTTATGCTTTACAAGATGGCTAAGCTGTTGTTTGTTTAGAAAGGAGACTAAGTCCTTAAACACACTCCCCAGGAGACTAGATCATGAAGGGCATGAATACTGACTTAAATCTAATGCAAATTTTGTTAAGCTTTATTTTAATTCTTGGACATTTTTATTTGACACGGGCTATGGGATTTCATATGCCTAATGCATAAGAAAATTGGTTATGGGCCAAAATCAGATAGAAGGAGGTGTGTTTCCACCATGACTCTCAAAGGTCAAGCCATTTTCTCTGGCAAAGGAGGAAGCCCTCCATTAGCAAGAGTAAGACAATATGATTTATGCATAATATGAGACATACAACACCCAGCTAAGGGGTTGCTAAATCTTTTATTATCTTGATTTATGTCCTAAGCTTTAAGTGAGGTTATGAATTATTTAGTTTAATTTTGAGTTGATTAATTAGATAGAAAATTTATTTTTTTTTCTAAGAGTCTAATCACATCCAAGCCATTCAACAACCATCAAAAAATTAAGAAACTAAAAAAGTTATGCCATCCTAATTGCACAATCATAAACATAACATCAATCAATTGATAAAATTAGCATAAAATGATAAGAGGCCGGTGCGGTTGGGTACCGCCGTTCAACCTGAAAAGAAATGTGGATAGCCGAGCTCTACCCTTATACAATCCAGATTACAAATGAATAATTACAATTAGAAGAAATTCATGTTATGAGAGTCTTCATTCTTCATTTCTTCATTTCTTCCTTTCTTCATTTCTTTCTTTCTTTTTGGTTTGACTTGGGATGTAGTCTGCTCCAAGGCTTCACATGGTATATAAGACTTAGTATTATAACCAATGTTCACCTTAATTCTCCCATGAAATTCATTCCAAATCTTAATTTCAAAATTTACATCAAAATGGGAAAGGTAAATCTAACTAAACCTGTAAAATAAATATTAGCTAAACATATCACACAACCCAAGTAGTTATATGAATAATTTGGACTTAGCACCCCACACATGGGTAACCAAGTCCACCTGTCCTAATTTGGGATATGCTTAGGGGTATAAGCATCTTGCACAACAAAAACATTTATATTTTAATTACAGTGCCACTTAAGCATAACCCCTTGTAGAAAGCATGATTAAGCTAAAATTGGCCTAACTCTAGACTATGCACATACACTCTAACATGTAGTTTAAAATATTACATCATAAAATAAAATCATGCATCAAATCATGCACTGCCCTAACCCAAAGCTGGAAATGATGACTTAGTCTAATGTATTTAAGGCTTATGTGTCATTAGTAGCTTTAAGGTTAGAATTTGCTAAGTATGAAAGATTCAATATAGATGGTGGTTTCACTTCAACTGATTTAGTTAATTAGCTTTGATCGAAGTGATGCTTCCTGTGGCTTGGAGACTTGGGAAATGACTTGGTTGAGCTCAACGAAGTTCACTAATGGTGTGTGCAAGGTTAATTTAATTTTGATGGAGAATTGAGTGAGTTGGATTTTCAATTTACCTCCCTTGTTTTGACTTTGAACAAAACCAAGAGTGGAAAATGGGGGAACTTGGGAATGGCTTGCAAAGGCTTGGAGGCTTTGACTCAACCTCTCTAACTCTGTGGAAATCAATGCTTGTGTTTTGAGTGGGAATGAGAGGGAGTATATCTCCCCCTCGTTGGACCAGACGGTGATGGGATATTTTATTATTTTTGATCAATGGCATGGATTGGAGGCATGGTTTTGAGCTGCCAAACATCCCATGTGGGTCATTTTGGGTAGTGGAGTGAAGGAGAGTGGATACCCATGTGCTAGGTGAGTGCATTTGGTGATCCAAGTGTTCAATTACCATTGGAGAGGTCAATTTTGCCTTGGCTTGGGTCATGGACGACCCAAGCTCATTGGGTCATGTTCACCATCCTCCTTGGTGTCCATGTGGCCCACTAGGAGGATGCCAAGTGGCCTTGGGAAAGAAATAACCAAAATCCAAGTGGTTTTGGTCATAGAATACCCATTGACCTAAGGGAAAAGTGGTCATTTGGCCATGATTTTGATTTGGGCAGATTTGAAATTATTCAAAAATGGGTTGGGCCAAATTTCAAGTGATTTGGAGTTCATTTGTTTTGAATTGGTTCAATTTGACCCATTTAGATCAGGTTGGGTCAAGTTGGGTTAGGTTGACCAATTAGTCAAATTGGGTCAAATCATGGGTTAGGTCAAGTTCAAATGATCATTTGGAGCCTATGGGTGTCATTGGTTTGGTTCAATTTGGTTTTGGTTCATTTAAGTTCATTTAGGTCAAATGGGCAAGTTGACCAATTTGACCCATTTGACCCAATTGGGTTAGGTCATGGGTTGGTTTAGGTTTTATTGATTATTTGAAATGTATTGCAAGCTTTGGTTTTAATCAATTTTAATTTAGTTTGATTTCAAGCTAATTTGACCTTTTAGGTCAAGTTGGGTTCATGGTCAATTGGGCTAGGTTTGGTCTAATTGGTCAATTAAAGCTTTGGTCAAGTTCAACAATCAATTTAGAATGAATTTGACCCATTGGTTGCAATCAATTTGGCTTAGATTAAGATTTGACCCATTTGGACTTTTTAGGTCAATTTTGGTCAACTTAGGTCAAGTAGCCAATTAGGCTTAGTTTGGCTCAATTAATGGCTTAGTCAAGTTCAATCATTGATTATGGATTGGATTAGATCAGTAGTTTCAATCAATTTAGCTTGTAGTGAATTTTGGCTTATTTAGGTTTCATTTGGGCTTAGTGTTGACTTTATCAAAGGCTAGGTTTTATTTGGTTTGACCCAATTTGACGATTGATCATCATAGGATGATTGTTGCTCACAATATGAGGTTTGGATGGGATTAGTTTAATCCAATTTGGGCTGAATTAGAATTTGACTAAAAAAAGGTGTTTTAGGTCACTTTGGGTCAAGTGAGCCTAAATGGGTCAATTGACTTGGTTAAGGCTTGATTCAAGTTTGGTTGAACTAACATATAGACTTATGATGGAAAAATAAATCTAATTGCAAGTGATTTGGAGTCAAATGGATTTTGGTTCATTTGATAATTTCAAGTCAAAAGGGTGAACATGGGTTTGATTTGAGTTACTTTGATTTTGGTTTGATGATTAGTTTTTGTTTATATTTGGGCATGTGATTGAAGAAGTGATTGTTTGAAGAGGAAATCCAAGGTTTTGGATTGATTTGAGAATGATTTGGCTAAGTCCAAGAAATTAGCTTAAAGGATATAGGTTGTATTTTGATTTGAGTTTTGAATTTAGTTTTGGTTATTTGAATTTATATTTCATTTATATTTATAAATATAAATGAGAATATAAATGGGTTATGAGAAAATCTTTTGAGTTTGGAGTGATTTGAATTTGATTTGAGCTAAGTCCATAAGATGAAATCAAAGGGCTTAGGAAAGATTTTGGGATTTGAATTCAATCATTTGATTTTGAATTGATTTATGATTTGAGAAAATCAATTGAGTTAGAATTGATTTAAGATTTGGGTTTTGGAAATGATTGATGATTTAAGAAAATCAATTGAGTTGGAATTGATTTAAGATTTGATTTGGATTGGTTTTAAGGAGGGAAATAAGGATTGGGTTCAAGCTATAAGATAGACAAGTCCTCCTAATACCCCTAAGGCATAACCTATTCCTATTTGTAACTCCTCTAAGTCTCAAGGGTTAGGTTAAGTGTTCACCTAATCACTAGAAGTGTCTTAAGACTAAGGAATTCTAAGTGTCTAGAGGAGTCTTATGTCTAAGATGGAGAAGTTGAGAGCTCACTCCAAAAAGTGAGGTCAACAAATGGTGCCTAATAAGTGTGGTGTGACTGATAAGGCACATAATACATATTGGTGTTGATCGAGATGATCCACAACATTCGAACGATCACATACTAGAAGAAATGATCTAGTCCTAAACCCAAGGTGTAAAAGGAATCAAGATTTTAGTGCAATGCAACTCTACTTATGTCAAAAATATAAGAGAGCAAAGGAGGAATCCACTAGGGATTGAGTATGTGAGCTTTCCACTAGAGGAAAAGGCTCAAGTTATCCACTAGGGATAAGAGGTTGTGAAATTCACTGTGGGATTAGAATTTGGAATCCACTGGGGATAAAAAGGTGAACCTTCCACTAGGGAAATAGGTTTGGGTTGGATTGAATTGACTCCACTGTGGAGTTGAAAAGATTTGCATCTCACTGAGGAGAAGTTGATTGATTTGGTTTGACTCCACTAGGGAGAGGGTTGGAAAGATTTTGTTTCAGATTTTAAGTTTTGAATTTTGAGATGGACCCTATTGATTTGCGATGGACACTTGAGTAGAGTCATGTCGCCTTGCTTGATTTACTAATCCAAAGGGTAGTCTACTAACCATAGTAAGACTATCCAACCAAAGGTAGTCTAACCACATGTCGTTCGATTAGGCTATCTTAGAAGAAAGCATATGACTTACATCCTCCAAAATAGATGTCGTTGGGGTGATCATTGGTGAGGCAATAGGTGAACCCAAACTTTAGTTTTATTAATGAATGCCTCTAGGGGACTTAAATTAGCTCAAAGATAGTCAAAATTAATTTCATTTTCAATTATATTTGATGGATCCAGTTGGTTTGCGATGGACCGCACTGAGAAGGGGCCATGTTGGCCTTAGCGCACTTCAAATTTATCGATCCAAAGGGAGTAGTTTCCCAACCGAAGGGAGAACTATCCAACCAAAGGGGTGCCTTTCAATTTACAGTGACCAATCTAGGGAAGAAAGCACGGGAACTCACATCTTTCAAAGAAAAGACCACTGGGGTGACACATTAGCAAGGTAATATGTCAACCTGACCTAGGGCTGCTCGTCGATTTGCGACAATAATGCTAGAAAGAATGCGTGGTAGACTTACATCTTCTAGAGCAAAATGATTGCTGAGGCAACCTGTTTGTGGTAAAACAATTGAACCCAACCTAAGGGCGACTACTGAGAGAGTGTCAACCCAGGGATTTATGTCAACTCAAGTGTAATTAGGCAATTCCTATAGGGAGTTCTGCTGACACTACCCTAAAGATAAGATGCCTGCTTGGGAAAGGTGTCGCTAGGGGCTTGAATTTCTAATCCATAAGCAAATAAATTTGTTTGTTTCTTTATTTGTTTATCGTGGATCCTGTTGGTTTGTAAGGGATCATATGGAGAAGGAGCTTATATACCTATCTCAGATTTATTAGTCCAAGGTAGAATCTATGCATCCACTGAACAAATTCTCCAATCACAGGGGTGGCTAGGAAAGGGGGACTGTCCAATCCAAGAGTAGCTTGGGTAGTGTCTAAATGGGGTCACAAAGGACATGATCCAAATAGAGTGTCCGCAGAGGAGGGGCCATGAAGGGTTTTATCCAAGAACCCTGAAGAAGATAATGTCTGTAGGTATTTGGTGGCCAACTCAAAGAGAAAGTGCAGGAACTCACATCTGCCAAGAGTGGTGTATCCATTAGGAGAGTCACTATCAGCATAGCGAAGATCAACCAACCTAAGGTGCCCATCAGTTTGCCACAATCAGCCTAGGAAGAAAGCATCAGGGACTCACATCCTCCTATAATGGAATTGATTGTTGGGATAGTCTATCTTTGGCTCGACAGGTGCTATCTGACCTAGGGCGACTACTGAGTGAATGCCACTAGGGGACTTAAATAAACTCAAAAGTAGTCAAGAGGAAAGGATCCACTAAGAGACTTATCCTAAACCTCAAATATATTCGACCTAGTTAATGCATGATAGCTAGTTCAAGAAGAAAGTGTGTAGGCTTACATCCTCTTAAACAAAGTCAACATGAGGTAGCTTACTGGCTACATAGTAAGGCCTACCAAACTAACAAGGTGTTTATCAGTTTACAATGGTCAAGTCAGGAAGAAAGTGCAGGGACTCACATCTTCCAAACAAGTGACCACTGGGGTGACACACTAGCCAGGTAGCATGTCGGCCTGACCTAGAGCAGCTAATGAGAGTGGCACAGGTGGCTTGCTCCCACATCAAAATGGCCCGAGATAAAAGATATGTGTTTGTGCTAAAGGTGGATAGGATGCCACTTGAGTTCTCTTACACTTATCCTAAAATATGTTGATGAAATAGTGCCACGAATGACAGTTGTGATCCCACCAAGAAAGGATGCCGCTTGGGTTCTCGTACACCTAACTTAGCCGTGCTAGTCAAAATAGGATGTCTCTTGGGTTCTCTTACACCTACTTTAGTAGCACTGGGGGATAGTGTTTAATTTGTGTTCAAGTTGTGAAGGAAGGATAGGATGCCTCTTGGGTTCTCTTACACCTACCCTAAACACGTCATGGCAAATTTGTAAATAAGCAAACAACGCTTTGAATGAAGGGGAAATTTTGATGAATTGGAATAGAATTTTGAGGATAATTGTTTTCAAACATGATTTTATGGGTAGTATTTCTTCAAATAGAGCCCATTGATTAGAAGCATCAGGTGTTCCCCTTTACAATTTATAAGTTGATAAGATCCTCCTTGGTAGGCATTTTCTATGACAAAAGGGCCTTCCTAATGGGTTCAAACTTGCCTCCCATCTTTTGAAGAGCAACAATTGGTCTCCTTAGAACTAAAACAAGCTTTCCTACTTTAAAAGCTCTAGGGTGGATCAGCTTGTTGTGAGCTTGAATCATTTTGGCTTTATATAACTCAAGGTTCTGGCATACCCATAAGCGTCTCTCCTCCAAACCTTCAAGCTCTTATAATCATAATTTGGTTTTTGCTCTATAGTGATTTTACTACCCATTACTATTCTTAGTGATGGGAGTTGAACTTCTTAAGAAATAACGGCTTTAGACCTATACAATAAGGAAAGGGGTAGATTGAGTTGGAGTTCTGTATGTGGTGCGGTATGCCCATAAAGCTTAAACTAACTGCTCTTGACACTATCACTTGTTATCTTCGAGTGTCTTCTTTAGTATCTGGATGAGCGTTTTGTTGAATGCTTATACTAGGCAATTTTTTCCTGGGATAGTAGATGATGGAATTTCTCCAATCTATACTATATGTCTCCTAGCAAAACTGTTGATCTTAGTGCTCTTGAATGCAGTACCATTATCGGATATAATTCATCAAGGCACCTCGAACCTATATACAATATGGTTCTTGAAAAACTAGAGCACATGCTGAGCTGTGATCTCTCTAAGTGGGATTGCCTCTGCCAACTTAAAAAAGTAGTCAGTGGTAGCTAGGATGAGTTGATGGATCTTAGAAGAAGAAGGATCAATCGAATCCACTATGTCAGTACTCCAACACTCAAATGGCCATGAGGCTAATGTAGGGTGTAGAATGTTGGGTGGTTGGTGTAAGACAATATCATATACTTGATATTTGTGACATCTCCTAGCTACATCTATGCAATTTGTAATCATCGAAGGCTAGTAGTATCCTAGTCTTTTGATCTTTGCATTCATCTTCGAATCGGATTGATGTGCTCCGCATAGATGTGAATGTACCTCGGTCACGATTTTATGGGCTTCATATTTGTCTAAACAGCGATAGCCACATTTGATCAAAAGATCATCGATATAAGGTGCCATCCATGAAAGCATAGGAGAGAGCTCTCTGCTTCATTTGATGGGCTTGCGATTTCTCCTGATGTAGTTTGCCTATGTTCAAGTAATCTATGAATGGTTGCCTCCAATCCAGCTCCTCGTCTTTATTGGCAACGATAACCTCCCCTTCAAGAGAGAATCTCTCGATGAGTTTATCATCAATAAGAGATAAGATTTATCTATTTTGGACTCTTATTAGAATGGACTCATCTTCCAAACATGTCAATTCCTTGGCGAGTTTGGACAAAGCATCTACTACTATATTCTCACCTCGAGGAACCTTGTAGATGGTGACCTCAGGGATTTGGGCCAACAGCTTCTTCTGCGGTGCTTAGGTTTTAGAACTTTATAAGACCCAATAATCTGGTTGATGACTAGTTGAGAATCCCCATAGATGTTGATGCTTTTGACACACACTACAATAGCTAACTCCAGACTGGCAATCAGAGCCTCATATTTGGCTTCATTGTTGGTGCATGGATTGAAGAGATAGTATGAGAATCTCATTACATCACAGTCTGGAGTTAAAAGGATGATTCCTACGCCTGCCTTTCTTGGAAGAGTAGACCGTGGTTCTTCTCTTTTTTGAAAGGAAGACGCACTATCAAAATACATCTTCCAGTGACGAATGCTAGTGTCCCCTAAGTTCATGATTTGTTCATCAGAGAGGTCATCACTCCGAAGAAGTGGGCATGCTAAGAAATTTGCTGGTCTTAATGTCCTTTAATAGAGGGTATGAATGTGATGTTAAACTGTGATAAAATCATGGACCAACATGCCAACCGTCCTGATAGCATCGGCTATGTCATGAGATATTGCAGTGGATTGATTCTTGAAATCAAGTTCACCTTATGAGAAAGCATATAATGTCATAGCTTTTAGGATGCAAAGATTAAAGCTAGGAAATATTTCTCAATAGGTGGGTAGTTTGCTTCAACAGGGATCATACGATGGCTGAGGTAGTAGAGAGCGGTCTCCTTCCCTTCATCATTAGTTTGGGCCAACAAAGTGCCAAGGGAGTCATCTAATGTAGTGGTGTAGAGGATGAGTGGCTTGCCTAGGATAGGGGCTGCTAGAAATGGTGGCTTCACCAAATACTACTTGATGTCTTAAAAAGCATGCTGGCACTTGTCATTCCACTTGAACTTAACATCTTTTTTGACAGGTGTTCAAAAATGGCTTGCATCTCCTTAATAGATTGGAGATAAAGTGCCTTAAATATGCCAATCACCCTTAGAATGATTTGAGTTGAGTTATACTTTTAGGGGGTGGCATTTCTAAGATAGCTTTGATCTTCTCTGGGTCTATCTCTATTCCTCGGTGCAGAACAACAAATCCAAGGAACTTCCCCGAAGCTACTCCGAATGCACACTTCATGGGGTTCATTTTGAGGTTAAATTATCTTAACTGTTAGAAAACTACTCTTAAGTCAAAGAGATGGTCTTCCTTTTTTTTTCTTTTGACTACTAGATCATCAACATAACATTTAACATTATGATGAATGAGTTCATTGAAGATTTGAGTCATGACCCGTTGGTATGTAGCAACAGCATTTTTAAGGCCGAAAGGCATGACCTTATAACAATAGATTCTGATCGGGGTTTAAAAAGCAGTGTTTCTTTTATCCTTGGGGGCCATCTTGATGTGGTTGTAGCCAGATGACCCATCCATAAAGGAGAAAATTGCATGAGGTGAGGCAATGTCCACCATTAACTATGGTATAGGAAGTGGAAATTCATCCTTAGGACATGCCTTATTTTTAAGTCCCTGAAATCGATGCATAAGCAAATTTGGCCATTCTTTTTCTTAACTGGCATGACACTGGCTAACCAGGTAGGGTTCTTCCCTGATGAAACCAGCATCGATCAGTTTCTTGACTTCAAAAATGACCTATTTTTTTATTTCTAATCGCATGCATCTAGGAGCTTGCTTGATTGTGTTAACATTAGGGCATATTGCTAGTTTGTAGACTGCTACGTCAGTAAAAAATTTGAGCATCTTTTCATAGCTCCATGCAATGCAGTCCATTAACTCAGTCAATAGCCTAACTAAGTCATTGGTTTATTCTTCATTTAATAGAGAACTGATGCATGTGGGGCGTGGATCTTCTTCTCTCCTGACGTTAATTTCTTTGAGCTTGTCGATGGTTGAATGGATTTCTTTTTCAAATTCTAGAGGTGCATCTTTGATTTGAAGATCATCAGGATCATCTGAAGTTTCTAAACACACCTTCTCATAAGAGTTATGTGGTTTAAGAAGATCCTATCAGACTCCAAATGATTGGTGACAACTAAGCAGTAATCATTATGGTCGACTGGACCCATTATACTGAATCCTAGTCTCGATATTGATTGTGCATCCCTGCCATTGTTGTTCCATAGCTTGTTGAAATATTCTGACATGTGCGTGGACCATGTGTAAGGAATCAAACCTTTCTTTACAAGATTATGAACACAAGGCGAGTACCAATCAAAAGGTAATTCCATTAAATCTTTACATGAATTATCCTCAAGTTCTACATCTGCTTCTGGACTTGAAGATGATGATCCTAATAGGAATCTCTTTGGCTTAACATCTATGAAAGATCTAGGAGCTTCCTTAACAACCAAACCCTTAACTTTCTGATAAGAAAGTGGGGTTAGAGCTAAGGTTTCCAACTGCTGCCTAATGGTTTTACATAATCTTGATTCGAATACATTCATGCTTTGCTTGGAGACCTAGTCTTCATCACTGTCTGACTCGAGTGTCACCTCTAATGAAACCAGTTGAGAGGGGTTGGCTAGTATTCTAATCACATGAGACTCATCCTCCGAGCTGGATTCTAAGTCTATGTGAATAATGGGGGTACTCCTGTGAACTAAAACATGGCCCCTATTGGCTGGCTACCAACCAGGGGTTCTTCCACCTTTGGAACTGCCTCTGTATCTACCTTTACCTTTGCTCGATGGAGGTCGAGTCATCCTATCCATATGTCCATATGGTGGAACAAACTATGGGTGGAATGTAACATGTGGCTCTATCTCTTCTTCGGTGTCCCTTTCTTGCTCCCTTGTACTTTCTTTCTTCTTTTATTTTTCTTTTTTAATTTTTCTTTTTCTTTTGTATTTGAGATTTGTCCAAGTTCACGAGAATATGTGTTTTGATTTTACCTCTCTAACTAAGAATGGCTTTCTATCTCCTTTGACACAGTATTCAATTCCATCTCTTCAAAACTTGATGCACTGATGAAGGGAGGATGGAACCATCTTATTTTGGTGTATCCAAGGCCTATTGAACAAAGTAGTGAATGATGTATTCGAATAAATTATATAAAACTTAGCTTCAATCTTCCAATTGCCTATTTCCAAAGGTAACACTATGGAGCCTAAAGCCCTCTCGCCTTGTTCATTGAATCCTCTCAACATCATCCGATCTCCTTAGAGCTTAGACATGTCAATCCTCAAGTAAGCAAGGGTTTTCAGGCTCATAATGTTCACAGATACACTTGGATCAATTAACACCCTAGAAAGTTTGAACCTGCCCATATCCATCCATATCCCCCGAAAGAAGGTCTTCGTTGGTGAATGTGACTCCCTGGACTTCTCTTGAATAATGTGTCTCCTCTCCAACAGTGGTCAGCTGAGCTAAGCATATTTTTGGATCAAGAAGAGCTTTGATCAATGATTCTCTCATCTCTTTGGATAAGATAAATGCATTATATATACTTAGTTTAGCTGGTAACTTTCTTAGGTGAGCAAGAACATTATAGTCAACTCTAAGCTAATCCTCCACAAGCATATCCATGGGTGGAGGATCCTATGGAGGGGCTTCTTAATTGCAAGAACTAATGACTTGCTTACCCTTATCTTGAGGTACTACCCTAGGAGAGAGAACTTTGCCACTATGAAGGTTAACTTCGGTGACTTCATGAGATGGTTTAGTGGATAGTTCTACTTGCTCATTAGGTTCACCTACAACTTCTCTTATAAGACCCTCAAAATTAGATGATTCCAAGTCTATGTCAAGAGGTGAACCCATATTATTCAGAGAAGGAAGGTCCATCTCTTAATCAGAAAGAGGATGATTAGAGTTGTTATAATTATTAAGACTTGAAGAGTTTTCTAAAGGAGTAAAATCAGATAACCCATTAGAAGTGGCACAGATATAATTCAAACTAGCTTTATTCCTTGATTTTTTAGATTTAAAAGAAGGTACATAGTAGAAATCTAGTAAAGTAAGTGGGGTGAGGGATTTGATGCCCTCATCCACCGATATAAGATGTCTACTAGAAGAAGAGCTAGCTGAAGTAGGAATGTCGACTGAAGTAGTAGCTGCACGGTGGAATGGAGGCTAGACTCGGTTGATGGTTGCGCTACTTGGCTATCTTGGGAAAGTATGGGTTGCTACTACTACTGGTGAGCTCACTTTCCCAAAGTTATCTTTGGCAATATGCGAACCTTCCTTGATGTTGGAGGTTTGAGCTGCTTCAAGCACTTGTAAAGAATTTTTTTTGATTTTAGAAATAATCTTTTTAGAGGTTTGGGATAAAGAGATATCCCAACCTTCTTTTATTTGAGAGGATCACATATATCCCCAAGAATTACCCTCAAACTGATGGTTGTTCTACCAGATATTCCTTAGGGATAACTATAGTACCTGACTTGTAGCTATGCTCAAGCCAGTCCTTAAATGTAAAGCAATCCTCCAAAACATGGCCTAGCGTATGGTGGTAGGGGCAAAAGTTAGGATCATTGCTCCTGCCCACTTCCTCTGGCTTCCTAGGCTTGGGTAGCTGAAAATCAGGTTTCTTTAAGAGGCTCTTAAATATTTTCCAACTACCTCCCTCTTAAATGAATAAGTTTTGTTTAATTTATCAAAAAGAGTAGGTGGATGATAGCTACCCAAGTGTATGTGTATCGCTAAGAGTATGGTCGAGAAGAGGCTGAAAAAGGTCAGAGGTCGCTGGGCGATAGGATGGTCGAGGCAGTGGTAAAGGAGGTGAGTGAAGGTTATGGAGCTCGAGTTCTCTCATGCTGATCCTTGGCCAGTTGCTTCCCCTTATCTAATGCTGCTACTACCCTTGAGTTCTTTTCATAAGCTTTCTACGATTATGGCTTTAATGATTAATCTTGAAAATGTAACTATTTGGCCTCTCCTTATAGTCTAGCCATCTTGTTAATT
Source organism: Cymbidium sinense (assembly GCA_021442155.1). Taxonomy (NCBI): domain Eukaryota; kingdom Viridiplantae; phylum Streptophyta; class Magnoliopsida; order Asparagales; family Orchidaceae; genus Cymbidium; species Cymbidium sinense. The sequence goes on from CM038219.1 coordinate 120,213,868, forward strand.
AGCTTCTCAAAAGTCTTAATAGTGAAACCTTTAAGGATGAAGGCGACCAGGCTATTAATATTCTTTAATAGAATTTCAATAGCATGTTGTTTAGACATTTATGGTTCAATTTTATGCTTAAATTGTGCCATCTAAGAATATAATCAATGAGGGACTCATAGGAGTGTTGTTGAGCCACAACAAGATTGCCTTACTACCTTTTGAGCTCCAAAGAAATCTCTTAACAAAGGTTGCTCTAACTCAGCAAAAGTCTTCACTGAATCATTAGGGAGTTTAGCGTACTAATCAAAAGCTATACCCACTAGGCTACTGACAAAGAGGGGAACAATAATGCATCGCTACCACCAGCATTATAATAGTTGGCCCTGAAGTGTGCTATATGCTGGCGAGGGTTCCCACTTCCATCAAAACTTTTGAAAGAAGGAGGCACAAAACCCTCAGGATACTGGATAACATCAAATTTCTTTGGGTAGGGTCTACCTTTTGGAACTGATGAACCACCTCAAACTTATGCCAGTGCTTCCCTCACTTATTGTTCAACCATGAGTTTGATATATTTTTCCTGTATGGAGGTACTGTCCACTACCTTCCTATACATGCTAGTACTTTCCTACTCTACTAGAGGTGAACTCTTGGGTTGATCCAGGACATACAATAACTCAAGCAGACCAGTCTCCATAATAGTAGGATGTACTGCTTGGGCTTCATTTTGAAGTGCTAGAACTACTACTAGCAAATATTCAAGTCTTTTTTCCATCTTATTAATCTACTCATCCTTCTATTTAAGTTATTGAAGGAGGTGTTAGGTCAAAATGATGAATCACCCTGTTCGGCCGCAACACCATCTGAACTATGCTGATCTAGAAGGAGAGAACCTCTAGTATCAACCATATGCACCTCTGCTAAGTCTTCCAACAAATCATCTTCATTGGGATCAAAGCTAACCTTATCCTCTTCAAGGTTAGACCAATCATACCCTAGGATTTCTTTCTTTTCAATAAAATACTATGGTAAGATATCATCCAAGGAACGGTCTAATTGTGTAGGCACAAATGCTCATGGATGACCAGTGGTGGGATCATGCTCATGAACGGAGATACATCTGACCTACCCTGCTATTTGAGAGCTAACCCTATAAAGGCTACACTCACTGGAGGACACATGCACATGACTGTCAACTACTTTAAGTGGAGTGCTATCTCTGAGGGGATCTATCACCATGGGAACAATTGAAATGTCTCCTTCTCTTTCTGCTGCTGCTATATCTATGATCAGCTGAGGTGCTGGTGGTGATGACACAACTACGATGCTGCGAGGTCACCACTCCCTTTTCACCATAACTAAAGTAGGAGGTTAAGCAGGAGAACTTGCCCTCACCTCAATTAGTGGTGTAGATGGAGTGGGATCCCTTGGCCATAGCCAGATCACCAGTGGGTCTTTCTTTTTCCCCTGATGTTGCTCTCATGGATTTGGGTGGAATTGTAGAAGATGGAACCTAATGGCAATAGCGAATGTGGAGTGGAGCGGTGTGGTGGAGACAACACTGATTGCCTCTATACAAGGGCTCCCCTCCTATGATGGGTAGTACTAGTCAATAGAATACTATTAGTGTGACCAACACAGGTAGTGCATTAATCAGGAAAATTTATGAGGGTAGAGGCCTAGGGTATCTTCGTCTCTCTCTGCTAGTAATATGGACTGATACATGGGCCTCTCTGGCCCTCTACGGACATATCTGCTTGCCTACACTATGAGAAATAACCGATGGTATATCAAACTGGGCACCGAACTCTGACCATTCATAAGCCCCACCAACTTGGCGTAGAACTGTCCTGAGGCTAGCATATGACCTCCTCCTATCCCTGATAGGTGTCTCATGATGAACCGGAGGTGGGGGTGACACTACAATCCTCCTAACATCTTCCCCTCCTTCAAAATCGAAAGGGGATGGAACTTATTTTGAGTGAGCAAAGGAGAAACAACCACAGGTGACCCCTCTTCTATAATGTGAGAGACTGCCTCCATCTCCTTCGCAGTGCGCACATGGTGCCGCTTGATCTTGCGGCTCCTATTGTGGCATTGAGTTCTACTAGGTGGAACAATATGGGAGCTAGACCCTACCTCAAAGGTAGGGGAGACTATCCCTGAAGCCAGGGTAGCCTTCCCCTTAGAGGAAGCCAGTGAATGGGTATTAACCTATACTGAGATAGTGATGGGAATAATTAACTACATGGGCACTAGAATTGTGGCTACTATAGGAACCTCTACCACCTTCCTCATAAGTGAGGGAAATTTAGAATCTGATGGCATCTCAATATGGATGACTTGCTTCTATCCAATCACCATATTCCTGCTGACAGTGGTGAGGGTTGCCCCCTCATAAGTAATCCTGGCCCCCTCAAATCCTCAGCCAAAGTGTATCAGATGAGCAAAATTAGTTTGGGGAGGCTGGCCCGATCCAAGGCCAAATCCATCCCAAAGGGGAAGGTGAACACATACTTCTAGGAGTCTATTTGCACTATACTGAATTGAGAAAAAGTTGATTGAGACTGAACTAGAACTCTACAATTGTTGGAAACAAACTCAAATCAAATTTTCTATCTTGATATTCTACTGACTTTTAAATATGATTTAGAGTTTGACCACACACTCAATAATTTGAATATGTTAAGTGGGGCTCATTGATTTTAGGAGAGATTTTGAATAACTTAGAAGAGAGATTTTGAGTTTAGAATCCACTTTCAACAAATTTGTGTATGTTGAAAATGGGTTCAAATATTTTGAAGAGATTTTTGATGCTTCCATTGGTTCATATTTGAATTTGGTTTTTATGTTTGGGGACCCATTATTTAACAAATTTGAGTATGTTAAATAGAGGGTCAATTGATTTTGTTTGGAATTACTCATTTAGCAAATTTGCATATGCTAAATGAGATGTTTGAAAATAATTTTCTTCTTTTGCTTGTTTGCCCATGATGTGTATCATGTGTGAATTTAGAAATGGAATCTTTACTTAGCAAATTTGTGTATGCTAAATAAAGCCCAAATATGTTTGATTCTTAGTGTTTTAATTTTGAAAATGGGATCTTTACTTAACAAATTTTTGTTACTAAAAAAAATCCAAACGTGTTTGATTTTTGTGTTTTGATTTTGAAAATTGGATCTTTAGTTAGCAAAATTGGGTATGCTAAATAAAGTCCAAAAGTGTTTGATTTTGATTTTGAAAATGGGGTCTTTATTTAGCAAATTTGTGTATGCTAAATAAAGCTCAAATTTATTTGATTTTTGTGTTTTGATTTTGAAAATGGGATCTTTACTTAGCAAATTTGTGTATGCTAAATAAAAATTAAAATTTATTTGATTTTTGCTTTGATTTTGAAATTGAAATCTTTACTTAGCAAATTTATGTATGCTAAATAAAGCTCAAATCTGTTTCATTTTTGTGTTTTGATTTTGAAAATGGGATATTTACTTAGCAAATTTGTGTATGCTAAAGAAAAATCCAAATGTGTTTGATTTTGAAAATGGGATATTTATTTAGCAAATTTGTGTACGCTAAATAAAATTCAAATTTGTTTAATTTTTGTGTTTCGATTTTGAAAATGGGGTCTTTACTTAGCAAATTTGTGTATGCTAAATAAAAATTCAAATTTGTTTGATTTTTATTTTGATTTTGAAAATGGAATCTTTATTTAATAAATTTGTGTATGCTAAATAAAAATCCAAATGTGTTTGATTTTTGAAAATGGGATCTTTATTTAGCAAATTTGGGTATGCTAAATTAAGTCCAAATTTATTTTGAAAAAATGTGTTAAATAGAATCAATTTATTTTCAATTTTCTTTTGAAAAATGAAACCCCCTATTTGACAAATTTGGGTATGTCAAATGGAATTCTAATGTATTTTTATTTTTTTAAGATTTTTGCAAAGGAGATTTCCACTTGATCAAATGTTATTTAAATATAATTAAACACATCCAAACTTAAAAGATGATAAAATAGGTTAAGAAAATTAATTTGACTTACTTAGTTCAAACAGATTGAACTAGCCTAAAATCACATGAAACCTAAATAAAATATGGATAAATTGAGCTTCAAATCGCTCAAAGGATAATAATTTCAATCATCACCTAATGTCAATTGATCAAATGAATTTAACATATCTTGATATAAATTAAAATAAACTCAAATGAATCAAACAAAATATTGAATTCCAAACTCAAGTGAATTTAAGTTCAACTCATAAGTCACTTATGGCTTGGTTTGGGTAGCCAATCAACATCATAAAGAGATGAGATGGCTAAGAAAGTCAATGAAATTAAAAATAAAAAGAGAAGAATATAAAAAAACTAGTTATCTTGCACATGGCCACCATAAACTTCCATTCCTCCTTCTTAGACTTTTAGGGAGACTGCTTGAGTGGGCTGGCCACAAATGGGAAGAAGAAAACAAACTTCCCAATCATCCATGACAGCCATCCTTGACTTTGGCACACACACACAAAAAGGAAACAATAAAGTCTCGGCCAAGAAGAAAAAGAGGAGGAAAGAGAGAGGCTATGGAGAAGGGATCCATTCTAACACACTCTTGAAGGAGGGAAGAGCTCGGCTGACCCTTTTCCCAAATCCCAGCCACTAGCAAGCCAGAATTTGGCCTTAGTCGGCAGCTAACCTCACGGCCAAATAGAAAATGGGGAAGGAGTGATCTTTCTCCTGAATTGGTCATTTCTACTTGTTCTATGAGTGAAGATGAACCCAACTGAGAAAACACCTGACTGATGACCATGCTTCCGATGAGCCGGAGAATGACCAAGGCTGGTAGAGGATGGTTGGAGCTTGGTCTCCACCCCGATTGGGGGGAAGCGAGGCACAAAATTCATCCCATAGCCTCATATTGATAAGGCGAAGGTTCTTGAAGCATTTCGGCAGCTAATGATCAATACCAATGAGGTATGCACCAAATCCGACCACCCTTAATTTTGATTTGGTCTTTTATGAAGAAAAATTGCTCACCATCAAGATCCAACCACTTGGATTAGTTGCAAATTGACTCTTGATCAATTTGCAACCAAAATCGAGAGCCTCTGCCACCTAGATAATCGACAATCAAGCTCAAAGAGCCAACAACTCTCAGTTCTCATCGGCTAGAGTAAGGATGAAATTTGAGCCATTCATTTTTTTATTTAGAACAGATAGCTCTGATCTAGCCGCATAGTTTGATTTAATCCCTTAAGGATCCGCAGATCAATTCTGGATCATCTGATCTCTGATTAGACAATCCTGCTCAAACCCGCATCCCACCGCCATTTCAATGTGGGACCCATGTGGATCCCGTGTGGAACAATCTATGCTTGCCACATGGAAAGCGGTGCCTGGTCAGCAATGACTGGTTTAAATAGGAAATTCAGGATTTTCTGCATTTAAAAAATGCTGAAAAATGTCTAGAACTTCACAAAATCATAAAAAATTAAAAATACTCAACCAAAAAAATACTAATGAGAGCTTTATGGATTCATCTCAATAAGAGGAATCCATCAAACTCAAAATACCCAAATTATATTGAGTATTTTTGAGTTTAGTTGAAAATAAATAAATGTAAACTAAGCCCAAAATATTAATCCAATCAATTTGAAACTTTAGGGGATTGAAATTAAGTTTAAAACACACCCCCAATAAAAATTTGGGAATTTATTAGTAATTTAAATGAGGGATATTAAATTTTTAAGCCATAGGCTTCAAATTAATAAAATAAATTTAGGTTAATGCCATAAAATCTAGAAAAAATACGAACCCAACCCAAATCATCATAATGAACATTAATAAACCCAAAACACCACCAAAACTCTCTGAAGTTTGATAAATACCAAAATACCCTTATTAATGGATTATTTAAATTAATTAAATCAATTAATGGACCATAGGCTTTGAAAACTCATAATAAATCAAATAAAAATTCAATAATTCCAAACAAACTCTCTCTGGATTTACCTTTCAAAGGGGATCAAATAAAAATTGAATCCATAATTAATCTATAATAATCTAGGCTTAATCGAGGTTTTATTGGAAACACTAAAACCTTAATTCATCTTAAAATACATCTCTGATTAACTTGAAACTTTAGAAAATGAAATTGGCCAAAGATTCTACTTTCTATAAAAATGTCAAGTAAAAATAATAAATGGATTAAAATTTATCAAATTTCAAAATCCAAGTGCGAGATTTCATGAAATTATTAATTATAAAATCTAAAAAATTATATAAATCATTAAAATAGTTTAAACCATTCTAATTAACATCACATAACTTTCAATTGAAACTAAAATAAACCTAAACCTAGTCAAACATATATTTGAACTTAATTAAATCTCAATTAAATATCAATTAAATCCTAAATTAAACTTAACCTAGTAAACCTAAATCATCAAATCATTAACTACATCATTATTCTAAACAAACATGAAATCAAATTAAAAGATTAAATAATCAAATAAATTAAATCAAATCAAACTCTACTCAATATGATAAAAAGACTAGATCAACCCATGATTAAACCTTAATTAAGCTGACCAAATAAATTAAATTCGCCAAATAAATTAAGTAAAGATCACATTAAATCAAATTAAAATGATCAATATACAAATTAAATACACTTTAAACAAACTAAACATACTTGATCAAATCAAATCAAATCATAATTGATTTAATTATGCAATCAATTTAAAATTCATTTAAAGAAACTTAATTCAAATAAACTAAGACAATCAAAAGCTTATTAAGTGAAACCTAAGTTACAATGAATCAATTTAGATAAAATAATCACTAATCAAACTTTTAATAACTAATCAAATCAATTGTGAATATTCAATCCTATTCAACTAAATTATTAATCAAGGCAAACACTCAATTTGGTTAATCAAAATAACAAAGAGTTATAATTAAACTTTAATTTGGTTAATCATCTGTTGACCTCACTTGTGGAGTGAGTTCTCAATCTCCTCATCATAAATCTAGGACTCTTATAGACACTAAGAGCTCTTTAGTATTAAGACACTTCTAGTGATTAGGTGAACACTCAACCTAAGCCTAGAGACTTAGAAGGGTTTGCCACTGGGGTATGTCATGCCTTAGGAATTTAGGGAGACTTGCCCATCCTATAGCATAAACCCAACCCATGTTTACCTTCTTAAACCAATCATCAAATTCATATCAAATTCAAAATCAAATTTCCAAAATTCACAATCAATTCCAAAATTAAATCCAAGCTCTAAAATCCTCCTTAAGCCATATGATCCACTTGCATAGGCTTAGCTAAATTTGCCTCCAAATCACTTCAAACTTGATTGATCTCTTCATAGGTCATTTATATTTTCATTTAAATTCACAAATATAAATGAAATATAAATTCAAATGACTAAAACTAAATCAAAGTAAATCAAACCAAACTAAGACCTTTCTTAAGCCATATGGACCCACCATGAGCTTAACCAAATCTTAACCTAAATCAACTTGAAATCAATTGATTTCTTTATAAATAATAATTCCTTCATTTATATTCACAAATATAAAGAAAACTCACATTCCAATGACCAAAACTAAATCAAACTAAATCGATTTCCTTCTAAGCCCGTTTGACCTACCTCCATGAGCTTAGTCAAATTTGCTACCAAATCACTCCAAACTCAAGTGATTTTCTCATAAGTCATTTATATCTTCATTTATATTCATAAATATAAATGAAATATAAATTCAAATAGCCAAAACCAAATCTAAAATCAAATCAAAACCCAATTCAAGCCCTTTAATCTAATTCCTTGGACTTAACCAAAACCCACCTAAATCAAGCCAAAATTAATGGATTTTCTCTTGAATCAATCATTCCTTCAATCATCTATCCAAATATAAATGAAACCTACAATCATCTAGCTAAATTGAAATAAACCCAAGTCAAGCCCAACTTAGCCCTTTTGGCTTGAAAATTCCAAGTGAATTGAAACCTATCATAGCCCAAATTGATTGTAGTAGGATTTATATTTTAATCCTAAGCTCATATATAAATCCAACTAAACTTTAATCAAACCATAACCAAGCCAATTGACCCATTTAGGTCCACTTGACCCAAAGTGGCCTAAAGAACCCATTTGAGCCAAGTTTTAATCACCCAAATTGGATTGAACCAAGCCCATCCAAGCCTCATATCATGATCATCAATCATCCGAGGATGATCAATTGCCTTGAATTGGGTCAAAGAAAGTCAACTTTGTCATTTGACCAAGTTAACCCTTAGCCCATATGAAACTCAAATTAGCCAAAACTCACCATACACCAAATTAATTGAAACCATTGATTCACATTAACCCATAATCAATGATTGAACATGACTTGACCATCAATTAAGCCAAACCAAACCCAATTGGTCATTTGACCCAAGTTGACCCAAATTGACCTAAAAGGCAAAAATGGGTCAAATAATGATCTAACCCAAATTGATTGCAAGCAATAGGTCAAGTTCATTCCAGATTCATTATTGAACTTGACCAAAGCTCCAATTTGATCAATTGAACCCAACCCAGCCTAATTGACCAACCTAGCCCAAATTGACCTAAAGGGTCAAATTGGTCAAAATCTAAATTAGATTCAAATTGATTCTAACTAAGGCCTACAATCATTTTTAATTAACCAATTGAACTTGAACCAACACCCAACCTAAGCCAATTTAGCCAATTTGGTCAAATTGGTCTACTTGGCCCATTTGACCTATATGTATCCAAGTGAGCCAAAATCAAACCTAAGCCAAATTGATTGAAACCACTTGATCTAAACTCTTCAAATCATCATTTAAACCTAACCCAAGCCTTGGTTTGACTCAATTTTACCAATTAGTAAACCTAACCCAACATGACCCAAATTAACCCATTTGACCAAATTGAGCCAAAACCCATAAAACCAACCCATGGGACTTTGAAACCTGACCTAACCCAAGCCAAACCCATTCTGGGTTAGCCCAAACCTAATTGGAGCCAAACCTAAGGCAAATCCCTCTGGATATGCCTCCCCATGTGGGGCTTTTCAAAAATTGGCAAAATCCACTCTCCTCTTATCCTTGGCAGTTATCAAACACATAAATGGGGCATCACCTAAGCCACCTAGCACACCCTAAGTGGGATAGGCTTTCCATGGACCAAAGGGAGGTGAGTTAACTCACCTCCCTCCCATGTGGAGAAACCAAAGGTTTCAAGGAGAAGCCATCAGCCATGTCAAGACTTGATCCACCTCCCATGCATTCCTCCACTCAAACTGAGCCACATGGACCTGATGGGGACAACTCCGGCATTCTAACGACGGCTAGTCGGCCAAAATTGAGGGAGCAATCCCGTCCATTCACCTCAGCCAATTGAAGGTTATACCCCTTCAATTTGAGTGGCAATTGACATAATTAAATTTGTGAGAGCTCCTAAGGTGATTTTGAAACTCCCTAGCACTCCCCAGAGTGATCCCAAGTCCTACCCACTTTGGATTTTCTCTTCCCGAGCAAAGCTAAATTAGAAAATCCCAATCCTGATCCAAACTCCCTCATCTCTCAACCAAAACTCAATTATTCTCACACACACCTTTCACGCACATCATCGAAGACACCCAAGTCATTTCCTAAGCACCAAATCCATTGGAGGACAGACTTTGATCAAAGTCGAAGCTCCAAAGCACCATTTTTGGCCAATCGAGCAATCCACTTGGAACCAATTCAATTGCTACTCAACAGTGCTTCATCTCAAGCAGATGAAGCATCCTCAAGCTTACGAATTGCTAGTCTTAGCTTTGGTGAGGTAATCCATTAAAATTGAGCTTTATGAAAAAATGGGTTGGTCTTTTATGAAGGAAATTTGCATGTGAGCCCATCCTAGCTGATGGACCTTCATGGATCCCTCGCGTGAAGGTGTGGGGTGGTTTTGGAGTGAATCCGAGCTCGAGTGAGCTTGGATCGAGTGATCCATGGTGGACAGGCTCCGTCGTTCATCGCTCGCTAGAAGAGAGATCACGGGCCATCCATTCCACATGATTGGAATAGATGGCTCTAATCAGATCATGCTAGATCCTTCGCTTAATCCTTCTTTAGCCAAGGGTTTGATCATGGTCATCTGATCTTTGATCAAATGGCTCACGAGAAAGCTTGCCCTACCGCCATCCCAGTTAGCTGTGGATGTGACTACTTAAATAGTCAATCCGCGGCACCATATGGAAAGCACGCCGCATCAGCACGTCACGTGGCGCCGATGGGATTAAGGCTTAATTAAGGCTAATTTAATATTTTTTTAAGGCTGAAACTTCCATAATTTGTAACTAATTTTAGAAAAATCTAAAAAATATAAATGATGGCTCATTTTAAAGATAGTTTAGAGAGGAATCCATTAAAATTATCCTTAGTTGATTTTGAATAGTAATTTAGGCTTAATTAAGATTTAATTGAAAAGATAATTACTCTAATTACCCCCTAATTAATTAACTGATTAACCTCAAACTTTCTAAGAGTGTTTTGGGGGATGACATATGTCTCCCTTATTTTCTTGGGATTTATTAGTTAATTAATTGGGAAAATTGATTGATTAAGCCCTAATTACCCTCTTAATTTAATTAAGTCATAACTAAGCATATAAACAGTATTTTGCTTAATTAATTAGTTCATTTATCATTGTTTAATAGAGAGGAGACTTAGTGAAGTGGATTGGGGTTTCTATCCTAATCTTTTATCTAAGTTTTCTTCACTTTTAGAGAATTAATTAAGGGTTAATGGCTTAATTAATTATTTAATTAGTTTAATTAGTTTTTAAAATGAACCAAATTTATTCATGGGTAGGTCTTTAGGTGTTCAATAGCCTAAAGAGATTTAATGAAATTATGATTTATCCATATGTGTGAAAAAATCATAAAAATAATTAAGTAAGTTCCTTAAGTTTAATTAATCATTAATTGTGAGCCAATTGCATTAGGGCCTTTCAGTTCATAGGACCATTGCCAATTTACTTTTCAATTCTTTTGCATCTTACATTGGCTCATAATTCTTTGGATAATTACTTTAAGGTAACATAGGTAAGGGTTAATTAATTGAATTAATTCATATCTCAACTTAATTAATCTATAAAATTGACCTAATTTCCTTTTCATTAAATCAAATTAACTTACAAACATGGAATGGGATTTAGATTAGCAAACCCCTCTTTTTTTCTTTCTCTCTTTCCTTAAAATCAAGTTAAACATCAAATTAAAAGTGACATTAAAATGCTTCGATTTGTTTTAAATGATTTTATTTGATATAATTGTCCTCAAGAATTAGTTTGGTTGAATATAATCAAATGCTTATGTTTATTTATTCCTCTCCAATCATATTAAACATTGTATGTAATTTGATTCATGCATTCATGTTTTCAAAATATTTAAATTTAAATGAATTTTCTTTATGTCAAGCTTGCATGTGTTGATTAATCTATCAATATGTGTGGCTATTATCACTATTAAATCAAAATTACTTTCAAAGGTTTATAAGTCAACTATGATATTTGGAGTGATAATGGTTATAGATATCAATAGCTTGCATGTGTCTATGACTTAGAACATGTGATATGGAGTTCTCTTCTCTTAATATATAGATTTACATAAAGTTTGAATGTTAACAAGTGTATAACCCATTTAAAAAGGACACAACATTTGTTTGAATTCATTCTTATGTATTTCTATGTTAGAATCCAGATAGAACTTTAGTTCACATGTATAAATAATTCAATTGAAAGAAATACAACTTTTGCATAATTTTTCATTCTTGTAGTCATTTGTACATTTATGTGTATCCAAGAATAGTGGGTGTATCTATAGACATTAAAAATAGTAGCCTCAAGGAGGTCTTTACCTCACTCCCCTAATTAACAATGGTGAAGTACTTGCTTAAAACTTTTATACACTTGCATGTGCATTTAGCTAATGAATGAAAATATCCTTTTCAACTTTACTCCATATGTATAAATAATTCAATTGAAAGAAATATAACTTTTGCATAATTTTTCATTCTTGTAGTCAATTGTACATTCATGTGTATTCAAAAATAATGGGTATATCTAGTCTGGACATTATGGGGATGCAAGGCTTTAAGTAGCCCTAAGGAGGTCTTTACCTCACTCCCCTGGTTAACAATGGTGAAGTACTTGCTTAAAACTTTTATACACTTGCATGCACATTTAGCAAATGAATGAAAATCTTCTTTTCGCCTTTACTCTATATGTATAAATAATTCAATTGAAAAAAAATATAACTTTTACATGTTTTTCTATTCTTGTAGTCAGTTATATATTCATGTGTATTCAAGAATAGTGGGTATATCTAGTCTGGACATTTCGAGGATACAAGGCTTTAAGTAGCCCTAATGAGGTCTTACCTCACTCCCCTGGTTAATAATGGCAAAGAATTTGCTTAAAACTTTTATACACTTGAATTTGTATTTAGCTAATGAGTGAAAAATCCCATTTTCTACAAAATACACATATGTATCTTTCATTTAAAGTGTGATAAAAGAAATATAATACCCGCGTAGATACACTTAGGATTTAATATCATATGCATGTCATAGATGATGGAAAAGAATGGTTGGACATGTGTCATGTGATAGTAATTCAATTAAGTTAATCTTAAGATGCATTTCATATTGAATATAATTATTTAAAGTAAATCTAAACTTAAGATTAATTTAATAAGCCATTTACTAAAGAGAACTTATTAATGAACATGCTTTAGAAGTGACTTAAGGTAGGGATGAAAGAGACCAATTCTCTCTTTTTCTTCTCTTTATAGCACTTAGTTGCTAAGTGTAAGTCAATTGAAACAGAGAAAACACTAAGTAAAATTCTCAAATCAATTAAACCACTTAAAGTGAAATCAACCCCTTCTGATTAAAATCCTTTCACATTTAGAAAACCATAACTTTAAAGCTTAGTTAAGGCATACCACACAAGCCTTAATACACACACATTAGAACTAAGTCACCATTTCTAGTTTTAAGTTAGGACGGTACATGGTATGATGTATGTTTAGTTTATGATATATTATTTTTAGACTAGATGTTAGGGTGTTTATTTCGTAGACTGGATGTGAGGCCATGGTTATTCTAATCATCTTTTTGGTGAGGATTGTGCTTAAGGGGTGCTTAAAATAAATATAAATGCTCTCTTTTGCAGGTTGATTAACCCCTAAGCATAATCCAAATTAAGATAGGTGGGCTTGATTACCCATGTGTAAGGTGCTAAGTCCAAGTTGTACATATAACTACTTGAGTTGTATGGTGTGTTTAGCTAACACTTATTTTGCAGATGTAGTTAGATTTACTTTTCCTATTTTTAATGTAATTTTGCATTAGAAATTAGGATTAGTGTTATGGGAGAATAGGATGAGCAATGGCTAGAAGGCTTTGCCTTTGGAAGCTCTATGCCTTTGGAAGCTCTATGCCTTTGGAGCAAGCACATCCAAATCAAAGGAGGAAAGAGGATGAAGACATGAAGAATGAAGAAAAGAGGACCCCCATAGCATTTATTCATTTATAAATTATAATTATTCTTTTATTCTGGGTTATATAAGTGTAGACCTTGGCTATCCATTTTCTCTTTTGGGTTATACGATGATGCCCGACCATACCAGCATGTTATTCTTTTGTGCTAGTTATTAAATGTTTGATGCTATGTTTAACTTATGCAATAGAAATGACATGCTTCTTCATAGTTTCTTTATGAATGCTGTTTGTTGTATGGCCTGGATGTGATTAGGCTCTTAGTGAAAATGAATTATTTTATCCCAACTATAACTCATAACTAAAGTTTTAAATAAACTTATAACCTCACATAAAGCTTAGGCATTAAATCAAGATAATTAAAAGATTTAGCAACCCCTTAGCTGAATGTTGTATGGCTCACTTCATGTATTCATATTGCTACACTCTTGCTAAGAGAGGGTTTCCATATTTGCATGATAGGGGAAGACTTGACCTTTGAGGGTCTCCTCTGTGGTGGAAAACACCTCTTTCCCACTGATTTAGCTCATAATCCACTTTCATCATGAATTTAGACATATAAAAATCCTACGGCCTTTTTCAAAATGAAGTGTCCAAAATCAAATAAAAATTGAAAAGATTTGCATTTGTAGATTAAGTCATTATTCATACCACTCATGCTCTAGTCTCTTAAGGAGTGGGTTTAAGGACTTTAGTCTCTTTCTAAAATAATAACAACCTAGCTATCTTGCAAAATCATATGACTTGCCTACATGGATTTAAAGCGTGGAGTTAGCTAGCTGCGACTCCATGCGGTTATAAGTCCATCAATCAGGTGATTTACTCCCTCTTGTGGAGGTAAATCATATACCCACTTTTGATTAGACTTAGGTCATACTTTAGCTCTTGCTAAAGCTCCCTAGATTTAAGATCTGAGGTAGCTATTTCCTTTGGGCTACAAGCAAGAATCCTCACCTCTTAGGCATTTCCCTAACCTTGTGTTGGTGGACTATAAGCCTTAGTAATCTAATAAAATTTCAACTTAAACAAAATAATTCTCTTCAAATTCAAATATATAAAGTCCAATCATAGGATAGATTGGAATGCTCATTAGGTTTTCTTAGTATCATGAGCATTCCCTACTCATCTCCTTTGACTTCCAAAATAAGTCTTCTCCATTTGATCTATCCCATTTGATTTTCCAAACATAACTAATTTATTGATAGTCTTACTCTTGAAATCTTTGGAGACAATAATTGTCTACTTTATTCGAGAGTATTCCGAAGGAACTCACCTTCTTTAGGATGTAATTAATTATGGGGGATTACCCCCATAGGGAACTTTAGAACCCAGTTTAATATAAACCCTACTTTATTCATCCATGTAAAGTAGAGAAAAAATCTCTTGTATATTCGAAGGCCCATCATCCCTTAGGTGTCCTTATTTGGTGATTAGGTCCATTGAAGGGTGATGTCTTTATCTTTTGAGATAGTACATCATACCTCAATGTCATACCTGATCACTTCAATAAGTACTCTCTTAGATCTGCATGGTGTCCCCCATACACATCTAAAAATAAACTCCATAGATTTTTTTTGGCAACTCTGCCAGGGAAGGTTCCTCTCTCCATCTATAGTAGACAATTATTGTGTGTAAGAATTGATAGTTGACTTATATTTTATATAAGTCTGAGACTATATTTCTTTCCATTGACACTTAGTTAATTTCATCCTTAAGCATAGCTAGCCAACATCCTTTAAGTTTTAGGACTTCACTCCATATAGGTCTTGAAACCCCTTGTTGACCTCATTTTTATAATGAGCTCTCAACCTCTCCATAGTAGACATAGGACTCCTCTTAGACATTAAGAGTTCTTTAGTCTTAAGACACTTCTAGTGATTAGGTGAACACTCAACCTAACCCTAGAGACTTAGAAGAGTTAGTCATAGGAATATGTCATGCCTTAGGGGTGTTAGGAAAACTTGTCTACCCTATAGCTTAAACCAAATCCTTACTTCCTTCCTTCAAGTCAAACTTCAAATTCAAATCAACTTCAACTCCAAACCAACTTCAAACTCATATCAATTCCAACTTAATTGATTTTTCTCAAATTCAAATCAACCTCAAATTCAAATCAACTTTAAATATAAATCAACCTCAAACTCAAATCAACTTCAATTACAAATCAAATCTTAAATCAATTCCAACTTAAATGATTTTTTTTTGAAATTCAAATAAATTTCAAAACTCAATTCATGAATCAATTCCAAATGATTGACATCCATGATCAATTCCAAATCCAAAAATCCTTCCTAAGTCACTTTGATTTCATCTTATGGACTTAGCTCAAATCCAAATTATTCCAAATTCAAAAGATTTTCTCATAACTCATTTATATTCACAAATATATATGAAATATAAAATCAAACGCCCAAAACCAAATTCAAAACTCAAATCCAAATCTAATCAAAATCCAACCTAAACTCTTTCAAGTCAAATTCTTGAACTTAGCCAAATTATCTTCAAATCAATTCAAACCTTTGGATTTTCTCTCCAAACAATCAATCCTTCAATCATAAACTTCAATCATCAAACCAAAATTAAATTCCAAACTCAAACCCATGTTCACCCTTTGAACTTGAAATTATCAAATGAATCAAAACCCGTTTGACTCCAAATCACTTGCAATTGGATTTATATTTCAACCATAAGTCCATATATGAGTTCAACCAAGCTTTTCTAAAGCCTTGATCAAGCTAATGATCCATTTAGGCTCACTTGACCCAAAGTGACCTAAAGCACCTTTTTGAGCCAAATTCTAATCTTACCCAAATTCGATTGAACTAAGCCCACCTAAGCTTCACATTATGAGCAACAATCATCATAAGATGAGAAATCACTCAAATTGGGTCAAACCAAGTCAAACCAAACGTTTGAACAAGTCAACACTAACCCATAAGAAACTTAAACTAGCCAAAATCTATCATAGGCCAAATTGATTGAAACCATTATTCAAAACCAATCCATGATCAATGATTGAACTTGATCAAGTCCTCAATTGGCCAACAAGACCCAACCTAGCCCAATTAACCATGAACCCAACTTAACCTAAAAGGTCAAATCAACTTGAAACTTAACCAAACCAAAATTGATTGAAACCAAAGATTACAAAAACATTTCAAATGATCAACCAAGCCTAAACCAACCCATGACCTCCAATCCAAATGGGTCAAATTGGTCAACTTGACCCATTTGACCTAAGTGAACTCAAATGAACCAAAACCAAATACAAATCAAATTGAACCAAACTAATGATACCAAACCACTCCAAATGATCATTTGATCTTGATCTAACCCATGATTTGACCCAATTTGACCAATTATTCAACTTGACCCAAGTTGACTCATTTTGACCTAAATGGGTCAACATGACCCAAATGATATCAAATTAACACTAAATTCATTAAAAATTAGCACAACCCATTTTTCAATCATATCAAATCTGCCTAAATCAAAATCAAAGTTAAATGACCATTTTATCCCTAGGTCAAAGGGTAACCTATGATCAAATTCACTTGGAATTTGATCATATTCCAACTCAATACCACTTGGCATCCTTCTAGTGGACCATTTGGACACCAAGGAGGGTGGTGCACATGACCCAATGGGTTTGGGTTAGCAAAACCAAACCCAAAGCTAAAACTGACTCCTTCACTCAAATTTCTCCATATGGATCACCTCTCACACTCATTTTAACCCATGTGCACCTCCACACTCCCACTACTCTACCAAAATTGAACCACATGGCACTCCTAACAACCTAAACAACTTATTCAATTTGATCAATTTGATCAAAATGTCAAGGAGGTTCTCGGCTATCTGATTTAAGTAAGGGGAGATATGCTCCCCCTCATTTGATTCCAATTCATCAATATTGCATTCGATTGTGCTTATAGGGATCAAAGGCTAGCTTCCCAAGCTCCTCTAAGCATTCATAAGCTCAATTGAATTTCCCTTTCTCGGTTTTGCCTAAGACAAAAATAAGGGAGGTGAGGGAGATTTCAAACTCATTCAATTCTCAACTAATGTTCAATTCCTCTTACAAGCACCATCAAGCACTAAGTCAAGTTCATCCAAAGTAAATCCCAAGCATCCAAGCCACGGGAAGGGGGAGTTAGACCAAAGCCGCAAGAAATTGAAGGGAGCTTTGGTCAATTAGAAGATCCATTACAAATTGAACCTTCAAACCTTCAATAGGGCTTCGTCTCTACTAGGCGAAGCTACCACAATGGTTGGAAGTGCCGGTGATAGCTTCCGACAAGTTATGAATTAAAACTGAGCTTAGGTTGAATATGCTTTGGTCTTTTGTAAAGGGAATTGTAATCTCATCTATTTTCCATTGTTAGATCTTCTTCTCTATGCTTCTTGATGGTGTCGGTTGAATTTTAGCCCAATCTGAGCTCAAGTGAGCTCGGATCAAGCCATGGAGGACGGACGGTCTCCGTCTCCCGAAGGTGAGGATAGGGATGAATCATGGACTGTCCTTCCTACATGTTTTGGATGAACGATCCTGATTAAAACATGTTAGATCTGCTGATTAATCCTTTAGAGCCATAGGTTTGATCCTGACCATCCAATCCCTGATCGGACGACCGAGGAGAAAGAGCGTAGCGCCGCCGACTGATGCGATAGGATTTGACAACTTAAATAACTAATCCCACCACGACACGTGGAAAGCACACATCATGTCATTAGCCCACGTGGCACCAATAGGATTAGTATATAATTAGGGTTATTTAATTATCCCTTAATCACTGAAACTTCCTAAATTTATAATTAAATGTAAAAAAATAAAAAAAATATAAATGAGGGCTCATTTTAAAGATAATTCAGAGGGGAATCCAATAAAATTACTTCTAATTGATTTTGAGTAGTGGATTTTCCCTAATTAGGGTTTAATTAAACCTAATAACCCTACTTACTCCCTGATTATTTTATTAATTAATTCCAAATTTCTCAGATATATTTAGTGAGATGACCTCTGCCTTCCCTAATTTTCTTGGAATTTATTAATGAGTTAATTAGGAAAATCAATTAATGAATCTCTAATCAATCTCTTAATGTAATTAAGAGTAATTAAGCATGTGAATAATAGTTTAATCACTTAATTAAGATAATTAAACTTTGTTTAAGTGAAGAGAAGATTTATGGAATGGGTTGGGGTATTTTTCCTATGTCATTCCCTAAACCCCTTTCCTTCCTTAATCCAAACTGAATTAAGGACTAATCCACTAATGATCTACTTAATTAGCTTTCAAACTTTCAAAATCAATCTAAACTTAATTAATCCTTTGTTTGGTAGATCCTTAGGTGTTTAAAAGCCTAAGGTAAATTTAAGGAAATCATTTCCCACTCACATGTGTGGGAAGGTTATGAAAGCACTTAATTAAACCCATTAGCTTAATTAATCAATAATTGTGACCAATTATATTAGGCCCCTTTCTTTCTTAGGTGCATTATGTTAAAGTGATGTAAGTAAGGGATAATTAATGGACTTAATTCACACCTTAACCTAAAAAAACATAAAATCAATCTAATGGTCCTTAAAATTAAACTAAATCAACTCACACATGGGGGAAATGGGTTAGGACTAGCAAACTCTTCTCACTTTTCCTAAATCAAATTCAAATCTAAAAACAAAATAAAAATCTCTTTAAATAATTTTGGTTCACTTTGGATAATCTTATCATATAGGATTTTCCTTAGGAATTAATTAGGATGAATGAAGTTACATGCTTACATCACTTTATTTCTTTCCAAGCATGCTAAATGGTGTATGTCATATGAAATCATGCATTCACATCTTTTGAAAAATCAAATAAATGAAATGTTTCCTTTATGTCAAATTGCATGTTTTGGCTAAAGTAAGAATATGAGTGGCTATTATCATTACTAAATCAAAATTATTTTCAAAAATTATAAATCAAAGACTATAAATGAATGTATGCTAATTATAAGTATTTATAAGCTTGCATGTGAATATAGCTTAAAATGTGTTATGTGGTTTTCTTCTCTTTTCTTAACATCGTTTGTATAGGATTTGCAAAGTGTATAGTTCATTTGAAAAAAAACATAACACTTACTTAAATTTATTCCTATGCACTCCCATATAATGAATTAAGAAGGATCTTTACATTACACATATAAATTAAATAACCAAAATCAAACAAAGAAACATAAACCTTTTGCATGATTCTTTTTCCATTCATTCCTTTTTGTATATGCACATGTATTTAAGAAAAGTGGTATATTAGTGTGGACATCTCAGGGTTGTGAGGCTTTAAGTAGCCCTAAGAAGGTCTTGTACCTTATACCATTGGTGTAGAAAATAATGGCATCATGCTCACTTATGTCTTTCATACTTGTAAATGTGCATTTGATTAATGGATAAAAGAATCCCTTTCTTTTCTACTTAACAAAATTATGCATCATGAAACATCCAAATTTCCTTAAACAACATCCCTTAGCATTCATCATTAAAGTGTGCTAAATATTTGCATTGCATGTATAGATATGCTTAGGAACATTTCATATGCATGTTGGAAAAAAAATAAAGTGTTATGTGTTATGTTATAGTAATTCACCTTAATTAATCTTAAGATGTCGTTCTTATTGAATAGGTTTATTTAGAGTAAATCTAAACTTAGGTTTAATTAAAACACATAATAAAACATTCACTAAAGAAAAATCACTAATGAATCTACCTTAGAAATTACTTAAGGTAGGGAGGAAAGAGAAGTTCTCTTCTCTTTTCCTCTCTTTACAACACTTAGTAATTAAAATGTAGGTTCATTCAAACCTAATCAAATCATCAAATAAAATTGACAAATTAACAAAACCACTTAAAATAAAATAACTCTTTAAGTTGAATCCTCACACTTAGAAAATTTCAACCTTAAAGCCTAGCTAAGACATGCCACACAAGCCTTAAGAAGCACACACATTAGGCTAAGTCATTATTTCTAGCTCTATGTTAGGGCGATGCATAGTTTGATGCCTGATTTTATTTTATGATGTAATATTTTAGACTGAATATTAGGGTGTATGTGAATAGACTGGATGATAGGATGATCTTATTCTAATCATTGTCTTTTGTAAGGGATTGTGCTTAAGGGGTGCTGTAATAAAAATAATAAATATTGTTGCTATGCAGGTTGCTTCTACCCCTAAGCATAATCCAAAAATAGGCTAGGTGAACTTGGTTATCCATGCGTAGGGTGCTAAGTCCAATTTATTCATATACATGCTTGTGATTGTGTGGCTTATTTAGCTAATCTCTGTTTTGTAGGTTTTAGTTATATTTACTTTACTCATTTTCATGCAATTTTATAATTAAGATTTGTAATGAATGTTATGGGAGATTAGGATGAACATTGGTCATAAGTCTATGTCTTATGCACCATGTGAAGCCTTTGGAGAAACCACATTCCAACCAAGCTAAAAGGAAGGAAAGAAGCAAATCAAATATGAATAAAGAAGAAATGAAGACCCCCATAACATAGATTCCTTTTAAATTGTAATTATTCATTTGTAATTCGGGTTGAATAAGGGTAGAGCTCGGCTACCCAATTTCTTTTCAGGTTTCTACGATGGAGCCCGACCACTAAGGTCTTTTATTCTTTTGTGCTAGCTTTATAAAATTATTTGATGTTTGTTTAGCTTGTGCATTAAGATGATATGTTTTTCCTAGTTTCTTCCTTGCTTTGATGAGTGGCCTGGATGCGATTAGGCTCCTAGAAAAAAAATTAATTTTCTATCAAATTAATCAACTTAAAATTAAAAATTAATAACTCATAACCTCACCTAAAGCCTAGTTATAAATCAAGATAAAAGATTTAGCAATCCCTTAGCTGGATGTTGTATGTTTCACATCATGCATAAAAAGCATCTTGCTTCACTCTTGCTTATGGAGGTCTTCCACCTTTGCCAGGGAACTTGGCTTGAACTTTGAAAGCCATAGTGGAAACACACGTCCTTCTTGCTGATTTTGGCTCATAACCAATTTCTCATGCATTAGGCATATGAATACCATAGCCTGTGTCAAATAAATTATCCAAAAATGAAAATAAACTTAACAAAAATTTGCATTAGATTTAAGTCATTACTCATGCCCTACATGGTCTAGTCTCTTAGAGAGTGTGTTTAAGGACTTAGTCTCTTTCTAAATAAATAACGGCTTAGCTATCTTGCAAATGTATATGATTTTCCTACATGTATTTAAAATCGTAGGAGGAGTGAGTTGGCGACTACCCCCAGGCAGTTGTAAGTCTAACAGTCAGGTGATTTATCCTCTCTTATGGAGGTAAACCAAATCCCATTATTTGTCTTAGATTTAGGTCATTCTTAGCCCTCACCAAAGCTCCCTAGATTTAGGTTCAGAGGTTGCTACTTCCCTTTGCAGGCAACAAGCATAAATCCTCACCTTATAGGCATTTCCATGATCTTGTGTCATGAAATTGTAAGCCCTAGATTTATAATAAAAATTCAACTTAAACAAATAATTCTCTTCAAATTCAAAAATCTAAAGCCCAACCATAGGATAGTTTGGGATGCTCATTAGGTCTCCTAGCATTGTGAGCATCCCATACTTATTTCCCTTTGGTTTCGATAATAACTCTCTCCTTTTGATCAATCTCACTTGATCTTCCAAAAATAACCAATTGATTGATAGTCTTATCTTTGAAAACTTTGGAGACAATGATTATTTACCTTAATTGAGAGTATTCATAAGAAATCTCATTCTCTAAGATGTAATTAACTATTGGGGCTTGCCTCCATAGGGAACTTAACAAACCCAATTTAAAATAAACCCTGCTTTATTTTTCCATGTAAAGTAGGAGAAGAATCTCTAGTACATCCGAAGACCCATTGTCCTTTAGAGTCCTTATTAAGGTGATTAGGTCCATTGTAGGATGGTGACTTCTGTCTCTCAAGATAGTATATCATTCCTTAATGTCATACCCGATCACCCTAATAAGAACGTCTGCGGATCTACATGGTGTCCAACAAAGAAGAGCTTTATTTTTGTCTTCATTTAATTCTTATTTTTAGATGAAGATAAGAATAAAAAAATAAAAAATTTACCGCACCCCTATTGGGTACCCCAATAGGTAAAGATAAAATTAACTAATGTAAGGAGATGACTAAAAATTTAGAACCTCTTTACCACTAGCTTGGCAAGACATGGTTAATCCTATATTTAAGAAAATAAACACTTTTTGCAAAATGGCACTTTTTTTTTAAAAAAAGCACTTTTCAAAACTCACATGATAAAAGATTTACACAAAAATTCATAAGAAGTTTTTAAAAAGCATAAAAATAGCCAAACCTCATTTAACAATTCCTACAATTATTACATGGGGGTTATTTTCAAAATCAAAGTCAATAATTTTAAAATCCCTTTTTTGAAAAGCACATTTTTAAAAATAGCTATCTCCATTCAACATAACCAAATTTGTTGAATGAAGATCTTATCTTCAAATGAAATCATGACATAAAATTGAGACTTCACTTAGCATATTCCATATGTGCTAGAGTTGGAGTTTCCCTCTTTTCAAAAGCAAAAGTCACACACAAAATCAAGACATATTTGAACTCTATTTTGCATACTGTACTTGTCAAATAAAAGTTCCCCTCCTTTTAAAAAGAGAAACCAATCAACATATATCAAGCACACATGGCTCCTACTTAACATACCATATTTGTTAAGTAAAAGCCTCATTTTCAAATCAACACATATCAGTCACACTTGACTCCTACTTAACCTACCAAATTTGTTAAGTATGAGCCTTATTTTCAAATCAACACTTATCAAGCACACTTAGCCTCTACTTAACATACCAAATTTGTTAAGTAAGAGCCTCATTTTCAAATCAACACATATTAAGCACACTTGGCTCCTACTTAACATACCCAATTTGTTAAGTAGGAGCCTCTTTTTCAAATCAAATAAACATATATCACACACATAACAAATCATCACAAACAAAGATGTTTTCATAAAATTTTCAAACATATAATTGAAAATCTTTTAGCATACCCAAATTTTCTAAGTAAAGGTTTTCAAAATCAAATTTTCAAACAAGATACACAAAACTTATATATATATATATATATATATCTCCAAAGTCTCTCTAAATATTTGAACCCCGATCAACATACCAAAATTTGTTCAGTATGGGTTCCAAATGAAAATCATATGGCAAAGTCTCTCCTCCAAATATCAAAAATCTCTCCAAAATTCAATGAACCCCACTTAGCATACCTAAATTTGTTAAGTGTGGGTTCAAATTCCAAATCAAATTTAGAAGTCAATGATTAAAAATAAATATTAAGGCAAGGGTCTGACTCAGTTATATTTCAATAAATGCAGTGATTTTAGCAGAGTCAGTCTTTTAGCCTTCAGTTAGTGTAGTTATTATGGCTTCCAGCAAGTTTATTTTCTCCTTCCCTTCTGGTGTGGATCTAGCCTTGGATTAGGCCAATCTCACCACGAATGCTGCCATACATCTAATTTACTTTGGTCATGGTTTTGAGGGAGTCTGAATTACTTGTGAGGGGATAACTCTCAAAACTGTTAGTAGGGAGGAGGTGGCGGGACAAATGCTACTTATCTGCTTTGATATTCTTTATGACTCTGAGTTACCCTCACTGAAGAGGAAGATTGTCATAGTTCCTACATCCCTATCAGTGTTAGTGTTAGTACCAACTGCTTCAGCATGGGTTCAGACAGTTGCCCCTTCCACGGCTCCAGTGAGAGCTACCACCTCCTCTTTAGTCACCCAAAGAGGAAGGCTATCTTAGCTTCCAAGATAGTCTCCTCTACCTTCGAGGTAGGTTCAGCTCTTGCTCTGCTTTGCTCACCTGCACCCAACATTGTAACAAAAAATGGAAGGTCAAATGGCACTATGAGCGAGCAGCCAGGGAGATCGATTCTGCCTCCCACATCACTGAGGAGGGTTCTCCTCGTGAGACCTCTCCACTCTCGAGTGGCATCAGGCTTCACCCCCTCTCGGCCTCAGATGGAAAGGAGGAATACGGAAGGATCATCACATCACCTCCACCACTAATACACTTTGAGATACCAGCTAGGGAGCATAGGAGGCCTATCTTTGGTCTTAAGATGTTCTTAGCCGGTGGGGCGGATGGATGCTTCGGAGCATTATTTGACTTAAGGTCAGTGATTCCTAGGATTTTTAGTGACGGATCCTTGGGAGAGAGTCCGAGGCTCAGTATCGACAAGTGAGTAAGAGAGAGAGAGAGGAGGCAGCAATCTGACTTTCTCCACGATGGATTTTCCTGATCGTCACCCTATCAGGGCTGATCATTTAGACATCATTGTTCTCATGGGCACAGTCTGAAGCAGGAGGAGATCTCCAGCTGAGAGGTAGTCTGTGTTGCCATCACACTACTCCACTCACCATCCACCATCACCCATTCAGCTTACAACATCTACCACCCCCGCCAAGCTTTAGAAGGCCCCATCCGGGAAAAGACCATCCCCATTGGTGATCCGGCTATGGTCTAAGGATCCACTCCATCCATTCCACCTATTAAGATGAGATCAAGCCCCCACATCCCTACCTTAGCTGTGGTTAGGAAGGAGTGGCGATCCAAGAGTGTCATGGTCACACCACCTCCACAACAGACAGAGGGATAGAGGAAAGGGGACAAGGGTATAGTCCCCATGATAGTTGATCCTCCCAGTGAAGAAGTCTTATCAATAGGTAGCATCAGGTGCATAGAGTTAGATGAGCACAACCCTATGGTCAGCTATCAGCGAGTGTTCATGCCGGTCCAACCAAGCATAATAGATCAATCACTATATGAAATATTAGAGAACTACTTTACCAAGAAGAGATAGATTCTTGAGAGTGACTATTCAGATCAAGATGAGGATAGAGTCCACTTTGATCCTAATGAGGATGACATGTTGGATGACACAACTGAGGTCCATATGGTTGGCACACAAGGGTCCTTACAGGGGGATCAGCTTAGCCAGGAAGGTGCTATGCTTGAGGAAGGTGACACTTCTCACTCGACTCAACACCTCCCCTACTAGCTCAAGCAAAAGGATGATCAAATAAATATGATGATGAAGAAAGTAGAGGAGTTGATGATAGTAGTTTTAGTATTACAGACCTCAGCCCTAGTTCCATAGCCTTCTCCTATGGTAGCCGACTGGCCAGAGTTGGTACATACCTTAGACTGCTCTAGGTGCACTCCCATTGAGGATGATGTTGGTAGCTTGCATAGAAAGGTCACAGATGGCACTTTCATGCATGAAAAAGATATAAAGCATATGGTAGAGTAGAAAGTGAGGGAAGCAATGGTGCAAGCCAAGGGAATCTCACCCATTCCAAAGGGTAGAACATACCCGGAGGAATTCGATGTAGTTCAATACCCTAAGGATTTTGTGTCACCTTCCTTTAAGATCTTTGATGGCAGTGGGAACTCATGTTAGCACATTGCACATTTTAAAGCTAGCTACTGCAACACTGGTGGCAGTAATGCACTCATGTTCAGACTCTTTGTTAGTAGCTTAGCAGGGGTTGCATTTGATTGGTATGTTGAACTGCCCAACAGTTCGGTAAGGACTTTTGCTGAGTTGGTGCACCTCTTCATCAAGAGGTTTACTAGAGCTCATCAAAGAGTGACTATAGGCAACCTCATTGTAGCAAAGCAGAATCTCAATGAGTCCCTTGTTGATTATATTTTTAGGTGGTGCAACCTAAGCATGAAATGCGAGGCACAGTTGTCTGAATAGCACGCCATTGAGATTCTCCATAAGAATATCCATGGCTCGGTCTCCTTCATGCTTAAGGACTTTAGCATCAAAATATTCAAGAAACTAATCAACAAGGTGGCTAGCATGCAAGAAGAAGCCAAACAGTTGCCCTTTCCTGACCAATCATATCGGCCCAAGCCGCAGAAGGTGTTCGAGAAGAATCTAGGGATAGTTGTGTTAGTGGATAGAGGAAAGTAGCCAGCCAGAGTCCAGTATGAGAAACCCCAGCTCAACAACCTCCTCTCCCTCCTTGTCTACCACCACCTCAGTCGTTATATCAGCTGCCACAATGGCCATTGCCACCACCTTAGCAGTCTACCCAACAGCGGTACTCCTACCCTCCACCGGTAGCTATTACCCACCTACTCTTGCCGATAGATTGAATAAGCCATATTCATTCAAGAGGGAGTTTATTACAAAAACCTTTAAGAATCTTTTAAAGAAACTTGACTTTCAATTATTAGAGCCCAAGAGGCCGGATGAAGTGGCCAAGAGTAATAATCCTAACTATTGCCCCTACAACTACATGATTAGCCATATTTGAGATGATTGGATTACTTTTAAGGACTGGCTTGAGCATAGCTACAAGCAAGGCACTGTAGTTATCCCCAAGAAATATGTATTAAAATAACCATCCAGTTCTATTAATTCTTGGGGATACTTGCGATCCTCTTAAGATAAAAGAAGATTGGGATATTGCCTTATTCCGAACCTCTAAAAAGGTTATTTCTAAGATCAATAAACTCTCTTTATAGGTGTCTGAGGTAGCTCAAACCTCCAACATCAATGAAGGTTTGCAAGTTACCAAAGATAACTTGAAGAAGGTGGCAGCCCAGCAACAACAGCATCAGCTCACCATACTTGCCCAAGATAGTTCAGTAGCACAACCACTATCCGAGTCCAGCACTCCATCCATTGTTATAGCTACTTCTTCTTTTGCTAGCTCCTTTTCTACTAGCAGGAGCATTGTATTAGTAGACAAGGGCATTAAATCCTTTTCTACTTTGATTTATCATGTACCCAAAAGAAATCAATGAAGAAACCAAATTTTACTTACATCTTGTCCACTTCAGATACTCTTGGTTTTATTCTTGAAAACTCTCAAAGTCTAGAAAATAATAATAGCTCTAGTCATTCCGATCCTCTCTATTCTGATTCAGAATTGGACTTTCTCTTTTTGAATCAATTGGGTTCACCTCTTGAGATTGACTTAGAGTCAACCGACTCCGAGGATCCCATAGGAGAAGTTGTAGATAAGCCTAATGAGAAGGTAGAACTTTTCACAAGTTCATCATTCCATGAAGTCACTGAAGTCAACCTGCGCAGTGGCAAAGTTTTACCTCCTAGGGTAGCACCTCAAGATAAGGCTAAACAAATCATTGGTTCCAGTGAGCAGATAGCCCCTCCACAGGATGCTCCACCCATGGATATGCTTATGGAGGATCAAGTCAAAGTTGATTATAATGTCCTTGTTCATCTTAGAAAGTTGTCAGCTAAGTTAAGCATATATGACGCCTTTATATTATCCAAAGAGATGAGGAAATCTCTAATCAAGGCTCTTCTTGATCCAGAGATATGCTTAGCTTAGCTTACCTCTACTGAAGATGAGGCACACCACTTCAAGGACATCTTAGGAGTTACATTCAGTGATGAAGATCTACTTTTGGGGACAATCGAGCACAACCGCCCTCTTTATATTACATTAGATGTTGGCAGATATAGGCTATCAAGAGTTCTGGTTGATTAGGGTGAAAAGTCAATATTATAAGTCTAAGAACCCTTGCCTACTTGAGGATCAACATCTCAAAACTCCAGAAAGAAAGGATGATGTTGAGAGGATTCAATGAACAAGAAGAGAGGGCCTTAGGCTCCATAGTGTTATCATTGAAGATAGATTATTGGAAGATTGAAGCCAAGTTTCATATCATAGACTTAAATACATCTTTCAATGCTTTGCTTGGGAGATCGTGGATACAAAAAAACAACACAATTCCATCCTCTCTACATCAGTGGATGAAGTTCATGAGAGGTGGGATTGAGTACTGCGTCAAAGGAGATCTCAAACCATTCACAGTTCATGAGGTCGGGACATATGAGGATGCAACCTATTTCCTTCCCCAAAATTAGCAAGTCCATTCTCATGAACTTAGTCAAGATCCCCATGAGGGACAAAAAGGAAGATAAGAAAAATAAAAATAAATAGAAAAATAAAAGAAAAAAGAGAAAGAAAAAAGAAAATAAAAGGGAGCGAGACATAGACTCAGGGGAAGATATAGAGCCTAACATTAGATTCCACCTATAGTTCGTTACTCCATTCGAACATATGGGTAGGATGACCTGACCTCCACCAGGTAGAGGAAGAGGATAGTTCAGAGGTAGCCCCCGAGGTGGAAAGCCTTTCAATTGGCCATCCAATAGGAGGTATGTCCCAGCCACTAGGAGTACACCTGTTATCCACATAGACTTAGAATCTAGTTCATGGGATGAGTCTTATGTGTTAGCACACCAACTAGCTCTTCTTAACAGTGGATCCCTTTTGAGGTGACACTTGAGTAAGATAGTAATGAAGATTGGGCTCCAAGGTAAAGAGTAAATGTATCCAAGTCTATATGTGAAATAGTCAGGCATCAGTTGGGAACCTTAGCTTTATCCCCACTTTTCTTACAAAAAGATGAGGGCTTGGTAGTTAAGGAAGCCCCTAAGTCATCAACAAATATAAAGACTCAGAGGTTCTTTCTCGGAGCATCATCCTCAAGTCAATAAGTTATTGTAGAACTTGAGGATGATTCATATAAGGATTTAATAGAATTCCCTTTTAATTGGTACTCTCCACGTGTTCTAAACTTAACAAAGAAAGGGTTAATCCCACATACTTGGTCTAAGCATAGGTCAGAGTATTTCAAAAGAATATGAAAGAATTAATACAAAAGCTCTCAATCAAGATAAGGACTAGGATTCGATACAATGGGTCCAATCGATGATGACAATTACTGTTTAGTTATCACCAATCATTTCGAATATGTTAAGTTCTTTTCAAATCATATTAACTCGTATGATGAGGTGTGTTTAAAAACTTTAGATGCTCTAGACGATTTTGAAGTCAAAGATGCACTGCCTGAGTTTGAAGAAGAGATTAGATTAACTATCGATAAGCTCAAAAAAATCAACTTAGGAACTGAAGACAATCCACGTCCGGCATACATCAGTTCTTTATTGAATGATACTGAAACCAATGATTTAGTTAGGCTATTGATTGAGCTTAAGGACTAATTTGCATGAAGTTATAAAGAGATTCTTAGTTTATCTCCTGACATAGCAGTCCATAAACTAGCAATAGAGCCTAGTGCTAACTCTATCAAGCAAGCTCCTAGACGCATGCGATTAGACATTGAATAATAAGTCATTTGTGAAGTTAAAAAACTGATTGATGCTGGCTTTATCAAGGAAGAAAAATATCCTACCTGGTTGACCAGTGTCATCCCAGTTAAGAAGAAGAATGACAAAATTCATATATGCGTCGATTTTAGGGATTTGAACAAATCATGTCCAAAAGATGAATTTTCACTACAAATACCAGAACTGATGGTGGACATTGCCTCATCTCATGTAGTCTTCTCTTTTATGGATGCCTCATCTAGATATAACCAAATAAAGATGACCCCTGAGGATGAAAGAAGCACTTCTTTTCAAACCCTAATCATAATCTTTTGCTATAGGGTCATGCATTTTGGCCTTAAAAATGTCGGTGCTATATACCAACAGGCCATGACTCAAATTTTTGACGAACTCATTCATCATCAAGTTGAATATTATGTCGAGGATCATGTAATCAAGAGTGAGAAAAAGGAAGACCATCTCTTTGACTTGAGAGTAGTTTTCTAACGGTTAAGATAATTTAACCTTAATATGAATCTCTTGAAGAGTGCATTAAGAGTAGCTTCATGGAAATTTCTTGGGTTTGTTGTTTAACACTGGAAAATTGAAATCAACCTAGAGAAAATCAAGACAATATTAGAAATGCCACCACCTAAAATTCTAACTCAATTGAGATCATTTTAAGGGCAGTTGGCATATATAAGATGTTTCATTTCCAACCTATCAGGAAGATGCTAGCCATTCTCAGCAATTATCAAAAGGATGCCAAGTTTAAGTGGGATGATAAGTGTCAACATGTCTTCGAAGACATCAAGCACTACCTAATGACGCTGCTAGTTCTAGTAGCCTGTATCTCGGGTAAGCCATTGATTCTCTATACTGTTGTATTAGATGACTCCCTTGGCACTTTGTTGGCCCAAGCCAATGATAAAGGGAAAGAAAACACACTTTACTATCTCAGTCATCTTCTAATCCCTGCTGAGGCAAATTTTCCACCAATTGAAAAGCACTGCCTAACTTTAATCTTCACATCCCAAAAGCTATGACATTACATGCTTTCTCATAAGGTGAACTTGATCTCTATGATCAATCCACTGCAATATCTCATGATATGGTTGATGCTATCTGGACAGTTGGCGCATTGGTACATGATTTTTTCATAATTTGACATCACTTTTGTACCCCCCCCTATGCGATGAAATGATAAGCACTAGTGGATTTCTTAGCAGCACACCCACTTCTTGCTTATTCTTCACTTAGTGATGACCTCCTCGATGAACAAACTATGAACTTAGGGGATACTAGCATTCACCATTAGGAGATGTATTTTGATGGTGTGGATTCCTCTCAAAGAGGAGAAGAACCATGATTTACTATCCCAGGAAAGGCAATGATAAGAATAGTTCTCCTAACTCCAGACTGTGATATGATGAGATTCTCATATCATCTGTCTAATCCATGCACCAACAATGAAGCCGAATATGAGGCTCTGATTTTTGGTCTAGAGTTAGCCATTACTCTAAGCATCTAAAATATCAACATCTTTGAGGATTCTCAGTTAGTCATCAACCTAATTGCTAAGTCCTACAATGTTTAAAAGCCTAAGCTCTATCATTACCATACGTATACTATAGAGTTATTGGCCCAAATCCTAGAGGTTACCATTTACAAGATTCTTCGAGGAGAAAATTCCATAGCATATGCTTTAGCCAAGCTTGCCAAGGAGTTAACATGTGGAAGATGAGTTCATACCAATAAGGGTCCAAAATAGACAAGTCTTATCCCTTATTGATGTTAAACTCATCGAGAAACTCTCTCTTAAAGGGGAGATTATCATTTTCAAGAAGGACGAGGAGTCATATTGGAGGCAACCATTCATGGATTATCTAAATATAAGAAAACTATCTCAAGAGAAGTACCAAGCCCATCAGATGAAGCAGAGAGCACTTTCTTATGCTCTCATTGATGGTACCTTATACCAATGATCCTTTGATCGTATGTGGTTATGTTATTTAGACAAACACAAAATTTGTCAGATCATGATTGAGGTACACTCAGGTTTATGTGGAGCACACCAATTTGGTCTAAAGATGAAAGCCAAGATCAAGAGACTAGGATACCACTGGCCTTCAATGATCATAGACTGCATGGATGTAGCTAGGTGATGCCACCAATGCCAAGTGCACGGTGTCCTACACCAGCCACCTAACATTCTACATTCTATAATGGCCTCGTGGCCATTCGAGTGTTAGGGGTACTGACATAGTGGGTCTGATTGATCCTTCTTCTTCTAAGGGTCATCAGTTCATTTAATCTGCCATAGACTACTTTTCAATGTGGGTAGAGGCGATCCCACTTAGAGAGTCACAACTCAGCATATGCTCCAATTTTTTAGGAACCATATCATATATAGGTTCAGGGTGCCTCGATGAATTATATCTGATAATGGTACTACATTTAAGAGCACTAAAATCAATAGGTTTGCTTAGAGATATACTACCATCTACTATCCGAGGGAAAATGGCTTGGTAGAAGCCTTCAATAAAACTCTCATCTAGATATTAAAGAAGACACTCAACGACAACAAATGATAGTGGCATGAGCAGTTAGTTGAAGCCTTGTGGGCTTACCGCTCCACATACAGAACTCCAACTCAATCTACCCCCTCATCCTTAATGTATGAAGCTGTCTACCATTAGAAGTCCAACTCCCATCACTAAGGATAGCTGTGGGTAGCAAGATCACCACAAAGGAGAATGCTAAGTTGCAGTTAGAAGAGCTCAAAGGTTTGGAGGAGAGACGCCTACGGGCATGCCAAAACCTCGAGTTATACAGAGCCAAAATGATTCAAGCTCACAACAAGTTGGTCAATCCTAGAGCTTTTCAAGTAGAAGATCTTATTTTAGTTCTAAAGAGACCAATTGTTACCCATAGCAAGATGGGAAGCAAGTTTGAACCCACTTGAGAAGGCCCTTTTGCCATAGAGAAGGCTTAACAAGGAGGATCTTATCAGTTTATAAATCATAAGGGAGAGCGCCTGATTCTTCCAATCAATGGGCTATACCTAAAAAAATATTATTTATAAATCTTATTTGAAAATAATTATCAATGAAAATTTTTATTTCAAATTCCATCTCTTTCATATTGCGAACATCATTTTGAATCCTCCATGATGCATTTAAGGTAGGTGTAAGGAACCTGAGCGGCATCCTATCCTTTATCAACATGACACAAACACAAACTATACACAACCACATATAAAAAAAACACATATCTTTTGTCTTGGGCTACTTTGATGTGGGATAATGCCCCTTATGGCACTCACTCATTAGTTGCTCTAGGTTGGGCTGACATGCTACTCTGCTAGTGTGTCACTCCATTGGTTTCTTATTTAGGAGGATGTAAGTTACATACTTTCTTCCTG
Organism: Cymbidium sinense; assembly: GCA_021442155.1. Taxonomy (NCBI): domain Eukaryota; kingdom Viridiplantae; phylum Streptophyta; class Magnoliopsida; order Asparagales; family Orchidaceae; genus Cymbidium; species Cymbidium sinense. The sequence goes on from CM038219.1 coordinate 120,247,031, forward strand.
AATTGACCATTGCAAATTGAAGAGCAGCTTGTTAGTTTGGTAAGCCTTATTGTGCGACCAGTAAGTTACCTCATGTTGACTTTGTTTAAGAAGACGTAAGTCTACATGCTTTCTTCTTGAACTGGCCATCATGCACTAATTGGGTCGAGTATATTTGAGGCTTAGGATAAGACCCCTAGTGGTTCCTTTCCTTTTCTTTTAAGTCTAGTCCTCAGTGGACTCCCCATGTAGTCCCTAGGTCAAATAGCTGTCTCATGATGACTATCCGATGATCATTTTTGTGTGAAGATGTAAGTCTACAAGCCTTCTTCTTAGATTTATCATCGCTTGGGAATAGGTTGGGTCCTCATTATAAATGACCCACCCGAGATACACTCATGGAAAATGTAAGTCTACACTTTCTTCTTGAGTCACCCTAATAGGCTTTCTTTTTTGGTAGGATAGCTAGTGGAACCTCCCTTGTGGGAACTCTATTTGGATCACATCCTTTGTGACCCCATTTAGATATTACCCATGTTACTCTTAGATTAGACACTCCCCCTTTCCTAGTAACCACTCCTATGGTTAGAAAATCTATCTTGCAGAGCTTGGACAAATAAGTCTGAGATAGGATAAGGCTGATATAAGCCCCTTTCTCAGTGTGGTCCCTCGCACACCAACAGTGTCCAAGTAAACATATAAAAATATATATATTCGCTTGTGGATTAGGAGGACACCCCCCAGCGATACCTTTTCCCAAGCAGGCATGCTATCTTTAGGCTAGTGTCAGCAAAACTCCCCGGAATAGAATTACTACTCTTGAGTAGAGATAAGTCCCCAGCGACACTCTCTCAATAGTAATCCTTAGGTCAGGTTTGACTTGTTGTACCACCAACAGGTCACCCCGACGGTCGTCCTTGATTTGGAAGATGTAAGTCTACTATGCATTCTTTCTAGCACGACCATTGCATACTAATGGGCAGCCCTAGGTTGGTTCGATTTGTTGTGCTACCAGCAGATCACCCCAACTATTGCTCCCCACTTTGGAAGATGTAAGTCTACACGCTTTCTTCCCATCATAGCCGTTACACACCAAAAAGAACCCCTTAGGTTGGTTAGCTCTACCCTACGATTGGTAGACTATCCCTTCGGATTTGTAAACCTGAGGTAGGTCAAGGCTGATATAGCCCCTTCTCAATGTGGTTCCTCGCAGACCAATAGGTTCTACGTAAACATATATATATATATATATATAGGAGGACACCATCAGCGGTACCTTTTCCCAAGCAAGCATCCTATCTTTAGGATAGTGTGAGCAAAATTAGGAATCTCGATTGCTCTTGAGTTGAGATAAGTCCCCACGTCACTCTCTCAGTTGTCTCCCTTAGGTCGGGTTTGACTTGTTGTTCCACCAAGTTACCCCGATGGCCGTCCTTGCTTTCAAAGATGTAAGTCTACTATGCATTCTTTCCAGCACAGCTGTTGTACATCGACGGACAGCCCTAGGTCGAGTTCAATTTGTTGTGCTACTAATAGATCACCCTAACGTTTCTCTCTACTTTGGAAGATGTAAGTCTACAAGCTTTCTTCCTAGCACAGCCGTTGAACACTGAAAGACACCCCTTAGGTTGGTTAGCTCTACCCTACGGCCGGTAAACTATCCGTTTGGATTTGTAAATATGAGATAAGACAAGACCAGTATAACCCCTTCTCAGTGGATCCATCACACATCGACATGGTCCATTAAATTAAAATGATATTTCTTGACTACTCTTGAGTTGATATAAGACCCCCAGTGGCATTCATTTCAGAGTCTCCTAGGTATTGTTTCTCCTGATCACCCCTGGTAGTCCTTGCTTTGGAAGATGTATGCTTTCTTCCTAGCACATGATCAAAGACAACCTTTAAGTTGGATAGTCCTATCTTATTCTGGTAGAATATCTCTTTGGATTTGTAAACCTAAGATAGGCCAAAGCTGATATAGCCCCTTATCAGTGGATACATCGCATACCGATAGTCCATATATTAAGTCCACCTATATCCCCAGTGGATCCGAGTTCTCATCCCTAGTGGATATGCCCTCAATTCAAAACCATCCTCCCTAGTGGAGCCCCAAATCATAACAATCAAGCAAATCAAGTCAAACTCTTATCCCCAATGGATACATCCCCAAACAAATCTAACCAAATCTTATCCCTGTAGATACTTCCATGAAATCAAACTCACATAACCTGAACCTGCTTCCCTAGTCGAATGTTCATACACCCATTCCCGACGGATTATATATTCTAATCCCCAGTGGATCTCCATTCCACAAGTCAAATCATATGATCAATTCAAACCCTTATCCTGGATTACCTCGCACTAGTGGAAGGTTCATATACCCGATCCCAGTGGATCCCTCCTTCCTCTCTTATGCCCTTGGCATAAGTTGAGTTGCATTGCACTAAGATCATGATTCTGTCTACATCTCATGTTTAGGTATAGATCATTTTCATCGCTTGTAATCTTTTGGACGTTATTGATCATCTCAGACAATGCCAATACGTGCGATGTGCCTTGTCAATTGCACCACACCTATTGGGGGTCCTTTGTTGACCTCACTTTTGGAGTGAGTTCTCAATCCTCATCATAGATTTAGGACTCTTATAGATACTAAGAGTACTTTAATCTTAAGATATTTCTAGTGATTAGGTGAACAATCAACCTAAGCCTAGAGACTTAGAAGGGTTAGCCAAAGGGGTAGGTCATGCCTTAAGGATTTAGGGAGACTTGCCCATCATATAGCCTAAACCCAACCCATGTTTATCTTCTCAAACTGAACCCCAAATTCATATCAAATTCAAAATCAAATTCCCAAAATTCAATCAATACCAAAATCAAATCCAAGCTCCAAAATCCTCCTTAAGCCATATGATCCACTTGCATAGACTTGGCCAAATTTCCCTCCAATCACTTCAAACTTGATTGATCTCTTCATAGATCATTTATATCTTCATTTATATTTACAAATATAATTGAAATATAAATTCAAATGACCAAAACTAAATCAGACCAAACCAAGAACTTTCTTAAGCCATATGGACCCACCTCCATGAGCTTGACCAAATCTTAAACCAAATCAACCTGAAATCAATTGATTTTTTTTTATAAATTGATTATTCCTTCATTTATATTCACAAATATAAATGAAACCCATATTCTAATGACCAAAACTAAATCAAAGTAAATTGATTTTCTTCTAAGCCCTTTTGACCCACCTCCCTGAGCTTAGTCAAATTTGCTTCCAAATCACTCAAAACTCAAGTGCTTTTCTCATAAGTCATTTATATCTTCATTTATATTCACAAATATAAATGAAATATAAATTCAAATAGCCAAAACTAAATCCAAAATCAAATCAAAATCCAATTTAAGCCCTTTAAGCCAATTTCTTGGACATAACCAAAACTCACCTAAATAGAGCCAAAATCAATATATTTTCTCTTGAATCAATCATTCTTTAAATCATCTATCTAAATATAAATGAAACCTATAATCATCTAGCCAAATTGAAATCAACCCAAGTCAAGCCCAACTTAGCCCTTTTGGCTTGAAAATTTCAAGTGAACCAAAACCTATCATAGTCCAAATTGATTGCAGTTGAATTTATATTTCAATCCTAAAATCATATATAAATCCAACTAAACCTTAATAAAATCAAAACCAAGCCAATTGACCCATTTAGATCCACTCGACCCAAAGTGGCCTAAAGAACCCATTTGAGCCAAGTTCTAATCCAACCCAAATTGGATTGAACAAATCCCATCCAAGCCTCATACCATGATCATCAATCACCCTAGGATGATTAATTGCCTTGAATTAGGTTAAACCAAGTCAACTTGGTCATTTGACCAAGTCAACCCTTAGCCCATATGAAACCTAAACTAGCCAAAACTCACCATACACCAAATTGATTGAAACCATCGATTCATATCAACTTATAATCAATGATTGAACATAACTTGACCATGAATTGAGCCAAACCAAACCCAATTGTCCTTTTGACCCAAGTTGACCCAAATTGACCTAAAAGGCCAAAATAGATCAAATCATCATCTAACCCAAATTGATTATAACCAATAACTCAAGTTCATTCCAGATTCATTATTAAACTTGACCAAAGCTCTAATTTAATCAATTGAACCCAACCTAGCCCAAATTGATCTAAAGAGTCAAATTGGTCAAAATCCAAATTAGATCCAAATTGATTCAAACCAAAGCCTACAATCATTTTTAATTAACCAATTGAACTTGAACCAACACCCAACCTAATTTGGCCAATTTGGTCAAATTGGTCAACTTGACCAGTTTGACCTATATGAATCCAAGTGAGCCAAAATCAAACTTAGGCCAAATTGATTGAAACCACTTGAACTAAGACTCTTCAAACATCATTTGAACCTAACCCAAGCCTTGGTTTGACTCAATTTGACCAATTGGTCAACCTAACCCAACATGACCCAAATTAACCCATTTGACCAAATTGAGCAAAAACCCATAAAATCAAGCAATGAGACTTTGCAACCTAATCTAACCCAACCCAAACCCATCCTAGGCCAACCCAAAATTAGCCCAAACCTAATTGGAGCCAAACCCAAGGCAAATCCCCCTTAGATATGCCTCCCTATGTGGGATTTTACCAAAATTGATAAAGTCCACTCTCCTCTCATCCTTGGCAGCCATCAAACACCCAAATGGGGCATCACCTAAGCCACCTAGCCCCCCCCACCCCTCCTCGCCTAAGTGGGCTAGGCTTGCCATAGACCAAAGGGAGGTGAGTTAACTCATCTCCCTCCCAAATCGAAACCAAAGGTTCTGAGGAGAAGCCATCAGCCATGTCAAGCCTTGAGCCACCTCCCATGCATTCCTCCACTCAAACTGAGCCACATGGATCTGATGGGGACAACTCTGATGCTCTGACGGTGGTTGGCCAGCTGAAATTGAAGGAGCAATCCTGTCCATCCACCTCAACCAATTGATGGGTATAACCCCTCAATTCGAGCGGCAATTGGCACGATTCAATTTGTGAGAGCTCCCAAGGTAATTTTGAAACTCCCTAGCACTCCCCAGAGCGATTCCAAGTCCTCCACACTTCAGATTTTCTCTTCCTGAGCAAAGCCGAAAGAGGACATCCCAATCCTGATCCAAACTCCCTCATCTCTCAACCAAAACTCAATTGCTCTTACACACACCTTTGACGCACGTTGTTGAAGCCACCCAAGTCATTTCCTAAGATCTAAAGACAACGAAGGATGGACTTTGATCAAAGTCAAAGCTTTAAAGCACTGTTCTTGGCCAATCGAGTGATCCACTTGGAACAAATCCAATTGCTTCTCAACATGGCTTTATCTTAACTAGACGAAGCTTTCTCAAGCTTGTAAACCACCGATCTTAGCTACGGTAAGGTATATCCATTGAAATTGAGTTTTAGGCAAAAATGGGTTGGTCTTTTGATAAGAAAATTTGCATGTGAGCCCATCCTAGCTGTTGGATCTTTGTGGATCCCTCGCGCAAAGGTGTGGGGTGATTTTGAAGTGAATCTAAGCTCGGATGAGCTTGGATCAAGTGATCCATGGTAGATGGGCACCATTATTCATCGCCTCAGAAGAAATGACGGGTCATCCATTCCACATGATTGGAATGGATGGCTCTGATCAGATCATGCTAGACCCTCCGCTTGATCCTTCTTTAGCCACGGGTTTGATCGTGGCCATCCGATCTTAGATCGGATGGCTCACGAGAAAGCGCATCTCACTGACATCTGAGTCATCCATGGATGTGACTACTTAAATATCCAATCCCATGGCACCACATGGCACTGACGGGATTAAGGCTTAATTAAGGCTAATTTAATGATTTTTAAGGCTGAAACTTCCATAACTCATAATTAATTATAAAAAAAATCCAAAAATTACAAATGAGGGCTCATTTTAAAAGTATGTCAAAGAGAAATCTATTAAAATTATTCGTAATTAATTTTGAACAGTATTTTGGGCTTAATTAAAGTTTAATTTAAAAGATAATTACCATAATTACTCCTTAATTAATTAACTGATTAATCTCACACTTTCTGAGAGTGTTTAGGGAGATGACCTCTGCCTGCCCTATTTTTCTTGGGATTTATTGGTTAATTAATTGGGGAAATTGATTGAATAAGCCCTAATTACCCTTTTAATTTAATTAAGTGAAAATTAAGCATATGAACAGTAATTTTCTTAATTAATTGGTTTATTTCTCACTGTTTAATAGTGAGGAGGCTTAAGGAAGTGGAGGATTTCTATCCTAATCTTTTCCCTAAGTTTCCTTCACTTTTTTAAGAGAATTAATTAAGGGTTAATGGATTAATTAATTATTTAATTAGTTTAATTAATTTTTAAAATATATTTGAACCTAATTAATTCATGGGTAGGTCTTTAGGTGTTTAATAGCTTAAAGAGATTTAATGAAATTATGATTTATACATATGTGTGAAAAAATCATAAAAGTAATTAAATAAGTTCCTTAAGTTTAATTAATTATTAATTATGAGCTAATTGTAATAGGCCCTTTCATTTCAAAGGACCATTAGCAATTTACTTTTCAATTCATTTGCATCTTATATTAGCTCATAATTATTTGGATAATTACTTTAAGGTAACATAGGTAAGGGTTAATTAATTGAATTAATTCATATCTCAACTTAATTAATCTATAAAATTGACCTAATTTTCTTTTCATTAAATCAAATTAACTTACAAACATGGAATGAGATTAGGATTAGCAAACCCCTCTTTCCCTCTATCTCTCTTTCCTTAAATCAAGTTAAACATCAAATTAAAAGTAACATTAAAAAGCTTTGGTTTGTTTTAAATGATTTTTATTGATATGATTGTCCTTAGGAATTAGTTTGATTGAATAAAATGACATGCCTATGTTTATTTATTCCTCTCCAATCATATTAAATGTTGTATGTCATTTGATTCATGCATTCATGTTTTCAAAATGTTTAAATTTAAATGAATTTTTGTATGCAAGCTTGCATGTGTTGATTAACTTATGAATATGTGTGGCTATTATCACTATTAAATCAAAATTACTTTCAAAATTTTATAAGTCAACTATAATATTTGGATGATAATTGTTATAGATATCTATAAGCTTGCATGTGTCTATGACTTATAACATGTGATATGAAGTTCTCTTCCTTTAATCTATATGGATTTACATAAAGTTTGAATGTTAATAAGTGTATAGCCCATTTTAAAAGGACACAATATTTATTTGAATTCATACCTATGTAATTATATGTTAGAATCTAGATAGAACTTTAGCACACATGTATAAATAATTCAATTGAAAGAAATACAACTTTTGCAAGATTTTCCAATCTTGTAGTCATTTGTAGATTCATGTGTATTCAAGAATAGTGGGCATATCTAGTTTGAACATTCCAGGGATGCAAGGCCTTAAGTAGCCCCAAGGAGGTCTACCTCACTCCCCTAGTTAACAATAGTGAAGTACTTGCTTAAAACTTTTATACACCTGCATGTGCATTTAGCTAATGAATGAAAATCTCCTTTTCAACTTTACTCCATATGTATAAATAATTTAATTGAAAAAAAAATAATTTTTGCATGATTTTTCATTCTTGTAGTCATTTGTACATTCATGCGTATTCAAGAATAGTGGGTATATCTAGTCTGGATATTTTGGGGATGCAAGGCTTTAGCTGGCCCCAATGAAGTCTTTACCTCACTCCCCTAGTTAACAATGGCAAAGTACTTGCTTAAAACTTTTATACACTTGTATGTGCATTTAGCTAATGAATGAAAATCTCTTTTTCAACTTTACTCTATATGTATAGATAATTCAATTAAAAGAAATACAACTTTTGCATGATTTTCCATTATTGTAGTCATTTATACATTCATGTGTATTCAAGAATAGTGGGTATATCTAATTTGGATATCTCGGGGATGCAAGGCTTTAAGTAGCCCCAAGGAGGTCTTTATTCACTCCCCTGGTTAACAATGGTGAAGTACTTGCTTAAAACTTTTATACACTTGAATGTGTATTTAGCTAATGAGTGAAAATCCCATTTTCTACAAAATACACATATGTATCTTTCATTTAAAGTGTGCTAAAAAGAATATATTGCATGTGTAGGTACACTTAAGATTTAATATCATATGCATGTCATATATGATGGAAAAGAATGGTTGAACATGTGTCATGTGATAGTAATTCAATTAAATTAATCTTATGATGCCTTTCAAATTGAATATGATTATTTAAAGTGAATTTAAACTTAGGATTAATTTAAAATATGTAATAATTTAAACTGAAGACAACATATTAATTAACATGCTTTAGAAGTGACTTAAGGTAGGGATGAAAGAGAGCAATTATCTCTTTTTCTTCTCTTTATAACACTTAGTTGCTAAGTGTAAGTCAATTGAAATAAAAAAAATACTGAGTAAAATTCTCAAATCAATTAAACCACTTAAAGTGAAATAATCCCTTTATGATTAAACTCCTTTCACTTTTAGAAAATCATAACCTTAAAGCTTAGTTAAGTCATACTATACAAGCCTTAATACACACACATTAAAACTAAGTCACCATTTTTAGCTTTATATCAGGATAGTGTATGGTATGATGTATGTTTGGTTTTATGATGTATTATTATTATACTAGATGTTAGGTGTATATTTCATAGACTGGATGTTAGGCTGCGGTTAGCCTAATCATATTTTCTATAGGAGATTGTGCTTAAGGAGTACTTAAAATAAATATAAATGCTCTCTTTTGTAGCTTGCTTAAGCCCAAAATATAATCCTAATTAAGAAAGGTGGGCTTGGTTACCCATGTGTAGGGTGCTAAGTTCAAGTTAAACATATAACTACTTGGGTTGTATGGTGTATTTAGCTAACACTTATTTTACAGGTGTAGTTAGATTTACTTTTCTATTTTTAATATAATTTTGTATTAGGAATTAGGATTAGTATTATGGGAAAATAGGATGAGCAGTGGCTAGAAGGCTCTATCTTGGGAGGCCTTATGATGCCTTTGGAGCAAACACATTCAAATCAAAGGAGGAAAAAAGATGAAGACATGAAGAATGAAGAAAAGAAGACCCCCATAACATTTATTCATTTATAAATTATAATTATTCTTTTATGTTCCGGGTTGTATAAGGGTAGAACTCAGCTACCCATTTTTTCTTTTTGAGTTGTACGATGGTACTCGACCGCATCGGCCTGCTATTTTTTTATGCTAGTTATAAAATGTTTGATGTTATGTTTGACTTGTGCATTACAAATGACATGCCTCTTCATAGTTTCTTTATGATTGATATTTATTATATGGCCTGAATGCGATTAAGCTCTTAGAGAAAAATATATTTTTTTCCCAACTACAACTCATAACTAAATTTTTAAATAAACTCATAACCTTACATAAAGCCCTGGAATTAAATCAAGATAATTAAAAAATTTAGCAACCTCTTAGCTCAATGTTGTATGGCTCACTTCATGCATTCATATTGCTTCACTTGCTAAGAGTGAGTTTACATCCTTGCATGATAGGGGAAGACTTGACTATTGAGGGTCTCCTCTATGGTGAAAAATACCTCTTTCTTACTGATTTAGCTCATAATCGACTTTTATCATGCATTTAGACATATAAAAATCCCATGGCCTTTGTCAAAATAAAGTGTCCAAAATTAAATAAGAATTAAAAAGATTTGCATTTGTAGATTAAGTCATTATTCGTATCACTCATGCTCTAGTCTCTTAGGGAGTGAGTTTAAGAACTTTAGTCTCTTTTTAAAATAATAATAATTTAGCTATCTTGCAAAATCATATGACTTGCCTACATGGATTTAAAGCATAGGAGGAGTTAGCTGGCTGCCACTCCAGACAGTTATAAGTTCAACAGTCAGGTGATTTTCTCTCTCTTGTGGAGGTAAACCATATACTCACTTTCGCTTAGACTTAGGTCATGCTTTAGCTTTTGCTAAAGCTCCCTAGATTTAAGATCCAATGTAGCTGTTTCTTTGAGCTATAAGCATGAATACTCACCTCTTAGGCATCTCCCTAACCTTGTGTTGGTGGACTATAAGCCCTAGTAATCTAATAAAATTTTAACTCAAATAAAATAATTCCCTTCAACTTCAAATATATAAAGCCCAACTATAGGATAGACTAGAATACTCACTAGGTTTTCCTAGTATTATGAGCATTCCCTACTCATCTCCTTTGACTTCCAAAATAAGTCTTCTCCATTTGATCTATCCCATTTTATTTTCCAAACATAATGAATTTATTGATAGTCTTACTCTTGAAATCTTTAGAAATAATAATTGTCTACTTTAATCAAGAGTATTCCTAAGGAACTCACCTTCCTTAAGATGTAACTAACTATGGGGGCTTGGCCCCATACGGAACTTTAGAACCCAGTTTAATATAAACCCTACTTAATTCATCCATGTAAAGTAGGAGAAAAATCTCTAGCATATTCGAAGACCCATCATGCCTTAAAAGTCCTTATTTGGTGATTAGGTCCATTGAAGGGTGATGTCTCTACCTTTCGAGATAGTACATCATACCTCAATGTCGTACTCAATCACTTCAATAAGTATTCCCTTAAATTTGCATGATATCCCCCAAACACATCTAAAAATAAACACCACATCATCTAAACCAAAATTTAAGCAAACAAATAAAGTAAACAAACTAATCTTATGCTATCCAATCAACTTAGCTAACTATATGAAACAAACCAATCTAATTAAATCTTAATTAAGTATTGAATCTCAACCATATGAAATCACATAAATTTAATATACAACAAAACTAAATCGAGCCCTAATTAATCATCAAACTTTAAATTAAATAGATCATAAATCATAATCAAATCAAATCAAATGCAACTAAAGTAAACCTTAGTCAATTCAATATATAATCAAATCAAGTTCAATTCAATCTATTTGAATTAGATGAGTTAATTAATCATTAAACATACAAGTTTAATAATCAACTTAAACATGAACTACCATTCAAACACATTAAACCAAATTCTAATAAATGAATCTCTAATTACAAACAATCAAGATTAATTGAAATCAGAGTTAGCATTTAATTCACCTAATCAAAAGATTAAATTAAACCAAACAATCTTTAAACTACAATTAGCATATTAATAAAACACAATAAGTTAGCTCATCATTAACTCATTAATAAAATGAATAAGTTTAATCAATCGGTCTTTAAATTAAAATTATAAACTGAATTAGAATTTTAATTGAATCAAATAAATTATAATTAAATTAAACATAACTAAACTAAATTAAATAATCATTAAATTAAATCAAACATAATTAAACAAAACTAAGTAATCATTAAACTAATCAATCAGCTTAAAATATTTAAGTTTCATAAATAATCAAATTAAATTCAATAAGAGGAATAATTTAATCAGTCAAATACATGAAGCCAAATAAATTCAAACTAAGGAAAACATACATCAATCAAATCAAATGAAATTAAATTAAATCATTGAAATAAATTCAAATGAGCTAATTAAGATTCTTAAGTTCTTAGTTTGATCCTTAGAATAAATTTTCACCTCAGGGTAAACATTTTATTATTAGAATCAGGATGTTGAATAAATTTAGTTATGTTCACAACAGAATTTATTTTATTCATCATTCTTTAAAATCTAAAATCAACTTCAACACAAAAGTAAACATAAAATCAAAATAAAAATCTAAAATCAATTAAATTATTTAAATCGAAACCATCTAATGGTAAAAGTAAACAAATTCTGAATTTAAATCAAACTTAAAAAATGAAACAAAGCCTAGAATAGACATACCACACAAACCTTATTTTTACACACTATAATTTTATGACATTGACCCTATAATTAGGTTAGGCTGATATGTTGATTGTGATATGATATTTTTTTCTTTTTTTGTGGTGTACTATTTTAGACTGGATGGCTAGGATTGTTTGATCGCTACTCTGGATGTTAGGGTATTCTATTTTAGGCTAACATTATTTTTTATAAGGAGCCTGTGCTTAAAGGGACCGCTATAAAAATATTAAATAAATATTAATTGCTTGCAGATCCTACTTAAGTCCCTAAGTATAGCCCAATAGAATAGGTGAGCTTAGCAATCACTGATGATATGCCCATATGTTTGAAACATAAACTAATGTCATGTTGTTTATTTTTCTTAATGTCTATTTTATATGATTTAGGATTTTATTTAGAATTTTAAAATGTAATTTGAGCCTAGAATTAGTTAGGATTTATGGGATTTAGGATTAATAGGAGCTGACTGTACCTATTTGATGGTCCAAAGTGGAGCTTAAGGAGGTCCCTAAAGAAGGTGGCGATCTTGAAGTTGATAAAGACTCGATAGATCAAACTTTTAGTTATAAGTTGGGTTGTACAAAGATTGAGCTCGGCTGCCTACTTTTTTTTTCTTTTTTTAGGGTGTATAGTGGTACCCAACCGCACTGGCCTATTTTATTTATTTAAATTTGTTTTGATTTATTTTAGGGGGCGCAATAGAACTGTATGCTTTTCATAGGTTTATTTCTAGATTGTTGCATTTTATGATAAAGTCTGGGAGCATTAGGCTCTTAAGAAAACTAAATTTTTTTTTAATTAATAATTTTAATTAATTTTTAATCAACTCATAACCTCACTTTAAAGCTTATGATCTTAATCAAGAAATAAAAGATTTAGTAACTCCTTAGCTGAATGGTTATATATTTCAACAACATGCATACATATCATTTCACTCTTGTAAATAGAGGATCTCCATTCTTGCATAATAAGGGACAGGCTTGACTTATGAGAGTAGCCCTTATAGTGAAGAACACCTCTTCTTTCTGATTTGGCCCATAGCTAATTTTTTTTTATGCCTTTAGGCATCAATCTTTCCAAACCTAAAGCAAAAATGACTAATTAAAATGAATAAAAAGTTATAAATTTTATTACATTATTCTAAGTCATAGAATGCATACCACACATGATCTAGTTTAGTAAGGAGTGAGTTTAAGATCTTGATTTTATTTTCTAAATATAACAGTCCAGCCATCTTGCACTTGCATAAGACTGGCTTACATGATTTCAAATCGCTTAGGTGATGTTAGCTCGCAACCCCTTCTAGGCAGGAAGTAAGTCCAGAAGAGTCGGGAGAAGCTTATTTTCTCAAGTGAGAAAAAGAATCGATAATTTCATAATTTATAAAATTTAGACTAGGTCGGACATCTAGCTTATGTCAAAAGTACTTTTAGACTCAGGTTCTCAAGCATCCAATTGGAATAAGTTTTCAAATTTTAGGCATTTCTATAGTCTTGTGCTGTTAGAATCTAAGTCCTAAATTTCTAATAAAATGTCAAATCAAAATTTTAAGAGACTCTTTAGGATCAATTTCTTTTTCTATTTTTTGTTTTGATTTTTATGTTGTTTTTGAAAATATGTTTGTTTAGAATATTTTTTATGTAGTTTTATTTTTTTGTTTTCAAAAACAATTTAAAAACACTCAAAACATCTAAAAGATGTTTTGAGTATTTTTAAAAATAACAAGTCTAACCAAAAAGTTTATTTTTAAGCAAAACATAAACAAAATAAAATAAAAATACAAAATAAAAAAAATAAAAAAAGTGATCCCAAATGGCCCCTAAATAATTTCAATTTTAAAAAGATAAAGCGTAATAATAGGATAGTTGAAATGCTTACTTGGTTTCTCAGTATTCAAAGGCATTTCCTACTCAATCTCATTTGGCTTTTGAAAAGAACTCTTCCCTCCTTGAAGTGTTCCCACTTGAATTTCTAAATTAACCATCCTTTTAATATATACTTTGAAATCCATAGAGATGAAATTCAATTTCTTTAATCGAGAGTATTCTTAAGAGGAATTATTTTCCTTCTAAGATATAATTAACTATAGGGGCTTGCCCTTATAAGGAACTGCGAACCCTGCAATAAAATAAACCTTGTTTTACCTCTCCATATAGTTCAGGGGAAAAATCTCTAGTACATCAAAAACCCATCAACCTTAGGAGTCCTTATTAAGTAAGTGAATCCATTATAGGGTAATATGTTTATCTTTCGAGGTAATATAGTTGTCCCTTAATGAAGTATTTGATTACTTAAATAAGTACCCTAAGATTTGCGTGGTGTTCCAAACAAAATTCCCACAAAATGGTTACTAAATCTTTTATTCTTTTGATTAACTTCATAAGCTTTAAGATGAAGTTGTGAGTTGTATAAAAAATTTTTAGTTAGAGTTGTTAAATTGATGTTGAAAATTTAATTTTCTTGAAAAGCTTATCATATCCAGGCTGCATAGCATACAATCATACTTTAAGAAACCTATAAAAAAAGCATGCCATGGTGGCGGGCAGTGGTGGTGGATAGTAGTGAGTAGTGGCCGACAATGGTGGTGATCGACGGCGGTGATGGTGGTGGATGGTGGTGGTGGTCGATGATGGTGGGCAACGATGGTGACCGGTAATGGGAGTCGATGACAATGGTAGGTAGTAGTGATGGATGGTGGTCGGTGGTGGTAGATGTTGAGATGGTGGTGGTGCGCGGAGAGGTGGCGGGGCATGTGATTAGCGATGTGATGAGGTGGTGGTAGTGTAGTGGTTGCGGTGTGGTCGACAATCACGGTGGCGTCAATGGTGGTGGGTGATTGGTGGTGCTAAATGGCGGTGTGGTGTGATGATGGTCGATAATAATGGAAATGGTCGATGATGATCGGCAATAATAGTAATGGCGATAATAGAAGTGGTAGCAGGTCGATGATGCGGTGTCGGCTCAGGTTAGTTAGCGGCAATGATGAGCGGTAATCCTCACTTTTTTTACACCAAATTCTGTATTTGAAATTCTCACAAATTGAGCTAATAGAAATTAACTTAAATTTGAACTAAACGGTGAATTTGAAATTCACTAAAATTTTTTATTACAATCCAAATTCATGAAACCAAACACACAAAATTTTAATCAAGTTTAACCGAAAATGTATTTCACCATTATTTAGTCAATCAATAATGATAAATTAAACTGTGCAATTAAAAAGTGAGGAGTGAGACTTGATCACCAATTTCAATCAAGTTTAACCGAAAATGTCATTAATTTAAGATTAAATTAATAAAGTTAAGACTCTAGAGTGAAATCTAATGATTGCATGACCCTAGACATATATCTAAATGTAAGCGTGGACTATAAAATGCATATAAACTTGGAACACTTGATGCTAAAAGAATTGGCCAAGTCAAGTTGGTAAGGGGTCAACCTAGCTTGACTAGAATATCATAAAATAATTTGTGCAAAGTATCTTAAATAGAAATTTCACTATGAGCAACTTGTATTAAATCAAATGAAATTTAATTTTGCATATTTTAAATTTCTCAAAATAACTATAAAATTTTTTTTAAAAAATCCCAAAATGATTAGATAACTACAATCTAAAATATTCAAAAGCACTAGTGATATTTAAGATAGAACTTAATTTTTTAAATTTTGAAGTTTTGAAAGTAATATTTTGAAGAAGTTAAACTTAAGTAGACAGTCAAAGTCATAATAAGCCAAAAAATTAATTAAATAATTAGAAAATAATTGCTCAACATATATTTAAACTTGAGCAAGTCTTTAAATAAATCCAATTAAGTCAAAATGCATTCTCAAATATTAAGGGTTTTTTTTAATTATTGCATATTTTTAACTATCACTAAAAGGTGAAAAATTATAAAATAAATTATAAAATAAATTTTAAAAATTCTAAAATATTTAGGGATGTGTAATGTTTAACTTTGGACTATTAAAAAATATTAATGTCTTATTTAATCAAAATAATAAAAAAATAATTTTTAATATTTAAAAAATGGGCATTTAAGTATTGAAAATGCATATACGAATTTTAAATAAATGCACATGCATAAATGAGCTGAACATTCTCAAGTAATTTTAAAGTTTTTTAAAATTATTTAATGTTCTTCACAATCAATTCTAGCACAATAATAATTAACAAAAATATCAAATAAATTAAAAAAAGTCAAATAATTTGAAAAATATTCAAAAACATTCTAAATAATGTTTGAAGATGAAACCATGCGTGATTGACATCATAAATGCATTATCTTTAATTTTTTTTTCTTAACTAACCTATTTTTCAAAGCAAAAAAAATGTAGATTTTTGGATTTAAAAATATAAAAGAGTGCAAGAAAATTTTGAAAAATCACATTATTGCACTCAAAGACTCGAAATGAAATATTTAAGTAATTTAAATAAACTGTATTTTAATAATTAAAGGAGGATATCATTTCAAATAATTCTAAAAAAAAAATTGAGTATGTTTAAAACATTGAACCACATCTATAGAATGCATGCCAAGGCATTGGACCACTGAAAGGCATTTAAAATTTTATATTATACGGTCCAATAATCACCATGCCATTAAATAAGGCTTCAAAATTCAAATGACATGTTTGAGCTATTCCATGATTTTGAGAATATTTAAAACTTAATTTTCTTATAAATAATTTAAATATCTGAAAATATTAAAATTAGAAAATCACATTAAATTGCTATGAAACTATATTTGTAAAATTACTTATGTTCGAATGTGTTTTAGTTAAAATTTTATTGTATTTTGTTGGATGGTTTAGACATAGTAAAAATTCTTATAAATTTCAAGAAAATAAACTAAATTAATTATCAATCATTGGATTTTATTTAAATAAGATCCAATGACTAGCTTACCACCATCCTCTCTATGTTGGGATCAAATAAGAGAGTTAGGCTCCATTGAGTAAATTTGACCTTACATCAACCCAAGATATTCTCTTTAAGTATAAAGACTTTTAAGAAAACCTTCGCTAGAAACTTAAAAGAGATCTAAGGCTTCAAGAAGTTAATCTTGGTTGGCCTAGCCTTGACCACACCCATCCACAAACCAAGATTTATTTAGCTAGCCAAGGTTTTTAAGTCTCTCCTCTATGGCTATTCTTAACATCAACAAAGATTTCATTACCTTCACTAGATGAACAAAGGTATCCTTTAAATCTTATTAAGATAACTCGAAGTGTTGGAAACACCGAGATCAAATCTCGAGTAATTCTTCAATGTTAATTTTATTGACCTGGAACTACTAAAAGGGCGAAGAAAGCCTCAATAGTTTATTGAAATTCTAAGATGAGAATTAAGTAAAATGAAGTTTTTTTCTATCCATCTCGACCAAGCTTAACCCTTGGTTAAGCCAAAGTTAAATTGAGCCCATCAACAGCCACCTTGCATGGGCATTCAAAAAAGATGGAAGGGATATTGCAAAGAGCCACTTATTATATTTCAAAGAATGTCCTCTGATAAGAGATGGTATAATGTTTTTGTTCACCCGAATACATGACAATCAAAATTTAAGCTCACCTAATGTAGGTTAGTTAGCTTAAATCTAAAGTTAGAATAATAAAATATTTTAAGGATATTTAACATCTTTTTAAATCAATTTGGTGAACCAATTTTGATTTTATAAGCTAAATAGTTCTAATGAATTCAACCGAGTCTAATTTGTTTACTTTACCCATTTAGCCAAATTTGATCTCATTATACGGTAAATTAGACTAAATCAAGGTTAGTTAGGTTAATACCACATTTGGGTAGTCAAATTATTCCAAAAAAAGATCCAATTTCAATAAGTAGAATTAATTTGATTAAATTTCTTATATTTATTATCTATCATTACAAGTAGGACATTTATTTATTTTGCATAAAATAAGTTTAATACTTAAACACAATGTGCCTATTTAATGTTTCATGAAATGGCGATAATTATATACAGAAAAAAAAAAATTATGATCATTGCAAGAACACAATATATTATCCACAAAATATATATTTAAATAAAAATAAAAAAAAATAAAATGTGTATTGAAATTAGGCCAAACGGATATATAATATCAGTTAAGGAGATGTTGTCATTAATTAATTAACCTAAATAATTAGAAAATGTGGATTGAAATGCCGCCATGATAGTCCTGTTCTCATCTCATAAATAAGAGGAGATGCAGTTTCTTCTTCTTCGCTTGAATAAGGTTGGCTCGGAGGCTTATCTCATGCATCTGAAAAAGAGGAAAATTTAAATTAGATAATTTTTACAAGGTTGAAACATCTTATTTCTTGGTGTATTAAAAAATTATTATACGAATTTAAATGTGAATCTATTTGAGAAATAAAAATAAATAAATTATAAAAAATAAAAATAAAAAATCTCAAATATCTCCTTAATAAAAAAAGGAACATCAATCATGATCTCTTCTTGCTCATAATATTAACAAACCTCAAGAGAAGTGATTAAGCTTTTTGTGTTCTTCAATTCATCCAAACCTTCTACTTCCTCTTCTATGATTTTCACCAACTCGCACAATAATGACTTTATTAGCTCAGCCTAGATGCAGAAAAGAACTGAAATTAATTAAGAGTCAAAAATTGAATAAAAAATAGATGCAAATAATGAAAAGGATCTGTTTAACCCTCTAATATATATATATATATAGAGAGAGAGAGAGAGAGAGAGAGAGAGAGAGAGAGAAGCCCAATAGCTCAAAAAATATATAAAATATGCAGACCTTGGAGTAAAATGTCTGAATTGCAGCTTCGATTGCCAACATGATATCCATTGAGCTAAAAATGAACTTATGTATCATCACCAAATTAGCCTGCGGAACCATTAAAATGTTATGGCATGAAAAAATTAAAATGAAATATTTTTCAACTTTTATAAGACAAATAATATAAAAAAAAATCCCAATATTTGTATATAAACATAATGATTTACCTTAGCACCCTCAACCAAGGGAATGGAGAGACATGCGCCTTCCAAAACTTTAATCAGAGAAGCCACAGCCTCAAGATGCCTTCTGGCTAGCAGTTCCCATCTGTTAAGAAGATTAACCTGAGGATTAAGGACCTTAATCACCTTCAGCTTATGCTTTCTCCTTTGAATTAATATCCTTTTAGCAGCAACAATGTTCCTTATCTCAGTTATCTTTAACCAGGCAAAGAAGATTTTGTTCTGAAATGTAAAGCAGTGGAAGATATTAATGTAGTTTCAGATGAGAAGGAGAAAAAAAAAATACAGATTAGCATGCAATAAATATGGGGGGAGAAACTAATCTTTTCTAAAGGGAAACTAAAAACTATTACAAGTTAATATAATTCAAAAAGTATCATTATCAATTGAGGTAGTTCAATTGTCACAACAGCTAGAGCTTTTATGTAGGTGAAGTCATGACTGAGGAAATAAATTGAGTTATAAGGCTTAAATATTAAGCCTCAAAATAAATTTACAAGATTTTAAGACTGATTTTTTTAAAAAAAATTTATAATCTTTGATGTTAAAAAATAACAAGTAATTGATGGGATGACCAAAAAAAATAATTCATTTCATCAAATACAAATCCAAACACAAAATTATGGATTTTAAATCACTTGGTGAATTAAATTAACTCAAATTAAAATTCAAAAAATTAAATCTAGAATAAAAAAAGGTTATAAATTTTAAATTTATAGTCAAAATAATCATCTTAGTTTGATGCTTTTAATGAAACCTAAATCACCCAAATGAGCCAAACCAAAGAAAATGATAAATTGAACTTGTCACCTTCTCTTCCTGTCCTTTTACACTTGCTCCAGTATGAAATCCTAATTGGCGCGCGGGCTGCGGGGGGATAGTTAAAATATTATTACTTCTCCCACCCTTTATTGTTTCTAGTAATATAATTGTGCCATCAAATTATTCCAAATTTCACTTATTTCCACTCAATTTGCTTACATTGGTCTAAACTTCTTAAAGTTCCTATGATTTTTAAGGCCTCATATTTATAGGCCATCTATGACATTGAATTGCTACGAAAAAAATTGAATATTTTGACACAAAAATGAGAGACTATTTTTGTAATTTTGATGCCTCTAAAATTAATATTTGTACTTTATTAAAATAGAAAAAAAAGATCAAAATAATTCCTAAACTATTTTGCATCATAAGGGCTAAATTAATATTTTTACTTAATTAAAATTATGAATGCTTTTATAATTATAACTCATGAGTCTCGTAGCACTAACTTTTTTTCTAATAAGGATGAGCATTTTAATACTATTGTTATGGTCCTAACCACCTTGATTTGTTTGTAAACTCTTAGTCGTTAAATCTACTTTTCATTAGAATAATAATTATTCTAACCATCCTTTACTGGTATTCATAAGAAATTTATAAGATACCGTAAATTTGATTAGATGCAGTAAAACATAAATAGTAATATTGCTTTCAAACTCTAATGATAGCATCAAAATCTTTCGAAAGTAAAAAATTATGTCACCTCAGCCTTGGCCTTGGCGGCCATGGCGGCCTCCGCCCGCGCGTTCACGAACCTCCACTGCAGCAACCTCACCGCCATCACCCTTAACTGATGATCCGCCTCCTCCCTCCCGGCAGCCGCCTCCTTCTTTCTCCGGAAAAATCCTAACACCCTTCTTCTCTTGCCGCCGTTACCTCCGACACCAGCGCTGCCATCCGCCGCCGAGTACCTTCCCGGCGACAGCGCCCACGCCGACGGCGTCATGCTGACGACTGCTTTCTTTAAATTGGATTCCACCGCGTCGACCCGGTTCTCCTTGCACAGCCGGCGAATGCATTCTCCGGTTTCACCGGCGCCGGCGCCGGCGCCGGCTGGACGGGTCTTTGTCACAGAGCTCGCCCGGGGAGGCGGTCGGACTCCGACGTTCGGCGACAGAGGCGGAGCCACTTGCCAGAGGCGTGGTGTGCTACTCCTGCTACGGCTGTAGCGCGCAGAGGGCGGCCGGGTGCCCTCCATGCCGTCTGGTTCGTCGTCTGGTTCGTCAGGTTTCCGACCAGACGCCGACTCATCGATTTTGTACTCGCAGCGTTCCTTAAATACCCTTGGCTAAGACTGATATCATGTGGCGAGTTGAAAGTTCTGGAATATTGATAGAGTGGAAAAACACAATTAACTAATAATTATTTAATTAAAAATTGAAATACTACAAATTATAAAATAATAAAAATATATTTGATATATTTTTCTACATATATTTGATACAATATGATTTATGATATAGATCCAATGACCCTATTATGAGAGTAGATGCATTAGATTTGTCTTATATTAAGAAAGATGTAGGTAGACCTAAAAAGACTCAGAATATATAAAAAAAGACTTCAGTGTACTTGAATTAAATGAGAATTTGACATATAATAAGACATAATAGAGAATCATAATTCATGTAACTGACCTCATATAGTGGGATAAAGACTTATTATTATTGGTGTACACATTCTATAACTCTCACTATAGTTAAATTATTAAAAAATTTAACTAAATATTAATGATAAATATAATTTAATTATATTATATTATTTAAAATACTTATATTTTAGGATAATATTTGATAGAATAATTTTATATATATAAACGTACTATATATAACTTATATAAAAAAATTGTGTGGTATGCATGTAAATTATATTTTATTAAACTATTTAGATCAGTTTGAGGTATTCAAAATTTGATTAGATATCATTCTATTTTTTAATAACTAAAAATTTATTAAAACGAAATTGAGTAAGGAGGACAGAAAGGCTTGAGAGAGAGAGAGAGAGAGAGAGAGAGGATGAAGACTGCCGGGCACGTCGCCGGAGTAGGTTAAGGAAAGCGAAGGGGAGGAGAGTGAGAGCGGCGCCACCTAATCGGATCTCAGTTGGTTGGGCGCACGTTAACGTCGGAGAGTTTGCCTATCTTTTTCTTATATGAATGCGGTCATAATGGAGAGTTGAGGGTTCGTATTCTTTGTATTCTTTTGGGAATTAATGGATGTGCATGCATTTTAGATGGTCGGTCATTTTTCATTTTATTTTAGGGTCAAAATAGCTATTATTTTCAACTTAATCATTTAAAATTAATTTTATAAATCTTTTTTTTTTAATTTATAGCTTTTGGTGCTGTCTCGTGCTAATTTTATTTTCTAAAATTTAAAAAAAATTTAATTATAGAGAATATTATTTGGCGTATTTTCTTATAATATTCTAAACTATTTATATTTATGTTATTTTCTGGTAGTTTGTCTCTTTTCAAATCCTGAAAAAAAAAACATTTACTCATAATATTTAAAATTATATCAACAATATCATTACTATTAAATTATTTAATATAAAATATTATATAGATTTATCTATTTATATTTTTAAATTAATATATAAGTACATATAAAACTTTTAATGTGTATGCAAATATATAAAATTGCATAACTGTCCATATAATATCTTAGGTGAGCTCATTGGAACTATTAATGGATCTAACTCAATGTTCGTAACTTAAAATAATCAGCCTTAATAAACGTAGGGTGATTCATAAGTCAAATTATTATTAAATATTAGCCCCTAATGTACTATTTAGCACAAATTATGGAGAATGATTTCAAATTCTTAACAAAATCAAATTTTATTTAGTTTGTTTCAACTTAAAGCAATTTTTAATTTATTCTTTAAGATATTTGCATTTTAAATGGGCATGAAAAATTCGAGCTTAATAACTTAGACAATCCTATTTGGTCCGATGTTATCTTTTTTTATTTATTAATATTTCTTTCTTCTCTTAACAAGACAAGATAATATCCATTCACAAACATAGTTATTTTTTATTGTTTGTATTTATACTTCATATAGAATAACAATTTATGTTCAATATTTCTTTAATATTTGCAAATATCCCCTATCATATATAATTAAGATTCCTCAAATATAGTTATCATATACTGGAATATTCAGATAATAAAAAGAGAAGTTTTATTATCTTAGCTTTAAATGATGTTTTGAGGTTTCACATGCAATAAAATATGTAGTTTTTAATGCACATAACATTTTTTTATCTGAAAATTTGAAAAAGAGAAATTAGAGGTAAATTGTTTTAATTAATTGTAATATCTAATTAAATAAAAAATTGTGATCTCCAATCATAGAGGCTTGCCCTTCATTAATTTGTAGAGAGTTCCCTTATACATAAAGACATAAATGTCCCCTATGATATGGTGGTCGATGAAAGGATCCAAGAGGGGTTGATATGGAAGTTATTACATAATGATCAAGATGGTTCTTTGCTTTGGTAGAAGGTAGAGAACTAGATGATGGATAGTGGATGGGTTACCATAAATATTTAAGATAGTTTCTCTCCTTGATAGGGGGCAAATTAGTAGACCTAAAGTTTGTAGATAAATGGAGATTGTGAGGATATTCTCTCTCCGATCTATTTTGAGATTTACGTACATAGCAAACAATTCTTATACATTACATATCCAACACATAATGTTTGATATTTATAACTATAACTTATTTTTATGTATGAAAATGTGTATTTTACTTTAAAATTTTAATAATTGTGCCATCTTTGATGTAATATTAATGATTTGGTGCTATTTATATAAATTTGAAATTTTAGGTGTTAGATATGCAAACCTATAAGAATTGTGTATTATATACGGAAATGATACCCACCTTGAGTATTCGAGGTTGTAAAACCTATAAGTCATAATGTCTAGCATTTATATTAAAATTGAATAGTCAATAATTTGATAATAACTAATCTTATGAGGTTTCTTGTAATAGAGTATTAAGTGTTCTTGATGGCATTATATACTATGCTTGTTTCAAGCAAATTTAGGATAAAATTTAAATTTGTTAAAAATATGAATTATTACACAAGCCTACCTGATTAAAAACCTTTGGACACAAAACTTTCTTTTAGATTAAGAAAATCTTCCATTTTTATAAGATCTTCTTAACTATGATTCAAAAGATTTGGATTAAGTGGAATTTAGAGCATTCCAAAACTTTGAAACGTTATCTCTATTTGACTTTTATACTTATAAGTAATTTAAACACACTTGCGCTAAATATATACATTTAATATATTAATTTAGACATGATTATTTAATTACTAATAAATTAAACAAATAAATAAAATTAGTTAACAAGTTGATCATTCTAAATTTAATTAAATATAATTGATTTAACAAATATTATTTTATGTGTTCATTGTTAAGAATTATATTTATTAATTAAATTTATTTATGAAATTTAAGCTTTATTTCTATTTCATTGAATTCATTAAGTTATTTATCAAAAAAAGTTATGCATAAAATTATATATTTATCTCATAAATTATTATATTATAAAAGTATAAATTTTTTTGCTTAGATTATATAGTATTTAAGTTTACCTATGATTGCCTGATTTGAATCTAGCAAGACTTATATGTTTATATTAGGTATATTAATCTTCTATAAATTCTTAAAATTGATTTCATGCATGATTTATTTGTCAATTTTTCGTGATATTGATGTATCGATTTTTTATATGTTGAAATTGATCTTACTGCTTTCAATTAAAGTTTGTTGATTTATTTTAAGTCTGATTTATAAACTATCATTATTAAATATATTGTTTCTATGTTTATAAACATCATAGGTATAAAAATAAGAGGTTTCTTATTGAATTTTTTTATTAAGAAATTAAATCATCTTTATATATATATATATATATATATATATATATATATATATATATATATATATATATATATATATATATATATATATATATATATATATAGGAGTCATCTAATATCCATTTTACAAGCCATTTATATTAGTATATTTTATACACAATAGATTATTTATTGACTATATTTTTATAATTTTTTGGAGTCACACATTTCAAAATATTAAATTTTATATAAAATTTAAATTAAAAATATAATAATTATTATATTTATAAATAGATACACACAGTTATCAAAAAAATTTATAATATATAATCCCACTTACAGAAATATTTTTCCAATTGAGAAAACATGTAGCCTCTTTATAACTTGTTAAAAAATGATAGACATTGTTATGATTACTAAAACTAATATATTTTTTTGCTTATGTAACAAAAAACTGCACTTGTAATAAAGAAAAGGGGGATTTAAATGCATCATAAATGTATCCAATAACTAAACTTTAATTTATATATATATATATATATATATATATATATATATATATATATATATATATATATATATATATATATATATATATATATATATATATATATATATATATATATATATATATAACACATCAATATCGCATAAAAATATCATCATCACTCATTTTTTTAAAGTAAAATGCACCTTTTCAAGCATATGAATGTGTTAGATGACTATATATTTAACTTTTGTTGTTTTATATGTAAATGCATAAGAATTGTGTGGTATTTACATAAATCTTCCAAAAGAGAAAGGAGAAATATGGGAGGTTGGTTGTACTTTATAGCATTCAAATGACGATATAAAAGTCTATGTATATGTATTGTTATCCATCTATATATATGATATGTTTGTATATATGTGAACAAGTAAAAGTATAAATAAGAAAAGAGAAATATAAATAAGTAAATGTATAAGTGAAAGTAAAGATATAAGAGATAAAAAAAATATAAAATATTCTAAATAAAAAGATAAATTATTATTTTCTATTATGTTATTTTATATCTAACATTGAATTAAAAGAAATGCTTATACTATTGTTTCAAATGTACGCATATAGCTGACACTGGTTCTCATACTAACACTATATTTGATTAGGTATTACACTGGACATGTTAAAAGAAAATATTACTGTTCATGTAATGTTATGTTGACATACATACTTTCTTTTCTCTTTTGTATACTAACAATTATAGAAGATTTTGAGTAGCCTATATTGCTATGTGTATTATTTTAGAGAGGGTAAGATGTAGGTTAAAAATAGACTACCAATTATTATTATATATATATATATATATATATATATATATGACATATATATATATATATATATATATATATATATATATTGTACATATTATTGTACATATTCTCTTTTATTATATAATTTAGTAGCATAAATGAAAAGAAAAGATGATGATGTTTCAAAATATTATTTTTTTATGATATAGAAATGACTATATTTATAAATATAAAAAATTCTTCTAAATAAATCATGGATAATTTGTCGATTGTTGTAATCTTGATATATGGCAGCTTGTATTGGGTTGAGTTATAATAATTGATCATTTTACTAAAAAATAAAAAAAATAAAGTTTTGAGAAATTTATAATACTATAAGTTTTATTTTATATTTAAGTTATTTATCCACTTCAAATCTTCATAATATTTATGTAACACCTTTCTCTCTCAACCCTTAATCATATTTGAGTTTTATTCTTATTGATGATAATCTTATTCACCATCAAAAAAAAAAAAAAATTTAGAAGAATGAATTCTTAGGTTTTTCAAATATGACTTAGAGAGGTGCATATTTCTATAATCAAGATGAGAATGCTTATTTCCATCAGAAAGAAGATGGTGTCTTAGGTTCTCCATTGGCTTATGAGTGAAGGAATGATAGTTCTTCCATAAGCTTTTAAGCAAAAGAATGACTATAGTAAAATCTTAAGTGAAGGGGGATACTTAAGCATGTAATATAGTGTTCTCTTACTTCTTAGTTATATTTACATTACAATGCACTTTACATGCCTACATCTTATGATATTTTGATGATTATATGATCAAATGTTGGCGTTGTAATCTTACCTTTAAATTGGTCATGATGTTGTCATAAACAATCTTTACATTATGTCATTATAATTAACATCACATTTTATGTGGTTAATTAGATTTCATTATAAGAAAAATAATATTGTGTTGTCAAAATTGTTGAGCTCAAGATCTAAGGTTATAAATTAATAAATGTTCAGGGTGTCTTTAATTTCAATATAGAGAATGACTTTGGTCATTAATGAAACTTCAAAAATAATGAAGAAACATTATACACCTACTTTAAATATTTTTGGATATTTAATTGTATTATTAGTCTACTTACATGGATCAAATAACCCATATTCAATACTTTATCTAATATTCCAAGAAATCATCAAAAATATTTTTAATCATTAAAATAAATTCAAATTTGCATGCAAAGCTTTTGTACAATCAAAATAAATTTTGGTTAAGTTTTTAATTTACTACATTAATTTAAGTTTAAATTAAATTTTTATCTAAAAATCATAACTTTTTTTACACTAAGGCTTTGGTTTACTTCCACTGAATGCAAAACATTGTTTCAAATCAATTTCAAAAATTGATTCTTCATTTTGGTACAATACATTGTCATATTTTATTTGATAAACAAATCCATTAATTTCCTTTGTTATTGTGTTTATTTTTGGTTCATGTGTGTGTGTGTGGGGGGGACACCACGCAGATCTGAGAATGTACTTATTGAGGTGATCGGGTACGACATCAAGGAATAGTGCACTATCTCGAAAGATAAAAATCATATCCTACAATAGACCTAATCACCTAATAAGGATGTCTAAGGCATGATGGGTCTTCGAATGTACCAGAGATTTTTCTTACTTTACATAGATAAATAAAGTAGGGTTTATTGAAACCAACTTTTAAAGTTCCCTATGGAGGAAGCCCCATAGTCAATTACATCCTAAGGAAGGTGAATTCCTTAGGAATAGTGTCGATTAAAGTAGGCAATTGTTGTCTCCAAAGAATTCAAAGATAGGACTATCAATAAACTTGCTATATTTGGAAGGTTAAATGGGATAGATCGAAAGGAAAGCCTTATTATCGAAATCGAATGGAGATGAGTAGATGCTCGTGATACTAAGAAGCCTAGTGAGCATCTTAGACTAAGATGTGAAAATTGAGGAGAATTATATGTTTGAGTTAAAATTTTATTAGAAATTTAAGACTTATAATTATATAATATAAGATTGTGAAAATGCCTAAGATGTGAGGATTTATGCTAGTAGCCCTAAAGGAACAACAATCTCATATCCTAAATCTAGGGAGCTTTTGAGGGCTAAAGCATGACCTAAATCTAAGGTGAAAATGGGCATATTGTTTACCTCCAAAAGAGAGAGTAAACCACCCGATTGCTGGACTTATAACCACCTGGAGTGGCAGCCAACTAACTCCTCCTACATTTTAAAACCATGTATAAAAGTCTTATGATTTCACAAGATGGCTAGGTTGTTATTATTTAGAAAAGAAGCTAAAGTCCTTAAACCCACTCCTAAGAGACCAAAGCATGAGTGGTATGAATAATGACTTAGTCTAATGTAAATCTTATCAAATTTTATTTGATTTTTGACTCTTTATTTTGACACAGTCTATAGGATTTTTTTATATTCTTAAATGCATCATGAAGTTGATTATGGGTTAAATTGAAAGAGAAAGAGGTGTTTTTCCATCATAGACTCTTAAAGGTTAAGCCCATTTTCTATCTATCTAAAGATGGAACCCTCTCTTAACAAGAGTAACAAAATGATATGCATGATGTTAAACATAAAACATCCAGCTAAGGGGTTGTTAAATATTTTATTAACTTGATTTAATACCTAGGCTTTATATGAGGTTATGATTTTATTTTAGAAAATTTAGTTATGAGTTGTTAATTAGGGTAGAAGAGTTAATTTTCTCTAAGAGCCTAATCTCATCCAGGCCAAACAACAATCACCAATCATAAATAAACTATGAAGAGACATGCTTTTTCTAATGCATAAGCTAAACAAATTATCAAACAATTTCTATATCTATCATTAAAGAATAAGAGGCTATTGTGATCAGGTATCGGACAACCCAAAAAAGAAAAGTGGGTAGTCGGGCTCTACCCTTATACATCCCATTATAATGAAGGAATAATTACAATTTAATTACAACAAATGAATGGGAGCTATGGGGGTTCTTCAAATCTTCAAAGCTCCTTCTTTTCTTCATTTCCTTCTTTTATTTGCTTGGGCAAGGCTCTAACATCACATGACACATAAGACTTGGTCTTATAACCAACGTTTATCCTAACCCCCAACTAACTCCTCCTATATTTTAAAACCTTGTAGGCAAGTCTTATGATTTCACAAGATGGCTAGGTTGTTATTATTTAGAAAAGAAGCTAAAGTCCTTAAACCCACTCCCTAAGAGACCAAAGCATGAGTGGTATGAATAATGACTTAGTCTAATGTAAATCTTATTAAGTTTTATTTGATTTTTGACTCTTTATTTTGACACAAGCTATAGAATTTTTTTATATTCTTAAATGTATCATGAATTTGATTATGAGTTAAATCAAAAGAGAAAGAGGTGTTTTTCCATCATAGGCTCTTAAAGGTTAAGCCCATTTTATATCTAGCGAAGATGGAACCCTCTCTTAACAAGAGTAGAACAAAATGATATGCATGATGTTAAACATAAAATATCCAGCTATGGGGTTGCTAAATATTTTATTAACTTGATTTAATTTTCAGTTTTTATATGAGTTAGAAAATTTAGTTATGAGTTGTTAATTAGGGTAGAAGAGTTAATTTTCTCTAAGAGCCTAATCGCATCCAGGCCATACAACAATCACCAATCATAAATAAACTATGAAGAGACATGCTTTTTCTAATGCACAAGCTAAACAAATTATCAAACAATTTTTATATCTATCGTTAAAGAATAAGAGGCCATTGCGATCAGGTATCAGCGTACAACCCGAGAAGAAAAGTGGGTAGCCGGGCTCTACCCTTATACATCCCAGTATATTGAAGGAATAATTACAATTTTATTACAACAAATGAATGGGGGCTATAGGGGATCTTCAAATCTTCAAAAGTCCTTCTTTTTTTCATTTCCTTTTTCATTTGCTTGGGCAAGCTCTACAGGATCACATGGCACATAAGACTTGGTTCCCCCCCCACATAGCCACTAATCCTAATTCTTAATGTAAAATACATTAAAAATAAGAAAAATAAATCTATTTATGCCTGTAAAATAAGTGTTAGTTAAATACACCATACAACCCTAATAGTTATATGAATGATTTGGACTTAGCACCCTACACATGGGTAGCCAAGTCCACCTATCCTAATATAGATTATGCTTAAGGGTTAAGCAACCTGCATAGCAAAATATTTATATATATTTTAAGCACCCCTTAAGCATAATCTCCTGCAGAAAAATATGATTAAACTAATCACAGCCTAACATCTAGTCTACAAACATACACCTTAACATCCAGTCTATAATAGTACATCACAAAACAAAATATACATCAAATTGTGATTAGTCTAATCATATTTTCTTTTCATGATGTATAGCATTAAATCCTAGTCATGTCATTTAATCAAATCATGATTAGTCTAATCATACAAAACAAAACATACATGTTATCCACCACCTTCCTATGCAAGCTACCACATGCATGCATCTAGGATGATCTAAGGTATGTGCCAACTCTGCCTTATCAGTTGCTATGAGAAGGCTATGGCTGAATTACAATCTTTGTCTGCACCATCGCCATCAACTCTTCAATCCTCTTCCCCACTTTATCAAAATGATCATCTTTCTACCTAAGCCGGTGGAGGAGGTGTTGAGTTGAATGGACAACATCATCCTCTTCAACTATAATACCTTCGTGGATCTACTGATCTCTATGGAGGCTCTAGTATTGACCATGTACCTTGGCTGAATCCTCAAGAAGGTCATCCTCATCAAGATCAAATGCTACCCTCTCAACATCAGAATCTGTGTGATCACTGCCTAAGAGTTCCTTCTTCTTGACAAAGTAAGCTGCTACAATCTCATCTAGGGAATGATCTAACCGTGTCGACATAAATACTTGTGAATGGTAGGCGAGAAAAATAAACATCTACGCCTTTGGAGTGCTATCTTTGGGAGGACTGTGCTCACTAGAAGATACATGCTCATGACTACCTACTATCAGTGGAGTGCTATCTCCTGGGGATCCACGACCATGGGAACTGCAGAACTATCTCATTCCCCCTCTACTACTATTGCTATCACTAACTCTAATGGTGGTGGTGGTAGTGGTGCGACCACGATGCCAAGGTTGCCACCGTCTTCACGGGATGTAGAGGTCAGTAGGGAACTCTCACCCGCCGATGGAGTGATGAAGTGGGATCCTTTGGCCATAAGATCACCAAAGTGGCTTTCTTCTCCCCATGTTATCTTCATGTGCTTTGTGGGAATGTGGATGGGGACTAATTGGTGATGGCGGTGAGTGGATCTGGTGGAGATGAATCGCTCCACCTCACGGGCTTTCCCCATAACCGGTGGTACTATCAATACTATGTCGGTCTTATCGCCTCGGTGGCTGAAGGAGCTGGAAATCAACTAGCCGAGGTCACTGACTCGCCAACCTCCGCTTCCCTCTTCCCCACCGAGTTGCTACCTCAGTAACACTCCTTGGGATGATCACCTCAAGTCAAATAGTGTGTGACTCTGAGCATCCGTGGTGCCAACCAGCATAGTACCATCCAGACCGCATAGGACTCTCCTCTGTCAAAACCTCATGGTATGTGGGCGATGGAGGTGATGCAGCTATCCTTCTATATTCTTTCTCTACATTTGATGCCGAGAGGGGATAAAACTTATTGCCACTAAGTAATAGAGAGACCTCTTGGGTGAACCTCCTCGATGTGGGATCCATCTATCTCTCAGTCGCATGCTCACATGTCGCTTGATCTTATGCTCCTGTGGCACCGTGTGAGTAAGCAGGAGAGCTAGATCCTACCACGAAGGTAGGGGAGACTATCTATGAAGCCAAGATAGCCTTCCCCTTAAAGGGGACTAACAAGGAGGTACTAGCATGCACTGAAGCGTGGGAATTGAACTGACTCGTGGATCCTCGACTGCCTTCCTCTTCAAGGAAGGATACTCAAAAGGCGGTGTCAATGGATGACCGCTTCACCACCTCTTCCTCGACCGACATGGTGAGAGTCACCCCTCATGTAATAAGCTCCCTCAAATCCCTGACCAAAGAAAACCAAGTGGGTGGAGTCAGTTTGAGAGAGGCTGGCCGATCTAAGGCCAAGTCCATCCTGAATAGAAAGGTGAAGATGAACTTCTGGGAGGACATGCATACTGATTGCAAAAATTGTACTGACTGGTCTACACTATATCTCTACATATGTTGAAATGTAACTTGAGTTGGGTTTCTGCTTTAATTATCCCAAGATAGTAATAGAGATTTGGAGTCTTGAACCCATGCTCAATAATTCAAATATGTTAAGTGGGGTTCAGTGGAGAGATTTTGATATGATGAGGAGAGTCTTTACCACTTGATTTTGATTTAGAACACATACTCAACCAATTTAGGTAGGTTGGGTGGGGTTCAGATTTTTGAAGATGTTCGTGTTGCTATCTTATTTGAAAATATTTGATGTTGAAAAACTTTACTTAGCAAATTTAAGTATGCTAAGGAAAGGTTGTGATTGTATGTTTTGGAAATTATGTGAAAAATCTTTACTTGTGGTGATTGATTATGTGTTTGTTTGATTTGAAAATGAGGTTCTCCACTTTAAAAACATGGTATATTAAGCAAGAACTAAATGTGATATGATATGTATTTGAAAATGGGACTCTCACTTAACAAATGTGGTATGTTAAGTGAAAGCCAAATGCATGTTTTCGAAAATGAGACTCTCACTTAACAAATGGAGTATGTTAAGTGAAAGCCAAATTTGTATGTTGAAAATGAGGCTCTCACATAATAAATAGAGAATGTTAAGTGAAAGCCAAATTTGTATTTTGAAGATGAGACTCTCACTTAACAAATGGAGTATGTTAAGTGAAAGCCAAATGCATGTTTTGGAAATGAGACTTTACTTAACAAATGGAGTATGTTAAGTGAAAGCCAAATTTGTATGTTGAAAATGAGACTCTCACTTAACAAATAAAGTATGTTAAGTGATAGCCAAATTTGTATGTTGAAGATGAGACTCACACTTAACAAATTAGGTATGTTAAGTGGAAGCCAAATGCATGTTTTGAAAATGAGACTTTCACTTAACAAATGGAGTATGTTAAGTGAAAGCCAAATTTGTATGTTGGAAATGAGACTCTCACTAAACAAATGGAGTATGTTAAGTGAAAGCCAAATTTGTATTTTGAAGATGAGACTCTCACTTAACAAATTAGGTATGTTAAGTGAAAGCCAAATGTATGTTTTGGAAATGAGACTCTCGCTTAACAAATGGAGTATGTTAAGTGGAAGTCAAATTTTTATATTGAAGATGAGACTCTCACTTAACAAATGGAGTATGTTAAGTGAAATCCAAATATATGTTTTGGAAATGAGACTCTCACTTAACAAATGGGGTATGTTAAGTGAAAGCAAAATGTATGTTTTGAAAATTAAACCCTCACTTAACAAATTTGGTATCTTAAGTGGGAATCAAATATGACATGACTTGCTCTTGAAAGGAGGGAAGCTTCAATTGTAACATATGTGAAATATGTTAAGTGAAGTTTCAATTTTTTGCTAAGATTTTATTTGAAAAATGGATTCCTCATTCAATAATTTGGTGTATGTTGAATGGGTATGGTCATTTTCAAAAATGTTCTTTTTGAAATGATGGAAACCCCAACTTTAGCATATATGAAATATGTTAAGTGAAGTTTCAATTTTATGCTATGATTTTATTTGAAGATAGACTCCTCATTCAACAATTTTGAGCATGCTGAATGAATATGGTCATTTTCCAAATTATGCTTTTAAAAAGATGATTCTAATTTTAATTTTGAAAAGAACCTCCATGTAACAATCATAGGGACTGTTAGGTGAGGTTTGGTTATATGAATTTTATAAAAGGTGCTTTTGGGATGTGGCACTTTGCAAAAGAGTTTATTTTCTTAATCATTAAGATGAACCTTACCTCACCAAGCTAGTGGTGAGAAGATTTCAAATTTTTATCATTTCCTTTCATGAGTTAATTTTATTTTTTTTCACCTATTGGGGAAACCCAATAGGGTTTCTTGGACCTACAAGGAGTGAGGTCCTAAAACTTAAAGGATGTTGGCTAGCTTTGCTTAAGAATGAAAAAAGCTAAGTGCCAACAAAAGGAAAGATAGTCTTGGACTCATAGGGAATACAAGCCCACTATCGATACTTGGAGACAATAATTATCTACTAGAGATGGAGAGAGGAACCTTTTCTAGTGGAGTCACCAAAAAAATCTGTCGAGTTTATTTTCGGTTCATGTGTGTGTGTATGGGGGGATACCGCAGATCTAAAGATGTACTTATTGAGGTGAATGGGTATGACATCAAGGAATAGCGCACAATCTCAAAAGATAGAAATCACTACCCTACGATGCGCCTAATCACTTAGTAAGGATGCCTAAGGCATGATGGGTCTTCAAATGTACTAGATATTTTTCCCCTACTTTACATGGATGAATAAAGTAAGATTTATTTAAATCAAATTTTAAAGTTTCCTATGGGGGGAAGCCCCCATAGTTAATTACATCCTAAGGAAGGTGAATTCCTCTCGAATACTCTCCATTAAAGTAGGCAATTATTATCTCCAAAGAATTCAAAGATAGGACTATCAATAAATTTACTATATTTGGAAGGTCAAATAGGATAAATCGAAAGGAAAGACTTATTATCAAAATTGAATGGAGATGAGTAGGGGATGCTCATGATACTAGGAAGCCTAGTGAGTATCCCAGACTATCCTATAGTTAGGGTTTATAATTTGAGAAAATTATATGTTTAAGTTGAAATTTTATTAGAAATTTAAGACTTATAATTCCACAATACAAGATTGTGAAAATTCCTAAGAGGTGAGGATTTATTCTAGTAGCCCCAACGAGAAATAGCAACCTCAGATCCTAAATCTAAGGAGCTTTAGCTAGGGCCAAAGCACAACCTAAATCTAAGGCAAAAATTGGCATATTATTTACCTCCACAAGAGAGTAAACCACCTGACTGCTGGACTTATAATCACTTAGAGTGGTAGCCAACTAACTCCTCCTATATTTTAAAACCATGTAAGAAAATCTTATAATTTTACAAGATGGCTAGGTTATTATTATTTAGAAAAGAAGCTAAAGTCTTAAATTCACTCCCTAAGAGACTAGAGCATGAGTGGTATGAATAATGACTTAGTCTAATGTAAATCTTATCAAGTTTTATTTGATTTTTGACTCTTTATTTTGACATAGACTATAGGATTTTTTTATATATGCCTCAATGTATGATGAAGTTAATTATGGGCTAAATCAAAAGAGAAAGAGGTATTTTTCTATCATAGGTTCTTAAAAGTTAAGCCCATTTTCTATCTAGCAAAGATGGAAACCCTCTCTTAGCAAGAGTGGAACAAAATGATATGCATGATGTTAACATACAACATCTAGCTAAGGGGTTGCTAAATATTTTATTGTCTTGATTTAAGGCCTAGGATTTATATAAGGTTATGAGTTTATTTTAGAAAATTTAGTTATGAGTTGTTAATTAGGATAGAAGAGTTAATTTTTCCTAAGAGCCTAATTGTATTCAGGTCATACAAAAATCACCAATCATAAATAAACTATGAAGAGACTTGCTTTTTGTAATACACAAGCTAAACAAATCATCAAATAATTTATATATCTATCATGAAAGAATAAGAGACCATTATGGTCGAGTACCACTGTACAACCCGAAAATAAAAGTGGGTAGCCAAGATTTACCCTTATACATCCCAATGTAATGAAAGGATAATTATAATTTAATTACAATAAATGAATGGGTGCTATGGGGAGTTTTCAAATCTTCAAAGTTCATTCTTTCCTTCATTTCCTTCTTTCATTTGGTTGGGAAAGCTCCATAGGATCACATGGTACATAAGACTTGGTCTTGTAACCAATGTTTATCCTAAGCCCCACACACATTACACACACACACATACAACTCAAGGTTATATGATTTGGACTTAGCACCCTATACATGGGAAGCCAAGTCCACATGTCCTAATATAGATTTTGTTTAGGGGTTAAGCAACCTACACAGCAAAATATTTATATTTATTTTAAGTGCCTCTAACCATAATCTCCTACATAAAACATGATTAGGCTAATCATAGCCTAACATCCAGTCTACATACATACACCCTAACATCCAGTCTACAATAGTATATCACAAAACAAAATATACATCAAACCGTGCACCACCCTAACATCTAAAAATGGTGACTTAATCTAATTCGTGTGTTAAGGCTTGTGTGGTATGTCCTACCTAGGCTTTAAAGTTAAGATTTCTTAAGTATGAAAGACATTTAATCATAAAGGGTGGTTTCACTTTGAGTAGTTTAATTAATTTGCAAATTTTACTAAATATTTTCTTTTATTTTATTTAACCTACGCAACAATTAAATGTTATGAAGAGAATGAAAGAGAGAATCACTCTCTTTTATCCCTACCTTAAGTCACATCTAAAAAAAATTAATTAATCAATTCCTTTTAGTGAATGACTTATTACATGTTTTAATAATCCTAAGTTTAGGTTCATTTTAAATAAACTCATTCAATAAGAAAGGCATCTTAAGGTTAGTTGGAATGAATTACTATCACATAACACATGTTTATTTATTTCTTTCCATCATGTATATCATGCATATGATTAAATCCTAAGCATAGTTATACATGCAATTTGTATCTTTGCACACTTAAATGAAGAATGTGAGTAAATATATATGGAATTAATATTTTATTTGGTTGAATGATTTTGTCTTATTAATTTAAAGCTCTATCTAAATTCTTATGCAAAAGCATAAGGAAAGAACCTTAAATCACATGACTACTCAACTCAACCAAAAAACCTAAGTATGAATGCATGCCTTTTTAATAGAAAAAGAGGATTTTCATTCATTAACTAAGTACATATCCACATGTATAAAAGTTTTAAGCTAGTATGCCATCATTGTTCTACACCAAGGGAGCGAGGTAGGAACCTCCTTGGGGCTACTTAAAGTTATGCATCCCTGGAATATCTAGACTAATATACCACTATTTTAGATACATGTGGATGCATAAACAACTACAAGAATAGAAAACCATGCAAAAATTATACTTTGATTTGATTAATTTATTTTGTGTAAATAAAGTAAAGCTCTATCTAAATTCGAATGTCCAAATGCATAAGAATGAAATCAAGCAAGTACGTCATCATTATTCTACACCAACGGAATGAGGTAGGAACCTCCTTAGGGCTACTTAAAGTCATGCATCCCTGGGATGTCCAGCTTAATATACCGCTAACACTCTTTACTTATGCAAATCAACAAATGAATGTAAGGAAGAGACTTGATTTCATACACTAGATTTATATTCATGTGCATTTTCTATGTATATATAACTAAATTTATAACATATATGTATATTCATTCATTTATAAACTTTTGAAAATATATTTGGGATTTAATAGTG
Organism: Cymbidium sinense; assembly: GCA_021442155.1. Classification (NCBI taxonomy): domain Eukaryota; kingdom Viridiplantae; phylum Streptophyta; class Magnoliopsida; order Asparagales; family Orchidaceae; genus Cymbidium; species Cymbidium sinense. Next base: position 120,284,410 of record CM038219.1, read on the forward strand.
ATACTAGCCACACATATTTTTAATTTAAATCAACACATGCAATTTGACATAAAGAAAATCATTTTATTTAATTAATTTTAAAAGAGATGGATGCATGAATCATATATCATATAACATTTAACATGATCTGGAGGAAATAAAATAACACAAGCATGTGATTTCATTCAATCCAACTAAGTCCTAAGGACAATCAAACTAAATAAGATTATTTAAAACAAACCAAAGTTTTTTAATGTCATTTTATTTTCATGTTTGATTTGATTTAAGAAGAGTGAAGGAGGTTTGCTAATCCTAATCTTATTCCCATGTGTGAGTTAATTTAGTTTAATGAAGAATAATTAGGTTGATTCTATGTCTTAATTAGGTTAGGGTTTGAATTAAGTCAATTAAGTAACCCTTACCTACATCACCTTAAGTAAATTAACTAATTAATAATGAGCCAATATGATATGCAACCACATGAAAAGTAAATTTGCAATGCTCCTAAGAAATGAAAGGGGCCTAATGCAATTGGCTTATGATTAATAGTTAGTTACGCTAAAGGGATCTTACTTAACTACTTTCAAGATTTTCTCACTGTTGTGAAAATTATTTTCAATTCTTCATCTAATGTTTGTGAGAGAGAGAAATAAGTGAAGAACCAAAATAAAATCAAAACACTTGTGTTGGACACCACACAGATCCACATATGTTCTTATTAGAGTGATCAGGTATGACATTTAGGAATGATGTATTATCTCAAGAGACAGAAGTCACCATCCTATAATGAACCTAATCACCTTAACAAAGACTCCTAAGGACTATGGGTCTTCAGAATGCACCAAATATTCTTCCCTTACTTTACATAAAAAGTAAAGTGGGGTTTATTTTAAATCGGGTTCGTTAGTTCCTTTGGAGGCAAGCCTCCATAGTTAATTACATCCTACGGAATGAGATTTCTTAAGAATACTCTCAATTAAGGTAAATGATTATTGTCTCCAAAGATTTCAAAGATAGGACTATCAATTAGTTGGTTTATTTTTAGAAGATCAAGTGGATTGATTAAGAGGAAAGATATTATCGAAACCAAAGGAAGATAAGTAGGGGATGCTTAGGATACTATGAAGCCTAGTAAGCATCTCAAATTGACTTATGGTTGGGATTTATGTTTTCAAAATTGAAGTGATTTATTTATTTGAGTTGAATTTTAATTAGAAATCTAGGGCTTATAATTTCATGATCAATATCATGGAAATGCATAAGAGGTGAGGATTTATGCTTATAGCCCTCAAAGAGAGTAGCAACCTCTAAACCTAAATCTTGAGAACATTGGTGATGGCCAAAACATGACCTAAAACTAAGACAAAAATGAGTATTTAGTTTACCTCCACAAGAGAGGATAAACCACCCGACTATTGGACTTACAACCGCCTGGGGGTGGCTGCTAACTAACTCCTCCTATGATTTTAAATACATGTAGGCAAGTCATATGCTTTTGCAAGATAGCTAGGTTGTTATTTATTTAGAAAGAGACTAAGTTCTTAAACACACTCCCTAGGAGACTAGATCATTAGAGCATGATTAATGACTTAAATATAATACAAATTTTAGTTATGTTTTATTTTTATTTTTGGACAATTGATTTCACACAGGCTATGGGATTCATAGACATAATGCATGAGAAATTGGATTATGGGCCAAAATTAGCAAGAAAGGAGGTGTGTTTCCACCATGGCTCTCAAAAGTCAAGCCAAGTTCCCTGACAAAGGTGGAAGCCCTCCATAACAAGAGTGAGATAAGATGCTTTTTATGTAATGTGAAAACATACAATATCTAGCTAAGGGTTGCTAAATCTTTTATCTCAATTTACAACCTAGGCTTTAAGTGAGGTTATGATTATTTATTTTTAGTTTTGAGTTGGTTAATTAGATAGAAAATTTATTTTTCCTAAGAGCCTAATTCCCTCCAGGCCATACATCAAACCAAAGAAGAAACTAGGGAAACATGCCATCTTAATACACAAGCTAAACAAATATCAAACAATTTATAAAGCTAGCAAAAGAATAAAAAAAGTCTTTTGTGGTCGCTGCACAAATCTAAAATAAATTGGGTAGCCAAGCTCTACCCTTTTCAACCTAGATTACAAATGAATTAATTACAATAAAGAAGGAATTCATGTTAAGGGGGGTCTTTATTCTTCATTTATTCATTTCTTCTTTCTTCTTTCTTCTTTTGGTTGGTTGGAATGTGGTTGCTCCAAAGGCCTCACATGGTACATAAGACATAACCTTATAACCAATGTTCATCCTAATTTCTCATAACAATCATTCCAAATCCTAATTGCAAAATTACATGAAAATGGGAAAAGAAAAATCTAACTAAAACATGCAAAATAGAGATTAGCTAAACAAACCACATAATCCAAAGCATGTATATGAATAAATTGGACTTAACACCCCACACATGGGTGTGGTGAACTAAAAAAAATTTTCATCTTTCATTCTAAAATCTTTTCTTTTAGAGAGAGAAAATAAATTAAAATGAAGAACAAAAATAATCCTCAACAATTCTTGTGTTGGACACTACGCAGATCGCAGATATTTTTATTTGGGTGATTGGGTATGGCATTAAGGAATCATGTACTATCTCGAGAGACAGAAGTCACCATTCTACAAATGGACCAAATCACCTCAATAAGGACTATGTGTCTTTGAAAAATACCGGAGATTCTTCCCCTACTTTACATGGAAATGTAAAGCAGGGTTTATTTAAATCGAGTTCATTAAATTCCCTATGGAGGCAAGCCCCCATAGTTAATTACATCCTAAGGAATGAAATTCCTTAAGAATACCCTCGATTAAGGTAAATGATCATTGTCTCCAAAGATTTTAAAGATAGGACTATTAATCAATTGGTTTATTTTTAGAAGATCAAGTGGGATTGATCAAGAGGAGGGAGTTATTATCAAGGCTAAATGAAGATAAGTAGGGGATGCTTAGGATACTAGGAAGCCTAGTAAGCATCCCAAACTATCATATGGTTGGGATTTACATTTTTGAAATCGAATTAATTTATTTGTTTGAGTTAAATTTTTATTAGAAATCTAGGACTTACAATTCCATAACACAAGGTCATAGAAATGCCTAAGAGGTGAGGATTGATGCTCGTAGCCCGTAAAGGGAAGTAGCAACCTCTAAACCTAAATTTAGGGAGCTTTGGTGAGGGCCAAGGCACGACCTAAATCTAAGGCAAAAATGGGTATTTGGTTTACCTCCATAAGAGAGGATAAATCACCCGACTATTGGACTTACAATCGCTTGGGGGTGGCCAACTAACTCCTCCTACGATTTTAAATACATGTAAACAAGTTATATGCATTAGTAAGATAGTTAGGCTGCTGTTTCTTTAGAAAGAGACTAAGTCCTTAAACACACTCCCTAAGAGACTAGATCATGTAGGGCATGATTAATGACTTAAATCTAATGCAAATTTTTGTTATATTTTATTTTTATTTTGGACAATCAATTTGACACAGGCTTTAGGATTCATATGCCTCATGCATGAGAAATTGGATTATGGGTCAAAATTAGTAAGAAAGGATGTGTGTTTCCACCATGGCTCTCAAATATCAAGCCAAGTTCTCTAGCAAAGGTGGAAGCCCTCCATAACAAGAGTGAAACTAGATGATTTTTATGCATGATGTGAAAACATATAACATCCAGCTAATAGGTTGCTAAATCTTTTATCTTGATTTACAACTTAGGCTTTAAGTGAGGTTATGAGTTATTTATTTTTAGTTTTGAGTTGTTTTAGTTGGATAGAAAATTTATTTTCCTAAGAGCCTAATCGTCATCCAGGCCATACATCAAAGCAAGGAAGAAACTAGGAAAATATGCCATCTTAATGCACAAGCTAAACAAACATAAAATAATTTATAAAGCTAGCGTAAAAGAATTAGAGGTATTTTATGGTCAAGCTCCACCGCACAAACCCAAAAAAACTGGGTAGCCAAGCTCTACCCTTATACAACCCAGATTATAATTGAATTAATTATAATCAAGAAGGAATTCATATTATGCGGGTCTTCATTCTTCATTTCTTCATTTCTTCTTTCTTCTTTCTTCTTTCTTCTTTCTCCTTTCTTCTTTCCTCTTTTGATTGGTTGGAATGTGGCTGCTCCAAAGGTTTCACATGGTACATAAGACATTGTCTTATAACCAATGTAAATATTAATCCCCCATAACAATCATTCCAAATCTTAATTGCAAAATTTACATGAAAATGGGAAAAAGAAAATCTGACTAAAACCTATAAAATAGAGATTAGCTAAACAAACCACAATCCCAAGCATGTATATGAATAAATTGGACTTAACGCCCCCACACATGGGTAACCAAATCCACCTGGCCTATTTTGGATTATGCTTAGGAGTATAAGTAACCTGCATAGCAAATGCATTTTTATATTTTTGTTACAGCGCCCCTTAAGCATAATCCCCTGCAGAAGATAATAGTTAGATTAAGATTGTCATACCATTCCATCTATGCACATACACCCTAATATCCAAACTAAAATATTACATCATAAAATAAAAGCAAACATCAAACCATGCACCATCCTAACATAGGACTAGAAATGGCGACTTATCCTAATGTATGTGTCATTTAAGGTTTGTGTGGTATGTCTTAGCTAAGCTTTAAGGTTAGAGTTTTCTAAGTATGAAAGGATTTAACTTAGAGGGTGGTTTTATTTAAGTGATTTAGTTGATTTGGCTTACTTTATTTTTATGATTTGATTTGGTTTGAATGAACTTGCAATTAATTACTAAGTGTTATAAAGAGAGGAAAAGAGAAGAGAACTTCTCTTTCCTCCAAACCTTAAGTAACTTTTAAATATTCATTATTGATTTTTTTATTTAGTGAATGTTTTATTATGCATTTTAATAAATCATAAGTTTAGATTTTTCTAAACAAATGTATTCAAAAAGAAAGGCATTTTAATATTAAGTAAAGTGAATTACTATCACAAAACACACAACACTTTATTTCTTTCCAACATGTGTAACATGCATATGGATGAATCCAAAACATATCTATACATGCAAATGGAAATATTTAGCACACCTTCATGATGAATGCTACGTGATATTACTTAAAGAAATTCAAAAGGTTTTTATGATGCATGTTTTTGTTAAGTAGGAAAGAGGAGATTCTTTTATCCATTATTCATATGCACATTTATATGTATAAAAGACACAAGTGAGTACGGTGCCATTATTTTCTACACCAAGAGTGTAAGGTACAAGACCTACTTGGGACTACTTAAAGCCTCACAATCCCAGGATGTCCAGACTAATATACCACTTTTCTTAAATACATGTGCATGTACAAAAAGAAATGAATAGAAAAAAAAAAGATGCAAAAGATTTTTATGTATTTGTTTGATTATGGTTATTTAATTTATATGTGCAAATGTGAAGGTCCCTCTTAAATGATAACATAGGAGTGAATATGAATGGATTTAAGCAAGTGTTGTGTCTTTTTCAAATGAACTATACACTTTGCAAATCCTATTCAAAACTATTAAAAGAGAAGAGAAGGAAAAGTCACATAATGCACATCTTTATATTTTACTCACATGCAAGCTTATAAGTAATTATAAGTAGCATACCTTTTATTTGTAATGTTTGATTTATATGTTTTGAAAATAATTTTGGATTTTGTAGTGATAATAGACATTCATATTCTTACTTTAGCCAAAACATATAATTTGACATAAAGGAAACATTTCATTTTAATTTAATTTTTTTAAAAAAGACATGAATGCATGATTTTCATATGACATACACATTTAACATGTTAGGAAAGAAATAAAGTGATGAATTCATGTAAATTAATTCACCCTAATTAATTCCTAAAGACCATCCTATGAAATAAGATTATTTAAAGTAAATCAAAATTATTCAAAAGAAATTTTTAGTTTTTTTTAGTTTGATTTAATTTTAGGAAATGTCAAAAGGTTCGTTGGTTATAACCCATTCCCCCCAAGTGGGAGTTGATTTAGTTTATTTTTAGAACCATTAGCTTTATTTTATATTTTGCTTAGGTTAAGGTGTACATTGAGTCCATTAATTACCCCTTTCCAACACCACTTTAACATATTTAACCAAATAATTATGAACCAATGTATAACATAAAATTGCAAGGAATTTAAATCAGCAATGCACCTAAGAAAGAAAGGGGTCTAATACATTTGGCTCACAATTAATGATTAATTAAGCTAAAGGGTTTAGTTTAAGTACTTTCATAACCCTTCCCACACATATGGGTTAGATATGATTTCCTTAAGCTACTTAGGTTATTGAACACCTAATAATCTACCCAAGAAGGAATTGATTAATTGATTTGATTTTAAAATTTTGATTAATTAAGTCATTTAATGAAGTGATTAAACTATTTAATTAATTTGCACCTTAATTAGATTTTTATCCAAATGAAATAAACTTATGGGAAAAGATTTGGGAAAGAACTTCTCATCTCATTCCCTGAGTCCATTCACTGTTCTAAGATAATTAGTAAACTTAATTAATGAATTTATCACTATTTAATAGGTTAATTAATCATTTAATTAATTAAGAGAGTAATTAGGAGTGAATCAATCAATTACCTAAATTAATCCAATAATAAATTCCAAGAAAATCATGGGAGGCAAAGGTCATCCCATTAATTAACCCTAAAAAATTTGGAATTAATTATTGGAATAATTAAGGGTCAATTAACATAATTACATCCTTAATAAATCTCAAATTCAGAAAATGTCACTATTCAAAATCAATTAAACTTAATTTTATATTATTCCCCATTGAAATATCTTCAAAATGCATTTGAGTTTGCATTTTTTTTAATTTTTTTATATTTAGTTATGTAATTTTGAAGTTTTTATGATTATTAGATAATTAAATCCCTAATTATATAACTAATCCCATCGGCACCATGTGGACCGTTGATGTGGCATGCACTTTCCACATGGCGTGACAGATTCGTTATTTAAGTTATCACATCACTTACACAGTCAGCAGGCGGCACTATGCACTTTCCCTTGGACCGTCCAATCAAAGATTATTTGGTCAAGATAAAGCCCACAATATTAAAGGGATTAATCATGGGATCTCATTTATTTTAATCAGGACCGTCCATCCAAAACACACAGGATGGATGGTCCATAATTCATCCCGCCCGTGAATGAGAGGCCCCTTAGGCTTGATCTGAGCTCACTTGAGCTCGGATTGAGTGGGGATTGATCACACACCATCTAGAGGCAAGAAGAAAGACATTCAATGGTCAAATTGTTATGGGATGAAACTTTCTTCCATAAAGGACCAAGGAATCCTACACCTTAGCTCAGTTTTGATCCATACCGCTAGAGGCTATCACTAGTGGTCCCAACCATCGAGGTAGCTTCATCTAGTGAAGATGAAGCCCTGTTGAAGGTTTGAAGGCTTAAGGTTGAGTGGATCCTTCAATTGGCCAAACTTCTCCTCCTAAGCTTGTGACTTTGGTCTAGTTCCCTCCTCTCGTGCCTTGGAATCTTGGAAGAAGCTTTGGATGAACTTGATTGGGTCATCTCAGGGTGCTTGCAAGAGTAATTTGCTTTTGGTTGAGTGATGGATGAGTTGGAATTTTCAAAAAGCTCCCCTATTTTTGGCTTGAGGAAATTTGAAAATGGAGAATTGGGAAATGCTTGAAAAAGCTTAGAGGACCTGAGTTCCCTTAGCTCAATTGAGTATGAATCAATGCAAATGAAGTGAAATTAGGGGAATTATATCTCCCCCTAGAAGGATCAGATGGTCGTACTTCTCCTTGCCATTTTGATCAAATTGATCACAAGGATTGAGTTGGTTAGGTCATTTTGTTGCATGTGATTCATATTTGGTAGAGGAGGGTAGTGGTGAAGTTCTCATGTGCTCATTTGAGTGGAGGAGTGATCCCATGTGGACAATTTCCAAGTGGAGGGTTAGTTTTGGCCTTGGGTTGGGTTTAGCTGACACAAACCCATTGGGTCATGTGCACCACCTTCATTAGTGTCCACTTGGTCCACTAAGAGGGTGCGAAGTGGCCATGAAAAGGATATGACCAAATTCCAAGTGGAATTGGCCATAGCTTACCCCTTGACCTATGGGTAAAATGGACATTTAACTTTGATTTCACTTTGGGAATATTTAGAATAGTTTGAAATTGGGTTGGTCCAAATTTCAAGGAATTTGGAGTTCATTTGATATCATTTGGCTCATGTTGACCCATTTAGGTCAAATGGGTTAACTTGGTTGACCAATTGGTCAAATTAGGTCAAACCAAGGGTTGGGTCAAGTTCATATGATCATTTGAAATACTTTGGTATCATTGGTTTGGTTCAATTTGATTTATATTTGGTTTCGGTTCATTTATTTAATTTAAGTCAAATGGGTCAAGTTGACCAATTTGACCCATTTGACCTAATTGGGTTAGGGCATGGGTTGGTTTAGGTTTGGTTGGTCATTTGAAATATTTTAGTAGCTTTAGTTTAGTTTAATTTTGGTTTGGTTTGATTTTGCTAGATTTGACCTTTCAAGTCAAGTTGGGTTCATGGTCAATTGGGCCAGGTTGGGTCTAGTTGGCCAATTGAGGCTTTGGTCAATTTCAACAAGTGATTTAGAATGAACTTGACCCATTTGTTGCAATTGATTTGGCTTCGATCAAGTTTTAACACATTTTTGACATTTAGGTCAAGTTGGGTCAACTTGGGTCAAGTGGCCAATTGGGCTAGGTTAGGCTCAAATGATGACTTGGCCAAGCTCAAACATTGATTTAGAATGGGTCTAGATCAATGGTTTCAATCAATTTGGCCTATGATGGATTTTGGCTAGTTTAGGTTTCATTTGGGTCAAATGTTGACTTGGTCAACCCTTAGGTTTGCCTTGGTATGACCCAATTTGAGTGATTGATCATCTCATGATGATTGTTGCTCATAATGTCAGGCTTAGGTGGGCTTAATTCAATCCAATTTGGGTAGGATTATAATTTGGCTCAAAAATGCACTTTAGGTCACTTTGGGTCAAGAGCCTAAGTGGGTCAATTGACTTGATCAGGCTTGAATCAAGTTTGATTGAACTCGCATATGGACTTATGATTGAAATATAAGTCCATTTGCAAGTGATTTGGAGTCAAATGGGTTTTGATTCATTTGACAATTTCAAGTTCAAAAGGTGAACATGAGTTTGATTTGGGTTTGAATTTTGAATTTATTTTTGGTTTGATGATTGAAGTTTGTGTTTATATTTGGATTCATGATTGAAGAACTGATTGAATCATGAAAGAAAATCAAGGGTTTGGCTTGATTTGAGTTTGATTTGGATAAGTTCAAGAATTTGACTTGAAAGGCCTAGGTTGGATTTTGATTAGATTTGGGTTTGATTTTTTTTGAATTTGGTTTTTAATATTTGAATTTATATTTCATTTATATTTGTGAATATAAATGACAATATAAATGGGTTATGAGAAAAATTTTTAATTTGAATTGATTTGTATTTGATTTAGGCTAAATCCATAAGATGGAATCAAAGTGACTTAGGAAAGATTTTGGTATTTGGAATTCAATAATGGGTTTTAATCATTTGGAATTGATTCATGATTTGAGAAAATACTTTGGAATTGATTTAAGGTTTGAGAAAATCAATTAAGTTGGAATTGATTTGAGATTTGATTTGGAATTGGTTTGAGTTTGAAGTTGATTTGGATTTGAAGTTTGACTTAAAGGAAGGAAGTGAGGATTTGGTTCAAGCTAAGTCCATAAGATGGAATGAAAGTGACTTAGGAAAGATTTTGGTATTTGGAATTCAATCATGGGTTTCAATCATTTGGATTTGATTCATGATTTAAGAAAATACTTTGGAATTGATTTAAGATTTAAGAAAATCAATTAAGATGGAATTGATTTGAGATATGATTTGGAATTGGTTTGAGTTTGAAGTTGATTTGGATTTGAAGTTTAACTTGAAGGAAGCAAGTGGGGATTTAGTTCAAGCTATTGGATAGGCAAGTTTTCCTAACACCCCTAAGGCATGACCTATTCCTATGGATAACTCTTCTAAGTCTCTAGGGCTAGGTTAAGTATTCACCTAACCATTAGAAGTGTCTTAAGAGTAAGAAACTCTTAGTGTCTAAGAGAAGTCCTATGTCTAAGATGGAGAGGTTGAGAGCTCATCCTAAAAATGAGGTCAACAATGGATAACCAAGTCCACCTAGCCTATTTTAGATTATGCATAGGGTTATAAGCAACTTGCATAACAAAAGCATTTTATATTTTTATTACAGCGCCCCTTAAGCATAATCCCCTGCAAAAGATAATGGTTTGACTAAGACAGCCCTACCATTTAGTCTACGCACATACACCCTAACATCTACCCTAAAATATTACATCACAAAATAAAATCAGGCATCAAACTATGCACCTCCCTAACATAGAAATGGTGACTTAGCTTAATGTGTGTGCCATTTAAGGCTTGTGTGGTATGTCTTAGCTAGGCTTTAAGATTAGAGATTTCTAGTGTGAGAGGTTCAACTTAGAGGGTGGTTTCATTTAAGTGATTTAGTTGATTTGGTTAATTTTATTTGATGATTTGTTTTGGTTTGAATGAACCTATACTTAATTACTAAGTGTTGTAAATAGAGAAAAGAGAAAAGAACTTTTCTTTCCTCTGTACCTTAAGTAATTTTTAAGGTAGATTCATTAGTGATTTTTGCTTAGTGATTGTTTTGCTATGTATTTTAATTAATCCTAAGTTAAGATTTTCCCTAAATAAACCTATTCAAAAAGAAAGATATTTTAAGATTAAGTAAAGTGAATTACTATGACAAAACACACAACACTTTATTTCTTTCCAACATGTGTAACATGCATATGGATGAACCCTAAGCATATATATACATGCAAATGGAAATATTTAGCACACCTTAATGATGAATGCTAAGGGATATTGCTTAAGAAAATTTAGATGCTTGCATGATTCTATTAAGTAAAAAAGAAAGGGATTCTTTTATCCATTATTCATATGCACATTTACATATATGAAAGACATAAGTGAGTACGATGCCATTATTTTCTACACCAGGGGTGTAAGGTACAAGACCTACTTTGGGGCTACTTAAAGCCTCGCAATCCTGAGATGTCCAGACTAATATACCACTTTTCTTAAATACATGTGCATGGACCAAAAGAATTTAATGGAAAAAGAATCATGTAAAAGGTTTATGTTTGTTTGATTGATTTGTTGATTGTTTAATTTATATGTGCAAATGTGAAGATCCTTCTTATATGATAACATAGGAATGAATATGAATAGATTTAAGCAAGTGTTGTGCTCTTTTCAAATGAACTATACACTTTGCAAATCCTATTCAAAATTATGTTAAAAGAGAAGGGAAGGAAAAGTCACATAATGCACATCTTATGTTATACTCACATGCAAGCATATAAGTAATTATAAGTAGCATACCTTTCATTTGTAATCTTTGCTTTATAGATTTTGAAAATAATTTTGGATTTAGTAGTGATAATAGCCATTCATATCCTTTAGCCAAAACATGCAATTTGACATAAAGGAAACATTTCATTTTAATTTGATTTTTCAAAAGACATGAATGCATGATTTCATGTGGCATACAACATTTAACATGCTAGAAAGAAATAAAGTTATGCAAGCATGTAACTTTATTTACCCTAATTAATTCTTAAAGACAATCCTATGGAATAAGATCATTTAAAGTGAATCAAAGTTATTTAAAGAAATTTTTAATTTTATTTTGAGTTTGATTTGAATTTAGGAAATGTGAAAAGGTTTGCTGGTCCTGACCCATCTCCACATGTGTGTGTTGTTTTAGTTTGATTTTTAGAACCATTAAGTTGATTTTATATTTTGTTGAGGTTAAGGTGTAAATTGAGTTCATTAATTACCCCTTACCTACACCTCCTTAACATAATTATTCAAACAATTGTGAGCCAACATATGATATACAACCACATTGAATTTAAACCAGCATTGCACCCTAAGAAAGAAAGGGCCTAACGTAATTTGCTCACAATCATTAATTAATTAAGCTAAAGGGTTAAATTAAGTACTTTCATAACCCTTCCCACACATGTTGGTTGGATTTGATTTCATTAAGCTTACTTAGGTTATTGAACACCTAACTATCTACCCAAGAAAGGATTGATTAAATGATTAAGTTTTTGGGTTAATTTTGATTTTGAGTTTGGTTAATTAAGCTATTTAATGAAATGATTAAATCATTAATCAATTTGTAAATTAATTAAGGTTTCATTCAAATGAAGTAGACTTAGGGGAAAAGATTTGGAGAAGGCATCCTAATCTTATTCCCTAAGTCTATTCACTATTCCAAGATGATTAACAAATTTAATTAATGAATTTATCATCATTTAATAGGTTAAATTAATCATTTAATTGATTAAAGGAGTGATTACAGATGAAATAAGCAATTACTTAAATTAATTAAATAATAAATTACAAGAAAATCATGGAAGTCAGAGGTCATCCCACTAATTAACCTTAGAGAATTTAGAATTAATTATTGGAATAATTAAGGAGTATTTTACATAATTACATCCCCAATAAAACTCAAATTAAAGAAATTTCACTGTACAAAATCAATTAAAATTAATTTTATATTATTCCCCTTTGAATTATCTTTAAAATGAAGTTGAGTTTGCATTTTTTTTTATTTGTCTACATTTAGTTATGTATTTTTGAAGTTTCTATGATTAATAGATCATTAAATCACTTAATTATATAAATAATCCCATCGGTGCCACGTGACTATTGGCAAATTTTCCACATGGTGCACACATTGATTTGTCTAAGGCTACGCTATGCACGATTTTCTTTGGACCGATCAAAGATCGTTAATCAAAGATCGACTCATCAAACCCGTGATCTAAAGGGATTAGGATCTAGATCATTTAATTAGATCGATATCCAAAACACGAGGATGGACGTCCATGATTCATCTGGATCAAATTGTCCTCATTTTAAACCAAGCTCACTTGAGCTCGGATTGAGTAGGGATTTAAGACACACCATCTAAGAGCAAAGAGGAAGACATCCAATGGTGGATTTCACTTGAGATCACACGTCTCTTCACAAAGGACCAAAGAATTTCTATTGGTCTGTTGACCTCATTTTAGAATCCTCAACCCTCCATCTTAGGACTCGACATTAAGAGTTCCTAGTCTTAAGACACATCTAGTGAATAGGACACTAGCCCAGAGTTAGAAAGGGCCAAGGAATGTCATGCCTTTGGTGAATCACCTACCCTTAGCCAACCATTCCTCACTTTCCTTCCTTCAAGTCAAACTCCAAATCAATCTTATTTGATATTCTCCAAATACAAGTCAAATCCATGATTGAAATCATATGATTAAAACTCATGATCAAAATCCATCAAAAATTTCTAAGTTCAAATCTGTCTAAGTCCTTAATCTTCCCTTAAGGACTTAACCAAAATTTTGATCAAAACCTATTCAAATCTTTAAGAATTTCTCATAATTTATTTGTATTCTCATTTATATTCTCATATATAAATGAGATATAAATTCAAACCAATTAAACTAAACTCAAAATTCAAAATCAATTCATGAATTTTCCTTAAGCCCTTTAAATTCCTTTTAATGGACTTAGCCAAAATCATGATCAAATCAATTCAAACTCATTGGATTTTCTCAAAACTCATTTGTATTCTCATTTATATTCACATTTATAAATAAAAATATAAATATAAATCAAAATCAATCAAAATTAAATTCCAATTTAAAAAATCTCAAGTCCTTAATCTTCCATTAAAGGACTTAGCAAATCATCAAAATCTTCAAATCCTGAATTTTCTCAAAAAATCATTTATATTTACACATATATAAATGAAATATATATAATCAAACCAAATTCAAAAAAAAATTCAAAAATTTTTAAGTCCTTAAATCCTTTTAATGGACTTAGCCAAATCATGATTAAACCATTTCAAATTCAAACTTCATGATATCATATTTTTCTCATTTATATTCACATATATAAATGAAAATATAAATTCAAACAATTAAAACCAATTCCAATCAAATTCAAATTCACCCAAATTAACCTAAGCCTTCTTGAACTTAATCAATCAACTTCAAATCAAGCCAAAGATTTCCTTATGATTCAATCAAAATCATGAACCCATAAATCAAATCAATCACTAAATGAAAACACAAGTCAAAATCAAACCTAATTTCATATTCTTCCTTTAAAATAAAATTGAAATGAATCAAACCATTTGATTCAAACATAAGTTCATATAAAAAGTTCACCAAACTTAAATCAAGCTTAACCAAGCCATTTGATCCACTTAGCTCACTTGACCCAAAGTGACCTAAAGTCTTATCCAAATTTTAAAATCAAATTGATTAAAACAAATCCATGCCTCTCTCATCATGATCATAAATCATCATGAGATCCAATCAATCAAATGAAACCAAGTCAAACAATTTGACCAATCACTAGCCCAAATGAAATCAAATTCAAAATTCTACCAAAGATAAATCAAACATTGATCTAAGTTCACTCATGACCTAAGTTGAACTTTGATCAATATTTGATTCAAAACCCTACAATTTGACCAAAGTCATATGAGCCAAATTCAAAACTATACCAATTGAATCAAACCAAAGCCACCAAATTTCAAATGGTCATATGAACTGACCCAACCTTGGTTTGACCCTAAATTTTGATTTGACAAATGGGTCAACATGAGCCAAACCTATCAAATGAATTCCAAATCTCATGAAACTTGGCCAAACCTAGTATCTCCACATACCCAACACATCCAAATTGAAAGATCAATAAAATGACCATTCTACCTCTAGGCCATAGAATAAATTTTTGCCTAATCCATGGGTAATTTGGTCATACCCTTTTCATATCAACTTGATGCTTTCCTAATAGCTCAAGGGCACCAAATAAAGAGTGGTGCACCCAACTCAATGGGTTTGGGTTAGCCCAAATGGACCCAAGGCCAAGCCCGACCCCATGGGTCAAATTGGCTTATTTCAAATCCCTCTTCCACTCAAATTCAAGCACGTGGGAGGTTGGCAATCCACTCAAGGCCTCAAATCGACCATGTGCCAATTCAAAATGGATCAAATAACCTTCCCATTGTGGTCAATTGGATCAAAGTGACAAAGAAGCTTGCGGCCATCCGATCCTTTAAGGGGGAGATCAGAGAGCCTTCCTAAGAATTCTAAGAGAGAACTGAATTTGAGAATTCTGATTTTCTCCATTGAAAAATAGGGGAGCTCAATTCAATCTTGAACTTTCTTCATACTAAAAACCACCTCAATTCCTCTTGCACACTTCTTCTAAGGATCAATCCGAGCACACTCAAGCTTCCATTGGAGTTCCCATAACAAGGAGAGGAACAATTTGGTCAAAGCCATAAGAGACCTGAAGTGGTTTTGGTCCATAGAGCAAGTCACTCAACCCCACGGCCTAAGAATTTCAATAGGGCTTCATCTCCACTAGATGAAGCTACCTCATCTCGAAAGTCAAGGTGTGGAATTTTGACCCAACATAGGAGGTGTTGATCCTTTATGAAAGAAATTTTTAATTCAAGCAAATTTCACCATTGGATGTGCCTCTTATTGGCTTTAGATGGTGTGGGTTAAGTTTGTTTCAATTCGAGCTCAATTGAGCTCTGATCTTCTCCTAGATCATGGACAGTCTCTATTGATCTAAGGGAAAGAACTAGAGAGATCTTGGTCATCCATCCAAGCATTTTTGATGGACAAACAAGATTATCACATTTAGAATTTATTTTATCCCTTTTAAAACAGCAGGGAGATCTTTGGCCATCCGATCTTTGATCTGATGGTAGAGATCAAAGCACATCCCACCGCGCGCCGCCACTTGATGTGATGTTTATATTCATGGCACACGCGCGTGAAAGCAAGGATCAGTCACCATGTAATGGGTGAGGATTAGTTAGGATGCTTAATTAATTCTAATTAATCTATGGATCTTCTAAAAATTATATCTCTCTCAATAAAATTTTAAAAAATATGAAATAATTCCTATGGAAAGATAATTCAACCTAAAATATTGCAAAAAATAATTTCAATGGATTTTGAATTATGCTTTTCTTTGATTTTAGGTTTTGTTAGAAATTTTATTTTGCTAATTACCTCTTAATTAAACCTTTGATTAATCCTAAACTCCTTGGGTATATTTTAGGGGATGACTTCTACCTCCCCTAATTTTCTTGGGATTTATTAAAGGTTTAATTAGGAAAATTGCATATGGGTTTCCTAATTATCCTCCTTATGTAATTAAGGATAATTAAAGTATGATTAGTAGTTTTAATCCATGATTAGAGTTTATTAAGGTCATATCCAGTAGATAAGAGGTTTAGGGAATAATTTTAGGGCATTTCCCCTAAGCTATTTTCTAAACCCTCTTTTCTCTCCTCAATCTTCTCTTAATTAAGGGTTAATTCACTAATTATCCCCTTAATTAATTTTTTAAAATTCTAACAACTCCAGAACTTAGTTAATATACTTTGGGTAGATGCTTAGGTGTTTAAAAGCCTAAGTTCAATTGAGGAAATGAAAACCCAATTCAAATGTGTAAAAGGGTGTTTTGAAATTACTTAAGCTAAACCCCTTAGCTTAATTAACCATTAATCATGAGCTAAATTGCATTAGGCCTTTTTCTTATTATGTGCATTGCAAGTTTAAATTCCTTATGAGTTTTTATGTCATCTCATTGACTCATAATTATTTGGTTAATTATGCTAAGGTGGTATAGGTAAAGGGTTAATTAACTTGCTTAATTCATACCCTAACATAATTAATACATAAAAATGAATTTAATCATCTAAAAATTAAAGAAAAATATCAAACACATGTGGGAATGGGTTAGGAATAACAAACTCATCTCAATTTTTTAAAATTAATTCAAACTCTAAAGTAAACAAAATTTATATTGAATACACTTTGATTTATTTTAAACTTTCTTATTCCATAAGAATGTCTTTAGGATTTAATTAAAGTGAATTTGTTTACATGCTTTCATTACTTTGAATCTTTCCCCAACATGTTAAATTTGTATGTCATATGGTTTCATGCATTCATATTTTTTTCAAATTCAAATTTAAAAATGAAATTATTTACTTTATGTCAAATTTACATGTATTGGCTAAAGTAGAAATATGAGTGGATATTATCACTACTAAATTCAAATTATTTTCAAAACATATAAATCAATTATCAAATCTGAAAGTATGCTACTTATATTCTAATTATAAGCTTTCATGTGAAGGATATAAGGGTGTGCTTAGTAAAGGTTTCCCTTTCTCTTATGTCAGTATAGTTTTGAATAGGAGTTGGTAAGATATATGGTTCATTTGAAAAGAACCTCACACTTACTTGATTCCACATCCTATTCATTTCTATGTTACCACTTAAGAAATGTTACCAATGCTTGCACATATAAATTCATAAACAAAATCAAATCAATTAATACAACTTTTGCATTCTTTCTTTTCCATTTATTTTCTTTTGTACACATGTTTGTATTTAAGAAAGTGGTATATTTATTAACCCGAGGTTCAGACTTTAAAGCTCTCTACCTTACACCTCTAGTTAACAATGACGCTGTACTCACTTATTCCTTTCTTACTTTCATGTGTGTATGAGAAAAATTGGATAAAGAAATTATTTTCTACTAAAGAAAATCATGCATCATAATCTTCTAAATTTTTTTAAATGGATTACTTAACCTACATTATAAAGTATGTTAAATATTCACATTTTCATGTATAAATATGTTTAGGATTCATTCATATGCATGTTATACATGTTGGGAAAGAAAAGAAGTGATGTGTGTTATGTAAATTTAGTTCATTTTATTTAGTCTTAAAATGCCTTTCTTTTTGAATAGGTTTGTTTAAAGTTCATCTAAACTTAGGATTATTAAAAGATTTAATCAAAACATTCATAAATAAAACTAAAAATGTGAATCTACTTTAGAAATTACTTAGGTTCCTTCAAAGCACACACATTAGCCTAAGTCACCACTTCTAGCTTTAGGTTACAGCGGTGCATGGTTCAATATTTTATTTTGTTTTTTGATATATGTTTTAGATTGGATGTTAGGGTGTATGCTCGTAGAATGAATGGTAGGATGCTCTTAGTCTAACTATTCTTTTTAGCAGGGGATTGTGCTTAAGGGGTGTTATCATAAATAAAAATATAAAGTTTTTTTTGCACTTTATACAAGCATATTAGGTGTGGACTTAGTCACCCATGTGTGGGGTGGTAAGTCCAATATACATGCTTGGGAGTTGTGTTGTTTGTTTTAGCTAACCTTTGTTTTGCAGGTGTTAGTTAGATTTTCATTATTTTTCTTTTCAAGTAAATTTATGCAATTAGGATTTTAAAATGATTGTTATGGCGATTAGGATGAGCATTGGTCATAAGATCACTGATTTTGGCCAATAACTTAATTTCTCATGCATTAGTCATATAAATCCTATTAGCTCGAGCCAAAATAATTTTCTAAAAATAAAAATAAAAAATAAAATTTGAATTTCATTAGATTTAGGTCATTTGAAGCATGTCCTTACATGATCTAGTCTCTTTAGGGAGTGAGTTTAAGGACTAAGTCTCTTTCTAAATAAATAACAGCCTAACTTATCTTGCATAAGCATAATGACTTATCTACATGTATTTAAAATTGTAGGATGAGTTAGTTGGTGGCCACCCCTAGGTGGTTGTAAGTCTAAGGTGTGGGTGGTTTGTCCTCTCTTGTGGAGGCAAACCAAATGCCCATTTTCACCTTAGATTTAGGTTGTGCTTCTAGCCCTCCCCAAAGCTCCCTAGATTTAGGTTCTGAGGTTGCTCTCTCTTTAATAGGCCATAAGCATAAATCCTCACCTTTAGGCATTTCTTTTATCTTGTGTTAAGGAATCATAAGTCCTAAAATTCTAATAAAAAATGCAACTCAAATGAACTAAATCAATTTCAAAAATGTAAAGCCCAACTATAAGATAGTTTGAGATGCTCGCTAGGTTGCCAAGCATCATGGGCATCTCCTACTCATCTTCCATTTTGGCTTCGATAATAACTCCCACCTTTTGATCAATCCCATTTGATCTTCAAAAATGAACTAGTCGATTGATAGTCCTTTCCTATTGAAATATTTGAAGATAACGATCATTTACCTTAATCAAGAGTTTTCCTAAGGAATCCCCATTCCTTAGGATGTAATTAACTATGGGGGCTTGCCCATGTAGGGAACTTAATGAACTTGACTTAAAATAAATCTTGCTTTACTTTTTCATGTAAAGTGGGAGAAGAATCTCTGGTACATATGCAGACTCAACATCTTTAGGAGTCCTTATTAAGGTAATTAGTCCATTAAAGGGTAGTGACTTCTATCTTTCGAGATAGTACATTATTTCTTGATGACATACCTGATCACCTAAATAAGTACATATGTGGATCTGCATGGCATCCTAAAAAAGATGAATTTTTATATTCTATCTCTTTCATTTCTCCCCACAGATTTTTAAAGGTGACTCACTATAGAAATTTTTCACCGCAGAATTTTGT
Source organism: Cymbidium sinense (assembly GCA_021442155.1). Taxonomy (NCBI): domain Eukaryota; kingdom Viridiplantae; phylum Streptophyta; class Magnoliopsida; order Asparagales; family Orchidaceae; genus Cymbidium; species Cymbidium sinense. The sequence goes on from CM038219.1 coordinate 120,304,078, forward strand.
GGTGACTCTGCTGGGGATGGTTCCTCTCTCCATATTTGGTAAATGATCGTTGTCTTGGAGTATTGATAGTGGGCTTATACCCTGGTATGAATTCGATACTATCTTTCTTTCCCTTGGAATTTAGCTTATTTCATTCTTAAGTTGAGTTAGCCAACATCTTTTAGGTTTTAGGATGAAACCCTCGTTGGGTTCTCCAATGGGTAAAAATAAAAAAGATCTAAATAAAAAGAAAACATTTCAAAGACTTCCTCCTTATCATGTTTCATGATAAGGAAAGGTTCATTCTCAAATAATAAAGACAAAATAAAATTCTCCATAAGAACTTTGCTTTTCAAAAAGCACCTTTTCAAAAATGCACTTAATCAAATATTATCCACAAAATTATATCACCTTCATTTAACAATTTTCTTAATTATTACATGTAGGGATTTTCAAAAATAAAACTAAAACTTCCAAAAGCACAAATGAACATTTTCTTTCAATTCATTTTGATGAAGATTTCACTATCAAAATAAAATGAACAATCATCTTTCCAAAAAATCAAAATCAAAAAAATCAAATTTTCAAAAGCACATGAACTTTTCATTCAATATACTCACACCTATTGGATGGGAGTTTCATTTTCAAATAAAATTAAATCTTTTAAAAAGCACATATGAACATCTTCATTTAATATACTCAAATTTACTAAATGAAGATTTCATTCCTAACTAAAAATGATATCATTTGGAACTCCCACTTAAACATATCTCACATATGATTAAGTTGGAATTCCCTCTTTCAAAAAAAAAAAAAAGCAATCACAAACAAAATAAAATCTTTACATTTCAAAAATAAAATTGATTTCCATTCCTACATACCCAAATTTGTTGGATGGAAGCCCCCTTTTCACAAATCCAAAACTTAACAATCATATTTTCCAAAAACAAAATTTATAAAAAACACACATTTGGAACCATCATTATATACTCAAATTTGCTAAGTTTCCAAATCCAAAATCCAAAAAATTTTCAAAACACATTTGAAACTTCATTTAACATAATCAAATTTTCTATGTGAAGTTTCCAAACCCAAAAAAAAATTTTCAAAACACATTTAGATCTTCATTTAGCATACTCAAATTTTCTAAGTGAAGTCTCCAAATCCAAATCAAAAATCAAAAAATTTTCAAAACACATTTGGAACTTCATTTAACATAATCAAATTTGCTAAGTGAAGTTTCCAAACCCAAAAATAAAATTTTCAAAACACATTTGGAGCTTCATTTAGTATACTCAAATTTTCTAAGTGAAGTCTCCAAATCCAAATCAAAATCAAAATATTTCAAAACACATTTTGGAACTTCATTTAGCATATTCAAATTTGCTAAGTAAAGTTACCAAATCAAAATCCAAAATTTTCAAACACATTTGGAACTTCATTTAACATAATCAAATTTTCTAAGTGAAGTTTCCAAACCCAAAAACAAAATTTTCAAAACACATTTGGAGCTTCATTTAGCATACTCAAATTTGCTAAGTGAAGCCTCCAAATCCAAATCAAAAAAAAATTTTCAAAACATATTTTGGAACTTCATTTAGCATATTCAACTTTGCTAAGTAAAGTTTCCAAATCCAAAATCCAAAATCCAAAATTTTCAAACACATTTTGGAACTTCATTTAGCATATTCAAATTTGCTAAGTAAAGTTTCCAAATCCAAAATCCAAAATTTTCAAACACATTTTGGAACTTCATTTTGCATACTCAAATTTGCTAAGTAAAGTTTCCAAATCCAAAATCCAAAATTTTCAAAACATATTTGAAACTTCATCTAGCATACTCAAATTTGCTAAGCGAAGTCTCCAAAATCAAAAAATAAATTTTCAAAGCACATTTGGAACTTCTTTCCTTAGCATACCAAATTTGCTAAGGAGAAGTTTCCATTTTCAAAACCAAATCAAAACACAAAAATTTTGAACACATTATTTGGATCTCATTTAACATACTCAAATTTGCTAAGAGAAATTTCCATTTCACTAAATTAAGTGGGACTTCATCTTTAACATACCAAATTTGTCAAAGTAAAGTCTCTACTTTTAATCAAATCAAAACAAAATGAAACACCTTAGGATTTCCTTAGCATACCTAAATTTGCTAAGGATCCTACCTTTTCAAAAATCAAAACATCAAAACAAAATGAAACACTTATAATTCCCTTAACATACCTAAATCTGCTAAGGATCCTATTTTTTGAAAAAATCAAACAAAACAGACTTGGATTCTTCACTTAGCATACTTAAATTTGTTAAGTGAGAATTCAAACTTTTTCAAAATCAAAATAAAAATTCATAAAAAGAAATAATCATTTTTTTCAAACACTTCACTTAGCATACCCAAATTTGCTAAGTAAGTGAAATTCCAAAATCAATCAAACAAAAATGAAATCAATTTGACCCTTACTTTAACATACCCAAATTTGTTAAAGGAAATGGTCCAAAAATGAAAAATTCAAATTCAAACAAATATGAACCTATGGAAGCATCCTTATCAAAAAAATTTTGAATCCATATTTCAACATACCTAAATTTGTTGAAGTTGGATTCATATTCAAATTCCTCTTTCAATCAATCTTCTCAAATCTATTTGAACCCCACTTAACACTTCCAAGTTGTTGGAGGTGGGTTTAAATTTACAAAATATCAAACAAAAATCTAATACAAACTCATTTCTCATTCGATTCTGATGCATTATGATTTTTTAGTCTCTTACGGTTGTTAAAATGGTTCTCGAAGTTCATTTTACCTTCCCCATGGTATGGATCAGCTTTGGATCGGTCTTCCACTATGGACCATACATCGATTCACTTTGGTGGGATTCAGGATCTAGGATTACTTGTGAGGCACTCCCCTCACCTAGTTAAGGACCAAGGTGACCGGGGGTCATCGGATTGACTTACCTCGACTCAATGTCTCCTCATTGAAGAGGAAAGTGGTGGCGATCCCAGCTTGTTATGTGTACCGGTAGTACAGCCCAATTGCGGTGCCATGGTTTCTCATGCCTAATGCAGCACCATCTCTATACCCTCTAAGGGTAAGGCTCCCCAGTCTCCCCTACATTTGAGTATGGGTCTAGTCTCACTCCTCCCATCCTACACCCTGTAGAATAAGAACCACATGATCAAGCGGTACCACAAGATGTTAGAGGAGATGAGCAGTTATGGAGAGTTCCCCTTTTTTACTTCACCACTTGTTACAAAAAACCAATTTCATCCTCTCTCTGGTTCAGATAGAGAGGATGTTAAGAGGATCCATTCATCACCTCTCCTCGGTGCATTTCGACAGTTTTTAGGAGGCGGAGGTTGTATGCAGCCTCGATCATCTTGGTAGTGGAGCATCTGGCTTCAGTCGAACTGGTTTGATCTTTGATCCATCATCCCCATAGCATGGGGAAGCATTCATTAGAAGAGGGGAGAGGCCCATACAACATAACAGAGGAGAGAGGTTCAAGTTGGTGTCACTCTTATTAATTTTCGCTCAACCTTCTACCACCTTCTTCTTTGAGACTAGTCATCATAGGAGGCTTCTATGCATAGAGTCGATGGTGTCTCCACCCTCTTTCCACGCCGCATGCAGTTACAACATCTCTATTCCATCCCAGGCCATGAAGGCCACATCAGGCACCCGTTGGTGATCGGCTATGGCCGATCCTACCCATCCACCACCCATTGTGGTGGTGAGCTCTCTGCCGACCTTACCTTGATGGTGGTGTAGAAGGAGTGGCAACCTGAAGCATCATGGTCATCCCTTCACTAACTTCGCATGTATAGTAGGATGTGGAGATGGTGACAGTCATTTCAAATATTGCAGATGATGGTCCAGCTGCACCTATGATAGTGGAACATCTTAGGATTTACCTCATCGTAGCGGTCAAATTTCATTCATCCGGTATGAGTCCACATAGGATTGACTCGACAGAGGTTCGGTGCCTCTCGGTGCATGATATCGATCTGCGGTCAACCTATTTGTATACTTAGATAGATCATTCTTTAGATGAGATAGTGGCACATTATTTCATGAATAAGAAGGAGATCTTGGGGTACGATTGGTCAGATGAAGAGAAAGTCATCTTCGATCCCAACAAAGATGACTTGTTGGGAGACTCAGCTGGAGTCTGCATGGTTGACTAGAGGATCTCTTCTTTGGGAAATACAAGCCATAGAAGGTGATGAGGTTGATCAAGAAGACACCACATAATCATCCCAGCACCTTCGTTGAGGTAGAAGGATGAGCAGATTGATAGGATGACACGTTAGTTAGAAGACTTGTTAGCAGCAGTTTTAGTGCTTCAAAAATAAGCCCCATTAGTTCATCCTACTACAATTGACATCAGTCAGCCTGAGTTAGTGCATGTCTTGGACCCAGTCAAGAATCTACCTCCCGTTGAGCAAGGTGGAACTAGCATGTATAGGAAGGTAGTGGAAAGTACCTCCATATAAGAAAAAGACATAAAATCTATGGTTGAGCAGCAAGTGAAGGAAGCTTTGGCTCAAGCCCAGGTGGATCATTGATTATAAAGGGTAGACCCTACCCAGAGGAATTCGATACTATCCAATATCCGAGGGGTTTTGTGCCTCCTTCCTTCAAAAGCTTTGATGGTAGTGGAAACCCAAGGCAGCACATAGCACATTTCAGGCGGTTATTTGCAATGCGGTGGGGCGGCTTTACTTTTCATCTTTTCATTAGTAGCCTTGCATGTATTGCTTTCGATTGGTATGCTGAACTGCCCAACCATTTAGTAAATACATTTCTTGAGTTAGAGCAAATCTTAATCAAGAGATTTCTTTGGAGCTCAAGGGTTCTTGTAGGTGATCTCGTTGTAGCAAACAACAGTGAGTCCCTTGATTATATTCTCGATGGCATAACTAGTATGAAGTGTGAACCCAACACATGCCATTAAGATTCTCTTGAAAAATATCCATGGTCCGGTCACCTTCATACTTATGGGCTTCACTATTAAGATATTTGAGATGTTAATCAACAATGCGGCTAGTCTACAAGGAGAGGCCAAACTATTTTCCATTTCAAGATCAGTTGCCTAAGCATAAGGTCTATGAGAAAAGCCAGTGGTTGAAAGCGACTAGAGATCAATTAAAGAGACCATGACCTCAGTAACCTCCACCTCCTTTGCCACCACCGAGGTATCCCTACCGCCTCCACCGGCCTCCACATGGCCACACCACCTGACCATACCACCACGGTAGCATAGCCGGTGGTATGGTCCACTACTCTTTTAGATAAGTTAAAAAACCTTATTCTTTTAAGAGGGTCGAAAGATCTTTAAGAATCTCTTAAAGAAACTTGATTTTTTAGCTACGAGCCTAGGAGACCGGAGAAAGTAGGCAAAGTCATGATCCAAACTTTGCCCTTACCACTATGCTAGGCCATATTTTGGAGGATTGCTTCACATTCAAGGAGGCTTGAACACGGTTTCAAGATCAATCTTTGTAGTTATCCCAAAGGAATACCTTGTGGAACAACCTTCCGGTTCCATTAGGGTAATCCTTGGGGATACATGTGATCTAAAACTAAAGAAGGTTGGGATATTTCTATCCAAAACCTCTAAGAAGATCATTCAAAGATCAGAAGCTTTCCTTGCGGGTGAGTTAGCTCAAACCTCCAACACAAGGAAGGTTTGCAAGTTGTCTGCCAACTCTAGGAAAGGGGAAAGTGTGGCCTGTGTCATAGATATTAGCACAACCATCGTGTCGACCTCCATATGGTTGCCTTCCACAGGTGACTTCTTCCATTTCCTAGCTCTATTTCTTCTACTAGTAGAACTCTTCTTGAGATAAGGGCATCAAATCCATTACCTTACTGACTTCTACTTGTACTCTCCAAAACTTCAAAGAATTGAAGAATAAAGCTAGTTTGAATTACATTTTGTCTCTTTTGATGGGTTATCTTCCTAACAATAACTCTTCAAGTCTAAATAATATAATAATTTCTTATCTTTCTCTTTGATTGAGTTGGACTTTCCAACTGAATACTATGGGTTCACCTCTTGAGATAGACTTGGAATCATCCGATTAGAGGGTCCCATAGGAGAAGGCGTAGGTGAGCTAATGCGGTAGAACCTTCCATTACCCGAGATCACCAAAGTCAACCTCTGTAGTGACAAGGTTCTATCTCCTAGGGTAGCACCTCAAGATAGAGGAAAATAAGTCATTGGTATAAAGGATCTAGAAGTCCTTCCATAGGATGCTCCACCCTTTGATATGCTTATGGAAGACCATCCGAAGGTGGACTACAACATCCTTTCTCATCTAAGAAAGTTTTTATCGAAGCTAAGCATATATGATGCCCGTCTTATCCAAAGAGATGAGGGACTCACTAATCAAGGCTCTCATTGATCCTAAAATATGCTTAGCTCAGCTGACCGTAATAGGTGAGGAAGCACATTATGCAAAAGAAGCTCAAGGGCTCACCTTCAGATGAAGACCTTCTGGGGACTTGGAGCACAATCCCCTACATCATCGATTGACATGGACAAGTTTAGACTCATAGGGTTCTCATGGATTGGTGCATCGATGAACATTATGAGTCTAAAGACCCTTACATTTGAGGATCAACATCTCCACACTCAGAGGAGATGATGTTGAGAGGATTCAATGACCAAGGTGAGCTTTAGGTTCTATAGTGTTACCTTTGGAGATAGGTGAAGAAGGCTGCAAGTTTTACATCATTGATTGAATACTTCATTCTTTACTTTGCTTGGTAGGCCTTGGATACATCAGAACAAGATCATTCCATCCTCCTTCATCAAGTGCATCAAGTTCAAAAGATGGAATTGAATACCATGAGGAGATGAAAAGCCATTTTCAGTTAAAGAGGTTGAGATTTATGAGGATGTGACCTACTATGTTCCTCAAAACACCCTTTCTTGTGAACTTGGACAAAATTCAAATGAAAATACAAATAGAAAATAAAATGAAGCAAAAGAAAAGATAAAAGAAAATGAAGCAAAAGAAAAGATAAAAGAAAATGAAAAGGAAAATGAAAGTCCAAGTGAACAAGAAAGGGGAATTGAAGAAGAAATAGATATGCATATCACATTCCACCTGTTCATTCCATCATATGGACATGTGGGTAGGATGGCTCAACCTCCACCCGGAAGGGTAGAGGCGAGAGTTCAAGGTGGAGACCCCTAGTTGGCCTTGACCAACAAATGTCATGTTCAGTTCATAGGAGTACCCTATTATTCACGACTTGGAATCCTGGAGGATGAGTCTAATGTGATTAGTATACCATCCAACCCTCTGGGTTCCATTGGAGGTGACTTTTGATCCAAATAGAGAGAAGACTGCCTCAAGCAAAGCAAAGTATTCAATCAGTTTATGTGAAACTATTAGGCAGTTGAGAACCTTAGCTCTTACCTCACTTACATCTTAGAAAGTTGAAGGTTTAGTAGTTAAGGAAGTCCTAAGTCTTCTAATGACATGAAGCGAAGAGTTCTTTTTGGGATCATCATTCAAGTCACGAAGTTGATGTAGAACTTGAGGAGATACTTTTAAAGAATTAATGGAATTACCTTTTTACTTCATGTGTTCAAAATCTTGTACAGGTTTAGTTCCTCACATGGTCCAAGCATAGGTCGAGTATTTTGAAAAGCTATGGAACAATACGGAAGCATCAAAAGCTCAAGATTGTAGATTAGGTCCAATGGGATAAAGATTATTGCCTAGTTGTTACCAATCATTTTGAGTATGGTAGTTTCTTCTCACACAACACCAATTCTTATGAGAATGTGTGCTTACAAACCTTAGATGATCCAGATAATCTCCAAGTCAAAGAGGCACCGCTAGAGTTTGAAGAAGAAATCAACATCGGGATAGAAGAAAATCCATGCCCGACATACATCAGTTCATTGCTGAATGAAGAAGAAACCAATGACTTAGTTAGGCTATTGACTGAGTTTAAAGACTATTTCACATGGAATTATGAAGAAATGCCCAGATTATCTCCTGACATAGCAATCCACAAGCTAGCAATAGATCCTAACACTACCCCTATCAAGCAAGCTCCTAGACGCATGCGATTAGAAATTGAACAATAGTCATTTTAAAGTCAAAATTGATCGATCTTTCATAGAATCATCTTAGTTAAGAAGAAGAATGGCCAAATTCACATTTGCATCAATTTTAGGGACTTAAATAAGGCATGTCCTAAGGATGAGTTTCCTCTTTCTATACTAGAATTAATGGTGGACATCGCCTCATCTCATGCAATTTTCTCTTTCATGGATGGGTCATCTGGCTATAACCAAATCAAGATGTCTCCTAAAGATGAAAGAAACACTACTTTTAGAACCTCGATCAGAATCTTCTATTATAGGGTCATGCCTTTCCCTTAAAATGCTTTGCTACATACCGGCCATGACTCAAATCTTCAATGAACTCATCCATCATCAGATTGAGTGCTATGTTGATGATCTAGTAGACAATAGCAGAGAAAAGGATGACCGCCTCTTTGACTTGAGAGTAGTTTTTGAATGATTAAGATAATATAACCTTAAAATGAATCACCTGAAGTGTGCATTCAGAGTAGCTTCAAGAAAATTCCTTGGGTTTGTTGTTCAACACCGAGGAATAGAAATAGATCCTGAAAAGATTAAAGCTATCTTAGAAATGCCACCTCCTAAAAGTTTAACTCAACTCAGATCCTTTCAAGGATGGCTGGCATATCTAAGACACTTTATCTCAAACCAATCAGGATATGCAAACCATTCTCAACACTTGTCAAAAAGGATGCCAAGTTCAAGTGGGATGACAAGTGTCAGCATCCATTCAAATACATCAAAGAGTCTTGGTGAAGCTGCCAGTTCTAGCAGCCCCTATCCGGGGTAGGCCACTCATCTTCTATACTACTGCATTGGATGACTCTCTCTTTGCTCTATTGGCCCAAGCCAACAATGAAGGGAAAGATAATGTTCTCTACTACCTCAGCCGTTGTCTAAACTTTGTTGAAGCAAACTATCCACCTATTGAGACATTGCCTAGCTTTGATCTTTGCTTCCCAAAAGCTATGACATAACTTACTTTCTCATAATGTGAACTTGATCTCTTGAACAAATCCACTGCAATACCTCATGACACGGCCAATGCTATTCGGATGTTTGGCACATTGGTCCATGATATTCTTGCAGTTTGATATCACATTTGTACCCATCCATGCGATAAAAGGATAGGTACTAGTGGATTTCTTAGCAGCACACCCACTTCTGATTCTCAGTGATGATCTCGATGAACAAATCATGAACTTAGGGAGCACTATGGGAGATGTATTTTGATGGTGCTTTCTTTTCTTAAAGGTGAAGCACCATGATCTATTCTCCGAAAGGGGTAGGAATAGTTCTCTAACTCCAAACCATGATGTGATGAGATTCTCATACTATATCTAACCCGCACCAACAATGAAGTAGTATGAGGCTTTGATTGTCAGTTAGCCATCACTATCTGTCAAGAGCATCAACATCTTTGGGATTCTCGGTTGGTCATCAACCAGTTGTCGGTCCTACCAAGTCCTCAAACCCAAGCTTCATCATTACTAAGTATACCATGAAGGTTGGCCAAATTCAAGTTTCCATCTACAAGGTTCTGGCGAGAGAATACATTAGATGCCTTGGCCAAACTTGCCAAAGAATTGACATGTCTAGAAGATGAGTCCATTCTAATAAAGGTCCAAAATAGATAAGTCCTATCCTTCATTGATGCTGAACTCATTGAGGGACTTTCTCTCGAAGGGGAGGTTGTCATTGCCAAAATGAACAAGGAGCTAGATTGGAGGCAATCGTTCATAGATTACTTGAACATCGGTAAACTACCTCAAGAAAAGTCACAACCCATCAGATGAAATAGAGAGCTCTCTCTATGCTCTTGTTGATGGCACCTTGTGCCACTGATCCTTTGACCAAATGTGGTTACATTATTTAGACAAACATGAAGCCCATGGCATTGTAATCGAGGTACACTCAGGTCAATGCGGAGCACACCAATCTAGTCTGAAGATGAAGATGAAGATCAAGCGACTTGGATACTATTGGCCTTTGATGATTATAGACTGCATGGATGTAGCTAGGAGATGCCATCAATTTTGGTGCAGTGTGGTCCTCCAACCACCCAACATTCTACACCCTACATTGGCCTTCATGGCCATTTGAGTGTTGGGTACCAACATTGGGATCGATCCTCCTTCTTCAAGGGGCATCGATTCATCTTAGCCATGACTACTTTTCCAAGTGGTGAAGCCATCCCACTCGAGAGGTCACAACTCACCATGTGCTTCTATTTTAGAACCATATCATATATAGGTTGGGGTTCGATGAATTATATCGATAATGGTACATTCAAAAGCATGAAGATCAATAGCTTTTGCGGAAGACAGTATAGATTGGATACTCCACCATCTACTACCCTAGAGCAAATGGCTTAGTAGAAGCATTCAACAAAACTCTCATCCAGATCTTGAAGAAACTCTTGATGACAACAAAGGATGTGGAAGCGTTGGTTGAAGCCTTGGGCTCTGCACCACATCGAACTCCAACTCAGTCTACCCCATTTTTCTTAGTGTATGGGTCTGAAGTTGTTCTCCTTTAGAAGTTCAACTCCCTTCACTAAGGATATTATTGGGTAACAAGATCACTACTGAACAAAATGCAAGGTTACGGTTAGAAGAGCTTGAAGGTTTGGAGGAGAGTCACTTATGGGCATGCTAGAACCTCGAGTTGTATAAGGCCAAAATGATTCAAGTTCATAAGCTAGTCACTTAGGTCTTTCCAGTAGAGAACTTTGTGTTAGTCTAAGAGACCAATTGTTGCCCGTTGAAATATGGGAGGCAAGTTTGAACCCACTTGGGAAGGCCCCATGTCATAGAGAAGGCCTACCAAGGAGGATCTTATCTTATTGATTGTAAAGGGAACACCGATGCTTCCAATTAATGGGCTCTATCTAAAGAAATATTACCCATGAAATAAATCATATTTGAAAATAATCATTAATAAAAAAGAAAAATCTGATTCCATTCATCAAATCTTCTCTTCTTGAATTGTTTGCTTATCTTGCAAATCGCCATGATGTGTTTAAGGTAGGGTATAAGAGTCCCAGTGGCATCTATCCTCTTTCACACACAAACACAATCTCCTGACTCTATTAGAATAGGTGTGAGAGAACCCGAGAGGCATCCTATTTCGATTAACACAATTAAGTTAGGTGTAAGAGAACCCGAGCGGCATCTTTCTTAGTGTGAATCCTTTTTTCCATCTGTGACATCATTTCATCAATTCCCCAATGTATTTTAAGGTAGGTGTAAGAGTCTCCCAAAGGCATCCTATTCCTTTTAACACATGCACAACAATAAACACAAATCTTTTATCATGAGATATTTTGATGTGGGAGCAAGCCCCCTGTGGCACTCACTTATTAGCTGGTCTAGGTCGAGTCTACATGCTACCTCGCTAATATGTCACCCTAGTGATCATTTTTTAGAGGATGTGAGTCCCTAGTGCTTTCTTCCCAACTTGATAATTTCAAACCAATGAATGCCTTGTTAGTATGGTAGTCTTCGCTTCCCAGCTAGTAAGCTATCTCATGTTGACTTTGCTTAAGAAGATGTGAGTCCATGAGCTTTTTTCTTAAACTAGCCATCATGTATAAACTAGCTCAAGTATATTTGAGGTTTAGGATAAGTTCCCCAAAGGCTCCTTCCCTCTTGACTACTATTGAGTTGATCTATGTCCCCTAGTGGCATTCACTCAGTGGTCTTAGGTCAGATAGAACCTATCGAGCCAAAGACAAACTATATAGATTAGTTCCTATAGGAGGATGTGAGTCCCGAGCTTTCTTCTAGGTGATTGTTTACAAACCTGAGCACCTTAGGTTGGTTGATGTTTCTATCGCGACAGACTCACCCAATGGATACACCACTCTTGGCAGATATGAGTCCTCATTCTTTCTCCTTGAGTTAGACACCAAATACCTACTAGATATATGACTATCCATATCATCTTCTCCATGGTGTTGGATTAATCCCTTAGTGGCCCTATACCCTGCGGGCGCCCTATTTGGATCATATTTTTTGTGACCCCAATTAGACACTACCCGGGTTACTTTTGGATAGAACATTCCCCTTTCTAGTGGCCACCCATGTGGTTGGAAAATTTGTTTAGCGGATGCGTAGATTCTCCCTTAGTTTAGTAAATCTAAGATAGGTCTAGACTGATATAAGCTTCTTCTCAGTTTGATCCCTCATAAACTAACAGGATCCATGTTAAAATAAATAAATAACTAAAATAAATAAACAAATAAAATTAATTCACTTGTGGATTAGGAATTCTAGCCCCCAAATGGCCCCTCTTCCTAAGCAGGCATCCTATCTTTAGGCGGTGTGAGAACTCCCTATAGGAATTGAGTTGAGATAAATCCCCGGGTTGGTACTCACTCCATAGTGGCCCTTAGACTAGGTTCAATCTATTTTTCCACAAGCAGGTTACCCCGATAGTCATTTCTCTTTGAAAGATATAAGACTATGATGCATTCTTTCTAGCATGATTATCGTAAACTGATGGGCAGCCCTAGGTCAGGTTTAATTTGTTGCCTAGAAGCAACTGATCACCCCAGTGGTCTTTTCTAGTGGAAGATGTGAGTCTCTGATCTTTCTTCCATTGAATTGATCATTTCAATCCGAAAGGAACTTCTTTGGTTGGATAGTTCTCCCATCGACTAGGAAGCTACTCCCTTTGATAAATCGAGATAGGTTTAGTATATAGCTCCTTCGGTTGATCCATCCAACAGAATCCATCAAAATAAATAAACCTTAAAATGAAATCAATCTTGACTATTTCTGAGCTGATCTAAGTCCCCTAGTGGCATTCAATCAATAGTCAGCCCTAGGTTTGATCTATTGTCTTGCCAACCGATCACCCCAATTTTTCCTTTTTTAAAAGATGTGATTCCTCACACTTTCTTCTTAATACTTGACCATTACAAATCGAAAGACACTCCTTTGGTTGGAATAGTCCTACCTTATGGTTGGTAGACTACTCCCTTTGAATTAGTAAATCTGAGTTAGGTCTAGGCCTCCATGGCCCCTACTCAGTACAGTTCCTCGCAAACATATGGGATCCATCATAATCAAAATAATAAAAAAACAAAAAAAAATCTATCTTTGACTATCTTTAAGCTAATCTAAGTCTCCTAGTGGCATTCACTCAATAGTCAGCCTTAAGTCGGGTTCGATCTGTTGCCTTGCCAACCAATCACCAAGTGATTCTGTCACACCCCTGAATATTACAGATTCCTTGTTTCTAGAAGATGTGAGTCCACCTACTTTCTTTTTAAAACTTGACCATTGCAAAATAAAAGGCATCCCTTTGGTTGGCTAGTCCTACTGTGTGTTTAGTAGACTACCTCTTTGGACAGGTAAATTTAAGTTAGGTCTTGGCCTCCATAGCTCCTACTCAGTGCAGTCTATCGCAAACCAATAGGGTTCATCTCAAAATTTGAACCTAATAAATTTAAAACAAATTCAACCCTCTTCCCCAGTGAAACAAATCAAATCTTTTTCTCCTCAATGAGAATCAAATCAAACCTTTCATCCCTTTGTGGATGACTTGAACTTGCTTCCCTAATGGAAGGTTCACACTCTATCCCTTAGTGGATTCTTCCCTCTCTCTTATGTCTTGGACATAAGTAGAGCGACATTACACTAAGTTCTAGATTTTTTCTACACCTTGCATTAAGGATAGAATGGTTATGTTAGTGCTTGTGATCTTTCAGTGTTGTTGATCGTTTCGGTCAACACCAATACGTGTGGTGTTTCTTGTTTCACACCTATTGGGCCTGTTGACCTCATTTTTAGAATGAGCTCTCAACCCCTCCATTTTAGACATAGGACTTCTCTTAGACTTTAAGAGTTCCTTAGACTTAAGACACATCTAGTGATTAGGTGGACACACTACCTAGCTCTAGAGACTTAGAAGAGTTAACCATAGGAATAGATTATGTCTTAGGGGTATTAGGAAAATCTACCTACCCTTAGCTTGAACATTCTTCACTTTCCTTCCTTCAAGTCAAACACCAAATCATTCTTATTTGATCTTCTCCAAATCCAAGATTGAAATCCATGATTGAAACCTATGATTGAAACCCATGATCAAAATCCATCAAAAATTTCTAGGTTCAAATCGGTCTAAGTCCTTAATCTTCTCTTAAGGACTTAACCAAAATTTTGATCAAAACCTATTCAAATCTTTGAGAATTTCTCATAATTCATTTATATTCTCATTTACATTCACATATATAAATGAGATATAAATTCAAATCAATCAAACTAAACTGAAAATTCAAAATCAATTCATGAATTTTCCTTCAGCCCTTTAAATTCTTTTTAATGGACTTAGCCAAAATTATGATCAAATCAATTAAAACTCGTGGGATTTTCTCAAAACTCATTTGTATTCTCATTTATATTCACATATATAAATGAAATATAAATATAAATCAATCAAATCAACTCCTCAAATTGAATTTCCAATTTAAAAATCCTTCTCAAGTCTTTAATTTTTCATTAAAGGACTTAGCTTAAATCATCATCAAATCAATTCAAATCCATGGGATTTTCTCAAAAATCATTTATATTCACATATATAAATGAAATATAAATATAAATAAATCAAAATAAAATTCAAAAATTTAAGCTTCAAACTTCAAAATTTTCCTAAGTCCTTTAAATCCTTCTTAATGGACTTAGCCCAAATCATGATTAAACCATTTCAAATCCTTGAAATTTTCTCATGATCCATTTATATTCTCATTTATATTCACATATATAAATGAAATAAAAATTCAAACAATCAAAACCAATTCCAAAAAAGAAATTTAAATTCACTCAAAATCCAACCTAAGCCTTTCAAGTCAAAATCTTGAACTTAGCTAAATCAACTTCAAATCAAGCCAAACTCTTGATTTTCCTTTATGATTCAATCAACCCTACAATCATGAACCCATATATAAATACAAACTTCAATCACTAAATCAAAACCCAAGTCAAAAATCAAATCCTAAATCCCTTCATATTCTTCCTTTAAATATAAAATTGTCAAATGAATCAAAACCCGTTTGACTTGAAACCACTTGCAAATGGATTTGTATTTCAATCATAAGTCCATATACAAGTTCAATCAAACTCAAATCAAGCTTTGACCAAGCCATTTGACCCACTTAGGCTCACTTGACCCAAAGTGACCTAAAGTACCCTTATGAGCCAAATTCTAATCTAACCAAATTGGATTGAACCAAACTCATATACTCTCATCATGATCAACAATCATCATGGGATGATCAATCAATCAAATTGGGTCAAACCAAGTCAAATCTAAGGGTTAACCAAGTCAACACTTAGCCCAAAATGAAACCTAAATAGCCAAATTCTACCATAGGCCAAATTGATTGAAACCATTGATCTGATCTAAGTTCACTCATGACCTATGTTTGAACTTGACCAAGCCAACATTTGAGCCTAACCTAACCCAATTGGCCACTTGACCCATTTGACCTAAATGAATTCATATGAGCCAAATTCAAAACTATACCAAATTGAATCCAACCAAATTCACTAAGACATTTCATATGACCATATAAACTTGACCCAACCCTTAGTTTGACCCAAGTTGACCTTATTTTGACTAAAGTGGGTCAACATGATCCAAACCTTATCAAATAAATACAAAATCTCATGAAACTTGGCCAAACCTAGTATCCCCACATATCCAACATATCCAAATTGAAAAATTAGCAAAATGACCCTTCTACCCCTAGGCCAAAGAACAAATTTTGGCCTAATCCATGAGTATTTTGGTCATACCCTCTTCATATCAACTTGATGCTTTCCTAATAGCTCAAGGGGACCTAATTAAGAGTTATGCACCTAACCTAATGGGTTTAGGTTAGCCTAAATGGACCAAAGGCCAACTGAACCCATGTGTCAAATTGGCTCATTTCAAATCCCTCTTCCACTCAAATTCAAGCACATGGGAGGTTGGCAATCCACTCAAGGCCTCAAATCGACCATGTTCCAACTCAAAACGGATCAAACAACCTTCAAATTGTGGTCAATTGGATCAAAATGGCAAAGAAGCTTGTGGTCGTCTAATCCTTCAAGGAGGAGATATACTCCCCCTAATTCAATTCAAACCCATCATTTCTCAATTTGATTAATCCCTAGAGAGTATTAGGAAAGATCAAAGAGCCTTTCTAAGCATTCTAAGAGGGAATTGAATTTGAGAATTCTTGATTTTTTTCCATTGAAAATATGGGAGCTCAATTCAATCTTGAACTTTCTTCACACTGAAAACCACCTCAATTCCTCTAGAACACTTCTTCTAAGGATCAATCCAAGCACACTCAAGCTTCCATTGGAGTTCCCATAGCAAGGGGAGGAGCAATTGGATCAAAGCTGCAAGAGACTTGAAGTGGTGTTGGTCGATAAAGCAAGTCACTCAACCCCAGGCAAATTTCTAGGGCTTCATCTCCAAAGCTACCTCATCGATCTTGGCCGGTGATCACCTTGCAGGTATGGAATTTTTGACCACCTAGCATGGGAGGTGTTGGTCCTTTATGAAAGAATTTTCAATTCAAGAAAATTCCACCATTGGATGTGCGCTTATTTTTAGATGGTGTGGGTTAAGTTTATTTCAATCGAGCTCAATGCTGGATCTTCCCAATCATGGACAATCTCTATTGATCTAATGGGAAGAACTGGGGAGATCTTGGCCATCCATCCACACATTTTGGATGGACAACCGAGATTATTCCAATGTTTAGAATTTCTTTTATCCCTTTTAAAACCGCAAGGAGATCTCTGGCCATCCGATCTTTCATCGGACGACAGAGATCAAAGCGCGACCAGTTATCGTGTCACCACTTGATGTGATGTTTAAGTAGCAAGCTCATAGTGTGACCATGTAAAGCGTCGCCACCACATATCGTGGTGAGGATTAGTTATGCTTAATTAATTCTAATTAACCTATGGATCTTCTAAATTCATATCTCTCAATAAAATTCAAAAAATATGAAATAAAATTCTTGGAAGATAATTCAACCTAGAATATTTTAAAATAATTTCAATGGATTTTGAATTATGCTTTTCTCTGATCTTGAGTTTTATTGGAAATTTAATTTTGCTAATTACTCTTAATTAAACCATTAATCCCAAACTCTTGGGTATATTTTGGGATGACTTACGCTCCCCTAATTTTCTTGGGATTTATTAAAGGCTTAATTAGAAAAATTGCATATTGGTTTCTACTTACCCTCCTTATGTAATTAAAGATAATTAAAGTATGATTAGTGGTTTTAATCTATGATTAGAGTTGATTGAGGTTAGATCCAGTAGATAGGAGGTTTAGGGAATAATTTTGGGGCATTTCCTCTAAGCTATTCCCTAAACCCCATTTTCTCTCCTTAATCTTCTCTTAATTAGGGTTAATTCATTAATTATCCCTTAATTAATTTTCTAAAAATTCTAAAACTTGAACTTAATTAATCTACTTTGGGTAGATGCTTTGGTGTTTAATAAGCCTAAGTTCAATTAAAAATCAAAACCCAATTCATATGTGTGAAAGGGTGTTTTTAAATTACTTAAGTTAAACCCCTTAGCTTAATTAACCATTAATCATGAGCAAATTGCATTAGGCCTTTTTCTTATTAAGTGCATTGCAAGTTTAAATTTCTTTTTGAGTTTTTATGTCATCTCAATGGCTCATAATTATTTGGTTAATTATCTAAGGTGGTGTAGGTAAGGGTTAATTAAACTTAATTCATACCTTAACCTAATTAATACATAAAAAATTTAATCATCTAAAAATTAAAAAAATATCAAACACATGTGGGAATGGGTTAGGAATAGCAAACTCATCTCACCTTTTCAAAATTAAATCAAACTCAAACTAAACAAAATCATTTTGAATTACACTTTGATTTATTTTAAACATTCTTATTCCATAAGAATGTCTTTAGGATTTAATTAAAGTGAATTTGTTTATATGCTTCCATTTATTTGAATCTTTTCCCAACATGTTAAATTTGTATGTCATATGGTTTCATGCATTTATATTTTTCAAATTCAAATTTAAAAATAAAATTGTTTCTTTATGTCAAACTTGCATGTGTCAGCTAAAGTAGAAATATGAGTGGCTATTATCAAAACATATAAATAAATTATCAAATCTAAAAGTATGCTACTTATATTCTAATTATAAGCTTGCATGTGAAGGAAATAAGATGTGCTTAGTATAGGTTTCCCTTCTCTCTTATGCTAGTATAGTTTTGAATAGAAGTTGGTAAGATATATGGTTCATTTGAAAAGAACCTAACATTACCTAATTCCACATCCTATTCATTTCCATGCTACCACTTAAGAAGGGTTATCTGTGCTTACATATATAAATTTCATAAACAAAACAAATCAATTAATACAACTTTTGCATTCTTTCTTTTCCATTTCATTTCTTTTATACACATGTTTGTATTTAAGGAAAGTGGTATATTAGTCTGGACAACCCCAAGGTTGTGAGGCTTTAAGTAGCCCTAAGTAGGTCTTGTACCTTACACCTCTGGTTAATAATGGCATTGTACTCACTTATGCCTTTCTTACTTTCATGTGTGTATGTGAAAATTGGATAAAGAAACCCTTTTCTACTAAAGAAAATCATGCATCTTAATTTTATAAATTTCCTTAAATGGATTACTTAACATGCATCATAAAGTATGTTAAATATTCTCATTTACATGTATAAAAATGTTTAGGATTCATTCATATGCATGTTATACATGTTGGGAAAGAAATGAAGTGATGTGTGTTATGTAAATTTGGTTCATTTTATTTAATCTTAAAATGCCATTCTTTTGAATAGGTTTGTTTAGAGTTTATCTAAACTTAGGATTAATTATAATATTTAATCAAAACATTTACCTAAACAAAACTAAAATGTGAATCTACTTTATAAATTACTTAGGTTAGGAAAGGAAAGAGAAGTTATGTTCTCTTTCCCTCTCTTCATAACTTAGTAATAAATTGTAGGATTCACTTGAACCAACTCAAAACATGAAATAAAATTAATCCAAAATAATTAAACAACTTAAATCAAAACATGAAATAACTCCTCTAAGTTGAACATGTTTTCACACTTAGAAAAGTTGAACCTAAAGCCATGGCTAAGCATACCACACAAACTTTCAAAGCACACACATTATCTAAGTCATCACTTCTAGCTTTTGGTTAGGGTGGAGCATGGCTCGATGTTTTATTTTATTTTGTGATATATGTTTTAGACTGGATGTTAGGGTGTATGCTCGTAGAATGAATGGTAGGACGCTCTTAGTCTAACTATTCTGAGGATTGTGCTTAAGGGCTATCATAAATAAAATATAAATGCTTTTGCTTGCGGTGCTTTATTAAGCATAATCCATAGGCAGTGGACTTAGTCACCCATGTGTGGGGTGATAAGTCCAATATACATGCTTGGGATTTGTGTTTATTTTAGCTAACCTTTATTTTGCAGGTGTTAGTTAGATTTCCATTCTTTTTCTTTTCATATAAATTTATGCAATTAGGATTTTGTAATGATTTTTATGGGGATTAGGATGAGAATTAGTCATAAGATCCTATCTTATGCACCATGTGAAGCCTTGGAGCATCCACCTTTCAACCATTCAAAAGGAGAAGAAGAAAGAAGAAAAGAAGAAAGAAGAAATGAAGCTTGAATGCCCCCATAACAATGAATTCCTTGCTTAATCATAATTTAATTCATTTGTTATCCGGGTTATATAAGGGTGGAGCTCGTCTAACCACATTTGATATTTTGGTTTGTGCGGTGGTGCCCAACCACAATGGCCTTTTATTCTTTTTGAGATTAGCTTTTATAAATTAATTGAAGATTTGTTTAGCTTTTGCATTAAGTGGCATTCTTTCCTAGTTTCTTCCTTGCTTTATGTATGTCCTGGATGTGGATTAGGCTCCTTAGGGAAAAATAAATCTTTTACCAAACTTAACAACTCAAATTAAAAAATAAAGAACTCATAACCTCACCTAAAGCTTAGGTTTAAAATCAAGATAAAAGAATTAACAACCCTTATGGATGAGTATTTCTTTTTAATATCATGCACAACATCTTATTTCACTCTTGATTGGAGGGCTTCACCTTTGCGGAGAAACTTGGCTTGACCTTTGAGAGTCATGGTGAAACTCACCTCCTCCCTTCTCAGATTTTGGCCAATAATCTTATTTCTCATGCATTAGTCATATGAATCCTATTAGCCTGAGTCAAAATAATTGTCCAAAAATGAAAATAAAAAATGAAATTTGAATTGCATTAGATTTAGGTCATTTGAAGCATGTCTTTACATGATCTAGTCTCTTTAGAGAGTGAGTTTAAGTACTTAGTCTCTTTATAAATAAATAACAGCCTAACTTATCTTGCATAAGCATAATGACTTGCCTACATGTATTTAAAATCGCAGGAGGAGTTAGTTGGCGGTCACCCCTAGGCGGATGTAAGTCCAAACTATCGGGTGGTTTGTCCTCTCTTGTGGAGACAAACCAAATGCCCATTTTTTCCTTAGATTTAGGTTATGCTTCCAGCCCTCACCGAAGCTCCCTAGATTTAGGTTCTGAGATTGCTTCTCTCTTTTTATGGGCCATAAGCAAAAATCTTCACCTCTTTGGCATTTCCTTAATCTTGTGTTAATGAATCATATGTCCTAAAATTCTAATGAAAAATGCAACTCAAATGAACTAAATCAATTTCAAAAATGTAAAGCCCAACTATGGGATAGCTTGAGATGCTCGCTAGGTTTCCTATCATGGGCATCTCTACTTATCTTCCATTTTGGCTTCGATAATAACTCCCTCTTTTGATCAATCCCATTTGATCTTCAAAATAAACTAATCGATTGATAGTCCTTTCCTATAAAAATCTTTGAAGACAATGATCATTTACCTTAATCGAGAGTTTTCCTAAAGAATCCTCATTCCTTAGGATGTAATTAACTATGGGGGCTTGGCCCTGTAGGGAACTTAACGAACCCAATTTAAAATAAATCTTGCATTACATTTTCATGTAAAGTAGGTAAAGAATCTCTGGTACATATGCAGACCCATCATCCTTAGGAGTCCTTATTGAGGTAACTAGGTCCAATAAAGGGTAGTGACTTTAAGATGCATGATTTTCATTAAGTAGAAAAGATGGATTTCTTTTATCCATTTTCATATCATCTTATAGAAGGCATAAATTGAGTCTCCCATTATCTTACCATGTAAGGTGAAGACTTACTTAGGGCTATTTGAATCCTCGCAACTCCGGGGTTGTCCAAACTAATATACCACTTTTCTTAAATACACATGTATGTATAAAAGAAATGAATAAAAAAAGAAAGATGCTAAAGTTTGTATTTATTTGTTTGATTTGTTTATATAATTTAAATGTGTAAGTGTGGATGTCCTTCTTAAGTAATAACATAGGAATGAATGGAAATGGATTTAAGCAAATGTTGTGTTCTCAAATGAACTATACACTTTCAAATCTATTCAAAAAAAACAAAAAGAAGCTACACTATGCACATCTTTAATTTTACTCACATGCAAGCTTATAAATAATTATAAGTAGATACCTTTGGTTTTGATATTTGATTCATAATCTTTGAAAGTAATTTTGAATTTAATAGTGATAATAGCCATTCATATTCTTACTTTAGCCAAAACATGCAATTTGACATAAAGGAAACATTTCATTTTTAATTTGATTTTTAAAAAGCATGAATCCATGATTTTCATGTGGCATACACATTTACCATGCTAGGAAAGAAATAAAGTGATGAAAGCATGTAAATTCATTCACCCTAATTAATTCCTAAAGAATATCTTATGAAATAGAATTATTTAAAGAAAATCAAATTTGTTTTAAAGAGATTTTTAATTGTTTGAGTTGGATTTCAATTTAAGAAATGTGAGATGAGTTTGTTGATCCTAAGCCATTCCCCCATGTGTGAGTTATTTAAGTTCAATTTTTATGTGATCAGATCAATTTTATGCTTTTGTTAGGTTAATGAATTGGTGTGTTAATTAACCCTAACTACACCATTTTATATTCAATAACATAATTATGAGCCATTGTATGACATAAAACCACATAAAAATTTAAATTATGCCTTCTGAAGGGTGATGCAATTGGCTCATAATTAGTGATTAATTACGTTAAAGGATTTTAATTTAAGTACTTTCATAACCCTTAACATGGGTTGGATTTTTGATTTTCTTAAGCTACTTGGGTTATTGAACACATAACCACCTACCTAAGATGTATTGGTTAAGTTCTAGAATGTTTTGAAAATTTTATCAAAGTAATTAAACAAGTGATTGAGGATTAACCCTTAATTAAGTTTGGATTAAGGAAGGAAAGTTTTAGAGAATCGCTTAGAAAAAATTCTCTAAACCCATTCCATAAACCTCTTTTCTACTTAAGCAAGGCTTTACTAACTTAATAAAGTGACTAAACCACTATTCATATGCTTAATTACCCTTAATTATATAAAGAGGGTGATTAAGATTCATTACATGATCTTCTAATTAACTCATGTCCAAAAAAAAATTTGGGGGAGAGGTCATCCCACTAAATATATCAAATAAATTTGAAATGAATTAGAAAATTAGGAGTAATTAGATTTAATTTTCATTAAAATCGATTTGGGAAAATGCATTATTCAAAATCCATTGGAAACATTTTTAGATTATTCTCCTAAGAAATATCTTTACAGTGCATTCTACCTTGTATTTTAATTATTTTTCTAAAATTAGTTATGTTATTTTGAAGTTTCCATGATTATCCATTAATTAAATAACCTAATTAAGTGATTAATCCCATCAACGCAATGTGGCGTGATGGGAGAGGTCACATAAGTTTTCACATGTAAAGTCTGATTGGAACTTATGCTTTATTCATCTAATCAAAGATCGATTTGAGATCAATTGTTCTTAAAGTATTAAATCAGCATCCTATGTGTCTTGATCATGGTGCCATAAAATGCTGAGATGGATGGCCCATTATCTATTTGAGCTCACTTACGGATTGGATCCATCTCCCAAATGATCCATTGATTGAGATTGAGTTCAAACTCACCCACACCATCATCATGCAAGGAGAAGACATCCAATGACAATTTACATGAAGTAAAAATTTCTTTCAAGACCACACACTCGATTGCTGGTTTTTTATTCATATCAGAGGCTATATAGGTGCTAATTCTTGAGGTAGCTTAAAATGAGCAGCTCATTAGTTTACCTTATTGAAGAGATCTTCTTATGGACCAAGCTCACCTTCAATTGAGTTTGGCCTTGGTCTAGCTCCCCACTCCCTTGCCTTGAGAACTTGGATGAAGCTTGGAGTACATTTAATTGAGTCCTCTGAAGAAGCTTGCAAGAGGAATTGGCTTGATTTGAAGTATTGAGTAAGATGGATATTTGGTGGAGCCCCCTATTTTCGATTTGAAGAAAATGAAAAATGGAGAAATAGAATTGGGCTAAGGAAGCTTGGAGGAACCTTGGAGTACTAGTTCTGAGTTCCCTTAGCTCAATCGAGTGTGTGTCATATGGAATGAATTAGAATTATGGAGAGTATATCACCCCCTAGGTGAATCGGACAATCGTGAAGAGCTTTGCCATTTTGATCCAATTCATATTATTCAATGGGTTTGTTAAGCTATTAGGACATGCACATGGTTCAGTTTTGAGTGTGGAGTGGAGTAGTGAAGCTCCCATGTGCTTTAATTGAGTGGTGGTGGGATGTCATGTGATTCTAAGTGGGTGGCCATTGGGTTGGGTTTGACCCAAACCCAATGGGTCATGTGCATCATGTCTTTGACATTGGTCAACTAGAGGATGCCAGTGTCCATAAAGAATTGACCAAATTCTAAGTGGTTTTGATTTTTGATACCTTATGGCCTAAGGGTAAAATGGTCATTTTAAGCTTGGATTTCAATTTGAATATGTTTGGTATGATTGAAAAAATGGGTTGGGAAGTTTATGAACTTGATTTGGTTTGATATGATTTGGTTTATGTTGACCCATTGGTCAAAATGGATCAAAGGTCAAGTTGATAATTGGTCAAATTCAAACCAAAGTTGGTCAAGTTTATATGACCATTTGAAATATTTTTGCATCATTGGTTGTTCAATCTTTATATTGGTTGTTCATTTGATTTCATTTAGGTCAAATGGGTCAAGTTGACAAATTTGACCATTGACCTTTATTTAAGTCATGGGTTGGTTTATGTTTGGTTGATCATTTAAAATGGTTATTTGTTTCCAAAAATTTTGGTTTATATTTGGATTTCTCAATTACCTTAGGTCAAGTTGGGTTCAAGTCTTAATTTTGAGTCTAGATGGCCAATTCTTTGGTCAAGTTCAACAATTTGGAATGAACTTGATCCATTGTTTTCAATTTGGCTTAGACCAAGTTTTGACTCATTTGACTAGGTAAGTTGGGCTTGGGTCAAGTATAATTGGGTTAGGTTTGGCTCAAATGATGACTTGGTCAAGTTCAAACATTCATCATGAATGAGTTTTGATCAGTGATTTCAATCAATTTGGCCTATGGTAGATTTTTGGCTAGTTTAGGTTTCATTTTGGCTAAGTGTTGACTTGGTCAACCCTTAGGTTTGACTTGGTTTGACCCAATTTGAGTGATTGATTATCTTATGATGATTGTTTCATAATGTGAGGCTTAAGGGCTTAGTTCAATCCAATTTGGGTAGGTTAGAATTTGGCTCATACTTTAGGTCATGAAGAATTAAAGTAGGTCAAATGGCTTGGTCAAAGCTTGATTGAGTTTGATTGAATTCACATATGGACTTATGATTGAAATATAAATTCATTTGCAAGTGATTTGGAGTCAAATGGTTTTGATTCATTTGATAATTTCAAGTTCAAAAGGGTGAACATAAGTTTGGTTTGGAATTGATTTTTGAATTGAGTTTTGGTTTGATGATTAAAGTTTGTATTTATATTTGGATTCATGATTGAAAGATTGATTGAATCATGAAGAAAAATCAAGGGTTGACTTGATTTGAATTTAATTTGGCTAAGTTCAAGATTCTGACTTGAAAGGCTTAGGTTGAATGTTGACTGAATTTGAGTTTGAGTTTTGAATTGATTTTTGATTTGATGTTTAAATTTTATGTGTATATTTAGATTCATGATTGTAGGATTGATTGAATCATGAAGAAAATTACTTTACATTTGAATTTGATTTGAAGTTCAAGATTTTGACTTGAAAGGCTTAGGTTGGATTTTGGTTGAATTGATTTGATTTGGAAGTGCAAGAGAATCAAAGTGACTTAGAAATATTTTGGAGTTTGGAATCCAATTGGGCTTCAATCACAAGTTTCAATTATTTAGAATTAATTTATGATTGAGAAAATCCATTTAATTGGTTCAATTTGAGTTAAGTTGGAGTTGATATGAGTTTGACTTGAATGGAAAGTGGGGAATTTCAAACTATGGGTAGCAAAAATAATAAAAGGCAATATTCATAGCTAACTCTTCTAAGTCTCATTGGTGAGTATTCACCTAATTACTAGAATGTGTCTTAAGACTAGGAACTCTAGAAGTTGAGATTATGTCTAAGATGGAGGGGTTGAGATCATTCCAAAAAGGGACAACAAACAATATGTTGGTGATGACACACAAATGATGTTGATCAAAATGATCAACAACAACAATCATAAACACTAATGAAGATCTACTCTAACCCAAGGTGTAGAATCAAAACTTAGTCAATGTGATACTCATTAAAGACATGTGAGAAAGAATCCAGATAGAGTTCTTCCACTAAAGCTTCAAGTGATATGGATGAGATTTGATTTGATTCAAATCTAACTAGGGAGAGAAATCAGTTTGATTTGTTTGATTATTATGTTGTTAGTATATTGCTTTTATTTGTTTGACTCCACTGAGGGAGATGGATTGGATTTGTTTTGTTAAATTTGTTTTGTTTTGTTTGACTCAACTAAGGGAGGAGGGTTGAATTTGTTTCAAATTGAGATGGGATGTTGGTTTTGTGATGGATATTAAATGAGGAAGTCCTAACTCATTTACTAATAAAGGGGTATTTTATTAAACACATAGTAGAGAACAAAGTCTTTTTTGGTATCAATTAGCTTTATTAAGAAGAAAACATAGTAGACTTACATCCTCAAAGTAGGGACCTTCTGTGACATTGGCAATGCAACAAATTGAACTTCACCTAGGGTAACTATTGGTGAATGCCATACTAAATCTAAAGATAGTCAATTAATTTATTTTTTAGTTTATTTTGACTATGATGGATTTCTATGTGTGATGGATTATAGAGCCATGGTGGCTTCTAACTCAGTTACCAATCCAAATAATATACCAACCAATGACTATCCTGAAAGGGGTGTCTTTAGATACATATTTTACTAGGAAGAAAGCATAGTAGACTTCCATCCTCCAAAGTAGGTACTTGTTGATGTGGTGATCTATTGGCAAGGCCATTAGTAACCTAGTCTCTTGATCTTCATCTTCATATTTAGGCATTATCATTTCTGATAGATTTAATGTAGATTACAATGCCACTTCATGTTTATCTAACAACATAACTACATTTGATCAAAGGACCATCATAGGTGCCATAGAGCATAGGAATCTGTTTACTGATGGGTGACTTTTCTTGAGGTAGTTTGTCAATATTCAAAAAGTCTATGAACAATTGTGTGGTAAAATATTTCATACATTCTTGCCTTCATCTATTCCCCCCTTTTTAAAATAAATGAAAATAAGAATATATAAAAATATGCCATGTTGGGACACCACATAGATCCGTAGATATTTTTATTGAGGGTGATCAGGTACGATATTAAGGAGAGGTGTACTATCTTGAGAGATAGAAGTCACCACCCTACAATGGACCTAATCACCCTAATAAGGACTTCTAAGGATAATGGGTCTACATATGTACCAAAGATTATTCTTCTAATTTACATGAAAAAGTAAAGTAGGGCTTATTTTAAAATGGATTCGTTAAGTTTCCTACAGGGGCAAGCCCCCAAAAGTTAATTACATCCTAAGGAACGAGATCCCTTAGGAATACTCTTGATTAAGGTAAATGATCATTATCTCCAAATATTTCAGTATGTAGGACTATCAATCGATTAGTTTATTTTAGAATATCAAATGGGATTGATTAAAGAGAGGGATTATTATCGAAGCCAAAAGGAAGATAAGTAGGAGATGCCCACAATGCTAGGAAACTTAGCGAGCATCTCAAACTATCCTATGATTGGGCTTTATATTTTGAAATTAATTTAATTTGTTTGAGCTGAATTTTTCATTAGAAATTTAGGGCTTCTGATTCCATAACACAAGATTATATAAATACCTAAAAGGTGAGGATTTAAGCTTATGGCCCCCAAAGGAGAGAAACAACCTCAGAACATAAATCTAGAGTTTTGGTGAGGGCTAAAAGCCCGACCTAAATTTAAGGTAAAAATAGATATTTGGGTTGCCTCCATAAGAGAGAACAAAACATCTGACTACTTGGAATTACAACGGCCTAGGGGTGGTGGCCAACTAACTCCTCCTACGATTTTAAATTCATGTAGGCAAGTCATATGCTTATGCAAGATAGCAAGGTTGTTATTTATTTAGAAAGAGACTAAGTCCTTAAACTCACTCCCTAAAGAGACTAGATCATGTAAGGGCATGCTTCAAATGAACTAAATCTAATGCAAAAATTTTATATGTTTTATTTTTATTTTTGATAATCATTTGACTCAGGCTATAGGATTCATATGCCTAATGCATGAGAAATAAGATTATGGGCCAAAAGTCATAAATGGGAGGAGGTGTGTTTCCACCATGGCTCTCAAAGGTCAAGCCAAGTTTCTTTGGCAAAGGTGAAATCCCTCCAATCAAGAGTGAAACAAGATGTTTCTATGCACAATGTTGTAAAAGAAATACTCATCCACCTAAAGGGTTGCTAATTCTTTTATCTTGATTTTAACTTAAGCTTCAAATGAGGTTATGAGTTATTTATTTTAATTTTGAATTGATTAATTTGGTAGAAGATTTATTTTTTTCTAAGAGCCTAATTGTCATCCAGGTCATACATTAAAGCAAAGAAGAGACTAGGAAAACATTCCATCTTAATGCATAAGCTAAACAAAATATCAAACATTTTACAAAGCACACAAAAGAATAAAAAGCCATTTATGGTCGGGCACCATCGTTCAAACCTAAAAAACAAATTGGGTAGCGGAGTTCTACCCTTTTAGAACCTGGATTATAAATGAATTAATTACAATTAAGCAAGGAATTCATGTTATGTGGGTCTTCATTCTTCATTTCTCATTCTTCTTTTCTTCTTTTCTTCCTTCTTCTTTGGTTCCTTCTTTTGGATGGTTGGAAGGTGGATTCTCCAAAGGCTTCACATGGTACATAAGGCATGGCCTTATAACCAATGCTCATCCTAATCCCCATAACCATCATTCCAAAATCCTAATTGCAAAAATACATGAAAAGAAAAAGTAGATCTAACTAACACTTGCAAAATAGAGATTACCTAAACAAACCATACAAATCCCAAGCATGTATATTAACAAGTTGGACATAGCACCCCACACAGTCCACGGCTATGGATTATGCTTAGGGTATAAAAGCACGCATAGCAAAAGCATTTATATTTTATTTATTACAATGCCCCTTAAGCATAATCCCTAAAGATAATGGTTAGACTAAGATCACCCTACCATTCATTCTATGCACATACATCCTAACATCCAGACTAAAATATATATCACAAAATAAAATCAAGCATCAAACTATGCACTATGTCCTAACCTAAAGCTTGAAGTGGTGACTTAGCTTATGTGTGCTTTAGAGAATTGTGTGGTATGCTTAGTTATGGCTCTAAGTTAGAATTTTCTAAGTATGAAGAATGTTCAACTTAGAGGCGGGTTTCATTTAAGTGATTTTAGTGTTTTGGGCTGATTTTATTTTATGTTTTTATTAGGTTTAAGTGAATCCTATAATTAATTATTAAGTTAAAAAGAGAGGGAAAGAGAAGAGAACTTCTCTTTCCTTCCCTAACCTAAGTAATTTCTAAAATGAATTAATATTTTAGTTTTGTTTGGTGAATATTTTAATTAAGAGTTTTAATTAATCCTAAGTTTAGATGAACTCTAAACAAACCTATTCAAAAAGAAATGCATTTTAAGATTAAATAAAATGAACTAAATTTACAAAACACACATCACTTCAGTTCTTTCCCAACATGTATAACATGCGTATGAATGAGTCCTAAGCATATTTATACATACAAATGAGAATGTTTAACACACTTTATGATGCATGCTAAGTAATCATTTAAGAGAATTTGAAAGTTTATGATGCAAGATTTATATTAAGTAGCAAAGGGGTTTCTTATCCAATTTTCACGTACACTCATGAAGATAAGAAAGGCATAAGTGAGCATAACGTCATTGTTAACCAGAGGTGTAAGGTACAAGACCTACTTAGGGCTATTTAAAATCTCACAACCTCAGGGTTGTACAAACTAATATACCACTTTTCTTAAATACAAGCATGAGTACAAAAGAAATGAATGGAAAAGGAAGAATGCAAAAAATTATGTTGGTTGATTTATTTTGTTTTATGCAATTATGTGCAAGCATAGGTATCTTTCTTAAGTGATAGTATAGAAATGAATAGGATATGGAATTAGGCAAGTGTTAGGTTCTTTTCAAATGAACCATACATCTTGCCAAATTCTATTCAAAACTATACTAAAAGAGAAGAGAAAGAAAACCTACACTATGCACATCCTCATATTTTATTTGCATGCAAACTTATAAATAAGATATAAGTAACACACTTTTAGTTTTGATAATTGATTCATATATTTTGAAAAATAATTTTAATTTAATAGTGATAATAACCATTCATATTCTTACTTTAGCCAACACATGCAATTTGACATGAAGGAAATATTTTTCTTTTAAATTTGATTTTTGAAAAGCATGGATGCATGAAACCATATGACATACATATTTAGCATGTTGGGAATGAATTAAAGCAATGAAAGCATGTAAACACATTCACTTTAATTAAATTCTAAAGACAATCTTATGAAATAAGAGAGCTTAAAGTAAATCAAAGTTTATTTAATTTGATTTTTATTTGATTTTAAATTTGGTTTAATTTTGAAAATGTGAATTGCATTTGCTATTCCTAACCCATTCCCACATGTGTTTGATATTTTTGTTCAATTTTTAGATGATTAGATTCATTTTATATTTTGATTAGGTTAAGGTATGAATTAAGCATGTTAATTAACCCTTACCTATACCATCTTAGCATAGTTAACCAAATAATTATGAGCTAATGAGATGACATAAAACCTCATAAGGAATTTAAATTTGCAATGCACCTAGGAAGAAAAGGGCCTAATGCAATTTGGCTCATGATTAATGATTAATTAAGCTAAGGGGTTTAACTTAAGTAATTTCAAAACAGCCCTCACACATATGAGTTGAGTTTGATTTCTTAATTGAACTTAGGCTCTTGAACACCTAAGCATCTACCCAAAGTAGATTAATTAAGTTTTGAAAAGTTTTAAAATTTTAAGAAATTAATTAAGACGGTAATTAGTGAATTAGCCCTTAATTAAAAGAGGGTTAAGAAAAAAAGGGAGTTTTGGGAATAGCTTAGGGGAAATGCCCCAAAATTATTCCCTAATCCTTCTATTCACTGAATTAGACCTTAATCAACTTCAACAAAGGGTTAAACTACTAATCAAACCCTTAATTAACCTTAATTACACTAAGGGGTAATTAGAAAATGAATTAGCACTTTCCCTAATTAAGCCACCAATAAATCACAAGAAAATTAGGGGAGGCAGAAGTCATCCCCCAAAATACACTCAAGAAATTTAAGATTAATCAGTGGATTAATTATGGAGTAATTAACAAATTAAGATTTCCAATAAAACCCAAAATCATAAAAAGACAATATTCAAAATCCATTAAAACCAATTTTAGAATATTCTAGATTGAATTATCTTTCAATAGAAATTTACCTCATATTTTTATAATTTGTCTTTAGAAAGATATGTATTTTTGAAGTTTAAGTAATAATTAGAATTAAATAAACCCTAATTAATCCCTAATCCCGGCATCCACATGGCGACTGGCTTTACCGTGTTGACCATGAGTGGGTAAAAATGTCTTATATAGCGTTGCATGGCGTCGCCGCTTATGGTATCCATCGTTCAATCAAGGATCGAATGGCTAGGATTTAATCCAAAATTTTAAAGGGATAAAATCATATATAAATAGGATTTAATCTATCGTCCATCCAAAATGCGGATGGATGACCAGAGATCATCTCTATTCTTTCTTGAGGAATAATGGAGACCAACCACTTCAGGGAAGATCAGCTCGATTTCAGTTAAAATGAAATCTTACACATCATAACCAATGGCAAGCATATCTAATAGTCAAAATCTCATGCCATTAAAATTTCTTTCACAAAGGACCAACACACATTGAGTTTAGTGATCAGAAAAGTCATACCTCACTGGAGGTGATCACTAGTGCTAGATTCCTATGAGGAGCTTCATCTGGTTGAGACAAAGCTGTGGTGAAAGTTCTAGCTCTTGAGGTTGAGTGGATAGCTCTATGGACCAACCCCTCCTTAGCTTCCTTATGGCTTTGATGGAATTAGTTCTCCCCTTGCCCTTTGAACTTGAGAGAGAGCTTATGCTAGCTCGACTTGGTGCCCTGAGGGAGTGTGCAAAGGGAATTGGCTTGATTTGGTGTGTGGAGAAAATTTGCAAATCAATGGAGCTCCCTTATTTTCACTTGAGGAAAATCGAGAATGGAAAATTCAAAATCCTTCTAAGAAGCATAGAATCACTCTAGAATGACTCCTAACACTCTCCCTTACTCAATCGAATTAGCCTCCATTGGAATTGAAGTGAATTAGGGGAATTATATCTCCCCCTTAGGCAATCGGATGGTCGAAGCTCTACTTGTCATTTTGATCCAATTGACCTTAGGCATTGGTTTTTTGGTATGTTAGAAGCTTGCACATGGTTAGTTTGGGCTACGGAGTGGAGTGGTAACCTCCCATGTGCTTTAAGTTGAGTGGGAGCATGATTACCATGTGGCCAATTTGAGCCAAGTGCTCAGTTTTGGCCTTGGGTTAAGTTGGGCTAATCTAAACCCATTGGGTTAGGTGCACCACCCTCCATAGGCTTTACTTGACCTATTAGGAAAGTATCAAGTAGATATAAAGAGGGTTTGACCAAATTCCCTATGGATTTGACCAAAATTTGTTCTATGGCCTAGGGGTAGAATGGTCATTTGGCTGATTTTGAATTTGGATATGTTGGGTATGTTGAGAAAAAATTGGTTTGGCCAAGTTTTTTGGATTTGGTTTTTGATATGGTTTTGCTCATGTTGACCCATTTAGGTCAAAATGGGTCAACTTAGGTCAAGTTGACCAATTGGTCAAATTGGGTCAAATCAAGGGTTGGGTCAAGTTCATATGACCATTTGAAATATTTTGGTGGCTTTGGTTTGATTCAATTTGGTTTAGTTTGAATTTGGTTCATATGACTTCATTTAGGTCAAATGGGTCAAGTTGACCAATTTGACCCATTTGACCTATTTGAGCTAGGTCATGGGTAGGTTTAGGTTTGGTTAGTTATATGAAGTGGATTGGTATCTTTGTTTCCAATCAATTTTGGTTAAGTTTGAATTTGGCTCAACATGACCCTTTAGGTCAAGTTGGGTTCAAGGTCAATTGGCTAGGTTAGGTCTAGTTGGCCAATTGAGGCTTTGGCCAAGTTCAACAAGTGATTTGGAATGAACTTGACCCATTGGTTTCAATCAATTTGGCTTAGATCAAGTTTTGACACATTTTGACTTTTTAGGTCAAGTTGGGTCAACTTGGGTCAAGTGGCCAATTGTGTTAGTTAGGCTCAAATGTTGACTTGGTCAAGTTCAACCATAGGTCATGAATGAACTTAGATCAATGGTTTCAATCAATTTGGCCTATGGTGGATTTTGGCTATGTTAGGTTTCATTTTGGCTAAGTGTTGACTTGGTCAACCCTTAGGTTTGACTTGGTTTGACCCAATTTGATTGATTGATCATCTCATGATGATTGTTGATCATGATGAGAGGCATAGGTGAGTTTGATTCAATCCAATTTGGTTAGGATTAGAATTTGGCTCATAAGGGTACTTTAGGTCACTTTGGGTCAAGTGAGCCTAAGTGGGTCAAATGGCTTGGTCAAAGCTTGATTTGAGTTTGATTGAACTTGTATATGGACTTATGATTGAAATATAAATCCATTTGCAAGTGGTTTGAAATCAAATGGGTTTTGATTCATTTGACAATTTCATATTCAAAGGAAGAACATGAATGGATTTGGGGGATTTTTTGAATTGATTTTTGATTTGGTGATTGAAGTTTGTATTTATATTTGGATTCATGATTGTAGGATTGATTGAATCATGAAGAAAAATCAAGAGTTTGGCTTGATTTGAAGTTGATTTGGCTAAGTTCAAGATTTTGACTCGAAAGGCTTAGGTTAGATTATGAATGGATTTGGGATTAATTTTTGGAAGTGGTTTTGATTGTTTGAATTTATATTTCATTTATATATGTGAATATAGATGAAAAAATTTGATGAATTTGAAGTGATTTGATCACGATCTAAGCTAAGTCTTTAAGAGGAAATTTAAATGACTTATGAAATTTTGGAGTTTTGAATTTGAGTTTTGAGTTTAGGTTGATTGATTTATATTTATATTTCATTTATATATGTGAATATAAATGAGAATATAAATGAGTTATGAGAAAATCTCATGACTTTGAATTCATTTGATCATGATTTAGGCTAGGTCCTTAAGAGGGAGATTAAGGATTTAGGAAAGATTTGGAATTTGAGTTTTGAGTTTAGTTTGATTGATTTGAATTTATATTTCATTTATATATGTGATAATAAATGAGAATATAAATGAGTTATTAGAAAATCTCAAGGATTTGATTTGATTTGAGGATGATTTATGCTAAGTCCTTAAGAGGGAAATTAAGGGACTTGGGTAACATTTGGAGTTTGAAATTTCAATCATTGATTTCAGTCATGTGGCATTGATTTGAGTTTGGAGAAAATCAAAAAAGATTAATTTAGAGTTTGACTTGAAGGAAGGAAGGAAGGTGAGGAGTGGTTCAAGCTAAGGGTAGGCAAATTTTCTTAACACCCCTAAGGCATGACCTATTCCTATGGCTAACTCTTCTAAGTCTCTAGGGCTAGGTTGAGTGTCCACCTAATCACTAGATGTGTCTTAAGACTAAGGAACTCTTAAAGTCTAAGAGAGCTATGTTTAAGATGGAGGGTGAGAGCTCATTCTAAAAATGAGGTCAACAAAGGCAATAGTGTGGTGTGGTGACAAGGAACACATGCGTATTGTGTTGATCATGATCAACAACACTGAAAGATCACAAGCACTAAAATAAATAATCTACACCTAACCCAAGGTGTAGAAGGAATCCAGAGCTTAGTGCAATGTGGCTCTACTTATGTCCATGACATAAGAGAGAGGGAGGAATCCACTAAGGGATAGAGTAGGTGAACCTTCCACTTGGGAAGCAAGTTCAAGTCATCCATAAGGGGATGAGAGGTTTGATTTGATTTAAGTCTTGCTGAGGAAAAATTTCCACTGGGGAAGAGTGTTGAATTTATTTCTATTTTTAGATTTAGGATTTTGAGATGGACCCTATTGGTTTGTGATGGATCGCACTGAGTAGAAGCTACGGAGGCCTAGACCTAACTTAGATTTACCAATCTAAAGGGGTAGCCTACTAAACACGTAGTAGGACTAACCAACCAAAGGGAAGCCTATCAGTATACAATAGTTGTACTAGGAAGAAAGCATAACAGACTTACATCCTCCAAAGTAGGACTTGGGGTAATCTTGGCAAAATAACCCAACCTAGGGCTGACTATTAAGTGAATGTGTTGAAGAACTTAGATCAACTTAAATATAGTCAAGATTAATTTCATTTTTAGATTTATTTTGATGAATTCTGTCAGTTTGTGATGGATCACACTAAGAAGGAGCTTATATCAGCCTAGACATATCTTAGATTTATTGAACCAAAAAGAGTAACTTCCCAGCTGATGGGGGAACTATCCAACCAAAGGAGTGCCTTTCAATTTGCAATGATCAATTTAAGGGAAGAAAGCTCAGGGACTCACATCTTCCAGTAGAAAAGACCACTAGGGTGATCGGTTGCTTTGGGCAACAAATCAAACCCAACCTAGGGCTGCCCGTCGATTTGCGACAATCATGCTAGAAAGAATGTGTCATAGTCTTACATCTTTCCAAACAGAATGACTGTCGGGGTAACCTACTTATGGAAAAATAGATTGAATCTGACCTAAGGGCGACTACAAAGTGAGTACCGACCCAAAGATTTACCCCAACTCAGGTAGTCAGGCAATTCCTATAGGGAGTTTTGCTGGCACTACCCTAAAGATAAGATGACTACTTGGGAAAGGGGCCCTTTAAGGGCTTGAATTCCTAATCCATAAGCAAATATTTTGTTTGTTTTGTTTACTTTATTTTATCATGGACCTTGTTAGTTTGCGAGAGATCAAAGTGAGAAGGAGCTTATATCAGCCTAGACCTATCTCATTCTTGAACAAGGGAGAACTACATTGAACAAATTCTCCAACCAGGGGGTGGCTACTAGGAAAGGGGAATCAATCCAAAAAATAGCTTGGGTAGTGTCTAAATGGGTTCAAGGATGTGATCCAAATAGAATGCCCATGGGAGAGGGTAAGGGCTTAATCCAAAACCACGGTGAAGATGACATGGCTAGTCATATATCGATGGTATGGCAACTCAAGGAGAAAGCTGAGGACTCATATCTGCCAGAGTGTGTATCCACCTGAGTCGCTATCGCATAGTGAACATCAACCAACCTAAGGTGCTCTTGGTTTACAATAATCACCTAGGAAGAAAGCATGACTCACATCCTCTATATGAGGCGATTGTTGGGATAGTCTGTCTTCGGCTCGATAGGTGCTATCCGACCTAGGGCGACTATTGAGTGAATTCCATTGGGAGATTTATATCAACTCAAATGTAGTCAAGAGGAAAGGAGCCTTTGGGGGACTTATCTTAAACCTCAAATATACTCGTCCTAGTTAGATCATGATGATTAGTTCAAGAAGAACGCACAAGGACGTACATTTTCTTAAATAAAATCAACATGAGGTAGCTTACTAGCTGGACAATGAAGCTTACCATACTAACAAGGTGCTCGCTGGTTTGCAATGGTCAAGTTAGGAAGAAAGCTGGGGACTCACATCTTCAAATAAATGATTGGGGTAACATCTTGGTAAGGTAGCATGTGGACCGACTAGAAGCTAATGAGTGAGTGCCATAGCTTTTCAAATCAAAATAGCTTAAGATAAAATATTTATGTTTATTATTGTGCATGTGTCAAAAGGAATAGGAAGCCTCTGGGGAACTCTTATACCAACCTTAAACACACTAGGAGATTTGATGAAATGGTGCCACGGATGGCAAATAGGATTCCCACTAAGAAAGGATGTCACTTGGGTTCTCTCACACCTATCTTGGTTATGCTAATCGAAATAGGATGCCTCTCGGGTTCTCTTACACCTATTTTAATAGCATTGAGAGATTGTGCTTATGTTATGAAAGAGGGATAGGATGCCAATGGGAGACTCTTACACCTACCCTAAACACGTCATGGGATTCATAAGAAGACACAAATACACTTGAGAAGAGAAGATTTGATGAATGGAATCAAATTTTTGTTCTTTTTTTATTAATTATTTTCAAACATGATTATTTCATGGGTAATATTTCTTTAGATAGAGCCCATTAATTGGAAGCATTGTTCCCCTTTTACAATCAAAGGCGATAAGATCCTCCTTGGTAGGCCTTCTCTATGACATAAGGGCCTTCCCAAGTGGTTTTAAACTTGCCTCCCATCTTTCGACAGATAATAATTGGTCCCCTTAGAACTAACACAAGTTTTCCTACTCAAAAAGACCTAGGTGGACCATCTTGTTGTGAGCTTAAATCATTTTCACCTTGTACAACTCAAGGTTTTGCGCCCGTAGTGACTCTCCTCAAACCTTTGAGCTCTTCTAATAAACTTTGCATTACTCAGTGATCTTGTTACCCAATGCTATCCTTAGTGACGGGAGTTGAACTTCTAAAGGTATAACAGCTTCAGACCCATACACTAAGGAAAATGGGGTAGACTGAGTTGGAGTTTGATATGTGGTGCGGTAGGCCCACAAGGCTTCAACCAACTGCTCATTCCACTGTCATTTATTTTCATCAAGAGTCTTCTTTAGTATCTGGATGAGAGTTTTGTTGAATGCTTCTACAAAGCCATTTGCTTTGGGGTAGTAGATGGTGGAGTATCTCCAATCTATACCATCTCTTCGGCTTGATCTTATGCTTTTGAATGCGTACCATTATCGATATAATTCATTGAGGCACCCCAAACCTATATACAATATGGTTCTAAAAATTGAAGCACATGAGTTGTGACCTCTCAGTGGGATGGCTTTGCCCACTTGGAAAAGTAGTCGGTGGCTAGAAGAGATGACCTTGGAAGAAGGAGGATCGATCGGACCACAATGTGTAAACACTCAAATGGCCATGAGGCCAATGTAGGGTGTAGAATGTTGGGTGGTTGGTGGAGGACCACACCGTGTACACGATGGCATCTGCTACATCCATGTATGTAATCATCGAAGGCTAAATATATAGTGATCTTCATCTTCATCTTCAACGATTGATGTGCTCCATAGACACGAATGTACCTCGATTATAATGCCATGGGCTTCATGTTTGTCTAAATAAGCATAACCACATTTGGTCAAAGGACCGGTGATAGGGTGCCATCAACAGAGCATAAAATAGCTCTCTATTTCATGATGGGCTTGTGACTTTTCTTGAGGTAGTTTGCGGTGTTCAAGTAATCTATGAATGGTTTCCAATCCTCCTTGTCCATTTTGGCAATAACCTCCCCTTCAAGAGAAAGTCTCGATGAGTTCAACATCAATAAGGGATAGGACTTGTCTATTTTGGACCCTTATTGAAATGGACTCATCTTCGGACATGCCAATTCTTTGGCAAGTTTGGCCAAAGCATCTATCTTCTCTTGGGAACCTTGTAGATGGTGACTTCAGGAATTTGGGCCAATAGCTTCATGGTATACTCATAGTAATGAGGTTATGATGAATCCAAAATGTTGATGCTCTTGATGATAGTGATGGCTAACTCAACCAAAATCAAAGCCTCATACTCGCTTGTTGTTGGTGTAGGGGTTGGAAAGATATGAGAATCTCATCACATCATAGTTTAGAGTTAGAACTATTCCTACCCCTTTCTAGAATAGATCATGGTGCTTCCCCTTTATGAAAGAAGTGCACCATCAAAATACATCTCCCATCGTTTTCGGCCTCCCAAGTTCATGATTTGTTCATCGGGAGATCATCACTAAGCGGAGAATCAAGAGAAGTGGGTGTCGCTAAAATTTGCTAGTGCTTGTCCTTTTACCACGGAGGCAATGTGATATCAAACTGAGAGAATCATGGACCATCATGCCAACATCCGATAGCATTGGTGTGTCATGAGATAGATTGGATTTTAGATCAAGTTCACCTTATGAGAAAGCATATAGTGTCATAGCTTTTGGGCAAAGATCAAAGCTAGGCAATGTTCTCAATAGGTGGATAGTTCACCAGGAATTAGAAAGGTGAGTAGAGAACTCTCCTTCCCTTCATTGCTTGGGCCGGAGCACAAGAGAGTGTCAATCAAGTGTAGAGGATGAGTGGCACGAGATAGGGGCTACTAGAGCGACTTCACCAAATATTGCTTGATGTCTTCAAGGCATGCTAACACTTATCATCCCAAACTTGGCATCCTTTTGACAAGTGTTGAAAATGGCTTGCATCTCCCGATAGGTTGAGATAAAACGTCTTAGATACACCAACCATCCTTGAAAGGATCTAAGTTGAGTTAAACTCTTAGGAGGTGGCATTTCTAAGATAGCTTTGATCTTTTTAGGATCTATTTATTCCGATTGTCGATAACAAACCCAAGGAATTTCTCACTACTCCAAATGCACACTTGGATTCATTTTGAGGTTATATTATCTTAACCATTCAAAACTACTCTCAAGTCAAAGAGGTGGTCTTCCTTTTCCCTACCCTTGACTACTAAATCATCAACGTAGCACTCAACCTGATGATGGATGAGTTCATTGAAGATCTGAGTCATGGCCGGTCAGTATGTAGCACCAGTATTTTTAAGGCCGAAAGGCATGACCCAATAATAGAAGATTCCTTTCATCTTGAGGAGACATCTTGATTTGGTTATAGCCAGATGACCCATCCATGAAAGATAACACTGCATGAGATGAGGTGATGTCCACCATTAATTCTAGTATAGGAAGAGGAAACTCATCCTTAGGACATGCCTTATTTAAGTCCCTAAAATTGATGCATATGTGAATTTGGCCATTCTTCTTCTTAACCGGGACACTAGCTAACCAGGTAGGATATTTTTCTTCCCTAATGAAACCAACATCGATCAGTTTCTTGACTTCAAAATGACTTGTTGTTCAATTTCTAATCACATGCATCTAGGAGCTTGCTTAATAGGGGTAGCATTAGGATCTATTGCTAGCTTGTGGGATGCTACATTAGGAGATAATCTAGGTATCTCTTCATAACTCCATGAGCGTCTTTAAACTCGGTCAATAGCCTAAGTCATTGGTTTCTTCTTCATTCGATTGATGTATGTCGGTGGATTTTCTTATCTGAGGTTGATTTCTTTAAGCTTGTCATTATTGAATCTCCTCTTCAAATTCGTGCCTCTTTGATTTGCATCTAGATCATCGAGGTTTCTAAACACACATTCTCATAAGAGTTGGTTGTGTGAAAAGAACCTATCGACTCCAAATGATTGGTAACTAAAATAGTATCATCATCATCTGGACCCACCTTGTAGAATCTAGTCCCTCTCTTATTCCCACCTTTGTATTGTTCCAGCTTTTCAAGTACTACACTATGCTTGGACCATGTGTGAGGAATTATACTTTTCTGTATAAGATTATGAATGCAAGGCAAGTAAAATTCAAATGGTAATTCTATTAATTCTTTAAATGTATCCTCCTCAAGTTCTACATCAACATCAGGACTTGAGGATGATGATCCCAAAAAGAATCTCTTTGGTTTCATGTCACTAAAATACTTAGTGACTTCCTTAACTACAAAACCTTCAACTTTTTGAGATGTAAGTGAGGTTAGAGCTAAGGTTCCCAACTGCTAATAGTTTTACATAAACTATTGAATACTTTTCTTTTGAGGCACGGTCTTTCTCTATGGATCAAAGTCACCTCCAATGGAACCCACTAGAGGTTGGTATATACTAATCACATTAGACTCATCCTCGAGTGGATTCCAAGTCTATGTGAATAGTAGGTACTCTATGAAGAACATGACCTCATTGGTTGATGGCCAAGTCTTCCACCTCTGAACTACCTCTATTTCTACCTCTTGCCCCCTGGTGGAGGTTGAGCCATTACCCACATGTCCATATGATGGAATGAATTGGGTGGAATGTGATATGCTCTATTTCTTCTTCAATTCTCTTTCTTGTTCACTTGGATTTTTATTTTCTTTTCTTTTCTTTTCTTTTCTTTTTCTTCATTTTTTCTTTTTCATTTGAAATTAAATTTTGTCCAAGTTCATGAGAAAGGCTATTTTGAGGAAGATAGTAGGTCGTATCCTCATAAATCTCAACCGCTCTAACTGAAAATGGTTTTTCATCTCCATTAACATGATATTCAATCCCATCTTTTTTGAACTTGATGCGCCGATGGAGGGAGGATGGTATGATCTTGTTCTAATGTATCCAAGGCCTATCGAGTAAAGCAATGAATGAAGTATTCAAATCAATGATGTAAAATTTGGCTTTAGTCTTTCAGCCACCTATCTCCAAAGGTAACACAATAGAACCTAAAGCCTGCTCACCTTGTTCATTGAATCCTCTCAACATCATCGATCTCCTCGGAGTGTGGAGATGTCGATCCTCAAATAGGCAAGGGTCTTTAGACTCATAATGTTCACGATGCACTAGATCCATGAGAACTCAGTCTAAACTGTCCATGTTCGTGATGTAGAGGACGGTTGTGCCAAGTCCCCAAAAGGTCTTCATTTATGAAGGTGATCCCTGAGCTTCTTTTGTATAATGTGCCTCCTCTATTATTGAGCTAAGCATATTTCAGGATCATAGAGAGCCTTGATTAGTGATTCCCTCATCTCTTTGGATAAGATAAGGACATCGTGTATGCTTAGCTTAGATGAAAACTTTCTTAGATGAGAAAGGATATTGTAGTCCACCTTGGGCTGATCCTCCATAAGCATATCCAAGGGTGGAGCATCTTGTGGAGGGGCTTCTCAATCCTCTATACCAATGACTTGTTTCCCTCTATCTTGAGGTGCTATCCTAGGAGGTAGAACCTTACCACTATGGAGGTTGACTTGTGATCTCTCTTGTGCGGGGTAATGGAGTTCTACACATCAAGCTCACGCTTCTCCTATGGGACCCCTGAGAATGGATGATTCCAAGTCTATCTCAAGAGGTGAACCCATGGTATTCATTAGGAAAGTCCAACTCGAATCAGAAAGAGGAAGATTGAAATTATTATAGTTATTTTAACTTGAAGAGTTATCATTAGGAATATAAGAAGACAACCCATCAGAAGTGACACAAATGTAATTCAAGCTAACTTTATTCTTCAATTTCTTAGATTTGTTTGGAGGTATAAAGTAGAAATCAAGCAAAGTGAGTGGGGTAAGGGATTTGATGTCCTTATCCATCGATACAAGAGTTCTACTAGTAGAAGAAAAAGAAGAACTAGTTGAAGTGGAGGAAGTCACCGGTGTGGAAGCTGCAACTGTAAGCTGGAGGCTAGACTCGATCGATGCTTGTGCTAATGGGCTATCCCGGGTTGACACATGCTGCTGTTGTTGAGCTCCCCCTTTCCTCGAGTTAGCACTAGAAACTTGCAAACCTTGATGTTGGAGGTTTGAGCTAACTCAAGCACCTGCAAGGAAAGCTTCTTGATCTTCTGGACGATCTTCTTAGAGGTTTTGGATAGAGAAATATCCCAATCTTCTTTATTTTTGGAAGGATCACATGTATCGCCAAGGATTACCCTAATGGGCTGGATGGGTGTTCCACAAGGTATTCTTTTGGGATAACTACAATACTGGTTTTAAAGCTATGTTCAAGCTAGTCCTTAAATGTAAAGCAATCCTCCAAAACATGGCCTAGCATACAATGGTAGGGGCAAAAGTTAGGATCATGACTTTTCCCTACTTCCTCCGGTCTCCTAGGCTCGGGAAGCTGAAAAGTAAGCTTTTTTAAGAGATTCTTAAAGATCTTCCAGATTACCTCCCTCTTAAATGAATAAGGTTTGTTAAGCTTATCTAAAAGAGTAGGTGGACCATAGCTACATGGAAGTGGGTATGTGTGCCACTAATGGTGGTGGTATGGCTAAGGAGGTGGTGGTGCTGGCCTTGGAGGCTACTGTGGAGGTCGGTAGGGTTACCTCGATGGTGGCAAGGAGGTGGAGGCTGCTGAGATCGTGGTCTCTAGGACTGATCTCTAGCTAGTTGCTTCCCCTTATCTACCACTGTCACTACTCTCGGCTTCTTCTCATAAACCTTCTGTGGATGTGCTTTAGGCAACTAATCTTAAAAAAGGAAACTATTTGGCCTCTTCTTATAGACTAGCCACCTTATTGATTAGCTTCTCAAATATCTTGATAGTGAAACCCTTAAGCATGAAGGTAACCAGGCCATGGATATTCTTTAGAAGAATCTCAATGGCATGCTATTCAAATAGATGAGATTTGCATTTCATACTCAAGTTATGCCATCAAAGAATATAATCAATAAGAGACTCACCTAGGTGTTGTTGTGCTATAACGAGATCACCTACAGTAACCCTTTGCTGAGCTCCAACAAACCTCTTGATCAAGAGTTGGTCCAACTCAACAAATTTCTTTACTAAACTATTGGGTGATTACCAATCAAGCGCTACAAGCTACTCGAAGAGAGGAAAAGCAAAGCGTCACGCCATGTTGCAAAACAACCACGAAGTGTGCTATATGTTGCCTTGGGTTTCCACTACCATCAAAGCTTTTGAAGGAAGGTGGCACAAAACCCTTGGGATCTTGGATTAAATCAAATTCTTCCGGGTAGGGTCTACCCTTTGGGCGATGATCCTCCCGCTTGAGCCAATGCTTCCTTCACTTCTTGCTCAACCATGGATATGTCTTTTTCTTGTATGGAGGTACTTTCCACTACCTTCTATACATTACTAGTGCTACCTTGCTCAATGGGAGGTAAGTCTTGGTTGGTCCAAGACATGCACTAACTCAGTGACTAATGTCATGTAGTAGGATGAACTGGGCTTATTTCTAAAGTATAAACCTGCTAACAAGTCTCAAGCGTACCATCCTATCTATCTCATCTTTCTTCCTCAACATGTCGAGGTGTTGAGGCGATTAGGTGTGTCTTCCTCAACCTCATCACCTTCCATGGTCTGCTCCGAGGAGATCCTCAGTATCACCATATAGACTCATGAGTCTCCCAACATAAATCATCTTCTTTGGGATCAAAGCTAACCTTCTCCTCATCGACCAATCATACCAAATTTTCTTCTTCTATAAATAATGTCTTTATCTCCTAAGAATGATCAATCGAATGGAACAAATGATCTCGGTTGGCCAATTGATCACTATCATGCACTTAGAGGCACGGACCTCACTTTGTTGGAGAATCAATCCATGAGGCTGTACTCACTAGAGGATACACACACTCTTGGCTGTCACTTCTATGAAAGGGTGACATTCCTAGGAGGTTCCACTATCATCATACTGGCTATCATCGCTACCTCATAGCTCACCATCTCCATTTCTGTTGAATGGAGTTGGTGAAGGGAGACCACTATGCTTTGGGTCCACTCCTCCACACCACTGTGGAAGGTTGAGCGGGAGAAGGCCTCACCACTAGGCGGTGTAGATGAGAAGGATCCCTCGGCCATAGGGATCACCAGCAGTGCGCTTCTCCCCCATATGGCCTTCATGGCCTTTGAAATGGAGATGTTGTGATGTGGCGGTGATGTGATGGGGGGTAGAGCGGTGTGGTGGAGACACCACCGACTCTCTATGAATAGAGATGTCCTCTTGATGACCCCTGAAGTAGGATGTTGTCAGATGGTGGACGGGTAGTGCATGAAAATCAACAAGTGTAGAAGTAGCGGTGACTAAACCTCCCTCTCCCTAATAATATGAGCGATGTATGGGCTCTCACCTCTCACAAATATGTTTCCCACAGGGGATGATAGATCTCAGATCAAATTGAGCTCTAGACTCATGTCCATAGCTCACAACTAGCAAGGCTGTCAGAGGATGGCATACGACCTCCTGCTCTGAGTAACTAATGGCTAATGCTACACCATTGGTGGAAATGATGTGTGAATCCTCCTAGCATCCTCTCTATCTAACCCAAAGAGAGGATGAAACTAGTTTGTTGTAACCAATGGTGAAGTCAAAATAAGCAACTCCTCAACAACTGAATGGGCGGTTGCCTCCATCTCCCTAGCAATCCTGGTGTGATACCGCTTGATCATGCAATTTTTGTTCCTTCACTGTGTTCTGGTAGGATCAGAGG
Source organism: Cymbidium sinense (assembly GCA_021442155.1). Taxonomy (NCBI): domain Eukaryota; kingdom Viridiplantae; phylum Streptophyta; class Magnoliopsida; order Asparagales; family Orchidaceae; genus Cymbidium; species Cymbidium sinense. The sequence goes on from CM038219.1 coordinate 120,348,993, forward strand.
AGTGAGAGCTAGACCCGTACTCAAAAGTGGTGGAGGCAATCCCTGAGATCAATGGAGCCTTGCCCTTAGAGGGTACTGATGAGAGGGTACTAGCCCTCACTGGGGTAGCACGAGAAACCATGGGGCACACTGAAACTAGAGTTGGTGCTGGTACTATCACTATTGAAGCTGGTGGGACTGCCACTGCTTTCCTCTTCAATGAGGTGATATCAGAATTTGAAGGTTGATCGATCTGTATGATAGGTTTTTTCCCCCGTGGTCCCTGCTCATGAGGGGGTGCCCTCACATGTGATCTCACTCCCTCAAATCCCTACCAAAATGGATAAGAGGGTGATCCAATGAGGAAATTGGCTAATCAAGCCAAGTCCATGCCATATGAAAGTGAGTACAAACTTCTGAGCGCCATTTTGATCAACTACAAAATTGAGACTGAAATGGTGCATCGATGTTGAGAATCTACAATAGAAAATGAGCTTGGATCAGATTTCTATTTTTGTTGATTTTTGAATTTGAATTGAAAATTTGAACCCACATCCAACATCTTGGAAGTGTTAAGTGGGGTTCAAATGGATTTGAGAAGATTTTAGAAATTTGATTGGAAAGAGGAATTTTTGAATATGAATCCAACTTCAACAAATTTTGGATATGTTGAAAGATGGATTCAAATATTTTTAGAAGGATGCTTCCATAGGTTCATGTTTGAAATTAGAGTTTTTGATTTGAGGACTCTTTCCTTTAGCAAATTTGAGTATGTTAAAGTAAGGGTCAATTGATTTTGTTTTTGATTTAGAACTTTACTTCGCAAATTTGGGTATGCTAAGTGAAGTGTTTTGAAAAAAAAAATTGTTTCTTTTTGTGAATTATTGTTTGATTTTGAAAATTGGAATTCGCACTTAGCAAATTTAGGTATGCTAAGTGAAGAACCCAAGTGTGTTTTGTTTGATTTTTGAAAATAAGATCCTTAGCAAATTTGAGTATACTAAGAAGATCCCAAAGTGTTTCATTTGTTTTGATTTATTTTTGATTGAAAGTGGAGACTTTACTTTAGCAAATATGGTGTGTTAAATATGAAGTCACATTTAATTTTTGTGAAATAGAAATTTTACTTAGCAAATTTGAGTATGCTAAATGAAATTCTAAAAGATGTGTTCAAAAAATTTTTTGTGTTTTGATTTGGTTTTGAAAATGGAAACTTCTCATTAGCAAATTTGGTATGTTAAAGAATGAAGGTTCAAAAAGTGCTTGAAAATTTTTGGTTTTGAATTCGGAGACTTCACTTAGCAAATTTGATTATGCTAAAATGAAGTTCCAAATATGTTTGAAGATTTTTTTTTTGGTTTTGAATTTGAAGACTTCACTTAGCAAATTTGAGTATGCTAAATGAAGTTCCAAATGTGTTTGAAAATTTTTTATTTTTAATTTGGAGACTTCACTTAGTAAGTTTGAGTATGCTAAATGAAGTTCCAAATGTGCTTGAAAATTTTTTATTTTTAATTTGTAGACTTCACTTAGCAAATTTGAGTATGCTAAATGAAGTTCCAAATGTGCTTGAAAATTCTTTTGTTTTGAATTTGGAGACTTCAATTAGAAAATTTGAGTATGCTAAATGAAGTTCCAAAATGTGTTTGAAAATTTTGGTTTTGAATTTGGAGACTTCACTTAGCAAATTTTTAGTATGCTAAATGAATTCAAATGTGTTTGAAAATTTTTTGGTTTGAATTTGGAGACTTCTTAGCAAATTTGAGTATGCTAAATGAAGTTCAAATGTGTGTTTAAAATTTTTTGGTTTTGAATTTGGAGACTTCACTTAAAATTTGTATGCTAAATGAAGTTCAAATGTGTTTGAAAATTTTGGTTTTGAATTTGGAGACTTCACTTAGCAAATTTGTCTAAAAGTTCCAAATGTATTTGAAAATTTTGATTTTGAATTTGGAGACTTCACTTAGCAAATTTGAGTATGCTAAATGAAGTTCCAAATGTATTTGAAAATTTTTGGTTTTGAATTTGGAGACTTCACTTATAGAAAATTTGAGTATGCTAAATGAAGTTCTAGATTATTTGAAAAATTTTTGTTTTGAATTTGGAGACTTCACTTAGCAAATTTGGGTATGCTAAATGAAGTTTAAAATGTGTTTGAAAATTTTTGGTTTTGAATTTGGAGACTTCACTTAGTAAATTTGAGTATGCTAAATGAAGTTCCAAATGTATTTTGAATTTTGAAAATATGATTGTTAAATTTTAATTTTTGAAAAGAAGACTTCCATTCATAAAATGTTGGTATGTAGGAATGGAAGGCAATCATATTTTTACAAATGTGAAGATTTTGTTTTGTGTGTCATTATTGGTTTTTGAAAGAGGGAATTTCAGCTTAATCATATGTGGGATATATTTAAGTGGGATTTCCAAAGGATATTATTTTATTTAGGAATGAAATCTTCATTCAATAAATTTGTGTATATTAAATGAAGATGTTCATATGTGCTTTTGAAAAATTTAATTTTATTTCAAATTGAAACTCCCATTCAATAGGTGTGAGGGTATTGAATGGAAAGGTTCATATGTTCTTTTTAAAAACCTTGTTTTTTATTTTCATTTTAACTTTTGGAAAGATGATTGTTCACTTTATTTTGGAAATGAAATCTTCATCAAAATGAATTGAAGGAAGATGTTCATTTGTGCTTTTGGAAAATATTAGTTTTATTTTTGAAGATTCCTACATATAAAAATTATGAGAATTGTTAAATGAGTGATTTAACAAAATTTTGTGAAAAATTTTCTATATGCATTTTGAAGGAGCTTTTGAAAAAAATTTTTATAAAAATTTATTTTATCTTTATTATTTTAGGAGAACCTTTCCTTATTATAAGAATGATAAGGAAGTATTTAAAATGTTTTCTTTTTATTTAGATCTTTTATTTTACCCATTGGAGAACCTAACGTTTTAAGACCAACACGGGTGAGGTCCTAAAACTAAAGATGTTGGCTAACTCAACTTAAGAATGAAATAAGCTAAGTATGAGAAAGAAAGATAGTCTCATTCATTACCAAAGTACAAACCCCTATCGATACTTGAAGACAATGATCATTTACCAAAGATGAGAGAGAGGAACCATCCCCAGTCATAAAATCATGGTGAATATTTCATACATTCCTGCCTTCATCTATTCCCCCCTTTTTTGGTAAAGAGAATAAATGAAAATAGGAATATATAAAAATACACCTTGTTGGGATACCACGTAGATCTGCAGATGTTCTTATTGAGGGTGATCATCATTAGAGGTGTACTATCTCAGATAGAAGTCACCACCCACAATGGACCTAATCACCCTAATAAGGACTCCTAAGGATAATGGGCTATGTACCAGATTCTTCCCTACTTTACATGAAAAGTAAAGTAGGGTTTATTTTAAACGGGTTTTGTTAAGTTCCCTGGGGCAAGCCCATAGTTATTACATCCTAAGGAATGAGATCCCTTATGATTACTCTCGATTAAGGTAAATGATCATTGTCTCCAAAGATTTCAATAGGTAGGACTATCAATCGATTAGGTTATTTTGGAAGATCAAATGGATTGATCAAAGAGAGGGAGTTATTATCAAAGCCAAAAGGAACATAAGTAGGAGATTCCCATAATCCTAGGAAACCTAGTGAGCCTCTCAAATTATTCTATGGTTGGGCTTTATATTTTTAAAATTTATTTAATTTATTTGAGTTAAATTTTTCATTAGAAATTTAGGGCTTATGATTCCATAACACGAGATTATAGAAATGCCTGAGAGGTGAGGATTCAAGCATATGGCCCACAAAGGGAAGAAACAACCTCAGAACCTAAATCTATGGAGCTTTGGCGAGGGCCAAAAGCATGACCTAAATCTAAGGTGAAAATGGTATTTTGTTTGCCTCCATAATAGAGGACAAACCCACCCGACTACTTGGACTTACAACCTCCTAGGGGTGGCCGTCAACTAACACCTCCTATGATTTAAATTTATGTAGGCAAGTCATATGCTTATGCAAGATAATAAGGTTGTTATTTATTTAGAAAGAAACTAAGTCCTTAAACTCACTCCCTAAAGAGACTAGATCATGTAAGGGAATGCTTCAAATGACCTAAATCTAATGCAAAATTTTCATATATTTTATTTTTATTTTGGATAATCATTTGACTTAGGCTATAGGATTCATATGCTAATAATGCATGAGAAATAATATTATGGGCCAAAAGTTAGCAAGATGGGAGGAGGTGTGTTTCCACCATAGCTCTCAAAGGTCAAGCAAAGTTTCTCAAGCAAAGGCAGAAGCCCTCCAACCAAGAGTGAAATAAGATGTTTCTGTGCATGATATTATAAAATAAATACTCATCCAGCTAAGGAGTTGCTAATTCTTTTATCTTGATTTTAACTTAAGCTTCAAATGAGGTTATGAGTTGTTCATTTTAATTTTGAATTGATTAAGATTTATTTTTCCCTAAGAGCCTAATCGTAATCCAGGCCAAACATCAAGCAAAGAATAAACTAGGAAAACATGCCATCTTAATGCACAAGCTAAACAAAATATCACACATTTATATATAGCTAACGCAAAAGAATAAAAGGCTATTTGTGGTCGAGCACCATCGTACAAACCCAAAAAATAAATTGGGTAGCTGAACTCTATCCTTATACAACCCATATTATAACTCAATTAATTATAATTAAGCAAGGAATTCATGTTATGGGGATCTTCATTCTTCATTTCTTCATTTCTTCATTCTTCTTTTCTTCTTTCTTCTTTAGTTTCTTCTTTTGGATGGTTGGAAGGTGGATGCTCCAAAGGCTTCACATGGTACATAAGGCATGGCCTTATAACTAATGCTTATCCTAATTCCCATAACAATCATTCCAAAATCCTAATTACAAAAATACATGAAAAGAAAATATAAATCTAATTACACCTATAAAATAAGGATTAGTTAAACTAACCATACAAATCCCAAGCATGTATATTAACAAGTTGGACTTATCACCCCACTCATGGGTAACAAAGTCCACAGCCTATTGGATTATGCTTAGGGTATAAGCAAGCAAAACATTTATATTTTTATTTATTACAACGCCCCTTAAGCATAATCCTCTGTAGAAGATAATGGTTAAACTAAGATCACCCTACCATTCATTCTATGCACATACATCCTAACATCCAAACTAAAATATATATCACAAAATAAGCATCAAACCATGCACTACTCTAACCTAAAGCTAGAAGTGGTGACTTAGCCAAATGTGTGTGCTTTAGATATTTGTGTGGTATGCTTAGCTATGGCTTGAAGTTAGAATTTTCTAAGTATGAAAAATGTTCAAATTAGAGGAAGATTTCATTTAAGTGATTTAAGATTTTTGGGGTTCATTTTATTTTATGTTTTGGTTGGTTTTAAGTGAATCTTATAATTAATTACTAAGTTATAAAGAGAGGGAAAGAGAAGAGAACTTCTCTTTCCTTCTCTAGCCTAAATAATTTCTAAAGTGGATTCATATATTAGTTTCACTTAGTGAATGTTTTAATTTAATATTTTAATTAATCCTAAGTTTAGATAAACTCTAAACAAACCTATTCAAAAAGAAAGGCATTTTAAGATTAAATAAAATGAATTAAATTCACAAAACACACATCACTTCACTTCTTTCCCAACAAGTATAACTTGCATATGAATGAGTCCTAAGCATATCTATACATACAAATGAAAATGTTTAACACACTTTATGATGCATGCTAAGTAATTTTAAGAAAATTTGAAAGTTTATGATGCATGATTTTCATTAAGTAGAAAGGGGTTTCTTATCCAATTTTCACATACGCACATGAAGGTAAGAAAGCAGAAGTAAGTACAGCAACATTGTTAACCAGAGGTGTAAGGTACAAGACCTACTTAGGGCTACATAAATCCCCATAACCTCGGGGTTTTCCAGACTAATATATCACTTTCCTTAAATACAAGCATGTGTACAAAAGAAATGAATGGAAAAGAAAGAATGCAAAAATTTGTGTTGGTTGATTTATTTTCTTTTATGTAATTTATATGTGCAAGCATAGGTATCTTTCTTAAGTGATAGTATAGAAATGAATAGGATATGGAATTAGGCAACTGTTAGGTTCTTTTCAAATGAACCATACATCTTGCCAAATCCTATTCAAAACTATACAAAAAAAAGAAGAGGAAAACTATACGCACATCCTCATATTTTATTCACATGCAAACTTATAAATAAGATATAAGTAACACTTTCAGTTTTGATAATTGATTCATATATTTTGAAAATAATTTTAATTAAATAGTGATAATATTCATATTTTACTTTAGCCAACATACATGCAATTTGACATAAAGGAAATATTTCATTTTAAATTTGATTTTGAAAAGCATGGATGCATGAAACCATATGATACATATTTAGCATGTTGGGATGAATTAAAGTAATGAAAGCATGTAAACACATTCACTTTAATTAAATTCTAAAGACAATCTTATGAAAAGAGAAGCTTAAATAAATCAAAGTTTATTTAATTTGATTTTACTTGATTTAAATTTGAATTTTGGTGAATTGAGTTTGATTCTAACCATTCCCACATTTATTTGATATTTTTGTTCACTTTTTAGATGATTAGATTCATTTTATATTATGATTAGGTTAAGGTATGAATGAAGCATGTTAATTAACCCTTACCTATACCACCATAGCATAGTTAACCAAATAATTATGAGCTAATGAGATGACATAAAACCACAAGGAATTTAAATTTGTAATGCACCAAGGAAGAAAAGGGCCTAATGTAATTTAGCTCATGATTAATGATTAATTAAGCTAAGGGGTTTAACTAAAGTAATTTCAAAACACCCCTCACACATATGAGTTGAGTTTTGATTTTCTTAATTGAACTTATGCTCATGAACACATAAACATCTACCCAAAGTAGATTAATTAAGTTTTGGAAATTTTTAGAATTTTAAAAAATTAATTAAGAGGGTAATTAGTGAATTACCCCTTAATTAAAAGAGGATTAAAAAAGAAAAGGGGGTTTAAGGAATAGCTTAGGGGAAATGCTCCAAAATTATTCCCTAAACCTCTTACTCATTGGATCAGACCTTAATCAACTTCAACAAAGGATTAAACTACTAATCAAACCCTTAATTAACCTTAATTACATTAAGGGGTAATTAGGAAATGAATTAGCAATTTTCCCAATTAAGCCACCAATAAATCCCAAGAAAATTAGAGAAGCTAGAAGTCATCCCCCAAAATACACTCAAGAAATTTGGGATTAATCAGTGAACTAATTATGGAGTAATTAGCAAATTAAGATTTCTAATGAAACCCAAAATCAGAGAAATACAATATTCAAAATCCATTAAAATCAATTTTAGAATATTCTAGATTGAATTATCTTCCAGTGGCAATTTACCTCATATTTTTCTAATTTTTTTAGAGATATGAATTTTTGAAATTTAAGTGATTAATTAAAATTAAACAAACTCTAATTAATCTCTAAATCCCATGGCATGCGTGGCGACTGAGCTTTACGCATCGATGAGTGGTAACTTAAATTTCTTATCATAGCTCCGTGTGGTGGCGGTGCTACCCGCTTTGGTATCCACCATTCAATATTTGGTGTGTGAAGAAAATTTGAAAATTTATGGAACTCCCCTGTTTTCACTTGAGGAAAATCAAGAATGGCAAATTCAAAATCCTGCTAGGAAGCTAAGGATCACTATAGAATGGCTCCGAACACTCTCCCTTACTCAATCAAATTAGCCTCTATTGGAATTGAAGTCAGTTAGGGGGAGTATATCTCCCCGTTAGGCAATCAACAAAGCTCTACTTGCCATTTTGATCCAATTTACCTTAGGCATTACGTTGTTTGGTCAATTAGAAGCTTGCACACAATCAATTTGGGCTAGGGAGTGGAGTGGTAACCTCCCATGTGTTTCAAATTGAGTGGGAGCATGATTCCCATGTGACCAATTTGAGTCATCTGCTCGATTTTGGCCTTGGGTCAAGTTGGGCTGACCTAAACCCATTGGGTTTGGTGCACCACCCTCCATAGGCTTTACTTGACCTATTAGGAAAGTATCAAGTAGATATGTGAAGGGTTTAACCAAATTTCTCATGTATTTTACCAAAATTTGTTCTATGACATAGGGGTAGAATGGTCATTTGGCTATTTTTTGAATTTGGATATGTTGTGTTTGTTGGGAAAATAGGTTTGGCCAAGTTTCATTGGATTTGGAGTTCATTTGGTATGGTTTTGCTCATGTTGACCCATTTAAGTCAAAATGGGTCAAGTTGACCAATTGGTCAAATTGGGTCAAACCAAGGTTGGGTCAAGTTCATATGACCATTTGAAATATTTTGGTGGCTTTGGTTTGGTTCAATTTGGTATAGGTTTGAATTTGGTTCATATGACTTCATTTAGGTCAACAAGTTGACCAATTTGATTTATTAATTTGAGCAAGGTCATGGGTAAGTTTAGGTTTGGTTCATCATATGAAGTGGATTAGTATCTTTATTTTCAATCAATTTTGGTTAAGTTTGAATTTGGCTCAACATGATCCTTTAGGGTCAAATTGGGATAGTTAGGTCTAGAGACTTTGGTCAAGTTCAACAAGTGATTTGGAATGAACTTGACCCATTAGTTTTAATCAATTTGGCTTAGATCAAGTTTGACACATTTTGACTTTTTAGGTCAAGTTGGGTCAACTCGGGTCAAGTGGCCAATTGGGGTTAGGCTCAAATGTTAACTTGGTCAAGTTTAAACATTGGTCATGAATGAACTTAGATAAATGGTTTTAATTAATTTGGCCTGTGCTAGATTTTGGCTATGTTAGGTTTCATTTTGGCTAAGCGTTGACTTGGTTTGACCTAATTTGATTGATTGATCAACTCATGATGATTGTTGATCATGATGAGAGGCATAGGTGAGTTTGATTCAATCTAATTTGGTTAGGATTAGAATTTGGCTGATAAGGGTACTTTAGGTCACTTTGGGTCAAGTGAGCCTAGGTGGGTCAAATGGCTTGGTCAAACCTTGATTTGAGTTTGATTGATCTTGTATATGGACTTATGATTGAAATATAAATCCATTTGCAAGTGGTTTGAAGTCAAATGGGTTTTGATTCATTTGATAATTTTATATTCAAAGGAAGAACATGATTGGATTTGGGGTTTGATTTTTGAATTGAGTTTTGATTTGGTGATTAGGGGCTTGTATTTATATTTGGATTCATGATTATAGGGTTGATTGAATCCTGAAGGAAAATTAAGAGTTTGGCTTGATTTGAAGTTGATTTGGCTAAGTTTAAGATTTTGACTTGAAAGTCTTAGGTTGGATTTTGAATGGATTTGGGTTTGATTTTTGGAAGTGGTTTTGATTGTTTGAATTTGTATTTCATTTATATATGTGAATATAAATGAGAATATAAATGGATTATGAGAAAATTTGATGAATTTGAAGTGATTAAATCATGATCTAGACTAAGTCTTTAAGAGGAAATTTAAGGGAATTATGAAATTTTGGAGTTTTGAATTTGAGTTTTGAGATCATTTTGCTTGATTTATATTTATATTTCATTTATATATGTGAATATAAATGAGAATATAAATGAGTTATGAGAAGATCTCATGACTTTGAATTGATTTGATCATGATTTAGGCTAGGTCTTTAAGAGGGAGATTAAAGATTTAGGAAAGATTTAGAATTTGACTTTTGAGTTTAGTTTGATTGATTTGAATTTATATTTCATTTATATATGTGAATATAAATGAGAATATAAATGAGTTATGAGAAAATCTCAAGGATTTGGTTTGATTTGAGGATGATTTAGGCTAAGTCCTTAAGAGAAAATTAAGGGAATTACAAGATTTGGAGTTTGAAATTTCAATCATGGGTTTCAATCATGGATTTCAATCATGTAGCATTGATTTGAGTTTGGAGAAAATCAAATAAGATTGATTTGTAGTTTTACTTGAAGGAGGGAATGTGAGGAGTGGTTCAAGTTAAGGGTAGGCAAATTTTCCTACCACCCTAAGGCATGACCTATTCCTATTGCTAACTCTTCTAAGTCTCTAGGGCTAGGTTGAGTGTCCACCTAATCACTAGATGTGTTTTAAGACTAAGGAACTCTTAAAATCTAAGAGAAGCCCTATATCTAAGATGGAGGGGTTGATAGCTCATTCTAAAAATGAGGTCAACATGTTGCCTCCAATCTAGCTCCTTGTCTTTATAGGCAATGACAACCTCCCCTTTAAGAGAAAGTCTCTCGATGAGTTCAACATCAATAAGGGATATGACTTGTCTATTTTGGACCCTTATTGGAATGGACTCATCTTCTGGTCATGCCAATTCTTTAACAAGTTTGGCCAAAGAATCTACTACTGCGTTCTCTACTCAGGGAACCCTGTAGATGGTGACTTCAGGGATTTGGGTCAACAGCTTCATGTTATACTCGTGGTAATAATGAAGCTTGGGTTTGAAAACCTTGTAGGACCCAGCATTCTGATTGATGACCAACTAAGAATCCCAAAAGATGTTGATGCTCTTGACACACACTATGATAGCTAACTCCAGACTGGCAATCAAAGCCTCATGCTCGGCTTCATTATTGGTATAGGGATTGGAAAGATAGTAAGAGAATCTCATCACATCATGATCTGGAGTTAAGAGAACTATTTCTATCCCTACCTTTCCTGGAAGAGTAGACCACAATGCTTCCCCTTTATAAAAAGAAGTTGCACCATTAAAATACATCTCCCATCGACGGTTGTTAATCACCCCTAAGTTCATGATTTGTTCATCAAGGAGATTGTCCAAGAGAATCATTAGGTGTGTGTCGCTAAAAAATGCTAAGGCTTGTCCTTTACCGCAGGAGGTACAAATGTGATATCAAACTGTGAGAGATTCATGGACCATCGTGCTAAATGTACTAATATCATTGGTTGTGTCATGAGATACTGCAGTGGATTGGTTCTTGAAATCAAGTTCACCTTATGAGAAAGCATATAGTGTCGTAGCTTCTGAGATGCAAAGATCAAAGCTAGGCAATATTTCTCAATAGGTGGGTAGTTCACTTCAGCAAGGATCCGATGACGGCTGAGGTAGTATAAAGCATTCTCCTTCCCATCATCTTTGGCTTGGGCCAACAAAGTGTCGAGGGTGTCATCCAATGCAGCGGTGAAGAGGATAAGTGGCCTGCCTGGGATAGGAGCTACTAGAACTGGCGGCTTCACCGAATACTGCTTGATATCGTTGAAGGCATGCTAGCACTTGCCATCCCACTTAAACTAGGGATCCTTTTTGACAAATGCTGAGGATGGCTTGCATCTCCCCGAAAGGTTGGAAATAAAGCATCTTAGATATGTCAACCGTCCTTGGAAAGATCTGAGTTGAGTTAAACTCTTAGGAGGTGGCATTTCTAAGATAGCTTTGATCTTTTTTGGATCTATTTCTATTCCCCAGTTTTGGACAACAAATCCAAGGAATTTCTCTGAGCTACTTCGAATGCACACTTTAGGAGATTTATTTTGAGGTTATGTTATTTTAATCATTTGAAAACTGCTCTCAAGTCAAAGAGATGATCCTCCTTTTCTCTGCTCTTGACTACTAGATCATCAATGTAGCACTCAACCTGATGATGGATGAGTTCGTTGAAGATTTGAGACATGGCCCGTTAGTATGTAGCACTAGTATTTTTAAGGTTGAAAGGCATGACCCTATAATAATAAATTACGATCGGGGTTCAAAAAGTAGTGTTTCTTTCATCCTCGGGGGCCATCTTGATTTGGTTATAGCTAGATGACTCATCCATCAAGGAGAATACTACATGAGATGAGGCGATGTCCACCATTAGTTCTGGTATAGGAAGAGGAAACTCATCTTAGGGCATGCCTTTTTAAGTCCTAAATTGACGATATGCAAATTTGGTCATTCTTCATCTTAACTAGGATGACAGCAACTGTGTAGTGTATTTTTCTTCCCTCGAAGATCACCGTTTCTTGACTTCAAAAATGACCTGTTGTTTGATTTCTAATTGCATGCATCTAGGAGCTTGGTTGATAGGGTTAGCGCTAAGATCTATTGCTAGTTTATGGACTGCTACATCATAAGATAATCTAGGCATCTCTTCATAACTCCATGCAAAGCAGTCTTTAAACTCAGTCAATAGCCTAACTAAGTCATTGGTTTATTTTTCATTCAACAACAATTGATGTATGTCGGGCATGGATTTTCTTCTATCGAGAGGTTGATTTTTTTAAGCTTGTCAATTATTGAATGGATCTCCTCTTCAAATTTTGGTGGTGCATCTTTGATTTGGAGCTCATCTAGATCATTTGAGGTTTGTAAGCACACATCCTCATAAGAGTTAGTTTGGTGTGAAAAGAACCTATCAGACTTTAGTTGATTAGTGATACTAAGCAGCAATCGTCATCATCAACTAGACCCATTGTACCGAATCCTAGTGATGATCTTGATTGTGCATCCCTGTCTTTATTATTTCATAGCTTTTGAAGTACTCTGACCAGTGCTTAGACCATGAATAAGGAATCAAACCCTTCTTTATAATATTAATAACACAAGGCGAGTATCAATTAAAAGCTAATTCCATTAATTCTTTATATGAATCATCCTCAAGTTCTACATCAACTTCAGGACTTGAGGATGATGATCACAAAAAAAAAATCTCTTTGGCTTGACATCCTTGGAAGACTGAGGGGCTTATTGAACTACTAAACCTTCAACTTTTAAGATGACAGTGAGGTTAGAGCTAAGGTTCCTAACTGTTGCCTCATAGTTTTACATATATTTGAGTTGAATACTTTGCTTTCTCTGGAGGCCTAGTCTTCATCATTGTCTGGCTCGAGTGTCACCTCCAATGAAACCCACTGAGAGGGGTTGGCTAGTATACTAATCACATTAAACTCATCCTCTGAGCTAGATTCCAAGTCTATGTGAATAGTAAGGGTACTCTTATGAACTGGAATATAACCCCTATTGGCTGATGGCTAATCGGGGGGTCTTCCACCTCTGGAACTACCTCTGTTTCTACTTCTACCTCTTCCTGGGAGGTCGAATCATCCTACCCACATGTCCATATGATGGAATGAACTATGGGTGGAATGTGATATGCAGCTCTATTTCTTCTTCAATTTCCCTTTCTTGTTCACTTGGATTTTCATTTTTCTTTTCTTTGTCTTTTGCTTTTTTTTTTTTCATTTTCTTTTTCATTTGCATTTGAATTTTGACCAAGTTCATGAGAAAAGATGTTTTTAAGAAGATAGTAAGTATCATCCTCATATATCTCAATCTCTCTAACTGAAAATGGATTTTTATCTCATTTGACACAGTACTCAATTCCATCATTCTTGAACTTAATACACTAAAAGAGGGAGGATGGAATCATCTTGTTCTAATGTATCCAAGGCCTACCGAGCAAAGTGATGAATGAAGTATTCGAATCAATGATATAAAACTTAGCTTCAGTCTTCTAGTCACCTGTCTCTAAAGGTAACACTATGGAACTTAAAGCCCTCTCGCCTTATTCATTGAATCCTCTCAACATCATCCGATCTCCTCGGACTGTGGAGATGTCGATTCTTAAACAGGCAAGGGTTTTAGACCCATAATATTCACCGATGCACCTGGATTAATGAAAACATTGGAAAGTCTGAATCGGCTCATGTCAACTGTAATGTAGAGGGGACAGTTGTGCTCCATGTCCCCCAAAAGTAGGTCTTCATCAATGAAAATGATCTCCTGAGCTTCTCTAGAATAATGTGCCTCCTCTTCAATAGCAGTTAGCTGAGCTAAGCATATCTCAAGATCAAGGAGAGCCTTGATTAATGATTCCCTCATCTCTTTGGATAAGACAAGGGCATCGTATATGCTTAGCTTAGATGGCAACTTTCTTAGATGAGAGAGGAAATTCCAACTTAATCATATATGGAATATATTAAGTGGTATTTCAAAATAATGCCATTTTATTTGCAAATAAAATCTTCATTCAATAAATTTGGGTATATTGAATGGAGATGTTCATATGTGCTTTTTGAAAGTTTATTTTTTATTTTGATTGAAAATGAAAAATCCATTCAATAGATGAGGGTATATTGAATGGAGAAGTTTCATATGTGCTTTTTGGAAATTTATTTTTGATTTTGATTGGAAATGAAACCTCCATTCAATAAATATGAGTATATTGAATAGGGAGGTTTCATATGTGCTTTTTTTAAAAAATTTATTTTTGATTTTGATTGGAAATGGAACCTCCATTCAATAAATATGGGTATATTGAATGGAGAGGTTTCATATGTGCTTTTTAAAAATTTATTTTTGATTTTGATTGGAAATGAAACCACCATTCAATAAATGTGGGTATTTTGAATAGAGAGGTTTCATATGCACTTTTAGAAAACTTAGTTTTAATTTTAATTGGAAATAAAACCTCCATTCAATAAATGTGGGTATATTGAATGGAGAGGTTTTATATGTGCTTTAAAATTTATTTTTTATTTTGATTGGAAATGAAACATCCAAAAAAAAATGTGGGTATATTGAATGGAGAGGTTTTATATGTGCTTTTTGAAAACTTATTTTTGATTTTGATTGGAAATGAAACCTCCATTCAAAACATATGGGTATATTGAATGGGGAGGTTACATATGTGCTTTTTTTGAAAATTTATTTTTGATTTTGATTGGAAATAAACCTCCATTCAATAAATGTGGGTATATTGAATGGAGATTTTCATATGTGCTTTTGAGAATTAGATTTTGATTAGAAATGAAACCTCCATTCAATAAATGTGGGTATTTGAATGAGAGCTTTCATATGCTTTTGAAAACTTATTTTAATTTTAATTGAAATAAACATCCACAATAAATGTGGGTATATTTGAATGGAAAGGTTTTATATGTGCTTTTTGAAAATTTATTTTTTATTTTGATTGGAAATGAAACATCCATACAAAAAATGTGGGTATATTGAATGGAGAGGTTTCATATGTGCTTTTTGAAAAGGTGAAAATTCTAACATAACACATGTGGAATGCGTTGAGTGGAATTTCAGAGTTGTGATTTTGGCTTGAAGATGTAACATCCATTCAACATATTTGGATGTATTGAATGGAAAGGCCCATCTTCAAATTTTATGCTTTTTGAAAGTTTATTATTGGATTTTTTTTTAAATGAAGTCTTCGTCAAAATGAATTGAGTGAAGAAGTTCACTTGGGCTTCTGGAAATTATGATTGTTGGTTTTATTTTTGAAATATTTCTATATGCCCTTTCATTGGAACACCACGTAGATCCACAGATATTCTTATTAGGATTATTGGGTATGACATTTAGGAAAGGTGTACTATATCGAGAGATAGAAGTCACCACCCTACAATCGACCTAATCACCTTAGTAAAGACTCCTAAGGATTATGGGTCTTTGGAATGTATCAAAGATTCTTCCCCTACTTTACATGGAAAAGTAAAATAGGATTTATTTTAAATCGGGTTCGTTAAATTCCCTACAGGGGCAAGCCCCATAGTTAATTATATCCTAAGGAGTAGGATTCCTTAGGAATACTCTCGATTAAGGTAAATGATCGTTGTCTCCAAAGATTTTGAAAAGATAGGACTATCAATCGATTGGTTTATTTTTATAAAGTCAAGTGGGATCGATCAAGAAGAATTCTTATGAAGCCAAATGAAGTAGGGGATGCTTAAGATACTAGGAAGCCTAGTAAGCATCCCAAACTACTCTATGGTTGGGCTTTACATTTTTAAATTAAATTAATTTATTTGAATTGAATTTTTATTAGAATGCCAGGGCATATAATTCCATGATACAATGTCATAGAAATGCCTAAGAGGTGAGGATTTATGTTCGGAGCCCACAAAGAGAAGTAGCAACCCCTGAACCAAAATCTAGGGAGCTTTGGCGAGGGCCAAAAGCACGACCTAAATCTAAGGCAAAAAGGGTATTCAGTTTACCTCTACAAGAGAGGATAAACCACCTGACTGTTGGACTTACAACACTTGGGGTGGCTGCCAACTAACTCCTCCTACTATTTTAAAATATGTAGGCAAGTCAAATGCTTTTGCAAGATAGCAAAGCTATTATTTATTTAGAAAGAGACTAAGTCCTTAAATACACTCCCTAAGAGACTAGATTATGTAAGACATGCTTTAATGACTTAAATCTAATGCAAATTTTATTACATTTTATTTTTATTTTGGACAATCAATTTGACGCAGGCTTTAGGATTTATATGCCTAATGCATGAGAAATGAGATTATGGGCCAAAATCAGCAAGATAAGAAGGTGTGTTTCCATTATGGCTCTCATAGGTCAAGCCAAGTTCCCTGACAAAGGTAGAACGTTCAGTTACGTATTGCTAAATAATATATTTTTTTTATGCATGATGTTAGAAAAGCAAGACAACATCCAGCTATGGGGTTGCTAATTCTTTTGTCTTGTTTTATAACCTAAGCTTTAGGTGAGTGTTGACCTCATTTTTAGAATGAGCTCTCAACCCCTCCGTATTAGACATAGGACTCCTCTTAGATTCTAATAGTTCTTTAGTCTTAAGACACATCTAGTGATTAGGTGGACACTCAACCTAGCCCTAGAGACTTACAAGAGTTAGGCATAGGAATAGGTCATGTCTCAGGGGTGTTAGGAAAAT
The DNA here is from genome assembly GCA_021442155.1 of Cymbidium sinense. Taxonomy (NCBI): domain Eukaryota; kingdom Viridiplantae; phylum Streptophyta; class Magnoliopsida; order Asparagales; family Orchidaceae; genus Cymbidium; species Cymbidium sinense. The sequence continues at coordinate 120,365,695 of CM038219.1, forward strand.
TTGCCTACCCTTAGCTTGAACAATTCCTCACCTTTCTTCCTTCAAGTCAAACTCCTAATTAATCTTATTTGATTTTCTCCAAATTCAAATTAACTCCACATGATTGAAATCCAAAATTGAAATCCATGAGTAAAATTCCTAAGTCCTCAAATTTCTTTTAATGGACTTAAACAAAATCATGATCAAATCAACTCAAATTTATGGGATTTTCTCATAACTCATTTATATTCTCATTAATATTCACATATATAAATGAAATACAAATACAAATCAATCAAATCAAATCCAAAAAATTAAATTCTAAATCTCTAAATCTTTCTTAAATCCTTAATTTTGTTCTTAAGGACTTAGCCTAAATCATGATCAAATCAATTCAAATTCATGGGATTTTCTCATAAATCATTTATATTCTAATTTATATTCACATATAAAAATGAAATATAAATATAAATCAATCAAATTAAATCCAAAAATTAAACTCCAAATTTAAAATCCTTCCTAAGTCCTCAATTTCCCTCTCAAGGACTTAGCTTAAATCATGATCAAATCAATTCAAATTCATGGGATTTTCTCATAACTCATTTATATTATAATTTATATTTACATATATATATATATATATATATATATATATATATATATATATATATATATATATATATATATATATATATATATATATATATATATATATATAAATATAAATCCAAATTAAAGTCAAACTCAAATTCCAAAATTTCTAAGTCCTTTAAATTCCCTTTTAATGGACTGCCTAAAATCATGATCAAATCATTTCAAATCCTTGAAATTTTCTCATGACTCATTTATATTCTCATTTATATTCACATATATAAATGAAATATAAATTCAAACAATCAAAACCAATTCCAAAAATCAAACTCAAATCCACTTAATATTCAACCTAAACCTTTCAAGTCAAAATCTTGAACTTAGCCAAATCAACTTCAAATCAAGCCAAACTCTTGATTTTCCTTCATGATTCAACCAACCCTACAATCATGAATTCAAATATAAATACAAACTTCAATCACCAAACCAAAATCCAATTCAAAATCAAAACATTCATATTCTTCCTTTGAATATGAAATTGTCAAATGAATCAAAATCATTTGACTTCAAACCACTTGCAAATGGATTTATATTTCAATCATGAGTCCATATACAAGTTCAATCAAACTCAAATCAAGTTTTAACCAAGCCATTTGACCCACTTAAACTCACTTGACCCAAAGTGACCTAAAGTACCCTTATGAGCCAAATTCTAATCCTAACCGAATTGGATTGAATCAAACTCACCTATGCCTCTCATCATGATCAAAAATCATCATGGGATGATCAATCGACCAAATTGGATCAAATCAAGTCAAACCTAAGGGTTCACCAAGTCAACACTTAGCTAAAATGAAACCCAACATAGCCAAAATCCACCATAGGACAAATTGATTGAAACCTATGATCTAAGCTCATTCATGAATTATGTTTGAACCAAGTCAATATTTGAGCCTAACCTAGCACAATTGTCCACTTGACCCAACTTGACCCAACTTGACAAAAGTCAAAATAAGTCAAAACTTGATCTAAGCCAAATTGACCCAAACCAATGGGTCAAGTTCATTCCAATCACTTGTTGAACTTGACCAAAGCCTCAATTGGCAAACTAGACCTAACATAACCCAATTGACCTTGAACCCAACTTGACCTAAAGGTCATGTTGAGCCAAATTAAACTTAACCAAAATTGATTGGAACAAAGAACTAATCCACTTCATATATGACCAACCTAAACCTACTAGCTCACCTAGGATGGTCAAATTGGTCAACTTTACCCATTTGACCTAAATGACGTCATGTGAGCCAAACTCAAAACTAAACCAAATTGAATCAAACCAAAGCCACCAAAATATTTCAAATGGCCATATAAACTTGACCCAACTTTTGGTTTGATCCAATTTGACCAATTGATCAACTTGACCCAAGTTGACACATTTTGACCTAAATGGGTCAACATGAGCCAAACCATACCAAATGAACTCTAAATACAATGAAACTTGGTCAAACCTAATTTCTCAATATACCCAACATATCCAATTTCAAAAATTAGCCAAATCACCATTTTACCCCTAGGCCATAGAATAAATTTTGGTCAAATCGATGGGGAATTTGGTCAAGTCCTCTCCATATCAACTTGATACCTTCCTAATGTCAAATGGACCCTATGGAGAGTGGTGCACCCAACCCAATGGGATTGGGTCAACCCAAATGGCCCCAAGGCCAAAACCGACCACATAGCTCAATTTGGCCAAATAAAAAACTTCCCTCCCCCCACTTTGAAGCACATGGAAAGTTACTGATCCACTCCTTGGCTCAAAGACCATGTGCCAACTTCTAACAGCCCAAATAAACCTTTTCATATGGTCAATTGGATCAAAATGGCAACTCAAGCTTCGGTTGTCTAAATGCCATAGGGGGAGATATACTCCCCCTAATTCAATTCAATTTGCATATGCTCATTGTCGATTGAGTAAGGGAGAGTGTTAGGAGCCATCAGAGAGTGATCCCTAGCCTCTGCAGCCACTTTCCCATTCTTGATTTTTGAGCAGAGGAAAATTGAAATTCAAACTTTCTCTTCACTCAAAACCACTTCAATTCTCTTTGCACACTCCACCGAGGATCAAGTCTAAACTCTTCCCATGCTCCAAAGGCAAGGAGAGGCTCACCTAGATCAAAACTGAGTAGAGAAAACTACTTAACCTCAGGAACTAATTCTCTCACCACACTTCATCTCAACCAGACGAAGCTCCTCCAAGGGAATCGAGCACCGGTGAGGTATGCCATTTTTAATCACTAGACTTTGGGGGTGTTGGTCTGTTGTGAAAGAAAGTGTAATGGCATGAGAATTCCACCATTGTATGTGATCTTATATGCTTTGTGATGGTGTGTGCAAAATTTTATCCCAATTCGAGCTCAATCGAGCTCAGATCAGGGCTTAGATCATGGACGGTTCATATGATTCACAGGCTTTGGCAGGGATAGATCTCTGGCTATCCATCCACGCATTTTGGATGGATGGCCGAGATTAAACGCACATTTTATATTTCATTTATCCTTTTAAATCTGTGGGGTTATTCTTGGCCATTTGATCTTTGATCGAATGGATCTAACATCGCGCCATATGCCATGATGAGATGTTTAAACTCGTGAGACGTGAAAAGCGCCTTACCACCGCCATGTGTCGTTTCATGAGTTAAAGGATTTAATTAGGTTTTAATTAATTATAATTAATCCTCTAAGCTTTAAAAATTCATATCTCCCTAAATAAAAATCAAAAAAATATGAGATAAATTTCCACTAAAAGATAATTCCATCTAAAATATTTAAAAATTAGTTTTAATGGATTTTGAATTGTATCTTTCTCTATTTTTGCCTTTTAATGGAAATCTTAATTTGCTAATTACTCCCTGATTAATCCACTGATTAATCTCAGACTTCTTGGATGTGTTTTGGGGATGACTTCTACCTCCCCTAATTTTCTTTGGATTTATTGATTGGGGGAATTGCAAATGCATTTCCTAATTACCCCTCTTATGTAATTAAGGATAATTAAGGATTTGATTAGTATTTTAATTCCTTATTGAAGCTGATTAAGGTTTGATCCAATGAATGGGAGGCTTAGGGAATAATTTTGGGGTATTTTTCCTAAGCTATTCCCAAAACCCCCCTTTTCTTTCTTTAATCCTCTCTTAATTAAAGGTTAATTCACTAATTACCCTCTTAATTAATTCTTAAAATTTCTAAAACTTACCAGAACTTAATTAATCTACTTTGGGTAGATGCTTAAGTGTTCAAGAGCCTAAGTTCAATTAAAGAAATAAAAACTCAACTCACATCTGTGAGGGGTGTTTTGAAATTACTTAAGTTAAACCCCTTAGCTTAATTAATCATTAGTTATGAGCCAAATTGCATTAATCCCTTTTCTTCCTAGGTGCATTGCAAGTTTAAATTCCTTGTGAGGTTTTATGTCATCTTATTGGCTCATAATTACTTGGTTAACTATGCTGAGGTGATATAGGTAAGGGTTGATTAACATGTTTAATTCATACCTTAACCTAATTAAAATCTTAAATGAATCTAATCATCTAAAAATTAAACAAAAATGTCAAACACATGTAGGAATGGGTTAGGAACAGCAAAATCAATTCACATTTTCAAAATTAAATCAAACTCAAACTCAAATAAAAAACATATTAAATGAACTTTGATTTACTTTAAGCTTTCTTATTTCATAAGATTCATTAGGATTTAATTAAAGTGAATGTATTTACATGCTTTCATTACTTTAGTTCTTTTCCCAACTTGCTAAATATGTATGTCATATGGTTTCATGCATCCATACTTTTCAAAATTCAAATTTAAAATGACAATGTTTACTTTATGTCAAATTTGCATGTGTTGGATAAAGTAATAATATGAGTGGCTATTATCACTATTAAAATTAAATTATTTATAAAAATATATAAATCAATTATCAAAACTGAAAGTATGTTACTTATATCTTAATTATAAGCTTGCATGTGAGTAAGATACAAAGATGTGCTTAGTGTAGGTTTTCCTTCTCTTCCCTTTTAGTGTATTTTTGAATGGGATTCGATAAGATGTATGGCTCATTTGAAAAGAACCTAACACTTGCCTAATTCTATATCCTATTCATTCCTACACTATCACTTAAGAAGGATACCTATGCTTGCACATATAAATTGCATAAATGAAATGAATCAACTAATACAAATTTTTGCATTCTTTCTTTTCCATTCATTTCTTTTGTACACAAGTTTGTATTTAAGGAAAGTGGTATATTAATATGGAAAACCCTGAGGTTGCAAGACTTTAAGTAGCCCTAAGTAGGTATTGTATCTTACACCTCTGTTAACAATGGTGTTGTACTCACTTATGCATTTCTTACTTTCATGTGTGCATGTGAAAATTGGATAAAAAGTCCCTTTTCTACTTAATGAAAATCATGCATCATAAACTTCCAAATTTTATTAAATGAATTACTTAGCATGCATCATAAAGTTTGTTAAATATTCTCATTTGTATGTACATATATGCTTAAGACTCATTCATATGCATGTTATACATGTTGGGAAAGAAATGGAGTGATGTATGTTTTGTGAATTTGGTTCATTTTATTTAATCTTAAAATCTTTCTTTTTGAATGGGTTTGTTTAGAGTTCATCTAAACTTAGGATTAATTAAAACACCTAATCAAAACATTCACTAAACAAAACTAAAATTTGAATCCACTTTAGAAGTTACTTAGGTTAGGGAAGGAAAGAGAAATTCTCTTCTCTTTTCCTCTCTTTATAACTTAGTAATTAATTGTAGGATTCACTTGAACCTAATCAAAACGAAATAAAAATCAACACAAAATAATCAAATTACTTAAATGAAACCATCCTCTAAGTTGAACATACTTCACACTTAGAAAATTCTAACTTAAAGCCATAGCTAAGCATACCACACAAATCTCCAAAGCACACACATTAGACTAAGTCACCACTTCTATCTTTAGGTCAGGGCAGTGCATGGTTTGATGCTTGCTTTTATTTTATGATATATATTTTAGAATGGATGTTAGGATGTATGTGCGTAGAATGAATGGTAGGAAAATCTTAGTCAAATCATTATTTTTGTAAGGGATTGTGCTTAAGGGGCACTGTAATAAATAAAAATATAAATGCTTTTGTTGTGCAGGTGCTTATACCCCTAAGCATAATCCAATAGGCTAAGTGGACTTAGTCATCCATGTGTGGGGTAAAAAGTCCAATATACATGCTTGGGATATGTTGGTTTGTTTAGCTAACCTTTATTTTGTAGGTGTTAGCTAGATTTACTTCTCCTTTTCATGTAAATTTTGCAATTAGGATTTTAGAATGATTGTTATGGGGATTAGGATGAGCATTGGTCATAAGATCTCATCTTATGCACCATGTGAAGCCTATGGATCCACCTTCCAACCATCCAAAAGGAGGAAAGAATGAAGAGAGAAGAAAAGAAGAAAGAAGAAAATAAGAATGAAGTTATGAAGCTTGAAGACCCCATAACAATGAATTCATTGCTTAATTATATTTAATTCATTTATAATCTGGGTTGTATAAGGGTAGAGCTTGGATACCCATTTTTTTTGGGTTTGTATGGTGGTACCCGACCACAATGGCCTCTTATTCTTTTGCAATTAGCTTTATAAATTGATTGATGATTTGTTTAGCTTGTGAATTTAAGTGGAATCCTTTTTCTAGTTTCTTCTTTGCTTTATGCATGGCCTGGATGTGGATTAGGCTCTCAGGAAAAAATAAATCTTTTACCAAATCTAACAACTCAAAACTAAAAATAAAGAACTCATAACCTCACCTAAATCTTAGGTTAAAAATCAAGATAAAAGAATTAGCAACCCCTTAGCTGGATGAGTATTTCTTTTATAACATCATGCACAAATGCATCTTATTTCACTCTTGATTGGAGGGCTTCCACCTTTGACAAAAAAACTTAGCTTGACCTTTGAGAGCCATGGTGAAAACACACATCCTACCTTCTCACTGATTTTGGCTAATAACCCTATTTCTCATGCATTAGGCATTTGAAACATATTAGCCTCAGTCAAAAATAATTATCCAAAAAATGAAAATAAAATGAAATTTAAATTGCATTAGATTTAGTTCATTTGAAACATCTCCTTACATGATCTTGTCTCTTCATGGAGTGAGTTTAAGGACTTAGTTCTTTCTAAATAAATATCAGTCTAGCTATCTTGCATAAACATATGACTTGCCTACATGAATTTAAAATCATAGGAGGAGTTAGTTGGCAGCCACCCCCAGGCAATTGTAAGTCTAAACAGTCAGGTGGTTGTCCTCTCTTGTGGAGGCAAACCAAATACTCATTTTTGTGTTAAATTTAGGTTGTGCTTTCAACCAAAGCTCCCTAGATTTAGGTTTTGAGGTTGCTTTTCCCCTTTGTGGGCCATAAGAATAAATCTTCATCTCTTAGGCATTTCCTTAATCTTGTGTTATGGAATCATAAGTCCTAAATTTCTAATAAAAAAATCCAACTCAAATAAACTAAATCAATTTCAAAAATGTAAAGCCCAACCATAGGATAGTTTGAGATGTTCGTTAGGTTTCCTAGCCTCGTGGGCATCTCCTATTTATCTTTCTTTTGGCTTCGATAATAACTCCCTCTCTTTGATCAATCCCATTTGATCTTCCAAAATAAACTAATCAATTAATAGTCCTTTTTTATTGAAATCTTTGAAGACAACAATCATTTACCTTAATTGAGAGTATTCTTGAGGGATCCCATCCCTCGGATATAATTAATTATGGGGGCTTGCCCCTATAGGGAACTTAACGAACCCAGTTTAAAATAAATCCTGCTTTACTTTTCCATGTAAAGTAGGGGAAGAATCTCTGGTACATATGTAGACCCATTATTCTTAGGAGTCCTTATTAAGGTGATTAGGTCTATTAAGGGGTAGTGACTTCTATCTTCTGAGATAGTATATTATTCCTTGATGATGTACCCGATCACCTGAATAAACACATTTGCAGATTTGCATGGCATCCCAAAAAAAAAGAATTTTTATATTCTTACCTTTTCACCCACTGATGGAAGGCGACTATATAGAAATTTTTCAAACCAACAATGAGTTATGAGTTGTTTAATTTGATAGAAAATTTATTTTCTTAAGAGCCTAATCGTCATAGGCCAAACATCAAAGCAAGTAAGAAACTAGGAAAATAAGTCATCTTAATGCACAAGTTAAACAAACATTAATAAATTTATAAAACTAGCACAAAAGAATAGAATGTCATTTGTGGTTGGGCTCCACCACACATACCCAAAAAAAAAATTTGGGAACCTGAGCTCTACCCTTATACAACCCAGATTACAAATGAATTAATTACAATTAAGCAAGAAATTCATGTTATGGGGGTCTTCATTTTTCATTTCTTCTTTTTTCTTTCTTCCTTCTTCTTTCCTCTTTTGGTTGGTTGGAATGTGGTTGCTCCAAAGGCTTCACACTGGTACATAAGACATAATCTTATGACCAATGCTCATCCTAATCCCCCATAATAATCATTCCAAAATCCTCATTACAAAAGTACATAAAAATGAGAAAAAGGAAATCTAACTAACATCTGCAAAATAGATATTAGCCAAACAAACCATACAATCCAAGCATGTATATATAAAAATTGGACTTAGCACCCCACACATGGGTAACTAAGTTCACCTAACCTATTTTGGATTATGCTTTAGGGGTACAAGCACTTAAACAATAAATGCAGTTATATTTGAATTATAATGCCCTTTAAGCACAATCCCCTGCAGAAGATAATGGCTAGACTAAGATCGTCCTACCATTCAATCTATGCACATGCACCCTAACATCCAAACTAAAACAAAACATCACAATATAAAAGTAAACATCAATGTACCGCCCTAACTTGAAGCTAGAAATGGGGACTTAGCCTAATGTGTGTGCTACTTAAGGTTTGTGTGGTATGCTTAGCTAGGCTTTAAGGTTGAAGTTTTCTAAGTATGAAAATGTTCAACTTAGGATTTATTTCATGTAAGTGATTTAGTTGCTTTGATTGATTTTATTTTGTATTTTAATTTGTTTTAAGTGAACCATACAATTAATTACTAAGTTGTAAAGAGAGGAAAAGAAAAGAGGACTTCTCTTTCCTCCTTATCTTAAGTAATTTCTAAGGTAGATTCATATTTAATTTTTGTTTAGTAAATATTTTATTATGTGTTTTGGTTAATCCTAAGTTTATATTTTCCTTAAACAAACCTATTCAAAAAGAAAGGTATTTTAAGATTAAGTAAAGTGAAATACTATCACATAACACACATCACTTCATTTTTTTCCAACATGTGTAACATGAAAATGAATGAATCCTAAGCATATCTATACATGCAAATGGAAATGTTTAGTACACTTTAACGATGAATGCTAAGAAATGTTTCATAAGAAAATTGGGATGCTTTATTATGCATGATTTTCATTAATTAGAAAAGAGGGATTTCTTTTATCCAATTTCATATGCACACATATAGGTATGAAAGGCATAAGTGAGTACGACACCATTGTTAGCACTAGGGGTGTAAGGTACAAGACCTACTTAGGGCTACTTAAAGTCTCCCAACCTCGGGGTTGTCCAAACTAATATAACACTTTTCTTAAATACACATGTATGTAAAAAGAAATGAATAAAAAAGAAAGATGCAAAAGTTTGTATTTATTTGTTTGATTTGTTTATACAATTTAAATATGTCAGTGTGGATGTCCTTATTAAAAAATAACATAGGAATGAATGGGAATGGATTTAATCAAGTGTTGTGTTCTTTTCAAATGAACTATACACTTCGCCAAATCCTATTCAAAACTATGCTAAAAGAAAAGAGAAGGAAAGCCACACTATGCACATCTTTATATTTTTACTCACATGCAACTTACAAATAATTATAAGTAGCATATCTTTTAGTTTTGATATTTGATTCATAACCTTTGAAAGTAATTTTGGATTCAATAGTGATAATAGCCATTCATATTCTTACTTTAGCCAAAACATGCAAATTGACATAAAGGAAACATTTCATTTTTAATTTGATTTTTAAAAAGCATGAATCCTTGATTTTCATATGTCATACACATTTTAGTGCTAGGAAATAAATAAAGTGATGAAAGCATGTAAATTCATTCACCCTAATTAATTTCTAAAGAATATCCTATAAAATAGAATTATTTAAAGTAAATCAAATTTGTTTTAAAGAGATTTTTAATTTTGTTTGAGTTTGATTTCAATTTAAGAAATGTGAGATAATTTTGTTGATCCTAAGCCATTCCCCCATGTGTGAGTTATTTAAGTTCAATTTTTAAGTGATTAGATCAATTTTATGCTTTGGTTAGGTTAAGGTGAATTAAGTGTGTTAATTACCCCTTAACTACACCATTTTAACATATTCAATAATAATTATGAGCCAATGTATGACATAAAACCACATAAGAAATTTAAATTAGAAATGTACCTTAGAAAGAGAGGGCCTAATGCAATTGGCTCACAATTAGTGATTTATTAAGTTAAAGGGTTAATTTAAGTACTTTCATAACCCTTCCCACACATGTGGGTTGGATTTTGTTTTTCTTAAGCTACTTAGGTTATTGAACACCTAAGCACCTACCCAAGATGTATTGGTTAAGTTCTGGAATGTTTTGAAAATTTTAACAAAGTAATTAAGCAAGTGATTAGGGGATTAGCCCTTAATTAAGTTTGGATTAAGGAAGGAAAGGGTTTTAGGAACCTTAGGAAAAATTCTCCAAACCCATTCCATTAACCTCTTCTCTACTTAAGCAAGGCTTAATTAACTTAATAAAGTGACTAAACCACTATTCATATGCTTAATTACCCTTAATTATATAAAGAGGGTGATTAAAGATTCATTACATGATCTCCCTAATTTACTCATCAATAAATCCCAAGAAAATTTGGGAGGCACAGGTCATCCCACAAAATATATCAAATAAATTTGAAATGAATTAGTGAAATAATTAGGGAGTAACAAGGATTATTAAATTTTCATTAAAACCCTAATTGAGGATAATACACTATTCAAAATTTATTGAAAACATTTTTAGATTATTCTCCTAAGAAATATCTTTACAGTGCAATTTACCTTAAAATTTTATAATTTTCTAGAATTAGTTATGTTATTTTGAAGTTTCCATGATTATCCACTAATCAAATAACCTAATTAAGTGATTAATCCCATCGACACCCATTGGAGGCGGCGCGGTGTCGCTTTCACATGGGCGACGGAGTCAAGTTATCATCATAGTTACATCTATCCCCCACATCCGTCAATCAAAGATCGAGATCAAGCTTGCGATTCTTAAGAGATTAAATCAGGGATCTTACACATCTTGATCATGGCCATCCATCCAAAATGCGTGGATGGACGGCCCATGATCCACCCTGAGCTCGTTTGCAAGAGATGGCCACTGTCCATCTCCCATGACATGATATGAGCTCAATTGAGCTTGGATTTAGCTTAAACTCAACCCACACCATCATCATGCAAGGGAGAAGACATCCAATGGCTAGTTTTACATGAAGTGAAAATTCCTTTCACAAAAGACCACACACTCCCTATTCTAGGCTCAGTTTTGATCCATACCTCATAGGCTATCGCTGCTCAATTAGGTAGTGCTAGTGGAGATGAAGCTCTGTTGAAAGTTTCAAGCCCTGGTGAGTAGATCTTCCTATGGACCAAGCTCACCTTCAATTGATTTTTGCCTTGGTCTTGCTCCCCTCCCCCTTGCCTTGAGAACTTGGATGAAGCTTGGAGTGAGTTTGATTGAGTCCTCTGAAGAATCTTGAAAGAGGAATTGTCTTGATTTGAGGTATAAAGTGAGATGGATATTTTATGGAGCTCCCCTATTTTCAGTTTGAAGAAAACCAAAAATGGAGAAATGGAATTGACCTGAGGAAGCTTGGAGGAACCTTGGAGTGCTAGCTCTAAGTTCCCTTAGCTCAATCAAGTGTATGTCATATGGAATGAACTGGAATTAAGGGGAGTATATCCCCCCTTAGGTGAATTGGATGGCCATGAAGAACTTTGACATTTTGATCTAATTCGCCCTATTCAATGGGTTTGTTAGGCTATTAAGACTTGCACATGGTTTGCTTTTGACTGTGGAGTGAAATAGTGAAGCTCACATGTGCTTTAATTGAGTGGAGGAGGGATTCCATGTGCTCAATTCCTAAGTGGTGGTCGGTTTGGCCATTAGGTTGGGTTTGGCTAGCTCAAACCCAATGTTTCATGTGCACCATGTCTATTAGTGGCCATTTGGTCCACTAAGATGATGCCAAGTGTCCATTAAAAGGTAGGGGTAAAATGGTCATTTGGTTTGTATTTCAATTTGACTATGTTTGGTATGATTGAAAAATGGGATGGGCCAAGTTTCAATGAATTTAGAGTTGGTTTGATATGATTTGGTTCATGTTGACCCATTTAGGTCAAAATGGGTCAACTTGGGTCAAGTTGACCAATTGGTCAAATTAGGCCAAACCAAGGGTTGGGTCAAGTTCATGTGATCATTTGAAATATTTTGGCATCATTATTTTGGTTCAATCTGATTTATATTTGGATTTGGTTCATTTAATTTTATTTAGGTCAAATGGTCAAGTTGACCAATTTGACCCATTTGACTAATTTGGGTTAGGTCATGGGTTGTTTATGTTTGGTTGATCATTTGAAATGAATTGGTATCTTTGTTTCCAATCAATTTGGTTTATATTTGGATTTATCATAATTTGACCTTTTAGGTCAAGTTAGGTTCAAGGTCAATTGGGCTAGGTTGAGTCTAGTTGGCCAATTGGAGCTTTGGTCAAGTTCAACAAGTGATTTGGAATGAACATGACCCATTAGTTTTAATCAATTTGGCTTAGATCAAGTTTTGACACATTTTGACTTTTTAGATCAAGTTGGGTCAACATAGGTCAAGTGGCCAATTGGGCTAGGTTAAGCTCAAATGATGACTTGGTTAAGTTCAAACACTGATCATGAATGAGTTTTGATCAATGGTTTCAATCAATTTGGTTTATGGTGGATTTTAGCTAGTTTAGGTTTCATTTTGGCTAAGTGTTGACTTGGTCAACCCTTAGGTTTGACTTGGTTTGACCCAATTTGAGTGATTGATCATCTTATGATGATTGTTGCTCACAATGTGAGGCTTAATTGGACTTAGTTCAATCCAATTTGGGTAGGATTAGAATTTGGCTCAAAAGGGGTACTTTAGGTCACATTGGGTCAAGTGAGTCTAAGTAGGTCAAATGGCTTGGTCAAAGCTTCATTTGAGTTTGATTGAATTCACATATGGACTTATGATTAAAATATAAATCCATTTGCAAGTGATTTGGAGCCAAATGGGTTTTGATTCATTTGATAATTTTAAGTTCAAAAGGGTGAACATGAGTTTGATTTGGATTTGATTTTTGAATTGAGTTTTGGTTTGATGATTGAAGTTTGTATTTATATTTAGATTCATGATTGAAGGATTGATTGAATCATGAAGAAAAATCAAGGGTTTGACTTGATTTGAATTTAAATTGGCTAAGTTCAAGATTTTGACTTGAAAGACTTAGGTTAAACTTTGATTGAATTTTAGTTTGAGCTTTGAATTGATTTTTGGTTTGATGTTTTTAAAGTTTATCTTTATATTTGAATTCATGATTGTAGGATTGATTGAATCATGAAAAAATCAAGGGCTTGACTTGATTTGAATTAGATTTGGCTAAGTTCAAGATTTTGACTTGAAAGGCTTAAGTTGGTTCAAGATTAGAGGGAATCAAAGTGACTTAGGAAATATTTTGAAGTTTAGAATCTAATCATGGGCTTCAATCATAAGTTTCAATTATTTAGAATTGATTCATGATTTGAGAAAATCCATTGAATTGGTTTAAGGTTTGAGTTAGAGTTGGAGTTGATATGAGTTTGACTTGAATGGAGGAAGTGAGGAATTTGATTCAAGCTATAGGGTATGAAAATTTTCCTAACACCCCTAAAGCATGACCTATTCCTATGGCTAACTCTTCTAAGTCTCTAGGGTTAGGTTGAGTGTTCACTTAATCACTAGAAGTGTCTTAAGACAAAGGAACTCTTAAAATCTAAGAGAAGTCATGTGTCTAAGATGGAAGGGTTGAGAGCTCATTCCAAAAATTAGGTCAACAATATTCAAATTCACTTTATAAAAGACAGAGCAATTTTTTCATGCAAGGCTTAGTTTGTAAAATTTACCACACCGAAGATAATATCTGGGGGTGGATCGATGGAGGCAGCTTCGCCTAGTTGATGCAAGGCCCTGTTGAGAAGCTTTGAGCTTGATTTGAGGTAGAGTGCTTAGTCGACCAAACCACATGTGTGAAGGCTTGATCGAACTCCAATCTCAGGTGCTCGGGAAGGCTTGGAGATGGTTCGGTTGACTTTGATGAGGTACGAGGATGGTGTGGGTGCAAGGAATTGACGTTTGATTTAGTGGAGGGGGAGTATTGCTGGAAAGAGTGGTGTCTTGTTTTGGCTTTGCTCGGGGAGGAGAAATGTCGATCGTGGAAGGCTTGGGATACTCTAGGAAGCTCTGAGGGATTTTAAAAAAATGGCATCAGGGACTCAAACAAAGCAATTTGTATCTAATCTCGGTCAAAATGAGGGGGTATACCCCTCAATTGCACATGATGGATGGCTGTGATTGATTCCACAAAATTTGCCGATTGGCCATCGTCGAGTCGTCGGAGGGGTTGCCATCAGCTCCACGTGGCATGCCATGAGTGGACGAAGTGGTGGCAAGAGTATCAAGGCTTGATATGGGGAGATTGTGTGAGATTCATCTTCTTTGCATCCATTGGGTTCGGCCATGAGGGGGAATGGCAGCTTTTCCTTGGTCCATGGTAGATGCTAAGATGGCTCTGGTTGGGCTAGGAAGCTTAGGCTTACCTCATTTGGCAAGTGGAGGGCTGCGCTAAGGGAGGCAAAGTGGACTTTGCCACTCATGATAAGAATGCAATGCAAAGAGAGGGTGTCCATTGGTTAATCCCCTTGGGATGGTTCCCACATGGATTTGGCCTAGCTTGGGGCTGACCAAGAGTACATTTGGGTTAGGTTAGGTCAGCCACCAAGGTTCCAAAAAGTGGTTTTGGGTGATTTGGCTTCATATGGTCAAAATAGGCTCATTTGGGTTGGTTGGGTTGGGTTGACCAATTGTTCAAATTAGGTCAAACCAAGATTTGGGTTAGGTTCATATGATGATTTGGTATGTTTTGGTTCATTTGGTTTTGATAATTTGGCTTAGGTTTGAATTTGGCTCATTTGGATTCAAAAGGGTCAAATGGGTCAAGTTGACCAATTTGACCAATTTGACCAAATTGAATTGGGTTATGAATTGAGTCAAGTTCAATTGGTTGATTGAAAGTAACTATAGGCTTTGGTTTGGTTTAATTTGGATTTAAGTTGGATGTTGGCCAATTTGACCCTTTGGGTCAATTTGGGCTACGTTGGGTCAAGTTGACCAATTGGTCAAATTAGGTTTAATCATAGCTTCTGTCATGTTCAATAAGTGATTTGAAATGAACTTTAGCCATTTGTTGCAATCAATTTGGATCAAATTATGATTTGACTCATTTTGGCTTTTTAGGCCAATTTGGGTCAACTTAGGTCAAATGGCCTATTGGACTTGGTTTGGCTCAATTGATGGCTTGGTCAAGTTCAATCATTGATTATGAGTGGGTTTGAGTCAATGGTTTCAATCAATTTGGTATATGGTGGATTTTGGCTAGTTTGAGTTTCATTTGGGTTAAGTGTTGACTTGGTCAAAGGGATAGGTTGACTTGGTTTGACCCAATTCAAGACAATTGATTAACCTAGGATGATTGTTGATCATGATATGGGGTTTGTATGGGATTAGTTCAATCTAATTTTGGTTGAATTGGAACTTAGCTCAAAAAGATCTTTTAGGTAACTTTGGGTCAAGTGGACCTAAATGGGTCAATTGGCTTGATCATGGCCTGATTCAAGTTTAATTGAACTCACATATGGACTTAGGATGAAAATATAAATCCAATTACAAGTGGTTTAGAGTCAAATGAATTTTGGTTCATATGATAATTTCAAGTCAAAAGGGGTCAACATAGGCTTGACTTGGGTTGACTTGTTTTTGGAATGATAATCATAGTTTGTGTTTATACCTGGAACAATGATTGAAGTAGTGAGTAAATCATGAAGAAATCCATGGGCTTTGAGTTGATTTGGATATCATTTAGCCAAGTACAAGAATTTGGTTAAAAATGCTAAAATTGGGAATTTGATTTGATTTGGGTTTGGTTTTGGCCATTTGGACTTATATTTCATTTATATTTGTGAATATAAATGAAGATATAAATGATTCATGAGAAAATCACTTGAGTTTGGAGTGATTTGGAAGCAAAATTGACCAAATTGAGGGATGTAGGTCAAAAGGGCTTAAGTTTAGAAATGATTTGGTTTTATTTAGTTTGATTTGATTTGAATGGTTTGAATTTAAATTTCATTTATATTTGTGAATATAAATGAAGGAATGATTGATTTATAGAGAAATCGATCAAATTTTATTTGGTTTGAAGGAAGTTTTGGCTAAGCATATGAAGGTGGTTCATATGGCTTAGGAAGGGATTTTGGAGTTTGAATTCAATCATAGGTTTCAATCATTTGGAGTTGGATTTGATTTATGGTTAGATTTATGATCTTGAGAAAATCAATTGAATTGGGGTTGATTTGGATCTTGTTAAGGCTAAGTCCATAAGATAAAGTCAAAGCGCCTAGGAAAGGATTTAGAATTTGAATTTAATTATGGGTTTCAATCATTTGATTTGGGGTTGGATTTATGATTTTAGATTTGAATTTGAGGTTTTGTTTGAAAGAAGGAAGCAAGGAATGGGTTTAAGGCTATAGGATAGACAAGTCTTCCTAAATCCCTAAGGCATAACCTATTCCTATGGCTAACTCTTCAAAGTCTCTAGACTTAGATTTAAGTGTTCACCTAATCAATAGAAGTATCTTAAAACTAAGAAACTCTTAGTGTCTATAAGAGTCTTAGATCTATGATGAAGGAGTTGAGAGCTCACTAAGAAACTCTTGTTATTGACTATGGTATATTATGGCATTTACTTCAACATTTTTTACATTACATTTCATACTATTTTATAGTACAAATAATTAGTGATTACGATTGCGATGACTCAATATATTTATTCATATTTTTCACACAATAACAAATTTCTTTTAAGTTATGAGTAATAACTATATCAATCTATTAATTTTCAAATATAATTTGGATAAAATATTAATAATATAATTTCCATATCATAAATTTTTGATACATATGTATTTTAATATTTAAAAATTTTAATCATATATATGGGACCATAATATTTAAGTGATCTTGAAATATATAAATAAGATTTTATAATAAACTTTATATATATTTATAGGCAAGTCTTCCTAAATCCCTAAGGCATAACCTATTCATATGGCTAACTCTTCAAAGTCTCTAGACTTAGATTTAAGTATTCACCTAATCAATAGAAGTATCTTAAAACTAAGAAACTCTTAGTGTCTATAAGATTCTTAGATCTATGATGAAGAAGTTGAGAGCTCACTCCTAAAAGTGAGGTCAACAGTTATAATATTTTTCATTGTGCTAAGCTAAAGGTAATGAGCCAAACTTGATGGGAATAGCTTAAATCCCCACTAGTTGAAAAAATCTTGAATCCTATTTTTGTTGTTAAAATATAATAATTATTCTTTGACCCGATAAACCTATAGTCATTCTCATTAAGTGTACATCAAGTTTTAAATCTTTTTATTAAAAATTTAAATTTCTGAGATATTTTTTAAATAACAAAATAACTCTCATACTCTTTAAATGTCGACCTTTTATGTAGCTACTTCTAGTCATACACGTAAAAGGGCATTGACATTACAAAATGATGGAAAAACCAAGGCTCTTAAGAAACCTTCTTATTTTCAATAAGTCTTTTCTTGAATATTTTGCTCCATGGATGTTCTTTCTTAGTCTCAAGAAATATTCTTAAGAATTCTTTCCTAACCTTGAGAACTACTTGACATTCTTGACATAATCCATCTAGGTTTCAATAAACCTTCAAGCTACCCACCTAATCTATTATGTGGGGATTCCAAGGAGATAATAGATGCAAATAATAGCATTTGATGTTGCAGCTAAGTCCATCTAACTAAAGCATGTGATATCATATCTCAAGTATCATATAACTGCCATATGATGGTTAAATACCTAGCAACAAAATAAATATAATGTTGGTGAATTGGTGATGGATATTAATTCCATTGTAATGATCACAATCTTTAATAAAAAAAATTTGTGTTGATGACTATCATTAACAACTACATCACATTTACAAATGTCTTTAATAATGCCCAATCAAGATATTAGACATTGAATGACCTGTAGCATTATAGAAAGCACCAATGCTAAAAAAAAATCAAGCATTATTCCTCTCTACTTTATTATCCATTCTATTTTCTCTACCATCCCTCTTCTCTTTATCGTAATTATAAAAATCCCTAAATGGTAAAATTATATTAATAAAAATTGTAGTCAATGCTTTATCATGATAGAAGCTAGTCAATATGTCCAAATCACTCTAAAAACTAATGCTTCCTACTTTCAACTACTTGATATCTTTTATCTGCTCTCCATCTAATGATCTTAATTAACTTTATCATAACACTTTCTTTCTCATTCTCAAACTTTAACAAAGCCCTCTTATTACCATCTCAAGTAAATCAAATCACTCAAAAATATTTGATGCAATCTTTAAGAAGCTAGCACTATGCCATTATGAAAAGATAAAATATGGGAGCTATGACCCATACATAACCCTAATGTACCATCTAATTTCAAAATCAAATTGATGCTTATTTTAGGCTATACTAACTCATTATTCTTATGAAACCCATCTAGTCTACATTTTAATATCGACCATTTTAGATGGATTTATAGTTCTCCTTCTCTTCCTTTGCTTCATGAAAAGGAGATCATCAATGATACTTCATTTTTCATATAAATGTTCATCTTTTGTCGTAGCTCTAGATGATCACCTTTCACTTTGGAGATTTTGATGAAAACCTAATGCAACAAATTCTAGTTTTCTAACCTTCAAGTCCTATAAGGGATATTCATAAAAACTTGATGTCACTGTATAACTCATCATATATTATTAAATGTTATATCTTTGATAATACTCTCATTGATGCCATTTGAATGTTGTTTAATTCCTTTTTTTATTATAATCCAAGTCATAATATGTATTGAAGATCTTTTGCTAATCTCTTCATTATTATAAATTATGAGCATAAGAGATATGAGAAAGCTTCAAAAAAGTTAATGATGGAGGGAGATGGAGGTCCTCTATGAGATTACCTTCACATTGGAACCCATGACTCACCTATAGTTACGAGAACATGAAAAATATAATCTTCACCTTTTTTTTTTTTTTTTGCTTAATCACCTTCAAAATTTTCAAAGCTATGAACCTTCCTTTCACTATGAAGGATTGTCTCTCCAAATAGCCACTAAGTTCATCAAGACTAAAGAGTACTTAGTCCAAACTGAGTAGTTTACTTGATTCCCAAAATAAGGTCTAATGGGAAAACAGCAAAGATTATGGGATGAGCACCTCAATTTGGTTTATAACAAGAAAAGATTTTAAAAAATTAACTTCTCATATTATGGCACATTGACTCCTATTGATTATTAAGAAGAAGTTAGGAGGAACTATCAATATAAGTTACATAAGGCCATACTTCCATTATTGAATTAACCACTCTCTATAATCATGACAAACATATAAAAGAAAGAATACTTTAAATGACCCACACCAAAAAAATGTGATGACATTCATAGCTACTCCTAGTTTTATAAGTACCATAATGACTATAAAAACAACACTTAGAATGATCAAGTCTTGCAATCCTTGAAATTGATTAGGGAGGGACACTTTAAAATGGTTATCTCGAAGCATAATGCTCCAATTAAGTAGGCATGTAAAAAAACACCATCAAGAAAAAATACTCAAACTATATGATCTCAAAATTACATGCGGTCATTAGATGAGTAGGTGTTAAGCCTAAGTGGTGTTAATGAGTTGAATCGAGCTAGATTCATGGGAACTCAAGCTCAAATTGTCTATTAAAAAAGTGGCTTCAACTTAGACTTAAATTTAAGTTGAGCCCATAGAATAAGCACAAGCTCAACTCATCCTCTCATTCTAAAGCTTAAGAGGTTAATGCTAGAGGAAGTCAAGATGAGAGCTTATTGAAGCATTATTAGAGGAATTTACTTTGAGAGTTTGTTAAAGAAGGAATCAATGAGGCCATCAATTAGAATCTAGAGAAGCAAGAATTTTATGATGGTAGCTCATTGGAGATAAAAAGAGAAAAAGGAGTTTGTGAATCATGAAACTTGCTAGAGAAGAATAGAATAATTGTATGAATAAATTAAAGAGAGAAATTTAAAAATTAAAAATACTGAATTAAATTAATAATAATTATATAGTTTTAGTTTATTATTGTACTGAATATATCCCCATTATTATCTAATAAAAAATTAAAATGACCACCAAATGACATATCTCATTTTCTCTATAATACTTTTATTTTTGTAACATAAAACTTGAAGTTTTTTCAATAGTGATTCTAATAAGGGCCTTAATATTTACTTTAATCAAGCTAGCTCATAAGTTAACAAGCCGAGTTTTGTTAAACTTGAACTTCAACTAGTTTAATATATGAGCTAAAGCATAATCTTGAGCATGAGCTCATGACTTGAAATGCTTAACCCACGAGCTTGTTAGTAAGACAACTTCGAGACACCTTACAAGCTGGCTTAGCTCAGCTCTACTTAAGGATTCTTGTTAACATGACTTCAAATTCTTTATTAAATATAAAGTTCATTATTTAGGGAACATTCTCACTCCTCTTTTAACTTTCATTGACATAAACTTACCTTTCTCTTAGAATCTCTATGATGATGCCATAATTGTGCAAGTTGTTATTCACTATTTCAAAGCAACTAAAATATTTATTGACACTAATAGCTCGGTGAAATTGTCTTTGCCAACATCATGAAAGAAATGGGGATTTATGCTCAAAATCTTAGAGTTGTCAAAGGAACCTTGTTGGGATCCTTATAAAAGAAATATGTGTCTTCAAAAGAGTTATAACCTTAGAGATGATTTAAGAGAGAAATGATTACAATGAGTATCAACAAGATCCTCTTTTAGTTATGCGAGCACCTTTGACTTACATTACAATCTTTAACAAACCACTATTTAACTTCTTTAAAGTTGTGGTCTCCACATAACATTTACTTATCAAGTTATAAACATCAAAGATAGTTGTTACCTCTATGATAACCTCATCAAATCTCAAAGGTGAACTTTATGGTGCTAAAAAATTTAGAACAATATTAATGAGTATAACACATTAGAAAAGAAAAGGGAAAGTGAAACCATTAAAATAACCATAAATCTAATAGAGAATCTTGGGAAGAGTTTTGGATCATTATTGATGATAAAGGTTTTTATTTTTATTTTTATTGTTTTTACATATAACATTGATCTTTTCACTTAGTAGAAGGAAAATCCACCAAGATTTATGCAGTGATTAAAGTTATGGTCCATAACATACAAAAGACAAACTTCATTTGACATGGTTATGATAAGGAAGGCCAATGGAATCTAGAGAATATGCATGAATATCACGAAGGTCGATGATCCTTTCCCAAAGAAAACCTATCTCTCTCTATTGTCAATTTTGATGAACTTAGATTTTTCTATGCATTATCAAGATATGATCATATGAGAATACACCCTAAGGATAAGGGAGAATATGGGCTTCGTCACTATCAAGAAAACTTTTCTTAAACAATGATGTCATTAAGCTTAAATAATGTGTAAATAAAATATTTAAAGACCCATGGACAACATCTTTTATCTTCCAAAAAAGAAAAATTCAAAGTTTATAACCACGATATTTTCATAAAAATTGTAAAGTGATGAACTTCACCTTAATAATCTCATCAAGACATTGGCATCTCTCAAAAAGTATGGCATAAACCAATATCTAACCAATTACATTTTTTAGAGCCCACTTAAGTAAGTCCTTTATCTATTATATATGTTACAAAAAGGTTAAGACAAATCTCAATAAAATAAATGTAACATTGAATATGCCCATACCTAATTTTGCTTGATTAACCAACTCCTGTCTATTTATATTTAGGTTAACAGAGAAGCATGCTCCACTCTTTTAAGCCTTTCAAAACTACTAATTAGTTTTTATGGAGAAACTAATGCAAGGAGTTATTTCTTAAGTTAAAGGCATATCTAACTTCAATATCGATTTAATGCAACTTGAAGCTAGAAGAAGACCTTTACCTCTCCCTTATGGTAGACCACTCCATTTATCACCTCAATTATCATTTGAGAGAAAAAGAAAAAGTAAATGCTCATTTACCACTTAAGCAAAATGCTAATAGAGTTAAACTATCCTAGGATAAGATGGTATAGACCTTGCCTTGGTTACCTCATATAGGAGCCTTAAAGTTAACTTCTAATTCCACAAAATCATCATCATCACTAACTTTACCTCTAATTAACAAGTATTATAGAAGTTGGAACTTTCTGACAAACTTATGAAGTACTTAATAAAAGCTAAATGAGTTTGACATTCAATGCATCATCTCCTAAAATCTATAAAGCTGCATAACACTAATATTTATAATCCTCAGCAATATCTCTACTTTTCCTTGCATTAACCCAACAATTCCATTCAACACTCTTTTTTGTCAAATCATGTTTTTTCTAACAACTCAAAAATAGTTTGTGAGAAATTTTTTTATTTTTCTTAAGAAAGTTGAGATCTAGTGGCAACTAAATTTCATTTTGATGGTTAGTATTTGCTTTGAATTTAGGTCTCATTCTTAAAGTTAAGACTCTCTACCAATTCCTCCATAAGTCAAGCACATATAGTAAAGATTTTTACCATCATCAACTGCGAGTAAGTGTGTGTTTTCTTAATCATATATTATTCTCTAGTTGTTAATTGAGTTGAACTTTGATCCTCTTAATGAACTAACTATATATTCAATTTTGAGGAAACATAATATTCTAGAAGCTTTGATGTTTTAAAATAATTTAATTATTTAAGATGTGAAAATGATTCTATTAAGTACATAAAATATATTAATCTATTTTCTATTCTAATAAATTTCTTATTTTAGAAATAATTACATTGACCATTGAATGATTGTTCAACTCATGTATAAATTAAAGAAAATATTATAAAATTTGATTTACATATAATTTTATTTTTTATTATGATCATGCATAAATTATAATATTTCATTTATAATTTTATGCATTTTCATCATGCCTATCATATAAAAAATTTTGTGAAGAACAATTACTATAACTAATGAAAATTCCCATGAAAAGTTGAATAACGTTTGGAACGATATCCCTTGACATTAAAAAACATTGCATATTTTTTTATTTGAATTATACATTATATACATTATATATATATATATATATATATATATATATATATATATATATATATATATATATATATATATATATGTTCATAGAATCATCATTAAAACTTAAAAAATTCACAAACGTTTAATGAATTTCCATATGAGTACATAAACATATGTTGCAATCCATTAATTTAATATCCTTAAGATTGAATATATAGATAGTAATTTGATGCAATCATATGATACAACACTCATAAGTGGTTGTGCACCATGCACTTGCAATATTCTTATTAAACATATGAAGGCAATGATATTAATAATACAAAGTTGTGTTTGTGCTATAAGGTGCATAATCAAAACTAATATTTTATTGTGTGCTATTCACATTTATTTTGCAAGTAAAATTAAGATAGCAAATCATAAAATGATAAATAGTTATGGGTTTGTACTTACTTTTCTATCAGTTTTTATTATATTACATTACATGTATTACTTCATGCCATGATTGTTATAAGATGCTCTATTGATATTCACTGGGTTTTTGTGATAACAAGTACAATCTTAAGATTACAAGTCACTCAATCATTAATTAAATATTAAGAAAATAAAATTAAACCAAGGATATTAGTTCGATAGAAAGAGTGACTAAACATCAAGCCTATCGATGCCTACATTTGATCATACATTTGAATGACCTTATAGTCTAGGATCCATATTATAATAGTAAACCTAAAGATACACTTCACGTATAGTATTTTCCTTTGTCTAATTATTTTAGGATATGCCTATCTATCCTTTATTTCTGAATTTTATCAACCCTTCCTCTTTCATATACAACTAAGTAGTTAACTAGTATTTCTAACATAGGTAGGATGTAAGGTCAGGCTTCTATCTTCTCCGCCATATTAAAAAGATAGCTGGGCTTTTTTGGCCTCGTGAAACCTAGTTGTAAGTCTCATTCTTGATATCCTACCGACAACATAGAGAAGATAATCAACCTTTGTTGATTCCACATGAGAAAGGTATAAGTCTTATCATTCTTATTGTTTAGATCTTCTCAACATAATTGAGAATATTTGAATTTCTTTAGTATATATGATTAAGTTGTATGTCTTTGTTTCCACATATTTATATCTTTTTTTACCATATTGAAAAATACATGCATGCATCTTGATCATATATAATCAAAATATGAAACCTAGTTGTATGTCTTTGTTTCCACATATTTATATCTTTTTTTACCATATTGAAAAATACATGCATGCATCTTGATCATATATAATCAAAATATGAGTGTTGCATTCAATACCTCCATATCTTTACATCTTTTCTATCATATTGAGTAGATATTCAAGCATTCATGATTATATAAGACCAAGCTACAAGCCCCCATTTTATGCATCTTTATGTATTCTTTACTATATTAAAAAGATATTTTGAGCTTCTTGAATCTTATTTTTGATATCCTCTCCACTACATAGAGAAGGAACCTCCAATCTAATCCTTTAGCCATAGAGGTAACCTTAATATATTTTGCAAGTACCATCAAAGGTGATATTATAAGTCCAATCTGGTTTCTCTATCATATAAAAGTATAGTATAAATCTTATTAGTCTAAGATTATGCCCCCTTGATTTCAAGATTTCCTTAATTAAGACAGTCTTAAGTTTTTAACAAGGATTCTTAGGTCACTACTTGGTGATACTAAGGGCATTAATGACTCATAATGATAAAACCATGAGATCTTAACTAGGTTCGTCGACCATTTGATAGGTTAGTCTTCCGTTGTTATGTCTAATAATCTCTCTTTTCTAAGTGAGAGTCAATATTTTATGGCATTATAAGTCACTTTTCATGTCTATTCTAAGAACCTTGAGAATTATTCTTATGGGTTTGCTTCCATCTCATGATAATACCACACATTTTATAATGTTATTGGAAACAACATATTTGATGGCTTATGCATGTAAGAAAGTCACTGTTGTTGAGATCTTGTGCCCAACCTTGCACACTCAACCTATAATGTTTGTCTTATAGGAGAGCAAAGTAGTGTGAATCCAACAAAATGATACAACATAATAATGAATCAATTCTTATTGGAGGAGTTTTGAATAAACACTTTGCACCAAAATTCATGTTTATAAGGCTTAATCCTCGCTTTATTTAGCATTAGCACAAATCATGAGTTCAATTATAGAAACTTGTTGCCATGAAAGACAAAGGTATTTGATATACAGTGGAGTCTAAAAAATGTATATAATTAATTGTTATGAATAATGTTTCACTAAGTGGACAATAATAACCATCTATTAGATACTTTTATTACTAGTGTAGGAGTAAATTGATTTTATATTCTAATGATATATATATATATATATATATATATATATATATATATATATATATATATATATATATATATATATATATATATCATTAACTAAGATAACAAGCATTTTTATACATGTGTTGGTGATTTATCTTATATGTATTAAAAATGATTCACCAAAAATTATTCAAGCTAAAATGTCCAAACTAAATCATTAAGTGTCAATCTTATTTTGAATTAACATCATGAGATGTATTTAATCCTAATTCATATACTAATGCGACAAGGGATGCACATGATCCATAAGTTGGATAACAACATATGGTTGATATATGTACTTTTTCACATAAAGATGAACAAATGAAAATGATACAATTTGTTATGCTCAAATAATATATATGGATAAACTTCTATGAGAAGATTGTAGGAGACATCAAACTTATAAGAAATTATTCAATTACTTATTTATGAGGTTAAATTTAATATTTTTTATGATTATTTTCATTAATTAGCCAGTTATGATGCTATAGTATAAGTTGTCAGGCTATGATATATATTAAACTAAAAATGATGATGAAGCTTAGCTTAAAATTGAGAAAAATCAATATTTTCATGAATAACTATATATTGTCTTATAAAGATAGCATTCAACTATCATAATATGATATGTGCTGACACTCTTGTTGAAAGCCAAAAGAAAGAGTATATAGTCAATAAATAAATATGTTAGACAGGGTGTTTTGTTACTTGTTATTGACTCCAAAGATTCAAAGAGTGTATATGACATCAAAGATTGAAGAACATATATATGATTTTGTATGCGAGAGAAAAAAAACTCTCGAGAGTGGTGTTAACATATTAATCTGATGGAAAATCTTAAAATTACTTAAATTATATATATTCATCATTACAACTCATGATATGTCTGCCTTATTAAAGGACTTCAAGGATATATTCATGCATCTTTATTCTAATCAATGTGGTAGCAATTTTCTTGGGTAACATTTGGATTGCATTGGTATTAAGATCTTATCATCAATGAAAGCATTTGTATAACACAATATTTTGTAACTAAACATCTTTTTTATTGTAGGGATCTTCTCCCAAGCACTTCAGGAGACAATTGCATGAGTGAAAACTGGGAAAGCATTATAGCAAGAGAACCTTACCTTGCAATTAATCATTGTGACATCCTCGAGAACAAGGACATGGGCTTTGTCGGATGCATGATGTTATGTACGATGACCTCATTCGATATAAGGCCAATGAGGACTCATAGAAGAACTCAAAGGTGGCTCTTCTATCAACTATCCAAGGAAGAGCCTTAACAAAGAATTCAAGAGGCTTCATTTATTTCACTCCAATGTGTGTCATCTTTTATTAATAGCATTTACATGTGGTATGAATTTAGAATGCAACATGATCAAGTTTTCTATAGAAACCTTTGCAACTAGTTGCAATTAGATACTATCATAAATAATATGTGCACTTCAAATTAGTGATCAAGTACAATTGCAAACCAGCTCCTCTATGCAGCATTCATGTAAACTACATACTTAACTGAGCCAATCAACTACAATTGCGACTATAAAGGGCCATCGTGGCCTCTTTGCTATTGGGTTTAATCACAAGTAGATCAGAAGGCTGCAAAGCCCAAATCTCCTTTCAGAAGCGCGTATAAGGCAAACAATTAATAATTTTAAAAAGAATATGAGTGGGCCTTAGCCCATTGGTGCGGTCTTCTTTACCTCCGACTAAACTGCGTTATCTTTATATAAGTGCAAGTCTTTTTAATCTTGCTGACTGAGAGCATAAAATTTAACTAATAAATATTGAGTTTAAGGCTTTATATAAGCAGGTCTGCCGATTTAAAATGAAATTCACTAAAAAGTATCAATAATAATAGGGGATTTACATATATATATATATATATATATATATATATATATATATATATATATATATATATATATATATATATAACACCTAAATCTTCAATATCACATCAAAAATATCATCATCACTTACTTTTTAAAAGTAAAACACACATTTTCAAATATAGAAAAGTATTAGATAAATAAATATCTAATTTTAAGTATTAGATATGTAAATACGTAAGAATTGTGTGGTATGTATGTAAATCTCCCATAATAATAATAATAATCATAATCATATCTTTAGGGTCTCTTTTCTTCAAATCTCTATTAGTGTAAAAATTTGATATTTATGAAAAATTAGAACTCATTTATTTATATTTTTTTTAAATTTCTCCTCAATTTATACCCATAATTATTGAAAAAAGATATTTTATTTATATCGATTTGATCATGACATCATCAAATCACATTATTAGTATATTCTCTAATAACAATATAATACCTTCAAGATAGTATATTTTTCATTATTATTAGTAAGGATCTCAATTTCTACATCATCATCAACATTTTGGCTGATGACCTCAAATGCTTAATTAAAGGAAATTATTTAACTTTGACCCTAATATTATAGTACAACCCTAAAATCTTCTTCATAAAGCTACAAATAGAATGTTTTTGAAGATATTAGTGCTTCGAGTCCTCCACATTGATTAATCAATGATACAATAGAGGTTTCTTAAGTATGATTAGCCTTTTGATGTTAAGGGATTATGACTATTAGATATTTTATTTATTGAATATTTTAAAGCCATTAATCTTAGTTCAAGTTTATCATCTTCACTTGTATTCAAACCTTTGGAAATCTTTAGGTGAGGTATTCAATCAAACATCAAGCTTTATTTTTAATAATACTTAAACTTATATCACTATATTTTTTTATAATAAGACAAAAACCAAAAAATTAATTTATTTAATTTTTAATGAATTTTCTATGATCACTAAAATGCTAAATTTCAACTCTAAGATACAGATCTTATAAAAATCTTATTAAATTTATTATTATAGAAAAACAATTTACGCTAGAGTAAAAATTTATGCCTTAGTCTTTGTGAAATCCAACACACACATGTATTTAAAGAGTGAACAAGAAAACTTCAAAAATTTTCACATGAAAAATCTCGAAAAGAGGAAAAAAATCATGGGGCCTAGCCCAATAAAAACTTTCACTATGTATCTGTTTTAGAGTACAAAATCTTTCCGATAATGGGATTACAATCAGATGAACAACAACCAAATGTAGTGATAACAATCATACAGTGTAGGACAACAAACGAGAAACAGATGGCGATGAAGGACGATGGAGACCGGCAGGTGACGACGGCGAGAGGCGGCGACGACAGAGTGGTCGGCGGGTATGGTGGCAATCACGAGTACGATCAGGTTTGGAGATCTTTAGGGTTCTCTCCTCTTATTTTCAGCTCCTTATATGAGAAATGATATTTATATGGAGGAGTGACATCTCAGAATACACGCAAAATCCAACCATCACTCCATGTGATGATTCCCTTGATTATATGATGTATTTTGTATATTTGAATGCTCAAATGATGTCGGAATTATAAGATCTTGGGCTTGTTAGATCCGGCTCGTCAAGACGCTCGATTTGATTATAAACACTCCATGTTTAAGAGTCGATTGGTAATAAATGTTTGATCTCTACTCGATTCGTGATGATTACGACGTTAAGATTCGTCTTCGACTAAAATTAAATTCGCACATATTAGTTATTTTGAATGACATTATATCTCGTTCCCTAATTTCAGTATTCAAATATAATAGAATAGGTGTAAACGAATTCTTTCTTAAATGAGAAAAATAAAATTTAAATTATTATTAAAAAAATAATGCTATGTTATCTTATTTATTACCCTCCAACTAAATTTTGATTTATTTGCAGCTGAGTTTGAAAGAAAAAAATAAACGTAACACAGTCATATGAGAAAAGAAATTAATTAATTATTTTTTTCTTCGTTGATATCTCTTAATATTAAAACATAAAATTTTGTCAGAACGTATAATATTTTCATAAACAACTCATAATTTACTACAAAATAAATTTTTAAAAAAATTAAATCAAACAGAATTTAAAACAATGGACAGCTTCAATAAAAAAAAAAACCTGTTTGAGATATATTTGTATTTCATGTTTTTTTATTATTTTCAAATATATATTTATTTAGTATATTTTTAAATATTTTTATTTGTTAAAATAATTCACATTATTTTAAAAATAATTAAAATAATTATTAAATATTTTACCTATTTTTTAAAATAATTATAATCATAAAATATATTTTATTTTAAATCAAAATATAAATATAAATAAAACAAATAAAACAGAATTTTATTCTAGACGACCTCTAAATATCTTATCTACGTGTCCCTCAATTAAAATAAATATTTCGTCGGCAGATTAAATAATTTTCTTGGTGTCACATAGGGGTGCAACGAACAAGACATTTAACAAGCTACTCATGACTCGGTTCAATTAATTCATTTACGCGTTTCATTTAATTAATCGAACAAGTCAACACTCAGAATACTGATTGTTAAACGAATGTTTTAAACAAGTTATTGTCGTGCTTATATTCTTGAAGCGATATTTAAAGTTTCACAAATGTTTCGCTGACACGATAACGTTCGATTAAGGCTTGTTCATAAACGAGAAGGCTCGATAATGGCTCGACAGGCCGATTAAGGCTTGTTCATAAATGATAATCAGATAAGGCCGATAACGACCGATTAAGGCTCGATTAAGCCGATAATGGCTCGATTAAGTCGACAAGCTTATTTCATTAAACGAGCCGATTAACAGTTCGATAAGCCTAATCAACCGAGCGAATAAACTTCGAGCCAAGCTCGAACACAATTTTTTAAACAAGCAGCCGAACACCATCCTAAAGTTGACCGAAGCCGAAGCTCAATCCTGAACGAGCGAACTCGAACAAGACTCGCTTCGGTCGGTTCGTTCGCTCTGCGTCACACATTTGCGAAGCTTTAGATCGCTACTTGAATTCGGATTGATAGATACCGCTTTTACGAATTTAAGTGATGCTTGAGTGAATACACCTATTTTCAGCACAAACGAGGATGTCCGACCGCTTGGTTTAGTTTAGCAGGAGTTAACTCAAAGTGTTGGAACCCTACAGTGAGTAATCTCCATGGGAAAGGCGGGTCGCCCGAGCTGGATAGCGCTTTTACCCTTAGCCGTTGGATGCTAACACACGGATTGAGCTGCTCAAGGTTGGATCCGGAAGTTTAATCTACCTTTGGATATGTGTTTTCTTTGTCTTTAACTGCCCCGATTGTTTGAGTGGATTCTGGTGGGCAATTCCGGTCTTGATCCGCCTTTAGGCGATGAGATTGGATGCAGAAGTGGTTACAAGTGTCCGGCCTGCGAGATCGAATTGAGGGTTTGAACCGAGGGAATTCTAACTCATTTGCATTGTTTCGTTCACACTGCTCGGCCGAGAGCTCGAGGGAAACCGAGGGATCCGGGAAGAAGATCGATCGTTCGCTGGATATTCTTACCGGAGAGTGTCGCTCCAGTGAAGATCCACCGTGGGAAATGTTCTGGAGAGGAAGGAGGAAACTCGAGACAGAGGGATAAGAAGAAGAAACTAGAAACAGAGGAGGAAGCTTGATAAGTTTTTCTGAACCCCTGTCCTTCTCTTCTCATCTCTATTTATATCTTTCTGTTGGTCTTGGATCTTGAGATTCTAACCCATCGTTTGTTGGAAGTTTGTGCTTTGTCTTAGACTTGATTTCTACTTATCCTCGCTCTATAGGATGTCGCGCTTATTCTTATACTTCTTGATTTTAGTATGTCTTTGTAATTGGGATGGATTTAAGTTTATTGAGCCCAATTGTTATTTTTATCTTATGGCTTGTTGGATGTAACTGGATTTCCTCTGTTGTAAAAGCTGATGTCTTTGTTGTATTTATTTATTTATTTATTTATTCTCTGTTTATTGTAAATCCCCTGGTTTTGTTATTATCTTCTTCTGGATATTTGTTATAATTGCTTGGGAATGTCAGTGAAGTCTTTTAGCCAGTTTGGCCTTCTTCTCTCCCTTGTGCTTCTAATATTTCTCTGGATATTGATATTCATATCATTACTCCCCTCCTCACACTGACCTTGCCCTCAAGGTCACCATTAAGACCTGCCCTTTTCTGATTCCTGAATTCATATCTTAAGATCTTCACTTTATAGCAATCCTTTCCCCTGAACTACTCTATATTACCTTTGTAATGTGGTATTGTTATCGCCTTATTTGGGAATTCTTTGTGGCCATTATTTGATATTGGGAAGCTTGTCGTGCCTCAATCTTTGCTTAGAATTCGGCATTTCTTATTTGCACTCGATGGGCTTTATAATGCATCTTACGTATTGATCCGTTGGAGAGAATGTATCTATTCACCACTGGTTCGCTTTATAGAATCTATATTTGAATTATACTTCTAAAGCTAATTCTGGTCGAATTATTCAAAACTATTTAGACTATTTCTAATTAGACAATTATATGTCTTTTATCTTAACACGGATTGAATAGGCGATATTTTAAGCTTGTTTCTAATGCCTCTTCTTGTATCCAGTGAATTTCTGGTTGAATATCATGCTGTAGTTGATAATCTTGGTCTTCATTGACCATCATGAAGGCACATAAGTTGGCTTGACATATATGCCCTTTGTGATATTTTTCCTCACAATTAAAACATAATCCTTTCTTTCTTCTTTCTTCTAATTGTGTTGGAGTCAGTTTCTGGATGGGAATGTTTTGTTTATCATCACATTGCTTTGATTGATTCTGGAGGTGTTGAAAGGTGGTTGATAGTTTTGATTTTGTTTACGCTTGAGCTTGTTCAGTTTCAAGCATATCATCTAGCTTCCTCCATCAATTTAGTTAACCTGAAGGCTTTGTAGTGAGCTAGTGTAATGCTCTTACTTCTTTTATATCTTGCCTTAAACCGATTCAAAATAACTCAAGAAGAATTGTGGAATACGATCCGGCTATAATTCCTCAAATTCATTATAAAATTGCACCAGATTTATGTTGTAATTTTGCAAGTTCACCCTTAAATCTATAGGAGGGGCCAAATCAATAACTTGCTCTTTAAATTGTATCCATGAGTGTAATTGGTGATTAAGATGCATCCATTGGTACCAACTTAAGGTCCCATGTGTGCATGCTATTAAGAATTTCTGGTCAGAAGCTATAATAATGAAAAAATTGGTCACTTTAAACCAACCTCTGGTTTTCCATTGAATCTTGACATATCAACTTTCACAGCTTGTGTTGCATTTGTTGTCAGAGGAAAGGAAATTTCAATGAGAGGGGTACATACTGATTGTTGTTCTGCGAGTATTTTCCAATTTTCTTCAATTGATGAGAGTCTTGGATACTTCATTTAGTATCATAGTTATTGAAGATATTTGTTCATCTATTTTATTCTTCTTCCTACACACTCCTCATGGTCTTGTGTCTTGTGCCTGTCATTTGTGTTGATGATGTAGTCAACGAGAGCACCAATGATAGATACCGCTCAATTTGATGCTTGAGTGAATATGACCTATCAAGTTGCACAGATATGTCTTGTTTTTTAGTGCGGAGTTAACTCAAGTGTTGGAACATGAGTAATCTCCATGAGAGGTGTCGACAGCCGCCTTTTACTTAGTGGATGCTAACACGGATGAGTGTTTTGCTTGTAAGCCGCTGATGAAGTTTAATCTCTACCTTTGATGTTTTAGCGCCTTGTCTTTAATCACATTGTTGAGTGGATTCAATCTTGATCCTTTGAGATGATGAGCTTTTAAGCTGGCGTCGTGATAGAGATAATCAGGTTGAACCGAAATTCTAACTCATTTGCATTGTTTCATTTGAGTTTGGTGCCGCCGAGCTCGAGATGGGGAGAAGATCGATCGATATCTTACTAGAGCCCGAAGATCCACCGTGGGAAATGTCGAGAGGAAGGAGGAAACTTTGAGGGAGGGAAGAAGAAACAAATGAGGAGGAAGCTTGATAAGTTTAATCCCTTCTCTTCTCTCTCTATTTATATCTTTCAGGTCTGGATCTTGAGATTCTAACCGATTTCTGATTTGTTGGAAGTTGCTTTTGTGTCTTGAATCTTGATTTGCTACTTATCCTCGAGATGTTCGTATTCTGTATACTTCTTGATTTTAGTATGTCGTAATCTGGATGGATTTAAGTTTATTGAGCCCAATTGATCTATCTTTATGTTTGTCTTCTGGATTTCTTGTAAAAGCGATGTCTTTGTTGTATTTATTTATTTATTTATTTATTCTCTGCTTGTAAATCCTGGTTTTGTTATTATCTTCTCGGATATTTGTTATAATTGCTTGGGAATGTCTGAAGTCTTTTAGCCAGTTTTGCCTTCTTCTCTCCCTTGTGCTTCTAATATTTCTCTGGATATTGATATTCATATCACTTGAGCTCGAACACCATCCTAAAAGCTCGAATCGAGCTCGAGTCGAGCTCAAGTCTCGCAACGAGCTTGAACTCAACAAGACTCGCTCGGTTCGGTCTGGTTTACCTGGTCACATTTCTAAGCTTTAGATAGATCGTTACTTGAATTGCTGGATTGTTAGGCTCCATTTTTTTCGAATTAAAATATTTTGAAAATTTTTGCAAAATATAATAAATAAATCAGAGAAGTAGAAGATTCCATTTAATTAAAAATAAATAAAGATTGTGATCAGCTTATTTATTTATCATAACATATAAAAATAATTATAGGATAATATAGGTTATTTTCAAAGGGATTGTTATAATACTAATTAATAAAATAAATAGATACTCGTAGGACTGTTAGTTTTAATTGAAAATTAAAAATCCCTCAAAAATTGGATTGGTTTTTGGATTGAATTCATTTGAGTTGATCGAGCTGAGATATGAGCCGATTTTCTAAATCAATTTTTTTGTTGAGCCGATTTTGAGTCCGGCATAACTTGGATCGCAGTTCGGCTCGAATCGAACTACTTATTTAGCGTTTAATAAGATAATCATTTGATTTAATTTAGACATCAATGATTTACCAATGAAACACTTTTATATGAGTTTTTTTGCTTGACTGCCACGAATGAGAGTTTCTTTCTCCTTTGCGGCTCTGCCCTAACCCTCGACTCTGACTCTCCAATTCTTTTTTTCTCTCGATCTTTCGACTCTCGATCGGTGTCTCCGTTCTTGATTTGCTATTAAACAGTTAAGTTCTTTGTGTTTTTGTCATATTACAGATTTACCTCTTCCGGAAGTCTTGATCTTCTCGGATAAACAATATTTGTGAAGTTTTTTTTATTTTCTCTACATCTATATTTCGATAACTTCTAAATACACTAAGAATAAGGGTTTTTTTTTTCATTTGTTGCCTCTATATCTAGTATCATTGGCATGATGGCATCGATCGGTGACTATTGTCCAAAATGGAAAAGTCCTAATCGACTATTTCTTTTAGGTTCTTTTAGGTTGTTTTGCTAAGTCGTAATCGACTATTTGTATTATTCTGGCTTTCTGGCCTTTGGCTACCTTGGGGTTATTTGCTATGGTTATTACATTTACTTGTTAGTTACTACATACGGCTTGCATTACTGGACTTTATATTATTATTATATACGGGTTATTGCTTGTATTGCCGAGAGTTTGTATTATTTTTGCCTTTCTGGGCATATGTTGACCTCACTTTTAGAGTGAGCTCTCAAATTCTCCATCTTAGACATAGGACTCCTCTAGAAACTAAGAGTTCTTTTATCTTAAGACACTTTTAGTGATTAGGTGAACACTTAACCTAACCCTAGAGACTTAGAAGGGTATATCATAGGAATAGGCTATGCATTAGGGATTTAAGGAAACCATTTACCCTATAGCTCAAATCCAGCCCATGAACACTCCTTCAAAACCACTTCAAATCAAATCTCAAATCAATTCCAACTCAATTGATTTTCTCAAATCTCAAATCAATCCTAACTCAATTGAGTTTCTCAAATCCAAAATCAATTCCAATCCTAAATGATTCAAATCCAAAATCAATTCCAAATTCAACTCCAATTTTAGATGATTCAAACACATGATCAATTCCAATTTTAAAACCTTCCTAAGCCTTATGAATCACATCCATAAGCTTAGCCAAACCCTTCAAATCAACCCAAAGCCAAGTAATTTATTTATAAATCACTTACTCCATCATTTATATTCACAACTATAAATGAAATTAGCATCCAAATCATTCAAATCAAATGAACATAAATCAAACCAAATCAAAACCTCTTTTTCAAACTTTTTGACCTACCTTAGCCAAATTCACAATCAAATCACTCCTAATTCACATGATTCTCTCGTGGATCATTTATATTCTCATTTATCTTCACAAATATAGATGAAATATAAATTCAAATGGCCAAAATCAAATCAATATAAATTCAAAACTCAAATACAAACCCAATTTATATCCTTTAAGCCAATTTTTTGAATTTAACCAAATCATTCTCAAATCAATCCAAACCATTAGATTTTCTCTTTAAACAATCACTCCTTCAATCACATGCCCAAATATAAAATAAACTACAATCACCAAGCCAAAATCAAACTCACCCAAGTTAAACGCATGTTCATTCTTTTGACTTAAAATTATCAAATGAATCGAAACCTATTTTACTCCAAACCACTTGCAATTGGATTTATATTTTCATCATAAGTCCATATGTGAGTTCAATCAAACTTGAATCAAGCCAATTGACCCATTTAGGCTCACTTGACCCAAAGTGACCTAAAAGACCTTTTTGAGCCAAGTTCTAATCCAACCCTAATTGGATTGAACTAAGCCTATCTAAACCTCAATCATGATCAACAATCATCATGGGGTGATCAATCACCTTGAATTGGGTCAAACCTAGCCTTTGATCAAGTCAATATTTAGCCCAAATGAAACCCAAGACAAAATCCATCATATGTCAAATTGATTGAAACCATTGACTCAAACTCATTCATAATCAATGATTGAACATGACCAGGCCATAAATTGAGCCAAACCAAGCCTAATTGGCCACTTGACCTAAGTTGACCCAAATTGGCCTAAAAAGTCAAAATAGGTCAAATCATGATTTAATTCAAATTGATTGTAACCAATGGCTCAAGTCTATTCCAAATCACTTGTTGAACTTGACCAAAGTTTCAATTGACCAATTAGACCCAACCTAGCCCAATTGACCATGAACCTAACTTGACCTAAAAGGTCAAATCAATTTGAAATCAAATCAAATCAAAATTAATTGAAACCAAAGCTTGCAATACATTTCAAATGATCAACCAAGCCTAAAACAACCCATGAACTAACCCAATTAGGTCAAATGGGTCAAATTGGTCAACTTGACCCATTTGACCGAAATGAATCTAAATGAACCAAAACCAAATCTAAATAATATTAAACCAAACCAATGATACCTATAGGCTCCAAATGATCATTTGAAGTTAACCTAACCCATGGTTCGACCCAATTTGACCAATTGGTCAACCTAACTTAAATTAACCCAACTTGACCCAAATAGGTCAAATTGAGCCTAATCACGTGAAATTTGGCCAATCCATTTTTAAATCATTTCAAATCTACCCAAATCAAACTCATAGCCAAATGACCACTTTTCCATAGGTCAAAGGGTATTCCATGACCAAATTTACTTGGAATTTGGTCATTTCTTTCTCAAGGCTACTTGGCACCCTTATGTTAATCCACATGGGCACCAAGGAGGGTGGTGAATATGACCCAATGAGCTTGCATCGGCCATGACCCAAGAGGAGGCCAAGCTGACCTCCGTATTTTAGACACTTAGCTCATCAAATCCACTCACAAATCACATGGGCAGCCACTCTCCCTCACTCCTCCACCCAAAATGACCCATGTGGGATGTTTTCTAACTTAAACCAATCAATCAATCCAAGCCATTAAACCAAAATGACAAATCACCATCTACCATTCCATCCAAGTAGCTCTCTTCATTCTTACTCAAACTAGAGAAGATTCA
Organism: Cymbidium sinense; assembly: GCA_021442155.1. Taxonomy (NCBI): domain Eukaryota; kingdom Viridiplantae; phylum Streptophyta; class Magnoliopsida; order Asparagales; family Orchidaceae; genus Cymbidium; species Cymbidium sinense. The sequence goes on from CM038219.1 coordinate 120,403,187, forward strand.
TTTCTCAGAGCCTTATGAGTTGAATCGAAGCCTCCCCAAGCTTTTTCAAGCCATTTTTGAACATCCTTGATTCCCATTTCTAGATTTTACTCAAACTCGAAATATGAGAGATCAATCATGAGCTCAACTCACTCAATTCTCAACCAAAGTGAAATTAATCTTGCATACACTCTCCTTGGACCAAGGTGAGTTGAAACGAATCAAATTCTGAGCTTCCCCATGGCCAAAGCTAGGACTTCGATCAAGACTGATCGCTATTAAAGAGGAGCTTGGTCGACCGAGCAAACCACATCAAATCAAGACCGGATTTCTTCAACAGGACTTTATCTCTACTAAACAAAGCTATCTCCTCCATTAGAAGCGCCGGTGATAGCCACCGGTGAGGTAATTATTCAAAATTGTAGCTATAGGAAATTTTCAGTTGGTCCTTTCCAATGAAAATTATCATCCCATGTAATTTTGACTGTTGTATATGCATCCCCCCCTCTTTCCGAAGGTGTGTGATCATTTTGATCCTGTTGACCTCACTTTTGGAGTGAGCTCTTAACCTCCTCTTCTTAGACTTAAGACTATTCTAGACGCTAAGATTTTCTTAGTCATAAGACACATCTAGTGATTAGATGAACACCTAACTTAAGCCTAAAGACTTAGAAGTGTTAATCATAAGATTAGGCTATGTCTCAGGGTTTAAGGATATTACCTATCCCATAGCCTAAACCCAATCTAGATACACTTTCTCAAATCAAACCTAGACTCAATTCTCAAACCAAATCTCAAATTCAAATTCAAATTCTAAATCTAATTTCAAAATTTGACTCCAAATATTTGAAACCCAAAATCAAATTCCAATCCTAAAACCCTTTCTTAAGCCATATGAACCACATTTATAAGCTTAGCCAAAACTCCCCTTAAATCAAATCAAACTCAATTGATCTCTTTATGAATCAATTATTCCTTCATTTATATTCATAAATATAAATGAAATCCAATTTTAAATGACCAAAACTATATCAAAAATCAAATTCAAACTCAATCTAAACCCTTTAAGACAATTCTTTGGACTTAGCCAAATTCTATCCAGATCAAGTAAAAACCAATGAATTTTCTCTTAAATTAATTATTCATTCAATTATCTACCCAAATATAAATGAAACCTGCAATCATCAAATCAAATCGAAACCAACCCAAGTTAAACCCAACCTAGCCCTTTTGACTTGAAAATTTCAAATGAGCCAAAATCCCTTAGACTCTAAATTGATTGTCGTTGAATTTATATTCCAATCTAGGGCTCATATATAACTTCAACTAAACTCGAATCAAACCAAAACCAAGCCAATTAACCCACGTAGGTCCACATGACCCAAAGTGACCTAAAGAACCTATTTGAGCCAACTTCTAATCCAACCCAAATTGGATTGAACTAAGCTCACCAAAATCTTCCACCATGATTGTTGATCACCCTAGTATGATCGATTGCAATCAATTGGGCCAAAATAAGCCCAATTGGTCATTTGATCCAAATTAACCCAAGTTGGCCTAAAGGACCAAATCAGTTCAAATCATGATCTAACCCAAATTGATTACAACCAATGGCTCAAGTTCATTCCAAATTGATTATTGAACTTAGAAAAAGCCATAATTAAACCTAATTTGACCAATCGAGCTCAATTGGTCAACTTGACCCAACCTAGCCCAAATTGACCTAAAGAGTCAATTTGGCCTAAACCCAAATTAAATACAATTAATTCAAACCAAAGATCACATTCATCTTCAATTAGCCAATTGAAAATGAATCAACCCATAACCCAAGCCGATTTGGCCAATTTTGGTCAAATGAGTCAATTTGACCCAAAATGACTCATATGACCCAAATTGGGTCAAATTCTTTGAAACCAAGCCAAAACTCATTAGGGGCTGATCAAACTCAACCCAAACCCATTTGTGATCAGCCCAAAACAAACCTAACCCATTTAAACCCCTCATGAATCCTCCCTCACATAGGATTCCACCCAACCTCATTTAATTCCCCCCATCACATGCACTTAACTCATCCCCAATATTTGTATTGAATAAATCTAATCATATGACACCAAAAGAGGACTTTGGAGTAAAAATTCAAAGTCCTCAATCAATCTAGCATTCATCCCAACCACCCCAACAAGATGACAATCAATTTGGAGCCAGAAAATTAAAAAAATATTGAATTTTCAACCATTATAAAAAGAGGGGGAGATGAAATTTTAGATCTCTTGCTCCCACCATCATTCAGCCCCCCAAAAGCTCTCCAAAGCAAAAAAAAAAATCCCCACTTTTGAGCCATTTTGAGCTCAAAAATAAGTAATTGCTCTTCCGACGAGCCGACGGTAGACATCGGAGAAGGCGATGTTTCGAAGGGAGGCAAGGGCTAAAGATCACCCTAAAGCTTCCTCATATACCTAGGAGTTCGCTCGGATCTTCACCGCCATCAAAAATCATCCCTAGTGAGGTAAATTTTATCAAACCGTAGACAGCCTCAGGATTTCGCATATTTTATATTAACTTTCTCACAATTTTAGAAATTTCCCTTAGATAATCCAGCATTTTTATTTTAAATTATCTCCAATTAGAAATAGAATTTTTTCGGTGCAAATCGGTACAAAAATAGGTCCATTTTGATAAATTTTGGCTTAGAAACCCTCATTTTTTCTAAAAATACCCCTGAAAATACTATTCACCACCGGCTCAGCACCGCCCGATCCCCGCATGGGATCAACGGCCGATTGTGATCCGCCATCGATCTTGTGATATCCGGACCGTAGTCACCATCGACGGCGTACGCGAACCGCGAACCAAGCTTCGGATAGCTCAACGCTGGATCGTCAATCGCTGCGTCGACGATCTGCCTTCGATCACACGCGACCGACCGCCGATCTATGATCGAATGATCAGACGGTCCAGAGCGAATCGCGGGTCTCTCTCTCTTCCCACCCAAACCTCGAGTATTTCCTTTTTTATATTATTAATAATTATAATAATTTAAATCAACTCAAACTTCAAAAATTCACAGAAAATAAAATATTAAACCAAAAATTACAAACAATGGATTGTTGGATTCATCTTTCTGAGAAAAATCCAACAAACCCAAAATCCCCAAATTTCTTGAGTATTGTCAGTTTAATTTGAGTTTTAGTGAAAATCAAATTTCATTAATTAAACCAAAAATATAAGTCAGATTAAGTTAAAATTTTCAGAGATTGAAATTAAAGTTAGAACAAACCTACCATAAAAATTTCAAGTAAAAAGGACTTTTGTGTTAAGAGAAATTAAATTTTAAATTTAAGATCCATTTAATAAAATAAATTAAATAAAAATTCAAAAAAAAATTTACAAAAATCTTCAAAATGGCTTAAATCACTTCAATTGACATCTAGGACTCTCAAGAAAATAATGTGTTCTTCTGAATCTTAATGAACCCCAAATAAACACTTATGGTTAGAGTTTAATCAATTAAGGAGTTAATTAAAATATAATCTAAAAATAATTTAAATATTAAATCAAAACCAGAAATGAAATAACACTTAAGCAAACATTAATCAAACCTTAAATCAAAAAAAATATCATCTATAAAGGAGATTAAATTAAATATGTTAAACCTTTTTAAGTTAATAAAACTCAATTAAAAGATTAAATCTTAAATCAAACCCAAAATCCAACAAATTTAGGAAACTTTAATTATTTGATACTAATCGAATTAAACCAAATAAAATTAAAGTAAACTTAATTAGCATATGATTAAATCACATCCATTTGGAATAAGATAATTAATTAACTAATAAATCTTTTAACCTAATAACTAAATCAAACATGTTAATGAAATCAAACAAATATAACAAATGAATCAAATCAAATAAAACTCTAATCATAAATAATCAAACTTAATTGAAATGAAATAAATAATTAATTCACTTAATAATAATGATGGTAATAATAATAATCCTTTCATTAAATCAAACTTAAAGAAAATACTTAACTAAACCAAATCACTCACATGTGGGAAATTAAGTCATTAATCTCTAATTAAACAAACCCTTAATTAATCTAATGATTTAAAAATTTAATTATCCTTAATCAAACTTAATTAGTCAAACATCTGATTATGCAAACTTAACAAATTAATCCACCTTAATTAATCAAATTAATTTAAATAAGTTACATTAAAGCTAACTCTAAAATTAAGCTTAAATCAAACCTTTAATTAAATTTAATAATCACACCCCTCAAGTAAACTAATTAGGTTAATCAAATTAATCAAATTAAACCTAAACTTAATCAGATATAATTAAGATACAATTAAACACTAATCAAAACCTAAATTAAACCTAAATCATTAATTCATTAATCTCTAATTAAACAAAACTCTTAATTAATCTAATAATTTTAATGTAATTCTTAATCAAACTTAATTAATCAAACATCTAATTAATGCAAACTTAATAAATTAATCCATCATCTTAATAAATCAAACTAATTTTATAAATCACATTAAAATTAATCCAAATCAAAAAACTTAATTAATCTACTAATTAATTTAATCATACCTATTAAATAAATTAATTAAGTCAATTAAATTAATCATATTAAACTTAATCTTAACTAAACATAAAATGTAATTAAATGCTAATCAAATCCTAATTCAAACTTAAATCACTAACTCACTAATTGCATCATTAACCCAAATAAATATGAAATCAAATTAAAAATTAAACAAATCTTTATCTAATTTAATAATTAATTACACCTCTTAAACAAACTAATTAAGTTAATCAAATTAATCGCATTAAACTTAAGTTTAATCAATCAAAATGCAATTAAATACTAACCAAAACTTAAATTAAACCTAAACCATTAAGTCATTAATTACATCATTAGTCTAAACAAATATGAAACCAAATTAAAAATTAAATAAACCTTTATAATTAACATAAATACACTTCTTAATTAAACTAATCACATAATCACATTGAACCTAAGCAAACCCATAGACCAATAAAGCTAATCAAATCAAATTAAATCGATTAAACTAAATTAAAAAAGACTCATCAATTTAATATGCAATCAAATCAAATCTCATTCAACCTACTTAAATAAGATAAACTAATCAACTATCCAATGTATGAAATCAAAATACAAACCAAACTTTGATGAACATGACAAATGGATGTAATTAAAAATAAAATCTTAATTACAAATAATCAAACACAATTAAAATCTAAATAAAATCTCAATTAATCTAATCCAATCAAACTATAAATAAATGAACCACAATCGAATTAAATAAACATAAAGTTAAATAACACAACCATGATCAAAGAAAAGAGTTAAATATTAATTCAAAAGGATATTGCATTATCAAGATTTAATTAAATCGAAACATCTAATCTAAAATTAATCAACCAAAACACATGAACTTAAACAAACTTAAACTTCCGGATATTAAGGATATTGAATTATCAAGATGCAATTAAACTAAAACTTCTAATCCAAAATCAATCAATCAAATACTTAAACAAACTCAAATTCTAAATTATAAATCAAATCAAGTAAATCAAATCAAATCAATTACATAAATTAAAATGGGCTAATTAAGATACTTAAGGATCTTAGTTATACTCTTTAGGAGTTAAGATGTTGAATAGGGTGAGTTCTGTCTACAAATAGAATTCATTCTACTCTTCATTCTTGAAAACTTAAACATCACTTTAACCAAATAAAAGTGAAATAAAAATAAAATGTAAATCATTAAATCATTTAAATTGAAATCACCCAAAGATAAAATTTAAACTCAAACTCCAAATTGAAACTTAAACTAAAGAAGCCTAGTAAAGTCTTATTACACAAGCCTTAAGCACACACATTATAATACTAAGTCACCACTTTTAGTGCTAAGTTAGGGTGTTGTATGTATGATGTTGTGTTTTGTTTTGTGATGTAATATTTTAGACCTGGATGTTAGGGTGTATGTTTCAGTAGACGGATGTTAGCTATTAACCTAATCATATTTTCTGTGGGTTGGTTTTAAGGGCCACTATAATAAAAATATAAATGCTTTTGCTGTGCAGCTTGCTTAGCCCCTAAGCATAACTGATGTTAGGACAGGTGGGCTTGGTTATCCATATGTCGGTGCTAAGTCCAAATTATTCATATAATTGCTTGGGTTTCATGGTGTATTTAGCTAACATTTATTTTGCAGGTGTAGCTAGATTTATTTTTCCTATTTTTGATGTAATTTTGCATTAGGAATTAGGATTAGGGTTATGGGGATTAGGATGAGCAGTGGCCATAAGGCTTAGTCCCTGGGGTACCCTGTGATGCCTTTGGAGCAAATCAAATCAAATGAAAGAGAATGAAGGAATAAAGAAAAGAATACCCCCATAGCATGTATTACTTTTTTGTAATATGGGTTGTATAAGGGTAGAGCTCGGCTACCCATCTTTTTTCTCTTTTCGGGGTGTACGGTGGAACCCGACTGCAGTGGCCTTTTATTCTTTCACGATAATCTATAAAATTATTTGATATTGTATTTAGATTGCACATTAGAACAACATGTTTTTCATAGTTTTTTTATGATTGATGCTTGAATGTGTGGCTAGATTCTCTAGATAAAATTAATTTTTCTATCCCAATTAACAACTCATAACTAAAATTTTAAAATAACTCATAACCTCATATAAAAGCCTAGAATTAAATCAAAATAATAAATTTTTAGCAACCACTGGGATGAATGAATGTATAATATCATGCATGTTATATTCTTCCACTCTTATTAAGAGGGGGCTTCCATCCTTGCCAGAGAATCAAGGCTTAACCTATGAGAGCCTTTGGTGGAAGACACCATTTTCTCTCTTGATTTGGCTTATAATCAAATTCTCATGCATTTAGGAATACAAAATCTCATAGCCTGTGTCAAAATAAAAAGTCCAAAAGAATCAAATAAATTTGATAAAATTTGCATTAGATTAAGTAATGGATTCATACCACTCATGCTCTAGTCTCTTAGGGAGTGAGTCTAAGGACTTAGTTTTCTTTCTAAATGAACAACAGCTTAGCCATCTTACAAAGCATAAGACTTGCCTACATGGATTTAAAGTGTATGAGGAGTTAGCTAGCTGCCACTCTAGGTGGTAATAAGTCCACCAGTCGGGTGGTTTATTCTCTCCTGTGGAGGTAAACTATATACCCTTTTCTTTTCTTAGATTTAGGTTGTGCCTTTGTTTTGTACCAAAGCTCCTTAGTTTAGGAATCTGAGGTAGATGTTTCCTTTGGGCTACAAGCATAAATCCTCACCTCTTAGGCATTTCTACAACCTTATGTTGTGGAATTATAAGCCCTGGCAATCTAATAAAATGTCAACTCAAATAATCAACTCTCTTCAATTTCAAAAATATAAAGCCCAACTATATGGTAGATTGGAATGCTTCTTCCTAGTATCATGAGCATTTCCTACTTTCTCCCTTTGGATTCCAAAAATAAGTCTTCTCCTTGATCTATACCATTTGATTTTCTAAAATAGTCAATCCTTTGATAGTCTTAACCTTGAAATCTTTGGAGACCCTAATTATCTACTTTAATCGAGAGTATTCTTAAAGAATTCTCATTCCTTAGGATGTACTTAACTATGGGGGCTTGCCTCCATAGAAAACTTAATGAACCCGGCTTAAAATAAACCCTACTTTACCTTTCCATGTAAAGTAGGCAAAATATCTCTGGTATATTCGAAGACCCATCATGCCTTAGGAGTCCTTATTAAGTGATTAGGTCCATTATAGGGTGGTGATTTCTATCTTTCAGGATAGTACATCATTCCTTAATGTTGTACCTGATCACTTCAATAAGTATCACCTAAGATCTGCGTGGTGTCCCACATCCCAAAAATAAACACCACAAATCCCAATCCAAACTCGGGCGAGCTCATTTTGAACGAGGAAAGATGAACGGTGTTCATATCTTGTCGCTCGCGAAGGAGAATGATCATACATTGTCCGTTCTACATGATTGGAATGGACGGTTGTCATCAAATAATGCTTTAGATCCCCAATTGTCTCAAATCGCGATTGATCTCCGCCTTAGATCGACCGAGAGAAAATGCGTCATCGCTCAAGATAAATATGACTCATCGCACTATATGGAAAAGCACGTTGGTCACCGGCCACATGGCTCCAATGGGATTTGGGAGTTTAATTAGCTTAATTAATTTTAATGGTGAAACTTCCAAAATTCATAACTAATTATAGAATAATCCAAAAAATACAAATAAATACTCATTTAAAAAGTAATTCAGAGGATAATAATAAAAAATTAAAATAAATTAATTTTGAATAATGATTTTAACTCAATTTGAGTTTAATTTGAAATATAATTAAGCTAATTACTATCTAATTACTCCAATAATTAATTCTAAACTTTCTGAGATTGATTAGTGAGATGACTTCTACGTCCCATGATTTTTTTAGAATTTATTGTCTGATTAATTAGGAGAATTATTTGTTTCATTCTTAATCCCTCTCTTAATTAATTAAATGATTAATTAGCATGTTAAATAGTAATGAATCCATTAATTAAGTTGGCTAATCATTATGAAACAGTGAATAAACATAGGGAATGAGATTAGGATAGCTTTTTCAATCTTTACCCTAAGTTTATTTTATTTGGATAACACTTAATCAGTTTGCAACTAATTAATGGCTTAATAACTTCATTAAATAGCCTAATTAATCAAACTCAAAGCTAAATCATTCTAGAACTCAATCATTCAATTCTTGGGTATATTCTTTGATGTTCAATAACCTAAGAGAATTTCAAAAAAAAATTATAGTCAAACTACATGTGTAGGAGGGTTATAAAAGTACTTAATTAAACTCTTTAGCTTAATTAACTAATAATTATGAGATAATTGCATTAAACCCCTTCATATCTTAGGTGCATTGTTAATTTAATTTTCATGTATTTGCACATCATATGTTGGCTCATAATTACTTGAATAATTATATTAAAGTGGTATAGGTAAGGGGTAATTAATGAGTTTAATTCATACCTTAACCTAATCAAAATATAAAATCAACCTAATTGTTCTAAATTAAACCAAACCAATTCACACATGGGAGGAATGGGTTAGGACTAGCAAACCCTCTTCATATTTCCTAAGTCAAATCAAATTCAAAGATAAAAATATCCTTAAAGAATTTTGATTCATTTTAAATGATCTTATTTTATATGATTATCCTTAGAAATTAATTAGGGTGAATGAAGTCATGTGTTTATATCCTTTTATTTCTTTCCAATCATGCTAAATATTATTTGTCATATGGAATCATGCATTCATTTCTTTTAAAAATTAATTAAATAAAATATTTTCCTTTATGTCAAATTGTATGTGTTGGCTAAAATTAAGAATATGAATGGTTATTATCACTATTAAACTAAAAATTATTTTTGAAACTTATAAATCAAAGATTATAAATGAAGTGATGCTAGTTATAAATATTTATAAGCCTGCATGTGATGATAGCATAAGATATGTATTATGAAGTTCTCTTCCCTTCTCTTAATATAGATTCACATAGGATTTGCAAGTGTATAGTTCATTTGAAAAGAACACAACACTTACCTAAATCTATTCCTATGCATCTCTATATTAAAACTTAGGAAGGATCTTCATTTTACACATGTAAATCATACAACCAAAACAAACATAATATCTTGCATGATGCTTTATCTATTTGGTTCTTTTTGTATATCTACATGTATCTAAGACAAGTGACATATCAGTTTGGACATCTCGAGGCTACGAGGTTTAAGTAGCCCTAAGTAGGTATTGTACCTTACGCCCCTAGTGTAGAAAATAATGACGTCGTACTCACTTATAACTTTTATACATGTGAATGTGCATTTAGCTAATGAATGAAAAATCTCTCTTTTTTACATAACAAAGACATGGATTAATGATCCAATTAACAAATGGAATATCCAAATTTTTAAATCACATCTCTTTGCATTCATCATCAATGTGTGCTACGATTTGCATTGCATGTATAGATATGCTTAGGATTAATCATATGCATGATATACATTGTGAAAAGAAATAAATGGGTGTGTGTTATGTGATAGTAATCCACCCTAACTAATCCTAAGATGCCTTTCTTATTGAATATGATTATTTATAGTGAATTTAACCTTAAGGTTAATTAAAACATATAATAAATCATTCACTAAAGGAAATTCATTGATCAAATTTACCTTAAGAATACTTAAGATAGGGATGAAAGAGAGCACTTTTCTCTTATCTTCTCCTCACAACATTTAGTCACTAAGTGTAGGTTCATTCAAACCAAATCAAATCACAAACTAAAATTGACAAGTCAACTAAATCACTTAAAATAAAACCACCATCTAAATTGAATCTTTCACACTTAGAAAATTTCAACCTTAAAGCCTAGCTAAGACATGTCACACAAGCCTTAAATGGCACACACATTAGGCTAAGTCACCACTTCAAGCTCTATATTAGAGCGGTGCATGGTTTGATGTATGATTTTATTTTATGGTGTAATATTTTAAACTGGATGTTAGGGATGATAGGGTGATCATAAATTAATCATATTTTCAGAGGTTGTCCTTATGGGTCTATAATAAAAATATATAAATTTTTTTGCATGTGCTTAGCTCTAAGCATAACCAGTGACTTGGTTATCCATATGTGGGGTACTAAGTCTAAATTATTTCTATAACTATTTGGGTTATTTGATGTGTTTAGCTAACATTTATTTTACAGGTGTAGTTAGATTTACTCTCCTTCTTTTTAATATAATTTTTGTATTAGGATTATGATAAGTGTTATAGGGACTAAGGTGAACATTGGTTATAAAACTATGTCTTATGTACCATGTGAGGCCTTGGAGCAAACTACATCCCAAGTCAAACTAAAAGAAAGAAAGAAATCGAGCAAACCAAGATGAAGGAATGAAGGGCAAGGAGTGAAGAATGGAGGGTGAAGAATGAAGACCCCATAACACTTGTCATTTCATAATTATAATTTATTCTTTCATTATACCATGATGCATAACGGTAGAGCTTGGCTACCCATTTTCCTTTTTCGGGTTGTGCGGTGGAACCCCACATATCAGCCTCTTATTCTTTTGCACTAATTTTATAAATTGAATGGTGTTATGTTTATGATTTCACAATTAGGATATCATGATTTTTCTAGTTTCTTAATTATTTGATGATTGTTGAATGACCTGGATGCAATTAGGTTTCTAAAAAAAATAAATCTATCTAATTAATCAATTCAAAATTAAACTAAATAATTCATAACCCCACTTAAAGCCTAGGATATAAATCAAGATAATAAAAGATTTAGCAACCCTTTAGAAGATGTTGTATATCTCATATCATGCATAAATCATATTGTCTCACTCTTGCCAATGGAGGACTTCCACCATTGCCAAAGAAAATGACTTGACCTTTGAGAGCCATGGTGGAAACACACATCCTTCTTTCTGATTTTGGCTCATAACTGATTTTCTCATGCATTAGGCATATAAAATCTCATAGCCCGTGTCAAATAAAAATGTCCAAAAATTAAAATAAAATTTGAGAAAATTTGCATTAGACTTAGGTCATTATTCATGTCATTCATGATCAAGTCTCTTAGAGAGTGAGTTTAAGGATATAGTCTCCTTTCTAAATAAAAAACAACCTAGCCATCTTGCAAAGCATAAGACTTGCCTACATGTATTTTAAATCATAAGAGGAGTTAATTGGTGGCTAGCCCAGGTGGTTGTAAGTCTAACAATGAGATTGATTTCTCTTGTGGAGGTAAATCATATACCCATTTTTATCTTAGATTTAGGTTGTGTTTTGGCCCTCACCAAAACTCTCTATATTTAGGATCTGAGGTTATTGTTTCCCTTTGGAGCTACAAGCATAAATCCTCACCTCTTAGGCATTTCTACAATCTTATATTGTAGAATTATAGGCCTTAGATTTTTAATAAAAATTTAACTCAAATATATAATTCTCCTTAATTTCAAAAAATATAAAGCCCAACCATAGGATAATTTGGGATACTCACTAGGTTTCTTAGTATCATGAGCATCCCCTACTCATCTCTCTTTGATTTTGATAATAACTCTCTCATTTTTGATTAATCCAACTTGATCTTCTAAAAATAACCAATTGATTGATAGTCCTATCTTTGAAAATTTTTGGAGACAGTGATCATTTACCTTAATCAAGAGTATTCCTAAGGAACCTCATTTCTTAGGATATAATCCAACTTGCCTCCATAAAGAATTTAATGAACTCGGCTTAAAATAAACCATACTTTACTTTTTCATATAAAGTAGGAGAAAAATCTCTGGTACATTCGAAGACCCATTGGCCTTAAGAGTCCTTATTAGGTGATTAGGTCCATTGTAGAATGGTGACTTTTGTCTCTTAAGATAGTACATCATTCCTCAATGTCATACCCAATCATCTCAATAAATACCCTCCTAAGATCTATATGATGTCCTACAATACAATCTCTCAAAAATAAACACCACAGCATACAACTTCTCGTCATTGTCGATTGTTAAGCTTGCTGATTGCTGAGCTTACATTACTTAACTAGTATTGTGGTACTATTTTTTTACTTTGTCAATTATCGTAATACATTTTCTACTAAAAGAGTGAAAGCCTAAAATAAATTTGACTTCTGTTAGTGATTTTTGTTAAAAACTATTACTTATGAGCTAGTGTGCTTTCACAGTCTTAATCCGGGATATTGATAGTTTGTGGGTTGTGGTTATGTGGGTTTATGGCTTGTGACAAATTATAACTTTTTAAATTTCTAAATATATTATATTAGCTGTGTAGATGATATTGTTGGCTACTCTATGGTTTTCAACTTATTCAATTATTTACTTATTTTATTGTAAGTGAATAAAACTTATGTTTAGGTAAAAAAAAAAAAGTGGTTATGTTGGTAATGCTCTATTTTCTTGGTCATGCTTAATAAAAGTATATATGTATAAAGAAGTTGAGCAATGCAAAAAGCCTCATGTAGTGGATATATTTAGCACAAAACTTTGAGACTTTGAGTATTCTTTTATTGGCATACAATTAAATTTGTATACATGCATTATTTCCTTTGACATATTCAGTTTATTAATGTTAAGATTCTTATTTCATTTTTATAGGCAATGGCTGCAACTTCTCAAAATCAATCTGTAAGTTCTAGTCAACCTTCAGTTGATAATATTAGTGCTCCTAATGAAAGTGTTGAGGAAATTATTAACATTGAGGACATCAAAGGCAAAGATAAGAAATTTAGCAATATTTTTGCCAAAATTCTATCTCTGAGAAAGGTAACATGGTAGAAAAATGAAAATGCAATTATTGCTTTAAATCATACTTCAAACAGAAAATATGTACTACTTCTCAAATGAATAGACATTTCAAAATCCATCATTACAGTAAAACAACTACGAAAGAGAAAAAAATAAAAACTCTTCGATCCAATAGCTAAAGATATAAAGGATAATGATTTGATGTCTCCTTTGTGTGTCTCTTCTACTTATGATCATAGTAGAATTAAAAATATCATTGCCAAAATGATTATTGTTCATGAGTATCCATTCATGATTGTTGAGTATTTATGATTCAATATTCTGATGAAGTCATTGAATTCTAATTTTCATAAAATATCTAGACATTCTATCAAAGAAGAGTGCATTGAAGTTTATAAATTAGAGAAAAAAAACTCAAAAAGAATCTTCAGTTGGTTAAGCATTTTTCTCTTACTTCAGATTGTTGGACATCAAGCCAAATAGTTGGCTATATGTGTCTGATTGTGCACTTTATCAATCATGATTGGAAGTTGCAAAGTATAATAATAAGCTTTATTGATTTTAACCCTCCTCATAGTGGTTATGTTATTTCTGAGGCTATTTCTAAAATTTTTCTGTAATGGGGCCTTCAAAATAAAATTTGTATAATTACATTAAATAATTCTTCTACTAATGATATTGCTGCTAGAAACTTGAAAGCTCTATTTAGTAGAAGGTCAGGATTTCTTTTTATAGAAAATTTTTTTTCATGTTAGATGTGTTGCTCATATCTTGAACTTAATGGTTCAAGATGGTTTGAAGAAAATTGGTCAAATCATTAAGAAAGTACGAGAATCTATCCTTTTTTTATAAAGAGGTCACCAAGTAGATTGCATAAATTTTGTGAGATTGCTAAACATTTAGAATTGTCAACATCAAATTTACTTTGCACATATATTTTGACTCCTTGGAATTCAACATATAAAATTCTTGAGTATGCTTTTTATTATAAAGCTGTGTTTCCTGAGTATGCTTTAAAGGATCATAATTATTTGTGGTTGCCTTTAAATCAGGAATGGGATCAATTTGGTAAAAATAAGAGAACTTGTTTTTTATTTTTAATCATATTATCGAGGTTTTCTCTGGCTCAAATTACCCAACAGCTAATCAACTTCTTTCAAATTTGATTCTGATTAAAAAAAATCAGATAGATAATGCAATTCAGACACTGCATTTTTTTCAAATATGGTAGTTGATATGAAGTCAAAGTTTGACAAATATTAGATAGATTGATCTATGATATTTTCAATTGCATGCATATTGGATCCCAGAATGAAAATATTTGGGATCATTTACTATTGCCCACAGATTTATGATTCTTATGTTGTTAATGAGAAGATGAAATCTGCAAAGCAAAAATTTTTTGAGCTATACTCATATTATGCAATATAGAAATATAATATTTCAAATGAATTCTCTGAGTCTACTTCCTCTCAACCATTTGGTAGTACAGCTACTCCACTAAGAAATACAAGTGATGGTGATGTTCTTGATGGCTTGTATGATTTCATTGATTCAACAGAACTTCTACTTCCATAAAAAATTGATTTAAAATTTTACTTAGAAGAGGCTTGTGTAAAGTGTCCAGATTCTGAATTTTATATTCTTGAATGGTGAAAATTTTCAACATTGAAGTATAAAACTCTGCACAAGATGGTAAAAGATATTTTTACAATCCCTGTAGCAACTGTTGTCTCTAAATCAACTTCTAGTGTAGGTGGTCGTGTACTCTAGATTATAGAAGCTCATTATCAACAAAAATATTTGATGCTTTGATTTGCACTAGTAGTTGGATTTGTTTCTCATGTAAGTCATCAAAAAAACCATTGGTATTTTTTTATTATTCAATTGCATTTATGTTGTCCTTCTTCATATTATAATGTCATTATTTTTAATCTATATTAACCAATTTCATTTTGACATTCTTGCTAAGGAAAATTTATCAGTTATGATACCAAAAAGCATGACCTTTAATTCCAATATTTGAGGAAGCAAACCAATTAGGACACTTCTAAATATAATGTTATAGTTGAATGATATGATATTAAAATGCTTGGTGTGGTATGGTATTATGATAAGAACTTGGACATCTTTATTTTAGGAATTAGGATATGTTTGAACATTCAAAATATGTGATACTATGAAAGTTTTATATATTTTAATGTTAGTACATTCATATTATTATATTTATTTCGAATTTGCATGTTTAGTTTATATACCCAATGATAAAAATTAACCGAGATGTTTATAAGTTCAGATGGAGATAAAACTAATACATAATAATAGTGGATTATTTTTAAGCAATGTTTTGACTGATGATATAAATTTGAGGCCAAAAAATGTTGCTGGATATATACCTGCATTTGGATTGGTAAAAATTATTGTGTATTTATAAATTTACTGTTTGCTAACTTGATAAATATTTTTCCTTATTGGATTACACTTGTTGGTCATTTTGCCTTTTCATTGTTGCTTTGTTAGCATTTAATTACTGCTATCAACTATGCTACAAATTGCTACTGTTTGGCAGTCAGTAGATGGGATTGTTGTGTTCTTACAGTGCATATTATATGTGTTTAGGTGGAACTAAGTCATATTTGACCTTGCTGGAAGTTTAGAACTAAGCTTGAAACTAAGCAATTGCTTTGTTCTTATGTCTTTCTTCCTGTTTTATCGTGTTGTCCTTTTTTTTTTTCCATTTTTTTGGTGGAGTTGGATGTTCTGCTGCCATATTTGATTAGTTATTTTTGTTGTTCGGCTTAGTTACTTTGGACTTGCTGGAAGTTTGGAACTAAGCCTGGAAGGCTTGAACTGAGACTGAAACTGAGCAATTACTTTGTTCTTCTGCCTTTCTTCCTGTTTTGTCATGCTGTTATTTTTTTTTTCTATTTTTGCGGTGGAGTTAGATGTTCTGCTACCATATTTGATTAGTTATTTTTGATGTTCGGCTTAGCTACTTTGGTATTGCTGGAAGTTTGGAACTAAGCATAGAAGGCTTGAACTGAGCCTGAAACTGAGCAATTGCTTTGTTTTTCTATCTTTCTTCATGTTCTGATGTGTTGTTATTTTTTTTCTATTTTTATGGTTGAGTTGGATGTTCTGCTGCCATATTTGATTAGGTGTTTTTGCCGTTTGGCTTAGCTTCTTTGGTCTTTCTAGAAGTCTCGAACTAAGCCTGAAACTAAGGAGTTGCTTTGTTCTTCTGTCTTTCTTCCTGTTTTGCCGTGTTGATATTTTTTTTTCTATTTTCACGGCTGAGTTGGATGTTTTGTTGCCATATTTGATTAGGAATTTGGTGTTTTTTATATGCAGTACTTATATGATCTGTCTTTTAATAATTTTATTTTATTTATCTACCAATCATCTCAATTTTTTAGGATAAAAGTCATGCATAATCTCTTATATTCTACTTATTTAACTATCATTCCTTTTTTTTTTATAAAATTCAATCATAACATCATTTATTCTCTAGATTCATGTAATTTATTTACTAAACTTTTTCTTGAGTTTTCATATATTGCAGCAAGGATATTTGACGGCCTATTGAGGAATCAAAATCAATATTTATTTTTACACTTTTTTGAAGTTATAAGTTATAATGTATAATGTAGTTATCTTTGTGCAAAGAGTTGTAAATTATAACTCCAAACTTGTAACTTGTAAAGCATTAAAATAATTTTTTTTTCTAGATTATAAACATTTTTCTCTACATATATGTATACAAGAAACTTATATTATTATTATTATTATTATTATTATTATTATTATTATATATATATATATATATATATATATATATATATATATATATATATATATATATATATATATATATATATATATATATATATATATCGAGCCAGACTGATCCAGTCGACAAAGAATCGATTCGAAATGGCTAAATATCGAGCCACGATCCATTTTCAAGCCAGCTTAAATTATATCGAGCCAATTATGAGTCATTCACGGATCGGCTCAAAATCGAATCGTTAAGAGCCCTACATACTAGTACTATAATTTTCTTAAATATCTTGATTAGAAAGCATTTGAAAGATTCATGTTGTAAGCAAGAAGAGAGTTCTCTCTTCTTATGTGGCTTTAGTATGGCTTTACTATATCATAATTTGATTTGAATTTTCTTTGTTCATATCATTTTGGACCTAGTTAAGTCCATAAGAGCTAGTGGACCAATCGATCATTGATTTGAACTTGGTTAGTTTGATTTAGTTAAGTCGATTGATTCATTGATTTGAAATGTTCTTAAAAAATTGTCTAACGAAGATCAATAGCTATAATTCTCTCAAAAATGATTGAAAACATGAGAAGAGGGCAATCATTTAAGAAAAATATACTCAACAATTCGTGATTAATATTATATTAATCTTCTTGAAAATTAAAATTATGTGTAAATTGCTCATTAGTGCTCCCAATCAACTGGACTAAGATATGTGTACCTGAAGAAAATTCAATCAAAATATTGTCTACATATAGACACGGAGATTGAGTAAAATTATTTTTTTCTATTTCTACTTTCTATTTTTTTTAAAAAAAATATTTTGATATTAAATTAAATATGTTTAATGGTGATGATTATATTAAAAAGATTCTAAACTTCAAAAAATTACTTTGAGAATTTTTAAAAATAATGTGATTTGTATTTTAAAATAAGAAAAATTATGGCATGTTTGGAATCAATTTTATTTTATATTTTATATTTTTATATTATTTTAAAAACATGTTTATTTTGAATATTTTTAAAATATTTTCTTTTTTTTAAATGCTCAAAATAATTTTTTTGATTTTTGAATATTTTTAAAAATAATTATCATCACTAAATATATTTTTAATATCAAAATATAATTAAGAAAATTTAAAAATAAAATAAAAAAAAAATAAAATGATCACAAAGAACTTAATGTCCAATAAATTCACAGCCCTCTTTTCTTTTCTTTTTTTCTTTTTTTTCTAGAACCAACCATAGTTGGATGCCATGGCATGTGCATAGATAATCCATCGGAAGTAGGGCTATTAAAAAAAACTCGTTGTAAGTCGGGTGTCGACTCATTAAGTGGCTCGTGTTTCTGCTCGTTAACTGTTTAGCCAAACACAAATAAATATTTCAAGCTCGATTTATAAACGAGTCGAACATGAACAATCCTTTGTCGATAGTGTTTGGCTCGATTTAGCTCGAAATAAATAAATAATTATAATTAATTCTATAAAATTTTATTTAAAATATTATTTATGTCATTAAATATTTTTTAAAATTATATTTATTTTAATAATTAAATTAGTTGATAAAATTTTAAATCAAATAAGTTAAAATATATTATAACACATTTTAGGATTTTTTATTATGATAATTGGTAAGGTAATATCATAGTCACGAGATTTTTGCTCTACGGCTGAGATTTAAACAATTCAAAACTATGCAGATATATAAGCCTTCCTCGCGACGCAGCAACCCTAACACGCCGTCTCTCTCTACTCTCGATCGATTTAGCTTCATTTGCGATTTTGCCCTAATCTTGTAAGTCCCTCTTTCACTTTCTTCTCTTCTCAGTCTTCTGGCATTCAGAGATTTCTACTCTCCTTAGTTTTCTGGCATTCTGAGATTGAGAGTTGTGAGTCTTAATGCACGCTACTATTCAGAGAGCCAAACCAACACGCATTTCGGTTTTGGGTTTGGTATCTATTTATTTTCTTCTTTTTATCAAGCTTCTACTTGGGACTCGGTCGACTTTGCATGTAGTATCATTCTCTTAACTCTTCTCCCTCACAATCTATATATTTATGTTTAATGTGTAGTTTTTCTTGTTGATATGTGAAGTAATTACTCTTGCTTCGAGTTGCAATGCTATAATCTATACAATTAGAAATTCCTCTAATCCTCTTACTTTGGTTTCATGTTAAAAGGAGAAATGCTCTTAAGCATTTATGATTTGTGGCTCTGGTTTTTCATTTGTAGTTGGGAGTGTCAAGTGTCGAGTTGCAATGCTTATTAATTTGGAATCCACAGGATAAAGTGTCTACTATCATATTGGACAATGCTAGCAATAATGATATTGCTGCTAATGCTCTTAAAGTTAATTTTTAGTCTAGAGGCAAGTTATATATTTTTAGGTTATTTTTTCTTGTTAGATATTGTGCTCACATCTTGAATATCATGGTTCAAGATAGATTGAAGGAGGTTCATGATATAATTCATAAAATCAGGGAATCAGTAAAGTATATCAAAAGGTTTCCAATAAGATTACATAAATTTATAGAAGTGGCTAAGCAATTAAGAATTTTCACTTCAAAAGGCCTATCTATTGATGTTCAGACATGTTAGAACTCCACTTACGTGATGCTTGAATCCTCTTTTCTTTATCGTAATGTTTTTATGCATTATGCTACTAGAGATAACAATTATATGTGGTTGCCTCAAGATTCTGAATGGATTAAGTATGAGCACATTAGAGAATTTCTTGTTATTTTCCATAATGTAACTAAAATGATTTCTAGTTATTCTTATCTCACCATAAATATTTTTCTTCTAACTGTCATACATGTGAAAAAGTTGCTATTGGATAAATGTAACTCCTCTGATGCATACATAAAGTAAATGGCAAATGTCATTAAAGCCAAATTTGATAAGTACTGGGGTGAATGCAATTTACTTATGTCTATTGCAGCTGTGCTAGATCATCGTTTGAAGATGAAGTTTATCAACTTCACTTTTCCAAAAATATACTCCCCTGCTAAATTAGAATCTAAGATTAAGATTGTTAAGGATGTTACATGAGAAATATATAATCAATATGCAATTGATATTCCTAGTAGTTCATCAAGTCCTTCATGCTCTTCACATACACCCAAATGATGCATCGTTCATGGGTTTGCTTGATTTTGTTGTAGCTTCTGTTCTCAACCTCAAAATCTGACTTGCAAATCTATGTAGAAGAAGGGTTGTACACGTGCATGAATGATCAATTTGAAGTGCTTGATTAGTGGAAGATGAATACTTTGAAGTATCCATGCCTATCCAATATGGCTAAGGACATTTTGACAATCTCTATAACAACAGTTGCATCTTAATCAGCATTTAGTACCGATGATAGAGTTCTTGATGAATATAGGAGCTCTTTATCCTCAAATACAGTTAATACACTTGTTTGTACATCTAGTTGGATCAGAGGTTATCAAAATAATATTAAGAACCCACTAGTAAGACATAAATTCAAGGTTTATATTATGTGTTCTCTAAAATTAAAGGTTTAGTATTCATATTAATCACCGGCTCACATATTTGTTTTGCTAATTAATCATTTATTTATTTCAGCAAGAGTTGATGGAAGAATAAAACTTAGTAGTGCTATTTTCAGATTTTGAAAGCTCAAAATGAAGGATTAGTTGGTCACATCTTCAGAGTCATATGAACAATTGAACACTAGATGGTTGTGGTTTAATCTTCTAATTTTTGATTTATCAAAACTTTTTAAATCTTGTGCTTTAATATTTCATAATAATCTTAACCACCTAACACTATTATTTAAATCTTATGGTTACAGATATTGCTTATATAACAGCTTTATTTAAATCTTTTATATAATTAACTGCTTCTAATACTTATCTATTGAACAATTTTAAGATTACAGATATGCACTTGGTGTTATGCTAAATATTGTGAATTGATGGGCTATGATGGCAATAACATTTACTATAAGAGATACAACTTAGGTTTGTTTTTCAGCTGCTTATATAACAGTTCTGATTAAGACCTTCTTTGCTTTTTGCTCTTTTGGTTGGCTGTCTAATTTAGTTCTACCTGCTACTTCTGCACTATTGTGATAGACAATAAATGATTATTCTTTTGACAGTTGGGTTAATCTTAAGATTTTGAGTCTTTCATGTTTCTGCTCTTTCGGTTGGCTGTCTAATTCTATTATGCATCTTTGCCCTTTCATGTTATTTATTCAATAGTTTTTAAGGTCATAGATGTTGCACTTGGTGCTAAACTAAATATTGTGAATTGACGGGCTATGACGGTAATAGCATTTCTACAAGAGATGCAACTTAGATTTATTATTCGGCTGCATATATAACAGATAATATACTTGGTTTTTATTATTCGACTATTATTATGAGCTTTTCTTATTTTTTGTTCTTCCTTGTTGTCCTAATTCTTTCACGCTTCTTCCCATTGCTTTTAATTCCTGTTTCTAATTCAATTTGGCTGCTTTTGATTAGGTTTGGCTACTTCTAATTCGATTTTGCTACGCTCGATTCGCTTTTTTCGTTCTTCGCTTTGATTTCTTCGCTGCTCACCGCTTCTAAACTACACTTCTATTTTGCTTATTTATCTTTTTTTAAGTATTTAATATAAGCAACAAAAAAGTTATGATCGCATCAATGATTGTTTGATTTAATCTGCTTAGGCAGCTGAGCCCATTGATTAATTTTAATATATCATTTTTTTTATTAGGTTTACTAATATATTATACAAATTGCAGGATGAAGATACCTAAAGTTTTGTATGATTGAAAATTGCAGAATGAAGTGTCATTATGAATTGAAGATTCTAAAAATTGAAGACAAAAATCCTAATTATAAACTTCAAACATATGAAATGTTCATTTTTAACTGTGTATGTGTAACATGTAATGTAATTATCATTTATCAAATTGTTTAAAAATTATATCTTGTAATATTTGTAGAAGCATAAGTGTATAGAGTAAATTTTTATAAATTATTGTATTTAATATTTATTTTTTTTATTATGTAAATATTTAAAGTATTCAGAATTCAAATTTTAGTATTTGGTTTGTAATTATATGAAAATTATTATTTGATTGATGAAATCATGAAATTGATTAAAGCATTAAAAAAATTAATTTAAAATTATTATTATTATTATTATTATTTTATTATTATTATTATTATTATTATTATTATTATTATTATTATTATTATTATTATTAGTTGTGATTGTATGAATCTATGATTTTATTTTTATTAGTTTATACTTTAGAGCTTATAAAATAAAATTTTGTTCATAAATTTTTTTAAAATATTTAATTTAAAATTATTAAAATATATTATTTTAAAATATATAAACGAGCTATTTCAAGTCAAACACGAGCTCTTAATATATGTTTGAGTCGAACACGAGCGCTTAAAGAACATGAATATATTTTCGAGCCGAACACGAGCTCTTGACGAACACGAATTTATTTTCGAGGTGAATTCGAACAGTGAGTTAACGAGTTAATTTCGAACATGAGCAAATATAAACGAGCTGAACACGAACAGAGTCTCAGCTCACTTAAGCTCGGCTCGTTTACACCCCTAATTGGAAGTAGTTAAATTCACTCTAGTTCGATTTAAATTATGAAAGGTCCAATAATTTGTATTGTTAATTTTGGAAATAAAAAATAAAAAAAATTAATCCAATGTTTAGTAGTATCTTGTGTTCGTTTATTGATAAAATAATTAAGTTAAAAACTTTCCTTGAATTTCCAATAGTGAGGAACATATAACTTGCTAAATTCATTTTAATTATTAATACTGTTGCGTGCTAGAGAATTTTATTCCGGTAGATGCGAGATCTTCGTCGTAGCCCAAAAATTATCCAACACACAAGCAGGGGATATGAACACATGGGTTATACGTGGAAAACCCGTTAAGGGAAAAAACCACTGGCCTCCCAGAACTTTCACCATGTGTTCAAAAGATACAGTCGCTTCGTTAGTTCGAGAAGAAGGTGTTTACTGAAACAATATTCGAGTGTAGAAAATACAATGGCCAACTCCAACCCAAGGGAGAAGTTTCCCAAAAGCGAACCGATCTTGGGAGCAACCTCGATCTTCGTGGGAAAGGAGCGAACGGTCTTTCTAGTCCTCCGGCGATCTCCTGGCGATTCCGATCTTCGTGCACCTCGGTGGTGCACCTGGTGATAGATCGCGTGTCGGTGGTTTTTAGAGCTCTGGTCTTTCAACCGATCCCTCTAAGGTGAGAATGAAGCTCATTTATAGATTTTGGGAGTCTTGTAAATTGGTGGAAAACTCCAACCACTCCCATCTGGACGGCCCAAGACGATCCCCGATCGCATTTATTTTGATGATCCGGTGCCTTAATGATGTCGAATTGGGTGATCTTGGATTCGTTGGATTCGCCGACGAGCCGACCGACTATAAATATGTCGCTTTGGTGACCATTTGGCGGATCGTGATCCATTTTCATCTCGATAATTTGGTCTCGAATGATTCGAGCTCGGATCGACTATGCTTGATGTTGCTATGTTCGCTCATCGAGACTTCACTTATAAGTTTGAAATCGGTGATTAGATCAAGCATGAAAATGCCTTGAGATTCGTGGTCGATGATTAATTTTGAGGATGTATCGTTGCTCTATTTTTGGGTGACATTATCTCCATCCAAAATATATGTCAAATACTTGAAAATAGCAAATTCTTCAATGAAATTGAGAGTCCATCAACCGCGATTTTGAGAGAAGATCTTCATAACCGCAATATTATAATCTGAAGTCGATGGTCGCAAATGCGATGCGTGGTATGTGTGGGTATTTTGAGGTTATGGATCGATCCGAACCGGTTCTGGGCTGGCGACGGCGGCGCCGCTGGCTAAGGCGGCGCCAAGACGCGATGCGCGCGCTGGCTGGTCATGACCGCTGGCTGACCGCATGGCGGATCGGTCGGGTCGACATAGGGAGCCGCGGGCCGACGTCAGCGGGAGCTGCCACGGGTCGAAGGCGAATCGCCTACGCGGGTCGAAGTTCGCCGCTGGTCGAACGCGGGTAATTTACCGGCTATGCATGGACCACGGCGCCACGCTGCTATGACCGTGGACCGGCCGGCTGGATGGCGGCATTGCCGGACGGAGGGTCGCCGCGGACCGGCTAACTGCGGACCAGGCAGCGACGCCGGGGTCGGGCGACTGCACTGAGGGCTGCCAGATAGCGCCATGGCTGGGCGGTGGCATGTAAGCGCTGGCCCACCCGAACGTTTTTGACGCTTTGAGCTGGTTTTGCTGCTTTTGCCCCTAGTCTATTAAAAACCCCCAAGGTAAGAGGAAAGGCACACTTTTCTCATCTCCTCTTCTCCTCTAGAGTGCATAGCCTCCCCATGGTGGGAGTTTGGGCACTCTTTTGATCCACCTCACCCAGCCAGAGTGCATACCTCCGGTGGGAGTTTGGGCACTTCTTCGGATCAACCTCTACCTCCTCATCTCCACCAAGCTGAGTGTGCATAGCCTCCCCGGTGGGAGTTTGGGCACTCTTCTTGGATCAACCTCACTCATCCTCCACCAAGCCGAGTGCATAGCCTCCCGGTGGGAGTTTGGGCACTCTCCTTGGAATAATTTTCATCTCGATGTATGAAGCTGCCTGTTTTGTAGATGGGTGAGAATCTTTGAAAGAGACACGTCCACCCTCAGAATTTAAGGCAAAACAGGGAACCTTCTAAAATGGGAGGATCAAGATTCGCGGGAGTCATCACGGAGACACATTGATCGTTTCAAAAAAATATTATTTTCAATGATTTGGTTCTTAAGTGTCAAGAAGTCCGATAGAGCCCACTCCGCCGGGTATTTCACCACTTACGATGAGTTTGGGCGCTGGATTGCGTTTCCCCATCCCCGAGATGATCGCCATTTTGTCAAGATGAGGTTTGCATTTCCCGCTGGCGGGCGACGATCGTGATGGGACTTATAGTCTTTTCGCAGATGCGCGACCTTGACATCGATTACCTCGCCTGACTATTGATTACCTCGCATCTGATGTGCAAGTTTACTCATGCACATGGTCGACACCGCAGAGTCGCATTTGACCTCCTGGACAAGGATCCTCCCAAGAGTTGGGCAAGCGATTCTTTTGTGAAGAATGACTGGTCTTCAGAAATGGGGAAAGTCGAGAGATTTACCCATTCCCCAAGTTGGTGATGAAGATATCCCATAAAATTCCGTATCGAAGATCTTCGAGAGATTCGATATATCAACATTTGTGGAGGAATCTTTGTTCGAGGGCTTTCTATTCATCCCGAAGCGGTCTTATGCTGGAGAAAGCCCAACAAAGAGGTTTCCAGATCTCCCAAGCTGCCCTCCGCTTCTTCCCGCCAGAAGGACCCCTCCAATGAGAGAGAAAAGGAGAAGAGGTGATGGTGATATCGATACACCAAAAGAGTCGCCCTTCGAGTAGTCCCCCAAGGATCTTCATTCCCGAGGACGGTTGAATCATTCCTCGAGTCCGATGTCAAGAACCGGTAACAATCCTTCTCATCATCTTTTATTTCCCATTTCCTCAGTTTAACGTAATTTTTCTTATTTCGTGATATCGAAGAAGCAAGAACTTGACTTCAAATGAACTGAACAATGACCGAATTCGAGTTCGTGAAGGTCAAGTTTCTCCATGGTGAATATAAGAAGCAGTATGTGGAGAAAGTAAAAGAGATGTCCGTGTTGGAGAATCAACTTGATGAGTGCAGACCGAAGTTACACTTTACTTCTTCTTTTCGCCGAAGTTGACCTGGATGAATTAGTGGAGGCTAGAACAGAGGTTGGTTGTGCCGCAAAGGATCTGAAGATCTTTTCTGAGAAGGTTTCAGGTCTTGAGGCAAAGAACCGAGTTACGCTGCCTTTCGAGAAAGAGGTCGCCTTTATCTCTAGAAGAGAGCCGTCGGAGGACTTCAAGAACTCGACAGCCTTTCAAGAGTATCATACGTGATCACGCTGTGAGGCCGAGACCACGATGTAGAGGTGAAGGCTTTGAGCGGCAAGGTGTTGATGAAGGCTTCATCCGAGGTTTCAAGGGGACACGATCGCAGTTGTGAGGGTGTTGAGGTCCTTTCTCCTAGCCTAGCTTCCGACCCTTCTAGCAGAGGATGACTCGATAGTTCTTCATCATCTACCGATGAGACCATCAAGACTGTAGTTGTAGTTCCTTTATGTTGCAACTGCTCGGTTGTATATTATTTCGGTTGATTGATTTGTATGTTCATGAGAAATATTAACAATCCACAAAAATTGTTTGTGAATATTTCGAGTTGTGTGTCAAAGTGTACTGATGATAAAGATTCGTAGAAGAGATCATCGAATCCCTTTAGATAATTCGATCTATTCTAAGATCATCATTACTGACAAACTTGAGACAAATATATTTATGAGGTTCTCTCGTAACCTCTCGATCTATCCTAGGTTGTGTATCTGAGCGCTTACTCATGATGTTAACCCGTTATGGAGAAAGTTGTAGCCTATAGAGGATTGCCAACTTATCCAAGGTTGTTTATCGAGCTACGATGTTAACTCAGATAGAAGATCGATCAATTCTGGGATCGATCTTACTCGAATGAGATACAACAATAGCCATGATTCTCTTGAGTTTTTAAAAATGCAAGCATAAGCAAGAAAAAGTCACAATAAGTATGAGAACTTTAACATAGATAGAAACATAAATCCAAACACCTTGATGCCAAGGTTGGACAATAAGTACGACAAACAGGGTATCGATAAATGTTTAATTCGATAACAACAATTGCAATACAAACATACACGATGATAATGTTTTCCGCATTCACTAGAATAAAAAAAGTTGATACATCACTGGTAGTACTTCTGGAGGTTTGTAGCATTCCAGGTACGTGGGAGAGTCTTCCCCATACTATCCTTAAGCTTGAACGTGTCAGGCTTGATTTTAGACACCACCACATACCTGCCTTCCCAAACCGGTGAGAGTTTGTTCTGGGCCTTTTCCGGAGTCGAGACTTCGAGGACGAGGTCCCCAACAGATATTGGTCGTTTTACCCTTCGGTTGAAACCTCGAGCAATCCTTTCATGATGAAGCCATTCTGAGTGCCGACATGTCGTGGTCTCGCAGAGATCCGATGGAATCGCTTATCGCCGCCGCCGCAGATCAAAGTTATGGGTTCTAGGGCTCGGGACCCCGATGTCGACCGGAAATCTCGCCCAAACACGATTGTACTGCGCTTTCTCCGAGGGTCCTTGATGTAGGCGGTAAGCCCAAAGAACATTGGATAGTTCTTCGCCCATTGCCCCTCGTGGTTCGCGGTGTCTTTAGCCCTTTAGTATTGTCCTATTGGTGACTTCTGGCCCATTTGCTGGATGGGATACAACGGTGGATTAATGATATAAAACCCCATCGATGATTACCGAATTAATACAAATAATATTTTTCCGCATAAATTGCATTTGTTTCTTTTGATTTTGGCCACGCTCGCCACCCACTTCAAGTAATCAACGGCCAAGATTATGAATTTTCGTTCAGTGGCAATGGGAAAGGGTCCCATTATATCGATCCCCATTGAGCAAAGGGGCCACGGCTGATTGTGGTGAGTTCTATGGTGTATGAGTGAGATTGGAATGTAACCGACACTTGTTACACTTCTTTACAAACTCCAATTCCTTCTTCATTGTAGGCCAAGAAAACCTTGCCTCATGATTTTGAGGGCGAGCTTTTCCTCCCAAATGTTCACCACAAATTCGAATGAACCTCTCGCATTGCATAGTTAGCCTCAAGGTGGTAGACACTTTAAGTAGGGCCCTAAGAAGGACCGTAGAGTTCGCCACCGATTATGGTGAAGTTCGTGCTCACGCGAGACGGATAGATCGGTGGGGCAAGGCCCCGCTTTGAAGAAAGGACATGATCGTCAATCCATGAAGATTCTTTTGGGTCCTCCAGATTGTATCACCCAAGGGCCTTGAATACCGGGAAAGTGGATGTCCTCTATGTATTTTCTCTTGAAAAGATCTCCGCTTGTTGTGGCTAACTTGGAGAGGGCATCCGCCGGTTCTCGCCTCCCTTAGAATATGAGTTATCTGATGGGTCTCGACTGCAAGAAGTGACTTTGCCAAAAGACTGCCGAGCAAGTCATGGATGACTGCATCAAGTCTCCTTCAACCCGCAGGAGGCCACAAGTCGTGAGTCTGTAGATGGCTAACTGACCTCACAATGGCGAGCCTTAGTCCCGCTACCAGGGCCTGACTCCGACATTATTGGTATCGGAACTTTAGTCGCGACTCTAAAGTTATTTTACTTGGGGAGATAAGCAAAATTCTCGCCTCAAGTTACCAAGCTCCATCAACATATAATGTCCATTGATTTGTCATGGAGTGATGAATGATCGGTGGTGATGGGATGGTACATTCTACAACGTCAAAGCACTTGTGACTTTATATCGACGTGGAAGAAAATGGATGTCAAACTCTCCAAGCTCGACCGACCACTTCATCAACCTTCCGTGATACATCGCTTTTGCGTAATAGTTCTTAATGGAAGATGAGTGTAGACGTTGATGGTGTGGGCCGAAGTCCGCAAATTTTCGTGCGTAATGCACTGTGGCCAACGCCGCCGCTAGTGGATAGCCCTTCTATCGAGAAAGGATTTTCGACATAGTAAATGGGTCGTGTAATGAATTCTCCTCACAGACGTGACGAGCTTACGCATGAGAAGAAACAAGAAGATAGATGTACGCCTTCTCCTTGATAGCTTTGATAATAGAGGGGAAGCTAAATAGACTGTTGCTCAAAAGTAGCTGACTCATCCGTCTAATCGGAATCCATTTCGCAACCCTTAAGATTTTGAAGAATGGTAGATACTTATCTCCGAAGGGCCAAGAATCGTGATAAAGCCGCAATCCTTCCACAAACGTTGGACTTCCTTGATCGCTCTTGAGGTGACATGTCCTTGAGTGCTTTTATCTTCGGGTTGGCCTCTATCCCGCAAGTGACCATGAAGCCTAGAATTTTGAGGAAACTCCAAAATGCACTTGCTTGGGTTGAGCCGCATCAGTAGTGTCAAGAATGTCAAAGCCATAAATCGAAATATGCGTGATATTTCCAAGCTTCACCAAGATATCATCAACATACACCTCCATATTGTGCCCTATAAGATCCTTGAAGATCTTATTCATAAGCGCTGATATGTTGCTCCAAAGATTTTTTAGTCCGAATGGCATGACGATAGCAAGATAGTCCCTTATCTGCTTGGAAGGATGTTGCTTCCTCATCTGCTTTTGTTCATCCCGATTTGATTGTAGCGAATAGGCATCCATGAAGCTCGATCCGATGTCTGGCGTCGCATCAACTAGTTGGTCGATACGAGGAAGGGGAAGCTATCTTTTGGGCATGCACGATTAAGGTCGTACGATGCACATTCTCCAGAACTTGGCCTTTGACTAACACTACGCTAGCCAACCGTGGGGTAGTAGACTTCTCGAATGAACTTGACTTCCGTAAGTTTGGTGATTTCTTGTTCTATGACCCGCAATCGCTCGGCGAAGGTTCTTTTCTTCAGCCGCTTGTAGGTTGAGTCAACTTTGAGGGAGTGTAATGACTTCCGTCAATGCCCGTAATAGATGCGCTCCGCAAAGATATCTTGATTTTACGCAGAAAATCTACGACTCGATTGATCGAGAAGAACGATCCCACCTTCACCTTTCGCGATGGATCAACTGAGATAGAAGACAAATTACATCTTCAACCGGAGAAGCCCTTTCGAGGCATCCTCATCTCGTAGTCAAGTTCTCGATGTTGAGGGTTACCGACGAAATGGTTTGCTTGATATAGCACGCTTGACCGTTGATTCCCACTTACCACGCCGATGCCACCGGTGTCGGAATTTCATCTTGAGGTGAGGCGATGTGACGGCCGAATATAGACCGAGAGGTCTCCCAAATATCAGACGCGGACTCGACTTGACTACAATAAATTGTATCAAGTTGCGGTCGGGAAATTCTCCAAGAGTTACGGAAGATCGATTGTCCCTTCCACTAATACCGATTATCAAATCCATACAAGGACCGCCGGGTTGAAGCTTCTCTTCTATACCCATGCTAAGGAAAGTGGAGTAAAAGAACATCAACCGAACTCCCATTGTCGATCAATATCCTTTAATATTGAAGCATGGATCACCCCCCGCTGACAAGGGGATCTTGATGTGGGATGCTAAGCCCTCTAGATCTAAATCATCAAAGGTGATAGAATGGTCAACCCGAGACTTCTTCGCTCGCTCTTGAAGGGCGCAATGAATATTTGGCTGATAACACCGCCCTCCGCAATTGTTTATCTCTCCTCTCGGTTCTCCGAGTCGGTTGCCCCAAAGATTTGGACCTGGTTGGTTTTGTATAAAACGGCCTAGACTCGACGTATTAGTCTTTCAATCTCCTCCGCCGGTTGGTGGCACTCTTCGGTGTCTCTACCGCGGTGAAAGTGGCGTAATTTCTCTTGATTTCCAATTCCGTGTTTTAAAGGTCGCACTTGACGCTATCCTCTTCCGAATAAATAGGGATGTTCGCATGACGGTTGAGAGTCAGATATTTCCTCTCTGATTGAGTCATCTGAGGTCACTGCTGAGGAGGTTTTGGGGGGAGGTTGCTGCCTCTCTTCTTTTTCTGAGATGTTTGAACATCACCTTTGGGAACCTTCTTCCGCTTGCTGCTTGGTGGTTCAAACTGTTGCCGATGAGCACTGATAGTCGGCCGGAGATTTGTGCCTCTATTCGGACCGTGTCGATAGAATGGACTCCGCATTAATGATGAATAAGTATCCGGAGTCCTCCGAAAGCACTCCTCAAAAGTTCTCGGATCTACTCGGTATCCGCTTTCGAGGAGAACCTCGAAGTATTCTGAGGGACTCTCCATCGCTCGGCGATTCGGAGATGTGATGAATCTGATGATTCTCTTGTTCGCCAGAACCGTTTCTAAAAAAATCGAAGCTCTCCAAATGATCGGACGGACCCCGCTTAGAACCAAGTACGAGCCTGTCTTTGAGAGTCTGGGAATACGACACAAGAGAGTCATTTGCCGCCGAATGTGCATGATCGCTCAAAGTGATCGATATGCTCGTGACGACGTTGTGCCATCGTAAGGGTCCATGCCGGAAGCTTGAATCTCTAACGGGTATTGCGAGATGATCTCGCCGAAGGGGACGAAGTTTTGGAAGAGGCGGCGAGAATGGATCATTCGTGATTGTTCGGGAACTCTTCTACACGCACCGTCGAAGTTCATCGCGATAAGATGACGTGGAGTTTCACCGATAATGTGAGCCATTCGTGGGGTGAGTAGAATCGATCCAAGTTCAAAGATCCGGATGTGGTGCCAAGGGTTCTCTACTTGTTGATCCGCATTCCTGCAATCATTCTCGTGAAGAAAATGGATTATGCCGATCGCGGAACCCGTGGCTCTTCCGTGTTGGAACGCTTTTGCCCTCGCAGAGTCAAGAATTTCGCTCGGGAATCCTCCATCCTTTGAACGCGATCTTCCAAAGAGGGCGACGGACCTCACCGGGACGTAAGTCTGTTATGTAGAAGTGTTGGAGACTTGGCCCTTGATCCCGAATGAGGAGCGTTGGAGCGAAACCCCGCTTACCAACCATATTGGAGATATAGCAATGGGGAACCGCTTATTCCCAGACGGCCAAACTGTTGTGTGTTGAGATAATTTATTCCGAATAAGATTTCACATCTATCAATAAAATTAGCACCAAATACACAAAAAATTGTTATATATATATATATATATATAATATATATATACGCTTAAAAAATTCTACAGTACTAATTCGGAGAAAAGCGTTCTCAATCAAGACTAATCGGTCGAAAAGACAATCGAATTTCCAAACATGGAGTGTTTAAAGCAAATTGATGCCTTGGGAGAAGTGATCCAACAAGCCCAAGATCTCATAATCCCTTCATTTGGGCATAAATACACAAAATACATCATATGATCAAAGGTCATTTTGATATCGGAAGGGAGTGGTTCTTTGTATGTATTTCAAAGACGCCACCTCCCCCTATAAATAGATCATTCTTTTTATATGAGAGTGGAGTCAGAGAAAAAGAAAACTCAAAGCCACTCCCATAATCATACATGACGGCATCCCCTCCTGAGTTATTAAGATGCCGTGCCTTCTAATTAATCTTGATCTTCATTGGTTGTCATCTATACTACCATTGCCGATTATCGCTATCCATTTGCTATCATCGAACCATGACTTCACCGCTGATACAATATCATGCATGATTTCATCGCTTATCGCGGTACCATCGACGTTCATCAAGTTTAATCTGTTCACCATTACTATATTCATTGCCGATCGATTCTATCATTACTCTTCCTCAGGATAATCTCAGAATCAATTTATGAAATTCAAAATTCAAATAATACATTGAAGATTCTATAAGCCCTGGTTTTTCCATTTTTCAGGTTTTATAAAATATTTTTTGTTCACTCTTTAAATACACACATTGTGTGTTGGATTTCCTATGACAAAAAGGCTTAAACTTTCACTCTACCACAATTTGGTTTTCTAGCACGCCTTGATTTGGCCGTCTGGGAAAGCGATTCCCATTATTTTATCTTGTATGACGACCAAGTTTTCCAACAAGATCAAAACCACCATCCACGTGGACATTTCAAGCTTTTAAGGAGCGCAAGCAAAGAATGAAGATTCATCAAATTTCATTCTTCATATTTTGTCAGAAACTTGGGGGCAACTCTTAATCTCAAAAGATTATCTAAATCGATATTCTGGATATCTAATTGATTATCAGTTCGAGAAGCAACTCAATGATACCAATGAGAAAGACAAAGGTTAAGGAGCAACTTTGGCTACAAGCTCAAACAAATATTTTTGATTTGACCCATTCCACACAAGTTAATGTCATCGAGCGAAGACTCTGACAAACAACCTCGAATTGGTCAAAATTTCGCACCTACTCTACACAAGTTAACGTCATCGACCAAAGACTCTGACAAACAACCTCGGATATGTCAAAAATCCTCAGCGGATTCAATTTAACCTCTTCATACGTTAACGTCTAACACTCTAACAAATAACCTCGATGGGTCAAAATTCTCGCCGATTTAATCAACCTCTTCCATACAGTTAACGCCATCGAAAGTAACACTCGACAAATAAGCTCGATAATTCAAAATCATCGCCGATTCAATTCGAATTCCTCTTCCATATGTAAACGCCATCGAGTAATACATAAACAACCTCTGATATGTCAAAATTCTCATTCAATTCAACCTCTTCCATACATATTGACGTCATCGAGTCACACTCTGACAAACAACCTCGAATAGGTCAAAAATCCTCAACGGATTTAATTCGACCTCTTCCATACAACTTAACGTCATCGAGTCACACTCTGACAAACAACCTCGGATAGGTCAAAAATTCTCAACGGATTCAATTCAACTTCTTCCACGCAGGTTAACGTCATCAAGTAATACTTTGACAAACAACCTCGGATAGGTCAAAAATCCTCAGCGGATTCAATTCAACCTCTTCCATACAAGTTAACGTCATGACATTGACAAACAACCTAGATAGTCAAAGGTCCTTGGACTTTCTCACGCCCTTCTTTCACATTAAAGCATTATCATCGGTAACACTCGACAAACAACCTTGATAATAAAAATCCTCAACGGATCTAATTCAGCCTCTTCCATATAAAGGTTACAGTCACACTCACAAACAACTCTCGATAGTCAAAATTATCATCGTCTCGGCCACTGCTGCCGGCACTGCTGCTGTTCCATCGCCGGCTACCGCATCACCATCGCCGGCCATCTCTGGTTACACTAACGCCGCTGATATCTCGCTGATTACCGACGCTAAGCGCCATCGTTGACATATCGTGCTGTTGCTACCGCACTAATTTCACAACTGCTAACCATCACCGCTGCTGGCCGCTAATTACTAAGTATCACTGGTTGCTGACTATATCGCTAGCTGACCACTCTGCTTCGCTATCACTGGCATTATCATTATCACTGCTCGGCTATCGCTGGCGACCATGGCGGGTTTTCATGGCTTACCATCACTGCTATTATTGCACCATACGCGTTATTACTTACTCCACTATCGCCGGTTACCGCTGGCCATTACTCAGCTACCTCGGCTTCTCCGCTGGCTAATTACTATCGTTGCGCCGGTCATTGCTGCCACCATCGGTTACCGTAAGCAGTCTATCGCCAACCACCGCTCTGCATCGCTGATGATCGCTTCCAAACTCCGGTTTGCCTGACAGGTAGCTGACGCCTCTTTCGAGAGAAAATCGAGGCTCGCCAGATGAACTACGGCCTCACTACCTCAACCGGCCGGTCCGACGAGGTCTTGACACCTCTTTCGAAAAACTGAGCTTGCTGAGTGAACTACGGTTTTGATCGCTCCAACCCGACGGTCCGACAAGGTCGCTGACACCATTTTCGAGGGAAAACCGAAACCACGTCAGATGTACGCGCCTCGACCGGCCCCCAACGACTCTCCTCTTAAGAAAAGGGGCACTCCAGTATATGAGAAGTGTGCCTTCTCCCTTGACCCTAGGGGGTTTTTATAGACCCCTACAGGGGCAAAAGGGTCAAAAAGTGCTAAAAATTGCACAAAACTGTTCAAAACCACTCAAAACGGGCGGAAACGGGCCAAAATGGGCGAAAATGAATGTTTTCTCCTCATGGGCACGAGACCAAGATCAGGCGCTCACAAGGCCATGGCCCACCTTCGCTGCCCGCCTGCTGCCGCCTCACAGTCGTTCTCTGCTCTCCACACTGCTGACTCAAGGCTGCACTGTGACAGGTCTTCACGACCACCGACCAATTGCTCCCAGACCTCCTTCCTTAGCCCATCCAGCCTTCAAACCGACCAGAAATCGCTATAAGCACCTGTAAATGTTCGGATGAGTTCATAACCCCGAAACCTTACGCCCGCACATACCCATACACATATGTGGCCCTACATCCGCTTCCGTGATCATAATCTTGTACTCCCATGAAGATATGTTCTCTCAAAATGTATGGTTAATAGACCCGCAAATTTCATTAAAGAATATGCTATTTTCAAGTATTCGGCATATATATTTTTGAATGATTGAGATAATATCATCTAAAACTATATGACCGACGAAAATACTTGGTACAATCTTGATAAAAGCAATCTCATTCAATCAAGACAACCGAGATCAAATGTTTATTATCAACTTTAAACATGGAGTGTTTATAGTCAAACAGCATCTTGACGATATCTAACAAGCAGATCTCATAATGACTTCATTTGAGCATTCAAATACACAAAATATATCATATGATCAAAGGAATCATTTTGAGTCGTCCGATGGAGATGAGTGGTTCGAATTTTGCATGTATTTCTGTAGATGACCAATCTATATACCCATCATTCTTCATATGAGAGGAGGGAGAGGAGAGTGCTCTAAAGTTTGAAAATCCTCCACGATAATCAGGTCACCACTGCCGGCCGACCACCCTCGTAGTTACAACCACCGCCACGCTTGATCCGCCGCTTCTCGTCGTATTGCCACCGCCGACATCGCCACGGACTCGCTTCCGGAGTATCAACCATGCCGCTGGCCATCATCATCACCACCAGCACACCGCCGGGCCGTACCATCAGCCGGCCACCGCCGCCGATCGCCGGGCCATCTTCACCGGGCCACCATCCTAACGCTATCGCCGCCGACTCTCACCATTACTATATGGTTGTTATTGCCTGATTTTGAGATTCTCATTGTCAGCCCTTCTCATGTATAATTTTGTAATCTCTTTATCGGGAAATTTTGTACTCTTAAATAAATACGTAGTGGAAGATTCTTACTGGGTTAGGCCCCGTTATTTTTCTCTCTTCTTGAGATTTTCCACGTAAAAGATTCTGAAGTTTTTTTGTTCACTCTTTAAATATCTATGTGTGTGCTAGATTTAACAATAAGACTAAGGCATAAATTTTCAATATATATATATATATACTTGTTAAATTCTCTAAGAGGCCATTTAGTTGGCTAAAAAGCAATGAAATATAAAGTAAAAATAATCTATTTAGAATGTGTTTTTAAGTTATTAGTTGAAAATATTTCAAATGTATATATATATATTTTCTATTTGATAGCAAAATAAAATAATAGTGGCAGAACGTCAGTGGGAGGTGGGCAGAGGACAGCAGGTGATGATCAACATCGACTAATGAAGAACAGAGGCGGATAATTGACTGTGGGTGACAATGAAATATTTAAAAATCATCTGTTTGAATGAATTTTAAAATCATCAAAAAATAATTATATATTAATTTTATAATTAATTGATGAAATATATTGCATTTAAAATACAATGGACAAACATATTACACATCACTACAACTACGCATTCCAAACAACCCACTGCTAAAATATACTTAAAAAATTAAATCATAATCGATTGATATATTACATATGATTTAGGAAACTATAAATCAAATGTATAATTATACAATTGCACCTTACAAATGAAGATTTTACAGCCAGTACCTGGCCCTATGAATGTCCGTAGTGTAAGACGGACAATTAGAATTTGGACAGGTTCACAGTTTGACTTGATCAATTCAAGTGATTGAAGTTATAAATATATTTTGTGGCAATGGAATTACTATAATGAGATGACCATGTCAACCGTAATTTTGTATTATTTATATTATATTTGTTAATTTTATATTTAATTCTTACTCATATATTTTAAAAAATGATTTAGTCTTAAGATCTATTTAGGATAATTATAATAGTATAAAAATACAATGATAAAGTTATTGTAGAATAAACTAGTACTTAAGAAGCTGAGATAGATAATATTAATTTTTTTTTATTTTAAAAAGTCTTGGCATAGATTGCTGATAGCCCCCATACTTTACCAAAATTCTAAAAAATAACCTAGTATCATAAATTCTTCAAAACACGAATAAATTTTAATTTCTCAAATAATATATGTGAAGTGATATGAAAATATTTAGCATTGCACAGCTATTTCAAATGCAACTAGAGCTGCAATGAGCTGTAAAGATGCATTCAAGCTATTTACCATTATCGCTCGAGGATTTTTTAGAATGGTGTTCAAGCTTGAGCTTCTTCATCATTATCGAGCTTGAGCTCAATTTTAGTTTATTTGCGAGCTCAGTTCAAATAGATTATTGAGCTGTTAACGAGCAACTCATTTAATGAAATAAATGTAAAATTTTAATTGAGTTTGTTCGTGGCCACCTTGTTGAAAAATATACATTAGTTGTATCAATTAAAACTTATTAATCTTAAAAAATAAAATTTCAAATATTATTCAAAAATAAATCTTAATTGAGCCGTGATTATAATTGAGCTCTTTAACAAGCTTATTCACACACTTTAAATTATATTATTAATGAACATAAATAAACCGATTGACATGCTATTTAAATTTATATATTTAGTAATTAAGTATTTATAAAATATTTAATCTCATTTGATTAGTTAATTAAATGGTAATAATAAATTTTAATTAATTTATCTAACGTTTGATTTATTTGAGGCTCTAGATACAACCTGTGAGATAAAAATAATAATAGATGAAAAACAAAACTGTTGCCAAAGTCTTCAAGATGATGGGAGGAGAAACGGAAGAAAGTCGCCCTCTCCCACTTTCTGACAATAGATGGTGGGTCCACTTTCGCAGAAATTAGTGTTGTGTGCGTGCCGGCCATGCGAGCGCGTCCGTCCGTGGTCGGCTGGGCCCACCTCGGGACGTGCCTCGCGGCGACCTTTGTGGGGCAGCCTAACTACTGCGGCTCTTTTTTTTATCTTGATGAGTTTCGATTAAATTATAAATTATATGCGGACGACCGCCGTACTGATAAGGGAACGCCGTCTGAGAAAAGCAGCGGTGCAGCTGCCTCCGTAACGCGCTATCAACAGAACGACCGCTCACCACTTGATCTCATCCCACACCAATTAATTTAAGTTTATATATATATATTATTAACTTAATTTTTTATATCAAAAAAATAATTTTAAAAAACAAAATATATTTTAAAGTTATTCCTAAGAAAAAAATATTATAATTCATTAAAAATTCTCGCAGATTAAGAAGTCATTTTATTGATAAAAATATAAAATAAAAAACGCATGATAAAAAAACTATAATATATTTAAAATATTTTAAAATTATTTAATTGATTAAAAATAAATGTAAAAGATTTTTTTAATTTAGTTTAAAGCAGGATTAAAATTTATTTCAACATTATCATATATATTATACATAAAAAATAGGACAAAATGATGAATCATCATTATAGGAGAATGTAGTCCACATGACAACTAGGCCAAATATTAGGAGAAAATATAAAATACAACCATTCTCTCTAAACATATGAATATAAATTTAAGGTTTTAAATAATTTTAAATATGCCAAAAATTAAAGTTAAAAGAGCATAATAAAAAAATTATTTTAAGTATTTTCAATTATAATATAATTTATTTTTAATAAAATATTAAATTAATATATTTTTAAAAATAATACAAAACTAAATTGATCATGTTGATGATGAATGAAGGCTAATCTTTATTTGTAATTGGGTCTAGTCATCAATCCAATTTGAATAGCATTTATTGCTTTCAGCAATTAGCTAACACCTACATAAATAATTGATACTAGTGGGTAGAATGCACAATATCTTCATACAATTGATGGCCTTTTTTTTTTTTTTTTTGACTAAGAGGCACAATGACTGAGTTAGTATGATTTTATCACTATGTACTTTGCTCAGTGAGGAATTTATCTCTTTGGGATTTGACCATTAAAAAAAGCTCATTTTGTACAGTCGTAATCTTAAGAAATATATTTTTGAATTACATAAACTATTTGGTTAACTTTTTTATTGAGTTTAATTTCTTTGTTCTTGCTATTAGAAACCCATATAATAATATAAAAAAGAAAGAAAAAAAAAACGAAGGGAGAAGAATTACAGTGCATGCTCAAGATGGCTTACCTTAGTAAAAATTACGAAATTTCGAGAGATTTTCTTTATAAAAAAGAAAGATACAAACTTAGGGCCTTTCTTTATATGCTAAAGGAGAAAAACAAAAGTTCAGCTTATGCAATATATATATAAGACCTTAATTCTTAATTCTTAAAAAATAAAATAAATAAAAATAGCTGAAATTGTCAATTGAATTTTTTAAGATTAAATATGTATTGTGATTGAGAGTTATTTACAAGTGAAAAAAAAAATACGTGCCATGAATAAGAGTGTGTTTGGATAGCTATAACTGTTTGAAAAGTAGCATTGAAACTGTTCCGAAAAAAGATATATATATATATATATATATATATATATTGTGTCTAAAATTAATTTCAATGATAAAAATTCTTATTTGAAATAACACACACATGATATTTAAAGAATTTAACAAAGAAATCGATTTTATAAAAAAAGAGTGGAAAAAAATTATACCAAAAAAAATCTTCCATTATATTCTTTTAAGATATAGTTATCGGGATTACATAATTAGAGAAAAACGCAAAAATCATAATGTAACAACACTCAAAATGTTAGAATGATTTGATAGTTGGTGATGAATGTTAATAGATAGATACTTGGAGAAAATCTGCCGATGGCTGGTATATGATATGACCATATATCCAAAGTGATAGTTCTCCAGCTGGTATCTGGTAGCTGACCCACATGTGATTTAGAAGATCGATGTTATGCGGTGCCAGTTTTAGTACGGTGATAAATGCGGGTCACAACGGTCAATAATGCCATTCGATTTGGCAAGATGTTGACCAGCCACGGATGAGCATTGGCGGCCAGGCGAATTCTATGCCGAGAATTACATATTGGAGATCTTGCTTGAAATTTCTTTTTTTGTTAAAGAATAAATATTTAGAGAGGCATTTTCGTAATACAGCAAAATCAAAACCACTCCATTAATGATGATTTCATCATGACATTTTTGCATTTGAATGCTCAAATCACCAAGAGATTTTATAAATTCCCAAGACGCTATAACTATAAACACCCAGTTAAAGCGATTGACAAAGATTGATCCAATCTGATTGATAGATTGCTTTTTAACCCATTCGTCTACTAGGTAATTTTAGTCATATCAATATATATATATATATATATATATATATATATATATTATATTTATAAAATTAAATTGTAGTATTTTAATTGCTACTGTAGATAGTCAGGATCAAATTAAAAATATATAATTTTTTTATTACAAATTTATTTAAATATAGCTAAAATATAATTAGAATATAGCATCCTAAATAGTACTATGAGACAATGTAGAATACAGCATCACCATCTCACTGCACCACCACCGTCACCTAAATAGGCCTAAATCTCTATCCATTCAAAAATAATAAATTTACATATTATTTTGATATAAAATTATTCCTAAAGAAATATATATATATATATATATATATATATATATATATATATATATATATATATATAAAGTGCTTAGGAAGATGCATTCAGGTCTCCCGCATAAAGTTTTTACGCGGTATTATTTACCAGAGTCTCTCGTCTTTCTTTGCATTGCCACATTCCACAAATATCTGAAAGCACTCAAAATCATTCCTTACGAATCCAACACTTGGAAGCATTATAGGCATTTATAGCGTATGAGTTTATATTATGTGGTTGGACGGTGTAAAATTACTCGCATTTAAATATCTTTATATATAATTTAAGTATTTGTCCTTTTTCCTATAAAAATACTAAAATTAAATTATATGATTCTATTAAAATTTTGTTTTTTAATAGATCAATGTATAAATATAATTTTTGCAAATGCCGTATTTAATTATTGCCTTTCATTTTTTGAATGTGGGCCCAATGATAAGATTTGAATTATTATGGTTGTGTCCTTCAAAAGATGTTAATCTTAATTATGATAATTAAGTTTAGACGATTAGTCAATTTGGCAGCGCCAAAAGCAGCTTGTTTGAAGTGGAGTGGAATTATTGTGGAATAATTAAAATTATATAATAATTTAGAATGCTAAGAGGCTGTTTGGGATCAATTTTATTTTATATTTTATATTTTTATTTTTATGCTATTTTTTAAAATATATTTATTTATTATGTTATTTTAAGTATTTTTAATTTTTAAAATAAATAATATTATTTTAGAAATGCTCAAAATAATTTTTTAGATATTTTGATTATTTTTTTAAAATAATAATTATCATGAAATATATTTTACTTTGAAATAAAATATAAATAAAATAAAATATTTCTCTAAATAAATATGTTTTCAAAAATAGCATAAAAAAATAAGAAACAAAACCGATCCCAAACAGTCCCTAAGAAAATACACATTATAGTCCCTAAGAAAATACACATTTCTTCACTTATTTGATTTATATCTTAGTACAACATCATAAAAGTTATTTATTTAGATTTAAATTTTAAAATACTATTTTAATTAAAATTCTTTAAATTGATTTTAAGTATGACCATTTTCGAGAAATTTGTAGATAGAGAATATTAAAGCAAGAAGAATCATATGAATCTAAAATCTCTTAATTTTAATTTCATTATGATACTAAAATATTAAAAAATGATTATGATGATCATTTAAAGCAATCCAATAGAGCATTTAATATTATAACAATAAAAATCAAAACTTAAATTTAAGATTAAAACCAAACAATAGTACTTTTTGACCAGTATTTTTATTTACCTTTTAAGTATTTGATATAAAACTTCAACTTAACAAATTCAAAAATCTGAAAAAATAAATTTGTTCTCACTTGAGAGCTCCCAATATTAGTTATCAATATTTCTTTTTGTTAAAGTTTTTTAGTATCATTAAATTGTATGTAAGGAAGATTCATTTCAATATATGGCATCATGAGGTTGTCACTTGCACTTAAACCTTGCTTCAACATGATAAAACATCATAAAAATTTATTAAGTCATTTGATTCTTGTTGGATGATGAGATAAATTTGGTGATAAATTTGGAGGCAATCTAGTAGTCCTTTTGAGAAAACAAGGCTCAAATAAGAAGCATTTTAATACTCCTTTGATCATCTTGGTCAGGTAAGTAACATAGTCATTTTATTAGTCATTAGGGTGATCACTACATAATGACTCTTCTTTATGCAATTCCATAATTATGTTCATTAGGCATCAATCCTCACTCTT
This sequence comes from Cymbidium sinense, assembly GCA_021442155.1. Taxonomy (NCBI): domain Eukaryota; kingdom Viridiplantae; phylum Streptophyta; class Magnoliopsida; order Asparagales; family Orchidaceae; genus Cymbidium; species Cymbidium sinense. The sequence goes on from CM038219.1 coordinate 120,445,565, forward strand.
TTCACCCTTAAAAATGTTGAATGCAATGTTTTCTTTTGAATGACACCAATATCTTACTATATTTTATGATTGAACCCAAGAAAATGATATTAGTTTAGAAGTTTTCTTAATTTAATAGGGTTTACATTGATTAATATTCTAGAGTGAGTTGTCAAGCTCTTCATTTCAATTTTGTTTAGTTGCTTGATGAGTAAATGGGTTTGTTAATCCTTTCAATGAATTCTAAAGATTAGTTTTAATGACCAAAAATGTTATGCCCCCTCTAATGACTTTTTGCCTTAGGTGAATTTAAAGTTGATTTACAATTAGAGACTTGCTTAACATGATTTGGGCTTTTATGAAAACATAGTCAATCAGACGATGCACTGTCTTAAGATAGAAGATAAACCAACTTAAGGTCTCTAAATATTCAATTTTATATTAATGAGTATATAACGACAAATGACATTAGAAAAATCACGCTAAATATGATTAATGATTAGTCTTGAGCATGTAGTCAAGTGTATGGCTCCTTAAATCCAAAAAAAAAATGTATACAATTTAATTCTTATCAAAAAAATATTTAAAAAGAAATAGAAATTAACTTAAAGTCATATAATTGAAAACTAATTAATTGACTTTGTTGCATTAATTTTTAAACCTAATGCATTTTGTTTACCAAAATTTATTAAATAATTATTTTTTATCAAATACATTAAAGTGTCATAATAACTCATTTATTTGAGCACGAATCTCGATGCATATGTGTGGTGAAATATTTTCGCTTTCATCTATCCTTTTGAAGAGGACAAATGAAAATATATGCCTTTGTGGGACACCACGTAGATCCAGATATTCTTATTAGATGGCATTGAAGAGAGGTGTACTATCTCAAAGATAAGTCACACCCTAAATGGACTAATCACCAAATAAGGACTCTGGGACTGGTGCATATGTACGAGATTCTTCCCTATTTTTATGGAAAAGTAAAATAGGGTTTATTTTAAATCGGTTAAGTTCTCTGGCAAGCCCTAGTTAATTACATCTTAAGAAATGAGATCCTCAAAATACTAATTAAAGGTAAATGATTTCCAAAAGATTTCAATAGGACTATCAATCGATTGTTTTTTTTTGGAAATCAAGTGGATTGATCAAGAGGAGGGAGTTCTTATTAAGCCAAATGAGATAAGAGAATGTTGATACTAGGAAACCTAAAACATCCCAAACTATCCTATTGTTGACAGTTTATAGGAGAAGATATAAGAAGCGATGAAGAGTGCTAAACTTTTACTATAATATTAAAAAAAAGGGAATTTACATACATAAACACAATTCTTATGTATTTATATTTTAATATCTAAAGTTATATTTAAGATTCATGCTTATTTAAAGAGACTCACTTTAAAAGTGAATAAGTGATATTGATGATATTGAAGATATTTATATATGTTAAAATTGAAGTTTAGGTGTTAGATATATAAATACATAAGAATTGTGTAGTATGTATGTAAATCCCTTAACAAAAAAACTAATTTTTCAATTTTGCTGGAATCGGCCTCAACTTTAATTATTCTTTTTTTAAAAAATAATTATTTTTATATACATAAAAAAGATAAATTTTATTAAAATTTAATAATCTTTTTTATATAAAATTAAAATATTTATAAATATGAAATTTTAAATTTAAATATGTAAAAATACAAGAAAGTTCTCTGTCATGTTTAAAATGTATAATAAATTTATAAAAAAAAAGTTAATCTCATATTTACATAAAGAATTTATACATATATATTATACATTGAAGCTAAATTTATACATATATGTAAAAAATATATATATTTTTTCAAATATTTTATATAATATAAGCTAAATTTTAAACCATTTATCTAACAGAGAACTCCATTCTTATTTTTAATATTTAAATTTAAAATTTCATTTACATAAATATTATAAATTTTTTATTTTATATAAAAAAGATTATTAAATCTAATAAAATTTATCTTTTTTTATGTATATAAAAATAAATATAGTTTAAATTATTTTTTTGGTTGGGGATTTACATACATACATAATAATTCTTATGTATTTACATATCTAACACCTAAACGTCAATTTTAACATATATAACACTAATCTTCAATATCACATCAAAAATATCACTTTATTCACTTTTTAAAAGTGAAATGCACCTTTTTAAGCATAGAAAAGTGTTAGATAAGTAAATATATAATTTTAGATGTTATATGTAAATACATAAGAATTTGTGTGTATAAATTCTCCTTTTTTTAAATATAGCCCATTTAACCACTAATCACCTTAAAATAATCATCAAATTTTAAAAAAAAAATTTTAATGTAATCGCTAATTATATTTAAGCGTGCTTATTTTAAAATTTTACGGATTAGGATTTTCAAGCGTGAAAGATTCAACTTAGAAGGGTGCTCTAATTTAAGCTGTTTAGTTGATATGGGTTAATTTTATTTCATGATTTGATTTGGTTTAAATGAACCTACTTAATTACTAAAAATTTTAAATAGAGAAAAAGAGAAGAAAACTTCTCTTTCCTCCCTACCTTCAGTGATTTCTAAGGTAGATTCATTAAGGATTTTTTGTTTAGTGAATACTTTCTTATGTATTTTAATTAATCCTAAGTTTAGATTTTCTCTAAATAAACCTATTCAAAAAGAAAGGTATTTTAATATTAAATAAAGTGAATTACTATCACAAAATACACAATATTTTATTTCTTTATCACATGTGTATAACATGCATATGAATGGATCCTAAACATATTTATACATACAAATGGGAATATTTAGCATACTTTATGATGAATGCTAAGTGAGATTACTTAAAAGAAATTTGGAATGTTTCATGTGTGTATGATTTTGTTAAGTAGAAGAGAGTGACTCATTTATCCATTTTTAATATGCACATTTACAAGCATAAAAGATATAAGTGAGTATGACGTCATTGTTAACTAGGGGTGTAAGGTACAAAATCTACTTAGGACTGCTTAAAGCCTCACAACCCTAGGGTTGTCTAGACTAATACACCACTTTTCATAAATACATGTGCATGTACAAAAAGAAATGCATGGAAAGAGAATGCTACGTGAGTTACTTAAGAAAATTTGAATGTTTTATGATTCATGATTTTCATTAAATAGAAAAAAGATTTTCTTATCCACTTTCCATATGCACACATGTATGTATGAAAGGCATAAGTGAGCATGGTTCCATTGTTAATCAGGAGTATAAGGTACAAGACCTACTTAGGGCTACTTAAAACTCATGACCAGGGTTGTCAAATTAATATCACTTTTCTTAAATACTAGCATATATACAAAAGAAATGAATGGAAAAGAAAGATGCAAAAGTTTGTACTTATGTTTGAACTTGGTTATGCAATTTATATGTGTAAGTGTAAGGATATTTATTAAATCATAATATGAAAGATGATAAGAATAAATTTAAGCAAGTGTTATGTTCTTTTAAAAGAACTATATACTTTGCAAATATTATTCAAATCTATATTAAGAGGAAAGAAAGGAAGCAAACATAAGACGCATTTTTATATTCACATGCAAGCTTTTAAATAAACTATAAGTAACACACTTTCAATTTTAGGTATTTGATTTATAGATTTTGAAAATAGTTTTGAATTTAATAGTGATAATAGCCACTCATATTTTTACTTTAGCCAAAACATGCAAATTGACATAAAGAAAATATTTCATTTTGAATTTGATTTTAGAAAAGCATGAATGCATGATTTTCATATGACACACATTTAGCATGCTAGGAAAGAAATAAAGTGATGTAAGCATATAATTTTATTCACTCTAATTACTTCTTAAAGACAATCTTATGAAGTAGGATCATCTATAGAGAATCAAAAGTTGTTTAAAGAGACTTACATTTTTTTCTTTGAGTTTGATTTGAATTAGGAAAATCTAAGAAGGTTTGCTGGTCCTTACCCATTTTCAAATGTGTGTATAGTTTTAGTTTAACTTTTAGGTGATTAGATTAATTTTATACTTTTGTTAGGTTAAGGTGTAGATTAAGTTCATTAATTATCCCTTATCTATACCACTTTAACATATTTAATCAAATAATTATAAGCCAATGTATGACATAAAATCACAATAAATTTAAATCAGCAATGCATCCTAGGAAAGAAAGATATCTAATACAATTGGCTCATAATTAATGATTAATTAAACTAAAGGATTTAATTTAAGTACTTTCATAAGCTTTTCCACATATATGGGTTAAGTATGATTTCCTTAAGTTTACTTAGGTTATTGAACACCTAAGTATCTATCCAAGAAGGATTTATTAAGTTTTTGAATTAATTTAGATTTTGAGAATTTGATTTGATTAATTAAGTAGATCATTAGTAGATTAACCCTTAATTAGATTTTGATTTAAGGAAGAAAGGGGGTTTAGAGAATAGCTTAAGGAAAATATTCCAAAATCATTTCATAAACCTTCTAATCACTTAAACAAAGTTTAATTATCTTAATCAAGGAATTAAACTACCATTCACATGCTTAATTAATCTTAATTACGTTAAGAGAGTGATTATGGGTTCATTAATTAATTTTACTGATTAACTCATTAATAAATTCTAAGAAAATTATGGGAGGCATAAGTCATCCCACTAAACATGCCTAAGAAGTTTGGAATTAATTAATGAAATTATTAGAGAGTAATTAGGGTTATTAAGTTTTCCAAAAAAACTATAATTAAGGAAAATTTACTGTTCAAATTCAATTAGAAACAAATTTATTAGATTCTCCTCTAATTTGTCTTTAAAATGAGCCCACATTTCTATTTTTCTAATTTTTTAACATTTAGTTATGTATTTTTGAAGTTTTAATTGATTTAAGTGATTTTTAAGAATTATGCTAATTTATTTTACTAAAATAAACTATTTGACACTCAAAATTCAATATCTTTTAATCTAGATGTCATTTTGACTTTAAATTTTTATAGTAAGTGTATTTTAACATCAATTTTAATAAATTTCAACTTAATCTAAGATGTATTTTTGGTTTAATTAAAGAAATTTAATTTTTACTAAAACGTAAATTAAGCTCAAAATACTTAGTGAAATTTGAGGATTTTGGGTTTATTGGATTTCACTCGGAAAGATGAATCTAACGAGCTCTTATTTGCACTTTTTGGTTAAGTATTTTATTTTCTATGAATTTTTAAAAAATTTCATAATTTAAATTAATTTTTTAAATCAGAAAATCGCATTAATAATGTGGCGTGGCCTTTGCGCTGGTGGATTGCGTGCCACGTGGCTACGATTCCGCCCTCGATGAAAGAGCAAAAAAAAAAGTCGCTCAAATTTGATTCTTTAGGTTAATTTGGGTTAATTTGAGTTTTGGTCAATTTGATCTTTTAGGTTAATTTAGCTAAGTTGACCAATTTGGAATTATTTAAATAGTTCATTAGTGGATTAACCCTTAATTAGATTTGTATTTAAGGAAGAAAGGGGGTGTAGGGAATAGCTTAAGAAAAATATCCCAAAATCATTCCATAAACCTCTTAATCATGTAAACAAAGTTTAATTATCTTAATCAAGGAATTAAACCACTGTTCACATGCTTAATTAACCTTAATTACATTAAGGAGTGATTTGAGGTTCATTAATTAATTTTCCTGATTAACTCTTTAATAAATTTCAAGAAAATTAGAGGAGACAGAAGTCATCCCACTAAATATGCCTACGAAGTTTGAAATTAATTAATGAAGTCATTAAGAAGTAATTAGGGTTATTAATTTTTCAAATAAATCCTAATTAAGGGAAATCTACTATCCAAATTAATTTAGAAACAAATTTATTAGATTTTTCTCTAAATTATATTTAAAACGAGCCATCATTCATATTTATCTGATTTTTTATATTTAGTTATGTATTTTTGAAGTTTCAATTGATTTAAGTGATTTTTAAGAATTATGCTAATTTATTTTATTAAAATAAATCATTTGATACTCGAAACTCAATATCTTTTATTCCAGATGTCATTTTTACTTGAAATTTTTATAGTAAGTGTATTTTAACATCAATTTTAATCACTGAAATTTTAAATTAATCTAACATGTATTTTTGGTTTAATTAAAGAAATTTAATTTTTACTAAAACTTAAATTAAGCTCAAAATACTCATTAAAATTTGGGGATTTTTGGTTTATTGGATTCCTCTCGTAAAGGTGAATCCAACGAGCCCTTATTTAAAATTTTTAATTAAGTATTTATTTCCATGAATTTTTGAAGTTTTAGATAATTTAAATTATTATTTTTTAATTGGAAAACCAGTGTCGGCGTGGCAATCGATATATGGGCGCGGTGGACGCGTTATTGCCGCGCTTCGTACGGCAACAATTTTCTCCGCGATTTGCGCCCGTGAAGCGAACGATTGGTGCTCGAGAAGCAAGCGGCTCACTTTGGGCCGTCGATCGTTGATGTGATTCGTCATCAGCGCAATCGAGAGGCGATCGCGCTCGCGCATCGAGCAATCGATCAGCGTGAGCTGTGTGTCATTCGCATTCGATCAAGACCATCGCTGAGCCGTCATGACGGCGGATGCAATTACCGGTGGTGAGCGGTAAAATCTGGTTTTTTAAATGAAAATTAGGATTTTAGAAAACTTGTCCAAATTGACTTATTTTATTCGATTTGCAGAAAAAATTCTATTTTCTAGTGGGATGATTTAAAGTAATAGGATTATCTGGATAGATTCTAAACATTACAAAATCAACACAAAATGAGGGATCTAAGGCTATAGTTTTGAAGGTTGCCTCATGGGAATAATTTACGGTAGTGACTGGTTGTGAGGAAGAAGCCTTGGACAAAGCTTAGATCCTCACCTTTAAGTAGAAATGAAGTTTCCTCCAGTGATCATCATTTCGTCGCCGAAATCCCTTTAGTTTTAGAGTATTTCTCTCCAAAATGAAGTGGATGATTGCTAATGGCTTTTGGGAGCTCTTGGGGAAGGAGAATGAGAGGAATCAGGGTTTCCTTCAGCCACTAAAGCCTTAGAAAAAAAAAGTGTAGTGAAATGAAACTTTTTTCACTTTTTGCTTAAAATTTTAGCTCCGAACTCACGTCACTTGGATTATAGTGGTTGGGAATGAAAGAGAATCATCCTAGGTGGCTCCCTATGGTTGGCTAAGGCATGGAAAGTGACTGCCATGAAGGACAAGTGGTTGTCTTAGCCAAGGGGAGATGAGTGTCCTTCATGTCGAGTGTTCCAATAGGAGGGGTGAGGTGATTTCACCTTCTCATGAGTCATGGCTACCCCAACCACTCCTTGGGTTAGAAAATTAATGTTCTTGGTGTCTGTGTAGACCAATGGATGAGTGTCAAGTGGTCAAAGAAGAGAAATGATCACTTGGGAAAGTGTCTTTTCTCATAAGTTGCCCTTGACCCATAGGCAAAGTAGTCATTTGGCTTTGGATTTGATTTGAGCAGATTTGAAATGAGTCAAAAGTAAGTTGAACCAAATTTTATATCATTTAAAGTTCATTTAGTTTAATTTGGGTTAATTTGACCTATTTTGGTCAAATCGGGTCAAAATAGGTTAGGTTGACCAATTGGTTGGGTCAAACCAAGAGTTGGATCAAGTTCAAATGACTATTTGGATCATATTGGTTTAATTGGCTTTAATTAATTTGGTTTAATTTGGGTTAATTTGAGTTTTGGTCAATTTGATCCTTTAGGTCAATTTGGGCTAAGTTGACCAATTTATTGAATTGACCAAATTGGAATTATTGATTTGGGTTTGGTTGATCATTTGAAATAGATTGGTATCTTTGTTTTCAATCAATTTGATTTATATTTGATTTTGTCTTGATTTGACCTTTTAGGTCAAGTTGGGTTCATGGTCAATTGGGCTAGGTTGGGTCTAGTTAGTCAATCGATCAAATTGAGTTTAATTGAGGCTTTGGTCAAGTTCAATAATCAATTTGGAGTGAACTTAAGCCATTGGTTGTAATCAATTTAGTTTAGGTTGCAATTTGGCTAGTTTGGATTCATGTGGGTTAAAGGGTTGACTTGGTCAACGGGCTAGGTTGACTTGGTTTGACCCAATTCATGATAATTAATTAACCTATGATGATAAAAAAATATGACATGAAGTTTAAATTGGATTAATTCACTTTGATTTGGATTGAATTGAATTTTGATTCATGTAGGTCAAATTGGCTGCTTTGGGTCAAGTGAGTCAATTGAGTTTAGTTGGCTTGATCAAGGCTTGATTCAAGTTTGGTTGAACTTACATATAGATTTATGATTGTAAAGAATTTGAGTCAAATAGATTTTGATTCATTTGATAATTTCAAGTCAAAGGGTGAACATGAGTTTTACTTGGGTTTGATTTTTGAATTTAGTTTTAGTTTGATGATCAAAGTTTATGTTTATATTTGGATTCATGATTGAAGGAATGATTAAATCATGAAGAAAAAATCAAGAGTTTGGCTTGATTTGAGTTTGATTTGGCTAAGTTCAAGATTTTATCTTGAAGGCTTAGGTTAGATTTTGATTGAATTTGGATTTAATTTTTTGAATTGATTCTTGGATATATAAATTTATAATTCATTTATATTTGTGAATATAAATGAGAATATAAATGGGTTATGAATAATTTTTTTTAATTTGAATTGATTTGGATTTGATTTGAGCTAAGTCCATAAGATAGAATCAAAGGGCTTAGAAATATTTTAAATTTAGAATTTTAATCATGAGCTTCAATCATTTGGAGTTGATCATTTGGAATTGATTTGAGTTTAGAGAAAATCAATTAGGTTGGAATTGATTGTTGATTTGATTTGGAGTTTGACTTGAATGAAGGAAGAGAGGAATGCGGTTCAAGCGATAGGGTATACAAATTTTTCTAACACCCCTAAGGCATGACCTATTCTTATGGCTAACTCTTCTAAGTCTCTAAGGCTAGGTTAAATATCTACCTAATTACTAGATGTGTCTTAAGACTAAGAAATTCTTAAAGTCTAAGAGAAGTCATATGTCTAAGATGGGGGGGTTGAGAGCTCATTCCAAAAATGATGTCAACAATATGTAATTATGACTTTTGAAATTAAACTTTAGGCCATGCAACACTAATTTTGGCAAATTTATAGTCAAGCTATTGTCTAAAATAGATGAACTTAAAGACATCTCACATATCCATGTTCAGAGGAGACTAGATTGAGCACTTGAAATATAATTAGAAGCTTTAAAACATTATTTGAACCTCAAATATCTTCTAAATTTGGTGTGTTTATAATTAAATTGAGTGTCTCGAATAAACAAATTCAACGAATTTAAGATTTCTTAATTCTGACATCATTAAGCAACTCAAATGCTTGAAAAATATATCATGAATGAGGGGATTATTATGGGTAGTCCAATATAGTAGTTTGAATTTTGCTTATAATTATAGAGAATATTACTTGCAAAATCTCTCTCTCTCTCTCTCTCTCTCTCTCTCTCTCTCTCTTCTCTCTCTCTCTCTCTCTCTCTCTCTCTCTATATATATATATATATATATGTTATATATATATATGTATTATATATATATATATATATATATATATTAATTATGAGGGAGACTTTGCACAAATTCACATGATGTCTGATTTTGATCATCATTAGGTATCCAACCTCACTATTGATTTATCCTTTGGGCCATGAACAACCAAGAACCATCATCAATTGATCAACATTGAATCACTTCATTGTTAAATTATCCGGCTGTCATCTTCAGACCATCAAGCAACCTTCGATGACCATTTATAATTACTAAATCTTTAACAATCAGTAATGATTTCTTAACCTCTGTCACTCAATTATGGTCATTCGTTCTTCTTTGTCTGACCATGATTGACTAATCACTATCACTTAATTATGATCACCTGACCATCACCTCCTGTTTATGATCTTCTATCATCACTCGACTGTAGTTGCTTGACCATAGTTTTCAACTCCATTCTTTTGACCATTATCACCTAGCTTCATTAATTCTTGTTGACTTCATTATTTACTACTGCCAATAACATCGATGCATATTAGCGCTTATATGGCCAATACATATCATTGATTCATGCCATCACCTATAAGGATGATACATGTTGTTGACGCATTCCATCACCTATAATGTTAATGCAAATCGTCAACACTAAGGGTCTATTTAGGGCAAATGCAAAGGTATGAAAATGAAGTAGTGGAGTTGCTGCAAAAGAAGCATTTGTTTAAAAAGTTATAGTGGGTATTAAAAACTTTTATTTAAAAAAAATCAGATTACATCTTTCTGACAATCACTATACTTGTCAGATTAGATTGAAAAACACAACTTTTCTCTTACAGATTCTCTAAAACACAGCCATAACAAAACTTCTAAATGAGACTGTGCTGCATTTTCACATTGTACTACCATCGTTGCCCCAAATGCACCTTAAGTATGATGTCTGCCAACTTTATCAGTTGATGTAGCGGACAATTTACACACTATGGCTAACGAGATCAATGCATGCCATTAATATTAACTTTGATCCTTGACATCAGTGCTAGAATTATATTTGATTTCTTGTACTCTTATCTTTTTCCTTCAAAGGGGAAAAATCAAGCAAAGCATAACATATTCTCTTGAAGAAGAATATACTAAGGCCTTGGGGCTCCTCTAACTCCCGTATTAGAGTCCATTTTTTATCATTTGTATCTATATCACCAACACCTTTTTATAGTTACAGGCAACGACATCAATTGTAATTTTAAATATGCCTGTGATTTTTTCTCTTTTTGAATTTTTTATGTAAAACTCTTATTTTTTTTTACAAATTATCTCTTTTATATATATATATATATATATATATATATATATATATATATATATATATATATATATTAAATCTTCATATAAAATTAAGATATTAAATTTTTTTCTTTATCATCATCATAAATCTTTTGACACTCAACATATGTATCTTTAAGCTCCCAAGTACTCCAAGTAACTTAGTTTCATCTCCCTTATGGAATCTCTTCATTGCCTAAAGCTACCTTATTTTCTCTTCCTTACATATAATTATTGCTACATATTTGCTAATACTCGAACACAAATTTTAATAATCAAAGGACTCAACACATTAATCAAACCGAGAAAATACACCAAATACATTGCAATAACTAAATTTAATTTTCTATAATCATATCCAACATAAAATATTTAAATTAAAATAAGGTCTAAAAAAATAAAATAATAGGACTAAACAGTAAATCTCTAATGAAGAGATAATAAAAATAATAATAATACGCATTGTTTTAAAAAGAAAGGGTTAAAAAATAAATGAAGAAATGTTAACCAAATGGAGATAACGTCCAAGAATTGTGCTATTTATGAGCTAAGCTCATTAAAAAAGAAAAGCTGAATACTTCATCCACATTGCATTAACCGCCATTGATGGCTTCCTTGCCCAGCTCAGATGCAAGGAATCATGCCTTCTTGTTCAGATCCTTCGTATTATTGATTGTTTCTTTCTTATTTGACGTATTAATAATTTTGCAAGTGGTTACGAAGCGTTGGGAAATTCATTTGCATCGGGACAAAAATAGGCAAGAAAATGAAATAATTTTTTCTATCTTTTATTGTGGGAGACTCCTCCTAATTCAAAGCAAGTGCACGCTGAGGACAAAACTTGAGTTCTTTCTAATTCTAAGGGCCTATTTGGTATCAATTTTATTTTATATTATTTTTTATTTTAAAAATATTCAAAAAAATTTGAATGTTTTGAATATGTTTAAAAATAATTATCATTCTTAAATATATTTTATTTTGAATTTAAATATAAACAAAATAAAATAATTTATAAAAAATTTAATAATAAAAGTTATACTAAATAGTCGGAATGATAAGAATTTTTTGTTTATTGAAATCAATGTAAACATTAATAAATGAATTCTTGTTTAAATTAAGTCTGCATTATATTTTTAATCAAAAGTAAAAGTATTTAAAGAAAGAATTCCCTAACAATTTTATTTTTATGTCTAAAATAAGTAACATTTTAATATTATCTATATATGTATATATAAGAGGAATCATGATGTCAATAGAAAGAAGTTTGTCCAAGTAAAATATAAAAAAATTTGCAAAAAATAAAATAAAATAAATTTTAAGTAGGATAATAGTAGCCTACATCCTGATGGATTAAATCAATTTTCTCTCCCTTTCTCTCTCTAATATGTCATAACAAAGAAAAATTTTAGTTGGAGAGAAATCTATGTAATGTAGATAGATATTTATATAAAAGGATATAAATGTAATCATTTAAATTATTTTATTTTTATTAAACTTTTAATATAACTTCATTCATTTCTCGAATCCATAATTTCAAAATTTATAAAAAATATTCAATAAATATAAAAACATGTATAGAATACCCTTGTAAAAATGGTTTTCAAAATGAACACTACATGGTCCCAAGAAAAAGTTTGTATAAATACATACAAATTCTTTAAAATTTTAAATTAAATAAATAACTATCTATTATATATATAATACTCCTAAAATAGAGAAATTATTTATAAATTAGTGTGTCAAATTCCCTATAATATGATAAAAATGGCTTCAAAATTAAACTTAAAAAGAATTTAGAAAATACACATGAATACTAATGATCACTTTTGTTCATGTCAAGAAAATCATATCACTATCCTTATACATAAATTTTACATGATTATTTAGATGCATTAGATTTCATAATTAAGAAAGGGTAAAAAAGACTTAAGATGTATAAAATATCTTATCTTGAATTAGATGAGAATTTGACACATAATGATTTTACAAAGGATTCATGTAGCCGACCAGTGGATTAAGGCTTGTTGTTGTTGTTTGTATTTAAAGCTTGAAATGATTTAGATGGGTACTTTACTTATTATGCGTATCTTGGATAGAGTAAAGTTTTCAAAATTGTGAAATCCAGACACACACGTATTTAAAGAGTGAAACAATAAAACTCCAAATTTTACGTGAAAAATCTCGAAAAGAGGGAAAAATGGCTGTAAAAGCTATATGTATCTTTTGAGTACAAGATCTTCCGACGGATTACGAAATTATATGAGAAAGAACAATTTGTAACAACGATCAACGTTAATGAGCGAATGATAATTGATCGGAGCAATGATTAAATCAGAATTGGCGAAAATGGAACAATCAATGAACAGGCAAGGCCATCGAGGAACAATCGGGTAGAAGTCATCATGATGGAGACCGCGAGATTGGCGATGCGATCACCAGCGGTGGTTGCGCGTCAGTGGCAAGTTGTGCTTGGAGGATCTTTAGAGCTCTCTCTCTCTTGCAGGCTCCCTCATAAGGAATGAGCTATTTATAGATTGGAGGTGGCGTCTTTGTAAATACAAAACCGTACCACTCCACTTCATGGACGGCTCCAATGATCCCTTTGATCATTTGATGTATTTTAAATATTTGAATGCTCAAATGAAGTTAAATTTTGAGATCTTGGGCTTGTTAGATCCTCGTCGATTTTACTATAAACACTCCATGTTTAAGAGCTTTTAGGGATTTAATTGATATCCCAAAGTTTTGATGATATTTTAAGTCTTGATCTCGACCCGGTTTCAACTTGGATCTTGCTTTTAGCATCAAGATTCGTGTTTCTAGTAGTATTTTAAGTGTCATATCAGTTGCCCTATTTTTGGATATCATTATTTGATCATCCAAAAAATATATATATATATAATATATGTCAAAACTTGAAGATAGATTCTTCAATGAAATTTGGCGTCATTAACCATATATTTTGAAACGGATCTTCTTGAGCCATATTATGACTATAGCAGATGTATGGATCTTATATGCACGACGAGATTGAGGTTCTGGCTTTTGCCACAAAATCTTGTGGGTTCATCTCTCTGGGGCATCGCCGCATATGAGCAGGTCGATGGCGCCGTGTGGTGGCGAATTGGTCGCGCGGACAGCGAGCGGCAAGTTCTGCGGCGCCGTTATGGGTTAGCACCTTGAGAGTCGCGCTGGGGTTTGCCGATTGAGCCGCGGATATGCCGGTGCCGGTTGTAGAGAGCTAAGCGGGCGGCGGTTGATCTATGGCCGCGTTCAGGCGGTTCGCGCCAGCGTCGCCCGCAGCAAACGGCGGTTTTTGACGATTTCGGGCAGTTTTTGGCAGTTTTGGGCAGTTTTTGATGATTTTTTACCCTTTTACCCCTAGAAGGGGTCTATAAAGCAGGGCCAAGGGAAAACACTTCTTGATACTAGTGCTTTTCTTCTTCTTGAGTGAGGTCGTTTGGAATCGATCAGGCCCACGTACATCGTCATTTTTTTTCCCCGAAGTCGGGCCTCGTCGGACCGTCGGGTTTTATCAAGTCTGACCTGCATTCGTTGTTCGGTTTTCCCTCGAAGAGGCATCACGACTCGTCGGACCGTCCGGGTTTGGGCGATCAAAGGCCGCCGGTTTTTTGTTAGAAATTGGATTTCTCGACTTTAATGGATGATTGATTGATAACCGCCAAGATGGCGAGGAGCGTTAACCAGCTATCGTTCAAGCGACTCAAAAGTTTGGCGGTAATTTATGAGCATCATCAAAGGAAAATATCTTCTCTCTCCTATTTTTTTGTCTTTTTCTCATATATGTGTATCCTTTTTGTGAGATCGTAGGCGAAAAATTTTATATAGCTATCAGGTGAGAGTCAAAAGGCCAAGCATTGGGGTGAGTGAGTTGCTTTTACAAATTCAGTTTTTGTCATTTCTCCTCTTTATTTATTATGTATTTTCTGAGTGATGGCGAAGAAAACTCATAGTGTGATCAGACGATATACCATCCACTTCATGTTTAATGGTGTTCCAGAAAGTTTTTCTTCCCAATGAGTTGGTGGTCATTGTTGTCAAAAAGTGATCGAGCTTCACCTTCCGATACTTTACGAGATGATTCTTTATGCGGGTGCGATTCCCCTTTGGCTCCCAGTTGATTGAGATATTCAAAATATGTGGTGTAGCTTTGTCCATTTCATTTGAGCTTTAATGGTCATGGTTTGGCTTCTTCGAGAGCGTGGTGTTACTTTGAACATCAAATACTTGTCGAAGATTTACATGTGATACCGAGGACATGTTTCTTATCGGACTATAAAGAATTGGATAGAATTTTAGCAGGATCAATCTAGAAATTGGTCTAATGGATTCTTTTTTTGTGAAAAATGAGTGGGCCTTCGAGAGATGAGAAGATTGAATGACCTTCAGATCCATTCGATGTCGAGAATGAGATCCGGCAACTCTTAATATCCACGATGTAGAAGCTTACAACATGAGTTACGTCACATTGGCAAATATATAGTTGAAGATAGAATGTTCAAGGTTGGCCTTTCTATCCGGCGGGGAGATCTCATTATTTTCCACTAAAGAAGTAAAGGTGATGAAAGGTCTCTCATATTCATAGGGTTCTTTCAAGAAGCATGAAATCGGTGGTGGCAATATTTCTTCCCTAAAGAAAAGAAGACATCTTGAAGTGACTACGTTGATATTTGAAGAAGATGTTCACCCAGTTGACCTCGAGAGTTTAGCTATTTCAACTCATGATGGGGAGTTCATTTCGCGCACATTCAAAAGGTGTTAAATCACATATGTATTGGGCGTCCAGCGAGATGAATGCGTTGTCTTCCCTTCTTTCTTCTTTTCTTCTTCTTTTCTTTTGTGTAATATTTGTGATGGTTTTTTTTCTTTATAGGTAACTCAAACATTAGGGTAGATGGCTCATTTGAGTGTCACTTTAGATGAGTGTAATACTGAATTTGTGAAGATAAAATATCTGCAAGGTGAGTATGAGCGAAAGATAAGTATTAAAGCCAAAGAAGTGGCGACTTTGGAGGATCGGTGGGTGCGAGCTGAGCTAGAACATGTCAACTTCTCTTTCTCTCAGTGCGGAGGTGGAGCGCGATGGTGATTGAGGTGAGAGGATAGAGATCGTCAGAAAGAGATAAGACTTAAGGCACTTGCGTGAAAGCTCAGGCGGAGAGAAGAAAGCATTCAGATCATCTTTCAGAGGGATTCATCCGAGGACCTAAAAGGAATGCTTAAATCGAAGGCCGGAGCTAGTATTGAGGATCATCTCCGTAGTGTCAAGACTCTTGTGATTCGGGAGATGAAGGAGTTGAGAGTGAGTCCAAGGAGTATCTCCTAGTGGTGAGGAGGGCGTTGATATCACCCGATATGATGTAGCATCACTTGAAAGCATTTTTTATATGTATTATTATTGGTATGTGTGAATCTTGATTCTTTCTTATATCATCATGTTAATGCTATCAATTTTTTTTAGATGATGCTCTTATTTTTATTTTTTACCTATCGGAATTGGTGAATATTATTCGATGAACTATGGATGAGGTTGAATTGAATCCTCGAGATTTTTTGACCTATCTGATTGTTTGTCGAGTCTCCACTCGATGACTTGTATGGAAGAGGTCTGAGGAGTTCACCAAGGACCTTTTGACCTATCTAGGTTGTTTTGAGTCTTACGATGGTTCGTGTGGAAGAATTGAAGTCCACCAAGGACATGACCTAGGTTGTTTGTTAATGCCCTCTGACATTAACTGGAAGAGGTATCGGACCTTTTGACCTTCTAGGTTGTTTTGTCGTCTTCGATGACATTAACTTGTGGAAGAGGAGGTGGAAAGTCCCCTTGGGATTGATCATGCTCGATTGAGATATAACGTGAGTTGTATATTTCTCAAGTGGAGGATTAAATGAAGAAGAAACAAGTTTGTAAGAAGAAATATAAATTCATTACTCGATAAAGATACAATCATCGATTTTAACGGATATGAGTTTTAAGAGAAAATGACAACAACAACAACAAGTCTTTATCCCACTAAGTGGGTTGGCTATACGAAGAGGAAATGATAAACGAGACAAAATAAAAGTGCGATAATTATGCAATGGGAATTGATATATTTTGGAGATTCTCTGTTCCAAGTTCGAGGTAAAGTTTTTCCCTGATCCTTGAGCTTGAAAGTTCACGGCTTCACCATATATAACCACATATGGGTCATCCCAAAGAGGTGAGTTTATTGCGTTGAGGGCCTTTGCCTGCAGCTTCGAGACTTTGTAGGACCAAGTCACCGACAGATATGGGACGAGGTTTTACTCTTCTGTTGAAGTGATGAGCTACCCTTTGGTGATAGGAAGCAGTAGGCCATGTCACGAGTTTGGGAGTAGGTCAGTCTTTGTCGGAGTTTTTCTTCATTACCGTCATGATTGAATAATTGAACTCTTGGACTTGGAACCCGATATCGGTATAATAGCCGTGCGAAACACAAGTTATCTGTGTCTCACCGGTCGGTGCGATGTAGTGCGGTAAGCCAAAGAATAGAAAGCTCATCAACCCATTGCCCCGCCTTCTCGAGATGTGTTTTAGTCCTTTGAGTATAGTCTGTTGGTAGCTTTTCGTTAGTTTGAGGATGCTTCTGTGTATCGCATGAATGTGAAGATCTTTGCAAAAGGATGTAAAGTTTTTGTAAATTGGGTTTCATTATGGGTGATGATCTTTGTAGAAGACCAATCGACATACTATATTTTTCAAACAAATTGTTTAGCATTTGCCTCCATAATTTTAGCGAGTGGTTCGCCTTCCACCCATTTAGTGAAGTAGTTGACAGCTAAAATGATGAACTTTTGTTGCCCTGATGCTATCGGAAAAGGTCCCATGATATCAATCCCCCATTGAGCAAAAGGCCACGGGCTTTGAATGGATGAGAGCTCTGTATCGCATGTGAGAGAGAGGTTAGAGTGCAACTGACAACTTGCACATTTTTTGTGAACTCCAAGGCGTCTTGTTTCATCGTAGGCCAATAGAACCCTTGCCTTATAATTTTAAGGGCTAGCGCCCTTCCTCCTAGGTGTTCTCCACATATCCCTGAGTGGACCTCTCTTAATGTGTAATCGGCCTCTGAAGGTGAGAGACATTTGAGGTATGGTCCAGAGAAAGCTCGTTTGTATAGTTCACCTCCGATAATAGTAAAGTTTGAAGCTTGTCTTGAGGGATGCGAAGTTGGGTCTTGAGAGAGTTCCTTCTTGTAGAAAAGACAGATGGGGTCCATCCACGAATGTTCCTTTATCTCATCAATTGCTTGAATTACCCATGACCCTTGGATACTAAAATATATTTCTTCAACATGCCTTCTCTTAAAGATCCCAGTAGATGAAGCAAGCTTAGCAAGGCGTCCATCAGTATTCTTCTCTCGCAGTATGTGAATGATTTGATGTGTCTTGAAATGGGCAAGAAGAGACTTCACCAAGTGGAGGTATTGTGCCAGCTGGGGATTATGAGCATTAAAGTTTCTCTCAACTTGGGAGGCAACAAGTTGAGAGTCAGTGTGTATCACTAAGTCTTGAGCTTCATAGTCAATGGGTGAGTCTCAACCAACCTGTGAGCCTCATATTGAGGAAATTTTAGGTGAAGTCCATACTCAGGTATTCTGGGGAAATAAGTAAGATTCCGCACCGACCAGATTCTGAAGCTCCATCAACATAGAGGTCCATTGAGGCGAAAGGCATGTGCAGAGCTCTCTGAGTTGGGCATTCCATTAAAGTCTGCGTACTTGAGACTTTATAGCGATGAGTAGAAAATTTATATCAAACTCTCTCTCTCTTGATTAACCTCCCGGATGCTTCGGTTTTGCGGATGGCCCTTAATGAGTGTAAATGATGCCGATAGTGTAGCTTGGAAGTATGGGCCAATTTTCTGAGAAAACTAAAGCGAGCCACCTTATCGGCAAGTGGATAACTTTCTATATCGAGAATAATTTTGACATAATAAATTGGTGTATCCCACTTTCTTCACTAAAAGCGAGCTTATCGCATGGAGAGCTGAGATATAAGTATAACATCTCTCCTTGAATAGGCTTGGATAGTAGGGTGGAGATGCTAAATACTCCTTAGTTGCTCAAAAGTGACATTCATCATCCATTGAAAATTATTATTTTTAGCTCCCTTTAATATTTTAAAGAATGGCAAGTATCTATCCCGAGCAGGGGAAGCGGGATAACGCAATTAGTCCATTCAAATGTTGAACTTCCTTAATATTCTTGGATGAGTCATATCAGAGCTTTGATTTTCTGGTTGGCCTCTATCCCACGGTGGGTTACCATAAATCCAAGAAATTTTTCCGTAACTCAAAAGCATTTGGTCGGTTAAGTCATGTTATAACGCGAAGAAGGTTAAAGCATATTTCTAAGTCGAAATATGTTGTGATTCTTCCAAGCTTTTCACTAACATGTCATCCACATATACCTCCATTGTATGCGCCTAGTAGGTCTTTAAACCTTATTCATAAGGCATTGATAGGTAGCACCAGCGTTTTTTAATCCAAACGGCATAACTTGGTAACAGTATAAACCTTTATATGTTTGAAATGTTGTAGCTTCTTCATCCATTGGGTTTATTTTTATTTGGTTGTAACCAGAGTAAGCATCCAAAAAGCCGAGCATTTGATGTCCGTAGCATCAATTGATCAATTCGAGGAAGAGGAAAACTATCTTTCGGGCAAGCCTTTTAAGGTCGGTGTAATCAATACATTCTCCATGTTCCATTTGTTTTCTTAACCATGATTCTAGCCATGTAGGGTAATGTACCTCTCATATGAATCCACTTCTAGAAGCTTGTTAACTTCTTGCTCAATAGCACGGAGCGTCGTGCAAAACTTGCTTCTTGGATGATCGGTTTGAATGTCGGATCATCTTGAAGTGCATGATCACATTTCGACTCCGGAATGTCCGTCGGACTCAAGCAAAGATGTCTTGATTTATGCGTAAGAAATCTATGTATTTTTCCCTTTGTTCGTCGAGAGCATAGATCCAACTTGCCTTTATTAATGGTTGGTCATCGATAATGCAACAGTAAGTCTCTACAGCGAAGCTTTCTTACTTCTCTAAATTAAAATCTTGATCTTTGAAGGTCATGAAGGGCTTGGTTGAGCTTATATGAGATAATATGATTGTCTTTCTGATTTTCCAGACCACTCCAACTCCAACGGGTTGGAAATTTCTTCTTAAGATGAGATCAAGTGGCCGAAAATTGATTGGAGGGGCCTTCCAAAGATAGCGTTATATGTTGAATCTGACTTGACCACCATGAATTGGATTAAATGAGCCACTTGTCGAGAAAATTCACCAAGGACAACAGGAAGGGTGATTGTCCCCTCTACTCACACAGGGTGATTATCAATGGTCTACTGGGTTGGAGCTTTTCCTCAACGCCCATGTTAAGAAATGTGGAGTAAAATAAGACATCATAGAACTCCCATTGTCAATCAAAATTCTCTTAACATTATAGCATGGGTCACCGATCCTGCTGATGACAAGTGGATCTTGATGAGGAACATGTACTCCTTCAAGTCGAGTCATTAAAAGTGATGGAATGATCATGCAGACTTTAACTTCTCGCTGAGATGGTAATGAGAACTTGATTAGATAGTATTGGTCCTCTCGATTGTTTTTCTCCGATTGATGATTATTTTGTTATTTGTGATGATTGTCTTGTTGCCCCAGTTGGAGGTATGTTTGTTTGAGTCGATTGATTCTTCACAAATCGGCATAGATATCCCTTGAATGAGCCTCTCAATTTCTTCTTTGAGTTGTTTGCATGCCTATTAGTATGTCCCCGACTTGATGGAAGTGATAATATTGCTCATTTCACAATTTGGTTTTCGGTGGATGCCACTTGATATTTTCTTCATCTCGAATAGCCATTGAGGTTAACACGAGATGTGTTGCGGCGTGTATTCCTTTTGGCCATGGTTCATGTCATTGATATGGGGTCGTGGAGGAGATCACCTGCCTTTTGCTTCTTTTGATAGGGTTGTCCGCATTTCGTGGTACTTTTACATTTTCCAGATTGCTCAAATTATGCGATGGGCGGTAATAGCCTCATCATTGCTTCCTTCGATGAACAAGTTGGCATATGAGTGTGTCTCTCATTAGTGAGTAAAAGGCCACGGAGTCCTCAAGGAAAACTCCTCTTAATAGTTCGAGGTCTACTCGGGTATTTGGCGAGCTTCTAAGGAGAACCTGGAAGTATTCCTTAAGTGATTCTCCTCATTTTGACGAATCGGAGAGATGGAAGGAATCTTTAATGATCCTCCGATTTGCAATGAAGCTCTACAAAAATCTTGGCGAGTTATCAAAGGTATGGATGGATTCCCTTGGAAGGGAGTAGAACCAGTGCTTGTCCCTTGAGGTAACGGAAAGACGACAAAGCGGTGTGTGAGCTCATTATGGATATGCATGATAGTCTGTAATGGTCGATGTGTTCATGTGGGTCACGCCCCATCATAGGAATCAATGTTGAAGCTTGAAACCCACGAATAGGATGTTGAAGAATAGCTTGCTAAAGGTGAGATTCCACATAGCGCGGTGAGGAAGATGATTTATCTTGGAGGTGAAATTGTCTTGTATTAAGCGTCGTAATTTTGCATTATAACATGAGTGGATCAAGGATGAGAATGTGTCAAGCTACCAGCAATAATTGGTGGATTAGCAGTCGGTTGAGCTTCACGTGATGGATGAGTAGAACTAGCGGTGTCAAGGAGATAAACATCATGGTCTCTACGCAGAGGAACTTCAGCATTAAGGAAATTAGCATTTTGACCTCCCCCGGCTAACGATCGATCTTGGGGGAGATGTGTTTTTCGTGGTAGTGGCTGTTGTGTTCCTCGCAAAAGTCGGATCATCTCATTTTGAGACTCTTCCATTCGCGCACACGATCTTCTAAAGAGATTTATGCCTTCCATGGTCATGCCTATCGGGAAGTGAGAAGGTTATCCTTGGTTCAAGGATTGGTTTCAAGAGTGGCGAGTTAGAGCGGGAGGCTTTTGTTATGAGTGTTCTATTGGCCATACGATGGTGTTCATTATGATTGAAGGGTTTTCTTCCCCATGCATGGCTGCGTAGAAAACCATTGCTAGAGTAAAAGTTTTGCCAACTTGTGAAATCCACACATGTAGAGTGAACAATAAAACTCAATTTTTATGAAAAACCTCAAAAGAGGGAAAAATCAGCTGGCCCTAAAAGTTTCCACTATATACATTTGAGTACAATCTTCCGATCGGATTACTAATATATGAGAAAGGAACAACGATATGTGACAACGTCGTTATAGTTTAGTATTAGAGATGGTGGTGAGTGAACAATCCGATGAAATGCGGAAATATGGTAAGCGATCACTAGAAAGCATCAAGCGGTGATTATGATGGGGACCGAGATTGATGATCCCGGATCAGCGCGGCGGTGGTTGATAATGGCCGTGACGATTGTGCTTGGAGGATCTTTAGAGCTCTTTCCTCTCTCTCTTGGGCTCCCCTCATATGAGGAATGAGGCTATTTATAGATTGGAGGATGGCGTCTCAAATGTAATACCACTCCACTTCATCGGACGGCTCACAATGATCCTTTGATCATTTTGATGTATTTTAAATATTTGAATGCTCAAATGAAGTCAAAATTTTGAGATCTTAGGCTTATTAGATCCGGCTCGTCGAGACGCTCGATTTGATTATAAACACTTTATATTTAAGAGCTTTTCAGAGATTTAACTGATATCCTAAAGTTTCTATTGATATTTTAAGTGCTCGATCGACCAGTTTCAACTTGGATCTTGCTTTTAGCATCAAGATTACTTTGTAGTATTTTAAGTGTCATATCACTTATATTTAATAAATCCTTTTATACTCCATAGTATTAATAATCAACCATTTGTTTTATATGCATTATAGTTGCATTTTCTTGCAAAAAATATGCCCAATTAAAGTTCATCTTGAATGATTATTTTCTATTATAATCTCACTTTGTCAAATGGTCCATAAAAAATTGTATCTATAATCTGACCATTCCTCAGTCATTCAACCTACACCAATATAATCATTATTTTATCAATTTTATTTTGGTGAACATGAGCACATTTATGTATTAGATTATTCTAAAATGTTCTCATAATTATTTGTATAAAAAAATGAATGATGATAATGAAAATAAAATAAATTTAACATCTCAGCTTGTGGCATCGTGGTGTTGCAATCGCAAAGTTTAGAGCTTGTCGTCGCCTTACAGAATCTAGAAGCTCCAATTACACTCCACAATTGCCTACTTAAATGAGACAATGTCGTGGTGTTGTGATACCAGAGCAGAAGCGTTGCCATGATGACATTTAGTTTTAAAATCAAGAAAAACCATCGTTCTTGCTCAACATGCAATTAGGGGAGCATTATGGTGGAAATTCATAGTGGAAAATCTACTATAAAAAGGGGAGAACATCCACTCTCTTCTTCTTCTTTTCTCCCTGACTTTCACTCTAACCCCACCTTCATTGTACTTCCTACCATCTGCGCTCTCAAAAGCATCCTTCGTTATGAGAGTAGTCTCTTTGTGCAAGAAATAAGATCGAGGTTTACTCTCATCGATTCCAAGTAAAAAACTTCTAAAAATGATTTCTTTACACAATTTTCTTTCTAAAAATTAAGTTTAACAAGATTTCCACCATTGATCTTGGATATGATGAGAAATAAAAAGGTTTATCTCCATCGATCTTAGATCTAGAGTAAATAAGAAAGCCAAGATCTTGAAATTTAAACTCCTCTATATTGAGTTTGATTCCATGTGAGAAGAAAAATCCTCCCTTCTTCGATATTGGATCTAGAATAAGGAAGAATAGTGTGTTTCCATAATAAAAAATCTAGCATTAAAGTCATTGTGTAATATGCAAAATTTATTTTCCATAAGAATCTAGTTCAGAAATAGAGTTCTTCCTTGTGGCACACATACTAAAGAGCACCAGCTGAATGAAACTTTTGGTGTTCCATCTCATAGCACCGAGGCACTAGATATTTAGCACTATAACGCTAAGCTCTCCGGTTTAAGTACAATTTCTTATGGCGTTAATGCATGCTTTCATTTCATATCTTTGCGATTTTTCATTTTCCGCGTTTCACCATCGAACTTAGTTCTAGTGTGAAATGAAATTTTTCCTTCGTTAATCTTGAATCTAATGCACTAAAAATGAAATCTAGCACTGCTTAGATGCCACGCTGCCGAAATTTTAAATTTCTTCAAAAAATATTAAATTTTAGGCACTAATAAAACATTGCCTAAGCGTTGAGCTCTCAGGTGTATGGGAAAAGTCCTCTCATAGTGTCACAGTGTTGCAGTGTTGGATTAATTTCATGATTTGAAGCACTTGGAATACTGACTCTGATAAATATTAAGTCTCTAAATCTTGTACATTGACATACAGCTGACCTCGTATATTGATAAAATGACTATCTTAATAACAGCCTTGATATTGAAATGAGCGACCTTTCGGGTAGATTGATAAGAAATGACTATCTTAAGAGCGTTGTAGTGCCACAACGCTGACCCCTCTAATAAAATGAGAAGAAATTTTTATCTTAATAATGCCGCATATAAAACGTCATAGCGCTAAACTCTCAGATTTTAAACTTATGTCCTATAGTAGCAGTGAGACTCAAGCACAACTTAATCTCATATGCTTGTTTCTCATTTACTACTACTACAATGTGATTTTAAGTTAGAAAATTTTCATTATTTTAAATCCTAGAGCTTTCAAATGACAAATAAAAACATACACATATATATATGTAATATACATATATAACAAAACATATATATATATATATATATATATATATATATATATATATATATATATATATATATATATATATATATATATATATATATATATATATAACAAATGTGAAATAAAAATATATTTATTAAAAATAAAAAATGATTACATAAATTGTACAAAGAAAAGATGAAAATATAATAATAAAAGAAAATTGTAGAAACTAGTAGTCATTTTCATCACCCTCCTCTCTTCTTCTTCTACTTCTTTGATGCCGATGGGTGCTCATGCAAGGCGAATACTGAGGCACTATAAGAAAAGCGGCTTGGCCCACACTGTAAAGTCACAATTTTAAAACATATGAACTAATGCTGAATTAAATTGAGTCATATAAGAAAATTATTTTTATTGTTGATCTATATAATAATCAAATTTTCTTTCTAAGGTCTTTTGCCTAAGGCTCTCACCAACATATTTCCTCAAATTCGAGACTTCTCCTCTAATATCTTGGAGTTGCTCGTTCAAAGTTTTAGAAGATTAGGAGCGAGGTTTTGGGGAACGTGGCCCTCCCATTTCTCCCTCAAATCTCAAATCAAAATCCCAATTATCCTCTTCGTTAAATGAGTCTTCTGCATAAGAACTTCTTCAGCAAGTTTCCCCAACGCACCTGCCACAATACATAAACAATAAATAAGAGATGGATGATTGTATCCTACAGTAGTACTACCCCTAAGTATATTACAAATGAAATTATAAATAATCTTTCCTATATCAATTGTAAAGCTCTTTTGAATAGAAAATTCAAAACGATCTTATCCTTAGTTATCTCACTGATAGTTCTAGTGGACATCAGCTTAGTAGAAATAAAATAGTGTCAAGCATTAGACTCGTCGTTAGCTAACAAGAAAGTTGATAATCTTTTCCTCTCTGTTTCCACTGAATATTGGCATTTCTATCAGTGAGAAAACCAATGACTTCATCAAAATCAAAATGATTATTATAATAAGAAAGATATTGATCATATATTATATTTTACAAACTTTAATATGTATTAATGATGGTACTATCAAAACTTGCAGTTTTCTCCACACAAAAAACTCTATTGTCTTGATGCTCCTTCACGTTAGCAAATAACTCCCTCACCATAGGAATGACAAAGGGGCCACTTTCGTAAGTCAGCTTCTCTTAGCCTCATTAAAGATAATCTCTCCACGCTCCCACCCAGATTGTGGAAACTCCTCTTTGGAATAAGGTGCTTATGGATGAGGGCATGTTGATACTTCTCATCTACCTCCACGCTAACAAACCTATACGTCACTTGAAGTTGCTCTTCTCTTGCTAGTGAGCCTCTTGAGCAATATGATTACTTTTCTAGTTTGAGAAAGATAAGATAAAAGAAAACTTTAATAATTTTTATCATAAGGAAATATAATGAAAATCAGCAAGGGTCTTACCATTTTAATACCGGTGCTAACTTCTGTTAACAAAAATGCAAAAGAATGCGGTGAGTTACAATCCTCTGGTCTAAGAAAGAATCACTCACATGTTATAGGCGGGTCATTGGTTAAAATAGTTGCGGTTCAAGAGCACTTATTACATTTATTATCATTAATTTTGTAACCAACCAGAATTGAAAAATATGTCAAATATTGATGTTGTGTCGTGGTGTTCTAACGCAACACAGTAACACTAGTCAAAAAGTTTATCCCATTTGATAAATAAGTATGCCAAACTATCAATCCGTTTGAATAGTCTTTTAACTGGTGTCATGGTGCTACATAGTCAGCGTCGAGGCGCTAATCAATCTGCCAACCTACTTTCAAACATCATTTATAGCACCTATAACACCATGATGTTGATTTCTCAGCATTGAGGTGCCATCTAATAATGCCCCAAGTGCCATAATTTATAGCATCAAGACACTACCCATCATAGCATCTAGGCATCATATTTTTAACGCCTAGGCACCATTCTCCAAAATCAACTTATTTATGTTTGCAATGTGAACAATTTATAATATGTTCACCAAGTAAACATCTATATTATGTTGGCATTCCAAAGGGATGTAAGTATAATCTATCAGCTTTTTAGTCAATATAAGTTCGACCTATGCTTGCAATGCAAGCACAACCCAAAACTTAACTAGCATTTCAAAGGGATGTAAACCAATTTTTCTATCTATTTGCCACACAAACAATCATAAATCCTATAATTCATTCATCATGTGAATATCTATATGATTCTGACATTTCAAAGGGATGTAAGCCTAATCTTCTATATGTTTGCTATATGACCATATTATAATTCATTAACCATGCAAATGGTCACATAATGGTAGCATTCCAAAGAGATGTAAGTCCAACCAATATGTTTTCCAAGTAGGTATACCCACATGTTCCAACCCCTTTATATTTTAAGACAAAATAAAGGGTTATTTTGCATGTTTTCAAGTATACTGGGTTCTAGTACATGTGACATTTATAATTATAGCATTCCAAAGGAATGTATGTCCAGTCTGACAACATTCTAATTGATATAAGTCTGTCACATACTTGCAATGCAAACATAACCAAAATCTAATACATATGTTCACCATGTGACCACCCATATACTAAACTTTTGGTTTACTCAAGATATCTGAGACAAGGAAATCCATGGCTACTTATCAAACTCCTTGGACACAATTAGCCCTTTGATATTGGTAGACTAGAATAATATAGCCCTGAGATGATGAAACCATTGGATTTTGATCAAGACTATTCTCTTATTTCTCTTAAACAGTTATCTATGTCATACTACATACATCATTAGACACCGATTCATATCATGAAGATATGATTATTCCAACCTTAATTGAGAGTGCTCTCTTACTGCAATAATATTGGGTAATTAACTATGAAGGCTTGCGTTCATAGAGAGTAGAACTCATATCTAAACAAACCCTAACATAATGTTAGGAGACGTCTGGTTGAATATATAACAATCTGCCTCATGAGAAAATATACTTCTACCCATCTCAATAGAAATAACGCAGAGCATCTTCAAAGGTGTCTTTTTGAGCGATCACCTACTATTGACATTGACATTATATTTATACCTAGTTGTACTATTTATTGTTTCATCAACATAATAAAGGTGGTCGTTTACCTATCATGTTTGTCCATGCTTAGTCGAGACTACCTCAATAGTTATGTAGGATATGGACAACAAAGTGGCTATTAAAGATTTTTGTGAGTAAAAATGGATTCTTGAAATATATTGTTGTGTAGAGCAACCAACCTTATAAGTATCCAATAATGAAGGTTTAAGATAATGTTGTGTGGGGAAATAAGTCTTATGTGTATCTAATGATTAAGAGTTAAGGCTTGTTGAGTTATAAGATATTATTTTAAAAATAAATAAATAATATAATATATTTTATATTATTCCAACCAATAAACTTGTGTGTGCCTTATGTTATTAACATTGGAAAAAATTTAAACCACTCTAATCTCAACATCAACAACATTTGTACTAATTTGAGACAAAATGCACCTTATAGGGTCGCCAACATAATGAATTTGTCTAGCATCTATATATACTATTAATACATGTTTCATTGCCTCTTTAAAGATTAGTTCATGTATTGTATGTGTTATAAAAAATACAATATTTATAGGAAATAATGATAATTTAGATTAACTAAAAATTTGAAGTGCAATATCTTAATGTTTGAAACACTTTTTACTTAAGATTTTCTACAATGATATCTTATAGATCTCTATGAGAAAGGTTTTTTTTTCACTCAAGTATACCTAAAAATGAGTTGTTGAAGATTAACATGTTAGAAGAAAATTATGTTGCTACTTCACACCATGACTATAAGGGATTAAAAAATCAAATAAGCTTTTAAAAATTATGAAAATTGAGAAAGGAGAAAGAGGAAAATACTATATTCCAACTTTTTTTTTTCTAATGTTCTAAAAAAGCCTACAAAGTTCTTGAAAATAAAAGAATCTACATATATATCACGCAATTGTTATGTATTTATATATTTAATATCTAAATTTCAATATTTACAAATATAATACTTTAAAAATTTTAAAATCACACTAAGATATCACTATTAATAATTTCTTTAAGTGAAATATACATTTTTATATATTGAAAAGTGTTACACACACACATTATTTCTAACTTTGCACTAAGCCTTCACCTATACCTTTATTCCACTTAATAATACTTCAACATGATACTGTTTTCAAAATGTGCCATTAGGATTTATTTTTAGATTGTAAACCCTCAAAATAAGAATCCCTATTTAATATCACTTAAAAGCAATGACATTGAAGATGAGAAGGGTGGATTGAATTATTTTTAAACTTGAACTTTGATTGCACAATGAGGTAAAAGCCATTGCAATAAAGAAATAATTAAAGTATCGCATGAAAATAAAGCATAAAATATAAATTAATTTAGAATTTTAAAATCACAATAAAAATATCACTATTCATATTTTTTTAAAGTGAAATAGACATTTTCATACATTGAAAAATATCACACGCACACGCACACACTATATATATATATATATATATATATATATATATATATATATATATATATATATATATATATATATATATATATATATATATATATATATATATGTATATATATATATATATATTAAATAAAAACAATTAGACCAACTTTAAAGCTTTTCCAATAAAAAATATAATTTAAAATTTGGGGATTTAAAATTAGACCAACTTTAACACTTTAGTCTATTTCTATCTTTACATCAATATAGAGCAACCTTTCTCCCCCATCTTTGGCAATCTTACATCCCATCATACTTTGGCTACCTCAATTTTCCCACCCATTACCTTTGTGCAGAGCCTCTCTCTTCTCCACCATCTGCAGCAACCTTACAACACAAAATCGCCAACTTATCATATAGTTTTTTTTTCTATCACATATTCTAAAACCAGAATAATTAATACCCTATAACTTATCCTCGCATGTCTGCTCCTCATAACATTCTCCCATTTATCCCATAAACTCTTCACTCACAATTCTAAGTACAATCAAATTAACTAACCTTCCTTCATGCCCTCCTTCCCCTACGCTTCTCAATCCATTGACGACAGCCAGAGATGGTGCATCCATCTTTTCTGACACAGTGGGAGTTGAAATTGTTGCTGACTTGAGCCTGCCATCGTTGATTACGCGACATGCTAGCATGAGCACCCATCTTCTACTACCCTTTTGCCGACAAGCTCCAAGAAAGAGTTTATAAGAAGCTGTTCATTGATTGCACAGGTGAGAGCTTTTTTTTTTTTTTTTTTTTTGTAATGGGATGTCCACCCCTAATCTCATCTACTATGTGACGTGTGATTTCTGCATTAATTCTGGCGAACTGGATCCAGACCAGATGCCTTTTCACAGTTAAGATAGTGCACCCCACTCTGAAGGAGAATCGAATGTAGATTGAAGAGTACCTAGTCGCATTCGCCCTCATCAACTGAGTTAAAGAAGATGGGTAGGTGAGAGCTTTATGTTCATGGAGGTCGAGGATGATGTGAAGCTCAAGGACTTCAGAGATGCCCCGCAGTTGACAATCCCGTCTTGAAGAGCTATTGTTCGCCATTGAGGAATCTTATGTTGTACTTAATATGCCATTATTGATGATTAAAGTTTGTCTCTATGTATTCATCACCACTTTTGAATCAACAGTGTTTTTTAATGATGTTCATGATTTTAGGGTGTAAGCTTTTAGAGATGATAGAGAAGGGAGGTTCTATACAAAAGTGTGATTATTATTATATTAATGAGTTTATGATGTTAAAATCATAAATAAATAATTTTAGATGTGTGATATATAATATTTAATATTTTAAATATTATTTATGTAAATTTTTATTTAAAATTTTATGTAAATGAATACAATGTAAATTTCCTAAAACACGTTACCCAATGGCCTTGCATCACCTGCAACTATCGCACGTCCACGCAAATCATCAAACCGAAGCGCGCCGAGCCGAACCGGGCTGGTCCAGATTTTTTTTTCAGATTTAATTTATATTTAGCGCGTTTTGAAGATTTTTACTTTATTTTATTTTATTTTAGAGGATTTACATACATATCACTCAATTCTTATATATTTATATATTTTACACTTAAATTTTAATTTTTATTTAAATAGCACTTAAATTTTATTATTACATTAAAAATATCATCTTGATTATTTTTTTTAAGTGAAATATAATTTTTTTACATAAAAAAAATGTTAATTTTATAAATATTTTAAATTTAAATGTGAAATATATAAATATATGAGAATTTCGTGATATATATGTAAATTTCTCTTTAATTTAATTTTAATGGTTCTCCTTCCGAGTTCCGCTCTCCGTATCACTCTACCGGTAACAAAATCAGATCTTCTTCTAGGGCACTCACAACGCACTACTTTGCCCGTTAACACCAAAGAAAAGTCGCGCACTTTCTTCTCATCTTTTCCTCTCCCGTTCCATTCTTCGTCAGAAAGCTGTCCTTTTTTGCCTCAGAATCATCCTCCACCCGATCTCCGATCTGTAACCGGCAATGCACACTGGCCGCATCCAGAAGGGGCTATCCGATCTGTTTTAGAGCATAGTTATTGGGTTTAAGATGATGGAGGAACGGCGGAGATTTGCTTGGTCGGCGCTGATGGTGATTTTGATGTCGATGATAGCTTGGGCAGCAGTGGAAGGTGATGCAGCGCCTGCTGTGGAAGGAAGGAAACATAACGCATACGCGTCGATGATGTACATGGGGACGCCAAGGGACTACGAGTTCTATGTAGCGACCAGGGTGATGATGAGATCACTCGCGAAGCTTAAGGTCGATGCCGATCTTGTCGTCATTGCTTCTGTTGATGTCCCGATAGAATGGGTTCAGACTCTGTAAGTTTACGGTCCCTTTCTTCTTCTTCTTCTTCTTTTTATCGATTGAGTTGGTATTTCTTTTATTCTGTTGAGGGTTATTCTTCTTTAATCGTGAGAGAAATAGGACTTCGGGTGTGTTTGGGAAAGCAACCAACTCCGCATTTAAAGCCGGAGGAACTAGTGCAATTGATACTATTAAGATTTTTATATTGTCATTTAAATGTGAATCTGATCACGCGGTTGGTATCGTATGGGTGAGATGGCTGGTTGGAGCTGGATGATTACTAATTAGTGGTGTTATTCCTGCTTTGTTTTTTCCGATGGTTAATTGAGATTTAGGGAGTTATTTCCAAACGAAGATTACAAATATTTTCCTAGATTTGTTGTGTGACCTTGTAAAGATTCTAAGATTTCTCTTACTTGGACAATTTACGGTTCCTCCTTTATGTGTTTTTGCTCAGTTTTTATCTACTGGGTAATGTTTCTGGGAATTTAAGTTGATTACTTGATGCCTGTTTATTGGTTTATGCCTCTTTGATTAGATTCCGTGCGAAGCTCAAGGCCGTTGATCACTTCCGCTTATGTCCTGATTGAATTGTCCCGGAGTCCGGATTCTGTACGCTGTGTATCCCTTTCTTCTCCCTGATCGTTCGGGATTTTTTTGTCTTTTTAAGCTAGAATTCGGATTTTATTTTGATTCTTTTCAAAAAAAAATGGTAACATAGGCTGGGGTTTGA
The DNA here is from genome assembly GCA_021442155.1 of Cymbidium sinense. NCBI lineage: Eukaryota > Viridiplantae > Streptophyta > Magnoliopsida > Asparagales > Orchidaceae > Cymbidium > Cymbidium sinense. The sequence goes on from CM038219.1 coordinate 120,477,849, forward strand.
TCAAGCCGTTGATATCATGCGGGTAGGACCTGTATGGTAATTGATTTATCTGTCTTCTCCCTTTTTTTTTTCCGGATGGATTATCGAGATTTATATGTCAAGGAATTCTTTCCAAGGAAGACTACGAATTCCGGTGATTTTGTGGTCTGTGTTAGCTTTTATTTATCCGGTAATTTCACTGGAAAGTTTGCTTTGATAAATTTTTTTTATTGTTTCCTGTTTCTAAAGAGTTTTACATGAGGACCGTTCCTTTGACCTTTATGAGAAAGGAAACGCGATGGAGAGTTTTTTTTTTTTTATTTCCTTTTGCAGATTTTGGTTTCTTCACATGGAATTTTCCTTTATTTAGAGTAGCAGGAATCAGTTTATTGCTTGATAGCTTTATTGACTTACCACTTCTGGGAATATTTGAAATATGATAGTCAAAACTGCGACAGGATATCCAATAAGGTTCTACAAAAAGAGTTCGATGATCTTTTTTTTTTTTTTTTCTGACTTCTGTTTTTCTTGTTTATGCCTTTAAATTATATGTAGCTTAACATGACTGAACTTATATTAGGATTGCACTGCTCTAGTTTTGGCTTGGTGGCCAAAGAAAGCACTTTGTCCTGCTTGTTTGTGTTAATATTAATAAGATAAAATTAATCATCTTGTGTATTTTATGTTTTATTGTATTTGAATGTTAGGTTGTCTTCAGAATGCTCCATACATTTTTTTTGTTGAAAAGAAAATCTAGATTAGCTTGGACTGACCAGATCAATGTGTAAGAGTTAAAGTTGATTGCGGATAACAGTACTGGTCAGCATTGAAGGGTAGCAAGGACTGGCCTGGTTAGCACTGAGGAAATGCTTAGGGACTGAATGGTTTACCTTTTATATATTGTGATATTTCTCACACTTAATACATTGTTGGTTTAATTACTTTGTAAACCTTTGTTTTGTTTACTATGTATTCAAGCCTTAAAGGATCATAGCTGATGAATTATATCTTTGGTAGTGTAGAAATCTGTTTGGTCTTTTGTTAAAGAGACTGACTTTGTTTATGTAAACAGGAAGGAGGATGGGGTGAAAGTGGTAGCAGTAGAGAACTTAAAGAATCCATACGAGCAGCAAAAGAACTTTAATGTTCGATTCAAACTAACACTAAATAAGCTTTATGCATGGAGCTTAGTGGATTATGACCGGGTTGTTATGTTGGATTCTGATAATTTATTCCTTCAAAAAACTGATGAACTCTTTCAGTGTGGTCAGTTCTGTGCCGTCTTCATCAACCCATGTATCTTCCACACTGGTCTCTTTGTCCTTGAGGTGAGTCTTCAGTATTCATTCTTTATTAAACATATGTGAGAAAAGTATTTTTTATGCTAATGTCCACTTTCTCATTAAGTTATATATTGGGATATAACAATCTCATGTTTTGTAGAATGGAAAGAAGTAGTTATGACATGTCAAGTTTGTTGGTTTATTTAGAGAATTTTATGCTTGTGGTTGCTTGAACTGGTTACCTTTTGGCTTCATCTACATTTTCTTTGTCCATGATCTGTTCAATTGCTTATTTCATACTTTCCCCTGGATTTGTTTTTCCAATTCTATCATCAAAAAGAGAATTGCACTCCTAGCATATGATAAATTTATCAAGGGCATTTTTCTGAATTAAAACAGGGAAACTTGTATATCTACCATCTGAATCAAAATTGTGAATTAATTTTATTTAATTCTTCATGACATTGGTTCTGATGGTTGATAAATATGCAAGTATGACGTCTAAGTTGGTCTTTTCTAGCTTGTTCTATTTTGTTCATGGCACTCCATAGAAATGTATGTGAAAAGGATTTACTTGCCTGGAAATCCCAACTTGTTCAACTATGTGTCCACATTAATCAAAATACTTAACACAATTTCTGTCTGTATTGCATTCTTATTTTGAATCAAAGTTTGTTAAGCTGGTAATTAAGTGATAAGAAGTTGTTCATGAAACACAGTGAATTTGCAAATATCATCTTCTTTAGGTGCAAAAGGCAAGATAAAATTTTTTGAAAAAGGATCATAGGATGAATAATATATATATATATATATATATATATATATATATATATATGAAGTCATTGAAAGGAAACACTTTTTGATGATATTAACTTATTGTTTATTTTGGGTGAGAAGGAATATGACTAAATATTTTGTCTAGATTAGGGAAGAAAATCAAAGGGAATGGCTGATATCAATCCTTCTTCTTCAATATTGAACTTCTTCATGTTGAACATATTCATCGGATATTCACAAGATTTGATGGATTGAATGTTTTAGTTGTATCAGAACAACAATTTGGTGGAATTGCATGAGAAAGGATGTTTTTTGTATTCAATTGAGTAATGAAACAGTTGCTAGTTTAGGCTTGAACTTGATTTGAAAGTTGGTCTCTCAAAATACTAGTAAATCAGAACTTTCTTAGCAAGAGATTATCTAAGAGGAAAAATGCTGGCTGGTTGAAATTGTTTAAGTATGCTTGATGAGATACATCTAGCAGAAGTTTTCACCTATATAATCCTTTTGGTTCTTTGAACTGCCGTATTTGATCAAGACATTTTAGCCGGATCCCTTAGTAAAATTGAATGGCAGGACAGAGAGGTACATTTTAAACAAAGAATAGTTAAAGAATTTGTCTGGTTGTTGTAGTTTCTAGCTTCAACACATTAGAACGAAGGGATTATCTGAGCCTATCTTACATTAAGATCAAGTGATCTTCACATTCTTATCACTAGCTGTTTTTGCCCCAATGAATCTTTTGATTTCTAGTTTTGACAATATGCATAACAGCTCTCTTCTAGTCTTCTGTGGGTTTTGATTGGAAGCTGTTCTTAAACAAGTGGTAAACTTGGGGATAATCAGATTTAGTGTTCATAAATTATTAATATAACTAGGTCTGCAATTTGATGCTTGCAGACTCTGCTGTACTTAAAAAGTTTTGAGCTTCTATTGTTCCACATAGTCAATCAAGATTAAGGACAGTTTGCTTGAATTATGCTTGCTTTTGCATTCTTTCTATGTTTTCCTCACAGTTTTGAAATAAACTCAAATCTTTTGCTTTTTAGATGATCATTTTTATACTTGATCTCCTATATTTTGCGATGATTCTGACTCCGTTATTCATTTTGGAACTGTAGCCTTCTCAGGATGTTTTTAAGGACATGCTTCATGAGTTGGAAGTCGTGCGGAGCAATCCCGATGGTGCAGACCAGGGATTCCTCGCTAGTTACTTCCCAGATCTGCTTGACAAGCCTATGTTCCATCCTCCTGTCAATGGCACCAAGCTTGATGGCTCCTATCGTCTTCCTTTGGGGTATCAGATGGATGCTTCCTATTACTGTAAGGATGTCCTATTCCTTAGTTTATTATTGTTCTGCATTGCATCAGACAAATATCTATCTCAAATTTGATCAGCAAGCCTCTTTTTCCATTACTATGAAAGAGTATTGCTAAAAACTAAACAGCATTGATGAAATTCTGTTGAATACTGCAAGTTAATTTGGTATTTTTCACCACACAATTCTTATATATTTATATATCTAACATCTAAACTTTAAATTTACATAAATATTAAATAACACCTAAATCTTTAATATCGCATGAAAAATATTACTATCACCACTTTTCTTAAAGTGAAATGTACTTTTCATGCATAAAAAAAGTGCTATATATATGTAAATTTTCCTTTTTTTATTTTTGGCTTATTTTCTTGACAGCTTTTCTATGAAACGGTTGAATTCCTAAAGCTATATTCACCTAAATTGTCATAACAGCTGCTACTTTATAAGATATTTAGACGAGGGCATGATATATTATAAAGATGGGTTATTTTTTGTTGCAGATCTCAAGCTCCGCTGGAGTATTCCATGTGGACCTAACAGCGTTATAACATTTCCTAGCGCGCCATGGCTCAAGCCTTGGTATTGGTGGTCCTGGCCAGTCCTACCGTTGGGGCTTTCATGGCATGAGCAGCGCCGGGAGAACATTGGGTATGATGATTCTTTTCACCATAAACAGAACCGGTTATTTTTTCTTCATCAAATGCTAATAACTTCTCATGGTTTCCATCATAAACAACCAGGTATGGTGCAGAGCTTCCTGTTATTCTCATCCAAGCTGCAATATACCTCGCAATCGTTGCCATGACTCGGTTAGCCCGTCCCAATCTGTCAAAGCTGTGCTATAACCCAAGGCCAGAGAAGAGTCTCGTCTTCCTCCACTCCATTCTCAAGGTTGCTGTCGCATGGTCCTTACTAGCATCATACACTGTTCCTTTCTTTCTCATCCCTAGAACGGTTCACCCTGTTCTTGGCTGGTCAGTTTACTTGCTCGGCACAGCGGCTCTTGCTTCCATTGCCATCAACTCCTTCCTTCTCTCGCCGCTTTCAGTGCTAACACCTTGGTTGGCCATATTGGGTGCTCTTGGGGTGATGGCTTATCCATGGTACTCTGATGGTGTTGTGAGAGCTTTGGCTGTTTTTGCATATTCATTTTGCTCTGCTCCTGTAGTGTGGATACAGTTGATGAGGATGATGACCAGCTTGCAGATACTGCTCGAACGGGAGGCCTTTTTCCCCAGATTGGGTGAAACTACTCTGATGTCCGAATTCAACAAACTATATTGAGAAGTTTGCGTGAAAAAGATGCGATATGTTGGGCAATTGTTAGTGCTTCTATAGGCTGTCAGTCATTTTTTGTTCAGAGAGGTGACAGTGCCAAGGCTGACTAGGAATGGGTATTGTATTTTATTCATTTGCTGCTTCATACTTTTGATTTTGAAGGGCTTCTTATCTGTAAAGTTTGTGCCTTGATTTGGAGCCGGAAGCATTTGGTGTAAAGGCAGCATCTTGATTGATTTGAAGCACCATCTGTTTCTCACTGTGCTACCTTTTAATCGAATTCTGCTTGTGGGAAAAGAAAATCAACTTAGAGAAGGTTAGGATTAATGTTTATGTATTTATGCAACTGATTTCATCTTATATTTTGATTCACAAGTTTGAAAATCTGATTTATTTATTAGTTTATTTTTAATTTTGTATTATTTTATGTGTTCCCTTGGTTCACGCTTTTGAGCAGAGCAAGAGAGAGAGAGAGAGAGAGAGAGAGAGAGAGAGAGAGAGAGAGAGAGAGAGAGAGAGTTATTAATAAATAGTCTACAGATAATACATAATAATTATGTATTAGTTGAGCTTCATATAATATAATATTATATTATTAGATTTTTTTTAATTTTTTTTAATTTTATTTTATTTTTTTTATTTTTTTTATTTTTATTTTTTATTATATCATTAGAATTTGAATTTAGAGTTATATCTAAATTTCGTATATAATAATCTCTCTTTTATAAAATACTTACAAAATCAAAGTCAATGTCTAATCGATTCTTGTTGGGTTGATGATGAATTTAATGTTAAAAACACTTCAACCAGTCTATTAAATAGTAATTTACAATCTTTTTAAATTGCTCAATAAAGCTAACTTTCAACTTGTTCCAATATATTCTTATCCTTTTAAATCAGCTGTTTCAATATAATTTTTTCTATTGGCATATATGAAAATCTCATTTTCATGTGACCATTTGTCGGCCAGCAATAGAGTCTCATGCTCATGGGAACTCATTAACCATTAAATGCCTCTGTAATTAATATATTTATTAATCAAATCTGTCCAAAATTACTGATTTTGAATTAATTAGATGGTCTACTTGATGGAGATCTGGCCTAATTTATTGAACTGAAACTAAAGGGATGTTTAGTAGCGTGTATTTGGAATCGTTGCATTTAAATCGCGTTTAATATTTCAAAGCGTTGGTTGCAAGTAAAGTAAAAATTTCAGTGTAATGTAATGTAATTTAAATACACTAGATAGGTCAATTTGCGTGTATTTGGAATTCGTCCGATTTAGGCGAATTTTAAATACATCGGTTAATGTAAAGTGATGTGATGAGGCCGCCTTGCCGCCCGTCGCCTCATTGTCACCGCCCACGCCCGCCCGCGCCCACCTTGCCGCGCCGCCACCGTAGCCACGCGCTCATCAAAATCTTGAATCTTTTCATTACATTTCAAATAAAAAAAGCGAAGTCGTGAATTTGTAAAGCTCTCAACCAAACAATTATAAAGTAATCCTTTACATTTAATCTTTTCTGATACATTCTTTATTTTTCCAAATCTGAACAATGCAAATAACCTAAGTGATTTTATTAGTGCAGCTAATTGTTTTTTAATCTCAAAGTTAATTGATTGGATGCAAATTAATATTCATGAAGTTATTTTATTTTATATATGTTGTTATTTTCAAATCAATTAAATATTTTTTATCTTCTAGTAGATTTCATTGTGAATTTAACTTATTCTATTCCGTTTCTACATTTATAATAAATGTAATATTTAGAAGTTAGCATTACTTTATTGATCCTTAGACATAGACTATGATGTAAGGACACAATAAGAAGTAGGGGTGTGCGTTTGGTTGATTCGGATGGATTGGATGAAAAATTTTTAAAATCAATTAGTTTTAGATTAAAATATTGACCAAATCCAAAATAAAATCGAAACCAAACAGATAATAATTTGGTTTGGTTTTGGATAAACCGAAGTTAGCTATATTTAAAAATTATTTGTATAATTTTTATTGTATAATGAACAAGTAATAAGCAAAACAACATAAATATGATCAAAATTGCAATTAACTACTTCATACACTAAAAAATATTTAAAACTAATATTTACTTACCTGAATGATATTTTGAACTTATAAGTTGATGAAACCATATTACCATATTATGAGATCAAAATATTTTGAAAAATTGGATAATTATTCTCCAAAAAAGCACCTACCAAGTATTAAAAAATAAATAAATAAAATGTATAATAGATAAGTCTATTATACATAAATTAATAATACCGTATTATATAATTCATTTGGTTTATTTGGTTCCATCAAAAATTTTATTTAACAAACCGATCCAAAAACCAAAAACCAAAGTTTTCATTAATTAAAACCAAAATCTAAATTACTAAGTTCAAAATTGAACCAATTTACTCAAAAACTTTGGTTCGGTTTGATTTTTTGGTTAAAACCAAATAATGCACATAATCTGGTATGAACATAACATCTAATACTTATTTTTAAAAATATAGAATACAGATATGCATTAGACACTATATTATAATAATAATAATTAAAAATAATATATGTAAATTAAATAAATAAAATAATATAAGTCATTTAATTATAAAATTTAAATTAATTATTTAAGCACTATATATATATATATATATATATATAATTTTATTATACTTCAACAATTTAAATGAATAAAATTTATTATCAATTCTAAATTTAATTATTTATAATAAATATATCTTATTATTTATTTTATTTCGCTCAAATATCATTCTCTAAATTTTCAAAACTCTCTATAATTACTTAAAATATAACAAACTATATTTTAAAAAAAATTTATATGATATTAATTTAATTATTTAGGATACGTATATCCCTTTGATATTTTAATATTATTTTAATTGACACAATTCTTTACCGTGCATACACATGTCGGAGACATGTTGGATCCATATTAGTATTCGACAAGTATTGGATATTATATACCTTATTTTTGAAAATAGCTGTACATCATATATCATAGAGTTGGATCAAAACAAGATTTGAATATTGCAAGGGCTCATTTGATCATTGAAAAATAATAGAAAAATGATTTAATTTTTATTTATTTTATTTGAGATAATAAAATCAATATACTTAAGGGGTTTTTGAGAGGAGTTCTCTACAGTTTGGAAGCAATTTTAAATTTTAATTGAATTTCATTAAATAATAAATTTAAGGAACTTTATCACTTGTCAAAACTTTGAGAAAACTTTATTTTTTATATATTTTATTTTATTTATGTTTTGATTCAAAATAATATATATTTGATAGCGGTAGTTTTTTTTTTAAATATTCAAAATATCTAAAAATTATTTAAATATTTTTTTAAAATAATGTGGTTTATTTTTAAAACAAAAAATAAAGATACTTTAAAAAAATATATTAAACAATAATATTTATAAAGATAACATAAATATAAAAATAAAAAACAAAAATCAATATTTATCCCAAATAAGTTCTTAATTTTCATTTAACTTAGAAGCTATTTAGGATCAATTTAATTTGTTAATATTATGATTTAAAATAAAATATATTTGATGATGATAGTTATTTTTAAAACATCTTAGACAATTTTTAATTATTTTAAATATTTTAAAAAATAATATGATTTATTGTTAAATATAAAAATAAAAATCAACTAAACAATTATGTTTTACTTCAATATATATACTTACAGACATAGATTAAAGAGAAGATAAATTTTTAGCCTATATAACTGTTACACATAAATTTAATAGTGGCTCTCTCTCTATTTTTATTTCTCTTCGAGTTCTTCCTCTAAGTCCGAATGCCTTCTTACTTCTTCTACTTCTTCATTTATATATGAGAAAATGTAAGTTCGATGTAAGTGTTGATGTCATCCAGTATGTGACGTCACTACTTGCGTTAATTTAAGTCTGACATCATGATTGACATTTTTACATGTTCTGCTTTCTAGATTAGAGTTTTTCTTTTATTGTTTGTAGAATATTTTTATTTTTGCAGAAAATACAATTATGTAGTTTTTCTTTCTGTATTATTTTACAAAAGTATTCTCATACTTCAGAGCTTACATATACCGTATTTTTTAATAGTATATTGGTTCATTTGAGATACATAACTTCATGGATTCTTTTGGTATGTTGTCAGCAATGACTGTAAATGAATAGATTATTTAAACAATGTATACCCATATATTTGATTGGTCTATTTTTTTGTTTCGATCCAGAATTACTAAAGTTTTTCATCTTTATTTCTTTTAATAAGTTTCTTATTTTCGACGTATTTTGAAAGGAATGGTTTGATCCTAATTCCAAGTTGGATCATAGTAACTCATCCTTCAATTAATTCAGGAAAAGTTTGTGATATTTTGATACATATATTCCAATGCTTTAAAATAGATTTAAAGATTTGGATGTTGTCAATACTTACCTTTGCTAATTTGCTCAATAATGTAATATTTTCTAGATATATCATTTTTTGTAGTCGACCAAAATATAACTCTTGAATTATTTTTGGATCTGTTTCGTCATAAATATAGGCGATATTTATATTTTCTTGTGAGTAGAAATATATTTGTGCATTAATTCTTTCTTGAAATATATAAAATTGGAGCTATTGTTCTGATATTTCTAGAATATTTTTTTTATCTCTTTGGTTCCTTGAGAAGCATCATAGAGTATTGCTTTATTTCTATTTTGATAAAGGGTTTGCTTGGACCTTCTTTTTATTTAAATCGGGCTGAAGAAGATTGGCTTCTTTAAATTTGCAAAGAGTTTATAATTTTGAGACTGAAGTCAAATCTTTTTCGTCCAAATCTTCGGATATTTAAAATATAATTATTAAATTATTGATATTTGAAATTTAAATTCATAAAAATTCTTTTCAATATATATATATATATATAAGATAAATAAATAAAAATAAAAAAATCATAAGAATTGTCTGGGTTGTATGCAAATCTTTAGCCGTTGCTCTCAGATAGGCATTCAAATCCTGTCATACTGCCTCCTGCCTCCGATTAAGCTCACTTCCCGCTGTGCACATCCTCCTCTCCTGCATCAACTCCAGAAGCCCTATGTTCGGCGACCGAAGCCTCAAGGCTCCTCTTCCCTCTCCGTCACGTCCCCTCCACCATCCTTCTCCTCCTCTAATCCTTCGCCCAACCCCTCACCAACTTTCGTTGAATCGAATCTCTCATTCCTCCATTCGGAGGCTGTTCTGCAGCCAAGCTCTATTTGCCGATGTGGAGACTGGAGAGAAGGTTGGAATTGAGGTTGGACAAGGGATTCGGAAGTTCAAGAAGCGGCTGAAGATCGCCGATGTGAGGGTTGGACCAGATGAAGGATTGGACATGGTAGGGCAGAGCATCACGATCAGGGGATGGGTTCGAACTTGCCGAGTCCAGAGCATCGTGACATTTATCGAGGTCAAAACGTCATTCTGTAATTTCTAATGTGATCTGCACTGTTAAATTTATATCGTGAAATTCAGGGGTTCTCTTTTGTCATAGTCATTAAAAAGGTTGTAGCTTGCTCTTGGATGGCACTTGTTTGCTTTACCTCGTCAAATAGAGAAATATTACACCTGTTTTTCGTTCAAGGGTTCAAAATGGGGTATTTGGCGTGCAAATGTGTTGTGACTTTCCCATTTCCTCTGATGATTAGTGTGATCCCTATTGAGGTTAAATGATGCTTCTATAATTGTTAATATGATCAGCATTGTCGATTTATCCTATAAATGCGGGCTTTCTCTTTCATTGTGCTCATTAAAGGTGGTAGCTTGGATGGCAATCGTTTGTTTGTTCTCGCAAAATAGAGAAAATATCACAAGTATGTTTTCAGTCAATGGTTAACGATAAGATACCAAAGTGTGCAAATGTGCTGTAGATTTCGTTTTTCCTTAATTTTTTTTCTTTAGCATGCTTGGATGCTTATTCTCTATTTTGATGCTAGAGATTGTAACTTATTGAAATGGGCAGTCTAGTTTATGAAAATGGAGGAAAGGTAATCTTTTATTAGATTTTTGTTCAAGCATCAAAAACTTAGGACCTATTTGTCCCCCGCCTGTTTCTACTTGAACTGCAAAATAGTTTTAAGGCATTTTGTTCAATATTTTGAGAAAAAGTTCAGTTGCATAAAAATTGAGAAGTAATTTTTTCAGAACGGTGGTTTGACTAGCTTGTGTTAATGCTAGATCCCTTAGGCGGCAGCGTTGTATGACTGAATACATGAAAAGTGTCAAACTGACGGCCCAGTGCGTTTAAAGCAAGGGTTTTCACATTATGGGCAGATGTTGGCAAATAAGTTAGTCCATGAAACTAGAATTAGGTTTGGAACTTGGAATATAGTTACTCTTACAGTTAAACTAATGAAATTAATAGATATTATTGTTCATAGAAAGATAAATATTTTATGTGTTCAAGAAACTAAATGGGTTGGGGAGAAAGTTAAGGAGATTGATAGTTTAGGTTTTAAACTTTGATATTGGTAGAAATTAAAAAATGGCGTAGGTGTGATTATAGATAAAAGTTTGAAGGATAATTTTATAAATATTAATAGATGATAGAATTATACTTTAAAGATTATGTTGTCTTAAGATTATTAATGTTATAAGTGTTTATGTTTCTTAAATAGGTTTGGATCTTGAAAAATTTTAGAATGAATTAGAGGATTAATCAAAAGATACTCAAGAAAAAAATATTTATTAGGAGATTTAAATGGACATGTTGGTAGAGTGGTAGAAGATTTTAAAAGTATTCATGGTGGTTATAGATTTGAAGTGATTAATGAAAAAGTTAAGACTATATTAGATTTTGTAGTTGCTAATATTTTATTTAAGAAAAGAGATGAGCATATTATTACTTATAAAAATGAATTTAGTAAAATACAGATTGATTATTTTCGATAAGAAAAATAGATCATTTAGAGATTAGATTTTAAGGCCAAGTGAAAGTTTAAATCACATCGATTATTCTTAGATTTTAAGATGAAAGATTGGAAGATGAAAAATAAATCAAATTATTATCTTAAAATTAGATGAGATGAAGAAAACTAATAAAAATATTTTTAAGAGCAACCTACAACTTAGAATTTGAGATGTTTAAAGGAAGTTAATGTTATGTGAAGAAAAGAAATTAAATTAAATAAATTTTAAAATGTGGAGAATCAAAATAAAAAGCTTTTAATAAAAAATAATGAATGAGAATGTGAAAAAAAGATAAAAAAAAGAAGTGTTGTTATAAAACTTGGTTTAGATGTAAAACTGAAAATTGGGAAAAATATAAAGTGACATGTAGATTCTAAGAAAGCGATATATGACGAAAAATTTAACTTTAGTGATTTATCTGATAGATTAGATACCAAAGAAGGTGAAAGTTGTATGTATAAATTAGCTAACCAAAGAGATAGGGAAAATAAATATCTAGCTCAAGTGAGGTGTATTAAAGATGAAAATCATCAAGTGCTTTTCTTAGATAATGAGATTGAAAATAGGCGGGTGAGATATTTTGATAAACTTTTCAATGAAGGATCTGAAAATATGATTGATTTTAACTTTAATATCCAAACAAAAATAGAAATTTATTTTATCAATCATTAGTATAATTTGAAGTTAGTGAAGCTTTAAAGAAGATGAAATGTAGAAAAACAGTAGGACCTGATGATATTCTAATAGAAGTGTGAAATTGTTCAGGAGATCAAAGAATTTATTGGCTTATAAATCTTTTTAATGTTATTTTAAAGGCTAAAAAGATGTCAGATGAGTGGACAAAGAGTTTGTTGGTTATATTTAAGAATAAAGGTGATGCATAAGAGTGTGCAAATTATGAGGAATTAAGTTAATGTGTCATACATTAAAATTATGGGAGAGAGTAATTGAGCATAGGTTACGATGTGATACAAAAATTTCTCACAATCAGTTTGGTTTCATGCCAAGTAGATCTATTATGGATGCTATACATTTGTCAAGAGGTTTGATGGAGAAGTATAGAGAAAGCAAGGAAGATCTACATATGATATTTATGATTTAGAGAAAGCTTATGATAAAGTTTCAAGAGTTGTTCTTTGGAGAGTTCTAGAAAGAAAGGAGTTAATATTGATTATATTCAAGTCAAGGATATGTATATTAGAGTACTTGTGTCCAAACACAAGGAGGATTGACAACATATTTTCCTATTTTAGTTGGATTACATTAAGGATCAGTTTTAAGCCCTTATCTTTTTTCTTTAGTTATGGATATTCTTATTAGGCATTTACAGGAAGATGTACTTGGTGTATGCTTTTTATTGATGACATTCTTCTTGTTAATAAGACTAGAGAGGGTGTGAAAGAGAAACTTGAATTATGGAGGTCAACCTTAGAGTCTAAATGTTTTCGTTTAAGTAGATCTAAAACTGAACATATAGAGTGTAATTTTAGTTGTATAAGTTATAGTGGTAGTGTCGTGATTTTAGGTGGGCAAGTCATTAAATAGAGTGAGCGATTCAGATATTTAGGCTCTATTGTTCAAAATGATGGTGAAATAGATTGAGATGTTATTAGTAGAATTCAAGTGGGATGGTTGAAGTGGAGGAATGCATTTTGCCAGTGTGATAGAAAAGTACCGCTTAAACTTAAGAGAAAATTTTATAAGATGGTGGTAAGACCTGCAATGATTTATGGTGCATAATGTTGGCCAATAAAAGAGAAGCATGAGACAAAGTTAAGTGTTGTAGAGATGAGGATGCTCAGGTGGATGAGTGGCTTTACTCTTAGAGATAAAATGCGAAAAGAGTATGTTCGGAAAAAAGTTGGAATAGCTCCAATGGCAGATAAGATTAGAGAGTCGCTTTATGTAGCGAATTCAGTCAAGTCGAAGTTTTAACTTAATTTTAAACCTTGTTTAAACCTTGTTAAGCTCGAGATCTAGCTCGAGTTCGACTCGAGCTCAATTACCAGGCTCGAGCTCAACTCGATTTAAAGAAAGTCAAGCTCGAGCTCATTTCAAAAGTTCAAGCTCATTTAAGAAGCTCGATAAATTATTAAATCGATAACGTAATATACGATAATTATAGTTTGCCATTATGTAAGTGAGCCGGTTCGATAAGCTACTGAGCCGAGTCAAACTAGGCTTGAACTCGAGCTCGAAAATTTTTCGAGTTTGTTTATGAGCTCGAGCTCGAGCTCGTGGCTTGATAAGCTTGGCTCGTGAGCTCGTTAACAAGCCGAGCTCGAGTCAGCTCCCGAGCCGGCTTGACTCACTTACACCCCTGTTCATCTTTTAGATGGTTTGGCCACATAAAGCGTCGGCCGTACAATGACCCGGTTAGGAGAGTAGATGCATTAGATTTGCCTTGTTAAGAAAGGTAGAGGTAGACCTAAAAAGACATGGTTAAGATGTATAAAAATGACCTTAGTATACTTGAATTAAATGAGAATTTGACTAATAGACACAATGGAGGATTCATGTAAATTTGTGGGATAAAGGCTTGTTGTTGTTGTTGGTGGTTTGACTAGCTTTATAGAATAAGTGGCTATGTGGAATTGAATTTTTTATTAAGTAAATAAATTAACTAATTGTATACCAATTGATATTAGGATATTCTTTTAATAATTGTAAGAAATTGGTAATTTTATTTATTTTGGTCACTCAAATCAACATATTAATAATATAATGATTTTTTATATAACAACCATAACACTTACAATACTTATACAATAATTTTAATCTAATTTTATTAAACAATCATACCCATAACAATTCAATGCAACATAGGAACAATACAAAACATCACTTGCAACACATGACCAAATTGCCAAATAGAGCCTTACATGCCTTGTGGTGGTGACACAATGACTTTTGAGGCTTCAAATTTTCATAAAAATTTATTTAAACTAGCAATGCAAGTACTCAAATGTTTCACTAGCATTTTATATATATGAGAATATTGTGATTCGAGAGTGTGCACCTTTTTTTTTATCTTTAGGTAAATGATGGTTCGTGCTTATCCAACATGCAATGTGTGATAAACTCATCTTCTGAAGGCTACAATGAGGTATCTTTTTTCAAAAGCTAAAAACACTGCATGTTTCATGCTACATTTGTTTTTGTTATGATGGATTTCATATAAATTGTTCGAATATTAAAAACTTGTTTTTCTCTTCAAAAGAATTTGCATATCTCAAGGTTAGCATGCATTTACTTGAAAAAGTTATGATGCATGCTAGTGTTACAATAACATTAATTTGGATATGAAATAGCTTGACTTGATGCTGTGGCACCCAAGTGAAGTATATATCATGAATGCCCTATGTTGATGGTTGGAAGCATTGCAAGTTATGTAGGTATACTAATTGCAAGTATCATCATTAATCTACTTGTTGATTAAATCAATTTATTTCATGAGGCAATGTAATTAATTTTTCTCTCTTAATGCACACACGTGTGTATATATATATATAGGTTGTTGGAATACAAAACCTTATTGATTGATTTTAACACTACAAGTGTTTGCATATAGTCTATGAGAAGGGTGAGACTTGCAAAGGATTACATCTTTTCTCAGACATTTTTCTAGGGTAAATAAATACATTCCTATATATACATAAGAGATAAGAACAATTGAGGGATATACATGAAGGAGAATAAGGAGAATATATTCTATGATGAGTACTTATCACATTAAAAAATATGCAGATTATTTTCAGAAATAAGTTAGCATGTGATAATTTAGATATGTAACACTTCTCTAGAAGTTCAAGGTGACATAAAAGATATGGTTGTTTGAAAATTATAGGGACAAGAGATGAAATATTTGAAGATTTTATTGCCCATAGGTATGAGAATTGCAAAATTTGTGCAATCAATTCGTCAAAGACATGGCAGCGTGAATTGGATGCAAAGAGTTTGCAACGAGATTCTCATGAGAGAAGACATAGGTAAGTTCCTTGGATGAAGGTGTCAATAGAGAGTGTTGATAGAGAGCATTTAATAGAGCGTATTGATAAGCATTGACGACGAGTTTGATGTAGTGAGGACAACAAATATCAATGCATTCATAAGATGGATCATGTTTATATAATCAATTTCATCTTTTTTTTTAAGAGATGAGACTCAGCTACACTCTTACACGAAACTTTGCAATAATCTGTTATAACTTTTTTTAACAATCACCACAAATTTGTTAAATTTATTTTTACATAATTAGTATTGTCATATGAAAAATATCTTTTGACCTAAGCTAGCTAATCTTAGATCTAACTCAAACAACAAAAATAGTGTGTGATAAATGAATTTCAATATAATTTCAACAAGATATAAATTGGAAGTATTTTTAGCTCCAAATCCACATAACACAAAAATAAGCTGATGAAATCATAATTAAACACTTCTAGATACTAGTGGAAGAGTTTTGCCTTTGATTTATAGTGAAATAAAATAAATTAGAGTATTTTATATTGATTTGGTACACTAAGGCAAGTCGTTTTGCCGTTTGCCTGAGAGGAAGCTGAGGAAGAAGGAAGAAATGGGAGAAGGGTCAAGCATTGGTTTGAATATAAATAGATTTTTTGACAGATTTTTCTATGAAAATTCTATCAGTAAATTTTCCAGTAGAATTACGAGTGAAAAATCCGTCGAAAACAAATAAAATATGAACCAATGGATTTTTCTATCGAAAAGTTTTCTGATAAAAAATCTATGGTAATTCCGTCAGTTATTTCTCATTAATCGTCAAAAATTTTGTCTATTATGTGTGTTTTTTTTGAAGTGGATTATCTTTATTAGACATTCAATCTGAAATTTTCTAGTGGTTTTAAGCCCTATGAATAGATATTTTTTTTTCATATTATTAGCTTATAGTTAGATTTAGGGTTTTTATTTTTGGGTTGTATCTTATATGGCTAACACTTAATTTAGGTTTTTCTTTTATCTCACCACTAAAACTCTAATTTCCACACATCTTTTACTATCTTTTGAAGCCTTTTAATCTAAAATAGCTCATCACTCACAAGCAAACCCCAAACATCTCCACCAAAGGTTTTTGTTATGGGAACACAAGTTTGGGCATAGAGGCAATATTTAAGGATCACTTATAAGACAATGTTTTTTCGTAGTTGGTACTTAGATGAAATACTTTTTCTTTATTTTGTTCTCTTAAATGTGGTGTATTTTCATGTTAGATCATAGGTTTACCTTATATGAGGGCACTTTTATGAAATTTATGACATTCTTCCAATTAATTGACTCAACCAAATTGAAGTAGTCATTCACCTTAACCTATCCTTAAAATTTACTTAATTTGCATCAAATTTTAGCGAGTTTGTGAGTTTCATGAAAATTATTTTAGGGTCTTTCATATCTAGAATTGATCTAAACATAAAACCCTAATTTATATATTTGAATTAAAATAATTGAACTTCATTGCTTCTACATATTTATGTCAACTAGTTTGATTTGTTTTTTTATCTTTTTATAAGTCTAATTTTAATATTTTAATTTTTTTATTATTATGTGTATCATTTAAATTATAGCAAGCACTTACTTATTCATTCACTTTTTTATTTAATTATTTATTTATATTTTTGTATCATTTGTACACAATACAATTATTAACACATGTCACTAAAATTAGTTTATATGGAGCAACTTGATGGGCTAGGCAAAAAGGTTGAAGATTTAAATATTAGGACAAATAAATATGAAGAAAAGCTAAAGAAAGTAAAAGACATTCTTAGAACGAAATGATAATATAAGACAAACCTTATTAAAGGCCATGATGAGCTAGATCACCTGATCAAAGCTCCACCACCCCACTACAATTAAACCTTATTTGATGAAACCAACCTATAAAGCCAACCGTTTCCTTTCATATAAACCTACATCAGAATTACAAAATTTATATTGAAATAAAAAGGATGATAACATTCAGTTGATGAGGAATATACTACCTATTATTAGGGAGTCCTAATGTGATATTAATCAATTGTGCCACTACATCATTCTAGAGTAGATGCCATTATTTTAAATATTGGGTTTAAGAGTTTGTGTAGAGAGATTATTGACACATCCAATATTCATTTACTTTATCTTTAAGAGACCACATCTGATTCTACAAAGACTCACATCCTTACACCTAACACTAATCTTTTAAATGAGTACTCAAATGTTTACAAAACCATGAGAAATATTAGAGATCAAGTGCCTTAGTAGGTGATAGTGGAGATGATGATATTATAGAGGGAGAAATCACTAGCACACAATCGAGTTTTAGTTAGTGGGAAGCATGGGAGTAGGTCTATATGGATTGGAAGTTTAAGGAGTACAACATCAATAAGAAAGTGTTTAGAGAAGATTGGGAGGATTCTAAGTTATGGATTATATATCATGTTAGAGAAGAGAGAATTAAAAAAGATTGCATATTTACTTATTTTTCTAGTACAACTAATTGTGCTTTGTTGGAGGCATTATGAGTGATAATCTTCTTTGACAAGGCAACATCTCTAATGAAGTGACAATTCATTGCAATATATTTGGTTCTTCCATGAAAGATACCGTGTAAGGATCATAGCTTGAGTAAGAAAGGAGCTAAATTCTTTTATTAGAGTTTCAATTCATATCATTTTGTTGGTAGAATGTGTCGTAGTCCTATACTTGGCTTTAGCACTGAATTTGACAACAATACTTTGTATTTTTACTTCTTTAGAAAATGAGATTACATACCATTAAAGCACAATATCTTGAAATAAACTTTCAATCCTTAATGTACATAGTTAGCATCATTTAATCTCTAAATGATTTTTTTCTGTGATAAACCAAAATTTTCTCTAGAGATTTTTTTGATATATCAAAAAATTCTTAAGATAACATCTTTTTTTTTGAATTTGTATGCGCTAACTAACCACACCAACAATAGAAATATATTTGGTCAGGCCACAATACAATATATAAGCATATTAACTAAACAATGATTGCAACAAGTATGTTTGAATCTTTCGTCATTCTTGGATGCTTGCAGAGTATCCATGTGGAAGGTAGTAGGCGCACTTGGAGAAGTATAATTTTTTAATGTAGGTCCGTAGGATATTTCCTTTGAGAGTGGGAAACATTAAAACTTAATATCAAGAATGTCTTTTGGGTGCCATGGATTTTTACTAATAACGCCTTATGAAGAAATTAGTTTATTTCAGAACACTAGAAAAATCATTTCCTGTTAGACGAATGCCAAGAAACGAGGATCATTATGCTAGTGGATGGGTGATTAATAAAGATAAGGTGATCGACCAATCGTTTTACTAAAATTTTAAACTTTTGCAACAAAGTCCTTCTTCAGAAGGGCCATATCTTGTTCAGGAAGTTTGATGAAAATTTTTTTTGAACAAATTAGATCCACTATATATATATGTATATCAAATAACCTTTCAATTTTATTAATAAATTCGAAGGTGGGATTCACAGTTTGGCAAATATACATGGATAGGGAGCATAAGACACTCTTAATGTGTGCTAACTTACCATCAGAAGGCAAAAAATTGAAAATTTTCACAAATAATTTGTTTGAATAGAAGCAATCAGATCATCAAAAAGGAATAATTTTTGTCATCTTTAAATCGAGCTTTTAAATATTTTATAGATAACTTTTAATAACAATATTATTAATAGATCTATTAGTCATAATTTTTTGTCTGAACAAATACATTTTTATTTTTTATCAATTGTTAATCTGCTTTCTCTTTCAAAGGTGTTAGAAACTTTTTAATCACATTAATATTTTTTATAGATCTGTTATAGAAGATGATAACATCATCATCAAAACAAAAATGTGATACATGTGATCTTCTTAAGTTTCTAAAATTCTCTACTGGATGTAGACGTAAAATATTTTTGAATCCGTTGGAGAGATATTCAACCGCAATGATGCATAGAGCAGGAGAGATGGGATCCTCCTGCCTTAAGCCATGTGAAGATTTGAAAGAATATTTTGCTTTGCCATTAAGAAGAATAGAGTCATACATTCTTTATACAATTACAAATCAAATTTAATACATCTAGCAGTCATGCCAAAAGATTAATTATTCTATATTGGAAACTCCATTCCAAATTATCATATGCTTTGGTTATATCTAAATTTAGTATACCATTATGACCACGAACTTTATCATTAAGATCATGATTAAGCTCATGGGCTAAGAGCACATTATCTACAATCTTTCTTCTCTTAACAAAACTAGTTGACTATATTTTAGTTATAAGATTATTAAAAGTAGTACAAAGATTAATAGGTCCAAAGTCATTCCAAGTCTCCGGTTTTAAACATTAGGTTATCAAAACAGTAGATAAACTAGAGAAGTATTTTGATAAAGGACTCCCATTAAAGAAATCCACAGTAGTCTCCACAATATCAGATTCAATTATATTGCAATATTTCTGGAAGAATAGAGTTGTGAAACCATCAGAGTTAGTTGTTGCATTCTTATTTATGCCCATAATCACAATATTGATCTCCTCTTTGGACGTGATCTCATTAAATGATACATTATTCCTTTCAAAAATAAGATGCAAAATTAATTTTGGGTAAGTCATAGGATAACAATGTGAAGTATTGGAACGGAGATAAGAAAAATAGTCAATAGCAGAAGAATAGATAACATTTATTTCTTCAGACCATTCATTCACCATAGCATTGAAAGATTTTTTTTATTAACTAAAGCATGAAAATATTTAGTGTTTTTGCCCCCATCATTTAAATGCTCAGGCGTAGCCTTTTGCTACCAGTACATCTAAATTTTGCAACTAAAGCAATTTATCTTTAGCTTCTTTAAGAGAAGAAAGATTGGCTTCCGATTAGTCCATGCTATAGAAATTTTCTAGACGTTAGACTTTACTTTCCGCTTCTTTAATATTATCAAATAAGTTACCAAAGTGATGTATATTTCACTATCCATGTGCTTATTAAGTCTTCTAAGTTTTATCCAAAGTTTGTGCATTCCTTAAGGATTCTCACCAAATGGTAATGGGGCTGACTAGTTTTCAGAAATATAATCTAAGAAAGAGGAGACTTCCAGCCACATATTTTGGAATCTAAGAGGTTTATGCCTAGGATTATTGCACATTTTAATTTTAATAATTAACTTGGCATGATCTGAAGCAGTCATACTCAAATTTTCAACAACACTTAAAGGGATATTTAAAGAGCCATTGATTATTAAATAAAACTCTATATAATCTTTCCCACATATGATTATTAAACAAAGTTATCTGTAAGGCCACAGTCCATAATGAAATTATAAAATCTTCCATAGCATTTAAACTAGGCTAGGCATCTCAAATTCTTATATGAGAAGCTGAAATGATGTTGAAATCTCCTCCCACAAACTAATGAGGGGAGATCAAATCAACAAATTGTGTTAGTTGAATCCAAAGAAGTTGTCTACTCAAACAACATCAGTTAGCATATTCAACAGAATCGGCTAATGTAGTGTTGTTATATGAAATAGGGAAGTGAACTACTTGTTCAAAATTACCTAAAATCTCCATCACAAAATTGTTCTTCCAAAATATCCAAATTTTACTAGAAGAATTATGGAAAGAATGATCAATTCCAACCTGCCTTTGGACAATATGAAGTTCAGACACATCAATCATAGGTTCTAATAAAGCCATGAAATAAATATTATAAATCCTACCAAGGTTCCTAGCCTTATGCCTAGCAGATAGCTTACCTATACCATGAATGTTCCAGGTCAGAGAATTAATTGTTGAGAAGATGAATTAGAAGTTTGCGATCTAGTAACCCTAGGGTTAGAAATATAAACATGTTTCTTTCTCTTGTTCTTCCTTATACTTACTAGTTTAAATTCATCCTTCTTCCAATGATTATTTCTAGAAGACAGGCTTTTGTGCAAAATATTGCTCTCATCACTTGAATTTATTTCTTCTTCTTTTCATTTTTCACAGACCCTCCTATTTCAATTCAAATATCTATTAATGCCAAAATCATTTTCCATTTTCATAACAAGCTTCATTCCATATTCACCATTCAGGTGCAAGGCAACCTGATCCGCTAGGAGGTACAGATTTGGAGCAACTTCCACATTCCGATCACTTTCCAGTTCTATCTCCTAAATATTATTAGTGCTAGGAACATTGTCTGATTCATTAAGTCTTTTGAAGGGATCAACAACATCCATAGGTATATTATTGCTAGGTATATTCTTAGATATCTTTTCTCTTTCAGAAACGACATTGGTGTTTGAAGGAAGACCAATGATCAATTCAACCATTTTCTCATTCCTTGAAGTGATGATAGGATCAGCTTGAGAAGAAATTTCCTTATTAATATTTAGAATTCTAACAAGATCTTGGTTATCTAAAAGAATATTAGATCCCACTTCATCATTTTTATTAGAAACCAAACCATTGGGTACAAGCTCATTATTAACATTTATTACATCATCTAGATTTAATTTAGTATTTGTTTCTTAAGATTTGGATGAAGAATATAACATTTTGAGTTAATATGCCCATGTTTTTTGCAATGAGAATAGATGAGAGGGACATTTTTCATTTCAACATCTTATACATATATTTATTAGAACCCAACCAAATCTCGCTAGGGTGTTTTTTTGATGATGTCAAGCTTTGTAAGGACTCTTGCAATAGATGGTCTAGTGCTTGATCTGGTAGCTTGATCAATTCGTAAAGGGCTACCAAATATGGAAAATAATAGGAAAAATAACCTTTTGTGTAATGATATGGATTTTCATATTCGGAAAAGCCATCCGCACAGGGACAATTAGTGGTTCTTCCTTCACATCAAAACATGGTGTCCATTTAAGTAAGCACATTTGAAAAGTTATTTATAGGCTAAATATAAGTTACAAAAGCTCTATTATAATCCAAATCATTTGAGAGTTTGATGTGAATACGATGCAAATCAAGCAAGGAGATAGTGACCTCACTAAAAAGCTTGAGGTTAAAACAGAACCGTCTAATGAGATTCAAATTAGGGGAGCTTAAATGAGAACTTGCCAACCAATGTAAACTCAAAAGGAACCAAAAGCTTTGATTTCATCATCAAACACTAAAATGATAGCCATATCTCGAAATGTGGAGGGAACCAATTCAGGAAAAGGTTCAAATCGAGAAGACGAACTAGCTAAGGCATCTTTGAATGATTGCATCGCACGCCCATTAATTGTAGTAGGGCCACAAAACGAACTCTTGAGAAGAAGAGTTGTGGATTTAGTGCTGGTATTTGTTGATTTCACCTCCAAAGATGGCAAAGCTACCATTAGGGCAATAGACGAAACCATAATAGCTCCGAGAAAGCTCAGGCTGAGAGATGCTTCACTCTATGACATAAGGCTGAGAAGAAACTATGAGATCTAAGCAAAATTCAGAAGAAAATTGTAGGATCACCACCAACAAATGAGTCCAAGGGATTGATGGTGTAGAAAACTCAAAAATCGTTAGAGCACACAAAAACATGAAGAAAAGAGAAAAAGCCTGCTACTTCACCCTCGTCACTTCATACATGAACACAAAATTTGGATCAAACTCTTGATGGGCTATGGAATTAGAGCATTCAGACTGAACATAGCTCTTAGAAGGATATCATAATCTCATCATCGTATAAGTGCAACATTATAGATCCTTCATTTAGGATAACTCCTTTTTCCACTCTTACAGATGAGTATGTCATTTTCACAGATTCTAAACAGCCTTTTAGAGTTAGACATTAATTTCTCTTCTATTAAAGCTCAAGCAAATGAGAGGTTTGATATTCCATTTTTTATAATAAATATAAGTAAGAAAAAAATTTAATGTCATTCTATAATATTCAAAAGGCTTCTGTAAGGTTTCACTATTGATGATAGAATATCTTCACGTTTTAGATTGTTAATTTTTCTATGTCCGCATATTGCATGAATTTTTTCTTTTGATTTTTCACTTTAATGTAGTGATACCTTGGAATTGTCTCATATGTAATCATTTTTTTATTTAGTCATAATATTATTCATGCAATATGCTACCATTGCCCCCCCAAGTCCAGATGTGAGTATGGTTGCTAGTAGTTCGACAAATAAGAAACTTATTGAAATAATCATGACATGAATCCTTTAAATCATTGTGTTAATGCTAGGCGTCCCGAAGCACGCTACCGGATGGCTTGAATACGTTGAAAAATGTAGAGCCGATCGTGCAGTGCGGTGTTAAATAAGCGTTCCCACATTATGGGATCTGGGCAAAAGTTAGTCCATGAAACTAGAATTAGGTTAGATCTTGGAATATAGGTACTCTTACGTAAATTAATGGAATTAATAGATATTATGGTTCATATAAATATTTTATGTGTTCAAGAAACTAAATGGGTTGGGGAGAAGGCCAAGGAGATTGATAGTTTAGGTTTTAAACTTTGGTATTCGGTAAAAGTCAACAGAAATGGTGTAGGTGATTATAGATAAAAGTTGGAAGATAATGTTATAAATATTACTGATGTGGAGATAGATAATTATAACTTTAAAGATTATGATACTAAGATTATCAATGTTATAAGTGTCTACGCTCCTCAGTAGTTTGGAGGTAAGCAAAGAAAAATTTGGAATGAATTAGAGGATTAATACAAAAGATGCCTCAAGAAAAAAAAATATTTATTGGAGGAGATTTAAATGGACGTTGGTAGAGTGGTAGAAGATTTTAAAAGTATTCATGGTTATGGATTTGGAGTACTAATGAAGAAGGTAGACTATATTAGATTTTACTTTTGCTTATGATTTTATAATTGCTAACACTTTATTTAAGAAAATAGATAAACATATTATTACTTATAAAAAATGGATCTAAGAAAACACACGATTGATTTTTTGATAAGAAAAATAGATCGCTTTAGATCAGAAAAGATTGTAAGGTCATTCCGAAAATTCCAAGCATCTAAACATCGACAGTTAGATTTTAGATTTTAAGATGAGTTGTAAAGAGAAAAATAAATCAAATTATTATCCCTAGAATTAGATGGGGACACTTAAAGAACACAAATAAAAATATTTTAAGAGCAAGCTACAAGAGATTAGAATTTGGGATGTTCATGAGGAAGCTAACATTATGTGGAAAAAATAAGAAGTAAAATTAAGCAAGTTAAAGATGTGCTTGAGAATCAAAAGGAAAAGCTTCTTTAATAAGAATAATATGGAGTCGAGTGCAAGAAAAGATAAAAATAAGAAGTATTGTTATAAAACTTGGTTTAGATGTAAAACCCTGAGAATTGGGAAAGATATAAAGGGTAGAGATTCTAAGAAAGCAGATATGATGCAAAAAAAATTTAGCTTTTAGTGATTTATACAATAGATTAGATACCAAAGAAGGTGAAAGATGTATGTATAAGTTAGCCAACCAAAGAGATAGGAGAAGTAAAGACATAGTTCAAGTGAGGTGTATTAATGATGAAAATAATAAAATATTTTTTTTAGAAAATGATATTGAAAATAGGTGGATGAGGTATTTTGATAAACTTTTCAATGAAGGATCTGAAAGTACGATTGATTTTAGCAACCTTAATACCCTAAACAAAAAATAGAATTTTATTTTATCGTCAGATTAGTAAATATGAAGTTAGTGAAGCTTTAAAGAAAATGAAATGTGGAAAAGCAAGAGGACCGATAATATTCCAATAGAAGTGTGGAAATGTTTAGAGATCAAGGAATTTCTGGCTTACAAATCTTTTAATCATTTTAAAGACTAAAAAGATATCGATGATGAGTGGAGAAAGAGTTTGTTGGTTCCTATATTTAAGAATAAAGATGATGCACAAGAGTGTGCAAATTATAGAGGAATTAAGCCATACATTAAAATTATGGGAGAGTAATTGAGCATAGGTTATGATGTGATACAAAAGTTTCTCACAATCTGTTTGGTTTCATGCCAGGTAGATCTACTATGGATGCTATACATTTGTTAAGGGGTTTGATGGAGAAGCATAGAGAAAGTAAGGAGGATCTACAT
This sequence comes from Cymbidium sinense, assembly GCA_021442155.1. Classification (NCBI taxonomy): domain Eukaryota; kingdom Viridiplantae; phylum Streptophyta; class Magnoliopsida; order Asparagales; family Orchidaceae; genus Cymbidium; species Cymbidium sinense. The sequence continues at coordinate 120,503,495 of CM038219.1, forward strand.
ATGATATTTATTGATTTAGAGAAAGCTTATGATAAAGTTTCAAGAGATGTTCTTTGGAGAGTTGTAGAAAAGGAGTTAATATTGGTTATATTCAAGTCATTAAGGATATGTATACTAGAGCTATTACTTATGTCCAAACATAAGGAGGATTGACAAAATATTTTCTATTTCTTTGGATTACATCAAGGATCAGCCTTTAAGCCCTTATCTTTTACTTTAGTTATGGATGTTCTTACTAGGCATTTACAAGAAGATGTACCTTGGTGTATGCTTTTGTCGATGACATTCTTCTTGTTGATAAGACTAGAGAGGAGTCCATCGAAACTTGAATTATGGAGGTCAACTCTAGAGTCTAAAGGTTTTCGCTAAGTAGATCTAAACTGAATATATGGAGTGTAATTTTAGTTGTAGAAGTTTAGTGGTAGTGTTGTGATATTAGTGAACAAGTCATTAATAAGAGTGAGTGATATTTAGGCTCTATTGTTCAAAATGATGGTGAAATAGATGGAGATGTTATTAGTAGAATTCAAGTTGGATGGTTGAGGTGGAGGAATGCATCCGCATATTATGTGATAGAAAAGTTCCACTTAAACTTAAGGAAAATTTTATAAGATGGTGGTAAGACCTATGACTTATGGTGCAATGTTGGCCAATAAAAGAGAAGCATAAGACTAAGTTAAGTGTTACAGATGAGGATGCTTAGGTGGATGAGTGGCTTTACTCTTAGAGATAGAATGCAAAATGAGTATATTCAAAAAAGTTGGAGTAGCTCTAGTGGTAGATAAGATTAGGAGAGTCGCCTAGATGGTTTGGCCACACATAAAGCGCTGGAATCCGATTAAGAGTAGATGCATTAGATTTGTCTTATGTTAAGAAAGGTAGAGGTAGATCTAAAAAGACTTGGTTAAGATGTATAAAAAATGATCTTAGTATACTTGATTTAAATGAGAATTTGACACATAATAGGACACAATGAGACGAAGGATTCATGTAGCCGACCCCACCTAGTGGGATTAAGGCTTGTTGTTGTTGTTGTATTATTCTTTAAAAAAATATCTATGATAACATAGATTTTGATTATGAAGATTGTTTGTGTCTTACCTAAAAAATAAATATCTAATTATCAATTGATCAATTATTGATTTTATCAAGATGCTTTGTTAAATTTTTATATCTTGCAAACTTTAAAGGAACATAAGATGGCAATTTTTTGTTCAAGGCCATCATTGAGGAATCTTGCTTTCCTGGCATCTCTCTCACCATCAATAAGTTTAGCAATGCTTGGATAAGCTTATGGCTATTCAAGCAATGTGGAAAGTTAGTAGTATTTGAGAGAAATGGATTTGAATGTTATTATCATAGTAATGCACTCATCGCTTATATAATTGTTTTGGCATAAATTTTTTTAAGGTTATATTTAGATTCCATTCTCAATTTTAACTTAATATTTTATTGGAGTTGATTTTGAACTAGTTTAACGTAGTCTAGGTGATGCAACCATCGAGTTTGTTAGCTAACCAACCGATACAATCACTTGAGTCAGCTGAGTCTTTTTTATCTCCGTCCATTTTAAGCAACTAGATAAAGTATTTTTATACTTTTATAATTTTCTTATATTTCCTTATTTACCTCGTTTAGTTATTTAGTTTTGTACTGACAGTGGGGAATGATACATATATCAGGGAATGTAACTAATTGGTTCTTTTTGCTGCTCATCTCAACAAAAATTAGAGAAACTTTAATTTCTTATTTATTCTATTTTTTTTTCTTATGCGCTTATGCTAATTTGTTATCATGCTAGCGGATGATGATGGTCATAGGTGGAGATCGCTTTACGTAGCTCAATCAATCCTCGAGCATAAGTTAGATGGAATGACAGAAACATTTCAACATTTTGTAGTAGTACAAAGAGAATTAAAAGTAATTTGTAGTAATGAAGATCTACTATTAGCAACCATTCCGGAAAAACTAGAAACCATACCAAGCACAGGTGTCGACCAAAGAAACATGAATGCTCTATTTGATTCTAATTCTAACATTGAACCTCGTGAAACCCACTTTCGCAAATGACAATAGTTGGAAAGAACATCTGAAGAGTTTATGGTAAAACTTGATATTCCAATCTTTGACAACCATCTACGTATAGAATAATTATCTTGATTGGGAGTAGCTGTTGAATCCTTCTTCAAATATATAGAAATTCCACCTAACCGCCAAGTTAAGTATGCTACTTGTAAGCTTAAAGGTGGTGCAGGAGCTTGGTGGGTTCAGTTGAATCAAACTCGGTGGGGTGAAGGAAAAGGTAATGCGAGGAACTGGACAAGAATGAAATAGTTTCTTCGAGGGCATTTTCTACCTTCGAATTATGAACCAATCTTATACTTGTAATATCAATGTTGCTCTCAAGGAACAAGGTCTTTTAGTGCATATACATAGGAGTTCTATCGATTTAATGTACGAAACAATCTTAATGAGTCACCCTAGCAATTGATAGTAAGATACATTGGTGGTCTTAAGGATTCTATCCAAGATATGTTGAAACATAACTCCATATGGTCTCTTTCAGAAGCTATCAATTTAGATACAAAGTAGAAATGCTATTGAACCAACAACGTCATTACCGCTCATTTCAAAAACCTACATTAGACGTTTAACCAGAAACTCACAAAGTTACAATGTCATCCGGCAAACCAATAGTATAACAGCCCATACATACATCAAATACTACATTCGAACCAAAAACATAACCTAAGCTGGGCTCATACCATCTCAACACCACTCAATATTTCGAACTAGGTGTACAATCACAGGAAAGGTATGTGATTTAATAATTGACATGAGTTGAATAAAAAACATCATTTTTTTGTAATGTGGTTAAGGCCCTCCAGTTAAAAATCACCAAACACACATCCATATAAAATTAGCTTGGTTAAGAAGGATATTGATGCCTTAATTTTAGATTATTGTAAGGTTACCTTTTCAACTGGAAAGAATTTTGTTTGTGGCATGATTGTTGTGTCGTAGATATAGATGTTTGCCATTTAATTCTTGGTAGACCGTGGCAGTATGATATGGTCACATGGTAGGAAAATTCAATTATTACCCATAATATCATCACCAGACAACATTAATTCTGGGAAGGCAATGTCTTTAAGTGTTTCTGGATGCAACTTATTACTAAATATTGAATTTTTTCTTAGATGCTAGTCTTATTAGCCATTGAATAGCCATAACTACTGGTAAACAACTCTTAGAAAGTTCAACAATTGCTGATAGAGTTTGTAGATATAGCCCCTTAAGAGCTTCCGAAAAATTGTCTCCACTACATTCTTACGACATCAAATTGAATTGACCCTGGCACAACACTATTGAACTTAGCTCATTACAGACTGAGCCCGTAGGAACATTAAATTCTACATCAAATCGTGGAGGATTTGTTATAAAAGCAGTTAGTTCAACCTAGCTTAAGCCTGTGTGCATTATCTGCTTTAATAGTGTTGAAAAAGGATGGTGCCTTGAGGATGTATATGGAAAGCCAAGCAATCAATAAAATCACAGTGAAATATCGCTTTCAAATACCATACTTTGAAGACATTAGATCGACTACATGGAGCTTCTTTATTCTCCAAATTGGACCTTTGTAGCGAGTATCGTTAAATTTGAATTCATGAAGGTAAAGAATGAAGATGTTTAAAACTAGTGAAGGTCACTATTAGGTTTGTGCAATGTCCCGACCACCTTCATGCGATTAATTAATGAGATCCCATTCATGTCTCATTAAATTTTGTGTAGTTTACTTCGATAATATTTTAATCTTTAGTCGTAATATGCTAGAACATTTAGAACATTTGTGTTCGGTGTTACCAACTCTAAGGGAGAATAAACTATATCTCAATCTATCAAAATGTGAATTTGCCGCTCCAAACATCTATTTTCTGGGCTTCATTATAAGTGCTGAAAATATTTACATTGATTCCCCAAAAATTGATGCCATTCAATTTGGCCATTTCCCCGGTCCTTTTAGGACGTAGAAGCTTTATGGGATTAGAAAATTTCTGCAGACATTTTATCAAGAATTTCAGCTTGATAATGGGACCAATAATTGATTGTTTAAAGAAGCGACAATTTGTATAGGGTGACTAACATCAAACTAGCTTCAATTATATTAAATTTAAGCTTTGTTCGGTTTTAGTGCTTACAGCTCCAAAGTTCAAGCAACCTTTTTATCCGGTGACAGATGTATCTGCAAATGGTATAGAGACGGTATTATATCAAAACAATCGACCAATTAAATATTTTAGTGAAAAGCTAAGTTTAGCATGATAGAAATGGCCAATGTATGAACAAAAAATTTATTCTGTGACCCAAGCTTTGAAATACTAGGAACACTACCTCCTCCATTAGGAATTTGTTCTTTATAGTGATTACCAATCACTGTAGCTTTTGAATCACAATGTCAACAGGATGCATGCAAAGTGGATATTATTCCTTCAAAAATTCTCTTTTGTTTTAAGCATTAGGTAGGAAAGAACAACAACGTTGCAGGCACACTTAGTCGACAAACTGGTTTATTGGTCACTTTACAAACAACTACCACTGGCTTGGATTCACTATGACACTTATATTTAGAAGATAAAGATTTTGCAAAGCTTAGTTCAAATGCATCAACCACTATCCAGATAAGGACTTTTCAATTTAGCAAGGTTTTGTCTTCAAAGGAAACCAAGTATGCATGCCAGACAACATTATGGCAATACTTTATAAGGATCTTCATGGCGGAGGACTCGTAGGATGTATAGGTTAAGATAAAACACTTTCATTGTTGCAATCACGTTTTTTCTTGCCTAAACTATGAAGGGATGTTTACAAATTTGTTGAAAAGCGCTATACCTACCAAGTCACATCTCAAAGTATAGGCTTATACACACCACTACCCATTCCAGATTCCATTTAAGAAGACCTAAGTTTAGATTTTATATTAGGATTACCTAGAGCTAAGAGAAGATCAGATTCCATAATGGTTGTAATGGACAGATTTTCAAAATGTCTTATTTTATTGCATAAAAAAGACCTACGATGCCGTCAATATTGGCTGTCTGTTCTTCAAGGAAATTGTCTGCTTCGATGGTCTTCTTGGTAGTTTAACATTGAATTGTGATGTTAAAGTTATAAGTTACTTTGGAGAGAGTTACGGAAGAAACTCAATATAGAATTGAAACTAGCTCGGTTTACTATCCTTAAGTGGATGGTTAAATAGATGTGATAAATCACACCTTTTGCAACATAATCAAATGCTTAGATGAAGAGCACCTGAAGCATTGAGATTAAGCCCTTGGACAAGTTGAATTTGCTTATAATTCTATGACCAACTGGTCTATTGGTATGACACCATATAACATTGTTTATATTAAACCCTCTAACCATACAGTTGATTTAGTCATGATTCCTAAGGCTCAAAACAAATCAACGCACGACTTTGCTCATAAGTTTACTGAGATGCTACAACAAGTCTAAGATAAATAAACTGCGCAAATCCAGGATACAAACTACTAGTGGATCTCCGTCAACATCCTAAGATATTTCAGGAAAGTGATCTCTTTATGATTCGATTAAGGAACGATTTCCTTCAGATGTGTAAAATAAATTAAAACCTAAAAAAATTGGTTGTTTTTCAGTTCTTAAAAGAATTAACGATAATGTTGTGGGCTCCAAAATTCACATCCGTCCTCTCAATGAATAGATTTTAGATTTTGTCAGATAAATTTTCAAAAAGTAGATAAAACTGTAGATAAGACATTGCCCAGAGATTTGGCCCTCATTTTGTGAGGACTTAGATCTAGTTCTAGTTTTTTTTATAGGCAAGCATCTATAATTAATTATCCCTTCCAATAATAAGAGAGAACTTTCGATTAAGGAAAGTCATTAAATCGCTAATTGCTTACCGTATAGTAGCAGCATGTGAGGTTTTGGAGTTCATGAAATTCATCATTATTACCAGAAAGCAAATTGTGGGGGATTGATGGCGCGCCTGATCAAGATCCTATGGTTCCATTGTTCAACTAGATCCCTACCTACTTGTGAAAATAATCTAATCGATCGAAGGATCGTTACTGAAGGCCATTTAAAGAGACATGGGGTGATGTTTGTTTAAAGAGACAAATTCAAGTTTACTTTAGCTAATAAAGGGCTTTATACCTTATCAAGCTATACCCTATGATTCAACACTCAAGGGACAAAACTATTAGAAAACATACAAATTATAATTGTGATTGTAATATAATTGTGTCATTTGGCAAATCACGGCCGAAAGACTCGATCATAACCACATTATATGTAGCCTACTGCAAACCACAGCATAGTCACATCCTTACGTGAGATTGATTGAAAATGAATATAAAACGACAATTGACGATTGATTTATTTATTAGCTAAAGTTTTCTTAATTTTTCACTCTAGACAAATGATTGTTGATGAGTGGATAGATTTTAGTTTTAAGTTTTTAAATGATAAATTTTATTTAAACACTTAGATTTTGGCAACTTATTAGATTTAACACTTATATTGATATTTAATTTAAGTTAATTTGATTTGAAATTGTGAACATATTTTGATGGTATTATCCTCTCCGATTGAAATCTCTATTCAACACAACCATCATCGAGGTTAAAACCTACTTTCTTATTCAATTTATCTTTCTAGACTTTGACAACTCTATTAATCTAATAACAGAGGATCAAGTCTATAATTAACTTGAAGATTAACCACTTTATGATCTCGACTCTGGGCAGAGATGTATGATCTTAAGTTTTTAAAGACTTCCACATCTTTCGAGGTATTAGTTTTGAATTAATTTTTTTTTAAGATGTGTACATATAATTTAGGTTCTTGCTGCACATTTTATGAGGCAATTAAAGTTAGGCCTAAAGCACTCATGAAACGTGTAAATCGCTTAAGAGCATTTCCACATCTTTTGAGGTATTAGTTTTCAATTAATTTTCTTTAAGATGTGTACATATAATTTACTTTATTATTTGCACAAATCTCAAAGTGTTAACAAGTGTATGCATGCCTCCTAATACTTGCCATTTCTATCTGTCTACCTTATTTTTATATGCTTTAATGCTATAATTTGAATGTTAAATTGCCTCAATACATGTGTGGAGCGTAGCGAAGTAAAGCACAGGCTTACACACGCATCGATGTATTAACTCAAGTATTAAATTATCATGAGATATGTACACCTCAATTTTTTTAATCATCTACATACATATTGATGGAATGTATTTGGAGATAGGGTTGCCTTGATATGTGTGCTAGGCCACTTCTAGTAAATTGCTTGCACATATTTCGAGGCGGCACTTGAGTTGGGGTTTGATGCTTCCTTGAAGCGTATGCATTGTAATGTGTGCCACTTGATCTCTCAAATCATTCGTACACCCTTTAATGTAATCCAATTTATGTGACATGCATTGAAATTCATGTATGACTTGTCCATTCAAGCATCTTATAAAGTGGCCTTTGCTTTTTTGTGTTTATTTTTTAACATATGTGGGACATGTAAGAGATCCTCTTCTCTTCTATAAAAAAAGAAGTTGGGGTTCTTTCCAATCACTTCTCTCATTCATTTTGCATTTGGTATGAGTGTTTGTAAGCTTTTCTTTTTAAGAGTTTGAGTATTAAAAAGCGTTTTCATTCTTATTCGTGATTGTAAGCAACCTTCACATGTCTTGTAAGTCTTTTAACTTTCTCTTTTTTTTTTTCATTTTTTGCAACTTCTAATTTCATTTTTTTTACTCAATTTATTCATTTAGTTGAGTTTTGAGTCCCTTGCGTGTGTATTTTTCAACATTACTCCTACAACATTCAAGCGTCATTGTTGATCTCCAGATGCGTATAAGTCGTCAGCTCACGGATGAATTCGAGCTGAGCTCAAATCGGAGTTAAATATAACACCAAAATCGGTCGTAATGACTCCACCGACGAACGGACTTCGCCATCGCGTTCAACAACAACAATAACAACAACAACAACAAGAAGCCTTAATCCCACTAGTGTCTGACGTGAATCCTTCGCCTCCATCAGTGTCATATTATGTCCTCATTTAATTCAAGTATACTAAGATCATTTTTTATACATCTTAACAAAGTCTTTAGGTCTACCTCTACCTTTCTTAACATAAGGCAAATCTAATGCATCTACTCTCCCACGGTCATGGACGACCGACGCTTTATGTGGCCAAACCATCTAAGCGACTTCCCAATCTTATCTACCATTGAGCTACTCCAATTTTTTTCCGAACATACTCATTTTGCATTCTATCTCTAAGAGTAAAGCCACTCATCCAGAGCATCCTCTCTCAGAACACTTAACTTAGTCTTATGCCTTTTATTGGCCAACATTCGCATATAAGTCATTCAGGTCTTACCACCATCTTATAAAATTTTTCCTTAAGTTTAAACTTTTCTATCACATAATAGCCGTGCATTCCTCCACTTCAACCATCCGACTTGAATTCTACTAATAACATCTTCATCTATTTCACCATCATTTTGAACAATGAGCCTAAATATCTCAATCGCTCACTCTTATTAATGACTTGATCACTTAAAGTCAACACACTACCACTAAAACTTCTACAACTAAAATTACACTCCATATATTCGGTTTATATCTACTTAAACGAAAACCTTTAAAGAATTGACCTCCATAATTCAAGTTTCGTTGGACTCCTCTCAGTCTTATTAACAAGAAGAATGTCATCGCAAAAGCATACACCAAGGTACATCTTCTTGTAAATGCCTCGTAAAAACATCCATAACTAAAGTAAAAAGATAAGGGCTTAATGTTTTTTTTATTTTTTTATTTTTTTTTATTATTATTTTTTTTTGAGATAAGGGCTTAATGTTGATCCTTGATGTAATCCAATCGAAATAGGAAAATATTTTGTCAATCCTCCTTGTGTTTGGACACAAGTAAAATAGTATACATATCCTTAATGACTTGAATATAACCAATATTAACTCCTTTGTTTTAGAACTCCAAAGAACATCTCTTGAGACTTTATCATAAGCTTTCTCAAATCAATAAATATCATATGTAGATCCTTTTTCTATGCTTCTCCATCAAACCTCTTAACAAATGTATAGCATCCATAGTAGATCTACGCATGAAACCAAGATTGTGAGAAACTTTCAGTATCACATCATAATCTATGCTCAATTACTTTCCCATAATTTTAATGTATGGCACATTAACTTAATTCTCTATAATTTGCACTCTTGTGCATCACCTTTATTCTTAAATATAGAACCAACAAACTCTTTCTCCACTCATCTGCATCTTTTTTCTTTAAGATAACATTAAAGATTTGTAAGCCAAGAAATTTCTTGATCTCCTAAACATTTCCACACTTCTATTGGAATATTATCTCTATCGCTTTCCCACATTTCATTTTCTTTAAAGCTTCACTAACTTCGATTTACTAATGACGATAAAATGAAATTTCTATTTTGTTTAGGGTATTAAGGTTCTAAAATCAATCGATTTCGGATCCTTCATCAAAAAATTTATCGAATATACATTTTGAATAATCCGACGGCCGATCGATGGGAGGCATCGCTATGCATATATCGAGGTCGAAAAGCGCGACGATGCCCAAAACAATTTATTCGCTAAATTGATTTATTAGGCAAAACCTTTCAAATAAGACTGTTTCACGCCAATTCTCGGATGAGTCGCGAAGTTGAATGGCAAGTGATATTCGATATCGGAGTTGAAATTGACTCGATATGACTCAACCAAACATCTTCCGATCGAAACGCGGCCGCGCCCGAACATCAAAATAACCTAAGATCAACATATATATTGCCCATGTAATAATGTCGACGAAAAAATTGGATTGGGCTAATTAAATGATTAAATAAGAAAAATCCTATAAATACCCATCTAATCCTAACCCTAACTACCCCCACAAAACTCTGTGGTCTAATCTGTTCTCTCAGATCCCTAGTTCCCTCACTGACAACCAAGCATTCGTTCTGCAGTCAAACACACGCACAAAGCCGTTTGTGGTCCGCCCCGTAGGTGAGCAGCGATCTCCAACCCCGCTTCCCGCCGTGCGGACCTGCGGGCACACTGCACTCACCGTGATCGCCAGATCCGCGCCGGACACCGCAGCCACGCACGCCGCTCAACACCAAGGCCAACGCTGCTTCTCCGCCTGCGTTCGTCCCAATGTCGTGTTGAATATATCAGACGCTGCCTTTCTTGACGCGACGAGTAAAGCTGTGCTTACTTGCAGGTGTATAAGTACCCACACATGCCTTTCGTGGTGTGGCGGGAAAATGTGTTTCACGCAGGTATCTTAGAGCCTCATTGATGCCTTTCTTGGTATGGTGACGTCGATTCAGTGTGGTTTATACCCACCCATACTTTTCTGGTGGGATACCCAAAGATACCCGGCACTCGCGTCACAAATTTATATCATCAGAGGCCTAAACAACTTAATATAAATGCAACCACAATTATGAACTTGATTTTAACTTGACATCAAAGATATAAAGACTACGTGGTGGAGAAAATATGTTACATCACATGTGCTTGAGACTCTTATATACTGCGCGTGGCGGTGGGATGTATTGGTAGTTTTCACTTCATACATACCTTTCTTGGCATGACTTGCTGATTGTAGCTGTAGCCTGTGAGGGTGGAAGGAGGGAGGTTGAAATCTTTGTCAAAATTTTATTTAAAATCCTAAATTTGTAATGAAATTCAATCAAAATAAACAACAATATTCAAATCCTTTAAAGTTAAATCATATTATTAATTGACCGCATTAGAATCTTACAGTATAGAGGATGGTCTGGCGGTTGACTCAGGTTGAGTGTGGTTAACAAACAAAATCGATAATAATATTATAAGAATTTTAACTTATTAAAAATCGAGAAGGTAATTCATTATGTAGATCTAATCCCATATTATTAAATTAATTAGATGAGGGATCTAAAACAAAATAAAACACACCTTATGATAGTTGTGTTGAATGAAGATTTCAAGGGATACCTCAATCGAAAATGTATTAATTCAAATTTAATCTAAATGTAGTCAATTTGTCATTAAGTATAAATGATTAAATGAAAGTCATCAACTTAAAAAAAATTTAAAAGCTCAATCCACCTTTACAATTATTTCTTTGAATATGATTAAGAAAACTTCAGCTTTACAAAGAGCTAAGTCATCCTGTATTTATATTCACTCTCAATCAATCTAAATGAAAGATGTGGCTCATTGCGTGGTTTGTAGATGACTCGCGTATAATATTCTGAGTCATTGTTGATGCGTTGCCAAATGGCGGCTTTATATTCTGATAGCGTATCTCGATGATTTTGTTTTTTGAGTTGTGAATTATAAGGTGCACCTGATAGGGCAAAAAACCTAAGGTAGACTTAAGCTTTCCTTCTTAGCACCTTTGCACCCCGTCTACAAAGTCTCCTGGGCAGCGCAACCCATGTAACTGCGAGATCTTTTACTGTCGGTTGTGTCGACTCTGCTCGCCCCAGTAGGCAGGGACATGACGTGATCACGGATAGCCGGAACCATGTGATGTCTTGATCGAGGCGTCGTCATTACTCCGATCATCGCTTGAGTTAAAGGATGATGGATTTCATAAAATCTAAATTCCAAAATTTCGCGTCTTCTTCTTATCTTTATGCAACTAACATTGGCATGTCGAAAGTTCTCTCTCAGCATTGGAAGGGATAATTAATTATAGGTGCTTGCGCCTATAGGAAATTTGGAACTAGATCTAAAGTACTCATAAAATGAGTGTTAAATCTCTGAGTAGTGTCCTATCTACTATTCCATCTACCTTCTAAAAATCTGACCGACATTTACTCTACTCTCTTCATCGAGAGGTCGGTGGCGAATTTTTGGAGCCCACAGTCACCTCTCCATGTGAGGAGTCACACAAAAACACTGAATCTTCTCACCCCACCAAAAAAGACATATATGGGTGGTGCAAACACTACAGCCAAGAGCGCCGTTTTACCGCGCCATGAAAGGTGCATATAAGATTTTTAACTTATACAAAAAAACATATTTTTTCCACCACATCAAGAGGTGTGTATGAGTATTTATATTTTACAACTTTTTCAATTTTGCACATTATACATTTGTGAGAGTAAATGGTGAATTGGCGATGAAATTTTGCAAATGTATATACTTTGACTTTTTGTTTTATGTTTTCTTTTTTTGCCTTGTTTTTTGCTTTTTGAATTTTCTATATGCAGAGAGAGAGAGAGAGAAAGAGATAGAGAGAGAGCGCTCAAGTGGGAATGGGTGCTGGATGAAGTGAGGTGGATGGTGAGTTCCAGTTGGGATGAAGAGGGAAGTCACATGGGTTGTCTCGGTTTTTGAGGTGGCGAGGGGCTTGTAGCTGCGCTAATGAGAACCACGAGTTGCTGTTGAGGCAAAATGTCGTGCAACAAGATGGAAGAAAATTGTCGCTGGGATAGTGAAGTGGAGGGAGGTGGTGAGTGGTTGGGTTTGTGTGCAATGATGGAGATGGGAGAGGCTTTTACAGCTCTGGTTGTAGTGTGGGCCGAGTGGAAATCGAGAGAGGTAGTGCAATGAGGTCCTCAATGAGGAGTTTTCTCACCAGCAAGGGAGATGGTGAGATGGGATTTGAGTGGGAGTTGGTCGGGAAAGTGAGGTGTTGTTTTGCGAGAGAGAGGAATTACAGATTGCTTGAAGTTCGCTGCTTGAGGGAGAAAATGTGTGAGGAGTCGAGATGTCGAGAACCCGGAAAGACTATAAAGAAAAAAATGTCGGACATCCTCCTTGACTCTTTTTTTAGTTTTGATTTATTGTCATTATTTTTTTTTTTTTTGTCGAGGATGATGAGACATAGTGAAGGACAAATCATAAGTGTACGAGAATAGCATTGTGCTGATGAAATTTGAAAAACTTGGGCTTCGATAAATACGAGGTTTTCTTAAAATTTTAACTCTATTTCAGTTATGAAATTAAATACTAATAATCTGCTAACATAAATTTCAATTTACTAGTTATATGCATTCAAATTTAATTAACTTTTAATCGGTTAACAGACACACACACACTTAAATTTTTAACTGGTTAACACACACATGTGCGTCTTAATTTCAATTTGATTCAGTTAATTAATGAGTAGACTATCATTATAGTATTATAAAGATTTTATAAATACTCTCTTTTTTATATATTTTGTTGTTCACGCATTTCAAAATTTGACACCACCGTACGCATAGGTAATTGCGTGCTTCGCATTTGTGCACCAATTCGTGTAATATGGACATGTTTTCTAAGTCTCTTCGAGTAGTCAAGCATATAGGAGTGATCTATTTCATAAACAAACATCCTTTGTGGGACATTGACGGTCATCTGTGTAAAGATTAATCCAATTTGTCAGATGTCTGTTCATAGCTTGCCCTCATCATCGTATGCGATCCAATCATTAGTGAGAAGTCTACTTTGGTAATAATTTTTTTTCTGCTGCTAACGTGTCAGCATATTCCATTTCATGAACGATCAGAATTTGGGTAATTCTGATGGCGAATGTAACTACTCGACTCCATTTAATGCATGATACATTCTTCATGAAAGGTGTCCCTTTAGTTAAGTACATCATGTCTAGCATATTGGCGTAATTCACCTTGCAAATAAGTGATATTAGAGTGACTTTAATTGTGATTGTGAACATCATTGAATTCGATCGAAGCGACGTCATGACTATCACCCATTTGTTTCGTTGTGCTCATAGCTTAGCTTGAGTGACATACATGAAGGTCGACAAATGCATATGTTATAGATCTTCCACCTGATCTTAACATCTCTTCCATGTTCAATATATCTGATATTTACACATAGCACACACCGGATGAAGGTGCCATTGAACTTCATGAACTCAAGTCATGAGTTCTTGAGGGGAAGGGGAAAATTGATGTAGCCATCGGAGTCTAGTAGCTAGCCAACTGAGGCAGCCACTTGAGTCAGCTAAGTCTTTTTTTATCACCGTCCATGTTGAGCTACTAGATTAAGTGTTTTTATACTTATTATAATTTTCTTATATTTCCTTATTTACCTCATTTAGTTAATGGTTTTGTGCTGATAGTGGGGGAATGATACGTATAGCAGGGAATGTAACTAATTGGGTATTTTTTGCTGCTCATCTCAACACAAATCAGAGAAATTATTGTTTCTTGTTTATTCTGCTTTCTTTTTCCCTGTGCGTTTAGGCCACTATGTATGAAATATTACTGGACTCCTATTTTTTTGTTCATGACTTATCATTCTTTGAAGCCTTGTCTTATATATTTTGATTATTTTCGGAATTTAATGTTTTTTTCTTGATAGGTAGAAGCTGGCAACGTGGGAATTGGGGCATCAGTGCTAATAGAAGGAACTTTAGTTAGAAGTGAAGGAACTAAGCAAAAAGTGGAGCTAAAAGTGGCGAGGCTTGCAATGGTGGATATATGAAAGAATTACTGTTATTACATTTGGAATGTGTTTTTAATTTCAATCATCTGAATGGAAGTTACTAATTCAGCTATCAATAAACTAATTCATCCATCAATAATTTAATATAAACTTTAGGATGGCTTTCTATTCTTCAATTGAATCCGAAGTATCTTTAGATGTCAAAGCATGAACTTCATCTGGTTTTCTTGTTTTCTTCATTTGTTAATTAATTAAACTTTTCTTTCTAGCTCTGAAAGGTATGTTTAAAGTTTTGATTGGGATAGACAAACTGTGAAAGCTTATATGCAAATTAGATATTATATAGTTTGGGTAAGTACCAGAGTTTGTTGTCTTTTTATTATTATTATTTTTACATTACCATCTGTTGTTGGGACAATAATTATTTTGTTAATCAACTGAAATTTTTGATTTAAACTCTTTATCTCTGGTTACTCTTTATGAACCATCCACTTCAAAGTTTGTTAAATTCTAAATGTAAACATGGGTTTTTAAATCTATAATGTGAATAGTTTATTTTTTTTAGCAGGTCACTTAATTTGAAGATTGAAGTCCACGTATGATATCCATTTACATAGCTGTTCCTTTCAAGATCTTCTTTTCATGTTGTTGTTCATCACCTGTCTTGAAGTAAAATACTGCTTTCATGTGTGCACATCGAAGGTTGTCTCTTTATGGTATCTTGAAAATTTTTTATATTCATTTTGCTGCTTACAGATTGGGAAAAGTGATCCTTCTGCTTATCCTATCCAAAAGAAGAGAGCAAGTAGAGAATTTTTGAGAACAGTAGCTCATCTTCGTCCTCGAACAAATACATTTGGTGCGGTATGGTCTAGCATTCTGTTCATTATTATACTTTTTATCTCATTGAGATTTTCCATATTCTTCCGAAACATATATTTGCACCATGCGTAGTCTCCATTGGCAATAATCAGACATTGAAGTTGTATACTGTGAAAATTGATAGGTTTTCTGTTCTAGTTCTATCAATGTGGAAAATGTAAACTTTGTGTTTTTTGTTTGAAGATAACATGGTTACCTTGTTTTTGCAGTATGGTATAATTTCATTAACTTGCTCTTATAAGGGGAAAAATGTTCTTGGTTTTGAAGATTACTTATCAAATTCTGCCCATATCTCAGTAAACATTGTTGAGTCACTGCTTTTTTGTTATTTTTTTCCATGCTACAAACAAAACTGTTGAAGGATACAGTATGTTATTGATCCCTATCATCATGCTTACTGTATGTTTTTGAAGCATTCATATCAATTTTTTCTTGAGCAAAATGATAATTCATACCAAACGGAGGAAAAGAGAGCAAAAGGTATATATGCCATTACTTTTTTTATCTAATTTCTGAATAACGGTGCCTATACCACCATTGGCACTGTAAGGCACAATGCAGAAGGTGCTTAAACAATGATATCTCAGTGAAGTTATCCATACTAATAGTAAAATTCTTTACACTGTCTTTGTGCTGACATTGTTTTGAATGTTAAAAAAGATTCATGTTCGTTGTCAAACTTGACTTGAAATTTTATTCTCCTTAGTAATGCTTTTTGAAACGGACAATGCCAGTAATTGCAATATGAAGGAATTTTTTTTGTTTGTTTGTTTTGTTTTTGAGTCAATACCATTTTTAACTTCTAAGAAGGTAGTTTGATTGGATTTCTTTTATCTTGAAAGTGAGAAACGGAATTTGCACTGTATCTGTATGTTTAATCATATCTAAAAATATTTGGAGTTTCATTTCCAAGGCAATTTTGCTTATGCATTCTTCTTTTATGCAACACTTCGAAGTCCTTTTCTATTAAACTACTTTAGATCAAGCACGATCTATTCATTCACAGTTTGTTTGTGCAAATTTTTACTTATTTTTTTTGTTGTTTTCAATGTTATATAGCCTACTTTAATTTTACTAGGTTGGTAATTGAAGCACTAGTATAGTTTTTTGCTACTGGACATTGTAGGTTACAAGAGTGAGGAATGCCTTGGCATATGCAACCCACAAGTTTTTCCAGGAAAATGGATTTGTTTGGATCTCAACCCCTATAATTACTGCATCAGATTGTGAAGGTGCTGGAGAACAATTTTGTGTTACTACTTTGGTATAACAATCACCCCTATGTTATGTTCTTGTAGGCTGCATTTTTGTTTTGGTGGTGTCATTTTACGTGGTTTTTTCTGCCATACTTTAGTTCAAGTATTGCCTATTTATCTGCATTAATTGTCATTATTTTTGATACCGGCTATGGTGTACTCTCATTGCAAGGTCACAGGTTGTAAAATGGAAAGAATCTCTCTGCTAAAGGCAATAGTAAGGTGCAGGCCTAATGCCTACAGGCATCGCTGTTTTCTCTCTTTATGTTATGGGGCTCTCATCGGCATTGCCTATTCTATTTCTAGTGACTGTTTAATTTGTGTTACAATGACCCCCGAACAATTGAACAACATGTTGACAGGAACCTTCTGCATTGAAATGCTTTATCTGTGAGGTTTGATTTCTTGTTAATTTTTAGTTTATTGTGAACCAGTTGACAGCATAGGTCCTCTTCAATAAAACTATGCTAGCCACCAGCAATCTTTGTAAATGGGTGGTACTTGGGATGGGGTGGAATACTGCACTGTTGGAATAGAAGTGGAAAGGGGTTATAGGCAATGAGGTATGTTAAAAGAGGAGGGAGTGAGGGTACCTCTAAGCAGTTTCTTATGACTGTTTTGATTAGATAGCTTTTCACACGGTATGCAAGGAAGAAAAAAGACATCCAGACACACCACCTTTGAAGAAGCAGCGTTTCATATTGAAAAGCCTAGACAAACGAGCCTTTAAATTATCTTTTGTACCTCTTCACTCTATCACCAATCCTTATAAATCACTATCAAATATCAACTTTATAATGCTCTATTAGAATAGAATGGTTACACTAGTAAACCTTGACTTTCAGAAACCTTACTTTGCTCTTGTTTGATTTTTCTGCAAGTTATTAAGACGTTGTTTCTGAATCCTTGTGGGCATTATTAGTTCATGTGGCATTTTTTAAGCATTGAAACTGTAGACTTAACTGACCTCTTCTAGCTTTCTTTGCCTTCCACTTGGAACATGTGAACCTGGTCATCAATTAAATGCTTTCTTCCATTCTCATCCTGAAAGCTGTACTCCTTCAGAAGTGGTAATAGCCAGTTTCCCAATGATCGGTATACTTTGGCATTTGTGAATGTAGGATTTTTCAACTACTAATGCTATGGAAAGCCGTATACCTAATGGCATAAGGCACTATTTGATTTGATTTTCACTTCTGTATGGAATTCTGTATTGATCTCATATGCAAATAGTAAATGGGAGCTGTATGAAGCATTTATCTGGTTAAGTTGCTGACATTTTTATTCCGCATTCTTAATTTTTAGCTCTGTTTCGTTATGTTGCTCATGAAACTACTTTGTTTTGTTCCTCAGGAACTTCTTTATACTTCAGACTGGAGGACTGTTTTAATTTTCAATTATTCATTGTTTGCAGATTCAGAGTACACGTGAGGGTGATAGCAGCCCAGTTGATACAGTTCCTGCCACTAGGAACGGGACTATTGATTGGTCAAAAGTGAGTTTGCTACTTTCTTCTTCTGCTGGTAGTGCATTGTGTTGGCCTTTCTTTTGGAAATAAGTTTATCAAAAATTTTTCATCATAGCCACGTGATACTGTTTATTCCTTTAAATGATTGATAATTGCTGAATTTTGAGCTTTCCCTATCAGATGAGTTTGACAAAAACATTCAGCTTCATTTTCGTTTTAGAGGTCTATCTCCATATCTTGTTGTGAGGGAGTAGTCATAGTTTACATTCAAGTGGTTGTTGGTTGAACATTTAATATATATATATATATATATATATATATATATATATATTTATTTATATAAATATAATATTAATTTGCTTTTAAGGCATTTAGTACAGTGAACTTGCAGAGTATATAAACCCTACATTCTCTATATACTGAAAAAATCTTAAGGCTTGTTTATGTTTAATTTTATTTTATGTTTTTTTGTTTTTATAATATTTTTAAAAATATATTTATTTAATGTGTTTTTTATGTATTTTTATTTTTCAAAACAAATAACATTATTTTTAAAAATGCTTAATATATTTTTTAGATATTTTGGGTGTTTTTAAAATAACTATTATTACCAAACATATTTTATTTTGAAACAAAACATAAATGAGATATCATAAAAATATAAAATAGAAAAAAAAAGTGATCCCAAATGTCCCTAAGGTAATGGTAAAATTACAAAATGTTTCATTGATTATTTATATGTAATCAATTTAGTCTTCAATGTGATTCCTAATTTAGTTACTTAACTATAAAAAAAATTGATTTAAAATAGTCCTATGGGGACTAAATTGGGATCAATTTTATATAGTCACCAAACATATTTTATCACCAAACTATTATCACCAAATATATTTTATTTTGAAACAAACATAAATGAAATAACATAAAATATAAAACAGAAAAAAAAAAAAGGTGATCCCAAATGTCCCCTAAGGTAATCGTAAAATTACAAAAGTTTTCATTGATTATTTATATGTAATCAATTTAGTTTTCAATGTGATTCCTAATTCAGTTACTTAAATATAAAAAAAATTGATTTAAAATAGTCCTACAGGGGCTAAATTGGGATCAATTTTATATAGTCAGAGTAAATTAGTATGAATTTTGTATCCCAATTATATTGGGGACCATTTTGGATCAGTTATGTATTAGTCTAGGGACTAAATTGGAGAAATGTCATACTCTAGTTCTAAATTGGCTATATATAAATTGTCAGGGGATTATTTTGGGATTTGATCTTACAAGGAATATATAATTACAACCTAACAATATGTTATAATTCTTACGTATTTTCTTTGATTTTAGTATGTTAGCATGTATTCATATGTGACTATCATTTATGTTAAGAGAAATAATTTTTCGTTAAAATATATTTAATTAAAAATGTATGAACCACATTGTTGTACTACAAATCAAAAACTATTGAACACAAATATGTACTAAGTTTTTTATGAAGGTTAATTTCAAATAATCCTCATATATTTGCAAAATACACTCATAACCCCTTAATGATATTTGAAATATATACATAGCACTCATGTAAATGTTGTTTTATCTTTCTATATGGGCTTGTGTTTAATGGCATCTCTTTCAGATTTAGATAGAAAATCAAACAATAAATGTGGTTGTGTTTTTTTTTTAATTATGACAAAACTGTTCTAATTTTCTTTCACATATAAAGATAAAATTTAACAAGTAATTGGAAATGCAGCAAATCTTGCTCCTAAACTTAAGAACCAGTAAACTTGGTAAACTCATGCTTGAGCTCCCTTGGTTGATGTAGCACAAATACAAGATCAAGGTATTTACAAGAGAATTACATCTAGATTTCAAATCATCATCATCAACACTCTAAATTTCGAAATATGGAATCAAGGTTAAGCTTGGTCGGCCCTTCCCCATGGAATTCAAACATGTGTTTATTCTAAAAGACTACTCTACCTTCATTTCAAAGCATGGCCAACCCAAGGCTTTTTAAATAAATAAGTGGAGAACAACTCCAAATCATTCTCCAAAACAATTTAGCCTACCACTCAAATCAGTGACATAAAGATTTGGTTATAATTGCAATCACTCCTCTTTATAGCTAGGCTACTGTCATTTTGAAGGAATTGATGTATCTTAATCTGTTTTCCTATTTAAGTGGTTGTTGGACTCTATTTTCATTATTGTTAAATTAATTGAACTTGTGATTAAAATCCTTTGATAAAGCTTGGTGACTGATTCAAACATTTGAACTTAGTTGAGTATATGATTTTTTCTATTTGTGTTTTTATTTTATGTCACTCCATATTTTAGTTTTCCACACCCATTCATATTCCTAGCCGCATCTTGCTTATCCCCACAACCCTAAGAGCATTCCAAATCCTTCCAAGGCTGTTTACCATTTCTTTTCCCCACAATACTTGACAAAAATCCTAAACCCTACACCTCTTTAGTTTATCCTCTCGAAACACCTCTCAAGCCATCTACATTCCTTCCACCACCTTTGTTCTCTCTTTCACTTATCACTAAGACCTAAACCCTCTCTTGACCTTTCAGCCATACCCTTTCCAAAGCGAAATTGAGCCTTCTCCCACTTCAATGCTACACACAATGGATTTACCCAAATCACCCTTCTCTTCTCTAAGGGCTCTACTATAGCACTATAAACCACCACCAAGCATTGAGAGTGTCTTCATCATCAACATCCTCCTACCGCAAACCTCCAACATCTTGGTACCAAAGCCAAGGACTCCAAAAGTGGCCATTGGAAAGCATCCTAAAGTTTAAATCCATGATAAGCATGAATTACTACAACAAAAAGGATTCAATAATGGCATGATGTGGTGATCTAATTTTCACTCTTCGCAATATCTATTTTTTTCTTGGTTATTAGTTTCTTTACTTTGATATATTTATATTTTAATAGAAATTTAGGATATGGCATGTTAGTTGGCAACTATAGCCTCCAGTTAATGAAGACCATATAAAGTTAAGTCAATCTTTGCATAACCCCACCCACACACGCACAAAAAAGAAATTCTTGTGTTGTGATCCACAAAATATTTTCTTTTGCTGTCTATTGCATGTATTTCATTATATAAAAATCAAAATTATTGTTGCTTGTTTGCTTTTGAATCAATAGTAGATGCATCTTTGTTTATGCTATGATAGCAAATTGTTAAGCTAGTGCTCAAGATTTCATTTGTTTTTTTACTTGCATTTTATTATCTACATTTGCATGTTTTTTTAATAAAATTTTTATATCTTTATATCAATTTAAGCAGAATAAAACTAGAAATGGTGATAAATTTTTAATCTTGGAAAACTTAATTATTGATTTCAAAATAATGATATACTTTAGCATTGAATTCTAACTTTTGATATGTAGGGCACATACTTGTTGCACCAATAACCCTTAATTTGCATGCTTACTTTAGGGAAGAACATTTAAATAGGACATTACTTATTCAAAGGCACTAGCCTAGAAATGACTATAGTGCTCTTGATGACCCATGGTTTAAAATAAAAATTGAACCCCTACATTTGATGGAGTTTATAAGTTATTAGATTGACTTATCAAGATAGATAATTCTTTTTTATTGGGATGACATGGATGTCCATTAATGAACTAATTTTACAAATACAAAACTGATAGGACATACTAAACTATATTGGTGTAATGGATTGATTAAATAACACAAAAATGGTATAACTACATTAGATTGGGCAAGTATGAATAAAACATTAAGATCTAATATTGCCCAAGGTGATAAACTTTTCCATGGCCAACTACATTAGATTGGACAATTATGAATAAGACATTAAGATCCAAATATTAACCAAGATATTATGATAAAATATTATGACCAAACTCTGCGTACCATTCGAAAGTAGTTGAAGTTAAACTGTTAACGAATTGCCGAAACAACACTGCGTCATTGTCTCCAGTGTTACCACAAGTCGCCTTTGAAAGTGTGTTGTGGTTACCATTACAGTCAAATGAATGGAATTTCGGCACTCAGTAACCTTTAGGATACGACACTTGGTCATATTCTGCAGGATGTGGGCGTCCTCTGTTTACCAGTTTCTCCACCTGTTCTGCAGCTATGAAAGCTTTAATTTTTTCACTTATGATGGTTTGAAATGGCACCAGTTGATGTGCTTAATATTTGCTAATGAGAATTGATCAATTGATTGCTTTCTACCATTATGGGCACTTTGTGTTCCGGAGGTTTGTGACGCTTGCTCAACTGGTGGAATGATGGGCGCAGTGTTAGTTGTTTGATGATTGGCAGGAGGAACTAGTTTCGGCGCTGCGGCAACATTCATCTGTATCATTTGCATCATTAGATTCATCTGCATCATCATCTGATTCATCTTTGAATTCAGTTGAGACATCTCTTTATCCTTCACTTTCATCTGTCGTCATATTTGCCTTTGCACTGAAGTGTAGCGAGTCGTGAATAGCGTTATTTTCTTCTTTTGGTTTCTCTTCGCTCATCACTTGAGGAGGAATTAAAGGCTTCGCTTGACTGGTGCGGTGATGTAGATAGAGGTGCTCCATGGTGCTTGGATTGGTTGCGTAACAAATGGTTCTCCAGATGTGTTATATACCACATCTACCCTCATAACATCTTCATCTTCCTCTTCTTCTTGAAGCCTTATCTCTGATCGACATCTCCATCTGATTTTAGGCTAAGAGTGTGAGATGATCGTCTCCTCGATTGGAGGGCTCTATCAAAATCAAGGAAAGATCGTTTAGAATGGTGATGAGATTCCTTGGAGGATTCTTCAGGGTGTCGACCACCACGAGCTTCATTAATTATAACATTCTTTTTAGGAACCCATTCCTGTTGGTCCCTATCAGCAGCGGATCTTCGGATATGTAAACCGGATGTCAGCCTTTTGCTTTTTGCTTTGCTTTCCATACTTGTTTCCTCGTCGGGATCTTTCGACGGATTCAAACGCTGGTTCGTGTCACGCTGATGTCCACTGCGTAGGGTTTGTTTGTAACGCTCCTGAGTTCTTATTACCTTTGATGGTAGCTTTTGCAGTGGAGCATTGTTGGCTTCTCTGATAATTGACCTTTGATATCTTTTCTTCATAAGATCTTGTTCTTTTACAACTTTTAAAACTCTGTGTACTCGAGCAGATAGAGTTTGTGTTGTCTCTTCCGAGGGTTGCGTTATTACCCTTTAAAGATTCTGCTGGAATACCAAGATACCAGAAAAGTTCTGATCATGCCGTGAAAGGTTGCCTAACTACTGTGGTGGTCACATTTTAAAAGCGCTGACTGAATTTTCGCTCAAAGATCGTTCTTTCACCGACATTAAAATGACCTAATCTTTCGAATATGAAATTTCTTTCGAGCAACTCGAGAATAATGCATTCATTCCTATTTCTCGCATAAGTTGGTGTATGATATGCAGGTGCTTCAGGCGGAGGGTTGTTTGCATCAGCGACAGCTGGGAAGTTCACATTACCAAATTAGATGGTAGCTCCAACGTCTCCGGTGTTTATTATTAAAGACGGGATGTTGGCTCGCGACTGCAGTGAACGGTGTTCGGAGATCCATCTACGAAATAAAAGATGAGGATTAGTAATCAATAATTGATATATCATCTCGCACTTTCATTATGCAAAGATACAACAGAACAGAGCAATATAAAAAAAAACATACTCTAAATTAAATCTTAAATATTTAAGACCTCATTTAGAAAGTATTTTATTTTAAGATTCATTTAAACTTTTCACATTCTTTTTTATTTCCATTTATAATTTTTTTTTTTTATATACTCCATTATTACTATAACTTGGTCGACAACAAAAGATGGAAAGAGAATATCTCCATGAGAATCTGATCATGAGAAAATTAAATGAGAGAGTGATTTAAAGTGTCGATGAGATTTTCAGAAGGTAGATGAATAGTAGATTAGACACTACCCAGAGATTTCGCTATCATTTTTGTGAGGACTTTAGATCTGGTTCCAGGTTTCCTATAACCGCAAACACCTATAGTTAATTACCCTCTCAATATCAGAGAGAATTTACAATTTAGATCGCTTAATGATAAATATATAAGAAGAAGAGTTTAAAATTTGGGATTTAAAATTTATGAAATTCATCATTTTGACATGGATGGTTGGAACGATGATGCCCATGGATCCCATGGTTCCGTATCGTCGTCATGTCCCTGGCCCTACTTGAGAGGAGTAATTCAACCGAAGGATCCTTCTCAACAACCATATGTCGCCGCCCAAGAAATCTTTGTAGACTTGGGTGGTGTTTGAGCGCTTAAATTTACCTAACAAAGGACTTTTGCCTATCAGTATGATTCACAATTCAAAGAGAGTCATTGGGAACATTCGGGACATGATATAGTCATTTGGCGATAACCACCGGAAGAAGACTAAATTATCAGATCACGTGGATGCCGCACGCAGTAAGGACACGCCACGCCTTTCTAGCATGAGATTGTTTGAGAGTAAACATATTGTGATTTGATTTTTTCTCGTTAGAGTTTTTTAATTTATCATCTAAACAATCACAAAGAGTTGAATTTTAGCTTTAATTTTTTATTATTGAATTTTACTTAGACATTTATAAATGATATTTTAAATTAGATTTAGATTGATATTCAATCTAAGTTAATTTCTTTAAAATTATAATCATATTTTGATGGAAGTATCCTTCCTTTTAAAATTTTCATACGTCATTATCGAGGTGGTTTATTGTTTTTATTTGAGATCGCGACTCTATTAATTTAATAATAGGATCGATCTATCATATTAGTAATTAGTTTATCAAATGTTTTATTAGGTTGAGAATATTATAATAACATAATTAGATTTTTAGGTTTTGTTAATCCGGACCTGGTCCTAAGACTCAACCGGGAATCAACCCGCGCAGCATCCCCAAACACTAAGTTTAAGTATTTTGCATAGTGTCGGGGCCCATGCGAGTGTTTTAATTTCAAATTGATTTAACTTTAGAGATTTAAATAATGTTGGTTATTTTGATTGAGTTTTATTACAAGTTTTTAGATTTAAAAATTTTGACGGCCCCACATCGCCACATATGAAAAGAAAGGTATATATGGGTGGTGTAAACACGGCGAATCGTCATCCTGATACCAAAAGACCGCGTATGAGTCTCTAAATCACCTAGATGTAACACATATTTCTTTATCACGCCAAGAAAGACGTGTACAGGTACTTATATTCTTGCAATGTCAAGTTAAAATATTAATTTTAGTTTTGTAGGTGAATTTTTATTAAACAATTTATGTCTCACTTGTAAAATTTGGTAGCATTTACATCGTCGTCGTAGTATAGAGTATTTGGTATCTTTGGGCACGCCCACCATGAAAGGCGCATGGGTGGTATAAATCCGCGGCTGAATCGCCCGTCATCAGAAGATATGTATATGTCTCAAAGTATCTGTGAAATAGATTTTCCAGCCAAGAAGGCGTGTCAGTGTTATCTTCTGATGTTAGTTTAAATAACAATTTTATATTGTTGCATAGCTTTATGTCAATTTGTGTAGGTCCCTTAATGGGTGTGAAGTTTGATAGTATTTGGATATTTGTGATTTGTCGTCCCTTATAGCAAGGACTTGGTCGTGCGCCAAGAAAGGCGTGTATATGGTATAAACCATGACCGAATGTGCCTTCCACCATGCCAAAAAAAATGTATGGGGCTCAGTGTATCTCTTGAAATAGTTTTCTCTCCATGCAAGAAAAGGCGATGTCACGTGTATATAAACAAGTATAAATTTCCCCGTCAAGCCAAGAAAGGTGTGTACGGGTACTTATACACCAACAAGCAAGTAGGGATTTCTCTGCCACGCTAAGAAAGATGTGTACGGGTATTTATAGTCAACATATACTTAGGGTGTGCCGCAGGTGCTCCGAGGCGTGAGCGTGAGCGGTGCTCGTCTTCTGATGCCCGTCAGATCATTATTATAGTCTTGGGGTTGTTTGTGAGAACCTCCTTTCGAGCATTGTACGAGGAGAGTTTGAGAGGCAGACCAGGAGAGAGAGAGAGAGAGAGAGAGAAGAGACGGGCCATGGAAGAGAGGAGCGGAGAATCGGAGGAGATGGGGAAAATAGGAAAAATTAGCGTTAGGATAATAAGAGGGTATTTATAGGATTAATTTTTTTTATTATTTTATTTGTCCAAATTTGGATTTTCGCGTAGACATCGTCACATTGATAATATATATGTCGATTTTAGGATACTCTGATGTTCCGGATACAACGCAGCATGTTTTTCGATAGTTTGGATCAAGTTAACATCGAATGGTCGATTTCATCAAATTTGCGTCGTCACACTTGCTTTCGATATTCGTGTATACTTTTCAAGTGTGAGATAGTCTCGTTCAATAGGTTTTGGCGTTTCCACTAACGCGATCAATTTGCGAGCGAGTCGTTTGGCGTCGTCGTAGCTTCCTCGATATCGCGCGTAGTGCATTGGCGGCTCTTCTTCTTGATCGGTCGACCGTCGAATTATGCAAGATACATATTTTGATCAATTTCAACGTTCTGAACGCGATGACGGAGTCCGTTCGTCGATCGGAGGTCGTTTCGACTGATTTTCGGTGCCGTCGAGTGTATTTCAGCTTCGATTTGCGTATTGTTGTATCTGATTCGATATTCACGCATACTCGTCCGAATTAAGCATGAACAGTCTCATTTGAAAGGTTTTGATGTTTCGAGGCTAATGTCGCTATTAATTTTGCGAACGAGGTCGTTTGGGCATACTGCAGTTTTTCGACCTTAATATGCGTGTCAGCGTTTTCACGACCCCCCTTCTTGATCGGTCGATCGTCAAATTGTGCAATATGCATATTCTGATTAATTTTGATGTTCTGAACGCGATAACGGAGTCCGTTGGTCGATCGAAGATCATTTCGACTGATTTTCGACGTCATCGAGTGCATTTCAATTTCGATTTGCTCGTTGAAGCTCGTCGAATTCACCTTGTGAGCTCGACTTGATTTATGACGATGGAGGTCAACAATGTGATAAATATTTTTAGGCATATGTGAATTTAGTTTCTATATTTTAAATATTTTAAAATTTTCATAAATATGTAATTAGGGGTAAGGTGGATTTATGCTGGGTAGGTTTACTATAGATGCTATATATTTGTTGAGAGGTTTGATGGAGAAGTATGAAGAGAGTTAGAGAAAGTATATGATAAAGTTTCAAGAGAAGTGTTTTGGAGAGTTCTAGAAAAGAAGGGAGTTAATATTGCTTAAAGGATGTGTATTGAAGTTATCACTTGTGTTCAAGTACAAGAAGGATTCACCAAATATTTTTCTATTTTAGTTGGATTACATCAAGGATTGGCTTTAAGTCCATATCTTTTGCTTTAGTTATGGATCTTCTTGTTAGACATTTACAATAGATGTCCCTTGGTGTATGTTTTTTTGTTGATGATATTCTTCTTGTTGATAAGACTAGAGAGGGAGTTCAAGAAAAACAAGTATGGAGGTGAACTTTAAAGTCTAAAGGCATTTTCTTGAGCAGATCTAAGTCCGAATACATGGAGTGTAATTTTAGTTGTAGAATATCTAACAATGGAGTGATGACAATGGGTGATCAAGTCATAAAAAATAGTGAATCTTTTAGATATCTCGGGTCTATCGTTCAAAGTGATGGTGATATAAATGGGGATGTTAGCAGTAGAATTCAAGTTGGATGGTTGAAGTGGAGGAATCCATCAGGCTTGTTGTGTGATAGGAAAGTACGCTTAGACTTAAGGGAAACTTTTATAAGATGGTGGTGAGACTTGCAATGCTTTACGATACAAAATGTTGTCCAATAAAAGAGACATAAAATTAAGTGTTGCAGAGATGAGGATGCTCAGGTGGATAAGTGGCTTTACACAGAGAGATAAAATGAGAAACAAATATATATGTAATAAGGTTGGAGTAGCTCCATTGTCGATAAGATTAGAGAGTCTTCTTAGATGGTTTGATCACATAAAATGCCAACCATCCAATGACTCAATTAGGAGAGTCGATGTATTAGATTCGGCCTGTATTTAAGAAAGGTAGAGGTAGACTCTAAAAGGACTTAGTTAGGAAGTATAAAAATGATCTCAATTTATTAAGATTAAATGAGAATATGATAATAGGGCACATTAAAGAAAACTGATCTATGTAGCCGATCCCATGTAGTGGCATAAAGCTTGGTTGTTGTATATATATGTAATTAGGTCAAATTACTCATTTTCTTAATAGTTAATACAATATTAATAAAGCAATGTAAGCTTCAGTTTGTACAAAGGGTTATGGTCTTATATTGAGGACATCTTGCTTGATTTAGTATTAAATAAACTTTTGAGATCGTTTCTCTCAAAGCCATTAATTGATCTTTTTTATGTCCCCTTTCTGTGTTCTTCTTTCTTATTGTGAAATTTGACTTTATGTGCGTTATAATAAAATCATAATCGGTTAAATATTTTTGCTGTTTCATTATCCTGAGAATATATACCTGAACTTTCGAATAAAAAATGCTTTTGTTATATAAAAAATTAAGTCATAACTCTCACAAACTTCAAATAAGAGAGCTACTTGAGCGTCTCTCTTTCCAATTCTTTCTTTGTCTTCAATAATCTCATAGCTCATGATATCAGTTAATGTTAAGGCTTCACATCTACAATTTCTACTTTCCAACCATCATCTATTTAAGGTCAGTGATATTATACTTTTAGTTATTTTAGTTTGAATGCATACTATCACTGGTAGATATATGTTATGATAAGGAGATTTAAGGAGATCTCTAGATTCACAAATAGATGATGATTTATCCGTGACACCTAATCAGGATCATAATATAAACAAAGTAGCTTAGTTTGTATGGATAATAAATTTTTCTCGTCATTTCTGGAAGCCATATATGTTATTTGTGTTGTTTTGGGTTCTCACGGTACTTTATATTTTAAGTTTCCAGCTGCATTAATTCAGGTTTAATATATTTTGTCAGATCCCACGGACTGCTTATTTAATTATTTATATGCTTATCATTTTTTCATTTTGCTTTTTTTGTATCTTACCTGCTGGAAGGATTTCTTTGGGAAACCGGCATTTTTGACTGTATCAGGCCAACTAAATGCTGAAACATATGCGTCTGCTCTCTCTGATGTATGAACTTTTTATTTGACAAACTTCTCTATAATTTATTTAGTCTTAGTTCATACTAATTCAAAGAATGTACTGATTGTTTCCAGGTTTACACATTTGGTCCTACTTTTAGGGCAGAAAATTCAAACACTTCAAGGCATTTGGCTGAATTTTGGGTAAGTATTTTTCACTAATATAAGGTACTTTGTATCATAGTATTTTTTGACATTTACTTTGATTGGCTTGAGCAGATGATTGAACCTGAACTTGCTTTTGCTGATTTGAATGATGACATGGCATGTGCAACTGCCTATCTCCAGTATGTAGTAGGTTTCTTGTTGACTATTTATTTTTTTTCTTCTTTCGTTTATTGTACTGCCGTTATTCTCAATGTATGAGTTGTTATTGGAAAGTGTTAACCCAATACAAGATGCAAGCATAAGCTGCTAATAGTATGCATAATATCCATGGAACACAAATTTGCAGAACTTAATAAGAGATAAGATAAAATATACCTGAAATGTTCAAAGTTATAATAATGGTTAGTAATCTAAAATAGTAAAGAAATGCATATATTCAAAACTTAGCAAGTTTCATATAAATTCTTAAATTCACAGCATCAAAAATTATCACCAGAAGGCATTTTTATCTTCATCTTATCTTATCAATTGTAAGGTCTGAGAAACGATAAGTGGTTATAAGTTTACCAAAAAAATTTCAGCTTTGTGAGCTGCCTCACAGCCACATTTAGCATCATCTGAGATGGATAGAGCCGAATTGTTGCTACAATGGATGCTTTTGAAAACAAAAATACAGTTCAAGATCTGTGTTCTCATGTAGAGGGAGACTATAATAATAACATCTTTTAAAGTTACTACTTCCATAACTCGATATGATGAGCAATATGAGAACTCAACAGAATTACAGAAATTGTGAATCTCATGGTTTTTTTTGGAGAGAGGCAATGAGGAAAAAAAATGTAGAATAGCACATTGATGTAGTTTAAACCGATGAAAAGAAAGGACACCATCAAACCTTTGTGGGAAAAGATGTCATGCACTTTAGTTTTGAGTCATAACCTTTTTGTGGCTTCCAACTAAAGCTGTCGGTTGAAGCCTGAAAACCAGAAATGTAGATCTGCAAAATGTGCAATTCTTGCAATGTTGAAATTGCCGTGGAAGAGCCTTACTTCCAAACTATTAAAGTTTAGTGATATCTATCATTCAGTAGTACCTATGATTACAATTTATATATCTTTGGCAGGTAAAGTATGTCCTCGAGAACTGCAAAGAAGACATGGATTTTTTTGACAAATGGATTGAGAAGGGAATTGTCAATAGATTAAGTGTATGCATCTGAACTATTAATCTATTTTTCCCTTTGTTAGTTGTAATTCAATTGAAAAATATTATGGAGCTTCTGTATTATTTTTTGCCATTTTTTCATGAGGGTTTCTTATTTGTTCAATTGAAAAACAATATAGGGCATCTTTTGAAAAAAAAATTTCTATATTCATATTTAGCAGAATATTATTTTTTTGGCAGGACATAGTGGAAAAAGATTTCATTCAGTTGACTTACACTGATGCTATTGAACTTCTTCTTAAAGCTGAAAGGAAATTTGAGTTCCCGGTGAGACATCTTTCAAATAGATTATTATGTTGCATTATTATACCAGATATGTAGATTATATGTGTTGTAGCCATGTTAACAGTTTCTTTAGTTGATGTGGAATACCTCATCCTACGTCAGTAGCCCTCTTAATCTTATTAGTTTCTGCAATCTGTTTGAGTTTTTCTTTTTAGATACTCTATAATTCTGTTCAATCAATTGAAATCTTGTAGGCTGGCAAAGATGTTTGATTTGAGTTTTCTTGAATTGCAGTTGTAATTCTTACAGACGGTTAACCAAATAGAATAATCATAGGATCCAATTTTGGTGCGAGTGACCAAGATTTTCTTGAAGATGCATTGGGTAGAAAGAGCTCTTCATCCTTTTTGATATTTGTAGTTCCAGTAATGATTTTTAATCTCACATCAATGACTATTTCAGTTCACATACAAATTCAATTTTATGAATACACCTGCAAAAAAATTGTAGTGAATGAAGTATGCACTTCTTTGTTAACATTGGATATTGACATTTCATTTTGTCAACTCTTTTTTTTTTTCTTTATATAATTTAGTCTCATCTTCATACTCCTCTATTAAGATAAGTAAAGAAAATTAATGTTGAAAGATTAGGAAGAAAAATGGGGACAATGAAGGTAACCATATGTATAAAAGTGGTTCAAAAATATGTGCTCAAAATAGGTATAAAACTTTGTGCCGCATTCTCCATGAGCGAGATTCATAATGCTGACCCCAAATAGTTCTTGTAAACTTGGATGATGATGATGATGACAACGATGATGGCTTTTCCTTCTATAGAAAATATAACCAAGTATGCTGAGTATGAATTATATAGTAATTGGCTTGAAGTTTTATTGCTTAAATGTTTCTACAGATGGCATTGAGATATAGATTATTCTGAAGCATACTTTCCTGGATATACACTGTAACTTGTATGAATGTAATTTATGATATTTTAACAATCAAAATGTACTGAAATGTTCAATATCACCAGAAAAGAAAATTTTATGAACTCAACATGAATTCCCATTCAAATTATAAATCAAGTTCTCTATTTAAGTGGTTCATCCTTTACATTTGTTTGCAATTTTACAGGTAAAGTGGGGAACAGATTTGCAAAGTGAGCATGAAAGATACATCACCGAAAATGCTTTTGGTGGTCGCCCAGTGATAATTAGAGATTATCCTAAGGTATGCCTTCCTTCTACTTTTATCTCTTACACAGAAAATATTTTAAAATATGTTGTTGCTGCTTATCTTGCTTGTTTTAGGATATCAAAGCATTTTATATGAGGCTAAATGATGACGGAAAAACTGTTGCAGCAATGGATGTGTTGGTTCCTAGGGTAAGTTAAAAGCACAGTTTTACTTTATGGCAATTTCACAATAAAATCATTTAATTTCTCAATGCCCAGTTTGAGCAAAAAATCTCTCATTTTCCGCCTTTAAAGAGTCTAGTGCTCATGTTGATAAATACTAATGGGAAAAAGAACTAAGATGATGTTTTTTTAGCATAAACATTTATCACGGCTAATAGAATTTTCAAGAACAATCAAATGTGCAAGCTGAAGAACATTTTTAGGATAGACTAGTAGTAAAAACTTGCTGCTCTGGACAATGGCTCAGATATTTGCATTTAGTCATTCATTGTGCATATTTGTCAGTGTGGTTTCAAGGTCATAGGAAAATGATGATGGGGCTTTTGTGGGGGTGGCATTGGGATTTTGAGCGAGTCTAGTACTATACCTTATGTTACCATTATAGTTTTCTGTTTCAGGTTGGCGAGCTCATTGGTGGAAGCCAAAGGGAAGAACGCCTTGAATATCTTGAAAGACGCTTGGATGAGTTGAATCTCCCCAAGGAGAGCTATTGGTGGTATCTTGATATTCGTCGTTTTGGCTCAGGTTAGGATTCTCCATTGACCCACCCTATAATTTCTTGTTGTCTATTAGACTTCAACCATGTTGCATTGAAAATAAAATAATTTTTAACTCCTATAATTTGCATTTGGTGAAACTTTTTGACAGACATAAATTATGGAAGACATTATAATTTGTGAAATGAGTATGTTTGGGAAAAGGTTAGAATAGCTCAAGTTGTAGATAAGATTAGAGAGAGTCTCTTTAGATAGTTTGGCCAAATAAAGCGTCGGTCATGTGATTACCCGGTTAGGAGAGTAGATGTACTAGATTTGCCTTATGTTAAGAAATATAGAGGTAGAGTTAAAAAGATTTGGTTAAGATGAATAAAAATGACTTTAATTTATTAGAATTAAATGAGAATTTGACATATAATATGGCACAATGGAGAAGAAGGATTTATGTAGCCGATCCCACATAGTGGGATAAAGGCTTGTTGTTGTTGTTGTGCTGTTGTTATTGTTGTTGTTGTCGTCATGATTTTTTATCGTCTTAATTTTTATGTAAAATTTCCATTAATCTATTATTAAATTATCATTTGTGCAAATTTGGAGTTTTGTAATTTTCATATAATAGGATGGTAATTTGTTAAATTGATGTTTATGTTTTATGAGCTTTGAATTTGGTTTTACATGCGTGATTTTATGCATCTCATTCTAGATTCATATTAGAAAATACTATATCCTGAGATTTCTTGCATTAGAAAAAGGAGATGATGAAAGGGCAGGAGATAATAGTTAATGTTGAGATTAAGGACTTTTTGTAATTGGTTGTTTTCATGTTATATTGACATAGGCATCTTTTTATTAGCTGACGAAAATAAATAAAATTGATACAAAAAGGAATTTGTAAAAGGAACCAAAATATTAAATGTTTTACAAAGAAGGATGATCTAGCACACAATCAAGTTAAGGTCATCATGTTCAACATGATCAAAATATTGTCAAACTGATTCCACAAAAATCCCCTGGTGAATAGATCAACAATGTCATCTTAGGATTATCTTTATGAAAGACATTTGAATCTTGAATCTATAGTTTCTCGAATAAATTTTGATTTCTTTGTTATATCTTATTGTATGAAATCTTGCATTAACTATTTGATGAAATAGAGTGAGGGATAAAGAGCATAAGGGGACTCACTTTTATGCAATGACATAGTATTTTTTTTTTTTTTAATTGAGTTTGAAATTTATTTTTATATTGTCTTTTGCTATTTCACATTCAATATATTATCAATGTAATATGCCATAAAATAGAATTTATTGGTATATCAATCATTATTTATAAATTATAGCTAGAAATTAGCACAATTAATTAATATAACTATAAGTACTCATGGATTAAGAATATATATATCATGAGTGCAATGCTTTAGAAGAGGGATAGCAATTTGTGCACAACTTTATTTATCACGTTGTCAAAGCCAATGCTCTAAGTTGTCTTTGTCTTCGATGTGTCTCTTGGCTTTTATGCAAAGAATGTCTCATGAAGATGCCATGGTGGTTCCCATGAAAATTATTAGAGGATTATGTGAAGATTCATGAATATACTAGTATTCATCATCAATGATTTGGTAATGATCCTTTGGAATCCATGGCATGATCTATGAGGATCCTATTGCTTGGCAACGTCACAACCAACATTTTGTTCTTGCATGCTTTGATTCTTGCATTCCTACCCGTGTCTTTGCCTCGACAAGCCCAATCTATCTTGTCTACTACACTCAATCCACACGCTACTCACGATTTTGCATGCAGTTTCATCGGACCTTGTATGTGCTGGTTGTGTGCTATGCTCCTTTATGACCTAATTGGCATAAGTCATATCATTGACCCACCAATATTTCTGATTTTATTTGGCTTAAATTGCTTTGCATTATAATAGATTCCAAGATTTAAATATTTTATCAATTTTGTCCATCATAACAACAGATACTTTCAATATTTTTCTCATGCAACTGAGGTAAAAAAATATTCTACGTGAGAATTTCAATTTGTTATGAAAATGGGGATACATCGATGGAAGTGATCTCGCACCATCTAAATCACCAAAAAATGCTTAATGGCATAATAATATATAAGAGTAATGTCTTAGATTTTAAGGTCCATTGATGAGGCAATTGTTATCAATCTAAGACCATATATAAAGTCAAGATAATATATTTAAATATTTTTAATTAAAATTTGAGATTGCTGATTGCACCTATCAATTTGGTATTATTTTTTTGGGCTTAGAAGCTTATGGATTGAATTAGTTGATATAATTTAAATTAAAGTACCTTTTGAATCTCTTTTGGTTGTTCAAGGCATTCAGGAACAAAGTAAAAGAGATCAAATGTTGAAATTTTGTTCTTAATTTATTGTTCTGATTTGATAACTTGTGAACCTTCACCTTCCATGAATGTGTTTTAGAGAACTATATGAGGAGCAACGACTTGTGACACACCATATTTCAACAATATCAGTGCATGAAAATGCTGGTTGTTCATACATTCCATGATAAGAATAAAAAAAAAAATGCAATTGATACAATGCTATACTTTAAGTACTAGAGATATGTCACCAATTGTGAATAAATTGTAATTATTGGAAGAAGTATAGACACATGACTAGGGAATGTTAAAAATGTCATAAGAATCGATCATCAAATTCTAACCTAGTGATTATTGATTAGGTTGTAGGTTTATCAGCTATGGACAAACCTGAAATTATTCTAAATTGATTTAACAGATGATAATTGTCAACTTTTGGGCTCTAAGGATGAGGCGATGGGGAACATATTCCTTAATGGGGATAAAGTTGAGCAACTATTTCTTTTACATTCTTCTATTTTTGAGGTTATTTTTTTGTCTTGTACTACAATAAATAAAAATAATATTCTACACAAACTATTAGGTCATCCAAATTTTATTTTTTTATCCAATTTAATAAAATCAAATTTGTTGGGAAAGAACAGTTTTTTTCTCATCTTTCATTTAAGTGCTTAATGTTCAAAATAGGGAAGAGCAAGAGCCTTTATTTCCATCATATGATAGTTTTGTTGAAAATTATTTTGATTTGATTCATAATGATGTGCATGAGGTATCACTCATGTTATATTGCTTGCAGGTTATAAATATCTTGTAACATTCATCGATGAATATAGCAAGTATACTTGGATTTGCTCCTTTATCAATGATATCAAGTATTCATTATTCTTAAAATATTTATTACTTGCTGAGACTCAATTTTTATCCAACATCGAAGTATTGAGATCTAACTTTGGGGGTGCATATATGTCACTCAGTGTTTTAAAAAGTAGTAGGAGTGTTGGGCGTTTTAGCTGCAATCGGGCGGAGCATAACCCCCATAATGTAATTAATAAATATAACTTATATATATAGATATAGATATGCCTAAAATCAATAAAATCAATTCAAACTCCAAAATATTTCAATGCTCTCATCATATTGTATTATTTGAACATCAATTCTTTTTTTCTTCTAATGTTAAGCCTCTACTAGAAACTTAATTTCTTCTTCATTTTGATATCTAAAATTATATTACTGAAATATTTAAACTTTGATTTGTATATGAAAAAAATGTCCAACTCTATTACTTCTTGAGCCAAATTTGCCATCCGAGCCTGTGCAAATTAATCAACCACTTGAATTTGTGCAAATTGATTTTCCATTTGAGCTTGTGCAAATTGATCCACCATCTGAGCCTATACAAATTGATCAACTATTTTAACTTGCTAACTTTTATTTAGCCATCACTCTTAGATGATCTTCTAGAATCTCTCATTCTCTGAATTGATAGGGCTTTCACATTATATTGGCCTTGATTCCTATTCCTTCAAGGTATGTAAATATGATTGTTGGTTAGAGACTATGGTTGAAGAAGTTTGAGCTCTCAAAGATAATTATGCTTGGGAGGTTGTTTAATGCCCTTTAAATATTAAAGTCATATGATGCAAATGTGTTTTTTTTAATTAGACTTCTCTTTGATGGTACCATGGATTTCTACAAAGTATGATTAGTTGTCGTTAGTAACATATAAGAATATTGGATTGATATGAAGAAGCTTTTACTCTTGTAACAAAAATGATCATGATGCGATTGTTGTTGGAGTATTCAATGGTTTGAATTGTTGTGCTTTCACTATTCACCTTCTAATTCTTTCTTGGAGTTGTCAGCCAATCCTAACATGCAGAACTTGAAGGGAGACAATTGATTCTCATTGATGGGATGGAAGGGATTGATAGTGCATGGATCCATAGGCTTATGTCTCTTTCCTATTGGATATGTGAAATGAAAATCCCCTATCGAATGCTTATTATTATTCTACGACTTTCTTGTAAGCCTTATTAATTATACATCATTCTTATGTGTAATGGAAAGGGATGGGCTGACATCCCCTACTTTTTTAATCTCCCTATCTGTAAGCACAATGGTTAGAGATTGGTTTCTTATATCCTTCCTCTCTATATCATGCTGCACATTCTTCTCTTTCTACATCTCATCACTTCATCGCCTAGTCAAAGGTGGGATATTAGTAGATAGATACCTTTTCATTCTCTTCCTCTCTTCCACCCTATGTACAAGACTCTGGACAAGAGTGGTCAAGCATCCATTTTCTCTTTTAACTTTATTTGATTATACTTAAGCCTAATTTAGCTGCTCCTCAAGCCCTATTTGAGCCCTTCATAGAGTGGAATGAAATATTTTATAGTTAATTATGCTTTTGTTGCTTCCTTTACTTAAAAATGAGGGTGCCTTCCTTTTCCTTACAACTCTAACTAGGATAGGTTGAATATGAGCATGGACAATGAACAGAAAGAAGTCCTCATTAGTCCTACGCACCAGTGTAGGATGGACAATCATCTATAAAAAATAAATTAGAAAGGCTTGTTAGTTAAATTATAATAACTACTTAATAATTCCTAAATAAAAATATGCACTTGTGTCTTTATTCATGAGCAATTGCAAAAAATACTTGCCTGTGAGGTTCTTGCTCAACATCTTTGGTGCTCTCTTCTTAGAAACTTAGCACATCTCCTCACTAGCCTTGGGACGGCTTCATAAGCTACTATAGTGATATTGCACATTCAATTATAATATATTGAGTTGGGATATTCCTCTTAAAACTTGTGGATTGAGTTGGGATATTCCTCTTAAAACTTGTGGACTTAATAGTGCACCATATTTTTATTCAAACTTGTGTTTTCTCTTATACTAGCCTATCTCATGAGTAGTTAAAAAAATGCATCATCATC
Organism: Cymbidium sinense; assembly: GCA_021442155.1. Taxonomy (NCBI): domain Eukaryota; kingdom Viridiplantae; phylum Streptophyta; class Magnoliopsida; order Asparagales; family Orchidaceae; genus Cymbidium; species Cymbidium sinense. The sequence continues at coordinate 120,541,537 of CM038219.1, forward strand.
ATCTTCAACCATGTAAGGCATATATTTGAAAATAGCACTATGTTTATTATGGTTGGCGTGAACACCATCTTTACAAAGATATAATCCAAGCTTCTGCACACCATCTTTCTTAGTACACTAAGAAAGTTTTATCTAAGTTTTTATTTTTGAAGCTCTTATCTTCATCCAAGTAGTCATCGAGCATCCTATTATTTTTTTTCTCATCTTCTCTAACTTTTCATCTAAATTGGAATTCCTTAAAGTTTAGCCAATGATTAAACCAAACATAATAATTTTAAATATTGTGTTCTTCCCTAAATGTTGAATATAATGGTCTCAACATCATTAACCATTTCAGTAACAATTAATGGGCCACGACATAAAAAATTTTCATTTTAGAAGCTCTGAAGAACTGACCAATAAGGGGTCTCTTAGTATTTAGGTCATTAGCCTTGAATTGATTAATCAATTTTTCTCTTCAGGCCTCCAACCTTGTATGTAGCATGGGCATTATAATGACTCTGAACTAGTATGATTAGATTATCCATTTGTATATATAGCAAGGCAATCCAAATTTATAAATTGGAAAAGAGATAATGAGAGAATAATATGATAGAATCAAATTTAACCATCCTCAAAGCATTTTTAAACCATCTATGAACAATGATTAAATAGGCGGACCAAACCATCCTCGAATCATCTTCGAATGATGATCAAAGAATCTTTAAATAATGAAATCATCTTCGATTTATAATCAAACCATTTTCAAATAATGATCAAATAAGCATTGAACCATCTTTCAACAATATTCAAGGAATGATTGAACAATAATCAAAACTTCTTCAAACATTGATTAAATCATGTTTGAACTATTTTCAAACAAATATCCATTCATCCTCAAACATGAATAATTTATGTTTTCAATCATTTTTCTACAATGGCTTGAATTCTGATTGAATAATGATCAAGTCATCCTTGAATTTTTTTGCCCACTTAAGTCCGTAATGTGGAACTTTATTTATGGTGTAGGTGGGAATTGAACCCAGGATATTCGCAATAACTTCCAAGACCCTTATCAACCGGATTAATTGGGAACCACAAATCATTTTTGATTCATCTTCAGCATGATCTATTTATATTTGATCATTTTTTGGTCATTATTCGAAGATGATTAAATCATTATTCAGTCAAGTTTCCAATATACAAGCTAATACCTACCAAAGTTTTGGGTTTAGAATACAAACACTGTAATCAATCCTAAATAAATCAAATAAATAACATCACTACTTTCATAGATGATGAATGAAGGGAGATCGTTGCTATGATATATCTCTGCAACTCATGCATCCTAGAAACAGGGAAAGTATTGGGAAATTGAAGGGCTGAGGAGCTTCTATGATTGAAAGTTTGCATTAAGTGTTTAGCGAGGGTGCCAACCATTTGTTAAATAGCAAGGGACTTTCAAGTATATTTTTCCATTAAAACAAATAAAAATAATATTTGGCCAATTTCACCTATTATGTGGTATTTGAAGTCAAATTTCTTTTTATAATGGCATTTTTTATTATTAGTTATGATTATTGTGATCATTATGAGGGACAAGCTTTAGCACTTAAATCATATGTTTATTTGATCCTTTTAAGGTCTATTTGAGGCGGCTTTTTTCGAGCTTTGCTTTTTTAGAAAGCTACCACAATGTTATTTTGCTAAAATTTTGTTGCTTTTTTGAAAATTCTATGATGGAAAGTAGTTTTTTTTTATGACGAGATCTATTAAAGTGTGATAGATGTATTAAGGTCGATGCTAAATTTAACTAAAATGAACATAGTCTATAATATCCAGGGCATCTTTTTTTTTTTTTAAAAAAAAAGATTGTTTTTCTCTATAGTAATCACTAACAAGTTAGAATTTTTTAGTTCAATTCTAATTCTTGAGGAGGCTTATCCTTTATATGAATCTCTCCTTAATGTATGGTTTAGAAGTAGTTGGAGGCACCTAATTGTTGCTGAAGGCCTGCACCTGATTCTAATCCCCCTTAAAAAGCACGCTTTGAGAAAACCATTTGTAGTAAATTGGAAAGAAATCTTCTTGCTTGAATTACTATGATGGTTGCAAAGATTAGTATTATTTAACTGACTTCTCATCAGAAATGAGAACTTCATATGTACTTATCAGAACTATCATTTGAATTCCCGTTAAGTTAAAATCTCTTGTTTTTGCCTTGTTTCAGTTCCTCACGCAGGCTTTGGATTAGGGTTTGAACGACTCGTGCAGTTTGCCACTGGGATGGAGAACATAAGGGATGTGATCCCATTCCCCCGGACGCCTGGTTCTGCTGAATTTTAATCTCCCAACCTGTTGATCATTTTTCTTTTTGCACTTTTAGTTAACAATATTTTGCAAATAAAGAAATTGTAATAGTTTTTTATTATTTTTATTTTATATTGGAAAGAAGCCTATGTTTGGTGGGAAGAATGAACCCTCGGATCGCTCGATTCTCCCGGAGGCTCCGGGATATCAAGGGGACCTGCGAGTGAATGATGATGTGAGCTCAGATAGACACAACGATATCCTCATTCACAAGACGGTGTTGGGTGGATACCCTTAAAAAAAAAAAAAAAAAAAAAAAAAGCCTATGTTGTTCTGTTTGAATGGAATTATCAGTGATTGAACAGATTTGTCTTGACTGTATTTACTGCAATCAATTGAAGGTGATTAAATATGCACAAGATATTAATACTTTTATTTATATTTAATTTAAGAAATAATTTGGTTAATTAATTCAGTTGATAAGAAAATCTTCAAAGTTAAAATCTTATTTTACAGGCTTGCGTGAGAAAAAAAAGTCAACTATATTGTTAAGTTTCTGATATTATTTATTTATTTTTATTTATATACTTTGAAATTATTCTAAATACATCATTTAGATTAAAAAAAATAGGAAGAGAATTATTAGATAATTTATTAGTTAAGTATTAAAAGTGCATTTTATCTTATTCGTGTCAAGTATTTTTGTTGAACCATAAATATATATACTACTGGTGTTAATTTAATTAAATAATTGTGTTAAAATTGCCAATGTTTAATAATTTAACTAATGAAAATTTATGCTATTTTTATTTTTAAAGACTGAAAAATTTTATATTTATAAATGTGTAATAAGTTAATTATATTCTTTAGTAATTTAAATAAATTAATCTAATTAGGTAGTTATATTATTTAATAATTTAATTATATTAGAGATAGTATTTAAGAAATTGATATGCATTATAACAGTAATTTTGTTCTAATTCGTATCAAAATAACCTGTTATGATTTATTTTTTTTCAGTATAAATTATTATACCTCTTTAACGTATGATGCACCTGAGATTTGTGGAGCTCGGGTTGAGTTTTTTAAAGAGATTTATATATATAGCATTTAAAATATAAATGAGCCGAACTGAGAATAACTTGTCAGACTGCTTTGTTTAAAATTTGTTTGTTCGTATTTATCTCATTTATATATCAAGCTTGAAATGTCTGTTTGTGTTTGGCTCGTTAACACTCGTTACATAATGAGCCAAATACGAGCTATTCGCGAAACAACGAGCTTTTTTGACATTTTATGAGGGAGGATTCGAATATGAGTTAATTTTTTGTATAACAAAAGTTTTAACCATTAAGTTGTGCTTGTATTTGTAATATATAAATATGTTGGTATGTATATATAATAATAATAATCATATAATATAAGTTTTTATTTCGAGCTAAATTTGAGTCGAAATCGAAAATTTTCGTTCACGTTTATAAAGAATAAATCGAAAATATATCATTCATTCGCTTTAGTTAACGAACGAATGAACAAAAGTTACATAACGAAATAACACGAGTTTTCAACAAATGAATTTCAACAAATAACAAAGGGGCTCATATTACCTTTTACCAAATGAAATAATTTTCCTTGTTCACCTCTCCTCACCTAAGCATTTGCCCTCATCGGTAGATGAGAGCGTGGAAGTAACCGAGGGTTTTTAGTTTTAGTAATCTCTAGTGCAATATGTTGTTATTCTTAGGACTACAAATGAATCGAGTGTTTCGTGACTCAGCTCGATTAGAGCTTATTCATATCCGTTTGATTAACTAATCAAACGAGCTTGAACATTTTTTGAAATATTCGATTACTAAATGAACAAGCTTGAACAGCTTATCGTTCGGTTCATTTATGTTCATGAATATTATTATTTAAAGCTTGTGAACAACTTGTTAAGGAGCTCGATTACGGCTCGATTAAGGCTTGTTTGTGAACAATATTGCTCAAATTATTATTTTTTTAGGCTTAATAAGTTTTTAATTGATACAACTCATGTATATTTCTCAACAAGCTTGCCGTGAACAAGCTCAATTAAGGATTGATTAAAGCTCGTTTATTTTATTAAACGAGCAACTCGTTAACGAGCTCGATAATCTTATTTGAACCGAGCTTGTGAACAAACTTGAATCGACCTCGAGCTCGATAATGAACATTTGGCTTTCATATCAATTATAGAGAAATATCTAAGTGAAGCTATCAAAAGTATATTTCCTAATGCATAGCATAAGGTTTGCTTGTGCATGTATATATATATATATATGAAGAAACTCTTTTGCTAGCCATAGCTCTAAAGCTTAGTTTGGACAGCTACAAATGATAAATTTCTATCAAATTAAACTGATAAGTAATGCAATATATCATTCTATTCATTAAACTAATATGTATATCAACTTTATTTCAGCTAGAATTAACTAATAGGACATTTGTAAAATGTAGAATTTTTAATTGTTGAAGTTGATTTCAGTAAAGGAAGGCGAGAACCAGCGGAGTATCTCAGCTTTGTCTATATTTTGCTACTGTCCAGATTGGCTCGAGATATAGGCTAAATAAACTAGTATAGATATTAGAAAATCTTGAGTTCGCAGCTCAAATTAGAGGTGTAAACAAGTCGAGTCGAGTCAAATTTTGATTTAATCGAGCTAAACTTGTTTAATCTCTATTGAGCTTGAGCTCAATTATAAGACTTGAGTTTGACTCGATTTAAAAAAAGTCAAGCTCGAGCTCGTTTAAAATGCTCGATAAGCTTGGTTCATGAGCTCGTTAATGAGCCAAGTTCGAGTCAGCTCATGAGCCGACTTGACTCACTTACACCCCTAGCTCAAATTGAAGAGACTTGAAAGACAACTTTGCGGCAGGGGACCTATGCTTTGTTCAAGTAGGCAATTGGCCATCCTAAAAATTAGTTTTTATTTAATTCTCTAAAAGCTTATGTTAATTTTGCCCCCTCTCATTAACTTCATTTGCCCAAAATTAAAAAAACAAAACACGCACATCACTCAAGCCTCAATCCCTCTCATCTATTTGGCCACCCTCAAAAGGATGGTTGGCCACCCATGACATTTATTTTTAAAAATTTAAGGAACAGATAAGCATTTATATTACATTATAAATTTATAAATTTTAAAATAATATATAATAATCACATCAATTATATAAATATTAAATAAAAAATTATATTATTAGGATAAATAATATTAATATTTAATAATGCAAGAAAATAAATAAAAACTCAATATAATATTTATAAATCTTGAAAATAGGCAAAGAAAATTAAAAATATTGAAAATAAAAAATTATAAGCAATTAAAATCTAATAATAAATTAAAAAATATTTAATTATTAATAAATTTAGAGTATTACAATAATAAAATAAGTATAAATTATTTGATATAATATAAATTATTAAAATATAATATTTAATTATATATTTAATTAATATTAACAAAATTTAAATTTAATTATTCAGAATATGTTTGCACAAAATTTTTTATTTTATTTAAATTAGACACATCATGTGTCTATTTGATACATATGTGATATGTGTAGTATTTTAAGTTTAAGATGAGATTATTTTGTTATTTTGTATTTTGGTAGCTTAAGTTGAGGTTATTTATATTAATTAAATATTTTAGAGAAATTTATATATATAATATATGATTTTTATATATTTATATATCTAATATTTAAAATATGATATTTATAAAAATAGTACTTCTTGGAAAAAGCAAATTTTATTAAAAAAAAATAATGATGATTATATTTTTGATAAAATATTAAATATTAGATATAATTTATATAAATATAAAATTTTAAATATTAGATATATAAATATATATAAGAATTATGTGATATGTTAATGACCGAATATTTTGAGTTATCGGCCTCTACTCGACTCTTCCAGCAAAACGTCACGGCGGCCACGGCGAAAAAGCCGGCAATGATACAGAGTTAGCGTCTGGATTTTACCAGCTCGTCCTCATCCATGGAAGCCTCCACGCTCTTCCGGTCACCATCTTCCTTCTCTTTGTCTTCACGGTTCTAAACTTAACCCAACTGTCTCTCTCTCCGTCTCCCTCTTCTTTCCTCTCTCACATGATCCTAATCTTCTTCTCAGGTCCAGCAGCACGCGACTCAATAAGAATCTTCTGAGTCACGCGACGAAGATTTCTATCCACCATCCCTGGTGCCTCGTCCGCTCCCGATCCCAAATCCCTCTCCTCTTCATTCCCCACGCCCTCCCTGAACAGATCACTAATAACGCGCCGGATCCTTTGCCATCTCATCACCGCCGCCCCTCCTCGCGAACTGGACTCCTCCCCGCCTCCTATGGCGTGGCATCTCGGTACTTATCCTCGCCGGTCAAGTCATCCACCGCGTCCTCACCTTGCGTGTCCATCGCCGCAACACTCTCCAACAACTCGATCGCGTCGGCCCTCGCTCCCTCGGCGTCTGCCTCCTCACCTCCGCCTTCGTTGGCATGGCTTTTACCATACAGTTCGTACGCGAATTCACTCGCCTCGGCCTCCAGCGCTCTGTTGGCGGAGTCCTTGCCCTCGCCTTCGCTCGCGAGCTCAGTCCCGTTGTCACCTCCGTCGTTGTCGCCGGCCGCGTTGGCAGCGCCTTTGCCGCCGAGCTCGGCACCATGCAGGTCTCTGAACAGACAGACACGCTCCGTATCCTCGGTGCCCATCCCGTCGATTACCTTGTCACACCCCGCGTCATCGCTTGTGCTGTCGCGCTTCCGTTCCTCACATTCTTTTGCTTCACCATTGGCCTCGCGTCTAGTGCGCTCTTGGCTGACGCAGTGTTTGGAGTTAGCATTAACATTATTCTCGAGTCTGCACGCCGGGCGCTGCGGCCGTGGGATTTAATTAGTGCAATGATTAAATCGCATGTTTTCGGTGGGATAATTGCTGTGGTCAGCTGCGCCTGGGGAGTTACTACACTTGGTGGAGCTAAAGGCGTCGGGGAGTCGACTACCTCTGCGGTGGTGATTTCTCTTGTTAGCATATTTATTGCTGATTTCGCCCTTTCCTATTGCTTCTTCCAGGGGGCAGGGGATTCCCTCAAGTATGCCATGGGCTAGGCTGGTGGTGGTTTCGCTTTTTACAAAACTAAGTTTTGCCTCTCTTTCAAAGATGATGCTTTTCGTAGGAAGAGAAAATGGTTAAGTTTTTGCATGCGCAGCTCGTTTCAGGTTTGCTTTGTTTTCTTTAACAGCAAGGTTTTGTTTTCCTCTGAAGTGGAGCAGTTGTAATTTCGGAGGTACATAAGGATGTGTGCAAAGAAAAGTTCGAGGCCATTATTGAAACTATGTTGATATATTCCTCGGTTGGAGTTTGGGTTTCTGGCCTCACCTTTATTTGGTCGTCTAATGGAAAAATGAGTTTCAGACTTTTTATGTTGCACATTAGACAAAACAATAATTGGATCCAATTTCCTTTGTCTGGTTCTGTGTTTTGATGAAGATATAAACATTATATTTTATGTGCTATTAGAATGGAAATACGACACAATAGTTTGTGTCGTTTTCTATAGCTATTAGATTGTATCACTTTAAGACTAGATGTAACAGAAGGAGAAGAAAGAAAATATCGAATCGATAATGATGAAGGAATTGGATTGAACTACACTTATTTGTTTAGGAGAAATGACAACTAATCTTTTTTAATTATTCGGTTCTAAAGCATGGTGGTAGCTCTGTATCTTCAACGGCTTCCTTCACATTGTCGATATCTTCTCTTAGGAATCAATTTCTAGAACTCCTCCATGTAGACATTGATATTTAGGTGATCCACTAGATCTTGCATTTAGAATTATTGTATAAATCCTGGGTTTGGTTTTACTAAGGAGATGAACTTTGTGTGGGAGCGAGGGAGACCAAGTAGATGAACTTTGTGCATGAGTGAAGGAGAGTTTAGGCATCCTTAAAAGGAGTGTTCTATTTTAGGAAGGAGGAGTGTGATAGGATTGTGCTAGATCTAAGGTTTAACCATTTTGATTGTCATGATGTGGTGGCAAGAGATCTTGACTATGTAGAGCTTAGTCTCCTTGTGAAAAATCACATGATATGAGGCACACCTTAAGGTGCGCATTAGCGCTTTTTAAGATTTTTTGTTGTAAAGAATATATCTCATGGCCTCTTATTTGAGGCATATGCCTCACGATCAATGAGGTACATCTCACCTCAAAAAATGCAGAGGTGTGCATCTCATATTTAGAGTTTTGATTATTTTAAAAAAATAAATAATAAATATAAATATGGTATATTTAACTAAAATCTCCTTTTTATTATTTATTCTTTTTATTTTTCTCAGTTGCTCTCCCTCACGGTTCAACTTCATTTGATTGGTCTCACATGCTAACGCATGCAACTCACAAATCACTTTTTTATTGTTGTAGTATTGACTTTGCTATCTCGTTCCTATAACATCACCAATACCTCCTTTCCAAGCATTCATCTTCAACAAGGACCACAACATTTCTTCTTGCAGCAACAATCAACTATTTTTTTTCTCTCCTTAACCTAAAATATTTTCATTGTTTATTTAGAGCTTTTTATTTTGTGAACATTTGCATATTATGTTCTTACTTTAATGTGGGAGTGGTAGAGAAAGATGTATTGTACTGAAGTTATTTTAACTTATTAGGTTCTTATTTTTGATATCTCATCTTACATTGATGTTTGTATGCACTTTTTTACTTCATGATTTGATTTCAGTATGCTAATATGTCATTTCTTATTTTGTACTTTGATGTTAGTATAATACTTCTTACTTTATTAATTTGTTGATTATGAAGCTTATATATTGATTCTTACGCCTTACCTCATGAATAAAAAATGCCTTATTACCCAATTGAACAATTTTAAACTTTAGTTCTTTTGTGGAAAGCTTGAGAGGTGACCTTAAATTTGTGTTTGGTTTCTCGGAGGTTGTTAAAATGGAGGTATGGGAGTGAGAAAATGAATAAGGAATAGATCAACAATTAGAGAAAGGCAAGAAAGAAGTGAAATTAGTAGACTAACCAAATGGGGTTCATGGTTCACGTTAGAGCCTCTAGTGATTTGCTTAGCAGGTTTCTTGGAGATGGATGTGCTGTGAATGTGATTGTGGAAAAGGTTTATCTAGGCATTAAAATTGTGAGGGAACATGATTTTTTCTCCCCATCCAATTTACTTACGGAAGTAAATTTTATAGGTTGCTCACACAAACATATAAACACACTCAAACACAAATATATGTATGCCAATATAAGGGTGGATCTTGAAATTTTTGAGTGGTGGCATTATAGCATAATAGGATCATATTATTGAATTAAAACATTTCTTATATCATTTCAATTATGAAGTATTAGTTTGAACACAAAATGTTAATTTGTTAACATGTCATTTATAATTTTCGTTTAGACTCTTTATTTAATTAAATATATTTTATCTTGACATTAATTCATTTAGAATGGAGTTTTCAATTCACAGAAAGTCTCCTTTATTCATATTAAACGCTAAACTATATTAATAATAAAAAAAATAATTAGATGGTATAATGTCAAATTGTCAATATGCCTAAAAATAGATTTACATAATTTGACCAAAATTATTACTTAAAATTTAAGGTTCTAGCTTTATCTTGGCACGTGGGGAGTTGGGGTTGATTCCCCATTTGAGGGAAAGGATAAAGTCAACAAAATGCTTTCAATGTAGGCCTACCTAGTACTTCCTGTGATTTTGAGCAAGAAAAGATTCAATTGGTATTTGTAAATAAAAGAAAAAACTGGAGATGAAAGGAGAAAAGAAGATCCCATAACTTTCGTACAGTACCAATAAAAGGAGCATTTTGACTGCATGACATTGATTTTGAGGACTCAAAAATTACCTTTGGTCTCCGAATCAATCGTGTTGACGCCACTTTTCTTCTATTGCAGAAATTCATTGTGTCATTGTTCTCGGCTGTTGACTTGATCTCCCCATGCATGACGCACAAATGAGGCTTAGTGCGAACTTGATCTGATGCACTAGAAAAGAGAGAATACATGCTTGATTTGATATGTTTCTTGAACTAACTAATGTTTTTTACATTTACTCTTAAGAAATTGTGCAAACTTTTGGATAAGTATGGGTCTAAACTAGACTTTGGAAACTATGGCCATCTCCACAGCCATCTTGTCATATTTTAGCTTGTGTCTGTAGATATACCAGTAAACTATATTGCTTAAATAGAAACAAACAAGCCTATCATGCAATAAAGTCTATTTTTTATTTAAAAAATAGACTTTATTGCATGATAGACTTTTTGCTTCATTTTGTCATCTTTTAAGATTGTTTTGCTGCCTCTCCATTAGATGTTTTTAGTGTGAATGGTTTTTTTTTGCTAGCTGTATCAAGTAACAACTGTTTCCTCTTAAACTGCCATGTTCAAACAAACTTTTTTACTCGTTTATGGTATGGCAGTCTTTCATCCGTTACAATTTTCTATATTTCTACTAGAATAGAGTAATGTATTTATTAAAATCTGAACTTATGAGAGATGCCCTTAATGTATGTGATTACATGCTAGAGCTGCACAATTGCACGTGTGACACATTGAACATAGGATTCGGCACACAAGTTGTTTTTCTGCATTATTTCTACTAAGTTGCATGTAGACAGCCTGCTACAATACAGGAACAAATAGTAAGCTTGATCCTGGAAATCACATGAAGATTTTGAATACATTTTGAGTCTAGTGCCTCCCAAGCATAAATGTAGGATCAAGGATGAGATGCAAAGGATCACATACAAAATATCAAATTTTGCATTCCTTTAACTCTTAGGCAATCCCTTTGATTCAAATCGGAAACACATAAAATTTACTCCAAATTATAATATAAGGATTTTAAAAAGTTAAAATTTTATATGAAATTTAGATAGAAGAAATAGTATGTGTGATTATGATTGACCGCGCAAAAGGACAATCAGATTGTTGTAGATTTGGACAAATCCAATTTACATATGCAAAACTAATCACAAATCATGAAAATATAAAAGAAAGGATGGAAGTCATCAAAGTGATCCACAATTCATATTAGTATGTCCACATGAGGAAAGCTTTTCCCTAAAGTCATCATAAAAAACTTGAAGAATTCACATCTAATTAATATACATAAGCTTATAGTAGGGGTGTCAATAAATGACCTAACAATTACAATCTTACATCTTAACTCAAAAAATCTTTGTTTGAGTTGATCCAAATGATATATAGGTCAGGTTCATATAAAAATGTTGTCCTGTTTAATTTTTAGGTCGGATTCAAGTTGATTGAATTCAACTCTAAAATTCATCCTCTCCTTGACTAGATGACAATCCTCATTTGGCTCAATAGGTCATATTCAGTTTAATTTGGTCGTGTTGATATACAACAACAACAACAACAACAACAGCAATAATCCTTTATCCCGCAGTGTGGGGTTTGCTAGATGAATCATTTTTCTCCATTGTGTCCTATTAAGTATCAAATTTTCATTTAATTATAATAAATTAAGGTCATACATCATAACCAAGTCTTTTTAATTTTACCTCTACCTTCTTAACATAAGGCGCATGCAATACATCTACTATTCTAATTGGTTATTGGACGACCAATGCTTTATGTGGCCAAACCATCTAAGGTGACTCGCTTTAATTTTATTTGTCACTCGAGCTACTCTAGCCTTATCACATATATATTCATTTCACATTTTATCTCTACGAGTAAAGCCACTCATCCACCAGAGCAGCCTCATTTCTGCAACACCTAACTTAATTTTATGCTTCTCTTTTACTAGCCAACATTCTGTGCCATAAATCTTTTCATGTCTTACCACCATCTTATAAAATTTTCCTTTAAGACTAAGCGGTATTTTTCTGTCACACAGTAGGCTAGATGCATTCCTCCACTTTGACCATCCAACATGAATTCTACTAATAACATCCCCATCTATTTCACCTTTAGTTTGACAATAGACCCAAGATATCTGAAATGTTCACTCTTTTTAATGATTTGATCGCGTAATGGCACAACCCCACATTTAGATCTTCTATAATTATAATTACACTCAATTTGGTTGTGTTGGCATAAAAAAAAAATTTATATGAACCATATAATAAATTTGTAACATTTGTCATGTTTGGGTTGTGGGGATTTTTATTGAGTTTGGTTTGGCAAAAGCATTATGATCTGATGAAGGATTGGTTCATGCAAGTTTGCCTTAAGTCATGTTCTAGTGGATCCAATCTGATCCATTAATTTGAAGTAACCCCTAATATGAGGAATCTAAAATTTATTATGCCAAGGCTTAATTTTACATGTTTAGAGACCTTTTATATAGAACCAAAATTAGATCAACAATTGATAATTCCTCATTATCCCAATATTTGGCTCAAAAAAAAAAGTCTCCAATTTCCAAAATCTTGTTTGGACCTATAGCCTCAAATCTATGGAAATTTGAGTCAGAAAATGAACAAATAACTACCCTTCGATCACTGTTATACCGTTAAATATGGAAGTATAGCATTTATATATATTTTTTTCTTTACTATAAAAATCACATTTAGGAGGAAACCCAACAATGATATAAAAGGTAATAGATAGCCACATATTATTACAACCCTACAAGGAAAGTAAAACAAACATGTGAATCAAGTCAATTTTATTGTGTTTTTTATTTTTATGTTTATTTTAAAATTATTTTTTTAGTGTATTTTAATTTTTTTTAATTTTTAAAGATAAATTACATTATTTTTTAAAAATACTCAAAATAAATTTTAGGTGTTTTGAATATTTTTAAAAATAACTACAACTATCAAACACATTCTATTTTGAATCAACACATAAACAAAACAAAATTGAAACAAAAAATTGTAAAACAAAATATAAAAGTGATCCCAAATAGCTCTATAATAACTAGGGTTTATTTAATGCAAATCTTGGATGTGATGCACAATAACACATAAAAAATTAAAATTCATAATCCACCAACTTTATATTTTGCGAAATCATTTTTTTGTTGCTAAGCAAAAAATATGTGGAAGTCACTCCAAATAATAATTTAAAAATCATCAAAATTAAAACTTTGCAAGAACTTTGAGATCAAAATAAAATCACACAATGCTTAAGATTCACGCAATAAAAGTGAAATCAAATGATTAAAATGAATGAGTGCCTTTGGAGTACTTTGTGATATGAGGAAAGTAAACCATAGGGCTTTAAAGGTAAGCTTTATAATGCTGCAATTAGGTTTGCTATATTACATAGATTCAAGTGCAGTAACAATATTGTTTATAGTTAATATGGTGTTCGGGATTTTTTATTTTATTTATATTTAGCATGAGGCATGACACATTTGGTATTCATGTTGAAGATAATTTCATCATTGATAATATTGATTAATTTGGATATTTTTAAAATCAGTTTTGAAATCCCAAAACCAATTATCGATCAAATAAAAAAAACAAACCAAATAACAATTGATTATTTCAGTTTTTTGAATCAAAGTTTATATATATATATAAATTATTTATAATTTTATATATATAGCAATAATAAGCAAAATTATATATATATAAAATTAGAAAAAATAATTAGCTAATTTCATGCATTAAAAATATTTGAAATTTTTATGATGAAAAAAAATTTTATCAAGTTAATAAATAAATTCGGTTTATTTTGTTCGATTCAATTTTTTTTTTAGTAAACTGATCCACAAATTGAAAATCAAAATTTTTATTAATTAAAACTAAAACCGAAATTGCTAAGTTCAAAATTAAATCAAATTGTATAAAAATTTTGGTATGATTTGATTTTTTAGTTAAAACCAAATCAATGACTCAAACATCAATAAGGATAAGGATGCATCAGTGGTGAATTAGTAGACTGCCTAAACAGAAAAGTGGAAGGTGGAATTGAGGATAGGAAAGTTCATGGTGAGGTAAATAACAGGAGTGTGTTTATTTTGATGGTTTAGTTGACAAATTTTTTCAATTAATTGGTTTTTGATCCGTATTCGAAAAATCGAATCAAACAAACTTAAGAAAAACCAAACCAAACTGAACCAATATGTATTTTGGTATGTTTCATTTGTTTTGGTTAAATCGAAATTTTGATGGCCAATTTTAAGCATTTTTTTCAAGTTTAGACTTTAACTTAAGATAGTTATACTATTTTATATAATTAATATTCATTTAATTTTTATATGTTACATGTGTAAAACTAAGCATTGGTAAGCCGAAGTAAAGGACTTAGGCCCTCCCCCCAACCCCCCAAAAAAAACATAACTTGCCCACTCTGCCTCTGCTCTGTTTCACTATTAGACTATTTATTTTAATCTTAAAAAAAATAGATACCTTGATTTTTTGCTTTATTTGATTTTTTACAAGACCAAAATCAAACCATAAATCAAAAACTAAATATTCAGATAAATTAAACCAAAAATCAAAGAAAATCTTTTAAACCAACTAATGCACACATGTAGTAAAAAAGGCCATTAATGAGGAGGAAATCATTCACGATGCTGGAGAAGAAACAAAGGGAAAATCACTTGAAGCAATGGAGTGGGATCAACTTTTTGTAGATTATGAAACTAGAATTAGGTTAGGATTTTGGAATATAGGTACTCTTACAGGTAAATTAATGAAATTAATAGATATTATGGTTCATAGAAAGATAAATATTTTATGTATTCAAGAAATTAAATGGGTTGGTGAAAAGGCCAAGGAGATTGATAGTTTAGGTTTTAAACTTTGGTATTCGAAAAGTTGAACTAAATGATGTAGTGATTATAGATAAAAGTTTGAAGGATAATGTTATAAGTATTAATAGATATGGAGATAGAATTATAAATTTTAAAGATTATTGTGATACTAAGATTATCAACGATGTTTGTATCAGGTTGAGGCAGCAAAAAAAATTAAAATGAATTAGAACGATTAATACAAAAGATACCCTCAAGAAAGTATTTATGGGGAGATTTAAATACACGTAGAGTAGAAGATTTTAAAGATTCATTGGTTTAATTTGTTAAAAGAATGTAGGACTATATTAGATTTTCATTTACGATTAGTTCTAACACTTTATTTAAGAAAAGAGATAAATATATTATTACTTATAAAAGTGGATCTAAGAAAACACTGATTGATTATTTTGATAAGAAAAATAGAGATTTAGATCAGAAAGATCAAAGGCCATTCGTAAATTTTAAGCATCTAACATCGACTATTAGTTTTAGATTTTAAGATGAAAGGTTGTAAGAGAAAAAATAAATTAAATTATGTCCTGGGATTAGATGAGGACACTTAAAGAATAATAAATAAAAATATTTTTAAGAAAGCTACAAGAAATTAGAAGGGATGTTTATAAAGCTAACGTTATGTGAAAAAATATGTGAAATTAAGCAAGTTGTTAAAGATTTGGAGAATCAAAGGAAAAGCTTTTAATAATACAATGAATGAGTCGCAAGAAAAGATAAGAATAAGAAGATTGTATAAAACTCTAGATGTAAAAAACCCTGAGAATTGGGAAAGATATAAAGTACCGTAGAGATTCTAATAAAATAATATATGATGAAAAAAAATTTAATTTTAGTGATTTATATAATAGATTAGACCAGGTGAAAGATGATGTAATTAACCAAAGAGATGATAAGAAAAGATATAAGTTGATAGATATGAAAATAATAAATTTCTTAAAAAAAGATATTGAAAATAGGTATGATGATTTTGATAAACTTTTCAATGAAGGATCGGAAAGTACAATTGATTTTAGCAACCTAAATACTAAATAAAATAGAATTTCATTTTTTATCGTCAGATTAGTAACTGGTTAGTGAAGCTTTAAAGAAAATGAAATGTAGAAAAGCAGAGGACCTGGATAATATTCCAAAAGATGTGGAAATGTTTAGAGATCAGGAATTTCTTCTTACAAATCTTTTAATGTTATTTTAAAGACTAAAAGATGCAGTGGAGAAAGAGTTTGTTGGTTCCTATATTTAAGAATAAAGGTGATGCACAAGAGTGTGCAAATTATGAGAATTAAGTTAATGCCATACATTAAAATTATGGGAGAGAGTAATGAGCAAGTTACGATGTGATGTAAGTTTCTCACAATCGGTTTTCATGCCGGTAGATCTACTATGGATGCTATACATTTGTTAAGAGGTTTGATGGAGAAGCAGAGAAAGTAAGAAGGATCTACATATGATATTTATTGATTTAGAAAGACATAAAAGTCTCAAGAGATGTCTTTGAGAGTTCTAACGTAAAGAGTTAATATTGGTTATATTCAAGTCATTAAGGATATGTATACTGATGCATTTGTGTCTAAACACAAGGAGGATTGACAAAATATTTTCCTATTTCTTGGATTACATCAAGGATCAACATTAAGCCCTTATCTTTTTACTTTAGTTATGGATGTTCTTAAGGCATTTACAAGAAGATGTACCTAGTGTATGCTTTTTTGATGACATTCTTCTTGTTGATAAGACTAGAGAGGGAGTCCAACAAACTTGAATTATGGAGGTCAACTTTAGAGTCTAAAGGTTTTGTTTAAGTAGATCTAAAACCTAATATATGGAGTGTAATTTAGTTGTAGAAGTTTTAGTAGAAGTATTTGTGACTTGATCAAGTCATTAATAAGAGTGAGCAATTCGAGATAGGCTATTATTCAAAATGATGGTGAAATGAGAGAGATGTTATTAGTAGAATTCAAGTTGGATGGTTGAAGTGGGAATGCATCTTATTATGTGATAGAAAAGTTCCACTTAAACTTAAGAGAAAATTTTATAAAATAGAAAAGTCGCTTAAACTTACGGGGAAATTTTATAAGATGTAAGACCGCAATGACTTATGATGTGAATAAAAAAGAGAAATAAGACTAAGTTAAGTATTACAGACAGATTTTCAAGTGGATGAGTGGCTTTACTTTAGATAGAAAGAATGCAAAATGAGTATGTTGGGAAAAAGTTGGAGTAGCTCAGGTGGTAGATAAGACAGTGAGGTCGCTTTAGATGGTTTGGCCACATAAAGCGTCATGTAATGACATTAGGAGAGTAGATGCATTGGCCTTATGTTAAGAAAAGGAGACCTAAAAGACTTGATGATAAAAAATGATCTTATACTTGAATTAAATGAATTTGACACATAATGGGACACAATGGAGCGGGATTGTAGAATTACTAGTGGGAAAGGCTTATATTGTTGTTGTTGTATGATAAAAGAGGTCTTCCCTAAGGGGACTCTGAGAAAAGATTTGAAGTACCTTCACTATCAAATTGCCGATGAAGGGATTCTTGCTCCTACTCCCGTATCATGCCGTTGTCGACATCTACGAATTTCTTGTTAATGTTTCTTTACCATGGTTAAGCAAAAATAGTATTATAGGTTGCATCATGGTGGATCTAATAGTTAGGTGCTTGTAGGGCATAAATAAATTAAAAGCACAAGTATAGCATGCCTTCATTAATGGTGATGGTGATGCAGGCGAATTTTTCAACTGTGTTGTAAGAAAGTTATTTTGAGAATCAAAGATGTTTATTTATGTGAGAATGGGATCAAAAAAATATTTTTAAAATATCAAAAACACCTCATTTTTTAGTGTTTTTTAAAGACAAATTAAGTTGTTTTTAAAATAAAAAAATAAAGCAAGCATGCTTTTATTCTTTTTAATTATTTAAAAAGAAACAATAACGAAAAATTGATCCCAAATAAATCCTAAGTTATTTGTAGTGGAATTGAGAGTTTAAGATGAATGAACCGTAAAATTTGGAAGGATAAATTATGGAATAATTATATAAAAGGAATAATTGGAATGATATCTATTACAAATAAGATTGTTGAAAATATATTTGATCACTTTGAATATGTACAATGCAATAACAATAACAAGCTTTTATCTCACTATGTGGGGTTGGCTACATGAATCATTCTTCTCCATTGTGTTCTATTATGTGTCAAATTCTCATTTAATTCTAATAAACTATGGTCATTTTTTATGCATCTTAACCAAGTCTTTTTAGATCTATCTCTATTTTTCTTAACATAAGACAAATCTAATACATCTACTCTTCTAAGTGATCATCTGGACGGTCGATGCTTTATGAAACCATCTAAGGTGACTCTCTAATCTTATCTGCCACTGGAGCTACTCCAACTTTTTCCCGTACATATTCATTTCACATTTTATCTCTAAGAGTAAAGCCACTTCATCCACTTTGAATATGTACAATGAAGGATTAAAAATGCACTCATTATACTGATAGATAAAATTTGTGTTAAATGATTAGGAATAGAGAAAAACCTAATATAACATGGATTGAAGTTGTTGATTTGTGAATAATAAGTATAACACTTCATGCAACACTTAGTAGAAATAAATGAAAAATGAAAACCAAGGTTTAAAAATGTGTAATCGGATATTGAAGCATTTTTCATCTATGAGGTGAGGTGTAATCCTTAATACGTTTTGAGGCGTAAACCTCAAAATTAATAAATTGCGAAAGTAAGAGTATTGTACTCACATCGAAGTACAAAGTAAGAACTCAAAATTAATAAATTGTGAAAGTAAGAGTATTGTACTCACATCGAAGTACAAAGTAAGCAGCATATTAATATTCTAGCCTATTGACCTTTAAAAAAGTAAAACATTAACATTCTAATATGATAAGAAATAACAAATTGTGCATAGTATCATGTAACATATTACCATCTTGACATCAAATCATTAACTAAAAAAGTGTTAAACAAACATCAATGTAACATAAGATATCAAAGTAGGTACTAATATAATGACAATTCAAATAAGTTTAGTATAATATGTTTCTCTCTACCAATCCTATTGTCTAACACCAAAGTACGAATATCATTAGTAACGGAGGTGGCAGTGGTGGTTAATGCCGTGCATGAGCGGAGAGGGTGCGAGAGAGGGTTTGCTATGGTAAAGCTATCTTGAGATTGATTGCGTGCATGTTAAGACGTGAGTGTTATGTAGATAATTAAAGTTTATTTTTGTTATTTTAAAAAATACATCTAAAAATGCACACCTCACTAAAACTGAGGTAAGGTTCGCCTCACATCATGTGAGGGGTATGCCTCATTAGCTTTAATAAGGTGTAAGCCTCATTATGATTTTTTTTTCAAAAAAATATTATAACAGATTTTTTATTATGCAATTTTAAATAATGATGAAAATTCATAAGGCCTACTCCTAATAGTTGGGATAAGATTAATGATGATTCCATTGTCAAGAATACTTGTGAGCAAAGTATCAAACCATTCAAATTGGATGGAGAAGCAATTATAAGAGCATGTGAATGTTCATATTTGGATACATTTGAGTCACTTGAGAATGCATTCCACTTATTTGGAAAAGTTGGAGAATTATTATTATTTATCTACCAAAAATCATATTGTTTGAATTTATAGCTATTCATTGCTAGTACACATATTGCATCCCATGACATTGATAAAGCTAATAAAATTGACCTATATAAGATGCATAGATTACTTCTAAGGAAATATCTCTCAAATATAAAAATTTTCTTGTGTAGTTACAAAATTCGTTTTTTTTTCTCACATTAGATTTGAATTTATTGACATATTTCAACAAGTCCATGAGCATCTAGATGTGCAATATGATTATGGATATGGTTTAGATATCAATGAAAATATATGCTGCATGATTACAAAGCTCAAACATCCATTTACTACATGTTGTATGATATCAACATATGCACGTTTTATAATTGTCAGTCAAAATATTGCTTAAAGGTAGGTACTAGATGAAGACATTGAAGAATCATGCAATTATTATATGACTGACACGATTACTATAAATCATATAAAAAGTGTGACTCATTCTAATAATTAGCAGTGTCATAACTATTTTAAATCAAGTTCAAGATTTTCTAATGCGAAGATAGGCATCTAATTGCAGTCAACATTCTTATAATATCATGAAGAATATGATTTCCTGGTATAGATTATAATGATGTAATTTAAATCATTTGAACATCATTTAAATTATATTTAAATTATTCTAATTGACTTTTGTATATGCAATATTATTTGCTATAATGTATGGTTATATAATGAGCAAATATCTATTATGGTTTATATCATATAATATTTTATTTGTATATAGTGTATTAATTATGCATGTTATTATTTATTAAATTTTCATGTGATTATAGGATCTTCTTAAGTTAATGTTCTAAGAAAAATTTATGTTGCATGATGGCGTTCATATTTGAAACCTCCATATTCTAGTTCCACTGCTTCTATGGAAAGTTAAAACTTTCAAGAAATGACTTTTGCATAGCTCTTCAAAAAAGAGCTTTTATCTACCTCAAGGGAGTTGATGCAATATAAGAAGATTATTTCTAGTATATTCAAGTGTTTCATTTTTTTTAGATTTTTTTTTTCAATTTTTACTACATTTTGTTGTTAGGATTATTTTTATTTTAGAATTAGAAAAAAAAAAAAGGAGTTAATGTAGATTTAAATTTGATCTATAACTTTACTTGTGCTCTTCTTCTTTGTAATTGACCTCATTCCCTATGCTCAATTAATAGGATATTTGTGATTGATTTGTCATTAAAATTAAATTAGTTCATTTTATCGTGTAATCCTGTTTCATGTAACTCAAGCACAAGAATTGTGAGTGAGTGACATATTACTGCTTTTATCTGTTCTTATTTTTTCTGAACCACACTTCAAAAGTTACAGTTCATGTTGACCTGCTTGTCTGAATTATTTAAGTCGTCTATAAATCTATTCTGATATTGTTTGATCTCTGCGTTAATCTGTCTTATATGAACTGTTACCGAATAAAGCATGCAAACATTAACATCCTTCAGGATGGAGACATCTTTTTTATTGCTTTGGGGTTTGAAGTTAATAATCTTTCAGAAAGAAAAAACAAAAACGTAATTTTTTTTTTTAACTTTCTGTGATTTTTCGAGTTCTTCTAATGCTCTAAGCTCTTAACCTCTATTTCTGAGATCTTATTCGATGAATTTCAAATTCACTGGCATGGAAGCTGAGTGGTAGTTGTTAGTTCAGTTCAAGCCTCAGTTGAGGCTTGGGAGGCTCAATGATACTCTATACAAGAGAGAAACCAATACAGAGATATAACAAAACAAACAAAAGTGAATTTAAACTATAAAAAAAATGGACCCAGTATAGTATTATATTGTTAATTATGAGTCATTATGTAAAAGTCGCTCAGAGGCCAATTCACTCTTGTATAGAAGCAGGAGGCTCACATGAAGAAAATCATTTGAGCAACAGTGGTTTAAAAAAAAAAAACGACATAGAAGTCACCAAATGAAGTGAGAGTCCAAAGTAAACAACCATGCATTTGAGAATTTTGTTAGAGTACAAAGAAGAATAAACATGAAAAGTTCATATTTGTTTGTGGTATAAAGAGCATAATTGTTGTGTAAACAAATATGAGGGATAATCATGTGTAGATCTAATAGTGCATATTCACAATGCCAAATAAGCTTGCGTCAGTAGAAATTCATTCAAATTATTGTGTAAGGGCACACAAATTTTAGATGGAGTTTCTTTAATGCCACAAATGGACAACCATTTAGTAGGGAGAAAGAGAGGTTAGGCTATATAGAATTAATAACCTTACAAGGGATTTCAAGAAATGTGAGTCAATAAAAGAGGGGACTTTCCAACCCATATGCATTCCAAAACAACCCATTTTGAGGGAAATAATTGGGATGCTATAATCACCATATGAGTTTAAGTCTTGGATGGAAGAGATGTGAAGACCTCTTTTGCACCTAGGTAGATGAGATCATATGGACTTTTTTCTCAATATTGCCATTAAAATTGAAACTTGTTGTGAGAGATGGAGCTATAGTGGAGGCACTGGGAGATCGTTACCTCACTTGTCTGACTCATCAAAATCAAAACTTTTTATTAATGAAAATCCTAATCTATTAATTTCATTCAGCCATAATGAGAGCCATCAATTTTGAAATTTTGCCTCTACCTTGCAGCCTACACATCCTGTAAGTAGAAGTTGATCATTACTGTCACCTTATCATCACCGCTTTCATCGCTATATGCTTCATTGAGACTAATCTGGAACCTCACTGCAACTCTACGGCTTCGCCTCGCCAATTGAGAAAGATGCTTTGTGTTTCATAGTGTTTCGACTAGCTGAGATAGATGATAAAAGGCAAAATTTTTAAAATAAGCACGATTAAAATCTTAATTAACGGATTAGGCATATTTTTAAAAAAATTTAATGAATGCGTTAATCTGACGGTAGACCAGATATGTATTAACAAGAAGTCGATTGAATACATTGAGCGTAATATTGTTGACTACGCTCTTTCAATTGCATGTCATAAATATTTTTTTTAAAATTTTTTTAAACAAACCGTGGTATTTTGATCGCATGAATTGTCTTTGGAATTCAATGATTTGGTATCTAAACAAATAAACGAAACAACATGTCGCCTTTGTGGATTTATCGAATTTTGCATAGTCCATGATTCTTAATCAAATGCTCATCCATTGTATTTGCATATCGCCGGTCTATGTTACAAGCGCTTGCATTTGTGCTGAAGTTCAATGATGATGAGATAAATACATGTACCGGACGGAATGACATGAAAAAACAGACGATACATTTAGTATAACGGCAAACATATTTAGATTTATGAGTCCATTACGAAAATGTGGAGGAATGAGAATCGCCTGCATGTACAAGTGTAATGAGCTTGGTTAATTCAACCTCAATGACATGAAGGACATCAAAAAAATTACGTTATTCTTGTGATGAGCATCTTCGTTCACGCCATTTTGTTGTTGAGTTTTCACACGGAGCAAAATCGAATCATTCATGGAAAGGATCATCTATGTTGTAGACGCAATAGGTAGAAAATTATTGTTAAAGCTCAATTGGTAAGTACATGACCGCTTAGCACACCGCTGAAACACTGACAAGTTAGTAGTCATTGTGCAGAATGTACCGGCCATCATGACACAATGCATTCGCCACATCTCTTGCTAGCCCACTAAATGCCTGGTTTAATATTTTTGTCTCAGAATGTAGCGTGTGAATATGTGAATGTCGGTTGTATTGTGACATACATTTTGCACACAAATTGATCGTGAATTCATCGATCAGCATGCCTTTAAGTTTTGAGATGGCAAATAGTTTGCGGCGAAGTCGATGATATATATCTAGAAGCCGATAGCGAAATACGGTGAGTACTATATAATTTACGCTCTGAGGAAGAAACAGATCAGTCGATCTTCACTTTAAAAAAAATATTTATGGAGGCGTTGATCAATGAGGAAGTCGTCGTCAACCTTGAGTATATTATCCAGTCTGCTCAAGCGACATCATATTTTAATTTTTTTTTTAAAAAATATGCCTAATCCGCTAATTAAGGTTTTAATCGTGCTTATTTTAAAAATTTTGCCATGATAAAATGACATGGATCTCATATGGAAGTGATGGGTTTTCATGACTCTCTCTCTATTTAAAATGTTTTTTGTTATGTGAAATAGGGAATGGAGGGATGAAAGTTGTGATTTTGATGTGGGGTTTAAGTTAGTTTTTGAGAATTCAATATTAAAATTGATATATAATGTTTGGTGTTTTTATCATTTTCTTTATGTTAAGAGTAAAAAAAGATAAAATTGAGTAATTTTTAGGGATAACGCATATTGAGAAAACTTTTGCTTCAAATCTTAAAGGAAACAGAAATTCTCTTTGCAAAGCATGGGTTGTTAGGGTTACAATGCGGCAAGCAACATACATAATGAGTTTAGTAGATTGAAGATTTTGATCATAAAATATAATTATTTAACTTATTATATACATTATTTTGCACATAAGCATCAAGTAACTTTGATTGTTTTGGCTAAAATTAAAATTTTCATTGTAATCGTCAACTTAATTAGTGTTGTTGAGATTTCATGCACGAGATGTTTTATGGGAGAAAGAACTCAACAAAGTTATTGAGCAATTACAAAAGAGAATTAATAACTGGTATAGGGTTGAACCAAGAAATTTCTTCTCAACAAGCTCGAGATATAAGTTGGGGTTCATACCATTCATTAATTTACTTCTAACATATGAATATATTGTTGAAGTTCTTAAGATAGAAATACATGATAATTTAAGTACTGAGCAAAAAGATGAAGCATAGTGTTTTGATTTCATATTTTATTTGCAGCTAATGATATCTATATTAGGCATCACAAATGAACGTTCAAAAGTAGTACAAAAGAAACAAAATATTAGGGATATTTGTGATTTTGATTAAAGTTAATAAGCAAAGGCTTCAAAATATGAGAAATAAGTGATGAGAAATTTTAATTGAAGATGTTAACTCTTGTTTAACAAAATATATAATTATTCAAAATATAAATGATATATTTGTAATGTGTGGGAGGATGCGAAGATATGATTAAAGAATCATAAATTTACATCATTATCAAATAGAGTTATTCATTCTAAGATAGACAATCAAATTTATGAGCTCAATGATAAATTCAATGAATAAATACCGAGCTATTATTGTATGTAGCTTGTTTGAATGTGATACATTTGAAATGTCTTGTCCAATTTTTCATATGATTTCTCAAATATTGATCTCTTGGTGTTAGATGTAAGGTTGGAAAGTTTATAATTGATATGAGATTCAATTATGTATTTTTTAAGTTAAAAGGGATTGGAGAGTGTGTACAAAAAATGGTGGAGATTAAAAATTTATATTTATACATTGGCATATTTACTTATGAAGATTACTTTGATACTATTAATTGCTACAACAATAGTTAAATAAGTTTTCTTAGCTATGAAAATTATAAACAATCGCTTGTACAATCAAATAAGAGATCTCAATGAATGATTGTCTAATTACATATATTAAAAAGATATATTTAATAGCATTAATAATGAAATGATTATGTAATGATTTTAATATATGAAGACTCGAAAGAAGAGAATGTAGGTAATGATTTAAAAATTATTTAAGTTTCATTTTTATTAAAAACACAATAGTACTAATTAAGAAAGCTTAAAACCAAGTTCAATTGAATCAAAACCAAACACTCAAATCATAATAGAAAAAATTAATTGATGTCATTATATAATCAAATATTTTGTGAATTTAATGTGCTTATAGCCAAAATAATTTCTTATATGAGATGAGCTTAACGAGACTAATACATTTCAAATTTGAGTTTATGAAGATACTTGTGAGTTGAGGGTTGCAAAAACATAACATGCTTATAGAGGATTAATGCAAATAATATCATGGAGAGACCAAATTTTTAGTGGAAATGATCAAAACATCACTTTAAAAAAAATTTATGAATAGGTCATGAAGTTACACACTTAAAAGTGAAATATTTTGTGGAGAGAAATCTAAAACATAAAATTTTAATCCTCTTGATGATCAAAATGTTCATAATCATCTATTTTGAGAATTTTGACTGGCTAGATTTCTTAGTCACTCAATCTTCCCTATAATTAGAGGGACTATTATGTCGATCAACTTTTAATATCTAGCATCTAATGATAGTTTCCACTATTATCATCATCTAATACTAACAACTATAATAACCTATCTCTTGATTATTGATGTCTCTCAATTGTTGTTGCTCATCCTCTAATGATCAGTGTTTACTGACTAATATCACATTATTATCTCTCATTAGGATTGCCTTACATTACATTCTCTAAACTAGCTTATGTGGTTAATTAGAGATGCTTAGGTACTTTAATGATAGTTTTGATGGATATAGGAATGCTAGGCCAAATAAATAATTTGACTCAATTAGTCAAATTACAAATATCCTCTCTTTCTATTTGCTAGGAGCAGATGATTTAAATAAAGAAGTGGTATAAGAATTTATATAAAATAGTACTCATTAAAAGATTAATTATACACACAGATTATTTGCTTATCATAATAAGGAAACCCTCTTTATTCAACATCATATTTGTAATTAAAACATAGCCATTATGTAATATTTCAACCTATTGAATCTCAAAAATACATTCTTAGAGTTTAAAAACAAAATTAAAATTTCACTTTAAGAGCAATAAGCGTTCAGTAAGAGAAGGTGGAATAGAGTATTCATTCTTTTATCAAACAGTATCAAGAAAGGCTCACCCCAGATGCTGAATTTTTTTTTTTTTTTTTTGTGAAGTCAAGTAGATATCGTGGGCATGCTTCCTATTAGAGGGACTGGGGGTTTTCTTCTTCTACTTAAAAGATAAATTTTAGAAGAACATTATTTGTTTAGAATCGATATTATATTCTAACAGAAAATCCTCTGGATATCTTTTTCAGCAATTTTCTCGAGGGCTAGAAAATGATTCTGATGAGAGATTTATGGTCGGACACAAAGTTGAGTGATCCCCACCTGTGATGAAAGAGCAATAAATGCTTAGTTGTTCAGACTACAAGAACTCATAATAAGAAAAGAAATCTATAAATCGAACAAGGGGTAATCAAAGAAAAAGGGAAGATAGAACCGAGTAAATTCTTCTAAATCTATTATGTAATATCTTCTTTCTGTTTTCAGTAGAGATTTGCAATAACTTTAGTGTGCACTTTTCAATATGAACCTTCTACCTCTTATCTTCTACTAGAACATACTCACAACACTAGAAAAATTCAAGACAAACACACACTTATACTGCATTTGAAATGTCACTCTCTAAGTGGTCTCACACTCACACACTTATACTCTCCAATAGCTAAAAATCTTCCTCTGCAGAAAATGACCTCCTATTTATAGTTTAGAGTAGTTGCTCCCTCGTATTCGGTACGAAAATCTCCCAAACTATTCTGTAAAATTACCCGAATTGCTTATGTTGGGTCGTCAACCCGCAACACTGTGAATGTGGTACCTAGGCATTGAGTGTAGTGCCATGGCACCTCGGTGTTAACTTCTATGTTTTCTAGCTTAATTCCTGAATCCACTAGTGTATAGTGCTTGAATTATGGTGCCTTGACGCTATAGGTTTCTTCATGGTGCTTTCCTATTAAGGCCTTAGCATTGTGCCCTATGCTTGATTTTTGGGTGTCAGAGTGCTAGTAATTAGCGTTGCATTCTCTCTCTCGAACCTTCATTTAATGGCATTGTGGTGCTAGTGAGCCATGCTTAAGTGCTTCCTTCTCTATTTTCCACCAAAATCTAGCATATTATAGTGTCGTGGCACTGCTTTCGTAGTGCATAGGCGCTAACCCTTATTTTCATTTTTTTCTTAAGACATCTGAAATTTTCTTGTTTCACACAAAATAAGCTATAAATAACATATTTTATTATAGAAAATAGGCTAAATAGAAGCTCACGACATGTAATATTTTTATACAAACCATTCTGATCAATTAACTAACATGAAGTAGCCTTATGAGAATTAAGAATGAGGTTCTTTCTTATCTTTCTTCTTTATTTCTTGAATAATTTGGAGTGATTTAACAACTCAAAATACTAAAATTAATATCAAAGATCATATCAAATCATCAGATAGCCTATTAATAGAGGTGTTAGTGAACAAATGCACTAGATGAATAACTTGATACTTGTTCATATATTGTTCGTTGTGTTCATTTATTTATATAATTGAACAATCTCAAATAAATTTTAAAAGCACATCATATAAATGAACAAGCTCGAACAATCACTTGCTTGTTAATTTACATTCATGGATATGCTTATTCTTTGTTTAACAAGCTAGCTCACTAAAAATATAATAATTTGCTCATTTAATGATGGTTTTACTTTTTATTTGATGACTTAATTTTATGTTAAAATACCAAATATTTTATAATTTATACACCTTAAAATTTATGAATGTTATTGATATGTCACTGAAAATTTCACTAGTTGAAGCACGAATCTTGATATCAAAACTGATTCGAAGGTGACTAGCTGCATCAAGTGCTTAAAATATAGCGAAAACTTTGAGATATCAATCAAATCCTTAAATAACTCATAAATATGGAGTTTATAAATCAAGCATCTTGTAGCCGTAACAAGCCCAAGATCTTCTTATTCTAACTTCATTTAAGCATTTAAATACTTAAGATACAACAAATGATCAAATGAATCATTTTGAGCCGTCTGATGGAGTGGTTTGGATTTTCACGTATTTATAAACGCCATTCCACTAATTTATAAATAGCCTCTCATTCTTCACATGAGGGGAGACCAAGCTAAAGAGAAGAGGAGCTCTGAGGCTTGAAAACCTTCCAAGTATAATTGGTTACCTGCCGATGTTTGTCGACCACCACCGCATCGCCCGATCATCGCCGGCCATCACGACTCATCGTCGGCCGCCGCCGTCGGCCACCATCCGGCCTCGCTGCCACAACTACCACCGTTGGTCACCACTGCTGACCACCACTGTTGACCACCCTAGTCGGCCACCACCGCCGGTCCTCGCCATCGTTGACCATCGTTGTTGGTCACCGTCGTCGACCACCGCTGCCGACCGTCGCTGCCACTACATCGCCGGCCACCGCTGACCACCATATGGCTACCACCGGCTATCGCTCTCGCCACTACTGCTGACCACTGCCGCGGCCGCTGGCCGCTAACCACCGCCGGGCCGCCAATCATTGCTTATTGTTATGCCGACGGCCATTACTACTACCACCGCACCGCAATTACCCGGTCAAGTAGATCATCACCGACAACCATCATTCACTATCATCGACTGCCACCAATAATCATATACCCAACTATTGCCAGATAATTTGTGATAAGGATTTCGTTGTTAGGATTTCTCACATACAACTATGTAATCCCATTATCGAAAAAACTTAAACTTTGTACTCCAAAACAGATATATACAGTGGAACATTTTTACTAGGTTAGGCCCCATGATTTTTTCCCTCTTTTCAAATTTTTCACGTAAAAATCCTAGAGTTTCTCATTCTCTCTTCAAATATCTCTATGTGTGCTGGATTTCTCAACAAGGCTAAGGCGTAAAGTTTTATTCTACTGCAATTGGTTTTCTAGCATGTAACAATTTGGCGCAGTCTGTGGAAAATTTATCTCACAATCGTAATCTCTATGAACACTTACATTATGGCCAATAGGCGCAATACTCACAACAATGGAGCCTCCCGCTTCAACTCTCGTCACTCTCGAAACCAATCCTTAAACCAATGATGCCAACCTTCTGCCTCACTTTCCCTTGATAAGCATGACCCTATCGGTGAAGGGGCAACATGAACCTCTCTAGAAGACCATGTTCGTCGAATGAAAGAGTCTCAAAATGAGATAATTCCAATTTTACAAGAAACATGACACACTTCTGCAAACGCATCTCCCCAAGATCATTATTAGCGGGTCAAAATCGATATGAGGCATTCTCACCATCAGTCAAGTTCCTTTGTTTCCGCAGTGATGTCAACCTCGACACTATTAGTTTTACTCATCCAACATGTGCAGCTCACTCGATTGCTAACCCATTGATTATTCCCGGTTGGCACATTCTTACCTAGTTGATTCTACTTGTCATGTTATACATGCGGAATTATAACACTTAATGCAAGAAGAATTCCACCTCAAATACATAAATCATATTCCTCTCACCGCTATCGGAATCTTCATTTATTTAAGCTTTCTTCAACATCCTATTCC
Organism: Cymbidium sinense; assembly: GCA_021442155.1. Classification (NCBI taxonomy): domain Eukaryota; kingdom Viridiplantae; phylum Streptophyta; class Magnoliopsida; order Asparagales; family Orchidaceae; genus Cymbidium; species Cymbidium sinense. The sequence goes on from CM038219.1 coordinate 120,571,520, forward strand.
CGTAGGTTTCAAGCTTCCGAGCATCGACTCCTATGATGGGGCAACTGACCCATATGAACGCATCGATCATTATAGAACCATCATGCATATCCGACGAGCTCCTAACATACTACTTTGTCAGGTCTTTCCAATCACCCTTAAGGGTCAGGCCCGCACTTGGTTTAACTCCCTTCCAAGGGGATTTATCCATACCTTTAGCGAACTCGCCAAGATTTTGTATATTATTAACCCAGGAGGATCATTAAAGATTCCTCTCATCTCATTCATCAAAATGAAGGTAAATCACTTAAGAAGTACTTCTAGAGGTTCTCTTTAGAGGCTCGCCAAATATCAGGGGTAGACTCTAAATTACTAAGAGAAATTTTCCTTGGAGGTCTCCATCTACGTGATACGGTCCGCATATACCGACCTGGTTCATCATGTTGAAGCACAAAATTTTGCTATGGGGCTATTAATGCCCATCAAAAATAATTCGAACAATCCACAGGAAAATGTAAGAGTGCCCCAAGAACACATATCAACAATCTCATCAAAATGAAATAATAAGGCAGTCGTGTTCTCCTTCCACGACCCCCACATCAATGATGTGAACCACGACCATAAAAGGAATACACACCACTGAACGCATCTCGTGTTAACGTCTTGATGACCATTCGAGATGAAGAGACCATTAAGTGACCACATCCACTAAAATCAAATTCAGAAAATCATGAGCAATATTGTCACTTCCATCGAAGTCGTGCATATACTACAGAGGCATGTAAATAACTTAAAATAAGTGATCGAGAGGATTTTTCGGCAGGGATATTTGCATTGATTTGTGCAGAATCAATCAACTTAAGCAAACATAACTCCAACTGGGGGGGAGGGGGGGGGGGCAATCGGGATAATCATCATAGAAATAATAAAATAGTCGCCAAATAGTTGGAGAAATTGAAACGATTGCAGGAGGGCCACTACTATCCAATCAAGTCTTCATTGCCACTTTTGAAGAGTCAGAGTTAAATAAGTCTTGTATTAATCATCTCATCACTTTTAATGACTCAAACTTAGAAGGAGTTCAACTTCACATAAAGATCCTCTTGTCATCAGTGCGGGATCGGTGACCCATGTTATAATTTTAAGAGAATTTTGATTGATAATGAGAGTTATGATGATGTTTTATTTTACTCCACCTTTCTTAGCATGAGTCTGGTTAAGGAAAAGCTCCAACCCACTACAAGACCATTATATGGGTTTGATAATCGCCTATGCGAGTGAAGGGGGCAATCACCATTCCTATTGTTCTCAGAGAATTTTCTAGACAAACCACTCATTCAATTCAATTCATAGTGGTCAAGTCAACTTCATCATACAACGCTATCTTTGGAAGGCCCCTCTAATCAATTTTTGGTGCTGTCACTTCTGTACCTCATCTTAAGATAAAATTTCCAACCCCCGTTGGGGGTTGGAGTGGTCTGTTGAAATCAATAAATAGCTTAATCATGTTACCTCAGACAAGCTCAACCACGCCCTTAGGTGACCTTCAGTATCGAGAATTTTAACCTTCGAGATGAAGAAGTGCCTCAGAGGGCTTTGCCTGTAGAAGACTTGCTCCCTATTTCATTATCAGATGATCAACCGTCAATCTATGATCAAGGATCGAGAAAAAAATTCTTCCCTAGAACTTTCAACATGGAGGATCTCTAAAAGTATTATCAGTAATTCTTGGTGCATAAATATTGCAGCCTTTATTCTACCTCGATTGTCTTTTCCTCTCCACCTCTTGTCTTTTGTTAACTCTCTCTAAAAATCTCATTCCTCTTGTTAAGTTGTCTTATGACAATATTGTATCACCGACATTATCAAAGTAATGAGTTTATGGATTTTTCTTTCAAGCATGTTGCATATAAATGATCTTCTTCATTTCAATCCTCCAACTTAAGAAATGCACAACTCACATTGTGTCTCGGTTGGAATGATCAATCCCAAGGGGATTTGATCGGACCTCTTCCATACAGGTTAATGTCATCAAGTAACACTTTGACAATCTCGGATGGGTCAAAAATTCTTCGAGAATTCAATTCGACCCCTTCCATATAGGTTACTGTCATCAAGTAACACTTTAATAAATAACCTTGGATGGGCCAAAAATCCTTCGCAAATTCAATTCGACCCCTTCCATACAAGTTAATGTCATCAATTAACACTTTAATAAATAACCTCAGATGGACCAAAAATCCTTCACGGATTCAATTCGACCCATTTCATTTAGGTTAATGTCATTAAGTAACACTTTGACAAATAACTTCGGATAGGTCAAAATCTTTCGTGGATTCAATTCGACCCCTTCCATACAGGTTAATGTCATCAAGTAACACTTTGACAAATAATATTGGATGGGTCAAAAATCCTTCGTGGATTTAATTCGACCCCTTCCATAAAGGTTAATGTTATCAAGTAACACTTTGACAAAAAACCTCGAATCGGTCAAAAATCCTTAGTGGATTTGATTCTACCTCTTCCATACAAGATAATATCATTAAGTAACACTTTGACAAACAACCTCGGATGGGTCAAAAATTCTTAGTGAATTCGATTCTACCCATTACATTCAAGTCAACGGTATCAAGTAACATCATGAAAAATAACACTCTAAAATTATCTGCCAGAATTGAGTTTACTGAGTATTGGTTCCTAATCAATGCTTCTCCACCACCTTGACAGTTGTTAGCTGTTGAACCATTTATTGGAGTTTCAAGAAAATCAATTTTCTATAAATTACGGGTCTTGATAGCCTCCAAACCCGGTCGGTCCGACGAGAACAGTTGATGCCTCTTTTGAAGAAAAATCGGAGCCTCGCTGTATAAACTACGAGTCTTGATCGCCCGATTGGTCCGACAAGGACAATTGATGCCTCTTTCGAGGGAAAACTAGAGCCTCGTCGTATGAACTATGGGTCTTGATCATCTCTAAACCTGGTCGGTCCGACGAGAACAGTTGACACATCTTTCGAGGGAAAACCGCAGCCTCGCTGTATGAACTACGGGCCTTGATCGCCTTCGAACCGGGTCGATCCGACGAGGACAGTTGATGCCTATTTTGAGGAAAAATCGGAGCCTCACCATATGAACTTTAGGTTGTGATTAACAAAGCAAATAACCTTCTTGTCGGAAGAAGGTCAGAGTTTCGCTAACAAAATTTTTTATTATCATTAACCCCTGAACTTTTGCTAGATAATTTCTCATCTAACACAGAAGAATATCGAAGCATGTGGGAGAAAACAATGTCTTTTTAGTTAACCTCAAGGGGGGTTTTTTATAGATCCACAATATGGGCAAAAAGAGAATAAATTTTGAGAGTAAATTTGGAAACATTTAAATGGATTTTGAAATTTCAGCACTCCATTATCTCTTTCCTTTTATAAAAGGAAAAAAAAAGGAAAAAAAAGGAAAAAAAAGTAGGAAAAAATCGGAAAAAAAAAACTGAACTCCATTAATATTTCAGCACTCCATTAATATTTAATCTTCACTATATAATTTAAATAAAACTAATAACTATGTCAATTTTTATTAAAATGTTTACTCTATAAATCTAATTATATTTAGTAATTAGGTTGTATGTATGTTTAATTATTTAACATCAAATATATAATAAGTTAGGCTTGATTAAAGTTAGAATTTGGCCAAATTTGATTAGATATTTGAAAAATAAGTTTGAATAAGATTTAAAATTCGGATCATGTTCCAAATCAACTTGAACTCAATAAAAAATAAATAAATAAATAAATATAAATAATACAGTACTCAGCTCAACTACACTTTAAAAGGAATGTAGTGTAAAAAGATATATTGTATTTAGATTACTTTAGGGTTGTTTGGTTGAAAATATTACAAATACATGAGTTTATGTTTGGTAAATTAAATATAATATAAAGTATTTTTTGAGCAGAGGCTGGGCTGAATGATCGGTATGGCGGCCTACGACACTACCGATTCGGCAACCGAGAGTTAAAACACTTTTCGATGTGTATTTAAAATTCACCCAAATTTGGGGAATTCTAAATACACAAAAAATGACCATTGTAATGTATTTCAAAAATACACTACAAATGCATTGTAATTTTACTTTGCACCATATCAAACACTTAAAATTAAATTCTAGTGATACATAATTTTTTATTTACATGTGAATGACGATTCCAAATGACGCTAATATTTCGCGTTTGCAGTAAAGTAAAATTTTAGTGAATGCATTTCAAATAAACTATTTAGATTTGGAATTGCATGGTGAATTCTAAATACACCGAAGTGATCACTGGCCTCACGCAGATCGGCCGCCGCCAGCCGGCCACCGGGCCACCATATATCGCCGCTTCGCCACCGCCGCCACCGCTGGCCGCCGGCCGATCAGCTGGCTATTCCCGCCATAGATGTCAAAACTTTCGCTTTTACATTATATTTTACCAACCAAACAAAAAAAAGCAAAGTCATGAATTTGTAAAGCTCTCAACCAAATAACTATAAAGTAATCATTTTACACTGAATTTTTTTTACACTGTATTCCAAATGCAGGCAACCAAATTAGTCAACTTTAAAGTGTCTGAATAAAGCCCCTACAACACATGGGCTTCGATTGATTAAGTGTTGAACTATGTTAAAATAGGTTTGCATCAAATTTTTTATATAGTTTAGATTTACTTATTTATTTATTAAGGCATTTGTATGGATATCTGCGTGGTTAATTTCATAATTAATGCACTTATGTGAGAAGAATCATGTAATTATACATAACAGTTTATTGCTCACGCTTGTTGCATAAATTATTTTATACCGCCATTTTTATTTTGTGTGAAATTTATCTTTTGTGACTTCGTGTCTGTTGTGCAATTTTTTTTCCCTTCGCATGTTACGAGTTTCTCAGCAATAACTTGGAGGTCTAAATATAAAATTTTCTATGTTTTATTTTTATGGTGATTTACATATATCTAATAATTAAATTTTATTTTAAAAATGAATGATATATAAATACATTTAAAATTGTATGATATATATCATTTTAATGTATTCATATTATTATATATATCTAATACTAAAACCAAATTAATTTTTAACATTACATCAAAACTATCATTAATATTTGTTACAAATAAATTAAAAAATAATAATTATTATGTTATAGATTATAACGTTATTGAATTAATTTTATAACTTATAACATAAATTATATAAATATAAATAGATTAATAAATTTATAACTTAAAATAACAGCTAGTAATGACTATAAATTATAAATATGCATTTAATATTTTGCTCTTTTCTTACACCTATAAATGCATGAGAATATGAGCTTGAATGACAAAAAAAATTCTGAATACTCTCTTTCTTTCTCCACTCACTTTCCTCCTTGTAGTTTTGTTCATTTCATATTTGGGTAACAAGAGAGAGGTGATTAGTTTGAAATTTTACCGATCAATTCCGATCGATCAAGAGAAAGGATTGTATCTCAGTAGAAAAAAAAATCAGAGGATTCAATTGACTCTCTAAAGATAAGATCCTCATGCTATTTCAACCTCATTACTTTTATTTTTATTTGTAAAATTATGTTAAATTTATTTCTTAATTTTTATAGTTCTAATAATCTTAGAGTAGATCATAAAAATTTCTTTATTTAATCATTTTTATAAATTTTAAAAAATGTCTACACAAATATTATTTTGTCATGATGATGTTAAAAAAAATTTATAGATCGTAAAAGTAAACTATATGTTAGTTGATATATTTAGGATTAATTTCAACAATATATAATTCTCCTTCACTTGGACCTCATTCGGAAAGAGAAAATAATTCTTCTTCCGATGAAGGGTTAGGAAAAAGAAAAACTCCACAATAGATTGATTTTTTTTTATTATAGACACATTCTTAGTGTTCTTTCAGATCATCTTTATGATATATTTTGTACATCAATATTTTCTTTGAGATGAGGAAAGCACTTGAATCAAAATATGAAAATGAAGATGTGGATCTAAATAAATATTTGGTCTAATCATTCAATGAATATAAAATGTGTGATTCTTGCATCCTAGATCAAATAAATGAAATTCAATATATTATTCATGATCTAAAAGAACATAGCATAAGCATTTAAATATTAAGCATAATAGAAAAAGTATCATCATCATGGAGTTTGCATAAATATCTAGGCATAATGTAAATAAGATGTCTCTTGATGATCTTATTATTGCACTTAGAATAGAAGAAAAAAAAAAACTCTCATTAAAATTGAATCTCAAATACATGTCAATCTAACGAAAAAGAGTAATTTTAAAATACAAAGTTTTAAATCATTTAATAAGAAGTTTCAAAAACAAATTTCACACAAGTCTATCAATAAAAAATAAAAAAATATAATGAGATTTAATGTTGGGTATGCATGAGAACCAATCATATTGGAAATACTTGTTATTATCAATAAGATAAGACATCCAAAGAAAATAACAAAACTTTTAAGCAAAATCGATCTCAACCACAAATTAATATGATCACTTACAATGCCAATGATTCTCTTCCTTTCAGATATGCTAGCCCATCATTTGAGAATTTTCATATTATTCTACCGATTAGTGGATAGATACCGGGGCAATTATATATGTAAGTTTTGATAAATCTTGATTTTCTTCCTACTAAGAGGAAATGTAAGCATGTGCAATGGAGCAATAGCTAGTGTGATTGGGAAGCAGATATTGATCTAAATTGATGTTAGAAAAATATTTAAAATTATATTCAATTTTGCATGTGGCGAACATTAAAAAAATTTAATTAGTGGTTTGCTACTTATTCAATACAATAATTGTCTTATTTTTAGTCAAATAAGATTATTATAACCAAAAGTGGATCATTTATTGGTATTGGATATTTATGCAATGATTCATTTAAATTAAACTTGTTATTATTTAGAAATAAATTTTTTTACTTAAGTTCTTTTATTTCATTAATTGTTTCTTCTGATACTTAGCATGCAATATTATTACATATAAATTATAAAATAATTGGAAGAATAATGTATATAGATTTAATATCTAAAAAAGATATAAATAAAGATGTAAAGTGTGAAATTTGCTCTCAAGCAAAATAAACTAAAAAAAAATCATTTAAACCTATTTATGTCAAACAAAATGATTTATTAGATCTTATTTATAGTGATGTTTGTGATTTAAATGGTAATTTGACTAGATGAAGCAAAAGATATTTTTTTACTTTTATTGATGATTTTTTAAAATTTTGCTATGTTTATTTAATCAAAATGAAGATGAAGTTTTTGATATATTTTAGAAATATAAATTAGAAGTAGAAAATCAATTAAATAAGAAAATTAAGATTTTAAGATGGGGAATATATTTCACTTTTATTTAATAACTTTTGTTAAAAAAATTGTATTATACATCAAGTTACTCCTATACATTCTCCTTAATCTAAAGGAGTAGCCAAACGAAAAAAATAGAATATTAATTGATATGATAATTCAATGATAATTACCTCAACTTTATCGAATAACTTTTGTGTGTAAAGTTTTATTAACATCTTGTTTTATTTTAAATTGGATTCTTTATAAAAATTTAATAAAGCGTCTTATGAATTTTAAAAAATAGAAAACCTAATTTGAAGAATTTAAAAGTTTAGGATTGTTTAGCTAAAATATTTATTCTAGAATGTAAAAAGAGATAATTATGATCTAAAATTATAGATGATTTATCTATTGGATATTTTCTTAATAGTCTTACTTATAGATTTCTTATTATTAACTATCACATTAGTGATATTTTTAATAATATAATTATGGAATCTAGAGATGCTACATTTTTCAAAAATATATTTCCTATGAAAAATAAAATTACAAAATTTATTAATTAAAAAAATCTAATAGAAATATTTATGGCAAATAATGATGATACTATTTTGATTAATAAAAATGAGAAAAATTTGAAAAAGCAAAAGAATTAGAAAATATAAAAGTTTGAGTGATGAATTTTATTCTCTTTTAAATGAAATATTTATTTTAGAAAATGATTCTGCCACTTTTGATGAAGCTATGGATTTTATAAATGCACCTTTTGAAAAGAACCTATTAATAATGAAATAGATTTCATCTTATTAAATAAGATTTTGGTACTTTTTGATTTATCTTCTAGTTGTAAAACTATTGGATGTAAATGGTATTCAAAAAGAAATTAAAATTAGATGGATTTATAAATAAATATAATGCAATACTAGTAGCCAAAAGATATACACAAAAAAGTGGTGTTGATTATTTTGATATTTATTTTTTAGTTGCTAGAATTTCTACAATTCATTTGCTTTTAGCTTTATCTTCGTCATATAATTGAATTATACACCAAATGAATGTAAAAACTGTATTTTTAAATGGTGATTTAGATGAAAAAATTTATATAAATCAACTTAAAGTTTTTATAATAAAATGTTAAGAAAATAAAGTTTACCAATTAGTAAAGTTTTTATATGAATTAAAACAAGGTCCTAAACAATGCCATGAAAAATTTGATATTGTAGCATTGTTATATAGATTTTTAATTTGTGAGTTTAATAAATCTATTTATATTAAAGTTGTTGATCATGATTATATTATCTTTATGTTGATGATATTGTAATTTTTGATACAAATCCAAATATTATAAATAATATTAATGAGTTTCTGTCAACTCAATTTGATAGGAAAGATTTAGGTGAAGCTTATGTAATACTAGATATAAAGATTTATAGAAATACAAATGATATTTATATTTCTCAAATACATTATATTCAAAAACTTCTTAAAAAATATAATTATCAAGATATGAGTCATGTAGGCACTTTATACTACTCTAATTTATATCTTACAATTAATTTATATGATAGTATATTGCAATTAAAATATTCTCAAATAATTAATTATCTTATGCATTTAGCAAATTATTCTCGACTTGATATTACTTATGCTGTAGGAAAATTGAGTAGATATACTAGTAACCCAAGTGAAACTCATTGGAAAGCATTAAAAGAATTTTTAAATATTTAAAAGGCATAATAAACTATTGCATTCATTATAGTTGTTTTCTTATAATACTAGAAGGTTATGATGCTAGTTGGATTGCAGACACTAATGAAACAAAAGTCACTTGTGATTATATTTTCACATTTTATGGTGGTATGGTGGTGCAATATCATGAAAATCTACTAAATAAATATTAATTTTAGATCTACTATGAAAGCAAAATTATATTACTTGATCTTGCTACTTCTGAAGCTGAATGGCTTAAAAGTTTATTAATTTGGTTGCCTTGTATTGAAAAATCTATTCATGCTATTTTAATAAATTATGATAATCAAACAGCTATAGAAAAAGCAAAAATTGCAAAATGCAAATATTAAAAACATCATATGAGAATAAGCTTGATTATATTTCTTGTGATTAGGTGAACGCTTAACCTAAACTTAGAGTCTTAAAAAGAATTAATCATAGGATTAGGCCATGCCTTAGGGACTTAAAAAATCATCTGCACTATAGCCTAAACCCAATCCATGTACACCTTCTTAAATTCAACTCAATCCAAATCCAAGATCAAATCCAAATTCCAAATCAAATGATTCAAATCCGTGATCAAAATCTTCCTTATGAATGGATTCCATAGACTTAGTCAAATTTCCATCCAATTCAATCCTAACTTGATTGATTTCTTCATGAACCAATCATGCCTTCAATCATCTTCACAAATATAAATCAAATCTATAATCAAATAGCCAAAACTAAATCCAAATCAAATCAAAAAATTCAAACCCTTTGAGCCAATTCCTTGGACTCAACCAAATCTCATTTAAATCAAATCAAATTTAATTGAATTTCTCATAAATTAATCATTCCATCAACCACTATTCCAAATATAAATGAAATCTATGACCATCAAGCTAAACCAAAATCAACTCAACTCAAACCCAACTTAGCCCATTTGACTTGAAATGTTCAAATGAACCAAAACTCATTTGAACCCAAACCAATTACAACTCAACTAAATCAAACTCAACCCAAAATCAAACCAACTAAATCCAATTGATTTACTTGACCCAAAGTGGCCAATTTGACCTACATAAATCAAAATCCAATTCAATCTAAATCAAAGTGAATTAAGCCAATCCAAACTTCATGGCATGATTGTTGATCATCCTAGGTTAATCAATTGTCATAAATTAGGTCAAACCAAGTAACCTAGCCATTTGACCAAGTCAATCCTTAGCCCATATGGAAATTAAACTAGCCAAAACTCATCCTACATCAAATCAATTAAAAATTGATTCACATCAACTCATAATCAATGATTGAACATGACTTGATTATTAATTGAGCCAAACCAAACCCAATTGGCCATTTGACCCAAGTGGACCCAAATTGACCTAAAAGGCCAAAATAGGTCAAATCATGGTCCAACCCAAATTGATTGCAACCAATGGTTCAAGTTCATTCCAAATTGATTATTGAACTTGACCAAAGCCATAATTGAGCCCAATTTGACCAATTGGTCAACCTAACCCAACTTAGCCTAAATTAACCTAAAGGATCAAATTGGCCAAAATCTAAATTAAACCAAACCAATGACATTAATACACTCTAAATGGTCATATGAACTTGACCCAACCCTTAGTTTGACCCAATTTGACTAATTGGTTAACCTAACCTATTTTGACCTAATTTGACCCAGGTCAAATTGAGTCAAATTGAACCAAATGAACTCCAAATGACATGAACTTTGGTCCAACTCACTTTTGACTCATTTCAATTCTACCCAAATCAAATCCAATGACAAATGATCACTTTGCCCTTAGATCAAATGCACCATGAGAAAAAACACTTACCCACATAGTTATTTCTATTATTTGGCCACTTGGCACTCATTTATTGGTCCACTTAGGCTCCATGGACACTGACTAACCTAACCCAAGAAGTGGCTGGTTCAGCCATGACTCATGGGGAGGTGAATTCACCTCACCTTCCCCATTGGAATACTTGGCATCACGGACCTCCACATAACTTTGCTATGACACCCACTAATTCCTCTTGGCCAACCAAATTAAGCCACTATGGTGTTTATTTTCTATTTCATTTGTGTGTGTATATGTGAGGAGACACCACACAGATCTGAGGATATACTTATTGAGGTGATCAGGTACGACATCAAGGAATAGTGCACTATCTTGAAAGATAGAAATCAATACCCTATGATAGACCTAATCACCTAATAAGGACTCCTAAGACATGATGGGTCTTTGAATATATCAAAGATTTTTTTCTTACTTTGCATGGAAAATTAAAGCAGAGTTTATTTAAACCGGGTTCATTAAATTTCCTATGGAGGCAATAAATAATTACATCTTAAGAAAAGTGAATCTCTTAATAATATCCTCGATTAAAGTAGGCGATTATTGTCTCCAAAGAATTCAAAGATAAGATTGTCAATAAATTGGTTGTGTTTTAGAAGATCAAGTGGGATGGATCAAAAGGGAAGAGTTATTATCGAAACCAAAGGAGATGAGTAGGGAGTGCTCATGATACTAAGAAACCTAGTGAGCACTCTAATCTATCATATGGCTGGGCTTTATATATTTGAAATTGAGGAGATTTATTTATTTAATTTAAAATTTTATTAAAAATCTATGACTTATAATTGCACAATACAAGATCATGGAAATATCTAAGAGGTAAGGATTTATGCTTGTAGCCACAAAGGAAAACAACAACCTCATATCCTAAATCTAGGAGCTTTGACGAGATCCAAAACGCGACCTATATCTAAGGTGAAAGTGGGTATATGATTTACCTCACAAGAGAGAGTAAATCACCCGATTGCTGGACTTATAATCACCTTGAGTGGCAGCCAGCTAAATCCTCCTACACTTTAAAACTATATAGCAAGTCTTAAGCTTTTTGCAAGATGGCTAGGCTACTATTTTTTAGAAAAGAAACTAAGTCCTTAAACTCACTCCCTAAGAGACTAGAGCATGAGGGGTATGAATAATGACTTAAATCTAATGCAAATTTTTATCAAATTTCTTTTAATTTAGGACTCTTTGTTTTGACACAGGCTATAGGATTTTGTATGTTTAAATGCATGAGAAATTAATTATAGGTCAAATCAAAAGGGAAAGAGGTGGTCTTTCATCATAAGCTCTCAAAGATTAAGCCTGCTATATCTGGCAAAGATGGAAGCCCTCTCTTAATAAGAGTGAAACAAGATGGTTATGCATGATATTAAACATACAATATCCAGCTAAGGGGTTACTAAATATTTTATTATCTTGACCTAGGCTTTTATGTGAGATTATGAGTTATTTTAAAAGTTTAGTTATGAGTTGTTAATGGGATAGAAAATTTATTTTTATCCTAGGAGCCTATTCTCATCCAGGCCATACAACAATCACTAATCATAAATAAACTATGAAAAGGTATGATTTTTCTAATGCACAAGCTAAACAAAATATCAAATAATTTTATAAAGCTATTACAAAATAAAAGATCTTTGTTGGTCGTATAACCCAATAAGAAAGTAGGTAGTGAGCTACCCTTATCTTGATTACAAAGATTAATTATAATTAAGAATAATGAATATTTTGAGGATCTTCATTCTTCATTATTCCTTCTTCATTTCTTCATCTTCCATTTCTTCATTTGATTTGATCCATTTCTTTCTTCCTTTTGGCTTGATTTATATATGCTTGCTCCAAAGACATCACATGGTACATAAGACTTGGTCTTATAACCAATGTTCATCTTAATCCCCCATAACATTCATCCTAATCTTAATGCAAAATAACATTAAAAGAAGGAAAGTAAATATAGCTATACCTGCAAAAAAATGTTAGCTAAACACTCCATACAACCCAAATAGTTATATGAATAATTTGGATTTAGCATCCCACACATGGGTAACCAAGCCCACCTGTCCTATCTTGAGTTATGCTTAGGGGCTAAGCAACCTGCATAGTAAAAAGTATTTATATTTTTATTATAATGGTCTGCAAAAAATATGATTAGTCTAATATTGGCCTAACATCCAGTCTACGAGGCATACACCCTAACATTCAGTCTAAAATAATCATACATTAAATCATACACAACCCTAACATAAAGCTAGAAATGGTGACTTAGTCTAACATGTGTGAATTAAAGCTTGTGTGGTATGCCCTAACTAGGCTTTGGAGTTGTAATTTGCTAAGTGTGAGTAGGGTTGAATTCTCTTTAAGTGTTTTAATTGATTTGAAGATTTTATTAATATTTTCTTTTATTTCATATGGCCTACACTTAACAACTAAGTGTTATAAAGAGAAGAAAGAGAGGGAATCTCTCTTTCATCCCTACCTTAAGTCACTTCTAAAGCAAGTTAATTAATCAATTTGTTTTAGTAAATGACTCATTATATGTTTTAATCAATCCTAAGTTTAGGTTCACTCTAAATGACCTTATTCAATAAGAAAGATATCTTAAGATTAATTAGAATGAATTAATATCACATAACACATGTTTATTAATTTCTTTCCATCATGTATGTCATGCATATGACTAAATTCTAAGCATATTTATACATATAATGTATGTCTTAGCACACTTAAATGATAAATGCAAAGAAGTATGCTTGGAATTTAAATATTTCATTTGATTAAATTATGAATGCATGTCTTTTTAATAGAAAAGTGAGATTTTTCATCCATTAGCTAAGTACACATTCACATGTATAAAAGTTTTAAATGAGTATGACACCATTATTACATGCAAGAACTTAGGACTTCTAGGAACTGTCCAGACTAATATACCACTTTTAGATACATATGTATATATATGTATTTATCTATTTGACTTATGATCACATCACACATACACATGTATAAGAGTTTTAAGTGAGTACGATGCCATTGTTCTGCACCAGGGACGTAAGGTACAAGGCCTACTTAGGGCTACTTAAAGCCTCGTAGCCCCAGGGTGTCCAGATTAATATACCACTTTTCTCATATACAAATGAATGTATAGAAAGAACCACAAGAAGAAGTAGAAGAAGTCATGCAAGAAGTCATATTTGATTTGATTATATAATTTACATATGTGATATGAAATTCTTCCTAAGTCTTAGCATGAAAATGCATAGGAATAGATTTAAACAAATGTTGTGTTTTTTTCAAATGAACTATACATTTATAATTCCTATGTGAATCTATGTAAGGTAAGGAAAGAGAGCTTCATATTGCATATCTTATATTATAAACATATGCAAAATTATAGATATTTGTAATTAACATCACTCCATTTATTATAATAGATTTATGAGCTTTTAAAAATAACATTTAATTTAATAGTTTAATTAGGTTAGGGTATGAATTAAGCCAATTAAGTTAACCCTTACCTATATCACCTTAAGTTAATTAACTAATTAATAATGAGCCAATATGATATGTGACCACATGAAAAGTAAATTTGCAATGCTCCTAAGAAATGAAAGGGGCCTAATGCAATTGACTCATGATTAATAGTTAATTAAGCTTAAGGGATCTCACTTAATGACTTTTATAGTTTTCTCACACATATGAGCTAACCATAATTTAATTATTTCCCCCTTTCGGTTATTGAACACCCAAAGAACTACCCAAGATTAAATTAGAGAAAAAAATTCAATTAAATTAATTAAGTTCATTAATTAACTAATTAAACCTTAATTAACCTTAACCAACCAAAATGAGATGGGCTTGACAAAGAGATAAGTCTCAATCCCAAATCCTTTCAATTAGTTAATTAAGGTTTATGATTTGGATTTTGATTAATCTTATTAATTAATTAAGTGGTGTTAATTAATAATTATTTAGAGATTAGAAAGAAGACTTGAAAAGATTGGAAGAGGGAGTCCCAATCCATTTCCCTAGACTTCATTATCATTAGTAGAGGTTAATAAGCTTAATTGATTGATTAATTTACTATTCATTTGCTTAATTATCACTAATTACATTAAGAAAGTGATTAAGGCTTAATCTATTGGTTTCCCTAATTAAGCAAATAATAAAATCCTGGAAAAATAGGGGAGGTAGAGGTCATCCACCCAAACATGCACAAAAAAATTTGAGATTAATTGGATGGTTAATTAGGGAGTAATTATATTAATTATATTTCTAATTAAACCATAATTAAGTGAAATCCAATGTTCAAAATCAATTAATAATAATTTTCTTAGATTCTACTATGAAATATCTCTAAAATGAGCCTAAGTTTGTATTTTTTGGATTTTTCTAGAATTAGTTATGAATTTAGAAACTTTATGATTAAAAACTAATTAATTAGCCCTAATTAAAGCCTTAATCCATCGGGCCACATGGAAGCTGATGCGACCTACTGACATGGCGTGCTTTCCACATGATGCAGTTGGATTCACTATTTAAGTTGTCACATGCAAGTGCTGACTCGGATGGCGGTGCATGTGGTAACTCTGTGGACCGTCCGATATAAGATCGATGGCCGATTAAACTCACGTTTGAGGATTAATCAGGCTCTAAATGTGATTGATAGGACCATCCATCGATCATGCGGATGGATGTCCATGATCTATCTCCCTTGGCGTCGAATGGCTATCCATCGATTGTTGCTCGTCAGCTCACCGAGCTTGGATGGAGATGAAAATGTGGGAAGAACAACAATCAAATCCAATGGTGGAGTTCATGACATGAAAATTTCTTTCACAAACGACCAACCTATTTTCATTCAAGGATCAGTTTCAATGGCATACCTCACTGGAGCTTATGACCAGCGGTTCCAATGATTGAGGAAGCTTAATTTGGTAGAAATGAAGCTATGTTGAGCCGAACGAGACTTGATTTGGTGTAGTTTTCTCGGAAG
The DNA here is from genome assembly GCA_021442155.1 of Cymbidium sinense. Classification (NCBI taxonomy): domain Eukaryota; kingdom Viridiplantae; phylum Streptophyta; class Magnoliopsida; order Asparagales; family Orchidaceae; genus Cymbidium; species Cymbidium sinense. Next base: position 120,587,414 of record CM038219.1, read on the forward strand.
ACCAAAGCATTAGACGTAGGGTTGGGCTTGATCGAACTCTACCCTTCGGTGTCGAGAAGCTTGGGAAAGGATTTATTCTTGCTCGTTTGGCTCCAAGGAAGGTGTGTATAAAGTTGTTGCACTTTGGTGGAGGTTTGAGCAAATAGGAATTGAAAGGTGGCCTCCTCTATTTTGGTTTTGCGTAAAACCAAGACTGAGGATTTTGGGGGGCTTAGAAATCACTCTGGAACTCTCTCCTTGGCTGCTAGAGTTGAATCAAGTGTGTCTGTGTTAGTTTGAGTGAGAATGAGGGGGGTATACCCCCTCATTCTTTAGATCAGATAGTCATGACTTGTTTGGCATCCCTTGATCAATTGGCCACACCAGAGGTTGGTGGAGGTCCTTGGGTGCATGATGTGGCTCAATTTGGTTGGGTGAGGGTGTGGAGGTGGCTGCCAAGGGAGTAGTAGGTGTCCTATGGATGTTTGGAAAGTTCCAATGGGGATGAGGAGGTGATTTCAGCTCCCATGGATCATTGGCAACCACCTTTGGTCAGTCGACCATGGTCCTAGGTGCCTATGTGGACTTATGAAAGTGCCAAGTGGCTAGGGGAGAAAATGACTCAATGAGCATGTGTCTTATCTCATGGGATGCCCTAAACCCAAGGGAAAAATGGTCATTTGGCTATGGGTTTGATTTGGAATTTGAGATGAGTCAAAAGTGGGTTAGCCCAAATTTCAAGTGGTTTGGAGTTTATTTGATTTGATTTGGCTTGATTTGACCTATTTAGGTCAAATTGGATTAGGTTAGGTCAAGTTGAGCAATTGGTCAAATTTGGTCAAACCAAGGGGATGGGTCAAGTTCACATGACCAATTGGAGTGTATTGGTGTCATTAGTTTGATTCAATTTACTTTGGATTTGGTTATGGCTTATTTGGATTTATATAGGTCAAATGGGTCAAGTTGACTAATTTGACCAATTTAACCAAATTGGGTTAGGTTAGGTCAGGTGTTGAGTCAAGTTCAATTGGCTAATTAAAAATGATTGTAGGCTTTAGTTTGGTTTAATTTAAAATTAATTTGGGTTTTTAATTTGACCCTTTAGGTCAATTTGGGTTGGGTCAAGTTGACCAATTGGTCAACTTGGCTCAATATGGCTTTGGTCAAGTTCAATAAGTGATTTGGAATGAACTTGAGCCATTGGTTCAATCAATTTGGATCAAATCATGATTTGACCCATTTTGGCTTTTAGGCCAATTTGGGTCAACTTGGGTCAAATGGCCAAATTAGGCTTGGTTTGGCTCAAGTGAAGGTTTGGTCATGTTCAATCATTGATTATGAGTGGGTTTGAATCAATGGTTTTAATCAATTTGGCATATGGTGGACTTTTTTGGGTTTCATTTGGGCTAAGTGTTGACTTGGTCAAACTGGTTGACTTGTTTGATAATTCAAGACAATTGATTAACAGGATGATTGATCATGTTGTGAGATTTGGATGGGCTTAGTTCAATCAATTTGGGTTGATTAGAACTTGGCTCAAAAGGTCTTTAGGCCACTTTGGGTGAGCCTAAATGGGTTAATTGGCTTGATCATGGCTTGATTCAAGTTTAGTTGAACTCATACATGAGCCTAGATTGAAATATAAATCCAATTATAAGTGATTTGGAGCCAAATGGGTTTTGGTTCATATGATAATTTCAAGTTAAAAGGGTTAACTTGGATTTGGTTTGATAATTATAGTTTTTGTTTATATTTAGGTTAATGATTGTAGGAATGATTGAATCATGAAGAAATCCATGAGTTTTGAATTGGTTTGGGTATCATTTAGCCAAGTTCAAGAATTTGGCTAAAAGGGTTAAATTTGGAAAATTGATTTGACTTGGGTTTGGTTTTTGCCTGATAATTATAATTTATGTTTATATTTTGATCAATGTAAGATAATCATGAAATTAGTTTGAATTGGTTTGATCATTTAGATAAGAATTTGTCAAAGGGCTAAATTGAGAATTTAATTTGTTCTAGGTTTGGTTTGGTTGAATTTATATTTCATTTATATTTGTGAATATAAATGAAGGTATAAATGGTTATGAGATAATCACGAGTTGAGTGATTTGGAAGTATTGACCAAATCTAGGGATGTTCAAAAGGCTTGACTTGGGATTGATTTGGTGGGTTTCAATCATTTTGATTTGATTTGAATTTGATTGATTGAATTTGATAATTGAAAAAAATTGGATTGGGGTTGATTTGAAGTTTGGCTAAGTCCATAAGATAAAATCAAAGGCTTAGGAAGGATTTGGAGTTTGAATTTGATCATGGAAATCATGATAGTTGGATTTAATTTTGAAATTTGGATTTAGATTTGGAATTTGAGGTTTGGTTTGAAAGCAATGGGTTTAGGCTATAGGGTAGACAAGTCCTCTAAATCTCTAAGGCACTATAACTCTTCTAAGTCTCTAAGGTTAGGTTAAGTGTTCACTAATCAAGAAGTGTCTTAAGACTAAGGAACTCAAGTGTGAGTCAGATCTATGATAAGGAAGTTGAGAGCTCACTCCAAAAGTGAGATCAAAAGGGAGTGTGGTGTGATTGACAGGCACACGTGCATAAGTGGTGAAATGATCCAACATTGAGGATCACAAACACTAACATAAATGATCTACTCCTAAACTTGAGATGTAGAAGGAATCAAGATCTTAGTGCAATGCAACTCAACTTATGCCAATGGCATAAGAGAGGAAGAAATGATTAATTGAGGGATCAAGTATGTTAACCTTCCACTAGGGAAGCAGGTTCAAATTATCCACTAGGGATAGAGGATAAGAATTTGAGTTGGTTTGATGTGATTTGGGAAGAAGAGATCTGGGATGAGTGTATGAATATTCCACTACAAAAGTAGGTTAAGGTTATCCACTAGGGATAGAGGTTTGATTTGATTTTGCGACTGGGAAAATTTTATTTGATTAATTAATGGGCAATCCACTCGGGATGAGAATTTGATTTGATTTGTTGATTTATGATTTGGTGCTCCACTGGATAGAGGATATGATTTGGTTTTGAGGGCACATTTGCTGGAGATATGAGCTCAAATTTGCCGGGGATAAAGTGGGTGAACCTTCACTAGGGAAGCAGGTTCAGATTATCCATGGGGAGGATAAGAATTTGGTTTTAAGCATGGAGCTGCTGGAGTTGTGAGTTCGGATCCGCTGGGGATAAGATAGATTTAATTTGGACTCCACTAGAGGGAGGATGATGGATTTGATGAAATGGAACTTGTCGGTGTGCGATGGATCCACAAAGAAGGGGCTAGTATCAGCCTAGACCTATCTTAGATTTACAAATCCAAAGGGATAGTCTACCGACCATAGGGTAGATTTAACCAACCTAAGGGTTGCCTTTCAGTGTGTAGTGGTCAAGTCAGGGAGAAAGGGCTGGGACTCACATCTACCTAAATAAAGAATCACTGGGGTGATTGGTTGATAACAATTCTCACCGACTAAGGTTCTTGAGAGGGGCTACCAGGACTTATCTCAACTCGAAAGTAGTTAGGCAATTCCTATAGGGAGTTTTCCTGACACTGCCCAAAAGATAGGATGCCTGCTTGGGAAAGGGGCCACTAGGGGCTTGATTTCCTAATCCACAAGTGAAGATATATTTTATTTATTTTATGTTATCGTGGACCCTATTGGTTTGTGAGGGACCACACTGAGAAGGAGCTCATATCAGCCTAGTCCTATCTCAGACTTATTGGACCAAGGGAGAATCTGCATATCAAGACAAATTTTCCAACCACAGGGGTGGCTACTAGGAAAGGGGAACTATCCAATCCAAGAGAAATCAGGGTAGTGTCTAAACGGGGTCTCTAAGGACATGATCCAAATAGAGTGCCAGGGGGAGTCTTGGGGGCTTTATCCAAAACTCAAAAAAAAGCCTATAGGTATACCACAAGGAGAAAAGTGGGACTTACATCAAGAGAGTGGTATATCCACGGGTTGGTGTCATAGCATGGCCATAACCAACCAACCTAAGGTGCCTCTTGTGACATCACTAGAGAAAGGCATGTAGACTTACATCTCTCAAGCGACTGATCCGGATAGTCATCCGACTCAAGGGCTATTAACCTAGGGGTGACTACTAAGTGAGGAGTCTTGTGTAAGCTAAACCAAGCTTGAAGTAGTCGAGGAAATGAGCCAGGGACTTACCTAAACAAATATACTACCTAGAGTGCATGATGGCTAATCCAAGAAGAAAGGTGTAGGATTACATCCTCTTAAACAAAGTCAACATGGGGTAGCTTATTGGCTGTGCAGTAAGGATTACCAAACTGACAAGGTGCTCATTGATTTGCAATGGTCAACTCAGGAAGAAAGCATAGGGACACAAATCTGCCAGACAAGTGACTACTAGGGTGACACACTAACATGGTAGCATATCGGCCTGACCTAGAGCAGCTAATGAGTGATAGCCATAGTCTAGCTCCCATTATAAAATAGCAGAGACAAATGATATGTGTTTATTTGTGTTGTGAAAGAGGATGCTTGCGAGAATCACATGTATATTTCTAACACATAAGAGATGGAATTTGATATGAAAAAAAGTTTATTGATGATTATTTTCAAACAAGATTTATGGATAATATTTCTTTAAGTAGAGCTCATTGATTGGAAGCATCATCTCACTTATAATTTATAAGTTGATAAGATCCTCCTTGGTAGACCTTCTTTATGGAAAAGGGCCTTCCCAAGTGGGTTCAAACTTGCTTACCATCTTTCGACAGGAAATAATTAGTCTCCTTAGAACTAAAATAAGCTCTCCTACTTGAAAAGATTTAGGATGGACCAACTTATTATGAGCTTGAATCATTTTGGTTTTGTACAACTTGAGGTTCTAGTATGCCCATAAGCGTCTCTCCTCCAAATCTTTGAGCTCTTCCAACCATAGCTTGGCATTCCTTCTATTGTGATCTTACTACCCACTATCCATAATGATGGGAGTTGGACTTCTAATGGTAGAATGACTTCGGACCCATACACTAAGGAGAAAGGGGTTGATTGAGTTGGAGTTCTATATATGGTATGGCAGGTCCACAAGGCTTTAACTAACTGTTCATGCCATTATTCTTGTTGTTATCAAGTATCTTCTTTAATATTTGGATGAGAGTTTTGTTGAATGCTTCTACCAGATCATTTGCTCTCGGGTAGTAGATGATGGAATATCTCCAATCTATGTTGTGTCTCTAGGCAAAGATATTGATTTTAGTGCTCTTAAATTCAGTATCATTATCAGATATAATTCGTTAAGGCACCCGAACCTATATGATATGGTTCCTGAGAAACTGGAGCACATGCTGAGCTGTGACCTCTCTAAGTGGGATTGCCTCCACCTACTTGGAAAAGTAATCAGTGGCAGCTAGAATGAACTGAAACCCTTGGAAGAAGGAGGATCGATTGGACCCACTATGTTGGTACCCCAACACTCAAATGGCCCCGAGGCCAATGTAGGATGTAGAATGTTAGGTGGTTGGTGCAGGACCACACCGTACACTTACATTGGTGGCATCTCTTAGCTATATATATGCAGTCTGTGATCATCGAAGGCTAGTAGTATCCTAGTCTCTTGATTTTAGCTTTCATCTTCAAATTGGATTGATGCGCTCTGCATAAATCTCAGTGTACCTCACGATCCTATGGGCTTCATGTTTGTCTAGACAATGTAACCACATATGATCGAAAGACTGTCGGTACAAGGTGTCACCTATGAGAGCGTAGGAAAGGGCTCTTTGCTTCACCTGATGTGATAGTGACTTCTCTTAAGGTAGTTGGCCTATATTTAAATAATCCATGAATGGTTGCCTCCAATCTGACTCCTAGTCCTTTTTGGCAACGATAACCTCCCCTTCAAGAGAGAATCTCTAGATGAGTTTAGCGCCAACAAGGGATAAGACCTATCTATTTTGGACCCTTATTGAAATGGACTCATGTTCTAGACATGCTAACTCTTTGGAAAGCTTGGCTAATTTATATGTTACTGTGTTTTCTCCTCGAACAATCTTATAGATGGTAACCTCTGGGATTTGGGCCAACAACTCCATAATGTACTTATGGAATGATAGCTTAGGCTTTAGAACTTTGTAGGACCCAGTAATTTGGTTGATGATGAGCTGAGAATCACTGAAGATGTTGACACTCTGGATGTATAGTGTAATGACTAACTCCAAGAAATCAGAGCCTCATATTCAGCTTCGTTGTTGGTGCATGGATTGGACAGATGATATGAGAATCTTATCACATCATAGTCCAGAGTTGGGAGAACTATTCTTGCCCCTTCCTTTCCTAGAAGAGTAGATTGTGGTTCTTCTCCTTTTGAAGAAGGCACCATCAAAATATCTCCCAATGCTAGTGTAAGTTCATGATTTGTTCATCGAGGAGGTCATTACTAAGCGGGGAATCAACATGAAGTGGGTGTGCTGCTAAGAAATCTGCTAGTGCCTGTCCTTTAATCGTACAGAGGGGTATGAATGTGATATTAAACTATGATAAAATCATGGACCAATGTGCCAACCGATTGGATAGCATTAGTCGTGTCATGAGATATTATAATGGATTGATCCTGGTGATCAGATTCACCTTATGAGAAAGCATGTAATGTAGTAGCTTTTGAGATGCAGAGATTAAAGCTAGGCAGTGCTTTTTAATAGGTGGGTAGTTTGCCTCAGCAGGAATTAGATGATGTCTGAGGTAGTTGAGAGCATTTTCTTTCCCTTGTCATTGATTTGAGCCAACAAAGTGCCCATGGAGTCGCCTAATGCAGCGGTGTAGAGGATCAACTGCTTGCCCATGATAGGGATTGCTAGAACTAGTGACATCATCAGGTAGTGCTTGATGTCTTCAAAAGCATGCTGACATTTATCATCCCACTTGAACTTGGCATCCTTTTTGATAAGTGCCGAGAATGGTTGGCATCTTCTTGATAGGTTGGATATGAAGCATCTTAGATATGCCAACCGCTCTTGGAATGATCTGAGTTTAGTTAAACTTTTTGGGGGTGACATTTCTAAGATAGCCTTGATCTTCTCTGGATCGATCTGTATTCCCTGTCGGACAAAAAACAAGGAATTTCTTTGAAGCTACTCCGAATGCACACTTCATGGGATTCATTTTGAGGTTAAATTATCTTAACCATTTGAAAACTACTCTCAAGTCAAAGATGGACTTCCTTTTCTTTACTTTTGACTACAAGATCATCAACATAATATTCAACTTGGTGATGAATGAGTTCATTGAAGATCTGAGTCATGGCCCGTATGTAGCAGCATTTTTAAGGCCGAAAGTCATGACTTTATAATAGTAGATTCTGATCGGGGTTCGAAAAGTAGTGTTTCTTTCATCCTCGGGGGGCCATCTTGATTTGGTTGTAGCCAGATGAGCCATCCATGAAAGAGAATACTACATGAGATGAGGCGATGTCCACCATTAATTTTGGTATAGGAAGCGAAAATTCATCCTTAGGACTTGCCTTATTTAGATCCCTAAAATCGAAGCATAAGAAAATTTTGCCATTATTTTTCTTAATTGGGATGACACTAGCTAACCAGGCAGGATATTTTTCTTCCCTGATAAAGCCAGCATGGATCAGTTTCTTGATTTCAGAAGTGACTTGCTATTCAATGTCTAATCATATGTTTAGGAGCTTGCTTGATAGGGTTAGCATTAGGTTCTATTGCTAGCTTGTGGACTGTTAGGAGATAAACTATGCATTTCTTCATAACTCCATATGAAGCAATCCTTAAACTCAGCTAATAGCCTAACTAAGTCATTGGTTTCTTCTTCATTCAATAAGGAATTGATGTATATGGATGTAGATCTTCTTCCATTCCTAAGTTGATCTCTTTATGTTCATCAATGGTTGATATGATCTCTTCTTCAAATAGTGGTGGTGCCTCTTTGACTTCAAGCTCATTTGGGTTATCTGAAGTTTCTAAACATACCTTATCATAAGAGTTAGCATGATTTGAGAAGAACCTATCAGACCAAATGAGTGGTGATTACTAGGCAATGGTTGTCATCGTCGACTGGACCCAGTGTCAAATCCTCGTCTTGGTCTTGATTGTGAATATCTTCTTTGGTTGTCCTATAACCTTTCAACGTAATCTGACCTGTGTTTAGACCAAGTATGTGAGATTAATGCCTTCTTTGCTAAGTTAAGAACACAAGGCGAATACCAATCAAAAGGAAATTGTATTAAATCTTTATATGAATCATCCTTAAGTTTTACATCAACTTCTTGACTTTAGGATGATGTTCCCAACAAAAATCTCTTTGGCTTGACATCTGTGGATGACTTGGGGCCTCCTTAACTACTAAACCTTCAACTTTCTAGGAAGAAAGTGAGGTTAGAGCTAAGGTTTCCAACTACTGTCTAACTATTCTACATAATAGTGATTCAGATACATTCATGCCTTTCTTGGAGACCTTCTTCATCTGTCTGCTCAAATGTCACCTCCAAAGGATTCGAGAGGGGTTGGTGGTGTGTTAACCACATGAGACTCATCCTCCAACTAGATTCTAAGTCTATGTGGATAGCGGGGTATTCCTGAGTCAAAACATAGCTCTATTGGGTGGCCAATAGAGGAGGTCTTCCACCTCGAACTACCTCTAGATCTCTGCCTCTACCCTAGTGGGGTCTCATCCTACCCATGTTTTCATATTGAGGAATAAACTATGGGTGGAATCTAACTTTAAGCTCTACTTCTTCCTCGATGTCTGATTCTCGTTCACTTATATTTTCATTTTCTTTTCCTTTTTTCTTTTCTTTTTATTTTATTTCTTTTTCTTTTATTTTTGAACATTCACCAAGTTTATGAGAATAGACTTTTTGATTTAGAGGAAGATAGTAGGCTGCATCCTCATATATCTCGACCTCTCTAACTGAGAATGTCTTCAAGTCTCCTTTGACATAATACTCGATTCCACCTCTTCAAAATTTGATGCACTAATGTAAATAGGATGGAACTGTGTTGTTTCCATGTATCCAAGGCCTATCAAAAGTATGAAAGATGTGTCTCAATCGATTATGTAGAACTTGCTTCTATCTTCAGTCATCTATCTCCAATGGCAACACTATAGAGCACGACCTCTCGCTTGCTCATTGAATCCTCAACATCATCGATCTCTTGAAGATGTCAATCCTCAAAGGCAAGGGTCTTAGACTCATAATGTTCTCCTATGGATTAACACCCTAGCAAGTTTGAATCACCATGTACTTTGTGATAGAGGGATTTTTCATTGTCCCAAAGAAGGTCTTCATCGTGAATGTAACTCCACTTCTCTTGAATAACATGCCTCCTCTCCAAATGAGCTAAGCATATTTTGATCAAGGGCTTTGATCAATGACTCCTCATCTCTTTGGATAAGACAAGGGCATCATATATGCTTAGTTTAGCTAGTAACTTTCTTAGGTGAACGAGGACATTGTAGTCAACTCTGGGCCCTCCACAAGCATATCCATAGGTGGAGCATCCTATGGAGGGGCTTCTTGATCACTTTAACCAATGACTTGTTTACCCTTATCCTGAGGTGCCCCCCTAGGAGGTAGAACTTTGCCACTGTGGAGGTTGACTTCAATGACTTCGTGAGATGGTTTAGTGGAAAGTTCTACACCACTCATCAGTTCACCACTTCTCCTATGGGATCATGAGTTGATGACTCCAAATCAATCTCAATGGGCAACTTGAATGATTAGAATGGAAAATCTATTTCTAAATCGGAGAATAGAGTTATTATTATTATTTTTTAGACTTGGAGAGTTTTTGAGAGGAATAAAATCTAGAATATTAGAAGCGGACAAGATGTAAGTGAAAGCTTTCTTCATTGATTATTTTTAGGTGGAGGTATATGATAGAAATTTAATAAAGTAAGTAAGGTAAGGGGTTTAATGCCCTTGTTTGCTGATACAACACTCTTGCTGGCAAAAGAAAAGCTAGTGGAGGAAGAAGTAGCAGTTGCAATGGTGGATGAAGTGCTGGACTTGGACAATGGTTGTGCTACTAAGGTATCCCGAGAAAGTGGAGGTTGTTGCTGTTGCTGCTGGGCTTCTACCTCCTTCAAGTTATCCTTGGAAACTTGCAAACTTTCCTTTGAGTTTCACCTGTAAGGGTAACTTTCTGATCTTAGAGATAATTTTCTTAGAGGTTTAGAATAGGAAAATATCCCAACCTTCCTCTATCTTAAGAAGATCGTGTGTATCCCCAAGGATTACCTTAATAGAACTAGAAGGTTGTTCTAGTATTCATAGGGATGACAATAAACTTGTAGATGCTTAACCCCTTAAAGGTAAAGCAATCTTCTAAGACATGTCCTAGCATGTGGTGGGGGGCAATAGTTTGGATCATGACTCTTTCACTTCCTCCGCCTCCTAGGCTCTAGTAACTAAAAAAGCTTCTTTAAGAGATTCTTAAAGATTTACCTCCCTCTTGAATGAATATGGTTTATTCAATTTATCGACAGAGTAGGTAAATGATATGGCAACTGCATGGATAAGAATACTACTGGCGATGAGGACGGTGGAGATAACTGTGGCGGGTGGCTATGATGGCAGGAGGTGGTGGAAAGTAGGTGGTAAAGGAGATTGTGAGCTCAGGCCTTTTGAACCTGGTTAGCACTTCCCTTATCAAGGTGACTTAGCTTCTTCTCAAATGCCTTTTAAGGTTTGGGTTTGGTTGATTGGTCATGAAAAAGCAATTGTTTGGCTTCCTCTTATAAGCTAGCCGCCTTGTTGATTATCTTCTTGATGTTTTTGATTGTAAACCCTTAAGCATGAAAGCAATTGGGCCATGGATATTCTTGAGTAGAATCTTAATGGTGTACTTTTTGGATAGTTATGGTTCACATTTCATACTCAGATTTTGCCACCTGAGAATGTAATCAACAAGGAACTCATTTGGATTTTGTTTTGTTATAATGAGGTCACCTAAAGTAACTCTTTTTAAGCTCCAAAAAACCTCTTAAAAAAGAGGTGCTCCAACTCAGAAATGTCTTTACCGAGCTGTTGGGCAGTTCGACATACCAATCAAATGCAACACCTAGACTGCTGAACAATGAAAGAAGAGTCGCTACCTCCTTGCAATAGCAACCAGAAGTGTGCAATGTGCTTGGGTTCCACGCCATCAAATTTTGAAGGAAGGAGGTACAAAACCCTAGGATATTGGATAACATCATATTAGGTGTCATTATTTGGTTTTAACCAAAAACCATCACCAAAGTTTTTGTAATTTGGTTTAGTTTTGAACTTAGTAATTTGGAGGTTTTAATTAATGTAAACTTTGGTTTTGGTTTTGGTGGATGGTTTGCTAAAAATTTTGGATGGAACAAGTGCTCCTTATATGTAATACTATTATGATGTATAATGACTCATTATGATTTTTGTATTTTGAATACTTAGTAGATGCTTTTGAGGCCATTGATTTTGAAAATAGGTCTCTAACATGGTAATATGGTTCCATCCTCTAAGTTCCATCTTGGAATTTAGTTTTAAATATTAAGCGATGTAGTCATTGCATTTTGATTATACATTATCATAACATTCATTGTATTTATGCAAATAATAAATGTCCAACTTGATTTATCAAACCAAACCATGCCTTATTATTGGTTTGTTTGGTCATTTATTGGCGGTTTGTTCATATTTTTAGAATCACCAATCGATCTTATCATCCAATCCATCCAAATCAACCAAATGCACACCCCTATCATATTCCTCCTGGTATGATCTACCCTTTAGAATAGACGAGCCACCTCAGGCTTATGCCAACACATCCTTCACCTGCTGTTCCACCAACTGCTTGATATCTTTCTCTTGCATGGAGGTGCTGTCCACCACCTTCTTATGCAAGCTACCATTGTCCTGATCTACTAGAGAAGTGCTCTTGGGCTGATCTAGGACATGTACTAACTCAGGATGATCTATCTCTATCGGTATATGCTGTGGGATTGAGGCTTAATTTTGAAGTGCATGGAGGGTTGCTAACAAGTCTTCCATTCTCATCTCCATCCAGTTGATCTGATCATCCTTTTATTTAAGCTACTGATGGAGGTGTTGTGTTGAATGGACGACATCATCTTCCTCAACCACAATACCTTCTTGACTATGTTGATCTCTCTAAAGGGAGCTCCTAGTGCCGACCATGTGGACTACGAGCGAATCCTCAAGAAGGTCATCCTCATCAGGATCAAATGCTACCCACTTATCCTCAGAATCTATGCGATCACTACCTAAGAGTTCCCTCTTCTCGACAAAGTAAGCGGTTACGATCTCATCCAAGGAATGATCTAATCATGCCGACATAAATACTCGGGGCTGACTGGTGGAGGGACTATGGGCATTGACCAACATACATCTAACACTGCCTGCCAATGGAGTACTAACCATAGGAGGGTCATGCTCATTGGAAGAGATATGCTCATGACTTCTCATCAGTGGAGTGGTGTCCCTGGGGAGATCTACTACCTTGGGTGCTATAAAAATTTCATCTTTCCCCTCTACAACTGCCACTGCCACTACCTCTGATGGTGGTGGTGGTGGTGGTGCGACTACGACGCTGCGGGGTCGCCACTCCTACCAAGCCATAGCTGAGATAGAGGGTCGAGCAGGGGAGCTTGATCTCACCTCAACAGGAGGGAGGAGATCACAAAGGGGTGGTCCTCCATATGGGGGCTTCTAGATCTTGGCGGGAGTGGTGGATGTTGGGAGCTATACGGGTGATGGTAGATGATGAGGGGAGCGGTGTGAAGGTAAAACTGATTGCTCCTCAATAAAAGATCTCTGGCTGCGGCAGATAGCACTGGTAAGAACAATCTTGTTTAAATGATTAGCCCTTAATGGAGGTACAATCAAGAAAATATATCGAGCGAGGTCGCTGACATGTACCTCTCACTCCCTCCCCGCCACCTAAGTAGATGTTTAGCCTCCATCTCCCTCTCGGATCCGACTAACACTCTAGGGATCACCATCAAACATGGTTTCACTCTCTGCGTCTGCAACCCATAGACAGTCCCTAAGCCTAGCATAGGGCCTCCTGTGCTCCCTATCCAGTGTCTCATAATATAGTACTGGTGGAGGAGAAGCATAAATCCTCAAATAATCTTCCTCTCCGTCCGATGCCGAGAGGGGGTGGAACTTGTTACTGGTCGGAAGTGGAGAGACCTCTCAGGGAGAACCCTCCTCGGCTATATGTGATGCAGCCTCAAGCACTTCACCGCTGTTCTTAATCTTTGATTTTAATGCTGTGAGTATGAGTGAACAAGGCAGAGTGGGAACTAGTACCTACCTCATAAGTGGAGGAGACTATCTCAGAAGCTAATATAGGCTTCCCCTTTGGGGTAACCAAGAAGAGGTAGTAGCTATCACTAGAGCAATGGTAGGGACAGCTGGACGGGAAGGTGCTAAAACTATCTCAAAATGGGGTGGAAGAACCACTACGGCTTTCCTCTTCAATAGAGGGTACTCATAATCAAAGGGCATGTCAATATGGATGACTGGCTTCTACCCAACCACCTCATCTTGATTGATAGCAGTGAGGGACCCTCACAAGTAACACGTGCTCCCTCGAATCCCCAACCAAATAAAACCAAGTGGGTGGAGTCGATCTCAGGGAGGCTAGCCTGATCCAAGGTTAAGTCCATCCCAAGGGGAAAGTAAAAAAATGAACTTCTGTGAAGCGATGTGTACTGGCTGGTCTGTGTTGTATCTCTACATGTGTAGAAATGTAACTCGAGTTAAGTTTCTACTTTAATATTTGTCCCAAGAGAGTCATAAGGATTTGGAGTCTGAACCCACACTAAACATTTCAAGTATGTTAAGTGGTGTTCAAGGGAGATATTTTGATATTGAGGAGAGTCTTTGCCATTTGATTTTGATTTAGAACCTATACTCAACCAATTTAGGTAGGTTGAGTGGGGTTCTAAAATTTGAGGAGAGATTTTCTTGGAGATATTTGTATTTTGTGTATCTTGTTTGAAAATATTAATGACTTGAAAGGCCTCTACTTAGCTAAATTTGGGTATTGTAAGAAGAGGTTGTGATTGTGTGCTTGAAATTTTTTTGTATAATACCTTTTACTTGTGAGGAGTGAAATGTTGATTTGAAAAATGATACTTCTTACTTGGAAAATTTGATATGTCAAGTAGAAGCCACATGCGTTTGATTTGTGTTTGAAAATAGGACTTTCACTTAACAAATTTGGTATGTTAAATGAAAGCCAAATGTGATTGATGCATGTTTTGCTTTTTTTCAAAAATGAGACTCTCACTTAACAAATTTGGCATGTTAAGTGAAAGCCCAAATGTGATATGATATATGTTTTACTTTTCTTTGAAAATGGGACTCTCACTTAACAAATTTGGCATGTTAAGTGAAAGCCCAAATGTGATGTGATTTATGTTTTGAAAATGGGACTCCCACTCAACAAATTTGATATGTTAAGTGGAGGTCCAAATGTGATTTGATTTGTGTTTTGCTTTTCTTTAAAAATGGGACTCTCACTTAACAAATTTGGTATGTTAAGTGAAAGTCAAAATGTGATTGATTTATGTTTTAAAAATGGGACTCCCACTTAACAAATTTGATGTGTTAAGTGGAGGTCAAATGTGACATGGAAATGAGGCCCTCACTTAACAAATTTGGTGTGTTAAGTGGGAGTCAAATATGCCATGAAAATGTGATTATCACTTAACAAATTTGATATGTTAAGTGGAATAAAATATGATTTATGAAAATAAGACTCTCACTTAGCAAGTTTGACATGTTATGTGAAAGTCAAATGTGCCATGAAAATGAGATTCTCACTTAACAATTTTAATAGGTTAAGTAGGAATCAAATGCATATGAAAGTGAGATTCTCACTTAACAACTTTGATATGTTAAATGTAATAAAATATGACATGAAAGTAAGATTCTCACTTAACAACTCTGATATGTTAAGTGGGAATCAAATGTGGCATAAAAATAAGATTCTCACTTAACAACCTTGATATGTTAAGTGGGAATCAAATGCACTTGAAAATGTAATTCTCACTTAACAACTTTGATATGTTAAGTGGGAATCAAATGCACATGAAAATGAGATTCTCACTTAACAACTTTGACATGTTAAGTGGGAATCAAATGTATTTGATGTGCTCTCTTTCTTTTTGGAAAGAGAGGGGAAATATTTGTTTGACAAATGTGGCATGTCAAATAAGATTTCAAAATAGAGGTGGAATTTATTTAACAAGTCTTAAGTATGTTAAATAGATTTCAATGATATGTTTTGATGCCATGTATGTGTTTTCATGATTTTGAAAAGAGAGAAACTTCAACTCTAGCATATGTGAAATATGTTGAGTGGAGTTTCAATTTTATGTTATGATTTGAAAATAGAATCTTCATTCAACAAATTTGAGTATGTTGAATGAAGGTGACTATTTACAAAAAGTGCACTTTTGGAAAGTGTCATTTTGTGAAAGAATTTTTTTTCTTAAATTTTATGATGAACCTCACCTCACCAAGCTAGTGGTAAAGAGGTTCTAGATTTTTATTATCTCTCACTTCATTGATAAATTTTGTTTTCACCCATTAGGGAAGTCCAATAGGGGTTTCAAGACCTACATGGGGTGAGGTCCTAAAACCTATAGGATGTTAGCTAACTTTGCTTAAGAATGAAATAAAGTAAGTGCCAATGGAAGGAAAGATAGTCTCAGACTCACATAAAATGCAAGTACACTATCGATGCTTGGAGACAAAAATTTTCTACTAAAGATGGAGAGAGGAACCATCTCTAGTAGAGTCTCTAGAAAAATCTGGTGTTTATTTTTTATTTTATTTGTGTGTGTATATATGAGGGGACACTACGCAGATCTGAGGATATACTTATTGAGGTGATTGAGTATAACATCAAGAATAGTGCACTATTTTCAAAGATAGAAATCACTACCCTACGATGGACCTAATCACCTAATAAGGACTCTTAAGGCATGATGGATCTTCGAATATACCAGAGATTTTTCCCCTACTTTAAATGGAATAGTAAAGAAGGGTTTATTTAAACTGGGTTAGTTAAGTTCCCTATAGAGGCAAGCCTCCATAGTTAATTACATCTTAAGAAAAATGAATCCCTTAAGAATACTCTCGATTAAAGTAGGTGATTGTTGTCTCCAAAGAATTCAAAGATAGGACTGTCAATAAATTAGTTGTGTTTTAGAAGATCAAGCAGGATGGATCAAAAGGAAAGATTTATTAATGAAACTAAAAGAGATGAGTAGGGAGTGCTCATGATACTTGAAAATCTAGTGAGCACTCCAATCTATCATATGGTTGGACTTTATATATTTGAAATTGAGGAGATTTATTTATTTGATTTAAAATTTTATTAGAAATTTAGGATTTATAATTCCACAATACAAGATCATGAAAATGCCTAAAAGGTGAGGATTTATGTATATAGCCCACATAGGGAAATAACAACCTCAGATCCTAAATCTATGGAGCTTTGACGAGGGCCAAAGCACAACCTAATTCTAAGGTGAAGTGAGTATATGATTTTCCTCCATAAGAGAGAGTAAATCACCTGACTGCTGGACTTATAACCTTCTGGAGTGGTAGCCAGCTTACTCTTCCTATGCTTTAAAACCATGTAGGCAAGTCTTATGCTTTTTGTAACTTAGATAGGCTATTATTATTTAGAAAATGAAACTAAGTCCTTAAATCCACTCCCAAAGAGACTAGAGCATGAGGGGTATTGTTGACATCATTTTTAGGATAAGCTCTCAACCCCTCCATCTTAGAAATAGGACTTCTCTTAGGCTTTAAGAGATCCTTAGTACAAACTAAAGTAACTCACATATGGGGGAAATGGGTTAGGACCAACAAAAATTCTTTCACATTTCCTAAATCAAACATAAAGCAAATTCAAAATAAAAATCTCATTAAACAAACTTTGATTCACTTTGAACATTCTTATAGGATTGTCTTTAGGAATTAATTAGAGTGAATGAATTTACATTGCTTTCATCACTTTATTTCTTTCCTAGCATGTTAAATGTTTATTTCATATGAAATCCATGCATTCATATTATTTACAAAAATCAAAATTGAAATAAAATGTTTCTTTATGTCAAATTGCATGTTTTGGCTAAAGTGAAAAATATGAATGGCTATTATCACTACTAAATCTAAAACTATTTTCAAAATCTATAAATCAAACACCTAAAACTAAAAGTGTGCTACTTATAATTATTTATAAGCTTACATGTGGATATAAATATGTAGATGTGCATAGGTGGCTTTCCTTCTCTTTTCTTTTAGCATAGTTTTGAATCAGATTTGGCAAAGTGTATAGTTCATTTGAAATGAACACAACACTTGCCTAACCCTATTCCTATCCATTCTTACACTATTACCTAAGAAGGACATTCACACTTGTACATGTAAATTGCATAAATAAAATAAATAAACAAATACAAACTTTTGGCATCTTTCTTTTTCCATTCATTTCTTTTGTACATGTGTTTGTATTTAAGAAAAGTGATATATTAGTCTGGACAACCCCGGGGTTGCAAGGCTTTAAGTATCCCTAAGTTGGTCTTGTACCTTACACTCCTGGTGCTAAGAATGGCTCCGTACTAACTTATGCCTTTCATACATACACATGTGCATGTGAATAATGGATAAAAGAAACCCCTCTTTTTCTACTTAATGAAAATCGTGCATCATAAAGCATTTCAATTTTCTTAAATAAAATTACTTAGCATTCATCATAAAGTGTGCTAAACATTCTCATTTGCATGTATAGATATGCGTAGGATGCATTCATATGCATGTTATATATGTTGGGAAAGAAATGAAATGATGTGTGTTTTGTGAGATTAATTCACTTTACATAATCTTAAAATGCCATTCTTTTTAAATAAGTTTGTTTAGGAAAAATCTAAATTTAGGATTAATTAAAACACATAATAATAATTCACCAAACAAAACTAAAGATGAATCTACTTTAGAAATTACTTAAGGTAGGGAAGGAAAGAGAAGTTCTCGTCTCTTTTCCCTCTCTTTACAACTTAGTAATTAAGTGTAGGATTCATTCAAACCTAAAAAAGCATCAAATAAAATCAACCAAAATCAACTAAACACTTAAATGAAACCATCCATCTAAGTTGAACTTTTTTACACTTAGAAAATCTAAATGTTAAATCCATAGCTTAGCATACTACACAAACCTTTTTAGAGTACACACATTAGACTAAATAACCACTTTTAGCTTTAAGTTAGAATGGTGCATGGTTTGATGTTTGCTTTTATTTTATGATATTTTATTTTAGTCAAAATTAGGGTGAATGTGTGTAGAATGAATGGTAGGATGATTTAGTCTAATTATTATTTATTGTAGGGGATTTTGCTTGAGGGGCACTGTAATAAAAATATAACTGCTTTTACTGTGCAGGTGCTTATACCCCTAAGTATAATTTTATAGGCCAGGTGGACTTGGTTACCCATGTGTGGGGTGCTAAGTCCAATATACATGCTTGGGATTTGTATGGTTTGTTTAGCTAATCTTTATTTTACAGGTGTTAGTGAGATTTACTTTTCCTTTTCATGTAATTATTGTAATTAGGATTTTGGAATGGTTGTTATGGGGATTAGGATGAGCATTGGTCATAAGATCTCATCTTATGTACCATGTGAAGTTTTTGGAGCAACTACTTTCCAACCATCCAAAAGAAGGAACCAAAATAAGAAGAAAGAAGAAAGAAGAAAGAAGAAATGAAGACCCCCATAACATGAATTTCCTTACTTGATTGTAAATAATTCATTTGTAATCTGAGTTGTATAATGGTAGAGCTCGGAAACCCAATTTATTTTTGGGTTTATAAGGTTGAGCCGATCACAAATGGCATATTATTCTTTTCTGATTAGCTTTATAAAATGTGCGATCTTTTTGTTTAGCTTGTGCATTAAGATGACATCCTTTTCCTAGCTTCTTCCTTACTTGATGTATGGCCTGGATGATGATTAGGCTCTTGGGGAAAAATAAATCTTCTACTAAATTAATCAACTCAAAATTGAAAATAAACAACTCATAACCTCACTTAAAATTTAGGCTAAAATCAAGATAAAAGAATTAGTAACCCCTTAGCTAGATGAGTACTTCTTTTTTTAAATATTATGCATAAATGCATATTATTTTTACTCTTGATTGGAGGGCTTCCACCTTTGCCAAAGAACTTGGCTTGACCTGTGAGAGCCATGGTGGAAACATACCTCCCCCCTTCTTACTGATTTTGGCCCATAATCTTATATCTCATGCATTAGGCATATGAATCCTATAAGATTGAGTCAAATGATTGTCCAAAATGAAAAATAAAATATAATACAATTTGCATTAGATTTAGGCAATTTGTCATGCCCTTACATGATCAAGTCTCTTAGGGAGTGAGTTTAAGGACTTAGTCTCTTTCTAATTGAAAAATAACCTTGCTATCTTGCATAAAGCATAAGACTTGCCTACATGAATTTAAAACTATAGGAGGAGTTAGTTGGCCAACCCTAAGTGGTTGTAAGTCCAACAGTAAGGTGATTTATCCTCTCTTGTGAAGGTAAACCAAATACCCATTTTTTCCTTAGATTTAGGTCATGCTTTTGGCTCTCGTCAAAGCTCCCTAGATTTAGGTTCTGAGGTTGCTTCTCCCTTTTGTGGGCCATAAGTATAAATTCTCATATCTTAGGCATTTTTTATGACCTTGTATCATGAAATTATAAGCCCTAAATTTTTAATAAAAAATTTAACTCAAATAAATTAATTCAATTTCAAATATGTAAAGCCCAACCATAGGGTAGTTTGGGATGCTTACTAGGCTTCCTAGTATCTTAAGCATCTCCTACTTATTTTCATTTTGCTTCAATAAAACTCCCTCTTCTTGAACGATCCCACTTGATTTTCTAAAAGTAAAATAATCGATTGATAGTCCTACTTATTGTAATCTTCAGAGACAATGATCATTTACCTTAATCGAGAGTATTCCTAAGGAATCCCCTTCCTTAGGATGTAATTAACTATGGGGGCTTGCCCCTGTGAGAAACTTAATGAACCTGGTTTAAAATAAACTCTGCTTTACTTTTTTATATAAAGTAGAGGAAGAATCTCTGGTATATCATCCCACAGACCCATAAGTCCTTAGAAGTCCTTATTTAGGTGAATAGGTTCATTGTAGGGTGATGAATTCTATCTTTAGAGATATTACACCTTTCCCTCGATGCTGTACCAGATCACCGTAATAAGTACACTTGCGATTTTTTGTGGTGTCCATCTAAAGAAAGAAGCAATCATCATCATATTTAATTTTCTCTCTTTTCTTTCCTTTCTCTCTTTTATTTTCATCTTTTTCAAAGAGGGATGAAGATAAGAAGAAGACCTAGGAAGAAGAAGGGATAAGATTGATGATGATGATCACATCATCATCTAATATTTTTTTTCACCCATAGGTATGAATAATGACTTAAATCTAATGCAAATTTTTATCAAATTTCATTTAGTTTAGGACTCTTTGTTTTTTGACACAGGCTATATAATTTTGTATGCTTAAATGCATGAGAAATTGGTTATGGGCCAAATCAAAAGGGAAAGAGGTGTTCTTCCATCATAGGCTCTCAAAGGTTAAGCCCATTCTATCTGAAAAGATGGAAGCCCTCTCTTAATTAGAGTGAAATAAGATGGTTATGCATGATATTAAACACACAACATCCAGCTAAGGGGTTGCTAAATATTTTATTATCTTGATTTAATACCAAGTCTTTTATGTGACATTATGAGTGATTTTCAAAGTTTAGTTATGAGTTGTTAATGAGATAGAAAATTTATTTTTATCCTAGGAGCCTAATCGCATCTAGGCCATACAACAATCACCAATCATAAAAAAATTATAAAAAGACATGCTTTTTCTAATGCACAAGCTAAACAAAATATCAAATAATTTTATACAAAGCTATCACAAAAGAATAAAAGGCCGATGCGGTCGGGTGACATCGTACAACCCAAAAAGAAAATTGGATAGCCAAGCTCTACCCTTATACAACCCGGATTATGAAAGAATAATTACAATTAAGAATAATGAATATTTTAGGGGTCTCCATTCTTCATTCTTCCTTCTTCATTTCTTCATCTTCCATTTCTTCATTTGATTTGCTCCATTTCTTTCTTCCTTTTGGCTTGATTTGGATATGCTTGCTCCAAAGGCATCACATGGTACATAAGACTTGGTCTTATAACTAATGCTCATCCTAATCATAACGCAAAATTATATTAAAAGAAGAAAAGTAAATCTAGCTACACCTGAAAAATAATTAGCTAAACACACCATACAACCCAAGCAACTATATGAATAATTTGGACTTAGCACCCACACATGGGTAACTAAGCCCACCTATCCTATCTTGAGTTATGCTTAGGGGATAAGCAACCTGCATAGTAAAAAAGCATTTATAATTTTATTATAATGGCCTTTAACTTGTAAACATGATTATATATCACAACATCCCAACATATCTAATAATACCTCAATATAAGCATACACCAAACCATATGTCTAACATAAAGCTAGAAATGGTGACTTAGTCTAACGTGTGTGAATTAAAGCTTGTGTGGTATGCCCTAACTAGGTTTTGGAGTTGTAATTTGCTAAGTGTGAGGGATTTAATTTATAAAGGGTTGATTTCTATTTAAATGATTTAATTGATTTGAAGATTTTACTTATTATTTTCTTTTGTTTCATATGGTCTACACTTAACAACCAAGTGTTTATAAAGAGAAGAAAGAGAGGGAATCTCTCTTTCATCCCTACCTTAAGTCACTTCTAAAGAAGTTAATTAATTAATTTCTTTTAGTGAATGGCTTATTATATGTTTTAATCAATCCTAAGTTTAGGTTCACTCTAAATGACCTTATTCAATAAGAAAGACATCTTAAGATTAATTAGAATGAATTACTATCACATAACACATGTTTATTCATTTCTTTACATCATGTATATCATGCATATGTTAAATCCTTAGCATACCTATACATACAATGTATGTCTTAGCACACTTAAATGATGAATGCAAAGAAGTATGTTTGGAATTTAAATATTTCATTTGATTAAATTATGAGTGCATGTCTTTTTAATAGAAAAGAAGGATTTTTTATCCATTAGCTATGTACACATTCATATGTATAAAAGTTTTAAATGAGTATGATGCCATTAATCTACACTAGGGGCGTAGGGTACAAGACCTTCTTAGGGCTACTTAAAGCCTCACAGCTCCGGGGTGTCCAGACTAATATACCAATTTTCTTAGATACATATAGATGTATAAGAAACTATATGGATAGGAAAACCCATGCAAAAGTTGTATTTGATCTATTTGACTTATGATTCTTATTCATTGGCCACATCACACATAGATATGTATAAGAGTTTTAAGTGACTATGGCGCCATTATTCTGTACTAGGGGTGTAAGGTACAAGACCTACTTAGGGCTACTTAAAGCTTTGCAGCCCCGGGGTGTCTAGATTAATACACCACTTTTCTCAGATTTAGATGAATGTATAAAAAAAACCACAAGAAGAAGAAGAAGTAATGCAAGAAGTCATATTTGATTTGATTATATGATATACATATGTTATATGAAATTCTTCCTAATTCTTAGCATGGAAATGCAAAAGAATAGATTTAGACAAATGTTGTGTTCTTTTCAAATGAACTATACATTTATAATTCTTATGTAAATCCATGTAAGGAAAGAGAGCTTCACATTGCATATCTTATATTATCAACACATGCAAACTTATAGATATTTGTAATTAACATCACTCCATTTATTATAATCAATTTATGAGCTTTTGAAAATAACATTTGATTTAATAGTAATAATAGCCACACCTACTTTTAATTCAAATCAACACATGCAATTTGACATAAATGGAACCATTTCATTTAGTTAATTTTAAAATAAATTTATGCATGATTATATATAGAAAGCAACATTTAACATAATTGGAAAGAAATAAAGGAACATAAGCACATAATCTAATTAATTCTAAGGACAATCATACTAAATAAAGCCACTTAAAATAAACTAATGTTTTTTAAATGAGATTTCTTAATTTTGAATTTGATTTGATTTAGGAAAGTGAAAGAGGTTTGCTGGTCCTAATCCTATTCCCCACGTGTGAGTTAATTTGGTTTAAGGAAGAAGTAATTAAGTTGATTTTATGGTTTAATTAGGTTAGGGTATGAATTAAGCCAATTAATTAACCCTTACCTACATCACCTTAAGTTAATTAACTAATTAATAATGAGCCAATATGATATGCAACCACATGGAAAGTAAATTTGCAATGCTCCTAAGAAATGAAAGGGGCCTAATGCAATTGGCTCATGATTAATAGTTAATTAAGCTTAAGGGGTCTCGCATAATGACTTTTATGATTTTCTTGCACATATGAGCTAACCATAATTTCATTATCTCCCCCTTTAGGTTATTGAACACCCCAAGATCTACCCAAGATTAAATTAGAGAAAAAAAATTCAATTGAATTAATTAAGTTCATTAATTAACTAATTAAACCTTAATTAACCTTAACCAACCAAAATGAGATGGGCTTAGAAAATAGACAAAGAAGAGAGCCTAAGTCTCAATCCCTAAATCCTTTCACTTAGTTAATTAAGGTTCAGGTATGATTTGGATTTTAATTAATCTTGTTAATTAATTAATTAATTATTTAGGAGGGATTAGAAAACACTTAAAGAAAAGATTGGAAGTGGGAGTCCCAATCCATTTCCCTGGACTACATCATCATTAACAGAGACTAATAAGTTTAATTGATTGATTAATTTACTGTTCATTTGCTTAATTATCACTAATTACATTAAGAAAATGATTAAGGCTTAATCCATTAGTTTCCCTAATTAAGAAAATAATAAAATCCCAAAAAAATAGGGGAGGCAGAGGTCATCCCCCTAAACATGCACAAAAAGTTTGAGATTAATTAGATGGTTAATTAGGGAGTAAGCTATTAAATTTCTAATTAAACCTTAATTAAGACAAATCTACTATTCAAAATCAATTAATAATAATTTTCTTAGATTCTAGTCCGAAATATCTTTAAAACGAGCATAAGTTTGTATTTTTTTGGATTTTTTTAGAATTAGTTATGAATTTAAGAAGTTTTAGGATTAAAAACTAATTAATTAGACCTAATTAAAGCCTTAATCCCGTCGAGCCATGTGGCAGCTAATGTGGCACGCTTTCCAAGTAGTGTGATAGGATTCGCTATTTAATTTATCACATCTAAGTGCTGACTAAGAAGGTGGCGCACGCGGTAACTCCATGGATCGTCCAATCTAAGATCGGACGGCCATGATTAAACCCGCAATTTTAAGGGATTAATCAGAGGCTCTAAGCATGATTAGATCAGGACTGTCCATCTCAATCACGTGGGATGGACGGTCCATGATATATCTCCTCCCAAGCATCAATGGCTACGTCATCGATTGCGATCTCAGCTCAGATGGAGATGAAAATGATCCCACACCTTTTGGGAAGCACAACAATCAAATCCATTGGTGGAAATTTCATGACATGAAAATTTCTTTCACAAATGACCAACCTATTTTCATTCAAGGATTGGTTTCAATGCCATACCTCACTGGAGCTTGTGATCGGTGGTTCCAATGATTGAGGAAGCTTCATTTGTAGAAATGAAGCTCTATTGAGCTGAATGATTGGTGTAGTTTGCTTAAAATACCAAAGCACTAGTCGTAATTGGATGAGCTTGATCAAACTCTACCTCCTGACGGGAAGCTTGGGAAAGGATTTGTTCTCACTCATTTGGCTCCAAGGATGGTGTGTGCAAAGTTAATTGCACTTTGGTAGAGGTTTGTGCAAATGGGAATCGAAGGTGGCCACCCTATTTCAGTTTTGTAAAACCAAGAATGGGGATTTTGGGGAGCTTGGGAAAGCTTGGAAATCACTTTAGGAACTCTCTCCTTGCTGCTAGGGTTGAATTGAGTGTGTCTGTGTTAGTTTAACTGAGAATGAGGGGGGTATACCCCCTCATTCCTTAGATTAGATGGTCACAGCTTGTTTGGCTTCTCCTTGTTCAATTGGTCACATCAGATGTTGGTGGAGGTCCTTGGGTGCATGATGTGGCTTGGCTTGGTTGGGTGAGGGTGTGGAGGTGGTTGCCAAAGGAGTAGTGGGTGTCCTATGGTGCTTGAAAGCTTCAATGGGGATGGGGAGGTGATTTCACCTCCCCATGGATCATGGCTGACCCAACCACCTTTGGGTCAGGTTAGCCATGGTCCTAGGTGCCCATGTGGACCTATGGAAGGGTGCCAAGTGGCTAGGGGAGAAAATGACTCAATGAGCATGTGTATTATCTCATGGGATGCCCTAAACCTAAGGGCAAAATGGTCATTTGGCTATGGGTTTGATTTGGATAGATTTGGGATGGGTCAAAGTGGGTTAGCCTAAATTTCAGTGGTTTGGAGTTTATTTGATTTTATTTGGCTTGATTTGACCATTTAGGTCAAATTAGATTTGGTTGGGTCAAGTTGACTAGTTGGTCAAATTGGGTCAAGTTCACTTGACTAATTGGAGTGTATTGGTGCCATTGGTTTGATTCAATTATCTTTGGATTTGGTTATGGCATATTTGGATTCATATAGGTCAAATGGGTCAAGTTGACCAATTTGACCAATTTGACCAAATTGATTAGGTTAGGTGTTGAGTCAATTTCAATTGGCTAATTGAAAATGATTGTAGGCTTTGGTTTGGTTTAATTTGAAATTAATTTGGGTTTTGGCTAATTTGACTCTTTAGGTCAATTTGGGCTAGATTGGGTCAAGTTGACCAATTGGTCAACTTGGGCTCAATTATAACTTTGGTCAGGTTCAATAAGTGATTTGGAGGAAAAAACTTGAGCCATTGGTTGCAATCAATTTGGGTCAAATCATGATTGGGCTTTTTAGGCCAATTTGGGTCAACTTAGGCAAATGGCCAAGTAGGTTTGGTTGGCTCAAGTGAAGGTTTGGTCATATTCAATCATTGATTATGAGTGGGTTTTAATCAATTTGGCATATGGTGGATTTTGTCTAGTTTTGGTTTCATTTAGGCTAAGTGTTGACTTGGTCAACAAGCTAGGTTGACTTGGTTTGACCAAATTCAAGACAATTGATTAACCTAGGATGATTGTTGATCATGTTCTGAGGTTTGGATGGGCTTAGTTCAATCTAATTTGGGTTGGATTAGAACTTGGCTCAAAAAGGTCCTTAAGGCCACTTTGGGTCAAGTGAGCCTAAATGGGTTAATTGGATTGATCATGGCTTGATTCAAGTTTAGTTGAACTCATACATGAGCCTAGGATTGAAATATAAATCCAATTGCAAGTGGTTTGGAGCCAAATGGGTTTTGGTTCATATGATAATTTCAAATCAAAGGGTTAACTTGGGTTTGATTTGGGTTAGCTTGGATTTGGCTTGATAATTGTAGTTTATGTTTTTATCTAAGTGAATGATTGTAAGAATGATTGAATCATGAAGAAATTCACGAGTTTTGAATTAGTTTGGGTATAATTTAGCCAAGTTCATGAATTTAGGAAAAAGGGTTAAAATTGAGAATTTGATTTGATTTAAGTTTGGTTTTGGCCTGATAATTATAGTTTATGTTTATATTTATTTAGGTCAATGATTGTAGGAATGATTGAACCATGAAGAAATCCATGAGTTTTGAATTGGTTTGGGTATCATTTAGCCAAGTTCAAGAATTTAGATAAAATAGCTAAAATTGAGAATTTGATTTGATTTAGGTTTGGTTTTGGCCTTTTGAATTTATATTTCATTTATATTTGTGAATATAAATGAAGGTATAAATGAGTTATGAGAAAATCACTTGAGTTTGGAGTGATTTGGATGCAAATTTGACCAAATCTAGGGATGTAGGTCAAAAGGGCTTGACTTGGGAATTGATTTGATTTGGGTTTCAATCATTTGAATTTGATTTATGATTTGGAATTTGATTGGAGACTAAATTTGATAATTTTAAAAATTAATTAGATTGGGGCTGATTTGAATTTAGTTAAGTCTAAGTCTATAAAATAAAATCAAAAGGCTTAGGAAGGGATTTGGAGTTTGAATTTGATCATGAATTTCAATCATTTGATAGTTAGATTTGATTTTGGAATTTGGATTTATATTTGATTTTGAATTTGAGGTTTGGTTTGAAAGAAGGAAGCAAGGATTAGGTATAGGCTATAGGGTAGACAAGTCCTCCTAAATCCCTAAGGCACAACCTATTCCTATGGCTAACTTTTCTAAGTCTCTAGGGGTAGGTTAAGTGTTCACCTAATCACTAGAAGTGTCTTAAGACTAAGAAACTCTTAATGTCTATGAGAGTCCTAGATCTATGATAAGGAAGTTGAGAGCTCACTCCAAGAGTGAGGTCAACAGTCGCCTAGGATGATTCCCTACCATTCCCAACCACCCCAAGCCCTAGGACACCCACAAGGAGCCAAAAATCACAATGAAAGGAGATTTTTGGCATAATCAAGCACAAGGAATAAAAGACTCCTAACTAATTCCCTCATTTCACTTTCTAAGAGCTCCTCAAGCAACTAGCATTCATCCCCTTACTTCTATTGAGCTAAATCCACCAATCAAGCGGATTCTAGTGAGGAAGCGATGATTATTGGTGGATACAACTTTCCAAGTGAAGGGAAGAGCCTAGATCCATCTCAAAGCTTTGTATCGCATCTTGGAGCTTGCTCGGATCAACAGCGCCGCCAAAAACCATCCTCACTGAGGTAATTTTCAAAAATCATAGCCAGCCATAGGATCCTTTGTTTGTGATGATGTTTTCTTGATTCTAGAAAAATCCATTAGAAAACCCTTGCATTCTTTATTTCATATGATCCCAATACGAAAGTAGGATTTTTTCGGTGATAATCGATGCGAAATCGAGCCCAATCGGATCTCATTTAGTTGATTTTTGCATTTTTTCACATTTTCCCATCAGAATCACTGTTCCAAATGTCATTTTCATTGGCTAGGAGGTGGGCGAAGCAGCCACCATCCGATCCCACCTCAATGGGATCGAACGGTCCAAATTTTGCATAGACTTTTCAAATGCGGGTTAAATCGATCATCGCTCTGATGGGATGGTCGATTTAACCTCCGCGATTCTATCGTTTCCCTCTTAATGGTGTATGCTTGCCACAGACCAATTGCATGGCATCGCATGACATTGTGCACCAGGTGGAACTGCGTGGCCAATCGCGTGGTGCTGACTAGGTTAAGTAGGAAATTCGGCCATTTTCTAATTTTAAAAATTATTTAAATCACATTAAACTTCAAAAATTCATAGAAAATAAAATACTTAACAAAAATTGTAAATAAGGGCTCATTAGATTTTTTTTTTTGAGAGAAATCTAATAAAAAATACTTAAATTTTACTGAATATTTGGAGGTTAATTTGAGTGTTAGTAAAAATCAAATTTCATCAATTACACTAAAGTTCAAATCAATTAGGTTGAAATTTTCAGAGATTCAAATTGAAGTTAAAATACATCTACAATAAAAAGTTTAAGTCAAAAGGATTTCTGGATTAAGAGATATTACATTATGAAGCTCAAATAGTCTAATTTAGTTAAAATAAATTTATAGACTTTATAAAAATCATGAAAAGTTATTTAAATCAGTTGAAACTTTGAAAAATTATAAAAAATCATAGAAAAATCATAAAAATGTAAATAAATATTAATTTTAAAAGTATTTCAGAGAGAAATTTATTAAAGATATCCTTAATTGATTTGGAGCAGTAATTAGAACTTAATTATGGTTTAATTAAAAAATTAATTACCTTAATTACTCCTTAATTAATTAATT
This sequence comes from Cymbidium sinense, assembly GCA_021442155.1. Classification (NCBI taxonomy): domain Eukaryota; kingdom Viridiplantae; phylum Streptophyta; class Magnoliopsida; order Asparagales; family Orchidaceae; genus Cymbidium; species Cymbidium sinense. The sequence continues at coordinate 120,616,340 of CM038219.1, forward strand.
AATTAATCCCAATTTTTTTGAGATTACTTATGGGGATGACCTCTGTCTCCTATTTTTCTTGGGATTTATTGGTTAAATAATTAAGAGAATTAGCTAATTGGGCCTTAATTACTCTCCTGACTTGATTAAGGGTTAATTAATCACATGAACATTAAATTAATTAATTTATTGGGTTCATTTATCACTATTTAATATTGAGGAGACTTAGGGATTAAATTGGGGCCTCTTTCCTAATCTTTTCCCTAAGTCCACTTCATTTGGAGGATAGTTAACCCATGTGGCAATTAAGTTTAAATTTAATTAAGTGATTAATGATTTTATTAACCAAATTAAAATCTAAATCATATTAAATCCGAATTACTAAATTGAGGGGTAGGCCATTAGGTATTTAATAGCATAAAATCATTTAGGTAAATTATGGTTAGCTCACATGTGTAGGAAAACCATAAGTGTACTTAATTAAATCTCTTTAACTAATCATTAATTATGAGCTAAATTGCATTAGGCCCTTTTATTTCTTAGGATCATTGTAATTTAATTTTATTCATTTCATGTTGGATCATAATTATTTGATTAGTTATGTTAAGGTGATATAGGTAAGGGTTAATTAATGTATTTAAAGCATAAAGATGACTTAATTAACTCATAAAATTCTCATAATTACCTTTTTTTAAACTAAATTAAATCACAAACATGAGAATGGATTAGGATCAGCAAAATTTCTCTCATTTCTTCAAATCAAATCAAATATGAAATTGAAAGTGATAATTAAAAAGCCTTGGTTTTCTTTAAATGCTTTTATTTGAGATGATTGTCCTTAAGAATTAACTTAGTTGAATGAAATATGTTTATATTTAGTATTTCCTTTCCAATCATGTTAGATGTTGTATGTCACTTGAATCATTCATCCATGTCTTTCAAAATTAATTAAATCAAATGAATTTCCTTTATGTCAAGCTTGTATGTGTTGATTAACCTATGAATATGTGTGGCTATTATCACTATTAAATCAAAGTTATTTTCGAAAGTTAATAAGTCAACCATAATATTGGAAGTGAAAATAGTTAAAGTTATATATAGGCTTGCATGTGTCTATGGCTTAGAACATGTGATCTGGAGTTCTCTTTCCTTAGTCTACATGGATTTACATAAAGTTTGGATGTTAATAAGTGTATAGTCCATTTAAAAAGGATATTATTTGTTTAAATCCATTCTTATGTATCTCTTTGTTAGAATTTGGATAGAACTTTAGTCACATGCATAAATAATTTAATTGAAAGAAATACAACTTTTACATGATTTTACCTTCTTGTAGTCATTTGTACATTCATGTGTATTTAAGAATAGTGGGTATATCTAGTCTAGACATTCTGAAGAAGCAAGGCTTTAAGTTGCCCCAAGGAAGTCTTTACCTCACTTCCCTGGTTTAACAATGGTGAAGTACTTGGTTAAAACTTTTATACACTTGTATATGTATTTAGTTAATGAATGAATATCCTTTCAATTAAAGAAATACAACTTTTGCATGATTTTCCATTATTTTAGTCATTTGTGCATTCATGTATATACTTAAGAATAGTGGCTATATCTAGTCTGGACATTGGGGACACAAGGCTTTAAGTAGTCCCAAGGAGGCCTTTACCTCACTCCCCTGGTTTAATAATGGCGAAGTACTTGCTTAAAACTTTTATACACTTGAATGTGCATTTAGTTAATGAGTGAACATCCCATTTTCTATAAAATACACATATGCATCTTTCATTTAAAGTGTGCAAAAAATAAATATGTTGCATGTATAGTTATACTTATAATTAAGTCATATGCATGCTACATGTGATGGAAAGGAATAACTTGATATATGTCATATGATAGTAATTCAATTAAGTTAATCCTAAGATGCCTTTCATGCTGAATATGATCATTTAAAGTGAACCTAAACTTAGGATTAATTTAAAATCTATAATAAGCAATTCACTAAAGAGAACTAAATCAAATTAAAATGCTTTATAAATTGGCTTAAGGTATGGATGAAAGGGAGCAATTCTCTTTTCTCTATTTATAACACTTAGTTGCTAAGTGTAGGTCACATGAAATCAAATAAAACACAAATTAAAATTCTCAAATCAATTAAACAACTTGTAGCGAAATCATCCTTTATGGTTAAATTGAATTCCTTTCACACTTAAAAAAGATAACCTTAATGCCTAGTAAGACATACCACACAAGCCTTAACACACACATTAGAGCTAAGTCACCACTTCTAGTCCTAAGATAGGAAGGTGTATGTTTGGTTTATGTTTTATTTTATGATGTAATATTTTAGACTAAATGTTAGGGTGTATGCTTATAGACTAGATGGTAGGCCATGATTAGCCTAATCATATTTTTTATATGGGATTATGCTTAAGGGGATGCTTAAAAATAAATATAAATGCTATCTTTGTAGGTTGCTTAAGCCCATAAGCATATCCAAGTTATGACAGGTGGGCTTGGTTACCCATGTGTGGTTCTAATTCTAAATTATGATATAACTGCTTGGGTTTTATGTATGTTTAGCTAACTTCTATTTTGTAGGTGTAGTTAGATTTACTTCTTTCTATTTAAATGTAATTTTGCAATTAGGACTTAGGATCAAATGCTATGGGGTATAGGATGAGCAGTGGCTAGAAGGCTTTGTCCTAGGAGGCCCTATGATGACTTTGAAGTGTAGCAAATAAAATCAAAAGGAGAAGGAAGAGACATGAAGAAATGAAGGAGAAATGAAGATATGAAGACCCCCAAAGCATTCATTCATTATAATTGTAATAATTCTTTATGTACCTGGTTATATAAGGGTAGAGCTATTTATTTTTTCTTTTTTTTCGGGTTGTCTGACCATCACGACCTCTTATTCTTTTGCACTAGTTATAAAATTATTTTTTAGCTTGTGCATTATAAATGACATGCCTTTTCTTAGTTTCTTACATGATTGGTGTTTGTTGTATGACCTGGATGCATTTAGGATCTTAGGAAAAAATTTAATTTTCTACCCAATTAACAACTCACATTAATTTTAAAATAACTTTCAACTTCACAATAAAGCCTAGGCATTAAATCAAGATAATCAAAAGATTTAGCAACCCCTTAGTTGTATGGTTGTATGTCTAATATCATGCATGCATCTTCTACTCTTGAAAAAATGAGGGCCTCCATTCTTACATGCATGGGAACCACTTGACCTATGAGAGCAACTCGTACTGACAGAGCTTACCCTCTTCTCTTCTGATTTGGCCAATAATCCATTTCATCATACATTTAGAAATATGAAAATTCCAAATCCTTTATCAAAATGAAGTGTAAAAATTGAAATAAAATTTGAAAATATTTTTTATTAGATTAAGTCATTGCTCATACCACTCATGCTCTAGTCTCTTAGGGAGTGTGTTTAAGGACTTGGCTCTTTCTAAATTAATAACAACCCAACTAGCTTATAATTTCATATGACCAGACCACATGGATTTAAAGCATAGGAGGAGTTAGCTAGAAGCCAATCCAAGTGGTTATAAGTCCAGTAGTTGGGTGGTTTACCCTCTCTTATGGAGGTAAACCATATACCCATCTTCGCTTATACTTAGGTAATGCTTTGACTTATGCTAAACTGATGTACTTCGTTCAGTTACGTATTGCTCCTTGACTTGAGCTACTCTTCAAATCCTCACCATTTAGGCATTTCCACAATCTTGTGTTGTGAGATTATAAGTCCTAGCTTTCTAATAAAATGTTAACCTCAACTAAATTGATCCTCTTAATTTTGAACATATAAAGCCCAACCATATGATAGATTGGAATGTTCATTAGGTTTCTAGTATCATGAGCATTTCCTACTCATTCCTTTTGGCTTTGATAATAAGTCTTCTCCTTGAGTTTTTCCCACTTGAATTTCCAAATACAACTAATCATTTGATAGTTTAGCCTTGAAATCTTTGGAGACTGTTGACCTTATTTTTAGAATGAGCTCTCAACCTCTCCATCTTAGACATAGGACTCCTCTTAGACACTAAGAGTTCCTTAGTCTTAAGACACTTCTAGTGATTAGGTGAACACTTAACTTAACCCCAGAGACTTAGATGGTTTAGCCATAGGAATAGGTTATGCCTTAGGGGTGTTAGGAAAACTTGTCTACCTTATAACTTAAACCAAATCCTTACTTCCTTCTTTCAATTCAAACTTTAAATCATAATCAAACTTCAAATCCAAATCAACTTCAAATCCAAATCAACTTCAAATTCAAATCAACCTCAAGTCAAACTTCAAATCTAAATCAACTTCAAACTCAAACCAATTCCAAATAAAATATCAAATCAATTCCAACTTAATTGATTTTCTTAAACCTTAAATCAATTCCAATGGATTTTCTCAAATCATGAATCAATTCCAAATGATTGAAATCCATGATCAACTTTAAATCCAAAATCTTTCCTAAGCCATTTTCATTACATCTTATGGACTTTGCCAAATCAATTCAAACTCAAGAGATTTTCTCATAATCCATTTATATTCTCATTTATATTCACAAATATAAATAAAATATAAATTCAAATAACCCAAGCCAATTTCAAAACTCAAATCCAAACTCAATCTAAATTCAACCTAAGCTTTTTCAAGTCAAATTCTTGAGCTTAGCCAAATCAAACTCAAATCAATTCAAACCCTTAGATTTTCTTCATGATTCAATCAATCCTTCCATCACGAATCCAAATATAAACACAAACTTCAATCATCAAACCAAAACTAAATTAAAAACTCAAACCCAAATCAAACCCATGTTCATCCTTCGAACTTGAAATTATCAAATGAATTAAAACCCATTTGACTCTAAATCACTTATAAATGGATTTATATTTCAATCATAAGCCCCTAGTGAATTCAACCAAACTTGAATCAAGCCTTGATCAAGTAAATTGACCCCTTTAGGCTCACTTGACCCAAAGTGACCTCAACCACCCCCTTTTGAGCCAAATTCTAATCCTACCCAAATTGGATTGAACTAAGCCCATATAAGCCTCACATTATGAGCAACAATCATCATAAGATGATCAATCACTCAAATTGGGTCAAACCAAGTCAAACCTAGCCTTTGACCAAGTCAACATTTGACCCAAATGAAACTTAAACTAGCCAAAATTCACCATAGGCCAAATTGATTGAAACCATTGATGAAAACTAATTCATGATCAATGATTGCACTTGACCAAGTCATCATTTGAGCCAAACCAAGCCCAATTGGTCAGTTAACCCAAGCTGACTCAACTTGACCTAAAAAGTCAAAATATGTCAAAACTTGATCTAAGCCAAATTGATTATAACCAATGGGTCAAATTCATTCTAAATCACTCGTTGAACTTGACCAAAGCCTCAATTGGCCAACTAGACCCAACCTAACCCAATTGACCATGAACCCAACTTGACTTAAAAGGTTAAATTGACTTGAAACCAAACTAAACTAAAATTGATTAAAACCAAAGCTTGCAATACATTTCAAATGTTCAACCATGCCTAAACCAATCTATGACCTAACCCAATTAGGTCAAATGGGTCAAATTGGTCAACTTGACCCATTTGACCTAAATGAAATCAAATGAATCAAAACTAAATATAAATCAAATTGAACCAAACCAATGATACCAAAACATTTCAAATGGTCATATGAACTTGACCTAACCCATGGTTTGACCCAATTTGACCAATTGATCAACTTGACCCAAGTTGACCCATTTTAACTTAAATGGGTCAACATTAGCCAGATGATATCAAATCAACACCAAATTCATTGAAAATTGGCACAACCCATTTTTCAACTATTCCAAATCTGGCCAAATTGAAATCAAAGCCAAATGACCATTTTACCCCTAGGTCAAGGGGTAACCTTTGGCCAATTCAATTTAGAATTTGGTCAAATCCTTTTCATGGCCACTTGACACCTTCTTAGTGGACCAAATGGATACTAATGAGTGTGGTGCACATGACCTAATGGGTTTGGGTCAGCCAAACCCAACCCAAGGCCAAAACTAACCACCCATTGGAAAATAAGCACATGGAATCACCCCCTCACATATTTTTGCACATGGGAAACTCCTCCGCTACCCCCCTGCCAAAATCAAACCATGTGAAGCTCCTAACAACCTAACAAACCCATTCAATAGGATCAATTTGATCAAAATGGCAAAGGAGCTCACAACCATCTGATCCAAGTAGGGGGAGATATACTCCCCCTAATTTCATTCCAATTCACATCACTTGCTGTTGATTGAGCTCTAGGAACCCAGAGGAAGCATTGCCAAGCTCTCCCAAGCATTCCTAAGCTCAATTGAATTATCCATTTCTCAATTTCCTTAAGTTGAAAATAGAGGAGGTGAGTGAGAATTCCACTTTGCTCAACACTTTACCAAAGCAAAATTCCTCTTGCAAGCACCATCAAAGAGGCAAGTCGAGCTCATCCAAGGTGTTTTTCAAGTAACCAAGCCATGGGAAGAGGAGTCTAGACCCAAGCCGCAAGCAATTGAAGGGAGCTTGGCCAATAGGAAGATCCACTCCATCTCAAGCCTTCAAACCTTCAACAAGGCTTCATCTCCACTAGACGAAGCTACCTCGATGGTTGGGAGCGCCGGTGATAGCCTCCGGCAAGTTATGCTTCAAAACTGAGCTTAAGGAGAAATTTCTTTGGTTCTTTGTGAAGGGAAGTGCCACCCCAATCAAAATTGACCATTGGATGTTCTTCCTCACACCTCTTGATTGTGTGGGTTGAATCCTAACTCAATTCGAGCTTAAGTGAGCTCAGATCAAGCAATGGAGGATGGATAGCCTCCATCTCCCGCAGGCGAGGGCAGAGATGAATCATGGACTGTCCATCCTACATGTTTTGGATGGACGATCCCGATTAAATGTGATTTGATCTAATAATTTTATACCTTTAGATCCGCAAGTTTAATCCTGATCGTCCGATCTTTGATTGGACAGTCAAAGGAGAAAATGCGTAGTGCCATCGGCTAATGCAGTATTTGATTTGACTACTTAAATAACCAATCTCACTGCACCATGTAGAAAGCATGCATTGCGTTGCGGTCCACGTGGTGCTGATTGGATTAGTTATATAATTAGGGGATTTAATGACCTATTAATCATTGAAATTTCAAAAATACATAACTAAATGTAAAAAAATTAGAAAAACATAAATAAGAGCTCATTTTAAAGATAATTCAAAGGCAAATAATATAAAATAATTTCTAATTGATTTAAATAGTAATTTTTCCTTAATTAGGGTTTATTTAAAATTTTAATAACCTTAATTACTCCCTAATCATTTCATTAATTAATTTTAAACTTCTCAGGCATATTTAGTGGGATGACCTCTTCCTTCCATAATTTTCTTGGAATTTATTAATGAGTTAATTAGGGAAATAAATTAATTAATCCCTAATCACTTTCTTAATGTAATTATGAGTAATTAAGCCTGTGAATAGTGGTTTAATCATTTAATTAAGATAATTAAACATTATTTAAGTGAAGAGGAGGTTTATGGAATGGGTTTGGGGTATTTTCCCTAAGTTATTCCCTAAACCCCCTTCCTTCCTTAATCCAAACCTAATTAAGGGTTAATCCACTAATAATCTTCTTAATCAGCTTAATAAAATTTTCAAAATCAATCTAAACTTAATTAATCCTTTACTGGGTAGATCCTTGGGTGTTGAAAAGCCTAAAGTAAATTTAAGAAATCATTTCCAACCCATATATGTGGAAATGTTATGAAAGTACTTAATTAAACCCTTTAGCTTAATTGATTAATAATTATAAGCCAATTGCATAAGGCCCCTTTCTTTCTTAGGTGCATTACTGATTTAAATTCTATGTGGTTGCATATCATATGTTGGCTTATAATTGTTAGGTTAATTATGTTAAGGAGGTGTAGATAAGGGGTAATTAATGAACTTAATTCACATCTTAACCTAAGCAAAATATAAAATCAATCTAATGGTTCTAAAAATTAAACTAAAATAACACACACATATGGGAGATGGGTTAGGACCAGCAAACCTTTTCACATTTCCTAAAATCAAATCAAATTCAAAAAAGAAGATTTCTTTAAACAATTTTGATTCACTTTAAATGATTTTATTCCATAAGATTGTCTTTAGGAATTAATTAGCGTGAATGAAATTACATGCTTACATCACTTTATCTCTTTCCAAGTATGTTAAATGTTGTGTGCCACATGAACTCATGCATTCATACCTTTTTAAAAATCAAAATTAAAATGAAAAGTATCTTTTATGTCAAATTGCATGTTTTGGCTAAAGTAAGAATATGAATTGCTATTATCACTATTAAATCAAAAACTATTTTCAAAACATGTAAATCAAAGATTTCAAATAAAAGGTATGCTATATATAATTACTTATGAGCTTGCATGTGAGTATAACATAAGATGTGCATTATGTGACCTTTCCTTCTCTTCTCTTTTAACATAGTTTTTAAATAGGATTTGCAAAGTGTATAGTTCATTTGAAAAGAACACAAACACTTGCTTAAATCCATTCCTATTCATTCCTATATTATTATTTAAGAAGGATCTTCACATTTACACATGTAAATTGCATAACCAAATTAAAATTAAAAAATCTTTTGCATGACTCTTTTTCCATTCATTTCTTTTGTACATGCACATGTATTTAAGAAAATATATTAGTCTGACATTCGGGGTAAGTTTTAAGTAGCCCTAAGAAGGTCTTGTACCTTATACCCTTGGTGTAGATAATAACAGTCGTCATACTCACTTATGTTTTTCATACATGTAAATGTGCATTTGGTTAATGGGTAAAAGAATCCCCTCTTTTCTACTTAACAAAATCATGCATCATGAAGCATCTAAATTTTCTTAAGCAATATCCCTTAACATTCATCATTAAGGTGTGCTAAATATTTGCATTTGCATTTATAGATATACTTAGGATCATTTCATATGCATGATACACATGTTGGAAAGAAATAAAGTGTTGTGTGTTTGTGATAGTAATTCACTTTAATTAATCCTAAAAAATGCCTTTCTTATTTGGATAGGTTTATTTATAGTAAATATAAACTTAGGATTAATTATAACACATAATAAAATCACTAATGAATCTACCTTAGAAATTACTTAAGGTAGGGAGGAAAGAGAGTTCTCTTCTCTTTTCCTCTCTTTACAACACTTAGTAATTAAGTGTAGGTTCATTCAAATAAAATCAAATCAAATCATCAAATAAAATTAGCAAATCAACTAAACTACTTAGAGTGAAACCACCCATCTAAGTTGAATCTTTCTCACTTAGAAAACTTTAATCTTAAATCCTAGTTAAGACATACAATGCAAGCCTTAAATGGCACACACATTAGGCTAAGTCACCATTTCTAGCTCTATGTTAGGGCGGTGCATGATTTAATGCTTGATTTTGTTTTGTAATATGATGTTTTAGTCTGGATGTTAGTGTATGTGTGTAGACTGAATGGTAGGATGATCTTAGTCTAATCATTATCTTCTATAGGGGATTATGTTTAAGAGGTGTTGAAATAATAAATATAACTGCTTTTGTTGTGCAGGTTGCTTATACCCCTAAGCATAATCTAAAATAGGCCAGGTGGACTTGGTTACCCATGTGTGGGATGTTAAGTCCAATTTATTCATATACATGCTTGAGATTATGTGGTTTGTTTAGCTAATCTCTATTTTGCAGGTTTTAGTTTGATTTACTTTTTTCATTTTATGTAATTTTTGTAATTAAGATTTGGAATGAATATTATGGGGGATTAGGATGAACATTGGTTATATGACTTTGTCTTATGTACCATGTAAAGCCTTTGGAGCATCCACATTCCAACCAACCAATAGAAGAAAGAAGAAAGAAGAAAAGAAGAAAAGAAGAAAAGAAAAAAAGAAGAATGAAGAAATGATGAAATGAAGACCCCCATAACATGAATTCTTTCTAAATTATTATTAATTCATTTGTAATCCGAGTTGTATAAGGGTAGAGCTCAGCTACCAAATTTCTTTTGGGTTGTGGTGGAGCCCAAATAAAGGCCTTTATTCTTTTGCACGCTTTATAAATTGTTTGATGTTTGTTTAGCTTGTGCATTAAGATGACATGTTTTTCATAGTTTCTTCTTGCTTTGATGAATGGCCTGGATGCGATCAGGTTCTTAGAAAAAATAAATTTTCTATCTAATTAATCAACTCAAAGTTAAAAATTAATAACTCATAACCTCATTTAAATCCTAGGTTATAAATCAAGATAAAAGATTTAGCAACCCCTTTGCTGGATGTTGTATGTTTCACATCATGCATAAAAAAGCATCTTCCTTAACTCTTGCTTATGGAGGGCTTCCACCTTTGCCAGGGAACTTGGCTTTACCTTTGAGAACCATGGTGAAAACACTCCTTCTTGTTCATTTTGGCCCATAATCCAATTTCTCATGCATTAGGCATATGAATCCCATAGCCTGTGTCAAATTAATTATCCTTAAATGGAAATAAAACATAACAAAAATTTGCATTAGATTTAAGTTATTAAATATGCCCTACATGATCTAGTCTCTTAGGGAGTGTGTTTAAGGACTTAGTCTCTTTATAAATAAACAACAACCTTGATATCTTGCAAAAGCATATGACTTGCCTACATGTATTTAAAATCGTCAGAGGAATTAGTTGGCAGCCACCCCTAGGAGGTTGTAAGTACAATAGTTGGGTGATTTATCCTCTCTTGTGGAGGTAAAATATATACCCATATTTTCCATAGATTTAGGTTGTGCATTGGCCCTCGCCAAAGCTCCCTAGATTTAGGTTCAGAGGTTTACTTCCCTTTGCAGGCTACAAGCATAAATCCTCACCTCTTAGGCATTTCTATGATCTTGTATCATGGAATTGTAAGCCTTAGATTTCTAATAAAAATTTAACTCAAACAAATAAATCACTTCAATTTCAAAAATATAAAGCACAACCGTGAGATAGTTTAGGCTGCTTACTAGGCTTCTTAGTATCATAAGCATCCCCTGCTTATCTTCCTTTGGATTTTGATAATAACTCTCTCCTCTTGATCAATCCCACTTGATCTTCCAAAAGTAAACCAATTGATTGATAGTCCTATCTTTGAAATCTTTGGAAATAATTATCATTTACCTTAACTGAGAGTATTCTAAGGAATCTCATTCCTTAGGATGTAATTAACTATGGGGGATGCCTCCATAGGGAACTTAATGAACCTAGTTTAAAATAAATCCTGCTTTACTTTTCCATGTAAAGTAGGGGAAAAAAATCTTTAGTACGAAGACCCATAGTCCTTAGGAGTCCTTATTAAGGTGATTAGGTCCATTATAGGATGGTGACTTCTATTTCTTGAGATAGTACATCATTCCTCAATGTCATACCTGATCACCCTAATAAGAACATCTGTGGATCCATGTGGTGTCCAACACAAGAAAGTTGTTATTTTTGTTCATCGTTTATTTTTCTCAAAAGATAGATGAAGAATGAAAATTTCACCACAAAGACCTTAATTCCTAGTTTAATCGGAGTATTCTTAAGGGATTTCATCTCTTAGGATGTAATTAACTATGGGGGCTTATCTCCATAGGGAACTTAACAAACTAGGCTTAAAATAAACCTTTCTTTACTTTTCCATATAAAGTAGGGGAAAAATCTCAAGCACATTTGAAAACCTATCATGCCTTAGGGGTTCTTATTATATGATCATGTCCATTATAGGGTGGTAATTTTTATCTTTTGAGATACTGCACCATTTTTTAATGTTGAACTTGATCACTTTAATAAGTACCCCCACAGATTTATGTGGTGTCCCACATCTCAAAAATAAACACCAGAGATTTTTCTGGTGACTCCACTAGGGATGGTTCCTCTCTCCATCTTTAGTAGACATTATTATCTCCAAGCATCGATAGTGGACTTATATTTTATATAATCCCAAGACAATCTTTCTTTCCATTGGCACTTAGCTTATGTCATCCTTAAACAAAGCTAGCCAACATCCTTTAGGTTTTACAACCTCACTCCATGTAGGTCTTAAAACCCTTATTGGATCCCCCAATAAGTAAAAAGAAATTAACTAAACTAAAGGTGATGACTAAAAATTGTTAGAACCTCTTTATCGTCCTCTTGGTGAGGCAAGGTTCATCCCATAATAAATTATTTAAAAAAATATTAATTTCAAAAGTACTATTCAAATTAATTAAAAGTCACATGACAAAATATTTGCATAAAGTTTTCAAAAAGAGTTAAAGATGACCAAACCCCATTTAACAATGTCTATATTGTTACATGGAGGTTCTTTTCAAAATAAAAATCAAATAATTAAAAAAAATCCCTATTTCAAAAGCATATTTTTAAAAATAGCTATCTCCATTTCAACATACCTGGGTTTGTTGGATGAAGATCCTATTTTCAAATGAAATCATGACATAGAATTGAAATTCCATTCAGCACATTCCACATGTGCTAAGTTGGAGTTTCCCTTTTCAAAAGCAATAATCACACACAAAAACCCCATTTTTGAATATCAATTAATATAATTGAATTCCATTTAACATACTTAGTTTTGTTAAGTGGAACTCCCATTTTCAAAAAATCAAGACAAATTGGACTCTACTTAACATACCCACATTTGTTAAGTAGAGTTCCCTTTTTAAAACAAAATCAAAACACATTTGAATTCCATTTGACATACCCAAATTTGTCAAATGAGAATTCCCTTTTTCAAACATTAAAACAAATTGGACTCTACTTAACATACCCACATTTGCTAAGTAGAGTTCCCTTTTCAATCACAAACAAATGAAAACACATTTGAATTCCATTTGACATACTCAAATTTGTCAAATGAGAATTCTCTTTTTCAAAAAGTCAAAATAAATTGGACTCTACTTAACATACCCACATTTGCTAAGTAGAGTTCCCTTTCAAAATCACAAACAAATCAAACACATTTGAACTCCATTTGACATACCCAAATTTGTCAAATGAGAGTTCCTTTTTTCAAAATTGAAAACATATTGGACTCTATTTAACATACACATTTGTTAAATAGAAGTTCCCCTCTTTCAAAACAAAATAAAACAAACTCATCAAACACACTTGAGTCTTACTTAACATACCTTTATTTGTTAAGTAAAGGTCTCATTTTTTCAAATCAAATCAAAATACATCAAACACATTTGGGCCTTACATAGCATACCTAAAATTTCCAAGTAAGGACCTATTTTCAAAGAAAATTAAATACATGACACACATCATTGTAAACAAAAAAAATGCTTCCAAATATTTTCAAATATGGATTTGAATTTCACTTAGCATACCCAAATTTGCTAAGTGAAGATTCCAAAATCAAATTTTCAAACAAAGAATAAACAAAACAAATACATCTCCAAAGTCTCTCCAAAAATGGAATGAACCTCATTCAACATACTCAAATTTGTTGAATGAAGGTTCTAAATCAAAATAAAAATTCAATGGAAAATACTCTCCTCAAATCTCTCTAATTCAATGAACCCCACTTAGCATACTTAAATTTTTTAAATGTGGGTTCAAAATTCCAAGTTAATATTAAAAATAATTTTTTGAAGGCAAATCTCAAAGCAAGGGTCTAATTTAGATCTATTTCAACAAATGCAGAGGCATCAACACAGTCAGTTCTTTCTCAATCTTCAATCAGTTTAGCTAGTATGGCTCCTAAAAAATTTGTTTTCTCCTTCCCTTCTGGTGTAGATCTGCCATTGGATCAGGCCAATTTCACCATGATTGATACCACATATCTGATTTACTTCGGCTGTGGCTTTGAGGGAGTCCAGATCACTTGTGAGGGGCTAGCCCTCACCACTATTTTTAGGGAGGATGTGGCTGGACGGAAGCCACTTCTCCATTTTGACATTCCATCTGACTCAGAGTTTCCCTCTTTGAAGGGCAAGGCTATGGAGGTTCTCATAGTAGTGTCTGTTCCATCTTTAGTAGTGTCAGTTCCAGTGGTTCCCCTGCCAGTTCAGTATGTTGTTGTTGTCCCTACTGCACCCCGGTGTGAGCTAGCACCTTCTATTTGGTCCCCTCAAAGGGAAAAGCTATCTTAGCATCTGAGATAGTTTCCCCTACCTTTGAGGTAGGTTCCAATTCTCACACCACCCCACTCTCTTGAACCCAACACCGCAACAAGAATAGAAAGATTAAGTGGCACCAGAGTGAGCAGCTAGGGAGATCGATTCTACTTCCCACATTGCCCATGAGGGTTCTCCATGGGAGGTCTCCCCTTTTATTGGGTGGTAGCAGATTCCATCCCCTCTCTAGTTCAGATGGAGAGGAAGATGTTAGGAGGATAGCTACATCACCTCCACCACTGGCTCATTATGATGTACCAGCTAGGGAGAGGAGGAAACCCTATGTTGGTCTGAGGACAGTTCTTTGCCAAGTTGGCAGAGCTTATGGACGTTCAAAGTCCGGTGCATTATTTAATCTGAGGTCAGTGATTCCCCATAGTGTCAGTGGTCAGCTTTATAGGGAGAGGGCCACTGAGGTCATAGTAGTAGCCTAAGCGGGCAAAAGGGAGAGACAAAGATATTCCCGGCAGTCGAAGGCCTCCGCACTTGTTGATTTTTTTGATCAGTGGGCCATGAGGGCGATCATATTGGTAGCATAGTATTGACTGACACCACCAGTCATCAGAAGAGAGTTCCAATGGAAAGGCACCCAAAGTCACCACCATCACACCACTCCACTCCTCATCCACTATCACCCATTTAAGTTCCCCCTTCCATAGTTTTGCCAAGGTCCAAAAGCCTTTATTCAAGGAGAGAAGATCCCCATTGGTGATATGGCTATGGCCCAAGGATGCCACTCCATCTGTGCCATTAGCTGAAGTGAGTTCAAGCTCCCCCATTCGACCTCTCACTTCAACTGTGGCAAAGAGGGAGTGGCGACACAAAAGTGTCATCATCATCGTGCCACCGCCATAGCCATTAGTAGCGGTAGAGGAGGGGGGGGGGATCACAGCACAGTTCCCATGGTAGTGGATCCTCCTAGTGATTGTATCCAGTCAGTAAGCAGTGTCAGATGCATAGAGTCAGATGAACATAGGCTTACAGTCAGTAGTTAGTGGGTATTTGTGCTAGTCTAGCTCGGTAAAGTAGGAGACCATTCTTTAAATGATATTCTAGAGGTCTACTTTGCCGAGAAGAGATAGCTTCTTGGGAGTGATCATTCGAATCAGGAAGAGGGTAGGGTAGCTTTCTACCCTGATGAAAATGATCTATTTGAGGACTCAACATAAGTTTAGATGGTCGATACCTGAGGATCCCTTCTTAGAGACCATCACAGTCAGGAAGGTATTTTGGTTGAAGAGGATGACACTGCTCATTCAACCCAACACCTCCTCCAGAAACTCAAGCAGAAGGATGACCAGATTAATTGAATGGAGAAGATGGTTGAAGACCTATTAACAGCAGTTCTTACTACAAAACTAAGCCCCAATTTTATAGCCCAGTCATATGGAGGCTGATTGGCCTGAGCTATTACATGTTTTAGATCCTCTCAAGAGTGCATCTCTCGTGGATCAGGATAGTGGAAGCCTATATAGAAAGGTCATAGATAGTGCCTCCATTAAGGAGAAGGGCATCAAATAAATGGTGGAACAACAAGTGAGGAAAGTGTTGGCACAAGCCGGGTACTTCATTTGTTCCAAAGGGTAGACTTTACCCAGAGGAATTTGACACAGTCCAGTATCCCAAAGTGTTTGTGTCACCTTCTTCCAAGATCTTTGATGGTAGTGGGAACCCTAAGCAGTATATGGCGCACTTTACAGCTGGCTATTGTAATGTCGGAGGCAGTGATGCACTCCTTTTTTGTCTCTTTGTTAGTAGTCTCTCGAGGATTGCATTTAATTGGTATGTCGATCTGCCCGACAGTTTGGTAAAGACATTTATAGAGTTGGCGTAACTCTTCATTAAGAGGTTTGCTGGAGCTCAATGAAAGGTAACTGTGGGCGACCTTGTTATGGCACAACAAAATTCCAATGATTCCCTCATTGATTATATTCTCAGGTGGCAAAATTTGAGTATGAAATATGAACCATAGCTGTTAGAACAATTTGCCATAGAAATTCTTCTTAAGAATATTCATGACCCAATTATTTTCATTCTCAAGGGATTTACTATAAAAACCATTGAGAAACTAATCAACAAGGTGGCTAGTCTGTAAGGGGAAGTCAAATAGTTACCTTTTTAAAACCAATCATCCAAGTCCAAGTTGTAGAAAGCTTTTGAGAAGAAGTCAGGTGTAGTAGTGTTAGTTGATAAAGGGAAAGCGGCTAGAGTTCAGTTTGAGAGACCTTGAGCTCAGCAGCCTCCACTACCACTTCCTTTCCACCACCTTGGCTGTCATATTGGCCACTACAGCTGCCTCAATGGCCTTTGCCACCGCCACCTCCA
The DNA here is from genome assembly GCA_021442155.1 of Cymbidium sinense. NCBI lineage: Eukaryota > Viridiplantae > Streptophyta > Magnoliopsida > Asparagales > Orchidaceae > Cymbidium > Cymbidium sinense. The sequence goes on from CM038219.1 coordinate 120,632,828, forward strand.
CAGCAGTATACAAGTTAGTGGTACTCATATCTACCACCAGGTAGCTATTATTCACCTACTCTTTTGGATAAACTAAATAAGTTCTATTCATTTAAGAGGGAGGTAGTCAGGAAGATCTTAAAGATCCTCTTAAAGAATGCTGAATTTTAGCTACCACAACCTAAGAGGTTGGAGAAAGTGGGCAACGGTGATCATCTTAACTTCTTCCCCTACCACCACATGTTAGGCCATGTATTAAAAGATCACATCACTTCTAAGGATTACCTTGAGCGCAGCTATAAGTTGTGCCATAATTATCCCTAAGGATTATTTATTAGAACAATCATATAGTTCTATTAGAGTAATCATTAGGGATATATGTGATCCTCTCAAGATAAAAGATGGTTGGGATATTTTTGTATCCCAAACCTTTAAGAAAATTGTTTCTAAGATAAAAAAACTCTTCTTGTAGGTTCCTAAGGTAGCTCAAACCTCCAACACCAATGAAGGTTTGCAAGTTGTCGAAGATAACTTGAGGAAAATGGGAGCTCAAGTGGCGAATAGAATTCACTTGCAGATATGTAATGCAACCATCGATCGAGTTGAGCATGCACTCTATCGTTGCAGCTACTACTATGTATTCAAGCTCTTCTTCTAGAAATATTATATGAATGAGGGCACTAAATCTCTCACTCTACTTAATTTACTTAATTTCTGTCATGTACCTCCATTTAGAAAGAAATCAATGAAGAAGGTAGACTCCACTTATATCTTCTCTACTTTTGATAGTTTTAATGATATCATTTCAATTGAAAGCTCTCCAAGTCTAAATAATAATAATAATAACACAAATAATTTTGATCATTTCTCTTATGATTAAGAATCAGACTTTCCAGTTTTGAATCAATCAAATTCACCTATTGAGATTGACTTGGAGTCATCTGACTTTGAGGGTCCCATAGGAGAAGTTGTAAGTATACCGACTAGGTAGAACTTTTTATCAACTTTCCACATGAAGTCACTGAAGTCAACCTACATAGTGACAAAGTTTTACCTCCTAGGGTAGCACCTCAAGATAAGAGTAAGCAAGTCATTGATTCCAATGAGTAGATAGCCCTCCATAGGATGCTCCACCTATGGATATGCTTATGGAGGACCAAGCTAGAGTTGATTATAATGTCCTAGCACACCTTAGAAATTTGCCAGCTAAGCTAAGCATATATGACACCCTCATCTTATTCAAAGAGACAAGAGAATCTTTAATCAAGGCTTTACTTGATCCTGAGATTTTCTTAGCTCAGCTGACCGCTAATATAGAGGAGGCTTGTTATTTAAAGGATGTCCTAGGAGTCACATTTAGAGGTGAAGACTTGGTTTTAGGGATGATCAGACATAATCATCCCTCTACATCATAGTGGACATGGGAAGATTCAAGTTATCAAGGTGTTAGTTGACCCTGGTGCATCAATCAATATTATAAGTCTAAAAACCCTTGTCTACTTGAAAATCGATATCTGCAAACTCAATTCAAAAATATGATGTTGAGAGGATTCAATGAGCAAGGTGAGAGGGCTTTAGGCCCAGCTTTCAGGGATGATTAGACATAATCGTCCCCTTTACATCACAATAGGACATGGGAAGATTTAGGTTATAAAGAGTGGTAGTTGACTCGGTGCATCAGTCAACATTATGTGTCTAAAAACCCTTGTCTACTTGAGGATCCACATTTCCAAACTCAATTTAGAAAGGATGATATTAAGAGGATTCAATGAGCAAGGTGAGAGGGCTTTAGGCTCCATAGTGTTTTTATTGGAGGTAGATGAGTAGAAGATTGAAGCCAAGTTCCACATTATAGACTCAGATACATCTCGCAATGCTTTTCTAGAGAGACCCTAGATACATGAGAATAACACAGTTCCATCCTCTCTACATCAGTGCCTTAAGTTTGTGAGAGGTGGGATCGAGTACTGCATCAAAGGAGATCTCAAATTATTTTCAGTTCATGAGGTCGGGATATATGAGGATGCAGCCTATTACCTCCTTCAAAATCAAAAGGTCTATTCTTGTGAGCTTAGTCAAAATTCCCACATCATAAAAGAAGAAAAAGAAAGAATATAAAAGGAAAAGAAAAAAGAAAAGATGTGGAGATTGAGAAAAAGAGTGAGCGAGACATAGAGTCTGAGGAGGAAATAGAGCCCAATGTTAGATTCCACCCATAGTTATCACTCTATTTGAACATATGGGTAGGATGACCGACCACCCAGAATTGGCACCTATGCCCCCACACCAGCATAGACAGAATCTAGTTCAGAGGATGAGTCTTATATGTTTAGCACACTAGCTAGCTCTTCTCAGTAGTAGATTTCTTGTGAAGTGATGACACTTGAGCTAGATAGTGATAAAGATCAGGCTATAAAGAAAATCATAAGTGTATCCAAGTCTATATGTAAAACAATTAGGCATCAGTTGGGAACCTTAGCTCTAACACCACTTTTTCATAGAAAATTGAGGGTTTGATAGTTAAGAAAGCCCCTAAGTCATCCATAGATGTGAAGACTCAGAGATTCTTTCTATAAGCATCATCATCAAGTCAAGAAGTTGATGTAAAACTTGAGGATAATTCATATAAAGATTTAATAAAATTACCTTTTGATTGGTACTCATCGTGTGTCATAAATTTAGCAAAGAAAGGATTGATTACAAATGCATGGTCTAAACATAGGTCATATTACTTTAAGAGGTTATAGGATAACAAATGTAGACATTCTCAATTAAGACCAGGAGTAGGATTCGGTATAGTGGGTCTAGTCGATGATGACTATTATAGCTTAGTCATCACCCATTTGGAATTTGATAGGTTCTCTTCAAATCACATTAACTTTATAAGGAGAAGTGCTTAGAAACTTCAGATGGTCTAGATGATTTTGAAGTCAAAGATGCACTGCTAGAGTTTGAAGAGGAGATCAAGTCAAACATCGATGAGCTCAAAGAAATCAACTTAAGAACTGAAGATAATCCACATATGACATAAATCAATTCTTTGTTGAATGATACTAAAACCAATGACTTAGTTAGGCTATTGACTAAGTTTATGGACTATTTTGCATGGAGTTATGAAGAGATGCCCAGTTTATCTCCTGACATAGCAGTTCATAAACTAGCAATAAAGCTTATATAGTGTGTAATTTTGATATGTGAATATGGGGGACACCACGCAAATCTAAGGGTGTACTTATTGAAGTAATCAGGTATGATATTAAGGGATGGTGCACTATCTCAAAAGATAGAAATCACCACCCTATAATAGACCTAATCACCTAATAAGAACTCTAAGGCATGATGGGTCTTCAAATATACCACAGATTTTTTCTACTTTACATGGATGAATAAAGTAGGGTTTATATTAAACTAGGTTTTAAAGTTCATGATGGGGAAATCCTCATAGTTATTTACATCATAAGAAAGGTGAGTTCCTTAGGAATACTCTCGATTAAAGTAGATAATTATTATCTCTAAAGATTTCAAAGATAGGACTATCAATAAATTGGTTATATTTGGAAAATCAAATGGGATAGATCAAAAGGAGAGATACTTATTATCAAAACCAAAGGGAATAAGTAGAAATACTCATGATAATAGGGAGCCTAGTGAACATTCCAATTTATCCTATAATTGGGTTTTATATGTTTGAAGTTGAGGATATTTATTTATTTGAGTTAAAATTTTATTAGATCACTAGAGCTTATAATCCATCAACACAAGATTGTGAAAATGCCTAAGATGAGGATTTATGCTTGTAGCCCTAAGAAAACAACAACCTCGGATCCTAAATCTAGGGAGCTTTAGCAAGAGCTAAAGCACAACTTAAATCTAAGCAAAATTGGGTATATGGTTTACCTCCATAAGAGAGAGTAAACCATATGACTGTTGAACTTATAATAGCCTGGAGTGATAGCCAGCTAACTCCTCATATGCTTTAAAAATATGTTGGCAAGTCATATGATTTTTTAAAGATAGTTAGGTTGTTATTATTTAGAAAGAGATTAAAGTTCTTAAACTCACTTCCTAAGAGACTAGAGCATGAGTGGTATGAGTGATGACTTAGTCTAATGCAAATCTTTTCAATTTTTATTTGATTTTGACACTTCATTTTGATAAAGGCCATATGATTTTTATATGCCTAAATGCATGATGAAATGAGTCATGGGTCAAATCAGAAAGAAAGAGGTGTTTTCCACCAGAGGAGACCCTCAAAGGTCAAGTCTTCCCCTATCATGCAAGGATAGAAACCCTCTCTTAATAAGAGTGAAATAATATACATGCATGATGTTAAGCATACAATATTCAGCTAAGGGTTACTAAATCTTTTAATTATCTTGATTTAATGCCTAGGATTTATGTGAGGTTATGAGTTATTTAAAAAAAATTTAATTATGAGTTGTAGTTGAGGTAGAAAATTTATTTTTCCCTAAGAGCCTAATCGGATCCAGGCCACACATTAAATCATCATTCAAAAAAAAAGAAACTATGAAGAGGCATGCCATTTCTATTGCGTAATTAAACATAACAGCAAATAATTTATAAATTTAGCACAAAAGAATAAAAGGCCGGTGTGGTCGGGTACCTCCATACAACCTGAAAAGAAAATTGGGTAGCTGAGCCCTACCATTATACAACCTGGAATATAAAAGAATAATTATAAATTACAAATGATAAATGTTATGGGGGTCTTCATGTCTTCTTTTTTTTCTTTTGGTTTGATTTGCTTCAAAGGCATCATGGGCCTCCCAAGATAAAGCCTTCTAGCCACTACTCATCCTAATCCCCCATAACACTGATCCTAAATCCTGATCTAAAATTACATAAAAAAGAGGAAAGGTAAATCTAACTACACCTATAAAATAAGTGTTAGCTAAACACGTCATACAACCCAAGCAATTATATGTATAATCTAGACTTAGCACCTTGCACATGGGTAACCAAGCCCACATATCCTAATTTGGATTATGCTCAGGGGTTAAGAAACCTATAAAAGAGAGCATTTATATTTATTTTAAGCACCCCTTTAGGCACAATCTCTTGTAGAAAATGTGATTAGGCTAATCATGACCTACCATCCAGTTTGTAAAGCATACACCCTAACATCCAGTCTAAAATAATACATCATAAAACCAAACATATACCAAATCATGCACCACATTAACATAAAGTTAGATGTGGTGACTTAGTCTAAAGTTTGTGTATTAAGGCTTGTATAGTAAGTCCTAACTAGGCTTTGTTATGATTTTCTAAGTATGAAATGATATTTAATCATAAAAGGTTAATTTCATTTTAAGTGTGATTTGAGAGTTTATTTAGTGTTTTATTTAGTTTTATTTGATTAACACTTAGAAACTAAATGTTATAAAGAGAAGAAAAGGTGAGAATTACTCTCTTTCATCCCTACCTTAAGTCATTTCTAAAGAATATTAATAAGTTCTCTTTAGTGAATGGCTTATTATATATTTTAAATTAATCCAAAGTTTAGGTTCACTTTAAATAATCATATTCAATAAGAGAGGCATCTTAAGATTAATTGGAATGAATTACTACCACATGACACATGTGTATTCATTTCTTTCCATCATATGTAACATGCATATGATATTAAATCCTAAATATACCTACACATACAATATATTGTTGCACACTTAAATGATGGATGCATAAATGAATTTTGTAGAAAATGGAATTTTTACTCATTAGCTAAATACACATTCAAATGTATAGAAATTTTAAGCAAGTACTTTACATTGTGAGCTAGGGGAGAGAGGTAAAAACCTCCTTGGGGCTACTTAAAGCTGTGCATCCCTAGAATGTCTAGACTATATATGCCCGCATTATTCTTAAATACATATGAATATACAAATAACTACAAGTGTGAAAACCATGCTAAAGTTGCATTTGATTTAATTGAATGGAGATTTTCATCAATTAGCTAAATGCACATACAAGTGTATAAAAGTTATAAGCAAGTACTTTTCCATTGTTAACCAAATGAGTGAGATAAAGAGCTCCTTGGGACTACTTAAAGTTGTGCATCACCAAAATGTCCATACTAGATATACCCTCTATTCTTTAATACATATGAATGTATAAATAACTACAAGAATGGAAATCATGCAAGAGTTGTGCTTGATTTAATTGAATTGTTTATACCTGTGAGCTAAAGTTCTATCTAAATTCTAACATGGAGATGTATAAGAATGAAACCAAACAAATGTTGTGTTCTTTTCAAATGAACTATACACTTGTTACTATTCATATTCTTATGTAAGTCCATGAAGATTAAAGAAAAGAGAACTCTACATCACATGTTCTAAGCTATAGGCACATGCAAACTTATGAATATTCATAATTGTCATCACTCCACATGTTATAGTTGATTTATACACTTTTGAAAATAATTTTTGATTTAATAATGATAATAGCTACACATATTTTTAATTTAAATCAACACATGCAAGCTTGACATAAAGGAAATCATTTCATTTAACTAATTTTGCAAGTGATGAATGCATGAATCAAGTAACATACAACATTTAATATGATTGGAAAGAAATTAAAGACATAAACACATAATTTCATTCAATCCAATTAATTCCTAATGATAATCATACCAAATAAGTATATTTAAAATAAACCAAAGTTTCTTAATGTCACTTTTAATTTAATGTTTGATTTAATTTAAGGAATATGAGAGAAGGTTTGCTAATCCTAATCCCATTCCCCATGTGTGAATTAATTTGATTTAATGAGAAGAAATTTGGTTGATTTTAAGGATTAATTTGGTTAAGGCATGAATTAAGTCAATTAATTAAACCCTTACCTATGTTACCTTAAGGTAATTAATTAAATGATTATGAGCCAATGTAATATACAAATGAATGAAAAGTAATTAGCAATGATCCTATGAAATGAAAGGGACCTAATGTAATTAGCTCATAATCATTAATTAAATAAGCTTAAGGAACTCACTTAATTACTTTTATGGTTTTCTCACACATATGAGCTAACCATAATTCCATTAAATTGTCTTTAGGCTATTGAGCACCTAAAGCTCTACCCATGAATCAATCAAGGGAATAATATGCAATTAACCTTTTAATTAGGTTAATTAAGTCATTAATCCATTAATCATTTCATCTCTCTTAATTACCAATTTTAATTGATTATCATTTGAAATAAGATGGGCTTAAGGGGAAAAGGTTGGAAAAAAGGTCCCAACCTGATTCCATAAGCTTCTCATTCAATTAAACATGATTTGATATGGTTTGAGTTTCAATTTAACTAATTAAGTCATTAATTAGTAAATTAATTTTTATTTAGCATTTTTTATTGAAAAAGAGAAGGAAATTTAGGGGAAAGATTAGGAGGGAGTCCCCAATCCAATCCCTAAGTCTCGACTATTTGAAAGTGATTAAGGGATCCAATTTTTGATTAATTACTATTCATATGCTTAGTTATCACTTAATTAAGTTAAGAAGGTAATTAAGGCTTAAATAATCAATTTCCCTAATTAATCAACCAATTAATTCTAAAAAAAAATAGAGGAGGCACAGATCATCTCCTTAAACATTCTTAGAAAGTTTGAAATTGATTGGTTAATTAATCAAGGAGTAATTAGATTATCAAATTTTAATTAAACCCTAATTAAACCAAAAATTTATATTCAAAAGTAAGTAAGTATAATTTTAATGGATTCCTCTCTAAAATACCTTTAAATAGAGCCAAAGTTTATATTTTTTTAGATTTTTCTACAATTAGTTATGAATTATAAAAGTTTCAACATTAAAACACATTAATTAACCTAATTATGCCTTAATCCCACCGGCGCGACATGGCATGCTGACGCTGGCACCACAGGATTGGCTATTTAAGTTGTCACATTTGCGCACTAAGTCAGCTAGTGGCGAATGCGGTATTGATCTCCGTTGTTCGATCTCGAATCGGACAGTTCAGATCAAACTCGAGGGGTAAAGGGAGAAAATTAGATGGATCTAATGTGATTTAATCAAAGTCGTCCATTCCAATCACACAGAATAGATGGCCCGTGATCCTTCTTCTCATGAGCAATGAACAATGGCGTCCGTCTGCCATGGATCATTCAATCTAAGCTTACCCGAGCTTAGATGAACTCCAAAATCAACCCACACCATTAGGGAAGGAAATCAAACACATCCAATGGTCAAGATCAACTCACATGCAAGTTTCCTTCTAAAAGCTTCAACAAAATTTTTCTATTTCTACAGTTTTGAGGAATTACCTACTGGAGACTCAAGATTGATGGTGGGATCGATGGAGGTAGCTTATTCTAGTAGAGATGAGGCCTTGTTGAGTTGCAGGCAAGCTAATTTCCTTTGGTTCACTCAGTGGATCAAGTTCTGTCATTTTGGAGCTCGGTGGCAATCGAAGTCCTTCCTTCTGTGGCTTGGGAACTTGGGAAATGGTGGGATGGCGGAAGATGCAGTGGTTTATGGTTGAGGACAGCAAGTGAGGTTTGAAATTTCAAGAAGGAAAGTTTCAAGTTGAATGATGCATTCAATTTGAATGAGGGGAGTATACCCCTCATTTGCCGAAGGATGGATGATTGCTTTCCATTTTGGTCGCCCATCTTCGCCGAGCAGAGTGGTCTCCATCGAGTATACATGGCTTGGTTTGGTTGGAGAAAGAGTGGGAGGTGACTCAAAGTTTGATATGGGTTGATTGTGTTTTCTTGATACCTTGGGTACTGGGTTGCATGGGAGGTGAGTTGGCTCACCTCCCTATGGTCCATGGTAAACCCTATCCCTTGTAGAGTGGGCTTGGAGGCTTAGGGATCCCTCATTTAGGTGAGTGAAGGCTGCTAAGGTGAAATGAAAAGTTGACTTTGCCATTTTTTGGAAAAATCCCACATGGGGGAGAAGATCCATGGAGGATTTGCATTAGCCTTGGCTCCAAATAAGTTTGGGCTAATTTTAGGTTGACCCATGATGGGTTTGGGTCAATTTTGGTCAACCTCCAATGGGTCATGGGTTAGTTTCATGTGTTTTAGTTTCATTTGATAAAATGAGTTCATGTTGGGTCATGTTGGGTTGGGTTGACCAATTGGTCAAATTGGGTCAAACCAATGCTTAGTTAGGTTCAAAAGATGATTTGAAGAGTTTTGGTTCAAGTGATTTCAATTTTTAGCTCATTTAGATTCATATAGGTTAAATGGGCTAAGTTGACCAATTTGACCAGATTGACCAAATTAGGTTGGGTTAGGTGTTGATTCATGTTCAATTGGTTAATTGAAAATAATTGTAGGCATTGGTTTGAATCAATTTGTATTTAATTTGGATTTTATCCAATTTGACCTTTTAGGTCAATTTGGGCTAGGTTGGGTAAAGTTTTAATTGGTTAAATTGGGCTCAATTATGGCTTTGGTTAAGTTCAATAATTGATTTGGAATGAACTTGAGCCATTGGTTGCAACCAATTTGGGTTAGATCATGATTTGACTCATTTTGACCTTTTGGGTCAATTTGGATCAACTTGGGTCAAATGGCCAATTGGGTTTGGTTTGGCTCAATTGAGGGCCAAGTCATGTTCAAACATTGATTATGGGTTGGTGTGAGTCGATGGCTTCAATCAATATGGTACATGGTGAGTTTTGGCTAGTTTAGGTTTCATTTGGGTTAAGGGTTGACTTGGTCAAATGACCAAGTTGACTTTTGACCAAATTCAAAGCAATTGATCACTCTAAGATGATTGTTGATCATGATATGAAGCTTGGATGGGCTTGGTTCAATCTAATTTGGGATGGATTAGAACTTAGCTCAAAAAGGTCTTTTAGCCCACTTTGGGTCAAATGGACCTAAATGGGTCAATTGGCTTGGTTTTGGCTTGATTCAAGTTTAGTTGGACTCATGTATGAGTTTAGGATTAGAATATAAATCTAACTGCATTCAATTTGGGCTATGATAGGTTTAGGCTCATTTGGAATTTTCAAGTCAAAAAGGCTAACTTGGGCTTGACTTGGGTTGATTTCAATTTGGCTAGATAATTATAAGTTTTATTTATATTTGGGCAGATGATTGAAGGAATGATTGATTCAAGAGAAAATCCATTGGTTTTGACTTGATTTAGATAGGATTTTGCCAAGTTCAATTAATTGGCTTAAAAGGCTTGAATTGGATTTTGACTTGATTATGGACTTAGTTTTGGTCATGTGAATTTATTTTTCATTTATATTTGTTAATATAAATAAATACATAAATGATTTATGAGAGAATCACTTGAGTTTGGAATGATTTGGATGCAAATTTGACTAAGCTCATAGAGGAAGGTCAAAAGGGCTTAAGTAAGAATTTGATTTAGTTTTGGTCACTTGAGTGTGGGTTTCATTTATATTTGTAAATATAAATGAAGGAGCAATTGATTTGTAAGGAAATCAATTGAGTTTAGGTTGATTTGCATGAGGTTTGGCTAAGCTCATGGAGGTAGGTCCATATGGCTTAAGAATGGTTTTAATTAGATTTGGATTTAGTTTGATTTAGTTTTGGTCATTTGATTATGGATTTCATTTATATTTGAATATAAATTGATATATAAAAATTGATTTTGGGATAATTTAGGTGGAGATTTGGCTAAGCTCTTGGAGGCAGGCTCAAATGACTTAGGAAGGAATTTGGATTTGATTTTGGGTTTGATCATTTAGAATTGAGTTTGGATTTGAATTTCTATTTGGTATTTGATGGAGGGATTGAGTTGATCTTGGATAAAATCAATTGAATTTGTATGGATTTGGATTTGGCTAAGGCTAAGTTCATAGGATAAAATCATAGAGCTTATGAAGGATTTTGATTTTGGATTTTATTATGGGTTTCAATCATTTGGTTTGGAATTTGGATTTGGATTTTATATTTGAATTTGAATTTGAGGTTTAGTTTGAGAAGTAGGTTGGGTTTAGGCCATAGTATGGGCAAGTCTCCCTGAATCTCTAAGCACAACCTACCCTTATGGTTAACCCTTCTAAGTCTTTAGGATTAGTTTAAGTGTTCACCTAATCACTAAAAAAATCTTAGGACTAAGGAGCTCTTAGTATCTATAAGAGTTCTAGATCTATGATGAGGAGGTTGAAGATTGTGGGTAAAAAATTAATTCAATGAATGCAATCATCATCATCAATCAATCCCCTCCCTTCTTCTTCCTTGGTCCTTTCTTCTTATCTTCATCCCTTTTAGAAAGAAAGATGAAGGAAAAGAGAGAATGAAAAGAAAAGAGGGAAAATTAAATATGATGATGATTGCTTCTTTCTTTATATGGACACCACATAGAATCACAAGTATAATTATTAGGGTGATCAGGTACAATATTGAGGAAATGTGTACTATCTCAAAAGATAGAAGTCACCACCCTACAATGGAACTAATCACCTAAATAAGGACTCCTCGGACTTATGGGTCTGCGGGATGATGAACCAAAGATTCTTCCCCTACTTTATCAGAAAAAGTAAAGTAGGGTTTATTTTAAATCGAGTTCATTAAGTTCTATGGAGGCAAGCTCCCATAGTTAATTATCATCCTAAGGAATGAGATTCCTAAGGAATACTCTCGATTAAGGTAAATGATTGTTATCTCCAAAGATTTTAATAGGTAGGACTATCAATCGATTGGTTTATTTTTAAAAAGTCAAGTGTGATCGATCAAGAGGATGGAGTTCTTATCGAAGCCAAATGAAGACAAGTAGGGGATGCTTAAGATACTAGGAAGCCTAGTAAGCATCTCAAACTATCCTATGGTTGGGCTTTATATTTTTTGAAATTGAGTTAATTTATTTGAGTTGAAATTTTCTTTAGAAATTTAGGGCTTATGATTCCATGATACAAGGTCATAGAAAATGCCTAAGAGATGAGGATTTATGCTTAGGGCCCACAAAGGGAAAAGCAACCTCAGAACCTAAATCTGGGGAGCTTTGGCGAGGGCTAAAAGCATGACCAAAATTTAAGGCAAAAGATGGGTATTTGATTTACCTCCACAAGAGAGGATAAATCACCCGACTGTTGGACTTACAACCACCTCGGGGTGGCCGCCAACTAACTCCTCCTACAATTTTAAATTCATGTCGGCAAGTCTTATGCTTTATGCAAGATAGCAAGGTTGTTATTTATTTAGAAAGAGACTAAGTCCTTAAACTCATTCCCTAAGAGACTAGATCATGTAAGGGCATGATAACCTAAATCTAATGCAAATTGTATTACATTTTATTTTTCATTTTGGATAATCATTTGACTCAAGCTTATAGGATTCATATGCCTAATGCATGAGAAAGAAGATTATGGGACAAAATTAGCAAGATGTGGGAGGTGTGTTTCCACCACGGCTCTCACAAGTCAAGCCAAGTTCTCTGGTAAAGGTGGAAGCCCTCTAATCAAGAGTGAAAATAATATGCATTTGTGCATCATGTTAGAAAAGAAAGTACACATCCAACTAAGGGGTTACTAATTCTTTTATCTTGATTTTAAGCCTAAGATTTAAGTGAGGTTATGAGTTGTTTATTTTTAATTTTGAGTTGATTAATTTGATAAAAGATTTATTTTTCTCGAAGAGCCTAATCGTCATCCATGCCATACATAAAATAAGGAAGAAACTAGAAAAATGATGTCATCTTAATGCACAAGCTAAACAAAAAATCAAATATTTTATAAAGCTAATAAAAGAATAAAAGGCTAAGTGTTGTCGAGCACCACCACACAAACCCGAAAATAAATTTGGTAGCCAAGCGCTACCCTTATACAACCCAGATTATAAATGTTACGGGGGTCTTCATTTCTTCTTTCTTCTTTTGGATGGTTGGAAGGTGGTTGCTCCAAAGGCTTCACATGGTACATAAAATGAGATCTTATGACCAATGCTCATCCTAATACCCCATAACAATCATTCCAAAATCTTAATTACAAAATTACATGAAAAGGAAAAGTAAATCTAACTAACACCTACAAAACAGAGATTAGCTAAACAAATCATACAAATCCCAAGCATGTATATTGGACTTAGCACCCCACACATGAGTAACCAAGTCCACTTGGCCTATAGGATTATGCTTAGGGGTATAAGCACTTTCACAACAAAAGTAATTATTATTTTATTACAGTACCCCTTAAGCACAATCCCCTACAAAAAATAATGATTAGACTAAATCATCCTACCATTCATTCTACGCACATTCACTCTAACACTTAGACTAAAACAAAATATCATAAAATAAAATTAAACATCAAACCATGCACCGCCCTAACCTAAAGCTAGAAGTGGTGACTTAGTCTAATGTGTGTGCTTTAAAAGGTTTGTGTTGTATGCTTAGCTATGGCTTTAAGGTTTAGATTTTCTAAGTGTGAAAAATGTTCAACTTAGAAGGTTTCATTTAAGTGTTTAGTTGATTTGGATTAATTTTATTTTGGTATTTTGGTTTGGTTTAAGTGAATTCTACAATTAATTACTAAGTTTTAAAGAGAAGGAAAAGAGAACTTCTCTTTCCTTCCCTACCTTAAGTAATTTCTAAAGTAGATTCATATTTAGTTTTGTTTAGTGAATGTTTTCTTATGTGTTTTAATTAATCCTAAGTTTATATTAACTCTAAACAAACCTATTTAAAATGAAAGGCATTTTAAGATTAAGTAAAGTAAATTAATATCAGAACACACACACATCACTTCATTTCTTTCTCAACATGTATAACATGCACATGGATGCACCTTAAGCATATCTATACATGCAAATGAAAATGTTTAGCACCTTTATGATGAATGCTAAGAAATGTTACTTAAGAAAATTGGAATGCTTTACGATGCATGATTTTCATTGTGTACAAGTGTGGATGTCCTTGTTAGGTAATAACATAGGTATGAATAGGAATGGAGTTAGGAAAGTGTTATGTTCTTTTCAAATGAACTATACACTTTACGAAATCCTATTCAAAACTATGCTAAAAGAAAAGAGAAGGAAATCCACACTATACAAATGTTCATATTCATATCCACATGCAAGCTTATAAATAATTATAAGTAGCACACTTTCGTTATGATAATTGGTTCATAAATTTTCAAAAATAATTTTAGATTCAATAGTGATAATAGCCATTCATATTTTTTACTTTAGCCAAAACATGCAATTTGACATAAAGAAATATTTCATTTTAATTTTAATTTTTAAAAGATATGAATGCTTGAATTTCATATGATATACACATTTAATATGCTAGGAAAGAAATAAAGTGATGAAAGCAATATAAATTCATTCACCCTAATTAATTCTTAAAGATAATCTTATGAAATAAGAAAGTTCAAAATGAATCAAAGTTAGTTTAATGTAATTTTTGTCTTGAATTTGCTTTATGTTTGATTTAGGAAATGTGAAAGAATGCTAGTTGGTCCTAACCCATTTTCCCCATTTGTGAGTTAATTTAGTTTGTTCTTAGGATAAATAGGTGACTTTTATATTTTTGTTTAGGTTAAGGTGTGAATTAAGTGTGTTAATTACCCCTTACCTACACCACCTTAGCATATTTAATCAAATAATTATGAGCCAATGATATGACATAAAGCCACACAAGGAATTTAAATCAGCAATGCACCTAGAAAGAAAAGGGGCTTAATGCAATTGGCTCATGATTAATGATTAATTAAATTGAGTGGTTTAAGCTTAAGTACTTTCATAACCCCTCTCATATATGTGAGTGGATTTTGATTTCCTTAATGTACTTAGGTTATTGAACACTTACGAATCTACCCAAGATAGATTAATTAAGTTCTGAAAGCTTTTAGAATTTTATCAAATTAATTAGGTAGGTAATTAGTGAATTAATCCTTAATTAAGTTTGGATTAAGGAAGAAAGAGGGGGGTTTAAGGAATAGCTTAAGGAAATATCCCAAAATTATTCCCTAAGCCTCTGTCACTTAAACAAACCTTAATTAACTCAATTAAAAAATTAAACCACTAATTACACACTTAATTAGGATTAATTACATTAAGAGGGTAATTAGAAACTAATCTAGCAATTCCTCTAATTAAACCATCAGTAAATCCTAAGAAAATTAGGGGAGGCAGAAGTCATCCCACTAATCATACTCAAGAAGTTTGGAATTAATCATTGGGGTAATTAGAGAGTAATTAACAATATTAAATTTCCAATAAAACCCAAATCCATAAAATAACAATATTCAAAATTCATTGAAATTAATTTTATAATATTCTAGATTCAAATACCTTTCATATGCATTTTATTTCACATTTTTTTGATTTTTCTACACATAGATATGCATTTTTGAAGTTTCCTTGCTTAATAAGTAATTTAAAACCCTAATTATATAGTTAATCCCATCGGTGCCATGTGGAGGCTGATGTGAGCACACTTTCCATGTGGCATGGTGGGATTCACTATTTAAGTTATCACATTATCATAGCACGTGCGCGCTACACGCCTCTCATCCGATCAAGGATGGACGATGATCAACAGTTCTAAAGGATTAAATGATGGATCCTATGTGTTTTAATCATGACCATCCATCCAAAATGTGCGGATGGATGGCCCGTGATTCACCCTTGATCTTCCCTGTGGGAGATGGACACCATCCATCTTCTAAAGGAAGATCTAAGCTCGATTAACCTCGGATTAAATCCAAATTCAACCCACACCATCATCATTCAAGGAGGATCACATCTAACCGCTAGATTTCCATGAGAAAACACTTCACTTCACAAAGGACCAAACTATGGCTAAATGGGCTCAGTTAAATGGCTTACCTCCCTAGAGGCTATCATTAGTGCTCGATTCCCTTGGAGAAGCTTCGTCTAGTGGAGATGAAATTTTGTTGAAGTTTTGAGGCTATGGGATTGGGTAGATCCATTTAGAAGCCAACTTCACCTTCACTTGAGCTCGATCTTGGTTGAAGTAGCACATCCCTTACCTTTTGAGCTTGGAAGAAGGTTGGGGTGAGTTCAATTTGGTCCTTTGAGGGAGCTTGTAAAGTGAATTGGGTTGTGATGGAGTATTGGCTAAGATGGAATTTCAATGGAGCTCCCCTATTTCAGTTTATGAAAATCGAAGAAATGGAAAATCAAACTCTCTCTAGGAAGCTTGGGAAGACTAGTAATGGCTATGAGTTTCTATGCTTCAATTGAGTTGGGGAGAATGAGATTCAAGTGAAATTAGGGGGAGTATATCTCCCCTAGAGCATTCAGACGGTCGAGCCTTCTCTTGCCATTTTATTCCAATTGAGCTCCTTGAGTGGGTTTTTTAGGCTGTTAGAGGTGTCCTTGCATTTGGTTTGGCCAGAGGAGTGGAGTGGTGAAGTTCCATGTGCTTGAAATGAGTGGAGGAAGGATCCCCATGTGCTCAATTTCATGTAAGTGGTCAGTTTTGACCTTAGGCTAGGTTGGCTAACCCAAACCCACTCAATAGTGTCCACTTGGTCCACTAAAAGAGTGCCAAGTGGTCATGGAGAGGATTTGACCAAATTCCAAGTGAATTTGGCCAAAATTTATCCTTTGACCTAGGGGTAAAATTGTCATTTTGCTTGGGTTTCAATTTAAATATGTTTAATATGTTTGAAAATTAGGTTAGCCAAGTTTCATTGAATTTGGAATTGGTTTGATGTGATTTGGCTCATGTTGACCCATTTAGGTCAAAATGGGTCAACTTGGGTCAAGTTGACCAATTGGTCAAATTAGGTCAAACCAAGGGTTGGGTCAAGTTTATATGGCCATTTGAAATGTTTTGGTGGCTTTGGTTTGATTCATTTTGGTTTAGATTTGGTTTTGGTTCATTTGATTTTATTTAGGTCAAATGGGTCAAGTTGACCAATTTGATCCATTTGACCTATTTGGTTTAGTTCATGGGTTGGTTTTGGTTTCATTGGTCATCTGGAATGGATTGTTTATTTCCAATCAATTTTGGTTTAATTTGATTTTGGCTCAAAATGACCCTTCCAAGTTGTTCATGATCAATTGGCTGGGGTTTAGTTGGTTTGAGGCTTTGGTCAAGTTCAACAATCATTTTAGAATGAACTTGACCCAGTGGTTTCAATCAATTTTGCTTAGATCAAGTTTTGACACATTTTGACTTTTTAGGTCAAGTTGGGTCAACTTGGGTCAAGTGGACAATTAGGCTAGGTTAGGCTCAAATGTTAACTTGGTCAAGCTCAGACATTGATCATGAATGAGTTTTGATCAATGGTTTCATTCAATTTGGCCTATATTGATTTTGGCTAGTTTAGGTTGCATTTTGGTCAAATGTTGACTTGGTCAACCCTTAAGGTTTGACTTATTTGACCCAATTTGAGTGATTGATCATCTCATGATGATTGTTGATCATGATGAGAGGCTTAGATGGGATTAGTTCAATCTAATTTGGGTAGGATTAGAATTTGGGTCAAAAGGGATATTTTAGGTCACTTTGGGTCAAGTGAGCCTAAGTGGGTCAAATGGCTTGGTCAAAGCTTGATTTGAGTTTGATTGAACTCACATATGGACTTATGATTGAAATATAAATCCATTTGCAAGTGGCTTGAAGTCAAATGAGTTTTAATTCATTTGATAATTTTAAGTTCAAAGGTGAACATGAGTTTAACTTGTGTTTAATTTTTGAATTTAGTTTTGGTTTGAAGATTGAGTTTTGTATTTATATTTGGATTCATGATTGTAAGATTGATTGAATCATGAAGAAAATCAAGAGTTTGGCTTGATTTGAATTGGAATTGGCTAAGTTCAAGAATTTGACTTGAAAGGCTTAGGTTGAATTTTGAGTAGATTTTGAGTTTGATTTTTGGAGTTAGTTTTGGTTGTTTGAATTTATATTTCATTTACATATGTGAATATAAATGAGAATATAAATGGGTTATGAGAAAATTTCATGAATTTGAAGTGATTTGAACTTGATTTGGGCTAAGTTCATGAGAGGGGATCAAAGAAACTTAGAAAAATATTTGGATTTGGCCATGGATTTTGGATTTGATTTTGGGTTTAGTTTGATTGATTTGAATTTATATTTCATTTATATATGTGAATATAAATGAGAATATAATTGAGTTGTGAGAAAATTTCATGAGTTTGAATTGATTTTGGCTAAGTCCATAAGAGGAAAATCAAAGTGACTAAGTAAAGATTTTGGAATTTGATTTGAATTTCAATCATGGGTTTCAATCATGGGAATTGATTCATGATTTGAGAAAATCCATTGAATTGATTCAAAGTTTGATTGAGAGTTGAAATTGATATGAGTTTGGAGTTTGACTTGAAAGAAGGAAGTGAGGATTTGGTTCAAGCTATAGGGTAGGCAAATTTTCTTAACACTCCTAAGGCATGACCTATTCCTATGGCTAACTCTTCTAAGTCTCTAGAGTTAGGTTGAGTATCCATCTAATCACTAGATGTGTCTTAAGACAAAGGATCTCTTAAAGCCTAAGAGAAGTCCTATGTCTAAGATGGAGGGATTGAGAGCTCATCCTAAAAATGAAGTCAACAAAGGGCCTAATAGTGTGGTGTGACTGACAAGGTACACCGCACGTATTGGTGGTAACCGAAATGATCAACAACACCGAACGATCACAAGCACTAACAGAAGCAATCTACTCCTAGCCCAAGGTGTAGAAGGAATCCAAAGCTTAGTGCAATGTGACTCTACTTATGTCGAAGACAGAAGAGAAGGAAGGAGAAATCCACTTGGGATAGAGTAAGTGAACCTTCTACTAGAGAAGCAGGTTCAAGTCATCCACAAAGGTGATAAGAGGTTTGATTTGATTTGAGTCTCACTGGGGAGAGAAATTGGTATGATTTGTTTAATTAAGTTTTCTGGGAAAAGGGTTGATTTGTTTCACTTTGTTGTTTGTTTAATTGTTGTTGTTTTGATTCCACCGAGGATAGAGATGTGAACCCTCCACTGGGGAGGCATGTTCAAGTCATCCACAAGGGAGGAAAGTGAAATTTTGAGGGATTAGAATTCTAGATCCGCTAGGGAATGAAAGATTTGCATCTCATTGAGGAGAAGCAAAATATTTGGATTGTTTGATTGTTTGTTTTATTTTATTTGTTGGATTTGTTTCATTTTAGATTTTGAGATGGGTCCTATTGGTTTGCAATGAGTTGTACTGGGTAGGGGCCATGGTGGCCTTGATCTACTACAAATTTACCAATCCAAAGGGGTAGTCCAAAGTAGGGCTATCCAACCAAAGGAATGTCTTTCGGTATGCAGCAGCAATGTAAGGAAGAAAGCATAGTAGACTTACATCCTCCAAAGTAGGGACTAGTTGTGATATATTGGCAAGGCAATGATCAAACCTGGGTCAATTGAATGAATGCCGCTTGGGGACTTAAATTCAAAGATACAAGATTGATTTCAATTTTTTTAGTTTGTTTTGATTATGATGGATCCCATCGCCAGGATGGATGCAGAAAAGGGACCATGGTGCCCTAGACCTAACTTTATTTACAAAGGGAGTCTACCAAGAGGTAGACTAACCAACCAAAGGGGACCCTTTTGGTATGCAGTGGTCAAGTGAGGAAGAAAGTGCAGGGACTCACATTTTCCAAAATAAGAACCATTGGGGTGATCCATTGGCAAGGCAACAGATCGAACCCGACCTAGGACTGACTATTGAGTGAATGCCTCTGGGGGACTTAAATCAACTCAAAGATAATCATAGATAGATTTTATTTTTAATTTGTTTTGATGGATTCCAATTAGTTTGTGATGGATCACACTAAGGAGGAGCTCATACAAGCCTAGACTTATCTCAGATTTACTGAACCAAAGGGAATAGCTTCCCGCGGGAGAACTATCCCACCAAAGGAGAGTTCTTTGCAATGATCAATTCGGGGAAGAAAGCTTGGGACTCACATCTTCCATGATAATAGACCAGGATTGGTTTTTCTTTAATAAATCAAACCCGACCTGGGCTATCGATTTGTGATCATGATAAAAGAATGCATCATCTTATATCTTCCAAAGAATGACCTGGGTAACTTGCTTTTGGAAAATAGATTAAACCCATCTAAGGAGATACAGAGTGAGTACCGCCCATGGTTTTATCTCAACTCGTAGTCGAAATTCTATAAGAGTTCTGCTGACATTGCCTTAAAGATAGGATGCCTGCTTGGGAGAAGGGGCCCTTTGGAGGCTTGAATTCATAATCCATAAGAGAAAATTTCTCTATTTGTTTGTTTAGTTTATTTTAACATGGACCCTGTTGGTTTGTGAGGGATAAAAACTAAAAAGAGCTCATCACTAAGCCTATCCATCTGAACCAAGGGAGAATTTGCATCAACAAATTCTCCAACCATGGATGTCCACTAAGAAAGGGGACTCTAATCCAAAAGTAACCTGTAGTGTAAATGCAATGGATGTGATCTAAATAGAATGCCCACTGGGAGAGGGGCCACTAATGGCTTGATCCAATACCCTTGAGAAAATGACATGGCTAGTCATATATCAAATAGGTATTTGGTGTCCAACTCAAGGAGGAAGCTTGGGGGCTCATATCTACCAAGAGTGGTGTACTCACCAGGTGAGTCACTCAGCATAGTGAATATTAACCAACCTAAGGTGCACATCGGTTTGCAACAATCAGTCTAGGAAGAAAGCTCAGGGACTCACATCCTCTTATAATAAATCAGCTAGATAGATATCTTACCGATGCTATCCGACTAAAGGTGACTACTGAGTGAATGCCACTGGGGGACTTATGCAAACTCAAATATAGTCAAGAGGAAAGGAGCCTTTGGGGGACTTACCATAAACCTCAAATATATTCAACCAAGTTAGTGTATGATGGTGAGCTCAAAAAGAAAGCTCAGGGACTCACATCTTCTTAAACAAAGTCAACATGAGGTAGCTTACTAGCTAGATAGTGAAGACTACCAAACTAACAAGACGCTCATCAATTTGCAATGATCAAGTCAGGAAGAAAGTGTGAGGACTTACATCCACCTGATAAGTGACCACTGGGGTGACATACTAGCGAGGTAGCATGTAGACTCGACCTAGAGCAGCTAGTGAGTGAGTGCCACAGGGGGCTTGCTCCACATCAAAATAGCCCTAGAAGAAAATATGTGTTTGTTGTTGTGCTTGTGTAAAAAGGAATAGGAAGCTACTGGGGGACTCTTACACCTATCCTAAATATTCTTGGGATTGATGAAATGGATGCCTAACTCCCACCAAGAAATGATGTCATTTTATACCTAACCTTATTCTAATCAAAATAGATGCCTGGGTTCTCACACCTATCCTAATAGTGCCAAGAGATTGTGCGGTGTTGTGAAAGAGGGATGATGGGGACTCTTACACCTATCCTACATGGTGGAAAGAAGACAAGCAAACAACGCTTCAAAAAAAGGGAAGACATGAATGAAAGTAAATCAAATTTTTGTTGATTGATAGAATTATTTTCAAAACATGATTTTTATGGGTAATATTTCTTAAATAGAGCCTATTAGTTGGAAGCATCGGGTGTTGCCCTTTACATTCAATAAGCTGATATGATTCTCCTTGGTAGGCCTTCTCTATAACATAGGGGCCTTCCAAAATGGGTTCAAACTTGCCTCATATCTTTCAACAGGCAACAATTGGTCTCCTTAAGACTAACACAAGCTATCCTACTCAGAAAGACCTAGGGTGGACTAGCTTGTCATGAGCTTGAATC
This sequence comes from Cymbidium sinense, assembly GCA_021442155.1. Taxonomy (NCBI): domain Eukaryota; kingdom Viridiplantae; phylum Streptophyta; class Magnoliopsida; order Asparagales; family Orchidaceae; genus Cymbidium; species Cymbidium sinense. The sequence goes on from CM038219.1 coordinate 120,654,500, forward strand.
ATTTTGGCCTTCAACAACTCATTTAATGCATGACTCTCCTCCAAAACTTTGAGCTCTTCTAACCGCAACTTTGCATTATGCTCGGTAGTGATATCGCTTCCCAATGTTATCCTTTGTGAAGAGAGTTGAACTTCTAAAGATAGAATGGTTTTGGACCCATACACTAAGGAAAATGGGATAAATTGAGTTGGGGTTCGGTATGTGGTGTAGTAGGCCCACAAGACTTCAACCAATTGCTCATTCCACTGTCAGTTATTGTCATCCAATGTTTTCTTTAAAATCTGGATGAGAGTTTTATTGATTGCTTATGCTAATCCATTTGCTCTCGGGTAGTAGATGGTGGAGTATCTCCACCTATACCATATCTTTGCAAAGCGATCTTGGTGTTTTAAATGCACATTATATATAATTGCCGAGGTATCCCGAACCTATATACATATGGTTCCTAAAAAATGAAGCTATGACCTCTCTGAGTGGGATCACCTTCGCTCACTTGGAAAAGTAGTCGATGGCAACCAAGATGAACCGATGCCCTTGGAAGAAGGAGGATCGATAGGACCCACAATGTTACCAACATTAAATGGCCATGAGGCCAGGGTGTAGAATGTTGTGGTTGATGTAAGACCACACCATGTACTGACAAATGGTATCTCTAGCTACATCCATGCTCAGAATCATCAGTAAGTATCTTAGTCTGATCTTCGCCTCATCTTCCACGGATTGGTGCTCCTCATAACTTGAATGTACCGATTACAATGCCATGCATCGGTTTATCTAAATAACTATGAGCTCATTAATGAGCTCTCAATCCATCTTAGATGGGACTTCTCTAGACTTTAAGAGTTCCAGTTTTATGACACATGTGGACACCAACCTAGCCTTAGTGGACTTAGAAGAGTTAGCCATAGGAATAGTCATGCCTTAGAGTGTTGGAAAATTTGCCTACCCTTAGCTTGAACCATTCCTCACCTTCCTTCTTTCAAGTCAAACTCCAAATCAATCTTATTTTATTTTTTCCAAACTCAATTCAACTCCATGTGATTAAAATCCATAATTGAAACCTATGAATGAAATTTCTAAGTCTAAATATTTCTTAAGTCCTTAATCTTCTTTTAAGGACTTAGCCTAAATCATGATCAAACCAATTCAAACTCATGAGATTTTCTCATAATTCATTTACTTTCTCATTTATATTTTTCATATATAAATGAAATATAAATTCAAGCCAATCAAACTAAACTCAAAATTCAAAATCAATTCATGAAATTCCTAAGTCCTTTAAATTCCCTCTTAAAGGACATATCCAAAATCATGATCAAACCAATTCAAACTCATGAGATTTTCTTATAACCTATATTTATATTTCATTTATATTCATATTAAATATAAATACAAATCAATCAAATCAAATCCAAAAATTAAATTCCAAATTTAAAATCCTTCTTAAGTCCTTAATTTCCCTCTTAAGGACTTAGCCTAAATCATGATCAAATCAATTCGAATTCATCGGATTTTCTCATAACTCATTTATATTCTCATTTATATTCACATATATAAATGAAATATAATTATAAATCAATCAAATCTAAATTCAAAAATTTAAGCTTCAAACTCCAAAAATCTCCTAAGTCCTTTAAATCCACTTTAAAAGACTTAGCCTAGATCATGACCAAATCACTTCAAATTCATCAAATTTTCTCATAATCCATTTATATTCTCATTTATATTCATATATATAAATAAAATATAAATTTAAACAATCAAAACCACTTCAAAAAATCAAACTCAAACCCATTCAAAATCCAACCTAAGCCTTTCAAGTCAAAACCTTGAACTTAGCCAAATCAATTTCAAATCAAGCCAAACTCTTGATTTTCCTTCATGATTCAATCAACCCTATAATCATAAACCCAAATATAATACAAACTCCAATTACTTAACCAAAATCCAATTCAAAAATCAAACCCCAAATCCATTCATGTTCTTCCTTTGAATATGAAATTATCAAATGAATCAAAACCCATTTGACATCAAATGGATTTATATTTCAATTAAGTCCATATACAAGTTCAATCAAACTTAAATCAAGCTTTGACCAAGCCATTTGACCCACTTAGGCTCACTTGACCCAAAGTGACCTAAAGTACCCTTATGAGCAAAATTTTAATCCTAACTAAATTGGGTTGAATCAAACTCACCTATGCCTCTCATCATGATCAACAATCATCATGGGATGATCAATCAATCAAATTGGGTCAAACCAAGTTGTTGCGTGCTAGAAAACTAGTCGTGGTAGAGTGAAAGTTTACGCTTTAGCCTTGTCAAAGTCCACACACGTAATTAAAGAGCAACAAGAGACACCTAATTTTAACGGAAAACCTCAAAAGAGGGGAAAATCACTGGCCTAGCCCAAGAAAAGTTTCCACTATGTATCTGCTTTGAGTACAAAGTCTTCCTGATAACGGATTACACAGATAAGAGAGGAATGATAACTGTAACCATGATCGTTGTAATTGCTATCGATGGTGGAGATGCTGGGTAACCTCGTGGGAAGGTAATTAGTGACGACTACCTGAGTGACATTAACCGCTGAGTGGTGGCACCATTGTGCTTGAGGATTTTCAAGCTGAGCTCTCTTCCTCCTCACTTGGCTTTTCCTCTTCTTCGCTCTTCCTTTTCTTCCTTGTTTTCCTCCTCTTCTTCCTTGCTTGACTCTTCCTCTTCTTCCTTGTTGACTCTTCCTCTTCTTCCTTATTCGACTCTTCCTCTTCTTCCTTGTTTGACTCTTCCTCTTCTTCCTCGGCTCTTCCTCTTCTTCCTTGTTCTGCTCTTCCTCTTCTTCCTTGCTCTTTCTTCCTCTTCTTCTGCTCTTCCTCTTCTTCCTTGCTTGCTCTTCCTCTTCCTTGTTGACTCTTCTCCTTCTTCCTCGCTTTGCACCTCCTCTTCTTACTGTTTTAGCTCCTCTTCTTCTTCACTCTCCTTCTTCTTCTTCCTTCCCCCCCTTCATGTGAGGTCTATTTATAGATGGGAGGAGGGCATTCATGTAAATTCATGTAAAGCCCGTACACTCCCCTTGATCGCTCAGATGATTCCTTCGATCATTTGATGTATTTTGAGCATTTTGATGCCCAAATAAAAGTCGGAATTATGAGATCTTAGGCTCATTAGATCCTCGGCCGATGCCGATGTGACTATAAACACCCATATTTGAGAGTCGTTTTGGGATTTAATTGATGTCCCAAAGATTCCAATGATATTTCAAGTGCTTGATCTCGATCGGTTTTGACTCAAAATCATATCGCTTTCGACATCAAGATTTGTGCTTTGACTAGTGGTATTTTGAGAGTCATATCACAAGTCAAACCTAAGGGTTAACCAAGTCAACACTTAGCCAAAATGAAACCCAACATAGCCAAAATTCACCATAGGCCAAATTGATTGAAACTAATGATCTAAGTTCATTCATGACCAATGACTTGACCAAGTCAACATTTGAGCCAACCCATTAATTGGCCACTTGACCCAAGTTGACCCAACTTGACCTAAAAGTCAAAATGTGTCAAAACTTGATCTAAGCCAAATTGATTGAAACCAATGGGTCAAGTTTATTCCAAAATGATTGTTGAACTTGACCAAAGCCTCAATTGGCCAACTAGACCTAACCTAGCCCAATTGACCATGAACCCAACTTGACCTAAAGGTTCATATTGAGCCAAATTCAAACTTAACCAAAATTGATTAGAAACAAAGATACCAATCCACTTAATATGACTAACCAAACCTAAACCTACCCATGACGAAGGTCAAATGGGTCAAATTGGTCAATTTGACCCATTTGACCTAAATGAAGTCATATGAGCAAAACTCAAAACTAAACCAAATTGAACCAAACCAAAGCCACCAAAACATTTAAAATAGTCATATGAACTTGACCCAACCCTTAGTTTGACCCAATTTGACCAATTGGTCAACTTGACCCAAGTTGACCCATTTTAACCTAAACCGGTCAACATGAGGCAAACCATATCAATTGAACTCCAAATCAAATGAAACTTGGCCAAACCTATTTTCTCAACATACCCAACATATCCAAATTTACAAATTAGCCAAATGATCATTCTACTCGTAGGCCATAGAACAAATTTTGGTCAAATCCATGGGGAATTTTGTCAAGCCCTCTTCATATCAACTTGATACTTTCCTAATAGATCAAGTGGACCCTATGGAAGGTGGTGCACCCAACCCAATTGGTTTGGGTCAGCCCAAATTGACCCAAGGCAAAAATCAAGCACATGGCTGAAATTGGCCATGTGTAAAACTTCCCTCCACCCAATTTGAAGCACATGGGAGGTTACCACTCCACTTCTTAGCTCAAACCATGTGCCAACTTCTAAAAACTCAAATAACCCTTTTAATCTTGGAAATTGGATCAAAATGGAAAATTATGCTCGTCCGATCATTGCTGGGGAGATATACTCCCCTAATTCTACTCAATTGAGCTCATCCATTGAGTGGAGAGTGATAGAAGCATTCTAAGCTCTCTAGAAGGGATTTTAAATTAGCCATTCTTCATTTTATTCAAGAGAAAATAGGTAGCTACATTGATTTCCAAACTTCCTCCAAACTAAAATTCAACTCAATTGCCTTTGCATACTCAACCAGAGGATCAAATCAAGCTTGCTTAAGATCTCTCTGAAGTTCCAAGGGCAAGGAAAGGCTCACCTAGATCAAAACTACAAAGGAGATAAGGAGGGGTTGGTCTATAGAGCAAGCTACTCAACCTCAGGAGCAAATTCTTTCACCACAGCTTCATCTCAACTAAACGAAGCTCCTCCAAGGGAATTGAGTGCTGATGATCACCTCTGGCGAGGTATGACATTTTCTGATCACTAGACTTAAGGTGTGATGGTCCTTTGTGAAAGAAAGTTTAATGGCATGAAGTTTCAACTATTGGATCTGATGTACATTGCTTAATGATGGTGTGTGCAAGATTTTAGCCTAATCCAAGCTCAATCGAAGTTTCTGCTCTTAACATGGATGACCTCCATGGTTCATAAAGCTTGGTAGGTGGATCCCATCCACACGCTGGATGGATGGACGAGCAACACACTTAGATTTGATTTAATTTTTGGAATGATGATCTCAGCCTAATCCTTGATCTATCTACCGAGGCTAAAGGTACCACCGTCGCCATGCATGCCATGATGTGATATTTAAGTGGCCGCTTGTTCGATGATGTGTGGAAAGTGCACTTGACTCAGCTGTCACGTGTCATGTTGTGGATTAAGGGATTTAATTAGGTTTTAAATAATTTTAATTAATCCTCTAAGCTTTAAAAAATCATATCTCTTTAAAAAAAATCAAAAAAACATGAGATAAATTTCCACTGAGAGATAATTCAATTTAAAATATTTTAAAATTAGTTTTAATGGATTTTAAATTGTATCTTTCTCTAATTTTGGCTTTTACTAGAAATTTTAATTTGCTAATTACTTCCTAATTAATCCACTGATTAATCTCAAACTTTTTAAGTATATTTTGGGGGATGACTTCTACCACCCTTGATTTTCTTGAGATTTATTGGTGGCTTAATTGGGGGAATTACTAATTCATTTTCTAAGTACCCCTTTCATATAATTAAGGATAATTAAGTGTTTGATTAGTATTCTAATCCCTTATTGAAGTTGATTAAGGTTTGATCCAATGAATATGAGGTTTAGGGAATAATTTTAGGGCATTTCCCATAAGTTATTCCCTAAACCCCCATTTCTTTCTTAATCCTCTTTTAATTAAGGGCTAATTCATTAATTACCCTCTTAATTAATTTCTTAAACTTCTAAAACCCTCCATAACTTAATTAATCTACTTTGGATAGATGCTTAGGTGTTCAAAAGCCTAAGTTCAATTAAGAAAACACTCATATGTGGGTGTTTTGAAATTACTTAAATTAACCCCTTAGCTTAATTAATCATGAGCCAATTGCCCCTTTCTTTCCTAGGTACATTACTGATTTAAATTCCTTGTGTGGTTTTCTATCATCTCATTGGCTCATAATTATTTTATTAACTATGTTAAGGTGGTGTAGGTAAGGGATAATTAATGCATTTAATCATACATTAACCTAATCAAAATATAAAATGAATCTAAATATCTAAACATTTAACAAAAAATAATAAACACATGTGGGAATGGGTTAGGAATAAAAACTCACCTCACATATCTCAAATTAAAATCAAACTTAAGCATAAAACAAAATGAAACAAAAATCACATTAAGACAAAACTTTGATTCATTCTAAAAATGCTTATTTCATAAGATTGCCTTTATGATTCAATTAAAGTGAATGTGTTTACATGCTTTCATTGTTTTAGTTCTTTCCCAACATGTTAAATATGTGTGCCACATGGTTTCATGCATCCATGCTTTTCAAAAATTAAATTTAAAATGAAAATGTTTCCTTTATGTCAAATTGCATGTGTTGGCTAAAGTAAGAATATGATATCACTACTAAATCCAAATTATTTTCAAAATACATGAATCAATTATCAAAACTAAAAGTGTGTTACTTATAAATTACTTATAAGTTTGCATGTGAGAAAAACATAAGGATGTTCTTAGTATAGGTTTTCCTTCTCTGCATTTGGTAAAATGTATGGTTCATTTGAAAAGAACCTAACACTTTCCTAATTCTATATCCGATTCATTCCTATACTATTGCTTAAGATGAAAACCTATGCTTGCACATATTTACATACAAACAAAATAAATCAACCAACATAAAACTTTGCATTCTTTCTTTTCCACTAATTTCTTTTGTACACATGCTTTGTATTTAAGTGGATTAGACAACCCTAAGGTTGCAGTTTTAAGTAAGTAGGTACCTTACACCTCTTAACAATGGCTATACTCATTATGCCTTTCATACATTCATAAGTGCATTTAAAAGATAAGAAATCCCTTTTCTACTTAATGAAAATCATACATCATAAAGCATTAAAATTTTCTTAAGTAACTCACTTAGCATTATCTTTCCATGCATTTCTTTTCTACACATGCTTGTATTTAAGGAAAGTGGTATATTAGTCTAGACAACCCCGATGAGGTTTAAGTAGTCCTAAGTAGGTCTTGTACCTTACACCTCTAGTTAACAATGGCATTGTACTCACTTATGCCTTTCATACATTCATATGTGCATGTAAAAATTTGATAAGAAATCCCTTTGCTACTTAATGAAAATCATGCATCATAAGCATTCAAATTTTCTTAAACTTTTCCAATTGGTATGTATAGATATGCTTAGGATCTATTCATATGCATGTTATACATGTTGGGAAAGAAATGGAGTGATGTGTATTTTGTGAATTTAGTTCACCTTACTTAATCTTAAAATGCCTTTCTTTTGAATAGGTTTGTTTAGAGTTTATCTAAACTTAGGATTAATTAAAACACATAATAAAAATATTAAGCTTGAATCCACTTTAAAAAAATTACTTAGTTAGGAAGGAAAGAGAAGTTCTCTCTCTTCCTCTCTTTATAACTTAGTAATTAATTGTAGGATTCACTTGAACCCAATCAAAACATAAGATAAAATCAACCCAAAACACTTAAATCACTTAAATGAAACCCTCCTCTAAGTTGAACATTCTTCATACTTAGAAAATTCTAACTTAAACTCATTGCCAAGCATGCCACATAAATCTCTAAAGCACACACATTAGGCTAAGTCACCACTTTTAGCTTTAGGCTAGGATGGTGCATGGCTTCATGTTTGCTTTTATTTTGTGATATATGATTTAGATTGGATGTTAGGGTGTATGCTTATAGAATGAATGGTAGGATGATTTAGTCTAATCATTATTTTCTGTAGGGGATTGTGCTTAAGGGGCGCTGTAATAAATAAAAATATAAATACTTTTGCTGTGTAGGTGCTTATACCTCAAACATAATCCAATAGGCTTGGTGGACTAAGTCACCCATGTGTGGGGTGAAAAGTCTAATATACATGCTTGGAATTTGTGTTGTTTATTTTAGGTAATCTCTATTTTACAGGTGTTTGTTAGATTTCCATTCTTTTCTTTTTCATGTAATGTTGGCAATTAGGTGTTTGGAATGATTGCTATGGGAATTAGGATGAGCATTGGTCATAAGATCTCACCTTATGCACCATGTGAAGCCTTTGGAGCATCCACCTTCCAACCATCCAAAAGATGGAACCAAAGAAGAAAGAAGAAAAGAAGAATGAAGAAATGAAGCTTGAAGACCCCTATAACAATGAATTCCTTGCTTAATTATATTTAATTCATTTATAATCCGGGTTGTATAAGGGTAGAGCTTGGCTACCTAATTTATTTTTCAGGCTGTGTGGTGGTGCCCGACCACAATGGTCTCTTATTCTTTTGCAATTAGCTTTATAAATTGATTGATGATTTGTTTAGCTGTGCATTAAGTGGCATCTTTTTCCTAGTTTCTTTCTTGCTTTATGTATGGCTTGGATGTGGATTAGCTCTTAGGTAAAAATAAATCTTTTACTAAATTTAACAATTCAAAACTAAAATTAAAGAACTCATAACCTAGGTTTAAAATCAAGATAAAAGAATTAACAACCCTTAGCTGGATGAGCATTTCTTTTATAACATCAAGCAAAAATGCATATTATTTTCACTCTTGATTGGAGGGCTTTCACTTTTTCCAGAGAAACTTGGCTTGACCTTTGAGAGCTATAAGAAACACACTTTCTCCTTCACTTTTTGGCCAATAATCTCCTTTCTCATTAGGCATATGAATCCTTTAGAGTCAAAATAATTGTCCAAAAATACAAATAAAATAAAATCTAAATTACATTAGATTTAGGTCATTTAAAGCATACCCTTACATGATCTAGTCTCTTTAGGGAGTGAGTTTAAGGACTTAGTTTCTTTCTAAATAAATAATACTATCTTGCATAAAGCATAAGACTTGCCTACAAGAATTTAAAATGATAGAGGAGTTAGTTATGACCCTGCCTTGTAAGTCCAAGCCGTGGTTCCCCTCTTGGTGGCATATCAAATATCCATTTTTGGCCTTACATTTAGGTCATGCTTTTGGCCTCACCAAAGCTCCCTAATTTTAGGTTCTATGGTTGCTTCTCCCTTCCATGGGCTATAAGCATAAATCCTCACCTCTTAGGCATTTCCATAATCTTATGTTATAAAATCATAAGCCTTAAATTTCTAATGAAAAATTCAACTCAAACAAATTAAATCAATTTCAAAAATATAAAGCCCAACCATAGGATAGTTTGAGATGCTTGCTAGGTTTCTTAGCATCGTGAGCATCTCCTACTTATCTTTCTTTAGCTTTGCTAATAACTCCCTCTCTTTGATCAATCCCATTTGATCTTCTAAAATAAGCTAATCGATTGATAGTCCTACCTATTGAAATCTTTGGAGACAATGATCATTTATCTTAATCGAGAGTATTCCTAAGGGATCTCATCCCTTAGGATGTAATTAACTATGGGGGCTTGCCCCTGTAGGGAATTTAATGACCCCGATTTAAAATAAACCCTATTTTACTTTTTCATGTAAAGTTGGGGAAGAATCTCTGGTACATCACCCCACAGACCCATAAGTCCTTAGGAGTCCTTATTTAGGTGATTAGGTCCACTGTAGGGTGGTGACCCATATCTTTTGAGATAGTACACCACCCCCTCAATGTCATCACCCCTAATAAGCACATATTCTATGTGGTGTCCATCAAGAAAGAAGCAATCATCATCATATTGAATTTTCTCTCTTTCTTTCGATTTCTCTTATCTTCATCTCTGAGAGGAAGAAGATGAAGGCGAGTGCGAAGAAAAATTTTTTCAAATGATTCTTCCACTACTTGGGATGGTTCCTCTCTCCATCTTTAATAAATGATCATTGTCTTCAAGTATCGATAGTGGGTTTGTACTTTGGTATGAATCCGAGACTATCTTTCTTTCTGTTAACACTTAGCTTATTTCATTCTAAAGTTGAGTTTGCCAACATCATTAGGTTTTAGGACCTCACCCCGTGTTGATCTTAAAACTCCCGTTAGGTTCTCCAATGGGTAAAAATAAAAAGAAAACATTTAAATACTTCCTCCTTATCATTTTTATGATAAGGACAGGTTCATTCTAAAATAGTAAAGAAAAAATAAATTTTTCATAAAATCTTGCTTTTCAAAAAATGTGCATAATAAAATATCTTTCACAAAATTTTCTTAAATCACCTCATTTAACAATTCTCATAATTGTTACATGTAGGAATCTTCAAAAATAAAACTAACAATCTTTCCCAAAAGCACAAATGAACATCTTCTTTTAATTCATTTTGATAAAGATTTCATTTTCAAAATAAAATGAACAATAATCTTTCTAAAAATCAAAATCAAAATAATAAATAATAATAATAACTTTCAAAAATCACACATGAACCTTTCCATACACCCACACCTATTGAATGTAAGTTTCATTTTCAAAATCAAAAATAAAATTTTCAAAAAGCACATATGAACCTTCCCATTAAATACACCCACACCTATTGAATGGATGTTTCATTTTCAAATAAAGTTAAATTTTTTAAAAGTGCATATGAACCTTTCCATTCAATATACTCACATCTATTGAATGGAAGTTTCATTTTCAGACAAAAGTAAAAATTTTTTTCAAAAGCACACATGAATATCTTCATTTAATATACCTAAATTTATTGAATGAAGATTTCATTCCTAAATAAAATAACATCATTAGGAAATTCCACTTAAACATATCCCATATATGATTAAGTTGGAACTCCCTCTTTCAAAAGCAATAATCACACACAAAATTAAATTTTTCACATTTTAAAAATGAGATTGACTTCCATTCCTACATACCCAAATTTGTTGAATGGAAGTCTCCTTTTTAAAAATCAAAACTTAACAATCATATTAAAAAAAATTTCAAATACATTTGAAGTTCATTTAGCATACCCAAATTTGTTAAGTTCTTCAAATTCAAAATCAAACACATTTGGAACTTCATTTAGCATACTCAAATTTGTGAAGTTTCCAAATTCAAAACCAAATATTTTCAAACACATTTGAACTTCATTTAGCATACTCAAATTTGCTAAGTGAAGTTTCCAAATTCAAACCAAAATTTTCAAACACATTTGGAACTTCATTTATACCCAAATTTGTTAAGTGAAGTCTCCAAATTTCAAAATAAAAAATTTTCCAAACATATTTGCATCAAATTTGCTAAGTGAAGTTTCCAAATTCAAAACCAAAAATTTTCAAACACTTTTTGGAACTTCATTCTTTAGCATACCAAATTTGCTAAAGAGTAGTTTCCATTTTTCAAAATCAAATCAAAACAAAAAACATATTTTGAATTTCATTTAGCATACAAAATTTTAAGTTTTCATTAAGGAACTTCATCTTAGCATACCAAATTTGCTAAAGTAAAGTTTCCACTTTCAATCAAAAAACAAATCAAAACAAAAATGAAATGCATTAGGATTTCCCTAGCATACCCAAATTTGCTAAGGATCCTACTTTTGTAAAAAAAAATCAAAATATCCAAAACAAATGAAACACTTTAGGATCTTTTTAGCATAATCAAATTTAGTAAGGTTCCCATTTTAAAAATCAAACAAAACACACTTGGTTCTTCACTTAGCATACCTAAATTTACTAAGTGGGAATTCCAATTTTCAAAATCAAACAACAATTCAAAAAAAGAAACAATTATTTTAAACACTTCACTTAGCATACTCAAATTTGCTAAGTTAAATTCCAAATCAAAAGAAAAAAATAAAAATAATTGACCCTTACTTTAACATACCCAAAATTTGTTAAAAGAAAGGGTCCTCAAATCAAAAATCTAAATTCAAACAAACATGAACCTATGGAAGCATCCTTCTAAAAGTATTTGAATCCATCTTTCAACATACTCAAATTGTTAAAATTGGATTCATATTCAAAATTCCTCTTTTCAATAAAAATCTAAATCTTCTCAAATCCATTTGAACCCCACTTAACACTTCCAAGATGTTGGATGTGGGTTCAAATTTTCAATTTAAAGTCAAAAATCAACAAAAATAGAAATATGATCCAAGCTTATTTCCTATTCAAGATTCTCGATAAGTTACGCTTAGTCTTTAGTCTGATAAATGGCGCTCAAGTTTGTTTTCACTTTCCCTCACATGGATTTGGCTTTGACCAACTTCATTGGATCATACACACCTTATCCATTTTGGTAGGGGATTTGAGGGAGTGATTACATGTGAGGGCACTCACAACTATTAGGACCGCGGATGGTCGCGTAAGTCGGTCATCCGCATTGATCTACCTTTTGATTTTGACATCTCCTCATTGAAGAGGAAAGTCCCACTAGCTTAGAAGTGAAGGACAAGCTCACATTTTAGTGCCCCATAGTTTTCATATCTACGAGGGCTAGCACCCTCTCATCGCACTCTAAAGGTAAGGCTCCCTTATCTCAGAATTACCTCCTACTTTTGAGTATGCAGCTCTCACTCCTCATCCACCAAAAAACATAAGGAAGGAATAAAATTGCATGATCAAGTGGTATCACACTAGATTGCCAAGGAGATGGAGGTAGCCACCCGCTTGAGGAGTTACCACGCTGACTTATCTACAACAAACCATTTTCATTCTCTCTCTTGGTTAGATAGAAAGGATTCTAGGAGGATTCACACATCACCTCCACCAGTGGTCCAACATTAGCTATCACTGAAAGGTGAGGTCGTATGTCCCTCGGGCCTTTGCGCTTGGCGAGCTTTAACGCTTAAAGTTTGGAGCTCAATTTGATCTGAGATCTATCATCCCCCATAATGTGGGGAAACATATTCATCATGAGAGGGCTAAAGATGCCCATACATCTGCTCACATTACTAGTAGAAAGAGGTAGAGGTTCAGTTGCCAATCGGCAGCTTCTGCATTTGTTGATTTTCCAGCTCACCTCGACCATAGGATAAACATCCTACTTACTGGGACCGACATCATCAGAGGATAGCATCATAGAGAGTGTCTCCACCACACCGCTACTCCCCATCACTAGCCTAGACACAACATCTCCACCCATCAAAGGCCATGGCCATATCCAAGCACTGCTGGGGATTGCCTATGGAGAGATCCTACTTCATCTACACTACCTACCATGGTGAGGCCAAGCTCTCCCACTCAACCTTCTATCCTAGTGGTGCTGCAGAAAGAGTGGCGATCCCAAAGCATAGTGATCGTCCCTTCACCAACACCACAATAGTGATGGAGATGGTGGTATTATTTCTGCATGATGCACCACCATGATAGTGGAACTTAGAATGTCACCCCTCTCATAGCTAGTGACAATCGAGTGTCTCATCTAGTGAGTACAATCCTCATAGATTGACTCAAGTAGCGAGGTCCGGTTCTCTCAGTACCCACAATGATCACATCTACCAAAATTATTTGTTCCCATTCAGATTGATCATTCTCTCTAGGAGATAGTAGCACATTATCTTGTCAAGAAGAAGAATATTTTGGGGTATGATTTGTTAGATGAGGAGAAGTTCAGCTTTGATCCCAATGAAGATGATTTGTTGGGAGACTCAAATGGTATGGTAGATAAGGATCTCTCCTCGGGAGTGATGGAAGGTGATGAGATTGTGAAGACAACCCAATCATCAACACCTCCTACATCAGAGATAGAAAGATGAGATATAGATAGATGATGGATAGAGGACTTGTTAGCAAGACGATTACTTAGAAATAAGGCCCAAGTTTCATCCTACTACAATCGACATTAGTCGAAGTTAGTGCATGTCTTGACCCACAAGACCTTACCTCCGCTGAGTAAGGTAGCTAGCATGTATATGAAGGTAGTTGAGTACCCATACTGAGAAAGACATCATCTATGGTTGAAAACAGTGAAGGAAGCATTGGCTCAAGCCCATGGAGGATCATCGGTTCCAAATGGTAGAGCCTACCTGAAGGAATTTAATGTAATCTAATATCCCAAGGGTTGCATACCACCTTCCTTTAAAAGCTTTGATGGTAGTGGAAACCCGAGGCAACATATATCACACTTCAAGGCTAATTATTGCAACGCCAGTGGCAGCGATGCTTTGCTATTTCTCCTCTTCGTTAGTAGCCTAGTAGGGATTGCTTTTGATTGGTATGTTGAACTGCCCAATGGTTAAGTAAAGACATTTGCTGAGTGGAGCAACTCTTTATAAAGAGGTTTACTGGAGCTTAAAGCAAAGGGATCAGATGAAGTTGTAGTAACAACACCTAGGTGAGTCCCTTATTGATTATATTCTTCGATGGCATAACTTGAGTATGAAATGTGAGCCACAGCTGTCTGAGCAGCATACCATTGAGATTATTTTGAAGAATATCCATGGCCTAGTCACCTTCATTATTAAGAGCTTCACTATCAAAACATTTGAGAAGCTAGTCAATAAGGCGAGTTGTCTACAAGGAGAGGCTAAATTGTTATCTTTTCAAGACCAGTTTGTCCAAAGCAAAGCTGCAAAAGGTCTATGACAAGAATCCCAAGGTAGTGATAATGGTAGATAAGAAAGAAGAAAGATTAAGATTAAGAGACCATGACCTCCACCTCTTTGACACCACCAGCTGCCTCCACAACCTCCCTCCATACCCTCCTCAACCATACCACCAGACAATGACACCCCAGTAGCTATGGTCCACCTACTCTTTTATATCAGCTTAATAAACCTTATTCATTTAAGAGGGAGGTAATCAGAAAGATCTTTAAGAATCTCTTAAAGAATCCTATTTTTAGTTACTACCGAAGCCTAGAGAAGGAAGTAGGAAAAGTCATGATCCTAACTTTTCCCCTACCATCGTATGCTAAGCCACATTTTAAGGACTAGCTTGAACATAGCTTCAAGACCGGTGCTATAGTTATCCCAAAGGAATACCTTATTGAACAATCATCCAATTCCATCAGGGTAATCCTTGTGAATATATGTGATCCTTTCAAAACCAAAGAAGGTTAGGATATCTCTTTATCCAAAACCTCTAAAAAGATCATCCAGAAGAACAAGAAAGTTACCTTGCAAGTGCCTGTGTTAGCTCAAACCTCCAACATCAAGTTTGCCAACTGCAAAGGGAGCTTAAGAAAGAGACAATATCATGTGTCAGATAGAAGCACAACCACGACGAAGTCTAGCCTCTAATCAACTTCCACACCGGTGACTTCCTCCACTTTAGCTAGTTCTTCTTTTTCTTCTAATAGTAGAACTTTATATCAATGGATAAGGGCATCAAATCCCTTACCCCACTCACTTTACTTGATTTCTACTCTATACCTCCAAACAAATCCAAGAAATTGAAGAATAAAGCTAGTTTGAATTACATCTGTGTCACTTCTGATGGGTTGTCTTCTTCTATTCTTAATGATAACTCTTCAAGTCAAAATAACTATAATAATTTTGATCTTCCTGATTGAGTTGGACTTTCCTCTACCATGGGTTCACCTCTGAGATAGTTTGGAATCATCTAATGAGGGTCCCATAAAGAAGCTATAGGTGAGCCCCATATGGTGTAGAACCTTCCATTACCCTGCCACAAGAGATCACCAAAGTCAACCTCCATAGTGGCAAGGTTCTACCTCCTAAGGCAGCACCTCAAGATAGAGGGAAATAAGTAATTGGTATAGAGGATCAAGAAGCCCCTCCACAAGATGCTCCACCCTTGGATATGCTTGTGGATGACCAGCCCAAGTTGGACTATAATGTCCTTTCTCATCTAAGAAAGTTGTCATCTAAACTAAGCAGATATGATGCCCTTGTCTTATCCAAAGAGATGAGGGAATCACTAATCAAGGCTCTCCTTGATCTCAAAATATACTTGGCTCAGCTGATCGCTATACGTGTGTAGGCACATTATGCAAAAGAAGCTTAGGGGATCACCTTCACAGATAAAGACCTTCTTCTAGGGGACTTGGAGCATAACCATCCC
Organism: Cymbidium sinense; assembly: GCA_021442155.1. Taxonomy (NCBI): domain Eukaryota; kingdom Viridiplantae; phylum Streptophyta; class Magnoliopsida; order Asparagales; family Orchidaceae; genus Cymbidium; species Cymbidium sinense. The sequence goes on from CM038219.1 coordinate 120,670,472, forward strand.
CTCTACATCACAGTTGACATGGATAGGTTTAGACTTGCTAGAGTTCTTGTGGATCCAAGTGCATCAGAAAATATTATGATTCTAAAGACCCTTGCCTATTTGAGGATCGACATCTCCACACTCCAAGGAGATCGGATGATGTTGAGAGGATTCAATGAACAAGATGAGCAAGCTTTAGGTTCTATAGTGTTACCTTTGGAGATAGGTGACTGAAAGACTGAAGCCAAGTTCTACATCATTGATTTGAATATTTGTTCACTACTTTGCTTGGTAGGCCTTGGATACATCAGCACAAGATCATTCTATCCTCCCTCCATCAGTGCATCAAGTTTAGAAAAGATGGAATTGTATACCATGTCAATGGAGATGAAAAACTATTTTCAGTTAGAGAGGTTGATATTTATGAGGATGCAACCTACTATCTTCCTCAAAACACCCTTTCTCGTGAACTTGGACAAAATTCAAATACAAAAGCAAAAGAAAAAGAAAATGAAGAGAAAGAAAAGCCAAGAGAAAAAGAAAAGAAAAATGAAAGTCTAAGTGAACAAGAAAGGGGAAATGAAGAGGAAATAGATTCGCATATCACATTCCACCCACAGTTCATTCCATCATATGGACATGTGGATAAGATGGCTTAACCTCCACCAAGCAGAGGTAGAGGCAGAAATAGAGGCAGTTTCAGAGGTGGAAGACCCCCTACTTGGCCATTAGCTAATGCTATCTGGACGTTTGGCATGATGGTCCATGATTCTCTCACAGTTTGATATCACATTTGTACCCCTCCGTGCATTAAAAAAGATAGGCACTAGCGAATTTCTTAGCAGCACACCCACTTCCTGCTGATTCTCTGCTTAGTGACGATCTCCCTGATGAACAAATCATGAACTTAGGGGAGGCTGGCAACCGTCGATGGGAGATGTATTTTGATGGTGCAGCTTCTTTTCAAAATGGGGAAGCACCATGATCTACTCTTCCAAGAAAGGCAACGGTATAAATAGTTCTCTTAACTCTAGACCATGATGCAATAAAATTCTCATACTATCTTTTCAACCCCTGCACCAATAATGAAGCCAAGTATGAGGCTTTGATTGCTGGTCTGGAGTTAATCATCACTATCAGTGTCAAGAGCATCAATATCTTTGGGGATTCTTAGTTGGTAATCAACCAGATTGTCATGTCCTATAAGGTTCTCAAACCCAAGCTTCATCATTACCATGAGTATACTATGAAGCTGTTGGCCCAAATTCAAGTCACCATCTACAAGGTTCCCAGAGCAGAGAATGCAGTAGCATATACCTTGGCCAAACTTGCCAAAGAATTGGCATATTCGGAAGATAAATCCATTCCAATAAGGGTCCAAAATTGGTAAGTCTTATCCCTTATTGATGTTGAACTCATTGAGAGACTTTCTCTTCAAGGAGAGGTTGACGTTGCCTATAAGGACAAGGAGTTGGATTAGAGGCAACCGTTCATAGACTATTTGAACACCGGCAAACTACCTCAAGAAAATTCACAAGCCCATCAGGTGAAATAGAGCTCTCTACACTCTGATGGCACCTCGCCAATCCTTTAACCAAATGTGGTTACACTATTTAAACAAATACGAAGCCCATGGCATTATAACTAAGGTGTACTCAAGTCTATGCAGAGCACATCAATCTAGTCTGAAGATAAAGATAAAGATCAATAGACTAGGATACAACTGGCCTTCGATGATTACAAACTGCATGGGTGTAGCTAGGAGATGTCATCAATGTTAAGTACACAATGTGGTCCTCCACCAACCACCCAACATTCTACACCTACAATAGCCTCATGGCCATTCAAGAGGTTGTATGACATTGTCGATCGATCCTCCTTCTTCTAAGGATCATCAGTTCATCTTAACTACCACCGACTACTTTTCCAAGTGGGCGAAAGCCATTCAACTCAGAGAGGTCACACCTCAACATGTTCTTCAATTTTTCAAATCATATCATATATAGGTTCGTGCCTCGATGAATTATATCCTATGATGGTGCTACATTCAAAAGCATGAAGATCACCAACTTCGCCAGAAGGCACCGTATAGATTAGAGATACTCCACCATCTACTACCCCAAAGAAAATGGCTTAGCAGAAGCATTCAACAAAACTCTCATCCAGATACTGAAGAAGACTCTTGATGACAATAAATGATAGTCAAATGAGCAATTGGTTGAAGCCTTGTGGGCTTACCGCACCACATACCGAACTCCAACTCAATCTACCCCATTTTCCTTAGTGTATGGGTCTGAAACCATTCTTCCTTTAGAAGTTCAACTACCATATCTAAGGATAGCATCAGGTAACAAGATCACTACAGAGCATAATACAAAGTTGTGGTTAGAAGTGCTCGAAGGTTTGGAGGAGAGTCGCCACTGCGCAACCGAACCTGTTGTACAAGGCCAAAATGATTCAAGCTCACAACAAGTCGGTCCACTAGGTCTTTCCGAGAGTAGAACTTTGTGTTAGTATTAAGGAGACTAATTGTTGCCCATGGAAAGATGAGAGGTAAGTTTGAACCCACTTGGGAAGGCCCCTATGTTATACAAAAGGCCTACTAAGGAGGATCTTGTTAGCTTATTAATTATAAAGGGGAACACCGAATGCTTCCAATTAATGGGCTCTACCTAAATAAATATTACCCATGAAATAAATCATGTTTGAAAATAATTGTTAATAAAAAAACAAAATTTGATTCCTTTTATCAAATCTTCTCTTCTTTCGAAGCATTATTTGCTTATCTTGTAAATCTGCCATAACGTGTTTAGGGTAGGTGTAAGAGTCCCCAGTAGCATTGTATCCCTCTTTCACAGATAAACACAATCTCCTAGCTCTATTAGAATAGCTGTAAGAGAATCCGAGAGGCATTTTGATTAACACAATTGAGTTAGGTAAGAGTCCCCCAGCAACATCCTTTTTAAGTGGAATCCTATTTTCCATCCATGGCATCATTTCATCAAAACCCCTAGTGTGTTTAAGGTAGGTGTAAGAGTCTCCCAGAGGCATCCTATTCCTTTGACACATGCACAACAATAAACATAAATCTTTTATCTCAAGCCATTTTGATGTGGGAGCAAGCCCACTGTGGCACTCACTCATTAGCTGCTCTAGATCGGGTCTACATGCTACCTCTCTAGCATGTCACCCAAGTGGTCATTTATCAGGCGTATGTCACTCCCCACACTTTCTTCCTGACTTGATCATTGCAAGCCAGCAAGCGCCTTGTTAGTTTGGTAGTCTTCACTACCCAGCCAGTAAAGCTAACTCATGTTGACTTTGTTTAAAAAGAGGTGAGTCCTCGAGCTTTCTTCTTGAACCCCATCATGCACTAACTAGGTTGAGAGAGTATATGTGAGGTTTAGGTAAGTCCCCCTTTCTATATTGACTACATTTGAGTCATATAAGTCCTCCACATGACATTCACAAGTTGTCCTAGGTCTGGATTGTCAGCCGAAGATAGACTATCATCCCGCAATCAACCGCCATATGAGGATGTGAGTCCCCGAGCTTAGGCTGATTGTTGCAAACCAATGGGCACCTTAGGTTGGTTAATGTTCTCTATGCTGGAAACGACTCACCTAGTGGATACACCACTCTTGGAAGATGTGAGTCCCCATTCTTTCTCCTTGAGTTGGACATCGAATACCTATTTGATATATGACTAACCATGTCATCTTCTCCAGGATTTTGGATTAAGCCCTTAGCATCCCCTCTCCTCCCTAATTGCACCATTTAGACACTTACTCTTAGATTAGACCGCCCCTTTTCCTAGTATCCACCCCTATGGTTAGAGAATTTATTTAGCGGATATGCAAATTCTCCCTTGGTTCAGTAAATTTGAGATATGTCTAGGTTGATATAAGCCCCTTCTCAGTTTGATCTCTCATAAATTAATAGGGTCCACATTAAAATAAACTAAATAAAATAAATAAAAAATATTCACTTATGGATTTGGAATTCAAGCCCCCAAAGGCCCCTTTTCCCAAGCAGGCATCTTATCATTAGGGTAATGTCAGCAGAAGTCTCTATAGGAATTGGTTGACTATCTGAGTTGAGATAAATCCCTGGGTCGGTACTCACTCTATAGCCGTCCTTAGGTCGAGTTCAATTTATTTCTCCATAAGTAGGTTACCCCGTCAGTCATTTTGCTTTAGAAGATATAAGACTATGATGCATTCTTTCTAGCATGATTGTCACAAACTGACGGGCAATCCTAGGTCAGGTTTGACTTTGTTGCACAAAGCAATCGATCACCCCAGTGATCTTTTATAGTGGAATATATGAGTCCCTAAGCTTTCTTCTCTTGAATCGACCATTCCAAACCGAAAGGCACTCCTTTGGTCAGATAGTTCTCCCATTGGTGGAAGCTACTCCCTTTGGTTCAGTAAATCTGAGATAGGTCTAAGACAATATAATCTCCTTCTCAGTGTGATCCATCATAAACCAACAGAATATATCAAAACAAATAAATCTAAAAAAATGAATTTAATCTTGACTATCTTTGAGTTGATCTAAGTCCCCTAGCAGCATTCACTCAATAGTCAGCCCTAGGTTGGGTTCAGTATGTTGTCTTTAGCTGGTCTTAACTCATTTCCCTCATATGTAAGTTAATTTAATTTGTTCTTAGGATCATTAGGTGATTTTTATATTTTTGTTTAGGTTAAGGTGTGAATTAAGTGTGTTAATTACCTCTTACCTACACCACTTTAGCATATTTAATCAAAATAATTATGAGCCAATGATATGACATAAAACCACACAAGGAATTTAAATCAGCAATGCACCTATGAAGAAATGGGGCCTAATGCAATTGGCTCATGATTAATGATTAATTAAACTTAAGGGGTTTAAGCATAAGTACTTTCATAACCCCTCTCACACATGTGAGTGGGATTTTGATTTCCTTAATGTACATAGGTTATTGAACACCTAAGCATCTACCCAAGATGGATAAATTAAGTTCTCGAAGCTTTTAGAATTTTATCAAATTAATTAGGTAGGTAATTAGTGAATTAATCCTTAATTAAGTTTGGATTAAGGAAGAAATATGGGGTTTAAGGAATAAGCTTAAGGAAAATATCCCAAAATTATTCCTTAAATTGCCTGTTCACTTAAAAAACCTTAATTAACTCAATCAAAAGATTAAACCATTGATTACACACTTTATTAGGCTTAATTACATTAAGAGGATTACTAGAAAATCTAGTAATTCTTCTAATTAAACCATCAATAAATCCCAAGAAAATTAGGAGAAGCAGAAGTCATCCCACTAATCATACTCAAGAAGTTTAGAATTAATCAACGGGGTAATTAGAGAGTAATTAGTAATATCAAATTCCCAATAAAACCCAAATTTAAAAAATAAAACTATTTAAAATTTATTGAATTAATTTTATAATATTTTAGATTGAAATACCTTTCATATGCAATTTATTTCATATTTTTTTGATTTTTTACACTTAAATATGAATTTTTGAAGTTTCATTGCCTAATTAGGTAATTTAAAATCCTAATTATATAGTTAATCTAATCGACGCCATAAGGAGGCTGACGTGGTGCACTTTCCACATGGTGTGACAGGATTCGCTATTTAAGTTATCACATCGTACCGTCGCGTTAGTGGCGACGCTACTCTCTTTCTCCCTGTTCGTTCGATCAAGGATCAGATGACTGAGATTAGATCCATGGTTCTAAAGATTAAATGATGGATCCTACTTATTTTAATCACGTCCATCCATCCAAAATGTGCAGATGGATGACCAATGATTTACCCCTTATCTTCCTATCGAGATGGACACCTTCCATCTTCTAAGGGAAGATTCAAGCTCGATTGAGCTCAGATTGAATCCAAACTCAACCCACACCATCATCATGTAAGGAGGATCACATCTAACTGCTAGATTTCCATGAGATAACACTTCACTTCACAAAGGACCAAACTATGGCTAAATTGAGCTCGGTTTAATGGCTTACCTCACCTGAGGCTATCACCGATGCTCGATTCTCTTGGAGAAGCTTCATCTAGTGGAGAAGAAGCTATGCTAAAGTTTTGAGGCTCTAAGTTTGGGTAGATCTTTTTAGAGGCCAACTCCACCTTCACTTGAGATCGATCTTGGTTGAAGTAGCACCTCCCTTGCCTTTGGAGCTTGGAAGAAGGTTGGGGTGAGTTTGATTTGGTCCTCTGAGGGAGCTTGCAAAGTGAATTAGGTTGTGATGGAGTGTTGGCTAAAATGGAGTTTCAATGGAGCTCCCATATTTTTTGTTTATGAAAACTGAAGAAATGGAAAATCAAACTCTCTCTCGGAAGCTTAGGAAGACTAGAAATGGGTTGCTCTGAGTTCATGTACTTTAATTGAGTTGGGCAGAATGAGATTCAAGTGTAATTAGGGGGTGTATATCTCCCCCTAGAGCAATCGGACGGCTGAGCCTTCTTTTACCATTTTGATCCAATTGAGCTCCTTCAGTGGGTTTGTTAGGCTGTTAGAGGTGTCGTTGCATTCGGTTTGGCTAGAGGAGTGGAGTGGTGAAGTGCCATGTGCTTAAAATGAGTGGAGGAAGGATCCCCATGTGCTCAATTTCATGCAAGTGGTTGATTTTTACCTTAGGCTAGGTTGGGTTGACCCAAACCCATTGGGCTAGGTGCACCACATTCACTAGTGTCCACTTGGTCCACTAAGAGAGTGCCAAGTCATGGAGAGGATTTGACCAAATTCTAAGTGAATTTGGCCAAAATTTACCCTTGACCTAAGGGTAAAATGGTCACTTTGCTTGGGTTTCACTTTGAATATATTTGAAAAATAGGTTAGGCCAAGTTTCATTGAATTTGGAATTGGTTTGATGTGATTTGGCTCATGTTGACCCATTTAGGTCAAAATGGGTCAACTTGGGTCAAATTGGGTCAAACCAAGGGTTGGGTCAAGTTCATATGACCATTTGAAATGTTTTGGTGGCTTTTATTTGATTCATTTTGGTTTAGATTTGGTTTTGGTTCATTTGATTTTATTTAGGTCAAATGGGTCAAGTTGACCAATTTGACCCATTTCACCTATTTAGGTTAGGTCATGGGTTGGTTTAGGTTTCATTGGTCATTTGGAATGGATTGGTATCTTTGTTTCCAATCAATTTTGGTTTAATTTAATTTGGGCTCAAAATGACCCTTTAGTCAAGTGGGGTTCATGGCCAATTGGGCTAGGTTGGGTCTAGTTGGCCAATTGAGGCTTTGGTCAAGTTCAATAATCATTTTGGAATGAACTTGACCCATTGGTTTCAATCAATTTGGCTTAGATCAAGTTTTAACATATTTTGACTTTTTTTGGTCAAGTTGGGTCAACTTGCGTCAAGTGGGCAATTGGGCTAGGTTAGGCTCAAATGTTGACTTGGTCAAGTTCAAACATTGATCATGAATGAGTTTTGATCAATGGTTTCAATCAATTTGGCCTATGATTGATTTTGGCTAGTTTAGGTTTCATTTTGGTCAAATGTTGACTTGGTCAACCCTTAGGTTTGACTTTGTTTGACCCAATTTGAGTGATTGATCATCTCATGATGATTGTTGATCATGATGAGAGGCTTAGATAGGCTTAGTTCAATCCAATCTAGGTAGGATTAGAATTTGGCTCAAAAGGGGTACTTTAGGTCACTTTGGGTCAAGTGAGCCTAAGTGGGTCAAATGACTTTGTCAAAGCTTGATTTGAGTTTGATTGAACTCACATATGGACTTATGATTGAAATATAAATCCATTTGCAAGTGGTTTGAAGTCAAATGGGTTTTGATTCATTTGATTTTAAGTTCAAAGGGTGAACATGAGTTTGACTTGGTTTGATTTGTGAATTTAGTTTTGGTTTGAAGATTGAGGTTTGTATTTATATTTGGATTCATGATTTTAGGATTAATTGAATCATGAAGAAAAATCAAGAGTTTGGTTGGATTTGAATTGGATTTGGCTAAGCTCAAGAATTTGACTTAAAAGGCTTAAGTTGAATTTTGAGTAGATTTTGAGTTTAATTTTTGGAGTTGGTTTTGGTTGTTTGAATTTATATTTCATTTACATATGTGAATATAAATGAGAATATAAATGGGTTATGAGAAAATTTTATGAATTTGAAGTGATTTGAACTTGATTTGAGCTAAGTCCATTAGAGGGGATCAAAGGGACTTAGAAAAATATTTGGATTTGGCCCTGGATTTTGGATTTCATTTTGGGTTAGTTTGATTGATTTGAATTTATATTTCATTTATATATGTGAATATAAATGAATTGTAAGAAAATTTCATAAGTTTGAATTGATTTTGGCTAAGTCCATAAGAGCGAAATCAAAGTGACTTAAGAAAGATTTTGGAATTTGATTTGAATTTCAATCATGGGTTACAATCATGGGAATTGATTCATGATTTGAGAAAATCTATTGAATTGTTTCAAAGTTTGATTGAGAGTTGAAGTTGATATGAGTCTGGAGTTTGACTTGAAAGAAGGAAGTGAGGATTTGGTTCAAGCTATAGGGTAGGCAAATTTTCCTAACACCCCTAAGGCATGACATATTCCTATGGCTAACATTTCTAAGTCTTTAGGGTTAGGTTGAGTGTACACCTAATCACTAGATGTGTCTTAAGACTAAGGATCTCTTAAAGCCTAAGAGAAGACCTATCTCTAAGATGGAGGGGTTGAGAGCTCATCCTATAAATTAGGTCATCAAAGACTCACTCTAAAAAATGAGGATCAACTAATGAACCCTCAAGTAAGCTCCTTAACGCCAATTAGACACAACAAGTGACTTAGTTAAGAAACTTATCGATACTGGCTTCATCAGGGAAGAAAATATCCTACCTGGTTGGCCAGTGTCATCCTAGTTAAGAGGAAGAATGGCCAAATTTTCATATGCATCAATTTTAGGTACTTAAATAAGGCATGTCGAAAAGACGAATTTCCACTACTGATACTAGAACTGATGGTGCCTCATCTCATGCATTCTTCTCTTTCATCGATGGCTCATCTGAATATAACCAAATAAAGATGACCCCAAGATGATGAAAATCTGAACCCTTATCAATTTGTTATTTATAAGGTCATGCCTTTGATAAAATGCCATGCTACCGGCCATGACTCAAATCTTCTATGAACTCATTCATCAAAGTCTATGTCGATGATCTTGTAGTTAAAAGTAAAAAAAAAGGAAGGCCATCTCTTTGACTTGAGTAGTTTTCAAATGATTAAGGCAATTTAACTCAAAATGAATCCTAATGCATTGAGTAGCTTGGAAGTTCCTTGGGTTTGTTCTCGACCTCGAGATCAATGAAATACAAATTCCACCCCTTAAAAGTCTAACTCAACTCAGATCATTTCAAGGGCGATTGGCATATCTAAGACGCTTCATATCCACCCTATTAAGAAGGTGCTAATCATTTTCAGCACTTATCAAAAAGGATGCCAAGTTAAAGTGGGATGACAAGTGTCAGCATGCCTTTGAAGACATCAAGCACTAGGATGATCGATTCTAGCGACTTATCCCAAAATCCACTTATCCTTTATCGCTCATTAGATGACTCCTTTTTGTTTTAAGCCAATACGAAGGGAAGGAGAATGCTCTCTCTATCTGCCTGTCTAATCTTTATTGAAAATTATCCACCTATTGAAACATTGCTAGCTCTAATCTTTGCATCCTAAAAGCTATAGCACCATGCTTTCATGGGTGAACTTGATCTCCGTGATCAATCCACCACTTATGATCAATGTTATGACTTGAGTACGTTGGTCCATGATTCTCCGCGATGACATTATATTTGTCCCCTATGCATGAAAGGATAAGCACTTGTGAATTTCTTAGCAACACATCCGCGATTCTCCACTTAGTGATGACCTCCCGATGAACAAATCATGAACTTAGCATATCATTCATTCGGGATATACTTTGATGGTGTGACTTCCTCTCAAAGAGGAAGAACACAATCTACTATCAGAAAGGGGTGAGTAGTTCTCTTTACTCTAAACTGCGATGTGATGAGATTATCATATCACATGTCCAATCCATGCACCAACAATGAAGCCAAATATGAGGCTTTAATTGTCGGTCTAGAGTTAGCCATTACTCTAAGCATCTAGAACATCAACATCTTCGGGGATTCTCATTTAGTCATCAACCAAATCATTGAGTCCTACAAGGTTCTAAAGCCTAAGCTCCATCACTACCATAAGTACACCATGGATTTATTTGCTCAAATCCCATATGTTACCATTTACAAGATTTCTCGAGGAGAGAACACAGTTGCGGATGTCTTAGCTAAACTCGCCAAGAAAGTGGCATGTCCAAAAGATGAGTCCATATCAATAAGAGTCCATATCAATAAGAGTCCAAAATAGACGTCTCTTATTGATACTAAACTCATTGATAAGTACTCTATTGAAGGGGAGGTTTCCATTGCCAAAAAGGATGAGAAGTTGGATTAGAGGCAACCATTCATTGATTACCTAACCAAAGGCAAACTACCTTAAGAGAAGTCTCAAGCCCATCAGATAAAACAGAGAGCACATTCATATATTGGATAATTTTTTAATGACGGTTCTTTGATTATATGTGGTTATGTTGTTTAGAAAAAACATGAAGTCCATAAGATCATGAGGGAATGTCTATGTGGAGCTTATCAATCTTCAAGATGAAAAGAAAGATCAGACTGATATTCATCATCAATTATAGATTGCATGGACATAGCTAGACGATGCCACCAATGTCAGGTACACGGTGTGTTCCTACATCAACCACCCAACATTCTATATTCAATATTGGCCTTATGGCCATTCGAGTATTGGGATCTTTGGGTCTTATCCTCCTTCTTTTAATCGCCGGTTCATCCTAGCTACCATAGTTCTAAGTGGGTGGAGGCGATTCTATGTTGACCTCACTTTTGGAGTGAGAAACTTTCTCATCATGATCTAGGACTCTTGTAGACCTAAGAGTTTCTTAGTCAAGACACTTCTAGTGATTAGGTGAACACTTAACTAGACTTAGAAGAGTTAGCTATAGGAATAGGTCATGCCTTAGGGATTTAGGAGGACATGCCTACCCTATAGCCTTAAACCTAATTCTTGATTCATTCTTCCAAACCAAACCTCAAATTCAAATCCAAATTCCCAATCAATTCTAAATCAAATGATTGAAACCTAAAATTAAATTCAAATTCCAAAATCCTTTCCTAAGCCATATGAACCACCTTCATATGCTTAGCCAAAACTCCTTCAAACCAACCTAAACTTGGTTGATTTCTTTATAAATCAACCATTCCTTCATTTATATTCATAAATATAAATGAAATCCAAACTCAAATGATCAAAATAATCAAACTAAATCATTCCCTACTTAAGCTCCTTTTGACCTATCCTCAACTTGGTCAAATTGTTTCCAAATCACTCCAAACTCAAGTGATTTTTACATATTATATATTTATTTATATTCACAAATATAAATAAAATTTAAATCCAAAAAGTCAAAATCAAACCAAATATAAATCAAATTCCCAATTTTATCCTTTTTAGCCAATTTCTTGAACTTCGCTAAATGATACCCAAATCAATTCAAAGCCCATGGATTTCTTCATGAATCAATCATTCCTTCAATCATTTACCCAAATATAAACATAAACCATAATTATAAAATCAAACCCAAGTCAAGCCCATGTTGACCCCTTTTGACTTAAAATTATCATATGAACCAAAATTTATTTGGCTACAAACCAACTGCAATTAGATTTGTATTTCAATCCTAGGCTCATATGTGAGTTCAATTAAACTTAAATCGCAAAACCAATCAATTGACCCATTTAGGTCCACTTGACCCAAAGTGACCTAAAGACCCTTTTGAGCCAAGTTCTAATCTAACCCAAATTGGATTGAACTAAGCCCATCCAAACCTCATATCATGATCAACAATCATCCTAGGGTGATCAACTACCTTGAATTGGGTCAAACTAAGTCAACCTCCTTGACCAAGTCAACCTTTAGCCCAAATGAAACTAAACTAGCCAAAACCCACCATATACCAAATTGATTGAAACCATTGATTCAAACCACTCATAATTAATGATTGAACATGACCAAACCTCAATTGAGCCAAACCAAGTCCAATTGGCCATTTGACCTAAGTTGACCCAAATTGGCCTAAAAGCCAAAATGGGTCAAATCATGATTTGATCCAAATTGATTGTAACCAATGGCTCAAGTTCATTCCAAATCATTTATTGAACTTGACCAAAGCCATGATTGAGCACAATTTGACCAATTGGTCAACTTGACCCAACCTAGCCCAAATTGACCTAAAGGTCAAATTGGCCAAAATTCAAATTAATTCTAAATTAAACTAAATCAAAGCCTATAATAATTTTTAATTGACTAATTGGACATGAACCAACACCTAACCCAACCCAATTTGCTTAAATTGGTCGAATTGGTCAACTTAGCCAAATTGACCCATTTGACCTATTTGAATCCAAATGAGCCAAAATCAAACCTAAGACAAATTAATCAAAACCACTTGAACCAAAACTCTTCAAATCATCATTTAAACCTAGCCCAAATATTGGTTTAACCCAATTTGACCAATTGGTCAACCCAACCCAACCTAACCCAAATGAGCCTATTTTGCCATACTAAGCCAAATCACCCAAAACCAACCTATGGGACCCTAGGATCTGGCCTAACCCGACCCAAACTAGTCCTAATTCATTCCCAAACTAGCCCAAATTCATAGTGGGTATCACCCAAGAAATGAGCCATTGGACAAACCTTCTTTCCATTTGATCCTCACATTAACAACTAATGTCAACTCCCCCATCACCATGGCAGCCCCCAAGTACTTAAGTAAGGCTCCACCTGACCCACCTAGCTCACCTAACCCACCCTAGGTCAGCCTTAGACCAATGGGAGTTCACCTTTTCCTCACTTAAGCCAAAATCAAAAACCCATGGATTCAAGCCAAGAGTTCTTTACACACCAGCCCTTGGGAAACCTCCCACTACCTTCTCCACTCAAGTTGAGCCACGTGGAGTTGGATGTGACCTCTCTGGTGGCCTGACGGTGGCCTGTCGACCGGAACAAGCCAGCCCATTCCGTCCATCCATCAAGCATGATTTCAGGGTATACTCTCCTAATTCTAATGATAATTGACATAATTCACATTATGAAATTTCCCAAAGCCATTTCGAAACTACTCAGAGCTTTCCCAAGCATCCCAAATCGAAATAAGGGAGCCCTCCCTTGATTCAAACTTCTCCTCCACTCAACCAAATCTCAATTAAACTTACACACACCTTCATCACACCTAATCAAAGCTAACCAAATAGTTTCCCAAGCTTTCAAGCCACCAGAGATAGGACTTCAATCAAGACCTAATGCCAAATCAAAAGAGCTAGGTCCATAGGGCGGATCAACTCAAATCAAGGCTTTTGCGGCTCAATAGGGCTTCATTTCTACTAAATGAAGCTACCTCAATCAATCCCATCGCCGGACATTAGCTACGGTGAGGTATTTCCTCAAAATCATAGCTTAGGTGAATTTTTTGTGGGCCTTAGTGAAGAGAATTTTCATGTGGGTCCATCTTGACCGTTAGATGTGCTCGCATCCTTCTTATAGTGGGATCAATTGATCCCAACTGAGCTCTGAGTTGGATCAATGGAGAAAGACTGACATTATCCGTCTTTCACCATTCGTGAAGGAGATAGATCATGTGTCATCCATTCTGTGTGATTAGAATGGACGGTCATGATCAAATCGCATTAGATTCTTCTCTATTTCCTCCTTAACCATGGGATTTGATCGTGGCCATCCGACCTTAGATCGAGCGGTCCACGGGAAAGCACGTCAGCCGTAATTTGAGTCAGCCTCCCAATTTGACAACTTAAATACCCTATCCCATCACGCCGTGTGGAAAGCACATGCCATGTCAGCAGCCATGTGGCGCTGATGGGCTTAAGGGTTAATTAGGGTTATTTTAATTAATCAGTAAGGCTGAATCTTCCTAAAATCATAACTAATCCTAGAAAAATCTAAAAAAAACAACTGATGGCTCATTTTAAAGATATTTCAGAGTATAATCCATTAAAATTATTATTAAATAATTTTAAATAGTAACTTTTGCTTAATTAAGGTTTTATTAAAAATTTAATTAGCCTAATTACTCTCTGATTAATTATCCAATTAATTTCAAACTTTCTATAGATGTTTAGGGGGATGACCTCTACCTTCCCTATTTTTCTTGAAATTTATTGGATAGTTAATTAGGGGAATTGATTGACTAAGCCTTCATTACTCTCTTAGCTTAATTAATGATATTTAATCAAATGAATAGTAACTTAACCCATTAATTAAGCTTATTGCCCTCTGTTTACAGTAAAGAGTTGTAGGGAAATGGTTTGGGTTCACTCCTTATGACCATTTCATTAAGCCCCTTTGCTTATTTTAATTAATTAAATATTAAATGATTACTTATACCAAACCCTCAACTTTAAGAAAATTTAGAAGTTCCCAACCGATGCCTAACTATTTCATATACCGATTTGGATACATTTATGCTTTGCTTTGGAGCTCGGTGTTCATCACTATCTAGCTCAAGTGTCACCCTAAAAGGGATGCTAAAAGATGGTTGTGTAAAACCACATAAGATCATCCTAACTGATAAGCTATGATAACAGTGTACTCGGTGGTGACATACCTCCCATTGTGGCCAATAGGGAGGCTTTCCACCCGTGGACTACCTACATTTTGTTAGTGGAGGTCGTCATCACCTATGTGTTAATGAAGTAATGAACTGGAACTAACAGCTCTTATTTCTTCCCCTAAGTCCATCTCTCGCTCTCTTTTATTTTCTTTTTCTTTTTCTTTTTTCTTTTCTTTTTCCGTTTCTTCTTCTTTTTCTTTCTTTTCTTTTTGTCCCTCATGGGGATATTGAATAGGCTCACGAGAATGGACTTGTTGATTTTGGGAGAGAAAAATATGCATCATATACCCACCTCATGAAGTGAATATGAGATCTCTTTGACAATACTCAATCCCACCTCTCATGAAATTCAAGCATTGATGTAGAAGGATGGAACTGTGTTACTTTCATGTATCCACGGTCTCCCAAGCAAAGCATCAAAAGATGTATCTGAGTCTATGATATGAAACTTGGCTTCAGTTCTCCCATTATCTATCTTCAATGGCAATACTATGGAGCCTAATGTCCTCTCACCTTGTTCATTGAATCCTCTCAACATAACCCTCTCTTTCTAAAGTTTGGAGATGTTGATCCTCAAGTAGGCAAGGGCTCTTAGACTCATAATGTTGACTGATGCACCTTGGTCAACCAGAACTCTTGATAACATGTATCTGCTAACGTTCACTATAATGTAAAGAGGGCGGTTGTGCTTGGTCATTCCTATAAGCAAGTCTTCATCACTGAATGTAACTCCTAAGATATTTTTTGAGCTGTGTGCTTCCTCTTCAGTAGTGGTCAGGTGAGCTAAGAATATCTTTAGATCAAGTAGAGTCTTGATTAGAGATTCCCTCATCTCTTTGGATAAGACATGGGCGTCATATATGCTTAACTTAGCTGGAAACTTTCTAAGATATGCTAGACATTGTAATCAACTGCTTGATCCTAAGTATCCATGGTGGATCATGTGAGGGGTTATCTACCACTAGAATCAATGACTATTTACTTATTGGTGTGCCTGTGAGAACTTTGCACTACACAAAGTTGACTTTAGTGACTTCATGGAATGATGAACTTGCGAAAAGTTCTACCTTCTCATCAGGTATGCCTATAGATTTTCTTATGGGATCCTCGGAGTTAGTTGACTCCAATTCAATCTCAAGTGGTGAACATAATTGTTGACCTCATTTTTAGAATGAGCTCTCAACCTCTCCATCTTAGACATAGGGCTCCTCTTAGACATTAAGAGTTCCTTAATCTTAAGACACTTCTAGTGATTAGGTGAGCACTCAAACTAACCTTAGAGACTTAGAAGAGTTAGCCATAGGAATAGATTATGCCTTAAGGGTGTTAGGAAAATTTGTTTACCCTATAGCTTGAACCAAATCCTCACTTCCTTCTTCCAAGTAAAACTCTGAACTCATATCAACTTCAACTCTAAATCAAACCTTGAATCAATTAAATGGATTTTCTCAAATCATGAATCAATTCAAAATGATTAAAACCCATGATTAAAATCCATGATTGAAGCCCATGACTGAAACCCATGATTAAAACCCATGATTGAAACCCATTATCAAATCTAAAATCCTTCCTAAGCCATTTTGAGTTCATCTTATGGACTTAGCCAAATCAATTCAAATTCAAGAAATTTTCTAATAACCCATTTATATTCTCATTTATATTCACATATATAAATGAAATATAAATTCATCCAACCAAAACCAACTCCAAAAATCAAACCCAAAACCTACCCAAATTTAACTCTAAGCTCAAGTCAAAATCAAGAAATTTCATAACATTTATATTCTCATTTATATTCACATATATAAATGAAATATAAATTCATCCAATCAAAACGAACTCCAAAAATCAAACCCAAAATCTAACAAAATCCAACCTAAGCCTTCAAGTCAAATCCTTGAACTTAGCCTAATCAAACTCAAATCAAGCCAAACCCTTGATTTTTCTTCATGATTCAATCAATCCTTCAATCATGAATCCAAATATAGCACAAAGTTCAATCAAATATCCAAAACCAAATCCAAAACTCAAACTCAAATCTACTCAAAATTCAACCTAAGCCTTTCAAGTCAAATTCTTTAACTTAGC
Organism: Cymbidium sinense; assembly: GCA_021442155.1. NCBI lineage: Eukaryota > Viridiplantae > Streptophyta > Magnoliopsida > Asparagales > Orchidaceae > Cymbidium > Cymbidium sinense. The sequence continues at coordinate 120,687,284 of CM038219.1, forward strand.
TAAATCAAACTCAAATCAAGCCAAACCCTTGATTTTTCTTCATGATTCAATCCATCCTTCAATCATGAATCCAAATATAAACATAAACTTCAATCACTAATCCAAAACTAAATTCAAAAAATCCAACCCAAGTTAAACTCATGTTCACCCTTTGAACTTGAAATTATCAAGTGAATCAAAACCCATTTGACTTCAAATCTCTTGCAAATGGATTTATATTTCAATCATAATTCCATATGTGTGTTTAAACAAACTCAAATCAAGCTTTGACCAAGCCATTTGACCCACTTAGGCTCACTTGACCCAAAGTGACCTAAAGTACCCTTATGAGCTAAATTCTAATCCTAAACAAATTAGATTGAACTAAGCCCACCTAAGCCTCACATTATGAGCAACAATCATCATGAGATGATCAATCACTCAAATTGGGTCAAACCAAGTCAAACCTAAGGGTTGACCAACTCAACATTTGACCAAAATAAAACTTAAACTAGCCAAAATCCACCATAGGCCAAATTGATTGAAATCATTGATCAAAACTCATTCATGATCAATGTTTGAACTTGACCAAGTCATCATTTGAGTCTAATCTAGCCCAATTGGCCACTTGACCCAAGTTGACCCAACTTGACCTAAAAGTCAAAATGTGTCAAAACTTGATCTAAGCCAAATGGATTGAAACCAATGGGTCAAGCTCATTCCAAATCATATGTTGAACTTGACCAAAGCCTCAATTGGCCAAATAAAACCCAACCTAGCCCAATTGACCATGAACCCAACTTGACCTAAAAGGTTAAATTGAGCCAAAAATAAAATTAAACCAAAATTGATTAGAAACAAGGATATCATTATATTTTATATAACCATTCAAACCTAAACCAACCCATGACCTAACCTAAATAGGTCAAATGGGTCAAATCAGTCAACTTGACCCATTTGACCTAAATGAAATCAAATGAACCAAATCCAAATATAAATCAAATTAAACCAAACCAATGATACCAAAACATTTCATATGGTCATATGAACTTGACCCAACCTTGGTTTGACCTAATTTGACCAATTGGTCAACTTGACCCAAGTTGACCCATTTTGACCTAAATGGGTCAACATGAGCCAAATCATATCAAATCAATTCCAAATTCATTGAAACTTGGCCCAACCCATTTTTCAATCATGCCAAACATATTCAAACTGAAATCCAAACCAAATGACCATTTTACCCCTAGGCCATAGGGTAGCCTAAAATCAAAACCACTTAGAATTTGGTCAATTCCTTTTCATGGACACTTGACACCCTCTTAGTGGACCAAATGGTCAATAATGAGGATGGTGCGCTTGACTCAATGGGTTTTGGTCACCCAACCTAAGGCCAAAATTGACCAACCCAATGGACATGAGCACATGGAGATCACTCCCACTCTCATTTCAAGCACATGGGAGCTTCACTACTCCACTCCACACCAAAAATTGAACCATGTGCAGGTCCTAATAGCCTAACAAACTAATCCAATCTGATCAATTGATTAAAAATGGAAAGGAGGCTCATGTCCATCCGATCCTTCAAGAGGGAGTTATATGCGCCCTAATTCCACTCTATTCAGCATCACTCACACTCAATTGACTGAGAGAGAGCTAAGGCAAGCTTCCCAAGCTCCCTCAAGCATTCCTCAAGCATTTGGCATCCTCCATTTTTCAGATTCCTTCAAACCAAAAATAGGGGAGGCTAAAGAAAATTTCAAATTAGCCAATTCTCAACCAAAGTCCAACTCACTTTGCAAGCACCATCAGGGAGGCAAGTCGAGCTCACCCAAGGTGTTTCCCAAGTTCTCAAGGCAAGGGAGGTGGGACTTTGATCAAGGCCGCAAGGATTTCAAGAGGATCTTGGTCCACAGGAAGATTCACTTCATCCCAAGGCTTGAAACTTTCAACAGTGCTTTGTCTCCACTAGACGAAGCTACCTCGAAGATTGAGAGCGATACGAGGTACCATTGAAAATCGAAAGCATAATTTAAATTTTCTTGGTCCTTGTGAAGGAAAGTTTCACAACAAGTGAAATGGACTATTGATCTTCATCCCTTGTGATGATGGTGTGGGTTGAGTTTGAGCTCAATCTAAGCTCAATCGATCATGCCATGGAAGATGGATGGGCCATCTCCCATGAAGCGAAGCTCAAAGACAGATCATGGGCTGCCAATCCACACATTTTGAATGGACCATGATCAAGATGCGAAGGATCCTCTGATTTAACCTATTAATACTACAGGCTTGATCTCAACCGTCCGATCTTTGATCGAACGGGTGAGGAGAAAGCGCGTAACACTGTCACTGATGCAACACTATGATGTGATAACTTAAGTGATGAATCCTACCATGCCACGTGCAAAACACATACCATGTCAACGGTCCACGTGGTGTCGACGAGATTAGTCATATAATTAAGGATTTATTACCTAATAATCATGGAAACTTCAAAATAACATAACTAAATGTAGAAAAATTATAAAAATATAAAATAAAAAGCATTGCGAAGATAATTTAAAGAGGAATAATCTAAAATTAATTTCAATAGATTTTGAACAGTGATATTTTTAAATTAGGGTTTTTATTGGAAATGTAATTATTTTAATTACTCCCTAATTATTCCACTGATTAATTCCAAACTTTCTAAGGTTGATTAATGGGATAACCTCTGTCTCCCATGATTTTCTTGGAATTTATTAACTATTTAATTAGGGTAATTGCTTGGTTCATTCATAATTACTCTCTTAATCAATTAAATGATTAATAAACCTTTTAAATAGTGATAAATCAACTAATTAATTTTGTTAATTACCTTAGAACAATGAGTAGACTTATGGAATGAGATTAAGAGATCTTTCCATATCTTTTTCCTTAATTTTACTTCATTTGGATTAAAATATAATTAATGTGCAAAATTAATTAAATAATCTAATCACTTAATTAAATGGCTTAATTAATCAAAATTTGAAATCCAAAACATTCTAGAACTTAACTAATTCATTTTGGGTAGGTGCTTAGGTGTTCAATAACCTGAGTAGCTTAAGAAAATCAAAATCCAACCCACATGTGTGGGAAGGATTATGGAAATACTTAAATTAAACCATTTTACTTAATTAATCACTAATTGTGAGCCAATTACATTAGACCCCTTTCTTTCCTAAGTCCATTGCTGATTTAAATTCCTTGTGTGATTTTACATCATACATTGCCTCATAATTATTTGATTAAATATGTTAAAGTGGTGTAGGTAAGGGGTAATTAATACACTTATTTCACACCTTAATCTAACCAAAGCATAAAATGGATCTAATCACCTAAAAATTAAACTAAAACATCATACGCATGTGGAAATGGGTTAGGACCAGAAAACCTTCTCACATTTCTCAAATTGAAATCAAACTCAAAACAAAATCAAACTTTCCTTAAAAACAAAAGTTGATTTTCTTTAAATAATCTTATTCCATAGGATTGTCTTTTAGAATTAATTAGAGTGAATGAATTTACATGCTTTCATCACTTTATTTCTTTCCTAGCATGCCAAGTGTGTATGTCATATGAAATGCATGCATTCATGCCTTTTAAAAATCAAATTAAAAAGAAATGTTTCCTTGATGTCAAATGTATGTTTTGGCTAAAGTAGGAATATGAATGGCTATTATTGCTATTAAATCCAAAATTATTTTCAAAATTTATAAATCAAATATCAAAATTGAAAGGTGTGCTACTTGTAATTATTTATAAGTTTGCATGTGAGTATAAACATAAAGATGTGCATTGTGTGACTTTTCTTCTCTTCTCTTTTAGCATAGTTTTGAATAGGATTTGCAAAGTGTATAGTTCATTTAAAAACAACATAACACTTGCTTAAATCTATTCCTATTAATTAAGAAGGGTACTCACACTTACACATGTAAATTGCCTAAGCAAATCAAACACACAAACATAAACTTTCGTATCTTTCTTTTCCCATTCATTTCTTTTGTACATGCAAATGTATTTAAGGAAAGTGGTATATTAGTTTGGACAACCCTAGGGTTACGAAGCTTTAAAGCCCTAAGTAGGACTTGTACCTTACACCCCTAGTGCTAACAATGGTGTCGTACTCACTTATGCCTTCCATATATATAAATGTGCATATGAAAAATGGATAAAAGAATCCCTCTTTTTCTACTTAATAAAATCATGCATACATGAAACATTCTAATTTTTCTTAAGCAAACTCTCTTAGCATTCATCATTAAGGTGTGCTAAAAGAATTTCATTTGTATGTATAGATATGTTTAGATTCATCCATATGCATGTTACACATGTTGAGAAAGAAATAAAGTGTTATGTGTTTTGTGATAGTATTTCACTTCACTTAATCTTAAAATGCCTTTTATTTGAATAGGTTTATTTAGGAAAAATCTAAAGTTAAGGTTAATTAAAACACATAATAAAATATTCACTAAACAAAAATCAAATATGAACCCACCTTAGAAATTACTTAAGGTAGAGAGGAAAGAGAAGTTCTCTTCTCTTTTCCTCTCTTTATAACACAGTAATTAATTGTAGGTTCATTCAAACATAAACAAATCATCAAATAAAAGTAACCCAAACCAAGTAAACAACTTAAATGAAACCACCCTCTAAGTTGAACATTTTCATACTTATAAAATCTAAACCTTAAAGCCTAACTAGACATACCACACAAACCTTAAATGACACACACATTAGACTAAGTCACCATTTCTAGCTTTAGCTTAGGGTGGTGCACAGTTTGATTCTTTACTTTTATTTTGTGATGTAATATTTTAGTCTAGTTGTTAGGGTGTATGTGCATAGAATGAATGATAGGACAATTTAGTCTAATCATTATCTTCTGCAGAAGATTGTAATAAAAATATAATTGATTTTGCTATGCAGGTTGCTTATACCCCTAAGCATAATCCAAAATAGGTCAGATGGACTTGGTTGCCCATGTATGGGGTGCTAAGTCCAATTCATGCTTATACATGTTTGGGATTTGTGTGGTTTGTTTAGCTAATCTCTGTTTTGCAGGATTTAGTTAGATTTACTTTTTCCCTTTTCATGTAATTTTATAATTAGGATTTTGGAATGATTATTATGGGGGATTAGGATGAGATTACATCTTATGTACCATGTGAAGCCTTTGGAGCATCCACATTTCAACCATCCAAAATAAGGAACCAAAGAAGAAAGAAGAAAGAAGAAAGAAGAAAAGAAGAATGAAGAATGAAGAATGAAGACCCCCATAGCATGAGTTCTCTTACTTGATTGTAATTAATTCATTTGTAATCCAGGTTGTATAAAGGTAGAGCTCGGCCAACCAATTTGTTTTCGGGTTCGTACGATAGTGCCTGACCAAACTTGTCCTTTTATTCTTTTGTGCTAGCTTTATAAAATGTTTGATGTTTGTTTAGCTTGTGCATTAAGATGACATCTTTTCCTAGTTTCTTCCTTGCTTTGATGTAAGAATTGGATGATGATTAGGCTCTTAGAAAAAAAAATCTTTTACCATATTAATCAACTCAAAACTAAAAATAAACAACTCATAACCTCACCTAAAGCTTAGGCTATGAATCAATTTAAAAGAATTAGCAATTAGCAATCTGTTCAATCATGCATAAAAGCATAATATTTCATTCTTAATTTGGAGGGCTTCAACCTTTACCAGAGAACATGACTTGACCTTTGAGAGCCATGGTGGAAACACACCTCCCATCTTGTTGATTTTGGCCGATAATCCAATTTCTCATGCATTAGGCATATGAATCCTATAGCCTGAGTCAAATGAATTTTTCAAAATGAAAATAAAACATATGAAACTTTTGCATTAGATTTAAATCATTATTCCTGCCCTTACATGATCTAGTCTCTTAGGGAGTGTGTTTAAGGACTTAGTCTCATTCTAAATAAATAACAACCTTGATATCTTGCATAAACATATGACTTGCCTGCATGTATTTAAAACCATAAGAGAAGTTAGTTGGAAACCACCCCCAGATGGTTGTAAGTCCAAACAGTCGGGTGGTTTATCCTCTCTTATGGAGGTAAACCAAATACCCATTTTCACCTTAGATTTAGGTCGTGCTTTTGGCCCCCACCAAAGTTCCCTAGATTTAGGTTATGAGATTGTTTCCCCCCTTTACGGGATACAAGCATCAATCCTCACCTCTTAGGCATTTTCATAATCTTGTATTGTGGAATTATAAACCCTAAATTTCTAATAAAAATTCAACTCAACCAAATAAATCAATTCAACTTCAAAAATGTAAAGCCCAACCATAGATAGTTTGGGATGCTTACTAGGCCTCCTAGTATCCTAAGCATCCCCTACTTATCTTTATTTGGCCTCAATAAGAACTCACTCCTCTTGATCAATCCCATTTTGATATTCTAAAAATAAACCAATTGATTGATAATCCTACCTTTCGAGATCTTTGGAGATAATGATCATTTATCATAATCGAGAGTATTCATAAGGAATCTAGTTTAAAATAAACTCTGTTTTACTTTTCCATGTAAAGTAGGGGAAGAATCTCAGGTACATTCCGAAGACCCATAGTCCTTAGGAGTCCTTAATAAGGTGATTAGGTCCTTCGTAGGGTGGTGAATTCTATCTCTTGAGATAGTATACATTCTCTTTAATGTCGTACCCGATCATCCTAATAAGAATATTTGTGGATCTACGTGGTGTCCCACCAAATATATATATATATATATTTGTTTTCATTTATCCTCTTTCTCAAAGAGGGGGGATAGATAAAGGCAGAGATCTATATATATTATAAAATTTCACCACACCAATTGATTCAGAAAAGGAAAGTTTGATTCTGAATCAAAAGAGAGGAGATCGAATGACTAGAGCTATTTTTATTTTCTAGACTTAGAGAGTTTTCAAGAGGTATAAGATCTAGAGTATCAGAAGTGGACAAGATGTAAATAAATGCTTTCTTTATTGGTTTCTTTTTAGGTGGAGGTACATGATAGAAATCGAATAAAGTAAGTGGGGTAAGGGATTTAGTGCCCTTGTCCGCTGATACAATGCTCCTATCAGCAGAAGAGGAGCTAGCAGAGGAATGAAGTAATAGTTGCAACTATGGATGGAGTGTTGTACTCGGATGGTGGTGCAAATGTTGTCGCTAGTTATCAGCTCTTAAAGTTGTTTTGGTAACTTGCAAACCTTCCTTGATGTTGAAGGTTTGAGCTGCCTTAGGCACCTGTAAAGAGAGTTTCTTTATCTTAGAAACCACTTTTCTAAAGGTTCTGGATAAGGCAATATCTCAACCTTCTTTTATCTTAAGAGGATCACATGTTTCCCCAAGAATTACCTTGATCGAACTGCAAGGTTATTCTAATAAGTATTCCTTCTGGATAACTACAACACCTGACTTGTAGCTACACTCAAGCCAGTCCTTAAAAGTAATACAATCCTTTAAGACATGTCTAATCATGCGGTGGTAGGGGTAATAGTTAGGATCATTACTCTCCACTTCCTCCAGCCTCTTGGGCTCTGACAACTTAAAGTCAAGTTTCTTTAAGATATTTTTAAAGATTTCCTGACTACCTCCCTCTTGAATGAATATGGATTATTCAATCTATTGGCATGAGTCGGTGGGTAATAGCTACTTGGCAGTGGGTAGGAATACCATTATTGGGTAGGTAGCTGATGTGGTGGGAATGGCCATTATGTGCAAGCAAAAGAATGACGGGTGAGGGAGGCAACAAAGGAGGTTGCTAAGCATGGGGTCTCTCATACTGGACACTGGCTGGCTGCTTCCCTCTATTCACTAACATAACTATCCATGGCTTCTTTTCGAACACCTTCTGCAACTTGGGCCTAGATGATTGGTCGAGAAAGGGTAACTATTTGGCTTCCTCTTGCAGGCTAGCCGCTTGTTGACTTCACTTTTGGAGTGAGCTCTTAACCTCCTCTTCTTAGACTTAGGACAATTCTAGACACTAAGAACTCCTTAGTCATAAGACACTTTTAGTGATTAGGTGAACACTTACCCCAAGCCTAGAGACTTAGAAAGGTTAACCATGGATTAGGTTATTCCTTATGGCAAGAAATCACATCATAGCCTAAACCCACTCTATATACACCTTCTCAAATCAAACTGATTCAAATCTCAAACCAAACCTCAAATTCAAATTTAAAAATCTAAAAATTTGACTCAAAATTGAAACCCAAAATCAAACTCAAATCATAAACCCTTCTTAAGCCATATGAACCACATTCATAAGCTTAGCTAAAAATTCCTTTAAATTAAATCAAACTCTGTTGATCTCTTTATAAATCAATTATTCCTTCATTTATATTCACAAATATAAATGAAATCCAAATTCAAATGACCAAAACTATATAAAAAATCAAGTCCAAACTCAATTTAAGCCCTTTAAGGAAATTCTTTGGACTTAGCCAAATTCTATCCAAATAAAGTCAAAACTAATGGATTTTCTCTCGAATCAATCATTCATTCAATCATTTATTCAAATATAAATAAAACCTATAAGCATCAAACCAAATTCAAGTCAAGTCAAGCCTAACTTAGCTCTTTTGACTTAAAACTTTCAATTGAGCCAAACCTATTGGACTCCAAATTGATTTCCATTGAATATATATTTCAAACCAGGGCTCATATATATATATTCAACTAAACTCAAATCAAACCAAAACAAAACCAATTGACCCACTTAGGTCCACTTGACCCAAAGTGACCTAAATGACCCATTTGAGCCAACTTCCAATCCAACCCAAATTGGACTGAACTAAGCTCACCAAAACCTTCCACCATGATTGGTGATCAATTGCAATCAATTGGGTCAAACCAAGTTAGCTTAGTCATTTGACCAAGTCAACCCTTAGCCCAAATGAACCAAAACTAGCTAAAACTCATCCTACACCCAATTGATTGAAACCAATGATTTAAATATGACTTGACCACCAATTGAGCCAAACCAAACTCAATTAGTCATTCAATCCAAGTTGACCCAAATTGGCCTAAAGGCCAATTTGGGTCAAATCATGATTTAATAAAAATTGATAACAACCAATGGCTCAAGTTCATTCTAATTTGATTATTGAACTTGACCAAAGATAATTTAGTCAATTTGATTGGTCAATCCAACCTAGCTCAAATTGACCTAAAGGGTCAAATTAGCTAAAATTCAAAATTAAAAATTGATTCAAGACAAAGACCACATTCATCTTTAATAAATTGAACATGAATCAACTCATAACTCAAGCAGGCCAATATTGGTCAAATTGGTTAATCATTTGTCCCATTTGATTCCAAGAGCCAAAATCTTAAGCCAAATTAAATCAAATTAATCATACCAAAACTCTTCAAATTATAATTTGGACTAAACCTAGGTGGTTTGACCCAATTTGACCAATTGGTCAACCTAACTTGATATGACCCATTATGATTCATATGACCCAAATTGAGCCAAATCCCTTGAAACCAAGCCATGACCCATTAGGGATTGATCAAACCCAACCCAAACCTATTTTGGATCAGCCCAAAATCAACCCAACCAATTAAATCCCTCATGGATCCTATCCCACAATGGATTCCACCCAACTTCATTTAATTCTCCCCATCACATGCATTTAACACCTCCCTAACATTTGGATTCAATGGAGCTGATCATATGGCAGCAAGAGAGGACTTTGGAGAAAAAAATCCAAAGTCCTCAATAAATCCATCATCCATCCCAACCACCCCAAGCAAGATGACAACACTTTGGAGCCAAAAAATTCAAAAAAGAATAGATTTTCGGCCACTATTACAGGAAGTGAAAATGAGACTTCATTCCTCTTCCTCTTACCACTATTCAGCCCCTAAGAGCTCCCCAAAGCAACCATCCACCACTTCCCCACCTCTCTTGAGCTAAAAACATCAATACTAGGTGGATTCTAGTGAGGAAATGGCAAGCACCAAAAAATACATCATTCCGATGTGAAGGCGAAGATCCAAGCTCATTATAAGGTCTCTTGCCCCACTCAACAGCGTGCTTGAGTCATCACCGCCACTGAAAATCTTCCCGAGTGAGGTAACTTTCAAAAACTAAAGTCGGCCTTAAGATCCTTCATTTGTGATGATTGTTTGCACAATTTTAGGAATTTATCCTAGATAATTCTGTATTTTATATTTTATATCATCCCAATTAGAAAATAGAAATTTTTTAGTGTTAATTGACTCAAAAATGAGTCCATTTGGACAAGTTTTCACTTAGAATTTCTTATTTTTCCCCCCCCCATTTTATTGTTACTCACAATTTCAGACCATCTAATCTATGGGATCGACAAAGGATCACATGTTGATCGATTGATTGCTATCCAGCCTTCGACAGATTCACTATGACCATCCACCCAGCTCAAATGATCCACGGTCAGATCATCATACATCTCAATCGCCTCGATTGACGATCTGATTGTCCATCGATGATCACTATCAAACTTTGCATCGTTTGATGCTAACTCATTCCGCCACCTTGGCGGCACCAAGGTGCACATGCTATGTGCCAGCCGACCCGCAATCCAATTTGGTGCCAATTCACATACTTTAAAATCATCCTGACTAAATAGAAAAATCAGATTTTCTAAGTTTAAAAATTATTTAAATCACCTAAAACTTCAAAAATTCATAAGAAATAAAATACTTAGTAAACAATTAAAAACAAGGGCTCGTTGGATTCATATTTTTGAGAGGAATCCAATAAACTCAAAATCCCTAAATTTTACTAAATGGTTTGAGCTTAATTTAAGTTTTAGTAAAAATAAAGTTTCATTAATTACTATAAAAATATAAGTCAGATTGAGTTGAAATTTTTAGAGATTAAATCTAAAGTTAAAACATACATACTATAAAAATCTCAAGTAAAAAAGCTCCATTGGGACAAATTTAATTTTGAAGTTCACCTATTTAATAATAAAATAAATCAAATTCAATTTACAAAAAATCTTCAAAATGGCTTAAATCACTTAAGTTGACATCTAGGACTTTTAAAAAAATAATGTGAATTTCTGAATCCTAATGAACCTTAAACATACACTTACGATTAAAGTTTAATCAATTAAGGAATTACTTAAAACATAATCTAAAAATAATTTAAATATCAAATCAAAATTAAAAATAAAATAACACTTAAGCAATCATTAATCAAACCTCAAATAAAAAAAATATCATCCTTAGAGGAAATTAAATTAAATATGATTAAACCTATTTAAATTAACAAACTCAATTAAATGATTAAATCAAATCAAACTTAAAATTAAACAAATCTAAACCCAACATGGTCAAACTAGTATACTAAACTTATATTAAGTATGGAATCTTAATCATATGAAACTCCTTAATGAATATAAATAAATTGAAACTAATTAATTATTAAATAAACTAAAAATCAAATTGATTAATAAACCAATTCAACATAATCATTTAATATTAATCAAATTAAACCAAATAAAGCTAAAATAAACTAAATTATGATATGATTATATCACATTTAAAAATCAATCCATTTGAAATAAAATGATTAATTAGCCATTAATACATAATCCTAACAACTAAATCAAACATGAATGAAATCTAATAAACATAATAAATGAAGAAAATCAAACCAAACTATTATTATGAATTATCAATTATGAAAATCAAACTGCTCCAAAGGACCCAAATTGTGAAGTAGATAATAAGCCATTCATCCCATGTAATGTAATGAATTACTCCGCCAAGATGCCATTTTATACTACACCCAACACTGAGAAAAGAAAGCAGAAAATAGCACAAATAGGCATAAGTTAGATCAGTCCACTTTTATAAAACCAGGAAAAGAGAAATTTACATACATAGCACATAATCCTTATGCATTAACATATCTAACACCCTAAATTTTGATATTTATAAATATAACACTTCTAATATACTAAACTTTAAAAAATTGATGATGATGATGATGATGATGATATTATTTTTGACAATAATATTAAAAATATTGGATGCTAGATATGTAAATATAAAATAATTATGTGCTATGTATATAAATACCCCAAAAGAAAATGGAAGGGGGAGGAGAGAGAACTGAAGCTAAAAGAAAAGAGTAGTTAACTTAACCTGGGTTTTTGAACTGACATCAGCTGCTGTGAACTCAGCACAGAATCTATTGCAAGACTCAAGTCCCTAAAATGGTTCATCAATGAATTACTGGTTCAACTTATTCATATATTACCATATTTACTTTATTCTTTTATTTAAAAACATGAAAACATGATAATTATGACATATAAATTTATAATGATTGAAAATGAATGACTAAATATTGCCACTTAATACATTCATTCATATTAATTCCTGAGGACAACCAAATCAAATAAATGTTTATTAAGATTAACCAAAATTATTATGAAATTTAATTTTTGTGTTTGAATTATTAGAACCTAAAGAGAGAAAAGACATTAGTGTTTGCCCCATCTACATTAGTGACTTAATGTGTTAAAGAAGAATAATTAAGTAAATTTTATGGATTGATTGTTCAAGTCATTAAGAAATTAATTTAATTTTCCTTTAAGCTTCTTTAATTTAATTAACCATAATGAGCCTCAATGATATGCCAATGAGAAATTAAAATTTGTAATCTTAAAGGGACTAATGAAATTAGGCTCATGCTTAAGGGTTAATTAGATTAAGGAAGAATCTAAATTAAGTACTCTTATCATTTTCCTACACAAATAGGTTAACCATAACTTCCTTAATGACTTTATATTATTAAACATACAAAGGGAAACTCATGAATTGAATTTGAATTATCTTCTGGACCAAACATCATTTTAAAATGGTTTGATTTTACCATTAATTTACCAAATGAACTTTTAATTAACATATGCATTAATTAACCCTCCTATGAAAATGTGCTTAGAAAAAATAACTAAAGAAAATAATTTTTTTGTCATCATTCCCACTGTTAATAGTGATTAATCATCATTAACCATTTAATTTTTACTGCTTAGAAATTTTAATAAATATAAAATTGATTAAAGAGGGCTATAAAGATTGAAATTTTAATTTCTCTAAATTACATGGCCAATAAATTCCAAGAAAATTATGGGAGGTAGAGGACATCCCATAGAATCAACCTATCAAATTTGAGATCAATTGGCCAAATAATTAAACATTGATTAGGAAATTTGATTTGAAATAAAAATAAATAATTAAATCACTTAATCGAATCAAATGATAATAACAATGATAGCCCCTTAATCAACAAAATTTAGGTAAATGCTTAACTAAAACTACTAAATCAAATCACTCACATATGGAAAATTAAGTCATTAATCTCTCATTAAACAATCCTTTAATTAATCTAATGATTTAAAAATTTAATTACCCTTAATCAAACTTAATTAATTAAACATTTATTTAATGCAAACTTAATGAATTAATCTATCATCTTAATGAACCAAGTTAATTTTTACAAATCACATTAAAATTAATTCAAATCAAATACTTAATTAATCTACTAATTAATTTGATCATACCCCTCAAGTAAATTAATTAAATCAAATTAATCATATTAAACTTAAGCTTAATCAAACATAAATATAATTAAATACCAATCAAATACTAAATTAAACATAAATCATTAATTCATTAAGTACATCATTAATCTAAATAAATATAAAACCAAATTAAAAATAAAATAAATCTTTTTTAATTTAATAATTAACTTAAATACACTCCTTAATTAAACTAATTACTCTCAAGCTAATCCAATTGAATAAACACCTAATTAATGCAAACTTAATGAATTAATCTCATCTTAATGAAACAAATTAACTTTTTAAATCAAATTCAAATCAAACACTTAATTAATCTACTAATTTATTTGATCACACATCTTAAATAAGCTAATTAAGTCAATCAGATTAATCATATTAAACTTAAACTTAATCAAACATAAATACAATTAAATACTAATCAAAACCTAAATTAAACTTAAATTATTAAGTCATTAATTACATCATTAACCTAAACAAATATGAAATCAAATTGAAAATTAAACAAATCTTTATAATTAACATAACTACACTTCTTAATTAAACTAATCACATAATAACATTGTACCTAAGGAAACTCATGGACTAATAAAGCCAAACAAACCAAATTAAATCAAATTAAATTAAATTAAGAAAGACTCTCATCAATTTAATATGTAATCAAATCAAATCTCATTCAACCTACTTAAATAAGATAAACTAATTAACTATCCAATGTATCAAATCAAAATACAAACCAAACTTTGATAAACATGACAAATGGATGAGATTAAAAATAAAATCTTAATTACAAAGAATCAAACTCAATAAAAATCAAAATAAATCTCAATTAATCTAAGCTGATCAAACTGCAAATAAATGAACCATAATCAAATCAAATAAACATGAAGTTAAGTCACATAACCATAATTAAAGAAAAGAATTAGATATTAATTTAAAAGGACATTGAATTATCAAGATTTAATTAAACCAAAACATCTAATCTAAAATTAATCAATCAAAAACACATGAATCTAAACAAACTTAAACTTCATTAGATATTAAGGATATTGAATTATCAAGATATAATTAAACCAAAACATCTAATCCAAAATTAATTAATCAAATACTTAAACAAACTCAAATTCTAAATTCAAAATCAAATCAAATGAATTGCACAAATTCAAATGGGCTAATTAAGATACTTAAGGACCTTAGTTAGACTCTTTAAGAGTTAGGATGTAGAATAGGGTGAGTTCTGTCTACAAATGGAATTCATTCTACTCTTCATTCTTGAAAACCTAAACATCATTTTAACCAAATAAAAGTGAAATAAAAATAAAAAATAAATCATTAAATTATTTAAATTAAAATCACCCAAAGGTAAAATTTAAACAAATTCAAACTCCAAATTGAAACTTAAACTAAAGAAGCTTAGTAAAGTCTTGCCACATAAGCCTTAAGCACACACATTAGAATACTAAGTTACCACTTCTAGTGCTAAGTTAGGGTGTTGTATGTATGATGTTTTTTTTGTTTTTTGATGTAATATTTTAGACTGGATGTTAGGGTGTATGCCTCGTAGACTGGATGGTAGGCCATAATTAGCCTAATCATATTTTCTATAAGGGTTGTGCTTAAGGGGTCGCTATAATAAAAATATAAATGTGTTTACTGTGCAAGTTGCTTAGCCCCTAAGCATAACTCATGTTAGGATAGGTGGCTTGGTTACCCATGTGTGGGGTGCTAAGTCCAAATTATTTATATAACTGCTTTGGTTGTATGGTGTGTTTAGCTAACATTTATTTTGTAGGTGTTGCTAGAATTACTTTTTCTATTTTTAATGTAATTTTGTATTAGGAATTAGGATTAGTGTTATGGGGGATTAGGATGAGCAGTGGTCAGAAGGCTTAGTCTCTAGAGTGCCCTGTGATGCCTTTGGAGCAAATCAAATCAAAAGGAAGAGAAGTAAGAAATGAAGAAAAGAAGACCCTCATAGTATGTATTATTTTTAATTCGGGTTGTATAAGGGAAGAGCTCGGATACCCATCTTTTTTTTCTCTTTTCGGGATGTACGGCGAGACCCAACCGCACTGTCCTTTTATTCTTTTATGGTAGTCTATAAAATTGTTTGATGTTGTGTTTAGATTGTGCACTAGAATTGCATGCTTTTTCTAGTTTCTTTATCTTTGATGTTTGAATGTGTGGTCTGGATGCGGTAGGATCTTAAGATAAAATTAATTTTTCTACCCCAATTAATAAATCACAATTAAAATTTAAAATAACTCATATGCACACCATAAAGCCTAAGAATTAAATCAAGATAATAAAAATATTTAGCAACCCCTTAGCTGGATGATTGTATGTATAACATCATGCATGTCATATTCTTTCGCGCTTGTTAAGAGGGGCTTCCATCTGCTGAGAATAAAGGCTTAACGTGAGAGCCTTTGATGGAAGAACACTTTTCTCTTTTGATTTGGCCCATAATCAAATTCTCATGCATTTAGGCATACAAAATCCCATAGCCTGTGTCAAAATAAAGAGTCCAAAAGAATCAAATAATTTTGATAAAATTTGCATTAGATTAAGTCATGAATTCATACCACTCATGCTCTAGTCTCTTAGGGAGTGAGTTTAAGGACTTAGTCTCCTTTGTAAGTAAACAATAATCTAGCCATCTTGAAAATCATAAGACTTGCCTATATGGATTTAAAGCATAGGAGGCATTAGTTGGCGGCCACTCCAGGCAATTGTAAGTCCAACAGTCGGATGGTCTATTTTCTCTTGTGGAGGTAGACCATTATGTCCACCTTTCGCTTAGATTTAGGATGTGCTTGTGGTTTGTACCAAAGCTCCCTAGCTTAGGATCTGAGGTAGATGTTTTCTTCAGGCTATAAGCATAAATCCTTACCTCTTGGACATTTCCACAGTCTTATGTTGTGGGATTATAAGTCCTAATATTCTAATAAAATGTCAACTCAAATAATTAACTCTCTTCAATTTCAAAAATATAAAGCCCAACCATAAGATAGATTGGATTGCTCACTAGGCTTTTCAGTCTCATAAGCATTCCCTAGTCATCTCCTTTGGCTTCCAAAATAAGTCTCTCTTTTTGATCTATCCCATTTGATTTTCCAACATAGCCAATCCTTTGATAGTTTTGCCATGAAAACTTTGGAGATCATGATTGTCTACTTTAATCGAGAGTTTTCTTAAGGAATCCCATTTCTTAAGATGTAATTAACTATGGGGGCTTGGCTACATAAGGAATTTAATGAACCCGGCTTAAAATAAATCATGCTTTACTTTTCCATGTAAAGTAAGGGAAAGATCTCTAGTACATTCGAAGACCCATCAGGCCTTAGGAGTCCTTATTTAGTGATTAGGTCCATTATAGGGTGGTGATTTCTATCTTTTGTGATAGTACATCATTCTTTAATGTCATACCCGATCACTTTAATAAGTACCCTCTAAGATATGTGTGGTGTCCCACTTCAAAAAAATAAACACCACACTGCCTTGTTGATTAGTTTTTCAAATATCCTGATGGCAAAGCCCTTAAGCATGAAGGAGATCGGGCCATCAAGGTTCTTGAAAAGAATAAATAGCATGTTGTTCAGACAACTGTGGCTCACATTTCATACTCAGGTTGTGCCACCTAAGAATATAATCAACAAGGGAGTCATTGGAAACTTACTTCGCTATAATGAGGTCACCTATAGTTACTCTTTGATAAGCTCCAGCAAACCTCTTGATGAAGAGGTGATCCAACTCAGAAAAATTCCCTACGAACCATTGGGAAATTTGACATAAAATCAAATGCATCCCCTATTAGGTTGCTAATAAAAAGTCTGAACAAAAGTGAGTCACTGCCATTGGTGTTGCAACAGCCGCCCCTAAAGTGTGCAATAAGCTAACACGGGTTCCCACTGTCATCAAAAAAGGTGGCACAAAACCATTAGGGTATTGAATTACATCAAATTTTTTTGGGTATGGTATACCCTGTGGAATAGATGAGCTCCCCCTAGCTTGCCATTGCTTCTCACTTGCTACTCTACCATATGCTTGATATCCTTTCCATGCATGGAGGTTCCATCTATGACCTTTTATACAAGCTACCAGCATCATCATCTATGAGAATGCATCTAGGATGATCTAAGGTATGTACCAACTATGGTCTATCAGCTACCATGAGAGAAGGCTATGAAATTGGGGCTGAATTCTATAATGCTAGGACCATTGTCATCAACTCTTTTACTTTATTCTCCATCCTATCAATGTGATCATCCTTCTATCTAAGCTGGTGGAGGAGGTGTTGAGTCGAGTGAGAAGCGTCACCTTCCTCGAGCATGACACCTTCCTGGCTAATCTGATCCCACTGTAAAGATCCTTGTGTATCAACCATGTGGACCTCAGCTGTGTCGTCCAACATGTCATCTTCGTCAAGATCAAAGCTAACTCTGTCCTCATCTTGATTTGAATGGACACTCCCAAAAATTCATCTTTTCTCGACAAAGTAGTCTTCTAACATGTCATCTATCGATCGATCTACTATGCCTGGCCAAACCGATAAGAACACCCACTAACGGCTAATAGTAGGATTTGCTGTCTCTTTTTTGATAGATAAGACTTCCTCGCTGTGAGGATCAACTATCATGGGGACTATGTTTGTGTCCCCTCCGCTCTCTAGCTCTGTCTATTATGGAGGTGGTGTGATGATGATGCTCTTGGGCTGCCACTCCATCCTGACCACAACCGAGGTAGGAGATCGAGCAGGGGAACTTAATCTCACCTCAACATGTGGTATGGATGGAGCGAGATCCTTGGGCCATAACCAAATCACCAGTAGGGATGCTCTTTCCCCATATGGGGGCTTCTAAAGTGGTGGATCTTGTAATTTGAGCGGGTGATGGTGGGGCGAGAGGGCGTGATGACAACCGGCCTCTTAACTAGAGATCTTCTCCTCATCGGACTGCACCAGTAAGAACATTGCTATCTAAATGTTCAGCTTTGAATGGGAAATGATCAAGGAAATCCATTAGGGTGGAGGCTATCGACTGTCTGACATACCTTCATCGCTCTCTCTTGCTTGCCTAGGCTGATACACTAGCTTCCATGGCTCTCTCCCTGTGGATCTGACCCCTAACGCTCCTAGGGATCATGGATCTCAGATCAAATAATGTACTAGACTCTGAGCGTCTGTAAGCTCTGACCGACCTAAATAGAACGGTCCTAAGTCTAGCATAGGGCTTCTTATGCTCCCTAGTTGGTGTCTCAAGGTGTACTGGTGGAGGAAATGCAGCGATCCTTCTATAATCTTCCTCTCCATCTGAGGTTGAGAGGGGGTGAAACCTACTTCCACTAAGGAGTGGAGAGGTCTCATGGAGAGAACCCTCCTCGATGATGTGAGAAGCAGTGCCATCTCTCTAGTTGCCCACTCATGATCCCACTTAACCATCCATTTTTTGTTGCTATGTTGGGTGCGAGTGAGTAAAATAGGATGAAAATTAGATCCTACCGTAGGTAGAAGAGACTATCTCAGAGGCCAAGATGGCCTTCCCCTTTGGGGTGACCAAAGAGGAGGTAGTAGCTCTCCGAAGCCATGGGGGGCAAGCGGCGAACCCATGTTGAAGTAGGCGGCGATCACTAATTTGAGGGTGGGAACCACTACAGCCTTCCTCTTTAATGAGGGGAACTCAGAGTCAGATAAATTTCAAATCGAATGAGTAGCATCTATCTTGCCACCTCCTCTCTACTGACCATTATGAGGGTTGTCCCCTCACAAGTAACTTGAACTCCCTCAAAACCATACCCAAAGTAAATTAGATGTGTGGTGGCAGTAGGGGTGAGATTGGCCTAATCCAAGGCCAAATCAACACCAGAAACGAGAAAACAAACTTGTTGAAGGCCATGATCACTGTAGTGACTGAAAGCTGAAAAGACTGACTACGCTAAATTCACTACATGTGTTGAAACATATTGAGTCAGACTCTTGCTTGATATTTTTCTTCAATCATTGACTTCTATATTTGAATTTATAATTTGAACCCACACTTAACATATTTTGGTATGCTAAGTGGGATTCATTAAATTTTGGAGAGATTTTTGATAATTAGAGGAGAAACTTTTCCATAAGATTTTGATTTAGAACCCATACTCAACCAATTTTATTAGGTTAGGTGGGGTTCAAATATTTGGAGAGATTTTTGGAGATGTTTCTATTATATGTCTTGTTTGAAAATTTTGATTTGTAAAAACCTTTACTTAGCAAATTTAGGTATGCTAGAAAGGTTTTGATTTGTTTAAAATTTTGTGAAAAATCTTTGCTTGTGATTGTTGTTTGTTATGTGTGTGATATATGTTGATTTGATTTGAAATTGGGGCCCTCGCTTAACAAATTGGGTATGTTAAGTGGAGGCCAAATAAATTTGATTTGTGTTATTTTGATTTGAAAATGAGGCTCTGATTTAATTAATTTGGTATGTTAAGTAGGCCAAATGTGTTTGATATGTTTTTGTTTGATTTGAAAATGAGGCCTTACTTAACAAATTTGGTATGTTAAGTAAGGCCAAACATGATTTGATTTAAAAATGAGGCTCTTACTTAACAAATTTGATACATTAAGTAGGAGCCAAATGTGATTTAATTTGAAAATGAGGTTCTTAATTAACAAATTTGGTATGTTAAGTAGGAGCCAAATGTGATTTGATTTGAAAATGTGATTTGAAAATGAGGCTCTTACTTAACAAATTTGGTAAGATAAGTAGGTGCCAAATGTGACTTGATTTGAAAATGAGGTTCTTACTTAACAAATTTGGTATGTTAAGTAGGAGTCAAATATGGTTTGATTTATTTTTGTTTGATTTGCAAATGAGGCTCTTACTTAACAAATTTGGTATGTTAAGTAGAAACTTTATCTTTGTTTTTGAAAATGGGATCCTTACTTAATAAATTTAGGTACGTTAAATAAAATCAATTGTGCTTCACATGTTTATTTTGTTTTTATTTGAAAAAGGGGAACTCTTATTTAACAAATGTGGGTATGTTAAATAAAGTTCAATTATTTCATTATTTGATAAATTTGGGTATGTCAAATGGAGTTCAAATGAATTTTTATTTTGAAAGACGGGGAAATCTATTTAACAAATTTAAGTATGTTAAATAGAGTTCAATTTAATTTTTGGATTTTTGAAAATGAAACTCTCTTTTTGTGTGATATTTGCTTTTGAAAAGATGGAACTCTACTTAAAAAATTTAGGTATTTTAAAATAAGTTCAATTTGTTTTATGATTTTTGAAAATGAAACTCTCATTTGACAAATTTCGATATGTCAAATGGAGCTCAAACATGTTTTGATTTTTATGTGTGATATTTGCTTTTGAAAAGATGGAACTCCAACTTTAGCACAAATGCAATATGTTAAGTGGAGTTTCAATTTTATACCGTAATTTTATTTGAAAATTAGAATCTTCATTCAACAAACCTAAGTATGTTGAAATGGAGATAGCCATTTTCAAAAATGTTATTTTGAAAAAGGGGAAACTCCAACTTTAGCATATATGGAATATGCTAAATGGACTTTCAATTTTTATGTCATGATTTCATTTGAAAATAGAATCTCTATTCAACAAACCTAAGTATGTTGAAATAGAGATAACTATTTTCAAATTTGTGCTTTTGAAAAAGGGATTTTAGAAATTATTTAATTTTAAAAAGAACTTGTATGTAATAATTGTAGGAATTGTTAAATGAGTTTTAGTTATCTTTATGTCTTTAAAAGAACTTCTTATGAATTTTGTGCAAATCTCTTTTATTATTTGAATTTTGGAAAAGTGCTTTTGAAAAGTGTTATTTTGGAAATTGTGCTTTTGCAAATTATGCTTTTGAAAATTGTCATGTTTGAAAATGTTTTAATTTCTTGAGTATAAGATGAACCTTGCCTTACCAAGCTAGTGGTAAAGAGGTTCTAAAATTTTAGTCATGTCCTTTTATTAGTTGGTTTATTTTTAACCTATTAGGGAACCCAATAGGGGTTTCAAGACTTATATGGAGTGAGATCCTAAAACCTAAAGGATGATGGCTAGCTTTGCTTAAGGATGAAATAAGCTAAGTGTCAATGGAAAGAAAGATAGTCTCAGACCTATAAAAATATAAGTCCACCATCGATGCTTGGAGACAACAATTGTTTATTAAAGATTGAGTGAGGAACCATCCCCAGTGAGTCGCCAAAAAAATTTATGGTGTTTCACTTTGATATGTGTATATGGGGGACACCACGTAAATTTGAGGTATACTTATTAAAGTGATCGGGTACTATATTAAGGGATGGTGCACTATCTCAAAAGATAGAAATCACCACCCTATAATAGATCTAATCACATAATAAGGACTCCTAAGGCATGATGGGTCTTGAATATACCAGACATTTTTCCCCTACTTTACATGGATGAATAAAGTAGGTTTTATATTAAACTGAGTTTTAAAGTTCCCTATGGGGGAAAGCCCCCATAGTTAATTACATCCTAAGAAAGGTGAGTTTCTTAAGAGTACTCTCGATTAAAGTAGGCAATTATTGCATCTAAAGATTTCAAAGATAGGACTATTAATAAATTGGTTATGTTTGAAAAATCAAATGGGATAAATCAAAAGGAGAGAGACTTATTATCGAAACCAAAGGGAATAAATAGGAAATGCTCAAGATACTAGAAAGCATAATGAGCATTCCAATATATCCTATGGTTGGGTTTTATATGTTTGAAGTTGAGGAGATTTACTTATTTGAGTTGAAATTTTATTAAATCACTAGGGCTTATAATCCATTAACACAAGATTGTGAAAATGCCTAAGAGGTGAGAATTTATGCTTATAGCGCTAAGGAAATAGCTACCTCAGATCTTAAATCTAGGGAGCTTTAGCAAGAGCTAAAGCATGACCTAAATGAGTATATGATTTGCCTCCAAAAGAGAGAATAAGCCATCCGATTGCTGGACTTATAACCGCATGGAGTGGCAGCCAGCTAACTCCTCCTACACTTTAAAAATATGTAGGCAAGTCATATGATTTTGCAAGATAGTTAGGTTATTATTATTTAGAAAGAGACTAGAGTCTTTAAACCCACTCCCTAAGAGACTAGAGCATGAGTGGTATGAGTAATGACTTAGTCTAATGCAAATCTTTTCAATTTTTATTTGATTTTGACACTTCATTTTGACAAAGGCCATATGATTTTTATATGCCTAAACGCATGATGAAATGATTCATGGGCCAAATCAAAAAGAAAGAGGTGTTTTTCACCATAGAGGAGACCCTCAAAGGTCAAGTCTTCCCCTATCGTGCAAGGATGGAAACTCTCTCTTAACAAGAGTGAAATAAAATGCATAGATGATGTTAAGCATATAACATTCAGCTAAGGGATTACTAAATATTTTAATTATATTGATTTAGTGCATAGCTTTATGTGAGGCTATGAGTTATTTAAAAAATTTTATTATGAGTTGTAGTTGGGGTAGAAAATTTATTTTTCCCTATGAGCTTAATCGGATCCAGGCCACACATTAAATTATCATTCAAAAAAAGAACTATGAAGTGGCATGCCATTTCTATTATGCAATTAAACATAACATCAAATAATTTATAAATCTAGCACAAAATAATAAAAGGCTGGTGTGGTGATTTCATACAAGAAAATTGGGTAGGTAGCCTTATACAACCCAGAATATAAAAGAATAATTACAAATTACAAATGATAAATGCTATGGGGGTCTTCTTATCTTTGGGACTTCATGTTTTCTTTGATTTCTTCTTTTGGTTTGATTTGCTTCAAAGGCATCACAGGGCCTACCAAGATAAAGTCTTCTCACTAGTGCTCATCCTAATCCCCCATAACACTAATTCTAATTCTTAATGTAAAATTATATAAAAAGGAGGAAAGATAAATCTAACTACACTTGTGAAATAAGTGTTATCTAAACACACCGTACAACCTAATCAGTTATATGTATAATTTGGGCACCTTGTACATGGATAACCAATCCTACTTCTCCTAATTTTGATTATGCTTATTAAGATACCTACAAAAGAGAGCATTTATATTTATTTTAAGCACAACCCCTTGTAGAAAATATGATTAGGCTAATCATGGCCTACCATCCAGTCTACAAAGCATACACCCTAACATCCAATCTAAAATAATACATCATAAAACCAAACATGCACAAATCATGCACCTCCCTAACATAAAACTAAAAGTGGTGACTTAGTCTAAACTGTGTTTATTAAGGCTTATGTAGTATGTCCTAACTAGGCTTTGTTATGATTTTCTAAGTATGGAAGGATGTTTAATCATAAAAGGTTGATTTCATTTTAAGTGATTTAAATGATTTGATAGTTTTACTTAGTGTTTTCTATGGTTTTATTTGATTAATCTGTAGCCACGAAATGTTATAAAGAGAAGAAAAAGAGAGGATTACTCTCTTTCATCCATACCTTAAGTCATTTCTAAAGCATATTAATTAATAAGTTCTCTTTAGTGAATCGCTTAATATATGTTTTAAATTAATCCTAATTTAGGTTCACTTTAAATAATCTTATTCAATAAGAGAGACATCTTAAGATTAATTGGAATGAATTACTACCACATGACACATGTGCATTCATTTCTTCCCATCATATGTAACATGCATATGATATTAAATCCTAAATATACCAACACATACAATATATTTTAGCATACTTAAATGAAGGATGCATAAACAAATTTTGTAAAAATGAGATTTTTACTCATTCGCTAAATAAACATTCAAATGTATAAAAGTTTTAAGCAAGTTCTTTTCCATTATGAGCTAGGGGAGTGAGGTAAAAACCTCCTTGGGGATACTTAAAGCCGTGCATCCCCAAAATGTCCAAACTAGATATACATATTATTCATATTATTTACGTCCCCAAAATGTCCAGACAAGATTAAGGAAATGCCTAAGAGGTGAGGAATTAAACTTATGGCCCACAAAGGGAGAAGAAACCTTGGAACCTAAATCTAGGAGCTTTGGTGAGGGCCAAAAGCACAACCTAAATCTAAGATGAAAATGCATATTTGGTTTGCCTCCATAAGAGTGCACAAATCACCTGACTGCTTGGACTTACAACCGCCTGGGGGTGGCCATCAACTAACTCCTCCTATGATTTTAAACACATGTAGGCAAGTCTTATGCTTATGCAAGATATCTAGGATATTATTTATTTAGAAAGAGACTAAGTCCTTAAACTCACTCCCTAAAGAAACTAGATCATGTAAGGACATGCTTCAAATGACCTAAATCTAATGCAATTCACATTTTTGAACAATCATTTTGACTCAGGCTAATAGGATTCATATTCGTAATGCATGAGAAAAAAAGTTATTGACCAAAATTAGCGAGAAGGGAGGTGTGTTTCCACCATGGCTTTCAAAGGTTAAGCCAAATTTCTCTAGCAAAGGTGGAAGCTCTCCAATCAAAAGTAAAATAAAATGTATTTTTGCATGATATTGTAAAAGAAATACTCATCCAGCTAAGGGGTTGCTAACTCTTTTATCTTAATTTTAAACCTAAGCTTTAGGTGAGGTTATGAGTTCTTTATTTTTAGCTTTGAGCTGTTAAGTTTGTTAAAATATTTATTTTTCCCTAAGAGGCCAATTTGCATCCAGTCATACATAAAGCAAGGAAGAAACTAGGAAAAATATGCCACTTAATGCAAAAGCTTAAACAAATCATTAATCAATTTATTAAACTAATCATAAAAAGAATAAGAGGCTGATGTGGTCGGGTACCACCACATAAACTAAAAAATAACAAATTGGGTAACCGAGTTCTACCCTTATACAACTCAAATTACAAATTAATTAAATATAATTAAGCAATGAATTCATTATTATGGGGGTCTTCAAGCTTCATTTCTTCATTCTTCTTTTCTTCTTTCTTCTTTGGTTTCTTCGTTTGGATGGTTGGAAGGTGGATGCTCCAAGGCTTCACATGGTGCATAAGATGGGATCTTATGACCAATGCTCATCCTAATCCCCAAGACAATCATTCCAAAATCCTAATTACATAATTTATATGAAAAAGGAAAAGTAAATCTAGCTAACACCTACAAAATAAAGTTAGCTAAACAAACCACCAAATCCCAAGCATGTATATTGGACTTATCACCCCACACATGGGTGACTAAGTCCATCTGGCATATTAGATTATTCTTAGGGGTATAAGCACCTGCAAGCAAAAGCATCTATATTTTTATTTATGATAGCGCCCCTTAAGCACAATCCCCTGCAGAAAATAATGGTTATACTAAGGTTACCATACCATTCATTCTACGCACATACATCCTAACATCTAGTCTAAAATATATATCACAAAACAAAAGCTTATCAAACCATGCACCGCCCTAACCTAAAGCTACAAGTGGTGACTTAGCCTAATGTGTCTGCTTTGGAGGCTTGTGCAGTATGCTTAGCTATGGCTTTAAGTTAGAATTTTCTAAGTGTGAAGCATGTTCAACTTAGACGAGAGTTTCATTTAAGTTGTTTAATTTTTTTGGGTTGATTTTATTTCATGTTTTGATTATGTTCGAGTGAATCTTACAATTAATTACTAAGTTATAGAGAGAGGGAAAGAGAAGAGAACTTCTCTTTCCATCCCTAACCTAAGTAATTTTTAAAGTAGATTTATATTTTAGTTTTGTTTAGTGAATTTTTTGATTAACTATTTTAATTAATCCTAAGTTTAGATGAACTCTAAACAAGCCCATTCAAAAAGAAAGGCACTTTAAAATTAAATAAAATGAAATAAATTCACAAAACATACATCACTAAATTTCTTTCCCAACATGTATAACATGCATATGAATGAGTCCTAAGCATATATATACACACAAATGAGAATATTTAACACACTTTATGATTCATGCTATGTAATTCATTTAATGAAATTTAGAAGTTTATGATGCATGATTTTTCTTAAATAGAAAAGGGATTTCTTATTCAATCTTCACATACACACATGAAAGTAAGAAAGGCATAAGTGAGTACAACACCATTGTTAACCAAAGTGTAAGGTACAAGAACTACTTAGGGCTACCTAAACCCTCATAACCTTTGGGTTTTCTAGGCTAATATACCACTTTCCTTAAATAGAAACATGTGTACAAAAGAAATAAATGGAAAAAAAAGAATGCAAAAATTTGTATTAGTTGTTTCATTTTATTTATGCAATTTATATGTGCAAGCATAGGTATCCTTCTTAAGTGATAGCATAGGAATGATAAGATATTGAATAAAGCAAGTGTTAGGTTCTTTTCAAATGAATTATACATCTTACCAAATCCTATTCAAAACTACACTAAAAGGAAAGAGAAAGAAAACATATACTAAGCACATCCTTGTATTCTCTCACATGCAAGCTTACAATTAAAATATAAGTAGCATACTTTCTATTTTGGGCATTTGATTCATATGTTTTGAAAATAATTTGAATTTTATAGTGAAAATAGCCACTTATATTATTACTTTAGCCAACACATGCAAATTTGACATAAAGTAAACATTTTCATTTTAAATTTGAATTTTAAAAAATATGGATGCATGAAACCACATGACATACAAGTTTAACATGTTGGGGAAATAATTAAAGTAATGAAAGCATGTAAACACATTCACTTTAATTAAATCCTAAAGATAATCTTATGAAATAAGAAAGTTTGAAATAAACCAAAGTTCATTTAAGATGATTTTTGTTTGATTTAATTTTGAAAATGTGGATTGAGTTTATTGTTCCTATCCCATTCCAACATGTGTTTGACATTTTTGTTTAATTTTTAGATGATTATATTTATTTTAGATTTTGATTAGGTTAAGGTATGAATTAAACAAGTTAATTTACCCTTACCTATACCACCTTAACATAGTTAACCAAATAATTATGAGCCAATGAGATGGCATAAAACCTCACAAAAAATTTAAACTTACAATGCACCTAGGAAGTAAAGAGCCTAATGCAATTTGGCTCATGATTAATAGTTAATTAAGCTAAGGGGTTTAACTTAAGTAATTTCAAAACACCCCTCACACATATGAGTTGGGTTTTGATTTTCTTAATTGAACTTAAACTCTTGAACACCTAAACATCTACCCAAAGTAAATTAATTAAGTTCTGGAAGGTATTAGAATTTTTAGAAATTAATCAAGAGAATAATTTATGAATTAACCCATAATTAAGAGAGGATTAAGGAAAGAAAAAGGGAGTTTAGGGAATAGCTTAAGGGAAATACCCAAAATTATTCCCTAAACCTCCTACTTACTGGATCTAACCTTAATCGACTCAATGAGGGATTAAAACACTAATCCAACCCTTAATTATCCTTAATTACATAAGGAGGTTAATTAGGAAATGCATTTGTAATTCCCCCAATTAAGCCTTCAATAAATCCCAAGAAATTTAGGGGAGGTAGAGATCATACCCTAAAACATACCCAAGAAGTTTAGGATTAATAAGAGGATTAATTAAGAGATAATTAGTAAAATAAGATTTCCATTAAAACCCAAAATCAGAAAAAAAAAAAAAAAAAAAGTATAACTCAAAATCCATTGAAATCATTTTTAAAATATTCTAGGTTGAATTATCTTTCCATAGAAATTTACCTTATATTTTTCTGAATTTTATTGAGGGAGATATAAATTTTTTAAGGTTAGGAGATTAATTAAAATTAATTAAATCCCTAGCTAATCCCCTTAGCTCACAGCGTGACACACGGCAGCGGCGGTCAGTGCACTTTACACGCATCGCGCCATGAGGGGATTACTTAAATGTCGCATCAGGGCAATGACATGGCAGCGGGATGCGATTTGATCCATGTCGTTTGATCAAGGATCGAAGGGCCAGGGATCATCCTGTGGTTTTAATATGGATTAATCAATTCTAAAACATGTGGTAAATCTAGGTCATCCATCCAAAATGTGTGGATGGATGGCCAAGATCACCCTAGTTCTTCCCTTAGGATCAATGGAGACCATCCATGATCTAAGGGGAGATCCGAGCTCGATTGAGCTTGGATTGGAATGAGACTTTACCCACACCATGTTATGCTAATGACAAGCCTATCCAACGGTGGATTTCTCATGCCATGAAAATTTCATTTACAAAGGACCAACACCTCCTATGTCTAGTGGTCAAAAAATTCCATACCTCACTGGAGGTGATCACCGATGCTCGAGCTCGATGAGGTAGCTTCGTCTAGTGGAGATGAAGTCCTGTTGAAAGTTACAAGTCTTGGGGTTGAACAAATCTCTCTATGGACCAACACCTCTTCTCCTTGCTTGCGGCTTTGATCCAATTCAACCTCTCGTTGCTTTGAGAACTTGAATGAGAGCTTAGGTGCACTCGACTTGATCCCCTGAGGGAGTGTGCAAAGGCAATTGAGTGAATTTAAGTATAGAATAAATTGGGAATTGAGAGTCCCCTATTTTCTAAGGAATAAAATATAGAAAGGCAAGCTTCAAATCCCTCTTAGAAAGCTTGAAAATGCTCTCTGATGGCTCCTAACAATCACTAGGGTACAATAGATAATGAAGGTCTTCAATTCAGATGGAATTATGGGGAGTATATCTCCCCCTTGAAGGTTCAGATGGCCATTCCTTCACTTGCAACTTTGATCCAATTGTCCATATGGAAAGGGTTGTTTGGTCTGTTTGGAGTTGGTACAAGGTCGGTTTGAGGTCTTGAGTGGATTAGTAACCTCCCATGTGCTTCAAATCAAGTGGAGGGAGGTTTTTGAATTCGCCAATTTGAGCTAGGGGGTTGGATTTGGCCTTGGGTACATTTGGGCTAACCCAAACCAATTGGGTTGGGTGCACCACTCTCTATAGAATCCACTTGACCTATTAAGAAGGTATCAAGTTGATATCAAGAGGGCTTGACCAAATTCCCCGGGGATTTCACAAAAATTTGTTCTATGGCCTATGGGTAGAATAGTCATTTGGCTAATTTTGGAATTTGAATACGTTGGGTATGTGGAGAAAATAGGTTTGGCAAGTTTCATTAGATTTGGAGTTCATTTGATAAGGTTTGGCTCATGTTGATCCATTTAGGTCAAAATGAGTCAACTTCAATCAAGTTGACCAATTGGTCAAATTAGGTCAAACCAAGGGTTGGGTCAAGTTCATATGACCATTTGAAATGATTTGGTGGCTTTGGTTTGATTCAATTTGATTTAGTTTTGAATTTGGCTCATATGACCTCATTTAGTTCAAATTGGGTCAAATTGACCTATTTGACCCATTTGACCTATTTGAGCTAGGTCATAGGTAGGTTTATGTTTGGTCAGTCATATGGAGTGGATTGGTATCTTTATTTCCAATCAATTTTGGTTAAGTTTGAATTTTCTCAACATTACCCCTTTAGGTCAAGTTGGGTTCAAGGTCAATTGGGATAGGTTAGGTCTAGTTGGCTAATTAAGGCTTTAGTTAAGTTCAATAAGTGATTTGGAATGAACTTGACCCATTGGTTTCTATCAATTTGGCTTAGATAAAGTTTTAACATTTTTTTTATTTTTTAGGTCAAGTTGGGTCAACATGGGTCAAGTGGCCAATTGGGCTAGGTTAGGCTCAAATGTTGACTTGGTCAAGTTCAAACATAGTTCATGAATGAACAAATCAATGGTTTCAATCAATTTGGCCTATGGTAGATTTTGGCTATGTTAGGTTTCATTTTGGCTAAGTGTTGGCTTGGTCAACCCTTAGGTTTGACTTGGTTTGACCCAATTTGGTTGATTGATCATCCCATGATGATTTTTGATCATGATGAGAGGCATAGGTGAGTTTGATTCAATTCAATTTGGTTAGGATTAGAATTTTGCTCATAAGGGTACTTTAGGTCACTTTGGGTCAAGTGAGCCAAAGTGGGTCAAATGGCTTGGTCAAAGCTTGATTTGAGTTTGATTGAACTTATATATGGACTTATGATTGAAATATAAATCTATTTGCAAGTGGTTTGAAGTCAAATGGGCATTGGTTCATTTGATAATTTCATATTCAAAGGAAGAATATGAATGGATTTGAGGTTTGATTTTTGAATTGGATTTTTATTTGGAGATTGAAGTTTGTATTTATATTTGGATTCATGATTGTAGGGTTGATTGAATCATGAAGAAAAATCAAGAGTTTGGCTTGATTTGAAATTGATTTGGCTAAGTTCAAAATTTTGACTTGAAAGGCTTAGGTTGGATTTTGAGTGGATTTGAGTGGATTTGAGTTTGATTTTTGGAATTTGTTTTGATTGTTTGAATTTATATTTCATTTATATATGTAAATATAAATGAGAATATAAATGGGTCATGAGAAAATTTCAAGGATTTGAAGTGGTTTGACCATGATTTTTCCTGAGTCCATTAAAAGGGAATTTGAATGGACTTAAAAAAAAATTTGGAATTTGAAGTTTGAATTTTTGAAAATGGTTTGATTGATTTGTATTTATATTTCATTTATATATGTGAATATAAATGAGAATATAAATGAGTTATGAGAAAATCCCATGAAATTTGAATTGATTTGATCATGATTTAGGCTAAGTCTATTAAAAGGGAAATTAAGAACTTAAAAGGATTTGAAGTAGAGATTTTAATTTTGATGTAGATTTAATTGATTTAAATTTATATTTCATTTATATATGTGAATATAAATGAAAATATAAATGAATTATGATAAAATCTCATGAATTTGAAATGATTTGATCATGATTTTGGCTAAGTCCTTAAGAAGGATATTAAGGACTTAAGAAGGATTTATGAATCGATTTGAATTTTGAATTTCATTTGATTGGTTTGAATTTATATTTCATTTATATATGTGAATATAAATGAGAATATAAATAAATTATGAGAAAATATCATGAGTTTGATTTGGTTTAGATCATGATTTAGGTTAAGTCCTCAAGGGAGAATTAAGGACTTATGAAAATTTTAGATTTGGAATTTAATTTGAGGATTTGATTTAATTGATTTGTGTTTATATTTCATTTATATATGTGAATAAAAATGACAATATAAATGAGTTATGAGAAAATCCCATAAATTTGAATTGATTTGATCATGATTTAGGCTAAGTCTTTAAGAGGAAAATTAAGGGACTTAGGAAAATTTCATGAGTTGATTTTGAATTTTAAGTTTAGTTTGATTGGTTTGAATTTATATCTCATTTATATATGTGAATATAAATGAATCATTATAAAATATCAAAGATTTGGTTTGGTTTGATCATGATTTTTGCTAAGTCCTTAAGAGAAAAACTTAAAGGACTTAGGAAAATTTGAACTTAGAAATTTCAATCACATGGAGTTGATTTGAGTTTGGAGAAAATTAAACAAGATTGATTTAGAGTTTCACTTGAAGGAAGGAAGGTGAGGAATGGTTCAAGCTAAGGGTAGGGTTTTTCCTAAGGCATGACCTATTCCTATGGCTAACTCTTCTAAGTCTCTAGGCTGGGTTGAGTGTCCACCTACTCACTAGATGTGTCTTAAGACTAAAGAACTATTAAAGTCTAAGAGAAGTCCTATGTTTAAGATGGAGGGGTTGAGAGCTCATTGTAAAAATGAGGTCAACAAAGAGCGCCCAATAGGTGTGGAGTGACTGACAAGGAACACAGCATGTATTTGTGTTGACTGAAATGATCAATAACACTGAAAGATCGCAAGCACTAACAGAAAAATCTATCCTTAGCCCAAAGTGCAGAAAGAATCCAGAGCTTAGTGCAATGTGGCTCTACTTATGTCAATGACATAAGAAAGAGGGAAGAATCCACTAAGGGATAGAGTATGAACCTTCCATTAGGGAAGTAGGTTCAAGTCATCCACAAGGGGATGAAAGGTTTGAATTTGTTATAATTTTTGTTAGGTTTGAATTCTTGAGATGAACCTTGTTGGTTTGCGATGGACCGCAGTAATAAAAGCCATGGAGGCCAATTCCTAACTCAAATTTACCAATCCAAAGGGGTAGTCTACTAAACACATAGTAGGACTAGCTAACCAAAGGGATGTCTTTTGGTATGCAGCAACTGTACTAGGAAGAAAGCATAGTTGACTTACATCTTCCAAAGTAGAGACCGGTTGCTAGGGTAATCTATTGGCAAGACAACAGATTGAACCTAACCTAGAGCTGACTATTGAGTGAATGTTGCAAGGGGGACTTCGATCAACTCAAAGATAGTCAAGATTAATTTCATTTTTAGACTATTTGATTATGATGATTCCCATCAGTTTGTAATGAAATGTACTAAGTAGGAGTCATGGGGGCCAAGACCTAACTCAGCTTTACCAATCCAAAGGGGTACTCTACCAACCACAAGGTAGGACTATCTAATCAAAGGGAATGCCTTTCGATTTGCAATGGTCAAGTCTTCAGAAGAAAGCATAGGGACTCACATATTCTAGAAAAAAGAAACCATTGGGGTGATCAATTGGCAAGGCAACAACCTAGAACTAACTGAGTGAATGCGGGGACTTAAATCAACTCAAGGATAGTAAAGATTAATTTCATTTTTAATTTGTTTTTATTTTGTTTTGATAAATTTTGTTGGGTTGTGATGGATCACACTGAGAAAGAGCTTATATTAGCCTGCTATCTTTACTAAACCAAAGGAGTAGCTTCACAGGCGTGGAGCTATCCAACCAAAGGAGTGTCTTTTGATTTGCAATGATCAATTCAAGGGAAGAAAGTTTAAGACTCACATCTTCCACTAGAAAGTTCGAGACTCACATTTCGGCTGATGATCAATTCAAGGGAAGAAAGTTCTAGACTCACATCTTCCACTAGAAAAGACCACCAACATTCTACATCCAACATTAGGGTACCGACATAGTGGGTCTGATTGACCCTCCTTCTTCCAAGGGTCATCAGTTCATCCTAGCTCACTTTTTGTGAGGAGGCAATTCCACTGGAGAGGTCACAACATGTGCTCCAGTTTTTGAGAACCATATGTATAGGGGAGGTGCCTCGATGAATTATATCTAATAATGATACTACATTCAAGAGCACCAATATCAACAACTTTGCCTGAAGATAGGGCATAGATTGGAGATACTATACCATCTACTACCCCAGGGCAAATGTCTTGGCAGAGGCCTTCAACAAAACTCTCATTCAAATATTGAAGAAGACACTCAACAACAACAAGCAATAATGGCATGAGCAGTTAGTTGAAGCCTTGTGAGCTTACTGCACAACATACAGAACTCCAACTCAGTATACTACTTTCTCATTAGTGTAGGGTTCTGAAGTCATTCTACCATTATAAGTCCAACTCTCATCACTAAGGATAGTTGTGGGTAGCAAGATCACAACATAGTAGAACACCAAGTTGCAATTAGATGAGCTCGAAGGCTTGGAGGAGAGATGCTTACAAGCATGCCAGAACCTCAGGTTGTACAAAGCCAAAATAATTCAAGATCACAACAAATTGGTTCGTCCTAGAGTTTTTCCAGTAGGAGAGCTTATTTTAGTTCTAAGGAGACCAATTGTTGCCCATAGCAATATCAAAGGCAAGTTTGAACCCACTTGGGAAAGCTCTTTTGTTATAGAAAAGGCCTACCATGGATGATCATATCAGTTGATCAACCATAAAGGAGAGTGCCCGATGCTTCCAATTAATGAGCTTTATTTAATGAAATATTATCCTTCAAATAATGGTTGAAAATAATCATTGACAATAAAAATTATATCTTTCCATTCATCAAATCTTCTCTTCATTTTAAGCTTGTTTGTGAATGTTGTAAGAGAACATCATCCTACATCAACACAACACAAACACATATCAAACAAATACACATCTTTTATCTCAAGCTACTTTGATGTGGGGTAACACCCCCTACAGCACTCACTCATTAGCTTCTCTAGGTCAGGCTGATGTGTTACTCTGCTAATGCGTCACCCCTGTGGTCTCTTATTCAGGAAGATGAAAGTCTGCTACGCTTTCTTTTCTAATTTGACTACTACACACCAACGAGCGCCTTCTCAGTATGATAGGCCTTACTGCACGGTTGGTAAGCTACCATAATGTTGGATTCATTTAAGGGAATATAAGTCTGCTACGCCTTATTCTTAAACTAGCCATAATGAACTGACTTGGTCGAGTAGAGGATTAGAGTAAGTCCCACAGCAGCTCTTTTCCTCTTAACTACTTCAAGTCTAGGTCCAGTCTTCTTTGTGACTCCCTACTTAGTAGTCGCCCTTAGGTCAGGTTGATATGTTGCACCATCAATGGGCCACCCTAGATGTTGATCCCTACTTTGGAAGATGTAAGTAGCTACGCTTTCTTCCTAAATACATCCGCACCTGAAACCCAGGTCAAAATGCACTGTCGGAAAACCGATTATCCCTAATTTCAGTTCTGAGATGTAAGTCTACATGCCTTCTTTCTAAACTGATTATCGCACATTGACAGACACCTTAGGCTGGTTGGTTCTTACTATGCTGACAGCGACCCACCCAGTGGATACACCACTCTTGGTAGACGTAAGACTGCTACGCCTTCTCCTGGAGTTGTCCACTGAATACTTATAGGCTTTCTTATTTTTAGGGTCAAGGATAACGCCCCTAGTGGCACCTCCCTTGTGGGCACTCTATTTGGATCATGTCTTTTATGACCCCATCTAGACACTACTCGAGTTACTCTTGGATTGAGTAGACTCCCTTTCCTAGTAACCACCCCTATAGTTAGAGATTTTGTTATGTGAATGCATAGATTCTCACTTGGTCCAGTAAATCTGAGATAGGTCAAGGCCAACATAGCCCCTTCTCAGTGTGGTCCCTCACACACCAACAGGATCCATGATAATAAACAAACAAACCATATATTCGCTTGTGGATTTGGAATTAACACCCCCAGTAGCACCTTTCCCAAGCAGACATCCTATCTTTAGGGTAGTGTCGAAACTCCCATAGAATCCACTACTCTTAAGTTGAGATAAGTCCCCGTGGCACTCTCTCAATAACGCCAGGTGGGTTCAATCTTACCACCAGTTACCCGGTCATCCTTGCTTTGGAAGATAGTCGCTACAATCTTTCCACAGCCCAAAAGTTTGATTTATTGCACATCCAATAGGTGACCCTAGTGGGTATTCTTTGCTTTGGAGATTTAAGTCTACTACGCTTTCTCCAGCACAATCATTGCACACCAAAAGGTACCCCTTAGGTTAGATAATCCTACCCTTCGATCAGTAGACTACCCCTTTAGATCAATAAATTTGAGATAGGTCTGGGCCAACATAGCTCCTTCTCAGTGTGATCCATCGCACATCCACGAGATTCATCACATGACATTAAATAAAATTTATCTACTCTTAAGCTGATATAAGTCCCCAGTGGCATTCATTTAGTAGTCGTCTTAGGTCAGGCTCGATTTGTTATGCCATCGACAGATCACCCCAGCAAGCGATCCCTGCTTTGGAATATGTAAGTCTACTATGCTTTCTTCCTAGCATAACTGTTGAACACCAAAAGGCAACCCCTTTAGGTTAAATAGTCCTACCTTGTGGCCAATAGACTATCCCTTTGGATTTGTAAATCTGAGATAGGCCAAGGCTGACATAGCCCCTTCTCAATGGGTTCATCGCACATCGACAAGGTCCATAACAAACCAAATTCAAAAATCAACCTCCCCAGTGGAGTGAAATTAAATATATCAAGTAATCCAAACTTCTCCCCAGTGAGGCACAAATAAATTTAGCCTCCCTAGTGGAACCTAAATCTAAATCAAACAAATCTAACATAGTGTACATCGCTAGCAGATATGACCTCAATCTAGAGCCATTCTCCCTAGTGAAGCCATAACAAATTATACCAACCTCCCCAGTGGAGTTTAAATCAAATAAAATCCAATTAAACTTTTATCCCCAGTGGAAACCCCTCAAACAAATCATATTTGAAATCAAATTTTCATTCCCAATAACTAACCAAACCTGCTTCCCTAGTGGAAGATTCACATACCCAATCCCTAGAGGATTCGAGTCCATATCCCTAATGGATATGCCTCCTCATCAATTAAAATAAAGCAAATTAAAAATAATTCAATCTTGATCCCCAATGGATTATAGATTCTTATCCCCAGCGGATCTCCTTCCCATAAATCATATTCATAATCAAACTCAACTCCTTATCCCCAGCGGATAGCTTGAACCTGCTTCCCTAGTGGATGGTTCATGTGCTCAATCCGTTGCGGATTCCTCCTAGCTCTCTTATTCCCTTGACATATGTTGAGTTACATTGCACTAAGATCATGATTCCATCTACATCCGGGTTTAGTTATAGATCATTTTCATTAGTGTTTGCAATCCTTTGGACATTATTGATCATCTCGGTCAACGCCAATATGTGTGGTGTGCCTTGTCAGCTACACCACACATATTTGGGATCCTTTTATTGACCTCACTTTTGAAGTGAGTTCTCAACCTCCTCTTCTTAGACTTAGGAACCTTCTAGACACTAAGGTTTTCTTAGTCATAAAATACTTTTAGTGATTAGGTGAATACTTAACTTAAACCTAGAGTCTTAGAAGGGTTAATCATAGGATTAGGCCATGCCTTAGAGACTTAGAAAAATCACCTACTCTATAGCCTAAACCTAATCCATGTACACTTTCTTAAATTCAACTTAAATCCAAATCCAGGACCAAATCTAAATTTCAAATCAAATGATTGAAATCCTTAATCAAAATCTTTCTTAGCCTTATGATTGGATTCCATGGACTTAGCCAAATTTCCATCCAATTCAATCCAAACTTGATTGATTTCTTCATGAACTAATCATACCATCAATCATCTTCACAAATATAAATCAAATCTACAATCAAATAGCCAAAACTAAATCCAAATCAAATCAAACCCCAAATTTGAACCCTTTGAGCCAATTCCTTGGACTCAACCAAATCTCATCTAAAAAATCAAACTCAATTAATTTTCTCACAAATCAATCATTCCATCAATCACCATTCTAAATATAAATGAAATCTACAATCATCAAGCCAAACCAAAATCAACTCAAGTCAAACCCAACTTAGCCCATTTGACTTGAAATATTCAAATGAACCAAAATTCATTTGAACCCAAACTAATTGCAATTGGATTTATTTATCAATCCTAAATTCATATATAAACTCAACTAAATCAAACTCAACCCAAAATCAAGCCAACTAAATCCAATTGGTTCACTTGACCCAAAGTTTTCAATTTGACCTACATGAACCAAAATCCAATTCAATCTAAATCAAAGTGAATTTAAGCCGATCCAAACTTCATGGCATGATTGTTGTTCATTTTAGGTTAATCAATTATCATAAATTGGGTCAAACCAAGTCAACCTAGCCATTTGACCAAGTCAATCATTAGCCCATAAGAAACTCAAACTAGCCAAAACTCATCCTACATCAAATCAATTGAAACCATTGATTCACATCAACTCATAATCAATGATTGAACATGACTTGACCATCAATTGAGCCAAACTAAACCTAATTGACCATTTGACCCAAATTGACCTAAAAGGCCAAAATAGGTCAAATCATGGTCCAACCCAAATTGATTGTAACCAATGGCTCAAGTTCATTTCAAATTGATTATTGAACTTGACCAAAGCCATAATTGAGCCCAATTTGATCAATTGGTCAACCTAATCCAACTTAGCCCAAATTGACCTAAAGGATCAAATTGGCCAAAATCTAAATTAAACTAAACCAATGATACCAATACACACCAAATGGTCATATAAACTTGACACAACCCTTGGTTTGACTAAATTTGACCAATTGGTCAACCTAACCCATTTTGACCCAATTTGACTCAAATGGGTCAAATTGAGTCAAATTGAACTAGATGAACTCCAAATGATATGAAACTTGGCCCAACTTACTTTTAACTTATTTCAAATCTATCCAAATCAAATCTAATGCCAAATGATCACTTTGCCCTTGGATCAAGGGCACCACATGAGAAAAGATGCATACCTACATGGTCATTTTCCTTCTTGGCCACTTGGCACTCATTCATTGGTCCACCTAGGCTCCAAGGATATTGACCAACCTAACCTAAGAAGTGGTTGGGTCAGCCATGACTCATTGGTGGTGAATTCACCTCACCTCATCTATTGGAACATATGGAATCAAGGACCTCCACTTCCTCTTGCTATGACACTCACTAATTCCTCTTAGCCAACCAAATTAAGCCACCTAGGATGATTTCATGCCATTCTCAACCACCCCAAGCCATAGGACACCCACAAGGAGCCAAAAATCACAATGAAAGGGAATTTTAGCCAAAATCAAACAAGGTAATAGAGGCCTCCTAGATACTAATTATGCCCTCATTTCACTCTCCAAGAGCTCCTTAAGCAACTAACATTCATCCTCCTACTTCTTTAAGCAAAAGCCACCAAAATTAAGTAGATTTTGGTGAGGAAGCAGTTACTATTGGTGGATATGACATTCCAAGTGAAGGGAAAGCCTAGATCCATTCTAAAGCTTTGTTTCGCATCTAGGATCTTGCTCGGATCAACACCACTAGAAACCATCCCCGGTGAGGTAATTTTCAAAAATCATTGGTCATAAGATCATTTATTTGTGAGGATTTTTGCTCAATTTTAAGAAAATCCATTAGAAAACCCTTGCATTCTTTATTTCATATGACCCCAATTCGAAAATAGGAGTTTTATAGTGAGAATCAACGTGAAATCGAGCCCAATCAGACCTCATTTCATTGATTTTCACATTTTTCACTTTTTTTGGTCAGAATCACTATTCTAGATGTCATTTTCCATCGAAGGAGGGCAAAGCAGCCACCATCCAATCCTGCCTCAATGGGATTGGATGGTCCAAATTTTCCACATATCCATTCAATTTAACCCTTCAGATCGCAAGTTAAATCTAGACCATCCAATCTAGCATCGGACAGTATGATTTAACCATGTGATTCCAGGTTTCCGCCAATGCATCATCGCCACGGACCAATCGCGACAAGATGTGGCACCGCGTGCCACACAAAAACACACGCCATGCGGAATCATATGGCTAATCATGGCACCACATTGCCCGTCCGCATTATGGGTTAAGTAGAAATTCGATTTTCGATTTTAAAATTATTTAAATCACCTAAAACTTCAAAAATTCATAGAAAATAAAATACTTAACAAAAATTTACAAATAAGGCTCATTGGATTTTTCTTTCCTAGAAGAATCTAACAAACTTAAAATACCCAAATTTTCTTAATATTTGGAGTTTAATTTGAGTTTTAGTAAAAATCAAATTTTATCAATTACAGTAAAAGTATAAATCAGATTGGGTTGAAATTTTTATAAATTCAAAATGAAATTAAAATACACTTACCATAAAAATTTCAAGTCAAAGTATTTCTGGATTGAGAGAGATTACATTCTTAAGCTCAAATAGTCTAATTTAGTTAAAATAAATGAATAGACTTTATAAAAATCATGAAAAATCATTTAAATGAGCTAAAACTTTGAAAAATTATAACAAATCATAGAAAAATCATAAAAATGCAAATAAATATTCATTTTGAAAGTATTTTAGAGAAAATTTTATTAAAGATATCTTTAATTGATTTTGAGCATAATTAGAGCTTAATTATGGTTTAATTAAAAAATTAATTACTTTAATTACTCTATAATTAATTAATTAATTAATCATAAAATTTTTGAAATAGTTTAGGGGGATGACCTCTGCCTCCCCTAATTTTCTTGGTATTTATTGATTAATTAATTAAGAGAATTAGCTAATTGGGCCATAATTACCTCTCTAAGTTGATTAAGGGTTAATTAATCACATGAACAGTAAATGAATTAATTAAGTGGGTTCATTTGTCACTATTTAACAATGAGGAGACTTAGAAATTAAATTGGGGTCTCTTTCTTAATCTTTTCCCTAAGTCCACTTCATTTGGAGGATAGTTAACCCATGTGGCAATTAAGTTTAAATTTAATTAAGTGATTAATGATTTCATTAACCAAATTAAAATATAAATCACATCAAATCCTAATTACTTAATTTATGGGTAGGTCTTTAGATGTTTAATAGCCTAAAATTATTTAAGGAAATTATGGTTAGCTCACATGTGTTGAAAAATCATAAGTGTACTTAATTAAATCTCCTAATTTAACTAATCATTAAGTATGAGCCAAATTTCATTAGGTCCTTTCATTTCTTAGGATCATTGTAATTTAATTTTATGCATTTCATGTTGGCTCATAATTATTTGATTAGTTATGTTAAGGTGATATAGGTAAGGATTAATTAATATACTTAAAGCATAAGGATGACTTAATTAACTCATAAAATTCTACTAATTACCTTTTCATTAAATTAAATTAAATCACAAACATGGTAATAGATTAGGATCAGCAAACTTTCCCTCATTTCTTCAAATCAAATCAAATATGAAATTGAAAGTGATAAAAAAAGCCTTGGTTTTCTTTAAATGCTTTTATTTGGGATGATTGTCCTTAGGAATTAACTTAGTTGAATTAAATCATGTGTTTATATTTAGTAATTCCTTTCTAATCATGTTAGATGTTGTATGTTACTTGAATCATTCATCCATGCCTTTCAAAATTAATTAAATCAAATGAATTTCCTTTATGTCAAGCTTACATGTGTTGATTAACCTATGAATATGTGTGGCTATTATCACTATTAAATAAAAGTTATTTTCAAAAGTTTATAAGTCAACCATAATATTGGAAGTGAAAATAGTTAAAGATATATATAAGCTTGCATGTGTTTATGGCTTAGAACATGTGATCTGGAGTTCTCTTTCTTTAGTCTACATGGATTTACATAAAGTTTGGATGTTAATAAGTGTATAGTCCATTTGAAAAGGACACAATATTTATTTAAATCCATTCTTATGTATCTCTTTGTTAGAATTTAGATAGAACTTTAGCTCACATGTATAAATAATTCAATTGAAAGAAATACAACTTTTACATGATTTTACATTCTTATAGTCATTTGTACATTCATGTGTATTTAAGAATAATGGGTACATCTAGTCTGGACATTCCGAAGAAGCAAGGATTTAAGTAGCCCCAAGGAAGTCTTTACCTCACTCTCCTGATTTAACAATGGTGAAGTACTTGATTAAAACTTTTATACACTTATATGTGCATTTAGCTAATGAATAAAAATCTCCTTTCAATTGAAAGAAATACAACTTTTGCATAATTTTTCATTCTTGTAGTCATTTGTGCATTCATGTGTACTTGAAAATAGTGGGTATATCTAGTCTGGATATTCCATGAACACAAGGCTTTAAGTAGACCCAAGGAGGTCTTTACTTCACTCCCCTAGTTCAATAATGGTGGAGTATTTTCTTTGAACTTTTATACACTTGAATGTGCATTTAGCTAATGAGTGAAAATCCTATTTTCTATAAAATACACATATGCATCTTTCACTTAAAGTGTGCAAAAAGAAATATGTTGCATGTATAGTTATACTTATAATTAAGTCATATGAATACTACATGTGATGAAAAGAATAACTTGATATATGTCATATGATAGTAATTCAATTAAGTTAATCATAAGATGTATTTCATGTTGAATAGGATCATTTAAAGTGAACCTAAACTTAGAATTAATTTAAAATATGTAATAAGTCATTCACTAAAGAGAACTATATCAAATTAAAATGCTTTAGAAAGTGGCTTAGGGTAGGGATGAAAGGGAGCAATTCTCTTTTCTCTACTTTATAACACTTAGTTGCTAAGTGTAGGTCACATGAAATCAAATAGAACACAAATTAAAATTCTCAAATCAATTAAACAACTTGTAGCGAAATCATCCTTTATGGTTAAATTGAATTCCTTTCACATTTAAAAAAAAATATAACCTTAATGCCTAGTAAGACATACCACACAAGTCATACCACACACATTAGACCTAAGTCACCACTTCTAGTCCTAAGTTAGGATTGTGTATATTTGGTGTATGTTTTATTTTGTAATGTAATATTTTAGACTAGATGTTAGGGTGTATGCTTCATAGATTAGATGGTAGGCCATGATTAGCTTAATTGAATTTTCTACAGGGGATTATGCTTAAGGAGCTGCTTAAAAATAAATATAAATGCTCTCTTTGCAGGTTGTTTAAGCCCCTAAGCATAATCCAAGTTAGGATAGGTGGGCTTAGTTACCCATGTACAGGGTGCTAAGTCCAAATTATGATATAACTGCTTGGGTTGTATGTATGTTTAGCTAACTTATATTTTGCAAGTGTAGTTAGATTTACTTCTTTCTATTTAAATGTAATTTATCAATTAGGACTTAGGATCAAATGCTATGGTGTATAGGATGAGCAGTAGCTAAAAGGCTTTGTCTTGGGAGGCCCTGTGATACCTTTGAAGTGGAGCAAATCAAATCAAAAGGAGAAGGAAGAGACATGAAGAAATGAAGGAGAAATTAAGAAATGAAGACCCCCGTAGCATTCATTCATTGTAATTGTAATTATTCTTTTATGTATCGGGTTGTATAAGAGCTGCCCCATTTTCTTCTTCGGTTGTACTACACCCGACCCCCTTATTTTTAGCATTAGTTATAAAATTATTTGATGTCATGTTTAGCTTATGCATTAGAAATGATATGTCTTTTCTTAGTTTCTTGCATGATTGGTGTTTGTTGTATGGCCTGGATGCGATTAGGCTCTTAAGGAAAAAATTAGATTTTCTACCCAGTTAACAACTCACAATTAAATTTTAAAATAACTTTCAACTTTACAATAAAGCCTAGGCATTAAATCAAGATAATTAAAATATTTAGCAACCCCTTAGCTGTATAATTATATATCTAATATCATGCATGCATCTTCTACCACTCTTATAAAAATGAGGGCCTTCGTTCTTACACGCATGAGAACCGCTTGACTTATGAGAGCAACTCCTACTGACAGAGCTTCACCCTCTTCTCTTTGATTTGGCTAATAATCCATTTCATCATACATTTAAACATATGAAAATCTCAAAGCCTTTGTCAAAATGAAGTGTCAACATTGAAATAAAATTTGAAAAGATTTTGCATTAGATTAAGTCATTGATCATACCACTCATGCTCTAGTCTCTTAGAGAGTGGGTTTAAGGACTTAGTCTTTTTTAAATTAATAACAATCTAACTATCTTGCAATTTCATATGACCATACCACATGGATTTAAAGTATAGTAGGAGTTAGCTGACGGCCACTACAGGCAGTTATAAGTCCAGTAATTGGGTGGTTTACTCTCTCTTGTGAAGGTAAATCATATACTCATATTCTCTTAGATTTAGGTCGTGCTTTGGCTTATGCTAAAGCTCCCGAGATTTAGTGTCCGAGGTAGTTGTTTCTTTGGGCTACTAGCATAAATTATCACCTCTTAAGTATTTTCATAATATTGTGGGATTATAAGTCCTAGCTTTCTAATAAAATGTCAACCTTAAGTAAATTGATCCTCTTAATTTTAAACAAATAAATTCCAACCATAAAATATATTAGAATGCTCACTAGGTTTTCTAGTATCATGAGCATTTCCTACTCATTTCCTTTAGCTTCGATAATAAGTCTTCTCCTTGAGTTTTTCCCACTTCAATTTTCAAATACAATCAATCCTTTGATAGTTTAGCCTTAAAATATTTGGAGACCTTAATTCCTACTTTAATCGAGAGTATTCTTAAGGGATTTCATCTCTTAGGATGTAATTAACTATGGAGGCTTGTCTTCATAGGGAACTTAAATAACCCGGCTTAAAATAATACTTGCTTAACTTTTTCATGTAAAGTAGGTGAAAAATCTTTAGTACATTCGAAGACCCATCATGCCTTAGGAGTTCTTATTAGGTGATTAGGTCCATTATAGGGTGGTGATTTCTATCTTACGGGATAATACATCATTCTTTAATGTCGTATCCAATCACTTCAATAAGTATCCCCTAAGATTTATGTGGTGTCCCACATCTTAAAAATAAACACCACACAACAGTCGCTATAATGGGATCTTATCAAGATCCT
This sequence comes from Cymbidium sinense, assembly GCA_021442155.1. NCBI lineage: Eukaryota > Viridiplantae > Streptophyta > Magnoliopsida > Asparagales > Orchidaceae > Cymbidium > Cymbidium sinense. The sequence continues at coordinate 120,731,907 of CM038219.1, forward strand.
AAAATACTTATGAATTGAGATGAAAGTGCATGGCCTCTAAAATGCATCCTTGAATAGAACTTACAGTATGTCTCATATTGTGTGTAAACTAAACGATACAATAATTTATATACTTAGTTCAACATTTAAGTTATTATGGTAATTGTTATTGTTAGATTTTGATTATATTAAGTGAAAGTTTAAACCTGAAAGGTAGTTTCATCGAATGCATGATAAAAATTGTGCAAAAATGAGAATTTTGATTTTTGATTTCTTACTCATCTCAAATTTTTATTTATAAATATTATTATTTTTAATTGGAGAGGGAATTTTACTGATAAATTAAAAAATTATAATTATAATAACATTAAAATTAATAACATTATAACTTATAATGTTATTAAATTAATTTGATAACTTATAACATAAATTATATAAATATAAATAAATTAATAAATTTATAACTTAAAATAATACTAGTAATGACTATAAATCATAAATAGATGATTTAATATTCTATTCTCACTTTACACTTATAAATACATGAAAATATGAGCATGAATGGCATGAGAAAAATTTTGAGTAGTCTTTGTTTCTTTCTTCACTCACTTCCCTCATTGTCATTTTGTTCATTTCATTTTTTAACAATAAGAGACATGTGATTAGTTAGAAATTTTGCCAGTCAATCGAGGTACACTCGTGATCAATGTAAGGGGATGAGTTACATCTCATAAGTAGAAGAGAGTCGCAAATTAGACAATCTATTCTATGGATAATCAAGCTCCCTCTTGTTATTTCAATCTCATTACTTTTATCTATATTTGCTTAATTGTGTTAAATTTATTTCTTAATTTTAATATTGTTAATTTATTTTTATAGTTCTAACAATATTAACTTTTTTCTAAAATATAATATATTTTTTCATACATATATTTTGATGTGTATAAGAAAATAATAAAATTTAAGTATTAGATATATAAATATGTAATAATTTTGAGTAATATATGTAAATTCCACTTATATATATATAATATTAAAAAAATGTCAAAACTTAATCATAAAGCTTCTGAAATTATTAAAGTTGAAACTCTTTGTTGGATGGAAATCGAAATTGAATTTAAGACTTCACTATAGAATATAGATTGTAATTAGTGGACGAAGCAAAGAGCCCTCTTGGAACCCTGAGTACATATGCACGATGCACCTCCTACTCCTTATTTTCATTTCTCTCGTTCTTTATCTTCTGCTTCGTTATTTTTCTCATCTATTTCAATTTTGCTTTGAGTTATACACAGATCAACTGTCATTTTATTGGTAGCTCATTTTTTAAATGTAATATATATTAATTTTTGGAACTTATTTAATGCTTATATTATATATATATATATATATATATATATATATATATATTATAAAGTTAACTTGTCTTAAATATTTTTTTTCAAGTGAGAAATGCTACATAAGAGGATCACAATTCATCATAAATAATATCATTTTTTTATAGTATGCAACAATTAGATTAAGTTGAAAGTTTATTAATTTTGATGAAGGTAAAATAAGTTTTTGATAAAATCAAATTAAAATTTTGAAAAGATTCAATTAATAATATTTAATAATAAGAGCTGTGTTTTGATTCAAGTGTAATATTAAAACTCACAAATAGACGTAGAGTCAAAAAATTTTAATATGGTAATTACAAATATTACAATATTTATAAAATGCTTGAGGTGGATCTTTATGAACTCGCTTGAAAATTTCCTATTTGTCATCAAATACTATTATAGTACTTAAATATATATTTGTATGCACGCGAGAGAGAGCGAAAGACGAAAAGATTGCTCTTTGTTCTTCTTCTCGTCTATAAATAGCCAAAAATCAACTTCCATTTTAGCTCCAAGCTGTTTAACTTTTTCGAACTTCATTCCTTAATGGCACTCCATATTCCGTTCTTGTTTTCTCTCATCTACGCTGTCACCTCCCTTGTTTTTCTCTGCATCCTTCAACACAGCTCTTGCTCTAATTATCCCTTAGACCAGTCGTCGGTGGTGGCGGCAGCCGAAGTTTGGCAACCAGCCGGAGCAACGTGGTATGGTAGTAGCAATGGCGCAGGCAGCGATGGTGATCTCTCCCTACCATTCTCTCGATGCAATCAATTACCTTAATCATCACTCTTATACAAATAGCCATAAATAATCATAAAATGCTATTCAATTAAAATAATACTGGATTTTTAATCAATCATATATAATTCTGATTGAAGATTCATTATGCTATAGTACGTGCCACTTCTCACAATTTTCCCAAATTGTCTGTAAAATAAATTTTTTTTTCTTACATCTGTAATATAAAAATAAATCAACATTCATTACACATGCATCATTACAGAAACAACAAAAAATTATAACTAATGAAGCATGTTTCACGTAGGTGGTGCATGCGGCTATGGTGATCTGGTTGGTAAGCCTCCCTTCTCTTCCATGGTGACCGCAGGAAACCCTAACCTGTTTTTATCCGGCAAAGGATGCGGTGCTTGTTATCAGGTAGCTAACATGACATGATAACGTTCAAATCATCAATGATGATTTCAGTAATAAAGTATATACAGATAGCAAATGATGGTGGTGATCATTAGGTCAAATGTACGAAGAACTCTCTGTGCTCAGGTAATCCGGTGACAGTGACTATCACTGATGAATGCCCGGGCGGGCCATGTCTGAAGGAGACGATCCATTTTGACCTGAGCGGGTCGGCTTTTGGGTCTCTTGCACTGCCGGGCAAAGCTGATCAGCTCTTAAGTGTTGCTGTGCTCAGTGTTGAGTTTACTCGGTAAGTATCATCTTTCTCGGTTGATTAGGTTTTACTATAATTGATAATTAATTTCATTTTTTAAAGAAATGATATATGATTATGTTGTCTAATTTTCATTGCATTTATATTCTTTTAATTGTCATAAGATGAGCTTATGTTTGCAGTTGTCATACATTTGAGGCTTCATCTTTTTTCAATTGAAATCTATTTATGTATTAGAAAGAACTTGTTTTTGAATAAAATGATATAATCATATGCATTTCTAAATTTAAAATAAAATATGACATGATTTTTTAATATATATATATATATATTAGTTATATCAATAAGAAATTCATATATTAATGATATTTTAATATGATATAAAATATTTTAAATGCTATATTAGTAAATATTAAATTTTAGATATTATATATATAAATATACAAAAAAATTATGATATATATTTAAATCCTTCATATATTAATAGTAAGTACTATATCTTAAAAATATAAAAGATTCAATTAAAAAGATTGTCATCTATTACATTTTTATGATTCTAAGAAAATTTACCTATTGAACTAATTTATCCAACTTTGAATAGAAATTATTATATGTTCACTTATTTATATTTCTAATTTGACAATATATTAAATATTGCTATTGCATAATAAGAAAGAGGTCATTAAGAAGGAGAGAGAGAGAGAGTTTATAGATCTATCTTTATCTCTTTCATTGATTTAATTCTTTTTGATAATTTTCGTAATAAGGTCAAATTAGTCATTTGTCCTCTCTCCTAAAATTTTATTTTTCTTTATTTTTGTCCTAACATATAAATTTGCCTATTCTGAAAATTGATAAGGATTCCGCCCCCTCTCTGCATAGACACAATAATATATTGAGTTGCACGAAGAGCTTTCCCATAAATACAGGTACACAACAATATATTGAGTTGTGCACGAAGAGCTTTCCCATAAATGCAAGCACACAACAATATATTGAGTTGCACGAAGAGCTTTCCCATAAATGCAAGCACACAACAATATATTGAGTTGCACGAAGAGCTTTCCCATAAATGCAAGCACACAACAATATATTGAGTTGCACGAAGAGCTTTCCCATAAATGCAAGCACACAACAATATATTGAGTTGCACGAAGAGCTTTCCCATAAATGCAAGGTCAAGAATTTGTTTTTTCTTGAAGAAAAAATATCAAACCTTTCTAATGTGATATATTATTAATTTTAATTAGAAAGAGAAATGCAATAAATTTTTAAAATGTTTTTAAATTTTATATAGTAAGAATGTGATATTGATCCACTACATTTCATATAATGCTAATTTTACACTATAGTCATATGTTACTGCGAAGATATGACTACATAATTATGCTATGTAAACAGTTTTCCTTAGAAATTACTATTAAAAAATGAAATTTTTAACCACACTTTAAATTTAATAGTTACACATTTTAAAGAAGCATTTGTATTAATTCTTACACAATTAAAAGATTATTTTATAATTTTTTTCAAAATATAATTAAAGATATTAAGGGCCTCGTTGAGATCAGTTTTATTTTATTTTTTATTTTTATTTTTTTATTATTTTTTAAAACATAATTATTTGGAATAATTTTTTTTTTTTATTTTTTTATTTTTAAAGATAAATCATATTATTTTTTAAAATATTCAAAACAGATACTAGATGTTTCTAGTATTTTTAATTCAATTATCACTATTAAATATTTTTTATTTCAAATAAAAAATATAACCAAAATAAAATATAAAATAAAATATAAAATAAAAACCAAAAGAGATCTTAAACTTCCCCAAGTTACAAGTAGTTCTGGTCACACAATTATTTAAAATAATTTAAAATAAGTTTGTTTTAATATCTGTGATAAAAAATACTCAAAATTTTAATATATAGTAAAAATATAGAATTTTGCATGCGTGTGAAGCATTCCTCTTCTAAAAAAAATATTCATATATTTTTTTTTGTTTCTTTTAATAGATATAAATACAGCTAAAAAAGCAATATTAACTTATAAAACATGGATTCATAAAAACATGTTTCTCCTGATCAGGGTTGCATGCAACTACAAAGGCTACACGATCGCCTTCCACGTGGATAGCGGCTCCACCGGCTACTTCTTCGCCGTTGTGGTGGAGTACGAAGGTGGCGACGGCGATCTCTCCGAGGTAGATCTCCGGCAGGGAGGAGGAGGCTCGCCGGAGTGGCTGTCAATGCAGCAGTCGTGGGGAGCAACGTGGAAGCTCAACTCAGGTTCGGTGCTGGAGCCTCCTTTCTCCATCCGGCTGACATCATTGAAGTCTCGTGCCACCGCCGTCGCCAACGATGTGATTCCGGTCGGATGGCAGCCGGGGATGACTTACAGGTCTTCGGTCACAGGATCTGCTATATGACAGAGAGAGAGAGAGAGAGAGAGAGAATTAAGAATCTAAGGGAATATAAGACTACAATAAGTATTCTAATATGAACAAAGTGGAGCTTATTTCCTAAATAAATAATGAGCGGGAAATATACAAGCATGAAGTCGTCAAAATGATGAATTTATGTTCGCATATTTGCCAACACCGGACCACCTTCCTCCATTTCATCAAGGGATATATAGGCTTCATTTTTTAAATTAGGTATAATTAAAAACTTAAGGCAAAATTTTCAAAATAGGACTGATTAATAATTTAATTAGCTAATTAGTCAGTTAAAAAAAATTTAAAATAGGCCTAGTCGCCCAGTCAGCTGGTGATTGACCCTGGATTTTTTTTAAAAATAAAAAATAAATTGGCAGTCCCCGTTTTTTGACCATATCAGTTTCATCAGGAGTCGGATTTTGGCGTGCTTGGTATCGTTGGAAATATAATAAAAAATTCTACAACTTTCATGTTGATAACTTTTGACGAATCCCGTCCGGTGAGCTGCAGTTTTTACAAATGTGTGAATTCTAAAATTACAAAAAAATAAAGATATTACGACAGCCCCCATTTTTTGGTCATATCAGGCTTATCAGGAATCAGATTTCAGCGTGCTTAAGATCATTGAAAAGATAATGAAAAATTCTATAACTTTCATGTTGAAAACTTTTGATTAATCGCTTAGTAAGCGTAAATGAACTTTCAAAAATTAAAATATCATGAAATTTTTTGGCCATAATATAAGGATTCTTGAATTTATATGAATCTTTGGTAATATCAAACACTTTCATTATATTGTATATATAAATTGAATCTTTATGTAATCTTGAATAATTTTATTTTTTAATATATTTTAAAAGAATATACGTTTGCAAAAACGCTAATCGTCGATTCGTCAAAGTTTTCAACATAAATATAATTTTATTATCTTTCCAACGATATAAAGCACACTAAAATCCAACCCGATAAATATTTAAACTTTTATTTTACATTCACACATTAAAGATCGACGAGATTCATCAAAGTTATCAATATAAAGTTGTAGAATTTTATTATTTTTCCAACGATACTAAGTACCAAAACCGACTCATGTTGATACAAAAAAACGGGGACTGTCATTTTAATTTTTTTTTAAAAAAAAAATCGAGAGTCATTGATAAGGCCTATTTTAATTTTTTAAACCTAATTAGCTAATTAAATTATTAATCAAGCCTATTTTGAAAAACTTAATTAGCTAATTAGATATTTAAAAAAATTAAAATAGGCTAGTCACTAGATGGCCGATACCCCGCCTGACTTGAGTGGCCGAAATTTTTTTAAAAAAAAAAATTAAATAGACAGTCCCCATTTTTTAGCCATATCAGGCTCATCAGGTGTCGAATTTTAGCGTACTTAGTATCATTGAAAAGATAATAAAAAATTGTACAACTTTCGCGTTGACAACTTTTAACGAATCTCACCGTGATTTCTTTTAAATATGTGAATCGAAGTTGCAAAAATAAAGATATCATTTATTTTGGCCATATCAGGTTCATCGGGCATCATATTTCAGCATGCTTAGTATTGTTGGAAAGATAATGAAAAATTCTACAACTTTCATGTTGATAACTTTCGATGAATCTTGTCCGGTTAACCGCAGTTTTTGCAAACATATAAATTCTGAACTTGCAAAAATTAAATATATTGCGACAACCCCTATTTTTTTTGCCATAATACAAGGATTGTTGAAAATATATGATTCTTTGATAATATCAAACACTCTCATTATATTCTATATATAAATTGAGTTTGAATCTTTATGTAATTCTCAGTTGAATCATTCCTCCTCGCATTTGAATTAATCAAAACAAATAAATAATAAATTACACTGGGATTATACAATCATGAGTACATGAATGAGTAAAGATAACAAATAAAAAATAACCAAGAGTACATGTCGTGTACTGTATAAAAAAGATAACATATCTATCTTCATCGATGCATGCGTGGTGGAATCGCATCGCTACCTGGAGTGTAATGTCTGTGGGCGTCGCGCAAATAATCGATGGTCCTCCTCCTCTTCCACATGCTCGGTAGGTTGTTACAAATACCCTAAGTCTGTAACATGAGGTATATCAGCTTAAGCTTACGTAGGCAATGAATACTCATGGTACACTCCGTATGGTAGTGTCATATGGAATGGCGGTGGTCCATATGTCGGAGGGACTGCTGCGTGTCATGGGTGCATCTGAGACCACATTGCTTCCTGATATGAATACTGGGGTGACTGTGTAAATGTATATGTAGACTGTCCCACCATTGACGTAGAGGATGGCCCCACATCCATCGATGGAACATCTGCCTGCGCTGATGCAGAAGTGCCTGGAATGTCAATATCCATGTATCTACTGTCGGAGATATACATATTTTGCCTCAATTTCATGCACAATTCCTCATATTCATCGAAAGATTTCTGACATTCCGTATCATCACCTGCCAAATAGTCTGGAATATGTTCTCGGATTCAAGATGTGGACTAACCATCAAACGATCCCCAGGCGATCGGAGGTAATATGTGTCAGGAGATACTGTCGGTGCCTTCAACATGTAAAGTGATGCCCATGAACGATACCACATGTACGTTGATCGCCGGTTCTCCCCGCGGATGAATCAACCATGACAACCGAGTCATGTCTGTGCTCCCACTGTGCAATGAAAGAGTGGTGGTATTCGACCCAATTAACATCATCTTTTCCTCGTCCATCGACCCATATGAACGATGGATCTATCGGAACATCGGTAGAGGCATGTCGAACTATCGAGCGACGCGGTATTACTCCACCCTCTTCCAACATATGATCGGTACTCTAGCTAGCCATATTTCCTCTCCCTGTAAACATATATCCGCGACACGCAAGTGAATCTGATGTTCATATGGCTCCCAGATGACCTGCACATATAGCATAAGTTATTCTTTCAGCTACAAGCCTATAATGAGTAAGCCAATAAACATTACATCAATTCAACATACCTAACTCTGCAGAAGTTCGTCCAACTCATCCCTATAAACTCTGAGATTGGATGGCATATCCAACATCTTCAGGAGACGGTGGATTCATATCATTACCTTCTGGGTCATACATAACAGTAGAACTTGTCCGAGTAAAATAATCATGTTCTCTTGTTGCAGACCCATAAAATTCCACTTGAGTACTTAGCTAGAAGCTAGTGTGATGTACTCAGTGCTGTTTAGACCTCTCTGACATTCCACTACACTGTTAACCTCCATATCTCCACACGACAGTTCCTCAACTTCAACATAAACCACAATACGTTGCACACATGTTGCATTAACTATAGCTTCATAGACTTCATCATTAATGTGTGTTGCAATAAATCTAGCACCAATATGAAAGCGACCCTCCAGATTAACATATAACTTTGCTGGATCTAGCTTCAACGACCTCATTATTGTTTTTTGTAATTCCTCAAATTTAATCCGTCGTGGGATTTGGACTGGACGATTTTTCTACCTACATATGTTGGAATGAAATCGTGGCTTACTCTGAGTTCACCGTCATAATAAAGAACTATACAGACGGTATCTGAACTCATTCCCAACTAACAATAACAGAACAACAGTAATCCTTCGTCTCACCTAATCAATGTACATAATTTAAATCAGGAGAAATACAATGATGGAGCTAACTGAACTGCTACCTATTGAGATTTAATATTTCAAATTTTATACTCTATTTCACATCTCTAATGTGACCTTACAAACTTTTGTTGTACAAATTTAATATAATCCTAAAAAAAAGAATAAAAAATCATGCTCAGTAATAACGTTATGAGCACACTATTGCTCAATAGGAATTCTCGAGCCCCTATCCATTGGGCTACCAACAAGATGTTATTATGATAACATGCATCATAAAGACTTGATAGCATTGTCATTATGAAGTTGGGGATCAATCAATTGATCAAATGATTGGATTGAAATCAAAGGCAATTACATGCAAGATGAGTAAATGGGTTCACGTGGTTACACATCCCATACACAACTCTGCTAGAATTGTGCCTTCTACTAACCATAATGAAAATATGTTCAGTCCTCACAATTATCAAGCTCAACCTCAACATATATGCTTGCTTGCTATTTTCCAAGATGAATCTTATCAATATTGACCTTTACAGCTACACTATTAATCTTAGCAAAAATTTTATCTATAAAGATGCACAAAAATATTATCTTTTATCATAAAAAATTTTCACCAAAAAATATCACGCACAAAACATATACGTTTAATCCAACTAAAGATCTTAATCATACATATTGGGTAAAAGATATGCACATAAATTAATCAAACAAAAAAAATGCGCATAAATTAATCAAACAAAAAAAATGCGCATAAATTAACTTTCCCTAAAAAAAATGAAATCAACACATTCAAAATCAGATCTCATACATATTTCCTATAAAAGTCAAACTAAATAGATTAAAGATACCAACTAAACTCATTAAAATTACAATATAACATTTTTTTCATTTTGGGTAAAAAATATCTAAATCGGCGGAAAAACTTTGCGATCTACTCCTTCACCGGCAGAAACCACCAATGGGTCGGCGGCGAGCCTCTTTAGCCGGCGACAAGCGGCGTCTTGGCCGGTGATGGGCACGAGCGACGACGAGGTGATCGGATGGGAGAAAAAAAAAGGAAAAAAATCCAGAGCTCGCGACCTCGCGACCTCGCGATCTCGATTCGGCCCTAATTTGAGGGCGGGCCAGTCGCCTGCTAACTGGATGACTAGACCTATTTTTAAAATTTTTTTTAAATGTCTAATTAGTTAATTAAGTTTTTAATTAGGCCTAATTTAAAAATTAAGTCGGGATATATATATATATATATATACCTCAATAGGAGCTGTATCAATGTAATTTTTCATTTTTTTCTTTCATCTAGGGGTCTTCCCGGGGAGAAAATATTACGTCGAGTCGCGTATCGTCGGACTCCATCAATGCCGTGTGTCTATTTTTCCCCGTTTAGCGCCTAACGATGGAGCGGACGGACGTAAAGGGATGGCGTATTCACGGCCTTGATTTACACTTCAGGCGACCCGTAAGCGTCGTTGGAATGCGCGGGAGAAATTTAAAAGAAATATATAGATAGATTTAGGGTTTAGGGTTAGTTTTTTCAGGCAAAATGAGCTCAGAAGAGAAATAGAAAATCTCATTTCCTTTTTACAAAAGAACCATGAAGATGGAGAATGTTGAGGAAATAGCGACCAATTTAGCTGAGGATCAATTAAATAGAAATTCATCGGTAATATTTCTCGTGCATTTTTTCTATGGTTTGTTAGTGATATTCCTGGTCTGTTTGAAGAGAATATGCTCATTCATTACATTCCATTAAAGCAATTTGGATGCTTTTTGTTGAATTTAGGGTTTTTTAGTGTTATTTTATATATGTACTCTCTTTGGACAGCATTTAGGGACTTCTTTTTTCAGTTTATTTTGCCTGTTTCTTTTTATTATGTTTAGGGCATTCCAATGGAAGCATTTGGAGGCTGTTTGGATGGTTTCTGGGTGGTTTTTTACATATGTACTCTATATACCTCTTTGGAGGGTACATATCATTTTGGGATTTCTTTTGCTAGTTTATTTTGCCTACTTCTTTAGGTTATATTTAGGGCATTCCAATGGAAGCATTTGGAGGCTATTTGGATAGTTTCTGGTGGGTATTTTGCATATGTACTCTATGTACCTCTTTGGAGAGTAGAGACCATTTTCGTCCTTCTTTTGCCAGTTTATTTTGCCTACTTCTTTTGATTATGTTTAGGGAATTCCAATGGAAGCATTTGGAGACTGTTTGGATGATTTCTGGTGGGTATTTTGCATCTGTAATCTCTGTACCTCTTTGGAGGGTACAGATCATTTTGAACTTCTTTTGCTTATGTTTAGGGCATTCCAATGGAAGCATTTGGAGGCTTTTTGGATGGTTTCTCGTGGATATTTTGCATCTGTACTCTATGTACCTCTTTGGAGGGTACAGATCATTTTTGTCTTTCTTTTGCCAATTTATTTTGCCTACTTCTTTTGATTATGTTTAGGGCATTCTAATGAAAGCATTTGGAGGCTGTTTGGATGGTTTATGGGTAGTTTTTTGCATCTGTACTCTTTGTACCTCTTTGGAGGAATCATTTTTAATCCTTCTTTTTCAGTTTATTTTGCTACTTCTTTTTGATTATGTTTAGGGCATTCCAATGAAGCATTTGGAGGCTTTGAATGGTTTGTGGGTATTTTGCATCACTCTCTCTCCTCTTTGGAGAATTCTGGTCATTTATTGCAAGTTTATTTTGCCTTTCTTTTGGTTATATTTAGGGCATTCCAATGGAAGCATTTGGGTAATTTGGATGATTTCGGTGGGTATTTTGCATCTTCTCTATCTTTTGCCGGTTTATTTTGCCTACTTCTTTTGGTTATGGGGCATTTCAAAATTTGGAGGCTTTTGGATGGTTTTGGTGTGTATTTTACATTTGTACTCTTTTTCTGATCATTTGGACTTTTGCCAATTTATTTTGCCTACTTTGGTTATATTTAGGGCATTCCAATGGAAGTATTTGGAGGTTTTGGATGGTTTTGGTGGGTATTTTATATATCTTGCACCTCTTTGGAGGGTACAAATCATTTGGGACTTTTTTTGCCAGTTTATTTTGCCTACTTCTTTTGGTTATATTTAGGGCATTCTAATGGAAGCATTTGGAGGCTGTTTGGATGATTTGAGTATTTTGCATTCTCTCACCTCTTTGGAGTACAGATCATTTAGACTTATTTTGCAGTTTATTTTTACTTTTTTTGGTTATGTTTAGGGCATTCCAATGGAAGCATTTGGAGTATTTGGATGGTTTTCGGTGGGTATTTTGCATCTACTCTCGTACCTCTTTGGAGGATCTGATCATTTAGGACTTCTTTTTGATTTATTTTGTACTTCTTTTGATTATATTTTAGGGCATTCCAATGGAAGCATTTGATTTGGATAGTTTAGGTGGTTTTTTTACATACTCTACCTCTTTGGAGCAAATCATTTTATTCTTTTGCCGTTTATTTTACTTCTTTTGATTATATTTAGGGCATTCCAATGGAAGCATTTGAGGTTTGTTGAATGATTTCGGTGGATATTTTGGATCAGTACTCTCATACCTCTTTGGAGAAGAGATCATTTACTTCTTTTGCAAGTTTATTTTGCCTACTTTTTTGGTTATTTTAGGGCATTCCAATGGAATTTGGAGCTTGGATGGTTTTGGTGGGTATTTTGCATCGTACTCTCTGTATCTCTTTTGCAGTTTATTTTTACTTCTTTTGGTTATGTTTAGGGCATTCATGGAAGCATTTGGTTGTTTGGATGGTTTTGTATTTTACATACTCTCTGCCTCTTTGGAGGGTATAGATCATTTTTGGAACTTCTTTTGCCAGTTTATTTTGCCTATTTCTTTTGGTTATGTTTAGGGCATTCCAATGGAAGTATTTGGAGGTTGTTTGGATGATTTCTGGTGGGTATTTTGCATCTGTACTCTCTGTACCTCTTTGGAGTGAGATCATTTGGACTTCTTTTGCAGTTTATTTTGCCTACTTCTTTTGGTTATATTTAGGGCATTCCAATGGAAGCATTTGGAGGTTTGGATGGTTTCTGGATATTTTCATCTACTCTGTACCTCTTTGGAGGTGCTGATCAGGACTTATTTTGCAGTTTATTTTGCTCTTCAGTTATGTTTGGGCATTCCAATGAAAGCATTTGGAATTTGGATGGTTTCTGGTGGGTATTTTGCATCTGTACTCTATGTACCTCTTTGGAGATCATCATTTAGGGACTTGCGGTTTATTTTGCCTACTTCTTTTGATTATGTTTAGGGCATTCCAATGGAAGCAATCTGGGAGCTGCTTGGATGGCTTCTGGGTGGTTTTTTGGATGGTTTTTTGCATCTGTATTTTGTATCATATTTTTGTATTTATTTGACCATAAATCACGGTCAATGATGTAGTCGTGATGTCTAATGACCCAAATTTGGGAAAACTCCTTGCACCTATTTAGAATGAAGCGAAGGCATTATACTTTATCTTGTGATTATGCACATCAAATTCGGTGTTGGAAGGACCATACTAGTTATTGGCCAAACTCAAAGAAATCAAAAGATTTTATATGCAAAAGGCGGTCGGAAGAAGTCCGATCTAAATAACAAAATTCTAGAAAGTTGATACAAGCGGTTGTCCCCATGATTAGATTCTCTGTTGATTTAGAATTGGACAATTAAAAATCTAGAAAGTCATCATCATTCTTTGGCGAGCCTGCTACATCTTCTCGGTCTGATGCATTAGCGATAGAAGGCGTCATGTTGAAGACAATGAGGGTATTAGAACAATGATCTATTTATCCGAAGTTGGCGGTGTAGAGAATATGGGTTCACAAAAGAGATGCTTTCAATTTTATTGAAGAGAAAAGATCGAGGATTGTGAATGGTGTGATAATGCATTAATAATTGTTTAAGGAAAGGCAAGCGGAAATGGGATGTTTGCATGGGATATACATGTTGATGGGGTTGCTTAGTAAGTTTTTTTTGGAGCAATGGCATGTCTCAGGATAGAATATGATTATTTTGGGATGTAATATTTTTTTGATACAAGTATCGACTCGATAAATATAATCTTGTTTGTGCCCTCTTGTTGGAGTGAATCATCATTTGGCAAAATGTATTATTTGGAGTAGCCTTTTATCAAAGAGATAATTGAGTCATTCTCATGGCTATTCCAAACATTTCTTGATTGATGAGTGACATCTATATAATATTCAGATCAAGATCGTATGGCGAAACTATCAAAATTGTATTGTGCATACATAGGTTGTAATGGCATATTTCAAAGAAAGCTCCTTAAGGTTCATTTCTTTAATAGTAATAAGATAGTACTATTTTATAAATACATGAGTAAGTGTGAGGAAGAGTTTAAGGAAGCTTGGTCTACCATGCTAGAAGAAGACAATTTGCATGATCATGATTGGTTTGCAGAGCTTTATAAGATTAGATCCAAGTTGCATTATTCATTCTACATGCATCTTGTCAACATAACGTAGTGAGTCCATGATGTATGTCACGAATATCTAAACCAACTAGTTCAGCTCACATTATTTCTTGGGGTTGGAAAAGGTTATGGAGACATGACATGAATGAACATATGAAGACTTCAAGTGTATTCGATTGTTCACATTGTTAAGACCGGTCAATTCTAAAACAAATGTTATGTTTTATACAAGAAAGGTTTACACTATGTTTGAAGAGGAATTTTTGCATGGAGTTGGAGGCTTTCGATAAGTCGGAAGACACCATGGAGTATTTGATGAAACTTAGAGAATAAAAATGCATCAAAACATGGGTGCATTTTGATGGGACTACCTGAAGTAACTTGTACTTGCAAAAATTTTGAAATGATGGGATTACTTTGTGCCCTGTATGAGTTCTTGAAGATGTTGTATTCATTGGGACAAGTATCTTCTCATGCTTTTTACCGAGCAAGAGTGATATTTACATTGATAGTGCATACAGAAAATTAAGAGATGGCAAGCATAGATGGAAATGCTCTTGGCATTATTTTTCCACATGATATGCATATCAAATAAGCGTCGGGACGGGGCAAGAGTCGAGGATGCTTGGATCCTAAAAAATTATATGATGATGTCGACTCTATAATAAGTGAGAATTCTCCTCCAGCTAACAAAGCAGTTAAGAAGAAGAAGAAGTCAACCACAACATATAAGGGAAAAGACATCTTAAAGGATCCAGTTAAGCAACGTCCAAAGGGTGTTTCCAACTCAAGGCTTATGGGATATTGGGAGAGAACCAAGAAATCCAAGAGTAATTTTCTATTTGCGTATTAGTTTTTAGTATTTTAAATATTGTTGTTAATCTTCAAACCCTTCTACTTTTTTATTGAAACCAAAGTACGTAATAGTGTTGAGCGTGTTTTCAAGTTGCATCACCTTTCTCGTTATGCGGTGTTTTAGGAATGCGATATCACACATGAAGAAATCATCAACTAATGATGTTCTACATCAGAATTTAACTCGCTCCATGTCTAATTTGAAATTTAAAGGCGATAATGGATATTATTTGAAAACATTTTGATGCATGACATTATCCAGTTTATTTTTCCTATTTACTGAGATAATGTTTATTGCATTACAATGGAAGCAATTTGATGGCTGCTTGGATGATTTCTGGGTATTTTTTTCATCTGTACTCTCTGTACCTCTTTGGAGAGTACAGATCATTTATATCATTTTTTTCTAGATTATTTTGCTTCTTTATTGAGATAATGTTCATTACATTACAATGAAAGTAATAGAATTTGGATGGTTTTGGGGTATTTTTTCAGCTCTGCCTCTTTGGAGTACAGATCATTTTATCATTTCTTTTATTTATTTGCTTTCTTGAGATAATGTTCATTACATTCTGAAAGTAATTTGATATTCTTGGATGATTTATGTGAACTTTTTTTGCATCTCTCTACCTCTTTGGAGTGCAGAATTTCTTCTTTTTTATTTATTTGAGATAATATTCATTACATTAATTAGAGGCGCTTGGATGGTTTGGGGGTATTTTGCATCTCTCTTTTACCTCTTTGGATGTACAGATCATTTATCATTCTTTTTTAGTTTATTTGCTTTGTTCTTGAGATAATATTTATTTATATTACAATGGAAGTAATTTGATGCTTTGGATGATTATATGAACTTTTTTTTCATCGTACTCTCATACCTCTTTGGAAGTCTGAGAATATTTAGGACTTCTTTTCCATTTTATTTAGTCTATTTCTTGAGATAATGTTCATTACATTACAATTAATTGGGTTGCTTGGATGGTTTGGGGGTATTTTTCATACTCTCTTTGGATGGTATAGATCATTTATGTCATTTTTTTCAGTTTATTTTGCTCAATTCTAGAGATAATATTCATTATATTACAATGGAATCAATTTGAAAGTTGCTTGGATGATTTTTGGCTATTTTTTTGTATCTGTACTCTATGTACCTCTTTGGAGGGTACAGAGTATTTAGGAGCTTCTTTTTCCATTTTATTTTGCATGTTTCTTGAGATAATATTCATTACATTACAATTAGAGCAATCTGGGAGCTGCTTGGATGGTTTGGGAGGGTATTTTACATCTGTACTCTCTGTACCTCTTTGGATGGTACAGGTCATTTATGTCATTTTTTCTAGTTTATTTTGCCCAATTGTTGAGATAATATTCATTACATTATAATGGAAGCAATTTGAAAATCTTGGATGATTTATTTATTTTTTCATCGTACTCTGTACCTCTTTGGAGATGATTTAAGCTTCTTTTTCCATTTTATTTTGTCTGTTTCTTCAGATAATGTTCATTACATTATAATTAGAGCAATCTGGGAGCTGCTTAGATGGTTTGGGGGGTATTTTAAATCTGTACTCTCTGTACCTCTTTAGATGGTACAGGTCATTTATGTCATTTTTTGTTTTTTTGCATTCTAGATAATATTCATTACATTACAATGAGCAATTTGAAATGCTTGGATGATTTATTTTTTTACTCTCATTGCCTCTTTAGAATGAGCATTTGAGTTCTTTTACATTTATTTTTCTTTAGATGATGTTCATTATATTACAATGGAAGCAATTTGATGGCTGCTTGGATGTTTTCTAGGTGTTTTATTGTATTTGTACTCTCTGCACCTCGTTGGAGGGTACAAATCATTTATGGACTATCTAGTCTGAAAATTTAGTTGGCAAATTTAATCTCATAATGTGGTGACAAATTTAAAAACTTCTTAATCTATTGTATTTATAATATTGATGGTGAAAATAATTATTATATATTAAATGTTAAAAGTTATTTCTTTTAAGTTTCATTATTAATTAAATTTGTCATATTGCAATACGACGAAAAGAATACTATTTTTTATAATAGATTAACTTATTTTGTTTTTGTTTCATCTAAATAAATAGACAAGTCAGTCTGATAAGGTTCAAGTAAATATTCAACTTCATTTCACTCGAGCATGAGCATACTAAGAATACATATGAGTTAATTTTTTTAACTGCTTTATTTTCAAAATAAAAAAAAATAGCTAACAGCAATCATAATCGTATTTTAATACATATGAGTTAAAATTAAAATTGTTAAAATATCATGATTTTACAATCAAAATTTACTTACACCAATCCAATAATTTTACAATGAAACTTTTAAAAAAAAGATAATCCATCGCGCGTAATCCTAATTTAATTTCATGCATTAATTTTATGCCTTTTGGATAACATTTATTTTATGCATTGTTTGCATTAATTTTATGCATTCTACTCATAACCAAAACCATAAGATAAAAATATGATTGCTGGAGTAAATATCATCCCAGAGTAAAATATCAGTGAAATCAAACTATATGAATTGAGAGAAAATAAGTTACAAAAAGCAGAGTAAAATATCATCCCAGATCCATAAACGATCCATTCACTTCAACAAAAACACCTAAGTCTTTGAAGCTACCAAACCGATGCATTATACAAAATTCTATATCAAACTAAATACTATTGTTCTCAATTTTGATTTTTAAGTCCCAAATAAAATATAGCGTGGAACTTCGATAAAATATATTCATCTTCTTTGGCCAATCGGTGGTCTAGTCCATAGAGGTTGATTGCTGCCTCCATGTATTTGCAGACAAACATTCCGCAGTCGACACTATTTTCTTGGATTGTATCCCACTCACCATTTCAATTGGCCATGATCGCCGAAAAGACCTGCCAAGATCTTCAACAAGTAATTTGATCAATAGCAAAACATAATCTCAATAAGTTGGCTAAAAAAAAAAATAGTTAAGAGGAACCAAATTTGAAAACCGTTTCTTACAATCTCGTGAAGAATGCTCTTATGGGTTGGTTTGGGTAATGAGTCAAAAAATACTACGACTTAATATGCCCAACCGGAGTGTCCAAGGCTGATTATCTATAACCGCGTAAGATTAACTCGACACACACAAGAAGACATGTTGGATAAACATTTTGCTTTCCGCACCGCATACTGGCATAACTCGCAGAAAAGAAGAGAACGATTATAGATTATAGCTTTTATCTAAACAAACAAGAATTGAATCAATACCCAACATTCTGGGTAACATACCCAATGCAAGCATGAAATGTACAAATAGGAGACATACATCCCCAGACAGAGCGAATACTTCTCGCAAGAAAATGCGGCGCATCAATGTGCATCTGAGAGATATTGATCTGTGAGAAACTCATCGATCTGGCCTCGTGCAATAATGATATTCCCATGAATATTGTATCACCCGCAAGTGATAAATATTTTAAAGTGAGCTTAATTAAACGAATAGATTATTTTATGTATGAAGGAGCTGATTGAAGATTGACTTGTCCTGAATCGAGCATGACGTGTTAATAAGATCGGCATCACATAAAAATAGCTCGGATGAGAACTCAACAACATGAAGTGCCTCGATGGTCGCAAGGAAATTACGATGAAAAGTTAGTGATGAAGATCTAGATTCACTATGAATTAAGGATCGATCTAATGAGTATTTTTCATACCTCCGATTGATGCTCCTCCACCACAACGATAGCAGTCTGTGGGTAATCGACCTTGACTCGCTCATCTCTGCGAACCTATAAAAACATTTAGTGAAATCTATTTCTATTATCTCAAATTTAAAAGAAAGTAACTTAATACCTCTGGTGTTGGCTTCTAATCTTGAGTGGAGGTCACCGCATCACTTATTCTTGCTCGTGACTTCCTGTAAGTGTGTGTGAAGGGGGAACTAATAACTTTCCTCTTTCTTATCTGCCGAGCTTTGACACCACGTTCAATGCCGACACGTTTGAGCATCGCCATGTGTAGTGGAGGCCTCCACAAGAACTTCTCCTACGGTCAATTCCATATGGGCTTCCCCATTAGAAGTATCCAACTCCATAGTGGAAGCTCCTGTGACAGCCTCCACAAGAGCTTCCTCTACTGTACCCTCCTCAGGGGCTTTCCAAGTGGTAGCCTCCAGGTACCCTCCATAGGGGAAGCTCCTGTAGTAGCCTCCTCAAGAGTTTCCCCTGTGGTGACCCCCACAGGAACCTCCCCCACACTTGGGGTGGTAGGACCCCACTGCCTGGCAAGAACTTCCTCGATAGCAGCAACCCGCAAATCAAGCCCATCCATCCTCATCATTATTGCATGAAAAGATGATCAGATCTTTCAAGTCCAAACCCGCAAGTATCCTCTCCACCGAAAGTGGGGTAGTAGCAGAGGGCGCTGATACACCGACGGGGAGAATATCGAGGAGAGACATATGGAGACTCAGATTCGACTTAAAATGGGACTATCTGCTCACATGTGTGTAGGTGGGACACCGATCAAGGAGCCGCTTCTTCTAATATGTCCTTGAATGAAAGGCGCACTGTGATAAACCGATAAGAAAATGTGAAGACATACAACATAAATAAAGACATTCTTATATGAACTAAGTGATATTATTATATGTCACGCTTCCTCCCAAACCAAGTGAAAGCATTATTTGAAACTCTATTTTTGCCCATCGCAAAGATACGTTTCGATGGAAATGACGGGCTTATGATGCTTATGTGCTCACCATATCTACAAATAAATATTTTAAACAAGAACTTCAACGCATTAAATTACACAATCTGAGATATAAACCATCAAGAGTGACAAAGCCACTCATGTAACCCTTTCGTTCAATTGATGTAATAACATCAAATTAAAGTCCCAAATGGCTCAGCTTCAAGAAAATATATCTACGTATCAAATGCCACCTGTAATTGTGATATACAAAAATGATTTGACAAACAGAAAATGTATGTACAAAGACAAACCGTACATGCAATGAGCCATCTGAATTCTCAAGTTGATTCTTGTAGTCCGTTGAACTGAATCGGGGATTTCACATAACCTTCCCCCTCTATTGGCATCCCTATCATCACCGCAACTTCATCTGAAAGGAATGCACCGCCCACCCAACAAGAAAGCTTGTTTTTCTATGTCCCGAAGACAGATCGATGTAATGGCAACCGAAGTCTTTTAATTCCTGGAGTCTAATGAATTGATGGAGATGAAGCCTCTTTAAAATGTCGTGGCTTCATCAAGAAGTATGTCAATATTATCAACACGCTCTACAGTGATAGCTGATCTCAAAGTTATCCTTTTCCTGCAACATGGTAAACTTCAAAAGAAAAGTTAGAGTAGAATGATGCAAAATACCCCAAACCATCCAAATCCTCCAAATGCTTCCATTGTATGAATGAACATTATCTAATGCAAAATAAACTAAAAAAGACAATGATATGTACCTCGAGAGGTACAGAGTACATGTAAAAATACCACCAAAACTATCCAAATACCCAAATGCTTCCAAGAGAGTACGTGATGCAAAATACCCCAAACCATCCAAACAGCCTCCAAATGCTTCCATTGTAATGTAATGAACATTATCTCTAATCAAAAGCAAAATAAACAAAAGGATAAATGATCTCAGACTCTCAAAGAGGTACAGAGAGTACAAAAATACCCACCCAATCATCCAAACAAATTTCCAAATGCTTCCATTGAATGCCCTAAACATTATCCAAAAGAAGGCAAAATAAACTGAAAAAAGGATAAAATGATCTCCCTCCAAAGAGGTACAGAGTACAAATGCAAAATACCCACCGTAAACCATCCAAACTCAAATGCTTCCATTGAATGCCCTAATGAATATTATCTCAAAAGAATCAAGCAAAATAAACCGCAAAAGAAGTATAAATGATCAGACTCTCAAAGAGGATACAGAGTAGCAAAAAAACCACCCAAAAATCATCCAAACAAATTTCCAAATGCTTCCATTGGAATGCCCTAAATATAATCAAAAGAAAGAAAATAAACCAAAAAGAAGGACAAAATGATCTATACCCTCCAAAGAGGTACAGAGAGAGACATAAAATACCCACCAGAAACCATCCAAACAGCCTCCAAATGCTTCCATTGGAATGCCCTAAATATAATCAAAATAATTAGGCAAAATAAACTGACAAAAGAAGTCCAAATGATCTATACCCCAAAGAGGTAGAGAGTGATGCAAAATACCCAAACCATCCAAACTCAAATGCTTCCATTGGAATGCCCTAAACATAATCAAAAGAAGTAGGCAAAATAAATTAGCAAAAGAAGTCCCAAAAATGATCTCACTCCAAAGAGGTACAGAGTACAGATGCAAAATACTCACCAAATCATCCAAAAATTTTCAAATCATTGCATTGTAATGTAATGAATATTATCTGACAAAATAAACTAAAAGATATAAATGTACCCTCCAAAGAGGTACAGAGTACATGCAAAATACCCACCGTGAAATCATCCAAACAAATCCAAATGCTTCCATTGGAATGCCCTAAACATAATCAAAAAAAGTAGGCAAAATAAACTAAAAGAAGACAAAATGATATACTCCAAAGAGAGAGAGTACAGATGCAAAATACCCACCAGAAACCATCCAAACAGCCTCCAAATGCTTCCATTGGAATGCCCTAAACATAACCAAAAGAAACAGGCAAAATAAATTGAAAAAAGAAGTCCCTAAATGCTCTGTACCCTCCAAAGAGGTACAGAGAGTACAGATGCAAAATAACCCCCGAAACCATCCAAACAGTTTTCAAATTGCTTCCATTGTAATGTAATGAACATTATCTCAATAAACAAGCAAAATAACTGAAAAAAATGACATAAATGCTCTATACCAAAAGAGGTACAGAGAGAGTCAAAAAAAATACCCGTAAATCATCCAAGCAAATTGCTTCCATTAGAATGCCCTAAATATAATCTCAAGAGAAGCAAGATAATAAAAAAGTAGTTCTAAATGATCTCAGACTCAAGAGAGGTGCATGCATGATGCCATAAAACCCCTCAAACCATCCAAAGCCTCCAAATTGCTTACATTTGAATGTAATGAACATAATCTCAAGAAACAAAGCTAAAGAAACTCAAAACCCTAAATATGTACTCGAGAGGTACGAGAGTACGATACAAAATAATATATAAAATAACCAATCTTTCACTGACAAGGAGAAGAACGAGTAAACCCTAAATTCATTCAAGTTCGGAATGCATTTTTAAATACCTCATGTAGTACCCACAATACCTCAATTTTGATTTGCTATATCATCGAGGAAGGTCGGACGCGGCGCCGATCGAGAACGAGCGAAAAAATCATTCGTCGAAAAAGCACTAAAGTTAGGAGGAATGTCGAAAGGCGATCTCATTCTCTTCTCCCGCTTTTGAACATTATGGTCGCGAGAGTGTAACGCCGTGAATACGCCATCCCTTAACAGCGTCGTCCGTTATGTTACTGCTCCGTTAACCGCTAAAACGGGGAAATAAATAGTGGACATGCGTCGGCCATGGATTGGAGTCCGACGCATTAGGGAACTCGGACATAATATTTTCTCCTTCCGGGTCCTCCCGACCTTCTTTCGATGGAAGAGACATCTTTCATCTCGAATAGATCCAGCCGATCTACCGTCGAGTATCCGAGCAACCCTTTCTACCTAGGTATTTCCCTCATCACACAAACACTCACAGGAGATAACTATGCCTCGTGGAGCAGGGCAGCAGGGCAATGACAATCGCCTTATCTGCGAAAAATAAGCTGGGATTCATGGATGGATCCCTTCAAAAACCTGAAGGAAACAACCAAAATCTTGAGGCATCTTGGGTCAGAAACAACAACATTTTAATCTCTTGGATACTAAACTCGGTATCAAAAGAGACTGTCGCAAGTATATTGTATTATGAGACTGCTCGTGAAATTTGGGAGATCTTAAGGATCATTTCTGTCATTGCAATGGGCCAAAGATCTACCAAAAGAAACAAGAACTAATCAATCTCAAGCAAGAACAAGATCCGGTTGGAATCTATTTCACAAAACTGAAAGGGATTCTTGAAGAACTAAACGACTTTAGACCCATTTGCAGCTGCCTAAAATGCACGTGTGGAGGATCTCAAAATATCACATCGTTCACACAAATGGAATACACTATGAGCTTCTTGATGGGGCTGAACGACATCTACAACCATATCAAGGGACAGATCCTTCTTATGGATCATCTTCCCCCCATCAATAAGGTATTATCTCTGATCTTACAGGAAGAACACCAAAGATTGATCGGAGCCAGATCTACCAACACTATGGAGGGAATGGCATTCATCATTATGAATGAGAAAACCTCCATACAACGAGACTTCAGATTCAACAAAAATATGATTGGCAAGGGTAAAAGATACAATAACCTCTACATTCTTAACGACGAAGATACCGATCAAAAAAAGCTTCATCAATACTGTTTCTGCTCATACTTGGCACAATCGCCTTAGCCACCCTTCTTTGAAGAAGATAGAATATCTCAAGGAGCAGTTCAGATTTCATACTGCAAAGAATGGTAAAGGAAATCCTTTCATTTCTTACAAAACAAAAAAAAAAAAACCGACTTCCTTTCATTTCTTACAATCATATGTCTAAAAACATTTTTGATATCATCCACACTGATATTTGGGGACCTTTTCATGTCCCAAGTTATAATGGACAGCAAAGATGAAAAGTGCTGCAAATCTTTCTCAGATGGAATTCGCTGTGGCGATTTTACAACTGTTAGGGAAGATCTTTTACAGTACATTTTTTTTCTCTGCAGAATAAACAGCTGCTAAACTTCACCAACGGTTTAAGCTACTGGAGAAATTATTAAGTACGTTGTTTAGATGTATTTGAATTTATTATGTATAAGTACACAGTACAACTTCTTACTATATCGAAGTGAATGGCGTATGAGAAGCAATTGTGGATTAATATTGATATATAGAAAGAATAAAAACATATAGGTTTATTCTTTTAGTTTAAAAACTCATGACTAAAATCTTAAATAATATAGATTCAATTTTAAAAATTTCATAAACCATAAAAGATGTAAAATTTTCTCTTCTAAAAATATCACATGTCAAAAGCCTCTAAAGATTTACGACTTTTCATTGATCTAAAAATCTTAAAATGCATAAGGCTTATATAATTTTATTTATTCAAAGATAATATGAACAAAATAATTTATTCTAAAAATCTTAAAATGCATAAGGCTTATATATTAAAGTCCATATCAATTTTATAAAAAAAACAAGATCTATTAAGAGAATTATTTTTTTAAGATCTAAAAATTAAATTAATTTAATTTTTTATTTTTTAAAAAAGTTACACCTTATTAAGAGAATTATTATGATAGTTAACAAATCATTAAATGACACAAAATATGATTTTTTTTTATCGTCAAATTAATAATGGGTATGATTAAAACTTAATAAATTTTAAATTTTAATTTTGGCTAACTATTAAAAATAAAGTGTTGTTTAATTTAATTAATATTTAAAACTACAATTATTTCACTTAATATTTAACTATTACATCGTTAATTATATTGTTTTATAATTTGAACATGACACCACCACACAATTTAATTTTGAAAGGTGCACTAAAGTACTTAATGTCCAACTATCAAATTATGTTAATAATTTTTTAATATAAAATCAAATCATATATTATAAAGTTTATATTTAAAATTTAATACCCGTATTCATTATTTTTAAAGAATTAAAATTTAATATTCAATTATTTGATTTAATAATTACATATATATATATATATATATATATATATATATATATATATATATATATATATATATATATATATATATATATATATATATATATATATATATATATATATATATATATATATATATTCACTCTCCTAAAATTTTCGGTGACCTCAACACTTTATATTATCCGATGGGCGAATTCCGAATACACTAAGGGGTTGTTTGGTCGAAAGAATTTTGAGTATAAAATAAAATAAATACAGAGATTTTAACTTTTTTGGTGTTTGGCTTGAAGTAAAGTAATTTTCCAAAATAATGTAATGTATTTCAAATATATTACAAAGGTCATTTTTGGTGTATTTGAAATTTGCCCATTTTGCGTAATTCCAAATCTGCCAAAAAATCTTTGCCGTCACCGCTTCACCGTACTGACCGCCAACGCAACATCGGGATATCAAAACCTTCAAAATACATTACATTTTATTTTTTAAACCGAACATAAAAAAATAAAATCATGAATTTATAAAACTCTCAACCAAACAACTGTAAAGTAATCTTTTTATACTACATTCCATTTACACTACAATCATTTTTCGGCCAACCAAACAACTCCTAAAATATAAAATATATTCCAAATACATTTACTTTACATTTACTTTACTTTATATTCCAACTAAACACTCAAATTTTTAAAACCCCTGCATTAACTTTACTTTATATTCCAACTAAATAGTCCCTAAATGTAAAGCCAATCATCCACCAGAACATCATCATCTCTGCAACACTTCATTTTATGCTTCTTTTTAATGGCCAACATTCAACATCAAAAAATATTGTAAGTCTCATCATCATCCTATAAAATTTTCCCTAACATTACTTTCCTATTACACAACAAGTCTGATGCATTCCTCCACTTCAAAGATCCAACATAAATTCTACTAATAACATCCCCATCAAATGGACTCAAGATATCTAATTTTTTTAATGACTTGAGTGCATTTAAAATAACTTTCTAATTACTTAATTTTTCAAAAAAACAGCCATAAAATAACATCTGTATTTAACTATCAACTTTTGATTATTTTTCAAAAAAATTTATAATAAAAAATTATTTTTAAAAACCAAAACTATTAATATGCTAAAAATAAAAAAAAAACTATTTACTTAATTTTTTTTTAAAAAAAATATTTATAACACTCATAATAATTTTTCAAAAACAATTTTTTTAAAAATTTTAAAATCAATTTTTCAAAAAATTACAATTACCCCAAATAAACTCTTGATCACTTATTATCACCAGTCCACCTCTAAATCTTCTACAACTAAATTTACACTTCATACATTCAAAGTTAATAAGCTAAAATTATAATATGTAAGAAAAAAAATCAAATGAAAAGAAAAAGTGACAGAAAAATAGTTACCAAACTATGGACTTAAGAGGGAATTAATTTTTCTGAATTGCCGCTTGGGCGTTAACTTTATTTGAAAAGGAATAACAACACTAAACATCCAAGATCAGAAGTATTAGGCTCCGCCAGGTTTGAAGGAATTACTGAAAGACAACAATAAAAGGAAAAAAAAAATGGTGAAGCAAGTGAATTAAAATCAATTTACAGCCACCACTAAGCTAAGCACTAGATAGAAAATTTTTTTTATTAGACTGATTAGAAATTAAATTTTCATTTGCTGCGAATCAATAACAAGAGTGTCTAATCAATATTTCCCAATCATGATGATTGAACAGAAGATTGCCATTAAAAAACTCAGTTAAATAACCTATTAATTAAATATGAACTCAATGAAAAATTGTTAAGATATATTCATATTCCCTCTGTCTGCGATTTCTATCTGTTTGTACTTATTATGCTTATCAATAGACTATCAAAAAAGTTCGTTGTCATGATCGTGTCGCTCGTTATTAAGCAACAATAACAAACATTTCAAACTCGATATATAAACGAGTAATGACAATCATTGCGATGTTTCAATTTAAAATAAAAAATTATATTATATTATTATTATTATTATTATATATATATATAAATACATTTACATATATCATAAATGCAAAATTTACTGTTAAAACTTTTATTACGAAAGATCAATCCCAAGCTCAATTCATATATAGTCAAAAAAGTCATTGTTGAAAGCTCGTTTTCGTTGCTTAATTAAACGAAATCTAATCAGACATTTCTGCTCGATATATAAACGCGAACACTAACAAAAAACAAATTTCAAACGAAGAATAAGAGAATTTTGTTCGTTTCTCTCACCCCTACTTATTAATAGGATGGAGCAAACAAAATAAGGCATAAAAGAAGAGAATAAAAAAGAAACTAGCCATCATCATGAAAATAGTATTCTACTGTAAGACAGCTGATTACATCGTTCAATTTGTCAAGCGATAGGAAACTTTTAATCTGGATTATAATTCTCATGTTCAAATAAGAATTATATTCACCTTTCACATGGAATCATTAAAATATATATTAATAAAAAATATTAAATAATTAGCCTTCAATCATTAGTTCAAAAATGACTTTGATCAAATATGTATTTAGATCATCTTTAATCCTCCCTTTTGTTTCAGTCCCAAGCAACTCAATGCATAATTCAACACTAACAAATAGTAAATTGATAAAAGAATGCCTCCTCAAAAGCTTCTCAACTCTCACTACAGTGCACAGATATAGCTAAAGAAGAAATAGTACAGTAAGTTTTAATGGATTCCACTGTTTGTCAGAAAAAGGTGAAATTTTACTCCACTTACATGGACAGTCTTGCTTGAAAATCAATGCACAGCACTTAATTATTTCTGAAACAGGTCCTTCACATGGCCGTTCAGCTTCAATGTCACCCTCAACAGGATAGTAATAGCTTGAAATGGTAAAAAATAATATTAGGGGGGATTTGTTACAATTTCTTACTTATAAAAAAACTAAAAAACAAAGTTAATTATTCAACAAAGAGATCTGTAACACAGGTGCTTCGGGCGAAAAAAGAATTAGAGCAACAAATGAAAGAACGCACTATTATCAAAGGTAGCAAGGAGAGTAAGCTAAAAGTATCACGCTCCCTCGTTTCCATCAAAGAAAAAAGGTTGATAGCGTTATACTTTGAACTCTTTAAAAGGTTGAATGTTTCAGAAATCATGACATGGATGACATTGTCAAATATTTTTTTTATATTAATGCACTAATTGCATAACCATGTAAAAAATTCTGTTCAGGAAGAATGCACCATGAAATAAAATAATTATTTACATGAGAAAAATAAGAGATTCTATATTATCACCCGACATTGACGTGAGAAGAATTCCATTTAGTTGCATGTATCAAAGAAAACAAGATGGGGGAGGGTGTTAGGGATTTATTCATTGTGATGCAAGGCATTATAAAGAACATAACAATTTAATCTAGCTCAAGTGCAAAGAGTTTGTTTGAGATAGCTACAACCATATGAAAAAATAGTGATAAAATTGCTGCAAAAAAAATGTTATATAAAAAGCTGAAGTGGGTAAACAAATTTTTTTTAAAAAAAAAATCAAAGCATAACTTTTTGACCACCACCATAAGTAATCAGATCAAGTTGAAAATCACAATTTTCCCACACAAATTCCTCAAAATGCAGCCCCACTGCATTTTCACCATTGCTCCCCAAAAGTCCGAGCGATGCGATTCAAATTACACCACAAGCGGAATGGCCTCCAAAACACGCCCTAATTACATGATATATTTTTAGTTTCTTTTGGATCATCAAGTAAACCACTCCCTCATCCATTATATATATATATAAATATACCCACTTATATTATGTATGGATCAATCTTCTGTTGAATAAATTTTGAGAGTTTGTCTTACACTTGGAGAGCGTACTAAGTTTTTCACCAAGATAAGGATTTCTTGGTGTGTGAGGCTCTAAACCTTAGATAAAGAATTCCAAAGAAAAGACAAAAGATACTGCAAAATGAAGAACTGTTAGTGGAGGTAGTCCAATTAACCATACTTCGCCCCTGCAAATGTTAAATTCAACACGTTAGTCTACCATAGAGTTAACATAACAATTCCAGAGATCACAATTCTTCACTAAATGAAACAGTACGTTGCTAAATGAATCCCCCGACCAAATATTCATCTTTGCTTGATGTGTCCTAAGAAACTTTGGTGAAGCATTTGAACTCATTGGAAGTGCATTAGTTAGGATGTCATGCATTCCATATCATAATATTAATAATATTGAATGAAAATCTAAGGGGTACATTGGGGGTAAGATTTCATTAAATTTAAGAAGGATTTAACATAAATTCTGCCAAAAAGAAAAAAGCAACTTAGATCCTACACAACTTTAAATCTCTGATTCCTCCCCCTCTTTTTACCTTAAATTTGGGATTCACTAAATCTAGGTGTGTGTAGGATTTTACTTAAAATCGCAGCTCACCAACTCTTCTCTTTTACATGCCACTAATCCCAACAGTGCCTTCTCCAACTAGTTCTAGTTACCCCATCCTCAATATGTTGTCAAGGGTTTCAAAAAATTAAGGTGATGAGAAAGAAAGGCTAGGTTCTCAAGCGCTTAGTGTGTTATGATAAGTTTATAGCTATCAATTTACTATTTTTTATAAATTTTGATAATTTTCTTTTTATCAATAATAGTAGTAATAATTAAACAATACATTAATTTAAATTTTAATTAAAATTAATAATTAATATTAGTTCATGAAAGAATATTAACTTAAATAAAGTTATATTATCTATAAATTAATTTAACAAAATAGAAACCATATTTAATTAGTTTTATAAATGACTAATTAATGATTAATTATTATGTTATCTTATATTAATTATAGTTACAATTTAATTATCCTAATTAAAATTAATAAAATTATTAAGATTCAATCAAAACATTGAATATAATTCATTAATTAAAAAAATAAATCAGTCTTACTAATTAATATCAATTAATTAAAAAAGATATTAGCGTAAACAATTTGAAATTATTTTTGTTTAACTTGAGTTCAATAAGTTACTAAATAATGTTTAATAGTGATATTATCTTATGCAAATTACGAATAAATTTGTGGAATGAAAAGTGATATAGGCCAAATAAGTATATTAAGATTTTACAAACATATAATCCTTAAAATCCTAAAAAAGAAGACAAATAGTTTCTGAGATTTAACTAAATTTAACACTTATTATGCTAAATAATTTTCAAGAATTAGCCAACATGAGATTTATTAAATCTGAATTTGCAGGATTTACTAAATCCTACATGTAGCCAAAATCCCCCTAAGTTCCTCTGAACCATAGTCAATTATTCCCGTATGAACCTCTCTATCAGTATCTATTTCTCTTCTTGTTCATGTTCTAGTAGTTGAAATAAAATTTAAATCACTCTTGATCCCTTTTGAAATACCGCACAACAATCTTAAAATAAAATAAAACAAAAAAGTCACCGAATGGTGGATGTTTGTTTTTTAACGCATATGCTTCATGGTAGCCTATGTTAATTTTACTTGAAGCATCTTGACAAAATAGGTGAGCATGCAAACTAAT
Organism: Cymbidium sinense; assembly: GCA_021442155.1. Taxonomy (NCBI): domain Eukaryota; kingdom Viridiplantae; phylum Streptophyta; class Magnoliopsida; order Asparagales; family Orchidaceae; genus Cymbidium; species Cymbidium sinense. The sequence continues at coordinate 120,762,365 of CM038219.1, forward strand.
TTTATTTCAAAATATTACTTTTTTTAGCATCAAACAAATAAAAAAATATTTAAAGAAATCTTCCAAATTTTGGCTCACCATGAATTTTTTTTCTAAGATCACCAGCAAAAAAAAAAAAAAAAAAAAAGCAAGAATGTAATTTTAAATCACAATAATTACAATGTGTTCATCTAAAACCATAATTTATCCTCATCATATTTAAATTTTATCATTTTTCTATTGTTTAAATGACCAAATTATTATGTCCTACATATAATCAAAAAAATGATTTAAGATGACTTAGGATAACATTTCTTAATCAACCAAAATGACATGTAATATGATACTATGCAAACAACAAAAAAAATTGAGAATTCACTAATCATAACTCACCTATTAATTCAACTTGTTTTAAAAAATGTAAATAGATATTACTAGAATTATAACAACCAATAATGATGTAATCAAACTAATCAAAGAAATTCATTGATGAATTTAAAATACAATAAGGCATCTAACAATTAAATTTAATGTTTATAAATTGGATTTATGAAATGTCAATTTTAAATCAAAATCAATAGTAAATAAATCAATATCAAATTATATATATATAATATAGCAAAAAAATTTTAAAAAAAAAAACAGAAGGAAAAAATAAGCCTACAAGAACACTCCCAACAATATGTCGCTCAACACCAATGCATGATATGAAGAAACATCCCAACAATATCACCCGCAATAGTGGTTCTAAACTCCACCACATAAGAGTGGAAACCGATGAAAACGACAACCCACATGATCTCAAAATTCCACCGCCAAAGAAAAGACTATTGTTGGTAATAGGATGTACAATGCAATGATGGTATCATGCATATGACATCAAGCACAATAACAATAGAAGCAATTGTGAAATATAATGCTAGTGATTTTGAAGTTGTAATAGGAAATAAAGTTCAGGTAAAGTTAGAGTTCTAAAATGACAAGCGGTGACATTTTTTCAATATGAAAGAACCACAAGATAATAAGAATAAATTTATGATAAAGAGATTTTGCCACAAAAGAAGCAATGTATTATAATGTTTTAGTCCAACACCAAGATTGATTGAAAATGTATGTTACACAGATGATTCTCCCTTTCAAGATTACACATCATAAATTAATCATTAACTAAGAAATTATTATCATGAGGTGAATTATTTTCTCATAAAAATGCCTAATTCCATCCTACCTTCCATTCTCTTATATATGAGAACAAATTTGGCACATTTAGATTTTCTCGCAATGTTTTTTACAGGATTTCTAATATCGATCAATCTCGGCTACCTAAGCCAATCATAAAAAGGTGATATGAATAAGTTGTCAAGATAGCTATCTCTAGTATGATTTTCTCCCGTAATTGTGTGATCAAGCATAATGAAAGCTGTGGTTTGAGATGACTTAGTTATCCATTATAGCGACTTAATTACCTTAATATATATTCTTCAAACATCCTGATATTGTGACTTAAATACCCATCATGTAGTGGTGCCCTTTGCCTAGCATTTTGTTCCTTATTATTTAATAAAAGGAAGGGCTACCAGTTACCCCCTTGTGATTCTAGCCTATTCATGTTCCACTGATATTATACGATGGTGCTGTCATGTATTACTGATTCTGGTTTTGCCTCAGCTTCTCATTTCTTATAAATATTATCATCAAGATATGGGCCTAGCTGATTGTTGGGTCACATTTTATGCTTGATATGGGCCTTCAATTTAGTTTGATCAATTTTAAGGCTATCCTAAAGTTTGTAGTGAAGTTACCATTGTTGCCTCAAGGGATTTGCCTTCAACCCAGAGCGTGGCTATTTGGATTGGTAAGGTTTGACCTGGATGCTCATATATTGATAAATTGTGTGATTATGCATTGACAAATTTTGACGGCCACTGGATTAGGGTGCCTATTTCCATCCCTTTCCTCTACCTATGTCGCAGACCCAGTGATCCTTCAAATCATGATTTTTCTAATCATCTTCCCAGCAAGAACTTATAATTTTCTTTGCTTTTCATAAACGAATATGGATAACACCTGTGGTCATCTTTTGACATTCTAATCCATCTAAATCTCAAGACATATCGCTTCATTCTCATGTGCCATACATTATAACATTTATCTATAACTACAATTCCTTTTTTAGTTAAGCTATATAAGGTTTAATTCCTGATAGTCCAATGTAGTGTTTAGTAATTACATCTGATTCAAGCATAAACGGTGCAATTATTAACAATTTTATATATATACATACACACACATATAATTCCTTCTACAGGCTCTACTTAGTATTATGGAAAACATTCAAAATCACCTTTCCCAGATAAAATAAGACCAAACAATTCGAGTTGTTTATTATTTTACAGGATGTGGAGTTCACTACTCCTACATGCTATTAAAATTTCTCGAGTACTATTAAGCCTTTAATTCATGAGTGACATTGGATATGTAGTTTCTTAGTTAAGCACTTCCTATTAATGCAGTATTTATGTTATTTGGTCCTACCTACATGTGATTTCCCAGTGGCTAATTACGATTGTTTTATTGTTGTTATCTTCTGCCTCTATTTGCAAATTTCTATTTCATAAGATCTATCAAAATCATTTCAAGTAGATCTACTCAAATTGTGATATTGTTAAAGATCAAGTTAGGAATTAAGGTTAGGATAAAGTCAAGTTCCAAATTGGTGGCTAATTAGAATTAAATTAGACTAATCAAGTGACAACCACATTAATTAACCTAGAGGTTAGGAGACATTAAATAAATGATTTAAGCAATATAATTTAAAATATTTGATTAAATAAAACTTCTTTCCATTTTAAATCTTAAATGTACCAGTTGGGTATGTGACTCCTTCAAGTAAATAAAAAAATTAACTGCCTAATTCCGTGAAAAAATATCTCTAGGTAGCAGTTGTTTTTTTACCTAATTTCTTCCACATAATTTATTATTGTTTGCTAGTGCTCCTAATGCTGTACTTTGACAGAATGAAGGTTCTAATCTGGATTATTAAATAAGATTGCTCATTGATTTTGGGTGATTTAAATTTCTCCATGATTTCTTAGTATTTACTTGAGCAATACATTATTATTTTCATTTTTAATTCCTCTATTTATGGTTCATAATAAAAGAAAAAAGATGTATGTATAAGTTACCAAAAAGAGAAGTAAACAGTTATTGTATTAAGGATGAAGATAATAAAGTGATTTTCTTAGAAAGAATATTGAAAATAGGTGAATGAGATATTTTGATAAACTTTTGATGAAGGATCTAAATGTACGATTGATTTTAGCAACCTTAATACCTAAAAAAAAAAAATAGAATTTTATTTTATAGTGTATTAGTAAATATGAAGTTAGAGAAGCTTTAAAGAAAATGAAATGTGGAAAGCGGTAGGACGATGATATTCCAATAGAAGTGTAGAAATGTTTAGAGATCAAGAATTTCTTGACATATAAATCTTTTAATATTATTTTAAAGACTAAAGATGTCGGATGAGTGGAGAAAGAGTTTGTTGGTTCTATATTTAAGAATAAAGGTGATGCACAAGAGTATACAAATTATAGAGGAATTAAGTTAATGTGTCATACATTAAAATTATGGGAGAGAGTAATTGAGCATATGTTACGATGTGATAAAAGTTTATCACTGTCGTTTAGTTTCATGCCGTAGATCTACTATGAATGCTATACATTTGTTAAGAGGTTTGATGGAGAAGTATAGAGAAAGTAAAGAGGATTTACATATGATATTTATTGATTTAGAGAAAGCTTATGATAAAGTTTCAAGAGATGTTCTTTGGAGAGTTCTAGATCAAAAGGAGTTAATATTGGTTATATTCAAGTCATTGGGATATGTATACTAGAGCTATTACTTGTGTCCAAACACAAGGAGGATTGACAAAATATTTTCCCATTTCAATTGGATTACATCAAGGATCAGCTTTAAGCCTTTATCTTTTTTCTTTAGTTATGGATGTTCTTACTAGGCATTTACAAAAAGATGTACCTTGGTGTATGCTTTTTGCTGATGACATTCTTCTTGTTGATAAGATTAGAGAGTGAGTCCAAGAGAAACTTGAAATAAGGAGGTCAACATTAGAGTCTAACGGTTTTCGTTTAAGTAGATCTAAAATTGAATATATGGAGTGTAATTTTTGTTGTAGAAGTTCTAATGGTAGTGTTGTGACATTAGGTGAACAAGCCATTAATAAAAGTGAGTGATTCAGATATTTAGGCTCTATTGTTCAAAATGATGGTGAAATAGATGGAGATGTTATTAGTAGAATTCAAGTTGGATGGTTAAAGTGGAGAATGCATGGCGCTTTGATGAGAAAAGTTAAACTTAAGGAAAATTTTATAAGATGGTGGTAAGACCTACAATGACTTATAGTGCGAATGTTGTGATAAAAGAGAAGCATAAGACAAAGTTAAGTATTCTGAGATGAGGATGCTCAAGTGGATGAGTGGCTTTACTCTTAGAGATAAAATGTGAAATAGTATGTTGGAAAAAGTTGAAGTAGCTCAGATGGCGAGATAAGATTAGAGAGATTGCAGATGGTTTGGCCACATAAAGCGTCGGGTCCAGATGACGGTTAGAGAGTAGATGCATTAGATTTGCCTTATGTTAAGAAAGGTAGAGGTAGACCTAAAAAGACTTGGTTAAGATGTATAAATAATGACCTTAGTATACTTGAATTAAATGAGAATTTGACACATAATAGGACACAATGGAGATGAAGGATTCATGTAGCCGATCCCACTTAGTGGGATAAAAACTTGTTGTTATTGTTGTTGTTGTTGTGGTGTCTTAGGTGACCAATATTGGAAGTTGTTGCCTACCTTTAGAGTAAGGAACTTTTGCAATCTTATTATAAAAATATTTAGAATGATTTCATGTTGCAGATGATACACTTGCAATAAATCAAACGCACAACAGATCTAGTTAACCTAGATAGAATGATGATATTGTTTTTATAATACTTGTTCACCAGCAAGAAAATAAATCCTTTTCTTGGAAGTTTTATATTCTACAAATCAATCTACTCCTTAGACTTCATAATAATCTGTACATGTTCAAAAAGATTTGCTATTGATGAAGAGTTGCGATGCAATTATAATAAAAGTATTCATACTTGAGAATCTGGAATGGAAATTGCAGGCACTTGAGGGCACATGTATTGCTTGCAGGATCCAACAATTCATGAACCTGCAGGAGCCAAACATCTTTGTTGGTTGCTTCCTTCGAGTAAACAGATATGAGTTGTTCCCACATAAGCAGGAAAGGAAAAAAGGTTACCTCCCTAGAAGAAATGTAACGCACTAGCAAATTAATAGTGGAATAAAACTAACGTAGAACCATGACAGATCCTAAATATCGAGTTAAAATTACACGTGAAAAAAGAAAAGAGAAACAAATTTTAAAGAAAATACACAGCAGCGTGAAAAATAAATTTATAAAAAAAAAAACTCTCCATAAATATGCATTGCAATTATCAAAAGAACTCTACCAAATTTTTTTATATTTTGTTATAAACGCTTGATGTAATTATCCAAATGTAAAAAAGTCATATTTATCAGATCCAAACAAAGAAAATTCCCAAAAAGATTAAAATGGCTTGAAAATAATGGCAAGGTAAGAGTCATGCACAGTGAGCAATAAATCCAAAACTGGGAAAGCAAGTAATGATCATTTACAGTCTTGTTTCAGTAAGAACTTGCAGAATAGAGATCTCTCTTCAAAAGCATAACAGAAAGTTGATTCTTTTATTCAGTTTATTAATTACTGTCTGTCTTTACATTTCCCAATCACAACACCAAAACTAAATAAAGTTGTGAATCCAACGTAGCTATTCAGAGATTCTCACATTCCAGAACAGATAGGAGATACAATAATCTGCAAGAATACAATCTAATAAGATGGCACAGCTTCTCTATCTGCTAAAAACTTGCAGGATTTTTCATTATAATAGGCAAAGATAGATGAGTATTGAAATAGAAGGAAGAGTGCAGGATCTTCAGAGTTGCTGTCAAAATCACTTTTTACCTAAAGTTCAGTTTAGGTCACAAGAAGGATAAGAAGCTCAAAAACAAAAGAAACTGCTACATTTTATGGAAGACAGATGTACCAGAATCCACAAGATTAAAAACCACATATTCAAAAGCAAAACTATAGCACCAACAAAGAATGAGCTCTAGCAGACTAAAAAAAGTTTTCATGCATGTCATACTAAAGGTCTCATCTTTTAAACAAGCACAAGCTCCAGATATCAGTAATATTGATCAAATACTAATTGCAAATAGATTGAGTTGGAAAACAGCAATAGTTATTAAAGAAACATGTCAATTGAATGTAATTTGTTTCGCTTAAAGTCATTTGATGCAATCTATATAAACCACATATTCTAAACATTTGTCAATAATCACTAAAAACTTCAACCTAAATACTATCCTAGTAGTTGTTGTTCTCACTATGCTTTGATTATCAATTTGGAACCTAATTAAAAATGATTAGTCAATGCATCACAGCATTATGAGTACATTATCAAGAATTTAACTAGAGTAAAAATGTGATTGGAAAATTAAAGCAACACTTATCTCACAAGCACCAGTAAACCCCTCATTCTAGAGTCTAATTTAACCTTAATCAACCATTAAGAACAAGAAAGCTGATAAGATATTAAACCTGAAGTCAACAGACAGCCAGTTTTTATGTAAATAACAAATACAACCTTTATCCCACTGTGGGGTCAGCTACATGAATCTTTTTTCTCCATTGTGTCCTATTAAATGTCAAATTCTCATTTAATTCTAATAAACTAAGGTCATTTTTTATACATCTTAACAAAGTTTTTTTAGATCTACCTCTATCTTTTTTAACCTAAGACGCATCTAATACATCTATTCTTCTAACCAAGTCTTTTATGTAAATAACAAATGAAAGAGATAAACCGTTATGAAGGCATTGATGGAGAACAAGCATTCTGGGCTTTATATATTCCCAGAACAAACTCAGAGGTCAAACTAAAGGCCAAAGCTACTAAAAAAAAGTTGAAAACTCACAGAAACAACATTACAGTCCGGGAGAGGTACAACAGAGGATACCCTGAGAAAGATCTCGGCTGCTCTGAGAAGTCAAACTTAGCAGTGATGTCAGCCTTGCTGCTGCCACAACACTGTGCAGCGGGTACATGGACCCAACACAGGATCCCAACTCCACTGGAGACCTAGGAAAAGGAATCCAAGAACATTAAAAGAATTTTCTCAAAAAAGTATATTTGTTTTGAAGGAAATTCAGGGAATGCAAATGTATTTTGTTTCACAATTTCACATTTCGTATTAGATTCTAATGTGACTTATAAATAATTGGACTTGCATAGGAAATGTGAATACAAGCATTTTCATTTGGTAAGACCCAAAACAACCCTACTAAAAAATAAAAAGAAAATTTAATTAGCACATCATTGTAGCTCACAAGAATCACATGCACGCAAGAAAAAAAAACTCAATTTCATGAAAAAGCAATATTTTGTGACTCAATTTCTCCTCAACCAAATAAGTAGTGAAAACTAAATACAATTCATTTACTATTATCCTTTCCATTTCCTTTTCATGTCCTCTCTTTCAATTACTTAAAACCAACAAAAGATTAAAAAAATCGACTAAGTAATATGAAACAAAGTCTCTAAGACATTGTTTGGATTGAAGCAATTATAAGAAAGGAAGTGAAAATGAAAGTGTGATGAAAATTAAAAAATTATGGTGGGTTTGATTTGGTGGAATTAAAAAATTCATAGAAGATTTGATTACATCTTGGATGTTTAATTTGGGTGAGTGCAATTCAAAAGAATAATGAAAATTAGAATATATTCATATTTCTCTTTATCAGACTCCTTAACCCAATGAAAATCAGTTGGTGCACATTATCCACATTCTTCAATTTATTGGTTATTCCTTCAAAACAACAAAAATAGAAATTATTTTGCCCTCAACCAAACACATGACTAAAAAATAATTTCAATCAAATACTTTTAACACTATCACTTGCATTTCCTTTTATTCAATTTCGTCAAATCAAACAAACCTTAAGTATTTGTTTTCCTTGTTTGGTTGATAATATATCAATCTTTTTTTTTTGTAAGAGTCATGCAACGCAAAGTAATGAATCAATAAATTTTTCATCCCTTTTTTTATTAGAGGTGGGTAGAGTATTATCAATAGAAAAATGCATTTTCAATTTCTTTCAAAAGAAATCTAATTTCATATTGCTTACATTGGAATCAAACACCCAATATGATACTTCCTAAGAAAATAATTTAATATTGCATTATCCTCGATTTTAATGGATGTTTGGTTTGTAGGAATAGAATGCAAAGCCATTTTCCTTTATTTTATATTACATGTTCAATTCCTATGAAATTAATAAGTAGAAAAATCCAAAAACAAATATGAACAAATATTTTTATCTCTCTCTCTCTCTCTCTCTCTCTCTCTCTCTCTCTCTATATATATATATATATATATATATATATATATATATCATATAATCAAAGGTCTTTATTTTCTAGCCATCATCTGTGTTTCAAAAGACGTTCAAGGAGTGCACCTCAAATTGAGGTGTATGAAGTGTCTCAAGGCTTAAGCCTCACTTGTTCTAATGAAGCTTATATACGCCTTGCGGCTTAACATCTTGAGATACTTTGAGTCAGTGCCTCACTTTATTTTTAATAAATAATAATTATAATTAATTTATTTTATAAATTTTTATACCTATTTAATTATTTATCTCATCATCTCACAAGAGTTAAGAGTTCTCGACTTCGAGCAATTTATCTCACTTAAATCATGCGAGCCAGCATTATTTTTCTCCTCCAAGCAGCATAAGCTAGAGCCTCTAATTAGCACATTTCAAAAAAACACGAGCCAAAATAATGCCTCCATCTCCATTCATGTTGTTAATCTATTATTTTATTTTAAACTATATTGAATACATTACTAACTTCTATAGACAGTAAGAAAAAAGTTGTAGTAGTTGGAGATTTTGAATATGAATATAATTTTAAGTGAGTGCTTACATAAAATCGCATTTCAATTTTATGTTTTATGTTAATATTTGAGATTATAATTTGTATGTTATGTTTTTATGATAAAGAATTAAGTGAATATGTTGATAGTTTGTCATGTTTATAAATTATTTATAATTTGATGAGTTTTTTACTCGAAGCTTAAGCCTCGCCTCACTATGGTAGAATGCTTTAATCCCAGATTTTTCCTTTTAAACATTAGCCATCCTTAGTTCAAAATTAGTGATGTTAAACTTTTAGTTATTTAGTTTTGAACATATTAATGATTGAAAATTATAGATTATAATAGAAATGAGACTAAAAGAGAACCCTAGATTCAAAAAATAATAATAATAAAATACAAAATTAAAATAAAAATTACAAACCTTATTCACATTTTAAACCCTAAACTGCCTCAAACATCATATTACATATTCAAATTTTACTCAAAACTTGCTTGAACTTAGTTCAAAAACTACTTGAAACTTGCTCAAACCACATTCAAATCATGCTAAAAATCTGCTTGAACTTTATTCAAACATTCCTTAAGTTTCAAACATCGTCGAGCAAGTTACAAACATGGTTCAAACCTTTTTATTTTATCTTCATTATATTATATGAAATTGATTTATTTGAGTTGATTTATTATATATACAAATGTCCACTCTAATCATACATATAGAGGTATTACACAAATCAAATTACATATAGAACTAGGGGCATAATACATAAAGTTATGGACAATTTGAAGCTTTGATCTTTCCAGAAAGGCCGAGTAATCCCCATTTAGATAGCTTCTGAAAGCTCATGTACTACGATTCTCTAGAATTTGAATTCATCAACTACTGTTGAGAATGGCCAATAAAAAAGATATCATTGTGTCCAACATTGGAAACAAGAACACAAACTTTAAAATTGTTGAATTTGCTCTTTCTCACTGGTTAGGGTTTAGATAATTTTCATCTAAGAAAGGTTTCAAAGAGATGAGAACAAGTAGTAAGCTAATTGATTAGTTAGATGTGCATAATAAAGTTAAAAAAGTAAACCTAAAAAAGAATCATTCATTGAAAATAAAGTTTATATTATTTTGTGAATGACATTATACTCAACAATGAAAAGAGCAGTGCTTTTTTTTTTTTTTGAGCTACTTGCAATGACTGACAATGAGAAAGTATTCTTTGAATACTTATAGGATAGGCTATCATGAAAGACAATGCTAAAAGGCCAAATTAAGAATATTAAAATATAATTCTGTGAGAGGTCAAAGTTAAAATATGTCAAGTTATAAGTTATTTGAATATTGCTCAAACTTTCATTAGAGACCTGTTCAAACCTTCGTAAAACTTTCTCTCTAAGCTTATTTGAACTTTGTTTAAATAATTTAGAATCTTAATCGAATCTTTATTTAAACTTTCGTTTGAAGCTTATTCAAAAAGGTTAGAAGCTTACTCGAGTCTTGTTTGAACCAATTTCATTTGAGGTCGGCTTCAATAAGCATTTCGTGAATATAACAAGGGTAATTTCACACATAATAAATCTTTAAGCATATTTCTCTAAGAAAAAATATTAGAAATATTATGGCATTACGAAGCATATAGAGTCAACTTTCTATTTTTAACCAACCAAACAAGAGAGCTTCAAAACAATTGGGAGGAAATTAACCCTCGACAAAATAAGTGAAACTAATTTTAACTTAATTCATTTATTAAAGGAATGCAATGCATTTTACTTCAATACCATTTGTTTGCAATGTTGTGTACAAGAAATACAATGTACATAAAATATAGTGTATTTTAAATATTTTAGAATTATTTTGTTAAGTGAAAAGCAAACATGTTACTTTTTTTAATTTTATTTGAAATAAAACAAATCAAATGTACAATCTAGTGGCAAGCAAAAACAATCGATAATAGTGCCTGATAATGACAAGTATTGATTCAGCAAGAGTGAAAATAACAACGAAGCAAGCGACTACCAACTGCAACCGAATAAGCAAGGAGCGTTATAAGTAGTAAGAGAAATACAATGTAAACAAAATATAGTGTATTTTAAATATTTTAGAATTATTTTGTTAAGTGAAAAACAAACATATACTTTTTTTAATTTGATTTGAAATAAAATAAATCCAACGTACAATATAGTGGCACGCAACAACAGTCGATAATAGCGGTGTCTGATGGTGACAAGTAGCAACCAATTGTAGGGGTGAAAACTAACAATGACAAGAGGCGGCCTAGCAACTGTTGACGAATAGGCAATGAGCGGTATAGGCAGCGATGACGGGTATGGGCAACCACAACGAAGATAGCATGTGTTATATATTCGAAAATCAGTAAGTTTTCAAATATACTAAATTTGAACTAAAAACTGAGTTTTGAGAGAAATAAATCCAACCTTTTAAGATACCTTCATTTGAACCTTATTTCATGAAAACTTTACATTGTATTCTATTTTCATCTAACCAAATGTCGGATTTTCAAATTTCCTACATTTGGTTTGTATTATCCAGGTAACACAGGTAACAAAAATTCCCTTTCATAATTTCATTTTGGATATGTGACTTCAATTTCAATGATAGGTATTTAGATTTGTCTAAGAAATACAAATAAATAAATTTTTATCAATAATTTTACCCAATCTTAATTAAAAAATGAAGAAAAATCTACCAAGTCACTGTGATCATAGCAATTTTCTCACAAAGAGTAAAAATTTAATTTCTCAATCAAATAACTTCTTAATAAATAAAATACATGAAAACAAATTCCTTCAAAACAAATGTAGCCTCAATTGTTTTATTTTTTATTTTTTCATCTCAAAGTTGTTTGTTTGTGAGTATTTTGAGTGCACTACATTCAAAATGTAGAGGTTTTCTTGTTTGGCAAATTCTAAAAGAATTCCATAAAAGTATTTTTACCAGATTTTAGAGTACTTTATAGAGTTCATTTTGAGTGAATTTGAAATTCTCCCTACAGCTTCGCAAATTTCTCTCTTCAAACGTCCCCCGTGACAAAGTCTCTCTCAGAAGTTCCCGCTCATAAGATCTCGTTGATGCCTCCCCAACAAGCAGCTGCTAGCGATCTCCTATTGTAGCCAATCACAGTAAGAACCCAGGCTGATGCTAGCCATAACAAGCTCCCCTTGATGGCAGCCCTAGCAATCTCCTGCTAGTTACCAAGCATTGATGTCAGCTGCAATGAGCTCCAATCACTGTCAACCCCAGCAAGCTTTCGCCAGCAAGGTCTCATCACTACCTGCCCCAGTAAGCTACCAATACTGTCTACCCCAGCCAACCACAACCGTAACTTCTGTGGCATCCGTCCTCATCGAATGACTCATGTTAGTTGTTTTTTTTTTTAATTTTATTTATTTATTTTTTGTTAATACATTGTATTTAATTTACACTACATTTAGATTACCCCTGATTTCTAAATAATTGCAACCAACAGCCCCATCCTCCTCCCTTGGACCAAAGGAAGCCTAATATACCTGGAGAGGACACGAAAAACTCTGATGTGAGAAAGAGAAGTAGATCCAACGTCTGCGGCGTCAACGGCCTTGGAAGGTCTAAATATGGGCGCGTTTGTTGGCGGCGGACGCCCGGAAGCAGCTTTTGCTTTCGTGATGTGCGGTCGGAGAGAAGAGAGGGAGATCCGGTTCAGCGACCTGAGGTAAGATGACGCCATAGAGAGAAGGTTGAAGAAGTGAGGGAGCGGATTGACAGATTAGGGCTTCGAACGATGCGAGGGGTAGCTGACCAAAGCGAATGCGCCAAGGTTTTGTTAGGGTTTTTGGCTCACACCTGACAGCCATCCGAACCGGCTGGACCGGTTCAAAAATGGTTTTCGAGAGGTTCGTCATTGAAATGAGCCCAAAAATAAAAAAGATTATTCTGCTTTTTTATAAGTTAAATTGTTAAACCTTTAGGGATTTATACTTATCACTTAATTTTTATATATTTATATAATTAATATTAAAATTTTACATTTATTTACATAAATTTAATATTCAAATAATATTTAAATACATAAATGTTTAATCAAAAAGACAGGCAGAATTCAATTTCCAAATTTTGATAATATTATTAAAAAAATTATAATTTAATCTTAGTAATACTTCCCTAGACTACAGAACTCTAATGTACTACATTAAATAATTACTTAATACATATTTAATTCATTAATTATGAATCGCCTTCATTTTAATAAAAAAAAAAATGAAAAAGTAGAAAATGGGGAATAAAGTGTATAATTAATGTAAATTTCATCCCCAAGAGACTTAGGTTCCGCCCATCCTTCTGCTGGCCTCGCAATGGCGGATTCTCCATCCACTTCCCGGCCACCGGTGGCATCCGCTTCTCTTCCTGCTGGTTTTCGAAGGCGTCTGCTGGGTTGAGAAAAAGCCTAGTGGGAGACAACAATGGCTGAAACTCGATGCGCTGTCGATGAACCATAGGCATTTTATTTTCAGATTAATTCAGATAATAAGATCAATCGCCTGGAAGGTAGGAAACTTTTTTTCCCTTCAAACTTTATTTATTGCAGTTATATTTTGTTAAGATATTTGGGATATTATTTTTTCTGTAAAAAATTTTTATTTTTTTAAAAATGCGCAGTCGCTTCTCCGAGCATTGCGGAAAGATTGTATGGAGATGTATAACTTCATTGCATAACTTATTTAAAGATGGTATAATGTTGCTGCATAGTTATTAGAACATATGTCCAGTAATTTTAAACTTATTTTTAGATATGTCTTATTAAGAAAAAATTGAATGAGGATATTCTAATCAAAATTTGAAATGAATAGGGTTATGCTTTGTGAAAAAATTTTCCAAGCTACTTCTAGACTAAAGTTTAGCATATCCTGTATTAAGCCTTGCCTCAGTTAGAAGTATCTTGAGGAGGTACCCCATGAATTGTTGAAATGAAGAAGCCAAACCTTGTCTACTATAATGCTTTTTATTGTAACTGTTTTGTTTTAAACAATAATAAAGACAATTACTAAAATTTTACATTATAAGTGGTGAAGGTATTTTACTTGGATACTTATTTAATAGCAAGGCATATAGGGAATTTAATAAAAGAATTATGCTTGTATTCATATTATTTTGTTGAAGTTTATTCATCCTTGCAAAAGAATGTTTATAAACATATTGGCATACATTTTCTAGTCAAAGTTCAGAAGAAGAAATAAAACAAAGTAGTAGAAGACCAATTATGAGCTGGTGAAGGAAATAATGTTAAGTCTTCCAAAATCATGGAAGATTAAATCCTTGCATCTTCCAAAATAAGTCATTGATAGCATATCATAAGAAATTTTAACTAGAGCTTCACTAAGAAATGAGGTAAGTTAGTCTGACTTCTTGTCTCAATTGAACCAAAGTGCTTTAATAAAATTGCATGTGATGAATCATGGATCAATGGCATGCATGAAGAACTTGGGCTTTTCCAAGAAATGAAGTGAAGGTTTAGAGTACACAATGTGTGTGCAATTTTTTATGCACCATAAAATTTACTTTAAAAATACTTCCCAACTCAAATCTGACATAGTACATTGTAGAAGTTATAATTATAAATATTCATAATGGATGCAGTTCATGATATGATATACAGAAACCGTAAGTAATCTAGTGTGCAAGATTTAGTATGCTATAGGATGAGTAAGTCAAGCATGTACAAGATTTAGTATGTTATAGAATGAGTAAGTCAAGCACAATATAAATTATGTGTTATTTAACTATAATTATACACATTTATTATGAATTTAAATTGATCCTACAAATATAACTGTAATAGTAACTAATGTGTTAAATGCTTATTTAATTATGCTAGTAGAGGGTGATTTGAATCATAGGCATAATTATAAAATCATAATAACTATGTTAGCTTTTATTATTATTTTATTAAACAAACCCAAGTATCCATGCAACAAAGTTTAAAGAGATGCAAAAAATTATTCTTAATAGAGACTATGACTTATTAAGTGCAATGATTAAGATTATTTAATTACTTAAGAATGATTTAATCAAATTGATTATGACATTAACATGAGGATAAGTAACATTTAAGTGAATATGCAATGAAAGTAAATATAACTATAGAGTAAAATGGACATGGTCGAAATTTATAAAGTTCATCTTACCAAGTAGCCTACATCCACATCTAAGCACCTCTCGTACACAGAATTCCATTGCACATGTAAATTTCTCTTTTGCTCTTTGTTGGTGAAGAAATGTTCACATCTCTTTCTTAAAATGGAAATATACCCTCACACTTTCTTTAAGGGCAAGCAAATCCTCACCTTCCTTATGAGCAAGGGTACTTATAGAAAACAACATTGAAAATTTTATAGAAAATAAAACAATGGAGAAAACTTCCATGAATTTTTTTTATTTCTCTCACTTTGTATAAAAGAGGTATACATACATCCTTAAGAGGCATTACAAAATAAGATTAAAATTAAAATAAGAGAAAAAAAATAAAGAGTTGATGGCCCTATAGAGAGGTCTTCGTATTGCAATCTGAGGACTCTAGGTAATTGGTCCAATGGTACAAGTCCTTGTTCTGCATTCCTTAAGCTCTTTACTCTGATTGTGCCCCATCATAAGAGAGATAGGTATTGTAATGCAGTATTGTAAAATGCTATAGTGCCAAAAATTTTAACACTTCCCCTCAAATTGGATGATAGTGATCTACCATTTTAAATTTATCTACAATTTTTTTTGAATATGGTATTGCATAGTCCTACAGTGAATATGTTGGTTAATTAATTTCTTGAAGGCACACATGGAGTGCAAATTAGTTTATTTTTTAATTTCTCTTTTATAAAGTGCCTATCCACCTCAATATGATTAGTCCAATCTTGTTATACTAAATTACGTGCAATGTTGATGGTCGATTTATTATTACTTTATATTTCTTTAGGCTCTTTTCACTTGATTTTTAGATCTTCTAGTGTGATTTTGATATATATAATCTTGTAGATCCTTTAGGCAATGGCTTTGTACTCTATTTTAGCACATAATATGTTTTCTACATGATATTTGCAAATTTTAAGTGTTAAATATGTAAATGCATAAGAATTCTGTGTATTGTACGTAAATCTCCTAAACTTATAACTTGTAAAATGGAGATTAAAGAGATAAAGGTATGTGCTATATGTAGAAAATAGAAGAGAAGAGACTTCTTGTGAAGTAAGGAATGGACTTTATAGCCAACAAGAGTCAAGTATAAACCACAATATCAATGGTCATGGTCAGAGAGAAAGAGCGCTCATACATGATGCAGTAACCATGTGATATGAGTCATAAAATATTTTAAGTGTTAAATATGTAAATGCATAAGAATTTTGTGTATTGTACGAAAATCTCCTAAACTTATAACTTGTAAAATGGAGATTAAAGAGATAAAAGGTCTTGCTATATGTAGAAACAGAAGAGAAGAGACTTACTGTGAAGTAAGGAATGGCGACTTATAATAGCAAGAGTCAAGTATAAACCACAACCCAATACAACATATCTTCGAACAGAAGGCTCACATATTATTTTTTGTTCCAAGTTATGAGATTTTTTCCCAAGAATGTATAATACATTGAAATGAACATTCACCTATGATCTAGCATAATCTTGATCTGTGTATCATTTAGTTTATAGGATATTATTCTTTTTGTGTGTGTGTGTGTGTGTATATATATATATATATATATATATTGGCTTGATTTAAGATATCTGAGAATTTTATTGGTGACTTGGAGATGTGAGTCTTTGGGTTTGTGCATAACTTGGCTAACTAAACTAATTGTGAATGCAATGTCAAGACAAGTGTGTGATAAATAGATTATTGTTTTCTACTAACCTTTAATATTATTCTCGTATCCAAATCAATTCATTCGTTATCAAGATTCTTTTTTTTTTATAATTCAATTGGACTTTCACATGGCTTGTACTCTATCTTGGTTCCTTTTAGCAGATGTATAACATTTTGTTGGGAGAGAAATATCTCTTGTTCAGATTGAGCCACTTCTATGCCCAAAAAGTATTTGAGCTTTTCTGATTCTTTGATTTTGAATTTCTCAATAGGCTATTTCCTAAGAGCTTATTTTTTTGGTGGTCTCCCTTATAATAATCATGTCATCATTATATGCAATAAGTCAGTGCTTTACAAAGAAAATATAGTTTTTTTGGCAATGTTTGTATCTAAGTCCTAACATTGTTTTAATAAATTTGTCAAACCAAACTCTTAATGATTGTTTTAGTCCTTATAAACCCTTTTCAATCCATATATCTGATTTTTTTTAAGGAGCTATCGAATCCTAATAGTGAATTATTATAAGAAAATAATTTTTACATCATATTGTTATGTAGGCCACTCATAATGTACTATTAGGAATATCAAAATACAAATGGTATTTATTTTTGCAATATGAGCAAAGGTTTTTTGATAGTCAATCCTATATGATTAAGCATATCCTTTTGCTATCAATCTTGTTTTGAACATTTTCAAGATCTCATATGTTTTGTATTTGACTATGAAGATTCATTTGTATCTCACCACCATTTTTCCTTTTAGTAATATAACAATCTCATATGTATGCTTTTTTTTCTAACGCATTTAACTCTTCTCTCATGGCCTCCTTTTAATTTCTACTTTCAAATGCATGAAATAGAGTTTGTAGAATGTAAATGGGGATGGTGTTGACATTGGTTAGAAAGGTTTTATAAGTAGGAGAAAATTTATAGAAGGAGGTGTACAGAGAGATAAAATATAAATTAGTAATAATGGGTTGATCAGTGTTATATGTTAATCGTTCTATGTTTTGGATTTGTTATATATCTTGATTGGGTTTATTCCTTCTTGTATAGACCTAAAGAAATATGGTTGATACAAGATTAATATTTATAAGATTTTTGGCTACAAGAATGTAAAAATAAAAAATGCTATCAAATTTATCTTCAAGTTGGGAATTCTCCTCCTAAAGATGAGTTGAAGCAAATAAGCTATGAGTTTCATTAAAGTGACATCCATTGAAGTCTAGAATTTTTTTGTAGGTGGATAATAGCACATGTATCCCTTTTACGTGGCAAATTATTCATTGAAGACACACTTGAGAGCTCTCAGATTAAGTTTCCCTCGATATTGTTTATGAATATGAACATAAGTGATGCATCTAAAACTCTAAGAAGAATTTTTGAGAAGTTGTTTGCAGGAAAAAATTATGCCAAATAATTTAGTGGACTTTTGAAATTAATTACTTTGAAAGGTATTCTATTGACTAAATAGGTAGCTATTACAACAAGTTCTCCCCAATATCGTTTTAGCATTTGATTATGGAGTCTTAGTGATCTCTAAAAGTTGATGATTTTTTTCTACTACATTTTGTTAAGGACTTTTAGGGCAAGAAGATGGGTGGATATACCCTCTTCTGAAAGATGGACAATAATGTGTAATTGAATTAATCACGAACAACATCGATTTAAAAAATTTTGACATAAAAGTTGAATTGATTCTTTATTATGATTATAAATATAGGGAATATAGTGCTAACATCTAATTTTTTATTTAATTAAATGTGTTCATGTTATCAAAGGCAGTCATTAATAAAAGTGACTAAATTAGTAGCTCTAGAGATATTGGATGTTTTAAGGCATTCCTAGATATCAGATTGAATTAACACAAACGGACTAGAGAATTTAAAGTTACTTTAAGGAAAAAAATGATGATGTTTAGCAATTTCATAAGTTTAATAATGAAAATCTTTAATGTTTGCATTTATAAAAAGAAAATAAAACATACACTGAAGGTTTCTAAAATAAGGGCGCTTTAATTTATAACGGTGTGTCTAAATGATGTTAGTAGTATAAGAGACAAATGAGCATGACAGTTGATCTCAATCCTCAAGAAATTATAGTTTTATCTTTTTTTTCGTGTTGCCCAATTTCTTCCTCGTAGTGAAGTCCTGAAAAACACATTAATTAGTAAAGAAGATGACTTTGTAGTTATGATCTTTAGTAGATTTGTCAATAGATAAAGGGCTAATGAAAAAGTGTGGAGTATGCAATATATTACTGAGGGTTAAGTTAAAAGAAATTGAGATGTCTCCCCATCCTATAGCAGTTGTTAAAAGTTTATTTATAATTTTATTTTTTTTATTACTGAGAAAGGGCTTGTAAGTTTTAAATATGTTGGTGAGATTTTGTTATATAGTTAGTATCCTTAAACCTAGAATTTATAAAGGATAAGAATTATTTGTAGCATTAAAAATATAAAAATTAGAAATCATATCATTCTAAGCAAGAAAGAAAGATCCAAATGGTCTTTCCAAGGAGTTAAGAAACTCATTACTTTGTCAACTTTTTATAAAGCTTCTCGTAATTTGATTGATTTATTGATTCCTTTAGGCATTCTTTTTATCTTTGTTTCCTTCATAATCTTAGGGCTTTTTGTGGAGCTTCTAACACTTATCTTTGATGTGAGAAGATTTTGTGACGAAAAGTCTCTTATCTTAGATTTTGAAAATCGTCATGATAGATATCTCCAGGGTTGGACTATTGATCATCCATCATTCCTCCTTCAGCCCGCACGAGAGAGAATACTTTATTTGAAAAAGCAAATTTTTTTATTTAAGATTTGGACCCAAATTTGGTTAAAATCATTGTTGAGTCTTGCCAAGAACTCAAAGATTTTGTTTCGCTCCACGAATTATTTGAGGTTCAACACATTCTCGCGACATGGCATCTTGAGATTTTGGTGAATCCAACTCTTACCAGTAAACCTTCATGACATTAAAGTATTCAATGACAAAGATTATTTTATTTTGTAGTGTTGAGCTTCATCTTGATTTTGTAAATGAGGGCAGCTTCCTTCACCTTCAAGTAGATTTGTTTAATTGCATTTCAATTCTCTTTTTTGGTGGAGAGAAATATTGGTAGCATAGTGTTCCATAATAATATCATTATCATATAACCAGCTTCATCCTAAAGTACAAACTTTTGGTCTTAATGCTCCAGAGGTATATCCACAAAGTGTTGGTTATTTTTCTCATTCTTTTAGAATGGTTTCATGATTTAAACTCATTTGAGTTAATTTTTTTTTATTCAATCAATAAGATCTTTGAAATCCTTTGAGCTCTTCCTTGATTCCATGTAGAAAATCATAACCTTAGAGAAATAGAACAAAAGTTGGAAGAAAACACTTAATGTCGCTCTTCAATGTAGAAAATAATAGAGAAAATTATAAAAAAAAAATTTATTGCTCATTTTTTACAAGATGAGAGTTGTATACACATCTCCAAGAGGAATTACAAAATAGTAATAAAATTAAAAAAAGACAAAAAAAAAAGTCTGCAAGCCTATAGAAAGGCACATGAATTATAATCTCGGGGCTATAGAGTAATTGATCCAATGGTACAAGTTAATACATATGTTTTATGCTATTTATTATGATTGGAGAATGAGCGAGTCTTCTTGTAGAGAGAGAGAGAGAGAGAAAAATGTACTATAAAATAGTTAGTGTTGGGAATTACAATAGTACTACCTCCATGTCTAAGCTTAACAAATTATTTAAGGAGCATTTTCTTAATGCAATCCAATACTTTAGTGATGATTAGGATTATTATCATTTTTTACAATAGTCAATATAATCCAATACAATTGATTTGACTTACAATATCAATGATTTGAAAATCAATTGAATACTATAGTTAAAATTAGTGATCCTTAAAAAAATCTTCTAATATTTAGAAAATTCTAGAATACCATGGTATTTGTGACTCATCGCCAAGTGATCTTCACCATTGATCTTGTGTCCAAGCCTTACCTATTAAGAGTAAACTCAAATAATATTGTTCTCACTATCAATGACATTCAAAATTTTTTGACATAATTTCAATACCAAACAATGAAAAAGAATTAGGAAAACTTTTGGTTATGACTCTACACTGCATTTCACCTACTTCTTTGTTGTACCTTTTTGTTTCATTGCTAAGTTGGCCTATTTGTAATCATGATTCATAGATTATGGCTTGTCTTTTAAAGGATAATCTTCTTATTACCATAAGTTGAAAGGCATCCCTCACCCTGCACCTACTTTTAGGAGTGTAGCATGAACTTAAATTAGATGTTAGATTCAGTACACCTTTTTATGAACAGCTTAAATGTGCCTAGAATGAAATAAATTTCTCTAGCTAATACTGTTTGTGAATTAAGACTATTTCAGGTTACTTATTTACTACCAGTGATCTTCTGAGTTCTGAGCATGCAACTCCTATTATGTTAAAATATTAATAAAATTTTGAGCAAAATTAAATGACATGAGAAAGCAAATACATTAAATATCTTATACACAAAACACACTTATATATTTCAATGACATCTAACCACGTTGCAAAAATCAAATATTCCCTAAAACTTCAAAAAAAAAAAAAAAAAAAAAAGAGGCACAAGAAGAGATTATACGTTGGTGCCGCTACTCCTTTTTTTAATTCTTTGTTGTGCTTCTTCCACTCTTCTATTTATTTTCTTGTGGTTTCGGGATGCATGCAATATTCTTTCTTTCATTTTTATAGTTGCAACGTGAGATAGTAGGTATGAAAAATTAAGTTTGAATGGAGCTTGAGTTAGTTAGCCACCATCTTGAAAAATCACGTGTAAATGAGGTTTTAGCCTAATTTTCTTTTTTTTTTTAAATTTGATTGTGATACACTACATATGTTTTGTTTGGCAGTCAGAACAATTCTTTCGTTATTTCTATTAATATAATCAGCACTAATTAAGACATCTATAACTTACTGTTTTGTCTTTTTATTAAGCTTATCTAAGGTATATAATTCCATATTGTTTTTAGTCAAATTTTGTTGCAGGATATCAAAGCTGATAAATTAAGTGTCTTTAAGATAGAATTTATCTGCACATTTGATCTTGGGTTTTATAATTTCTCTTTATTGTGTTTAAAACGGAGGTATACATTACATGAGGGAGATTTTCTTCAATTAAAATTTTACAAATATTAAACTAATTTGTCAAAGTTTCTTTAATCTTTTAGACTTGTACAATCCTTGCCTTTCAATTCTTTTCTTTTAATTATCCTTTTTAATCACCTCTAACAAGTGTCATCATTCTTCTAACGTCAGGTCTAGAGTTGAGATTTATAGGTTGATGGTAGAAAACTGGGATTGGTGGCCTTAAAAACCAGTCACTGATAAACAACCACTTTGTGATTGGTACGTTAAGCCACCTATAGCAAAACAGTGCATAACATGAAATGGAGGAAATTTGTCTTCTGTTTTCTTCAGATGTTTGTACTAACAGTAATTTGTAGCTTGTGTTCTCAAATTTTGAAAATGGTACCATTTCTAATTTTTTTCCAGTTTGGTGGTTGAAAAATAAACGGCAATTCTGAAATATTAACTAGTTAATAGTCAGATAGGTTCTTTCAGGTTGATATTGTAGGTAAGCAAGACAAGTAATGTGCATTGTTTTTTTTTATTATTATTATATTTATTTTGTTGCTGTGGAAATATATCTGAGGTTTTATTTGCTGTGGATGTTATTCTGGTACTCAAAAGGTGAAGTCCAAATCTGTTTAGAATGCGTTATTGCTAGTTTTCTGGATTAGATATCCTCTATAGTTGTCTTTCTCTTTGTTTAATGAATTCTCTGAGATGTGCAAACTACAAGGTTTATTTGAGAAGTTCTTTAATACTTTCTTTTGGTCAAGATCTGAAAACAGGTTTCATTGTAGTGGTTTTCAATGAACTTTGCATGAACTCAACTTAGTACTGGGATGCTCGAGATTTCCCTACTGCCAATTAAATTTAACTTCTTAAAGTGCGTTTGAGCCACACTCTCTACTATGTCTGAACAAATTTATCTTTTGCCTTAAGCTCAACCGTATTGGCTTGATTGCAATGATAAGATGTGAAAAGTCATGTCAAAATATAGTTGATCATGACCTTTACTCGAGTTTTTTTTTTTAATTGATAGATTTTCATCGTTTTGCTTTAGTATCATCGGTCTCAGTACTTTTCAAGATGCCTTAATTTTCATTCTTCTTACAACATAAAATGATGAAGTTATTCCGGCCCTGTTATGCAAGTGCAGCTTAAATTTTCACACCCAATAAATCATTGCGTTGGCATCCTCAAAAGAAGTCACTGCTTGGAAGGACCCATTTACTGGTCCAACGTAGCAATTTGGTTCAAGATAGGCTCAAATACTCACCCATTCCAGTCAGTTAGGTCTCCTCAACTCCTCTTGGATTCTAAGTCGTTGCCACTTGGACTCAAATTTGATAGTCCACTAGGACTTGTTTGCCTTCTCAACAGTGGCTCGCTTGTCGACACCACCCTTATCACTTCTCATCATCCAATTAG
The DNA here is from genome assembly GCA_021442155.1 of Cymbidium sinense. Classification (NCBI taxonomy): domain Eukaryota; kingdom Viridiplantae; phylum Streptophyta; class Magnoliopsida; order Asparagales; family Orchidaceae; genus Cymbidium; species Cymbidium sinense. Next base: position 120,785,799 of record CM038219.1, read on the forward strand.
CACCCTTCGGTTCTTACATCTTAGCTCAGCATCTTAGAACCCATTAGCTCCTTAGCCAATGGCTTCTTCCATGATGTCCAGTTGAACGGCTCTTGACCAGCACCTTTGGCTCTCAATTGGCAACTCTAATTGATGTTTGGCGCATAAGCGCATATTGGTTTTTAACTAATGACTCTTCCAGTGACACTCCTAGTTTTGTCGGCCATCCATCCTATAGCAGTTTCCTTCTCTTGGGGTTTTTCTTTTTGTCTTTAATATAGCCAGTTCTGCAAGTTATAAGTCGTAATCCATGATGAGGGTTTTGAGGAATTTCCAAAGGATTAATCTTATAGGTTTTTAGCATGAGATATTGCTCAATAAATTATGGTGGAGAAGGTTAAAAGAAATTCATTAAAAAAATTTTACCTATCATTTGTTATTGATGACTTCAATATATAATAAAAAAAAGTTAAATCAGGTCTTTTTGAGGACTATTTGCGCCTTGACTAGGATTTGACAGTTTTCGCATGCTTTCTAAATCAAGGACAAAATGCTTGTCATTTGATTATTACTATTTTTTCAAAGCCATGATTATGACTTTGCTCAAAGAATAGAGGTCTACTGTGGATTATTGTGGAGTTGAGACTCGAGTGAAAGTGTTTTTTTTTTTTGATTTCTTGTATTTATAGCCAGCCTTAAAAAAATAGTTGCCGGTGACCTGGCCTTAGATACATAGAAAGATAATGAAGAGAAATAGTAACCATCCATGAACATTCTTTCAAGGCTACAACCATAGTTGCCACCTGATCTTGGCTTGCTTTTGTAGAGCTGATTGATATAAAGATTGCCCAACTATAATCATGACAAAGAGGCTGACATGAATATCCTTTCAAGGCTATAGTTAGGGTTTCCCCCAAATTTAGGATTACTTTTTATAAATAGCACCCAAATATTTTGTTTTAGAATATTTGCAATAGTAAAGAAAAAGTTATCATTTTAACATATTGTATAAAAGTCTTACAAGCATAGATAAGTTTAAGGCAACGTAAAGAAGATCGAGAGTTATATGGAAAATCCTAAATGGAGAAAAATCATGGAGCTTGAAATAATTCTACTAGTATGAGTGATTTGTTGTAAAGAAGATCATCCCCATAATTAAAAAAGGTGTTTATATAATGTAGTAAATATAAATTATAGAAGATGATTTTCATGGTGAAAGTATGAAGAGCCTTGAAGCATTAAAGTTATGATCAAGTGATTATTGGTTATTTGCTTAGTCTTTCTCCTTATGAGAGAGGAGACTAGTGACTAAGAAGTTGAGTATCAACATTGACATAAAAAGATAAGTATCAATATAGCGGGTAATGCGGAGCATCAATATTAGCGGTGAGAATGGGCATCAAGGTTAGTGTCAACATTGGCATTGATAGTGGATGTTAGCTTTATATTCAACATCAAGCATCAATTTTATTGGAAATAATGTGTGACAATATTGGTGGCGATGAAAAATATGAGGCTTATTGGTGATGTTGTGCATTGTCCTTAGTGTTGATGGTTAGTTTGACTTTGTTATTAGCAATGTCGAGCATCAATATTACTATTGATGACCGGCATCAGTCATTAGCAATGGTGAGAATTGCGTTGGTGTGAATGGTAGGCTCATTGTATTAGTAATAATGTTCGTGTCGATAAGTACCAATCTTATTAGAGATAATAGGCATCAACTTTAGTTTTGATCATAGGTGTCAATTTCATTGGTGATAATGGACACGATATTTCTGTTGGGTGTCAGCATTAGATTTAAGGACGAGAGACAATGTAGTGGACATTAATCTTATTGATACTGAGGGGCATCGACATTAGTATCAATGATGAGTGTTGATCTTATTAGTATTAATGGTAGGCATCGATATTGGCATCGACGGTCGGTGTCGATGTTGATATTAATAGCAGGTTTCAACCTTTTGGCAATAACAAGCGTTAGCCTTAATGTCAATGATGGATGTTGAGTACTAAAAAATAGAACTCTGGATTCTCTCATCTATAATATATATTTTTATAGTCTCATAATAGTCTCCCTAACTATGTAGTAAAAGATGGATCTATTTATAGGCTTTTGGAGAGGGATACTTTAATTATTTCAACTAGAAATCAAAATATTCCGTAAGAAAAATCAATATTGATTACCTCAATGCTATAATATTTTTCAGCATTATAATGCATTACTAATATTAAAATTAAGTGATATTGAGCTCATCGGATTTTTCTCTTCAACACTCATGTTGATTATAAGCTTATAAGATTTAGAAATCATTTGATCTCTAAAATAATGTCATGAAGGTTTAAACCATTCTTTCAGGCACTTGATTTAGATCCATTTTAACTTGAATCAAGTCACTTTTAGTACCCTTGACTTTATCTCATTTGAAATATTTGTTTTAACTTCCAAGTTTATTGGAAATTGAGTTTGGATGATCTTCAAGTTGATCTTAGTAGTTTCTCATTCATATATTTATATTAAAATTTGTAATTGATTAGATAGTTTTTTTATTATATATCAGCACTCATTTCTCATGTAAGGGCCATTATCATTAACTGATACAACGAGAAAAATAATGCAAATACAGTCACTAATGGGAAAATAATTTTGATGTAACTGAGCTGACCCATAAATATATTATTGATAAATGTTATTAAAAAAAATGGTAAGACAAAATATATGATTAGAAGCTAACAAAATTAATAGATTGAAGTGTTGGATCAAAATATATCCTCAAATGACATAAAAATTTACTAACAAATGTGGAACAAGTAGAAGTGAGAAGAGAGAAGAGAGAAGAGAGAAAGAGGAGCATATGATTAGAAGCTTTGAAATTTTATTATTATTGTCAAAAAAAATATATAGATAAGGTATGCAACTTAATATTTTAGATGCATCTTATGATCTCTTATTTGTAGATTTCCATATTATAAATATTACATAACAAAGTTTAATATGTACTTGATGTAAAATAAATTTAGTTAGTTAGCTTATAGCTTTCTAATTATATGGAGAACTTATAATGAATTTCAAATAATTGATAAGTCAACTTTATTTTGAGTTGATTTAAGTAATATTTGGTGTTTGGATGACTTTATTATGCAAGTTGGGTGAGTAGCCTTAATGACTTGAAGTGATCTTAATATTGAATACCCAACATTTAAACAACTTTAAATGAAATTTACATATATAGCACATAATTTTCATGTATTTACATATCTAATAACTAAAATTTGATATTTATAAAATAACATTTTTGTTATTCATAAAAAAAAGGTGCATTTCACTTTTAAAAAAAGTAATTATGATGTTATTTCGATGCAATAATATAGATTTAGATGTTATATATGTAAATATATAAGAATTGTGTTATGTATGGAAATGCCTCTCAATTTTAATTTATCTTAGTGTTGTGTGGATTAGGGATGTTTTTTTTTTTTTTAATTCAATAGTAGTAATACCATTAAAAAGATCAATAGAAATCACATTGTGAAAAGTAAATAAAGAACCAATGACAGAAAAAAATTCCTTGTGGGTGAAGTATGGCTTGTTATAAATAGATAATCACAAGGCAAATTCATTCAGCCACCGATAAATGCCTCCCAAACCCCAACCCCTCCACTTGAAAGCCATTAGCACTGAACAATCGAACAAGCAAGATCATCAAAGAGCGGAAGAATCAATCTATACATGACAATCACAAGAAGCTCACCGAAAGTGAGAGTCGTTATCTTCAGAGTAATCGGAGGATGAAGAAGGTGAGAATCGATAGTAGTAAACTTCGAATCAGTGCTGGCGGATGTATCCGTTGGCTAGTAAGAAATAGAGAAGGCGAGGCAAGGCAGAGATGATAAAGGAGTAGGTGCACTAAAAGTGGAGGAGCTCATCGTATTAGTCTCTGGTTGCAGCTAGGGATATACCAATCACCGACAACCGCACACATCAACATCCATCCTCCGCTAAACATTATCGCATTCCTATCTCTCAAGTGGGCATACATACAATGCGATTGCAGCGCGAAGAAGAGGAGCTCATCGATGTGGAGGTGGATTAGGGATGTTATTGAGTACTGAAAGAATATGTTGAATATCTTTGAAAGCTTGGATTTAGTGGTAACATCATTATTTACTTTGATAACTTCTTTGTGGCAAATTGATTTTATTTAATTATCAATTTATTTTGATCTTGGTTTAGTTTGATCAATGAGGCCAAGTCAAATTTAGTGATATTGAGTGAACATGGATTCCCTTATTCATTTGTCTCTTTGAAGAAATTTATAAAAGAATAAGTGAATAAATATTTCCTCGATGAGTTGGCATGTTAATTATGATTGCTCCAAGTATATATATATTTTGAAATATTGCATAAACTTCTTTCATATCTTTAATATATAAATAATAATAATAATAATAATAATAATAATAAGTATACTAGCAAAGAAGTCATTATAATGTTTCTAGAGATTAAGGAGCATGAGAAATGCAAGGCTACATGTGCATGTGCATCTTTTTTGGTACCTCCTATAAAAAGATTAAGAAAAAAATGAAGGATGATAAGGGTAAGAATAGAGTTGTTACTAAGGCTCCTCCATTTATTTCTAAACAAACTATTTTCTTTAGAAAAAATTAATTGCATTGTAAGTATCTTCATTAGATAATTCTATTAGAAATAAATAGTAATTGTGACACCTCTTTGTTTGTATCATCATAGATGGAATTGTAAAGAAACTAATGAGTGATACTTTCATTACACTATCAAATTCGAGGAATGATTGAGAATAATTGTGTAGTCATCGACTACAGAAGGTGGCGAATATGTTGATGCCTCCACTAGTTTAAAGAGAGAAGAGAAGAATAATAAGGATCAAGTTGAAGGCTCGAGGTAATACTTGATAGATGTTATAATATCTTTAGTTGAGAGTTTATTTAAATATTTTGAATCAATGAAGTCAATTATACTCGCCCTTCAACCCAACCTTGAGCCTTAAAAAAATAAAACTACTAAGAAAATTATTGAGCTTCAAACTTTTGGAGAGCAAGAGAAAATTTGCTTAAGCAAATTGATAGAGAAGTTTGCTATTCTATCTATTTTCCTTTATATTGTTTTTAAGTGAAGTTATCAATGATGTTGTGTGATAAGTGAATGATTCCATACCTCTAAGAAAATTCACTACATCTCATAAGTGATGCATAGTTCTTTCTTTATCACTAGATTCTTCATGTATCAATCAATAAATATGTTGTTCTTGTTCCCATGATTCAAATATTTCTATGAGGAGAGCTATGGCATCACTAATTTCAGCTTTAAAACTTGCCATTCTTTTCAAATCATCTTCCTATAAACTAGACATCTAGTGTTTCATTCTAAGATTTGCTTTTTATTATCATGTAATTTATGTTTACATCTAGTGTTTCAAATATTATCATGTAATTTATGTAATTTATGTTTACATTTCTCTTTTATGTTTACACTTATCTTTTAGTATCATGTAAGATTTGTTTTTTTATATCTTTACATGGACAATTTTTTAATGAACATATGTGAGTTTTATTTATTAATTTTCATTATATGTAATTTTTTATATTCCTCAAGATAATCCTTTTTTATTGGGCAACATAGACGAAGAAGCCTCGACTAACTTGAACAATTTCTTTTTATGAGATATGGATTATTTTCATAATCATCCAAAAAGCTTCACTCATTATTAAAATGATAAAATAGTTTAAGGGTTTGTTTGGGGTAGTTATAACTTTTTGAAAAGTTAGTTGTAAGGTTGTTATAGAGAAAATAATTTTTTTAAAAATTATTGTGTTACAAATTTTTCTAAAAAATAGCCAAAAAATTAATAATCAAATACAATTGTGTTACTTTAATTATGGTATTACAACAAAAATAACAAGTCTTTATCCCACTACATGGGATCAGTATAAATCTTTCTTCTCTATTGTGTTTTATTAAGTGTCAAATTTTTATTTAATTTTAATAAAATATGATTACTTTCTATATTTCATAATCAAGTCTTTTTAGGTCTAACTTTACTTTTCTTAATATAGGCTGAATCTAATATATCTATTTTTCTAATTGAGTAAATGGCTGGCGTTTTATGTAACCAAACCATCTAAGGCGACTCTTCAATCTTATTTGTTACTAGAGTAGCTCTAATTTTATCATGTATCATTCATTTTTCATTTTACCTCTAAATATAAAATCACTTATCCACCTGATCATTCTCATATTTGCAACACTAAATTTTATGTTCGTTTTCTGTCATAAAGAATTTGAAGTCTTGCCACTATCTTGTAAAATATTTTCTCAAGTCTAAACAGTACTTTTATATCATGCAACAAGCTCGATGTATTCCTCCACTTCTATCATTCAATTTGAATTCTACTAATAACATCCCGATCTATTTTACCATCACTTTGAACAATGGACTTGAGGTATCTATAAAATTCATATTTTTTTATTGATTTGATCACCCACTATCACATCCCCACAACTAGATCTTCTACAACTAAAATTACACTTCATATATTCGACTTTTAGATCTACTAAAATGAAAGTCTTTTAGACTTTAACATTGACTTACATAATTCAAATTTCTCTTAAATTTCCTCTCTAGTCTTAACAAGAAGAATATCATTAGCAAAAATCATGCATTATGGTACATCCTTGTGTAAATGCCTCATAAGAGCATTTATAACTAAAGCAAAAAAAGAATGGGCTTAAAGCCATTCTTTGATGTAATCCAATTGAAATAGGAAATTACTTAGTCAATCCTTCTTTTGTTTAAACTCAGGTAATAGTTATAGTATGCACATTCTTAATGACTAAATTATAAGTAATATGAACGCCTTTCTTTTCAAGAACTCTCAAACACTTCTATTGAAATTTTATCATATATATATATTTTATAAAATCAAGAATATCATATAGAGATCATTTTCACTCTCTCTGTACTTTTTTATCAAATATCTCAATAAATGTATAACATCCATAGCAGACTTACTTGGTATGAAGCCAAATTAGTTTTGGAAAACTTTTATATTACATTATAAATCCATGTTCAATTACTCTCTTTCATAAATTTAATATATTGGACATTAATTTAATTCCTCTATAATTTACACACTCTTTACATCAACTTAACTTTTAAAAATAGTAACCAATAAATATTTTCTCTACTCATATAGCATTTTTTATTCTTTAAAATAATATTTTAAAGTTTTTGATCTTCTAAGTAATTTTCACACTTTTATTGAAATAACATTAGATTATATTATTTTATCACATCTCATTTTCTTTAAATTCACTCTAACTTCAAATTAATTAATACTATGATATAAATAAAAATCTCTATTTTCATTTATGATATTAAGATCTCTAATGTCAAATAGATTCTATTGATCTTCCTTAAAAAGTTTATTAAATATCTCATTCATTTATGTTCAATATCCTCCTATGAAAAATAATTTTTAATTTTCATCCTTATCTAATTTATTATATAAATCAATAAATATTAAATTTTTTACATCACATATTATTTTTATAGAATTCTTATGAGTCACTTTATATATTTCTCAATTTATGAGATTTTATAATGAAATCAATTTTATAACAAAATTTTTATTTTTGATATTTTCTTTCACATTTTGACACCAATGCTATTTTTTTTATTATAGGAACTTCTCATTTTAATTCTCTAAACATTTTATAATTAATTAATCTCACTTATTATTTTTCACATAATATTAGCTTCTTCTTTAACATCTCAAATTTTAAAATTTTATAGATTACTCTTAAAAATATTTTTAGTAGCATTCTATAAGTACTCTTATCTAATCTTATGATAATATTTTAATTTATTTTTCACTTTTTAATCTTTCATCTTAAAAACCAAAATAGTGATCGATACTTGGTCTTTAAATTTTCACTCAAAATAATTTTATAATTTTTATAATCTAAATAATTTATTTTTCTTTGCATAAAATAATTATTTTATGCTTTATTAATTATATTTTTATAAGTGATAATATGCTCATTCTTTTCTTAAATAAAGTATTAGTTTTTCAAACTCATAACCACTATGAATGCTTTTAAAATCTTCACTATTCTATCAATATGATCATTTAAATCTCTTATAATAAATATTTTTTCTTCAAGAAGTATATTTTATATTAATTTTTTAGATCATTTCAAAATTTTCTTTCGAACATGTCTAAACTTGTGAGGCATAAATATTTATAGCATTTATAATCTTATCATGAATAACAATCTTTAAAGTTATAATATTATCTCTAATCCTATTAGTTTTCATAATATTATTCTTCAAATTTTTATTTATAATCACATCTATATCATTTCTAGTATGATTTTTTTCTTAATAGCAATGTTTTAAATTTAAACTATCAATTTCATTAACTTCCCTAATCCATTTAAGGGTTGTTTGGGATCAATTTTATTGTGTTTTTTGTTTTATTTTTATGCTATTTTTAAAAGTATGTTTGTTTAGTGTGTTTTTTTTTTCAAAGTTAAATAATATTATTTTAAAAACACTCAAAATAGTTTTTAAATATATTTTTTATTTTTAAAAATTATAATTATCATCAAATCTATTTTATTTTAAATAAAATATAAATAAAATAAAATGAAAATATAAAAGTGATCTCAAACGGCTCATTAATTTCTTGAAAATATAAGATTTTTATCTTTTTATGAGATATATATATATATAATGTGAGAATTCTTGTTAATTTAACATTGCACCCAAATCTTGATACAGCAATCTTGGCACACTTTTTATTATATTTAGTCAATGAGTCACTTCTAAGGAATGTCTTAGCATTGACATAACATATTAAAAAATTTTATCATAATTTTTTGACAAATTTTATGATGATCATCAATTACTTAATGCAACTTTTTACTTTTCTCATCTCAGATTGGGACACTACAATATCAATATTATTGAGTTAAAAAAATAAAGAGAGATTTACATAAATATATATTTACATATTTCACACTTAAGTTTTATATAGCATTTGAGTTAATTTTGAATTAAGTATAAGTTATGAGTTGTGAGATTTATAAATTATATGTTTCAAGTAATATCTTTGTAAATCTCTTAAAATTAATTATTTTTATTATATTTAACTAAATGCTAACATTTTTAAAATAAAAATTAACTAAATGATAAAATATTAAAAATTATATGCACAATTATTATAAGCTTATATATTTAACACTTAAATTTTAATATTTATACAAATATTATTATATTTATAAATATTAAATTTTAAATATTATATATAAATTATATGTATGCTTATAAATTTTGCTCACACCTTCAAACAACTGAAAGAACGTCGGAATCTTGGAAAATTTGGGTGGTTCGCCTTCGAAGAGCTCTCTCTCTCTCTCTCTCTCTCTCTCTCTCAAACATAATCTCTTCCGCTTTCAAGCAACTGAATCTTGGAAAATTTGCGTGGCTCACCTACAAAGAGCTCTCTCTCTCTCTCTCTCTCTCTCTCTCGCACCTTGAATGATTATCAGCCGTAGCATTCTTCAGTATAAAGTCCATCGAGGACCGTTAATTTAGTTGCTAGCTCCAGCACAAAAACCATGGCACCTTTCTCTATTTCTCTAGCCGCAAGTTTCTCTCAAAACCCTAAAATCAATCAACCTCCAATCTCCCGACGCCTTTCCCCCACTGTCGGCGCAGCATCACCCTCTCGATCGGTTAGCTCAGTCGATTCCCTCCGCGCAAAGACCGATCTCCTTCGCCTGATATCGGACCAGGAGAGAGGTCTACGGACGCAAAGAAACCCCTCGAAGAGAGCAGAGATTATCCGCGTCATCGATGAGCTCGCAGTGCACGGGGCTGGCACGGTCACGACGGACTCATCTCTCTCCTGCACATGGAGAATGCTTTGGACGACGGAGAAGGAGCAGCTATTCATCATCAAGAATGCTCGGCTCTTCGGCACTGAGACTGGTGACGTTTTGCAGGTCATTGATGTCGATAAAGCTCTTCTCAATAATGTCATCACGTTCCCGCCTTCTGGGGTTTTCTTTGTTAGGTCTGAGATTGAAGTCGAGCCACCTCAGAGGGTAAACTTTAGGTATTGACCTGATGTTCTGAGATTTTATTGCTAAATCTTTCAGCTTTCTCCAGCTTTAGCTGCATTGTGTGAAGACTTTTGCTAATCGTAATTTGTTTGGCTTATTGGCTTTTCGGACCAGATTTACTAGTGCAGTTCTTAGGGGAAGTGAATGGGAGATTCCATTGCCACCATTTGGTCAAGGATGGTAAGCGTCCAGAACTCCTGATTTCTCCCTGTTTTTTTTTTTTTATTTGCCTATTTTGTTAATTGACGAGGATTGTACGATTGCTAATTACAACATATGAAGTTTGTTTAAAATCTAATTTCCAGTTTTTTTTTCCGTTATTTAATAATACCCTAGGTTTATTGAAAACCTTAATTTTGAAGAAACCTAATAAACTCTAGACTTCTTTGTCAATTTGAAAGCATAAATGTAAGGATCCATGGTAAGTTATTTTTCCTGCTGTTGTTATTGTGTGGCATATTATGGTTTCAATTAATTGAAGGAAGAGTAGGCTTAAAAATAGGATTTATACTGAAAGGAAGGGTGATGCTGCCACTTAAGTTATTGCATTTTGAATTATTTATGGCTTCGAATCAGAGGTTTAGCATATTCTTAATTCTCAGTGGGATGATCTTTTATGCAAAACTATGCTGCATAGCACTTTATTTTTGTAGTCATCAACAACCTCTGTCACATTATGGAAGTCCAAGTTAGTATATTCAGCATTCACAATACTGTTTAATAAGACATCCATGGTTGTGAGAAATGTCTTATCAACTGCATGGTAAGAAGAAAACAGTCAAGCCTGGAGACCTTGAGGCTCTAATGGTTATCTTTTGTACCTTGAAGGAGTTTTTTTTTTTTTTGCATTGCTATATTTTATAAGATGGTGGTAAAATTGACTTATGGTGTGTTGAGAAACATAAGAAAGTTAAGTTACGAGACAGGATGCTTGGATGACTTTAGAGATAATGCAAAATGAGTATGTTAAAAAAGTTGGAGTAGTTCCAGTGGTAGATAAAATTAGGAGAATGCCTTAGATGGTTTCCACATAGTCATCCGTCCTAATGACAGAGAAAGAGACATTAGTTAGTAAGTTAGAGATCAAAAGACTTGGTTAAGATGTATAAAAATGATCTTAGTAACTGAATTAAAAGAGAATGACACATAATAGGACACAATGGAGCGCGGATTCATGTAACCTAGTGGGATTAAGGCTTGTTGTTGTTGTTGTTGTTGTTGTTGCTATATTTTCTGCAGAAGTAGAATTTATCCAAATCCACACCATTGTGATGGGAAGCTTACAGTGCTTGGCTAAGTCATCTTATCTAAGCAATTATTGTTAAAATAATATTCTGAATTTAGTTAAGGCCTTGGCAATTTTTGAATGTTACTACAGAGCTACTTTTACAAAGTATATTGTAAGAGTGAGAATATTAAATGAGATAAGTGCCTATCTGAGACATTGTGTCAAACATCTAAATCAACTATGCCTGTTGTATAACTTCACAAGTATTAGTTTTTTAGCATCTCATACTGGTAGAATCATCTAGATCAACAGTATTTGAATTCATCGAATTCTGAACCATTGTTAACTGAGGAAATCGCCTTAATAGAACAGTTTTATGTATTCCAAAATCACGTGAGGGTTCTTCCATCTTTGTCATTATATTTTTGTGTTTAATGCATCGATTTTTGTTATATTCATGTTGTGCAATCCCTTGAATGGATCTGTTTGGATCAGTTGAGGCTATATATGTATTTATCATTCAAAAAACTTTAAGGTATGGCTTGAACTTCTTGTTTCTTTCAAACATCATCTTTAAAACAAAAGAAAAAGGGCTAAATGGGTCATGGAAGTCATCAATCAATCAGAGCGATTTGAAACCTTAAGCTGTAGTAGATAAATAAACACATCCAAAAGCAAGTAACTAAGAGATTGGAATTTTCATGCAATCTCTGCATTTTAGGATAGTAATAATTAATAAATCATGTAAACTGAGATAGACATAAAATCAAATCTTAATCTTCTGAATATTCAAACATAGCTGGAAATTTTCTGATCAACAAGCTGCTTGCAATCTTTAAGAAAATGAGCTTTGTAGTGTCTTTGAGTTCACCATATTAACTTATATTTTGGTGATGACTAATTTACATTTAGCTTTTCAAGTTGCCATGTTAATTGAGGCCCCGCTCTATCACCTTTAGAAGTGTGGAACCAACACAGCAACACCAATCACGAATAAATTTTTTGGAGTAATTTGTAGATGGCTAAATCCAGCTTAGCTAAAGTATATATATTCTCTGCTAAGTACCATCATTGAGATGGCACGAACATTTCAACATACTCTACTATGTTTGCAATAAGTTTGATGCAATCATTTGTTGCAACTATTGCTCTCATTAAGTGAGTGTTTACGCGCTTATCTGTCCTTAATAAGATGCCTAAACATAGCCGGGATTAGGGGTGTGTTCGAGCCGAACCATAGTCGGCTCGAAATCGGCTCGAAAATGGGTAATTCGGCTCGAGCTTGAGTCGTGGCTCGAAAGTTTCAAGTCCGAGTCGGATCGAATCGAGCTCGAGCTCGATCCGGCTCGACTGTGAAACGAGCCGACTCGAAATCCAACTGAGCCGGTTCGAAATCCAAATGAACCGGCTCGAAATGCAAACGAGCCGGCTCGTTCGCTCGCTCGTGGAATTCGCCCCCGAATTAATCGGACGGCGATCTTTTGGGCTCGGGCCCCGTCGGGCGGCGCCTCGCCCGCCGCTGACCCGCCATGAGCCAGCGAATGGGTTCGGCTCGAAATAAATTTGAGCCACATTTCTATCGCTCGTTGCTTCGGTCGATCTCGATTCGAGCCCAAGTTCGAGACTGAGAGCACCTTCTAATTTCAGCCAGCCGGATTGTGGGAGATTAATCTTGTAGGGTTTATCTGCATTTGTTGCAGATAAGATTAGTTTCATCTGACAAACTGAAATAGGAAGATACAGGATCAAGTTGTTTGATGAAATAGAATTTGTGTTTTGATGAATTTTCTTCTGCCTATTAAGGATGAGAGAAAAATCATGCAAATTTTGGATTTATGAACTGCATGTTGTTTCTGTTATTTAGGATTTTTAACATGGACTTTGTTTTATTTGCAGGTTTGAGTCTGTATATATGGATGAAGAGATACGAGTTGCTAAGGACATTAGAGGAGATTACTTGGTTGTTGATCGTGCTCCCTATTCCTGGAAAGAATGAATCGTTAAGTTCTCATTTCAGGTGATGATTTTTTTCTTGATTTGCTAACCTCGCTTGGGATTTATCTTATATTATGAATTCAAATGGAAGTCCATCTAAAAATATTTCTTACTGTGTTCTGGTGAATTACTGCTTACAAGTATTTTGAATCTTTGTCTTTACATCAAATCAATTTTTACAAATTCAGACCTTCTCATGGAAATGTCTTTTACGTTTAATTTGGCCTTACCCCCTCATTAATGAAATATTATTTGTGTTAAATTATTGTAACTAATATGTCTATCAGTTAGCAGTGCCTGCCATTCTTTCTTTTAAACTCAGTTTTATAAAGAATATATATCAACGTTTCATCAAGACCTGCACTGGCAATCTAAGCTGTTTACACTTATGAGGCTTTCACCAATGTCCTATTAAGCAGCGGTTTCTTTTCTGATATTTCTCTTTTACATTGCACACAATTCTTATACATTTACATATCTAACACCTAAATGTTAATATTTTCATAAATAACATCAAAATATTTAATATTACATCAAAACTATCACCATCATTCACTTTTTAAAGTAAAATATAACTTTTCATGTACAGGAAAAATGCTATATTTACAAATATCAAATTTTAGGTATTAGATATATATCATTGCATATAAATCTTAAGCTATATATGTAAATCTTTCTTTTTATATCATGTTAACCGAACTGAAATTATTTTCAATCAATTATGATTATTTCTATTATTATTATTTGCAAAAAAAGTGGATGTAATTCAATTTATTCATCATGGTTCACCTCATATATGCAGGTGTGAGGCCGGTTTTAATGCGCTTGGATGGAAATGTCAGTGTATTATATCTTGACAGGTAAATGCAAATGGTAAGCTCTACTAATGGCTCTTAATGAAGATCTTGTTTATATGTGCTGAACAAATCAAATAAAATGACTACCTTTTCATAGTGTGTTATTTAGGAATGTATAATAGGTCACTTATAATATTGTACATTATTAGTGTTTGAAACAGTTTGTATTAAGAGAAGTTTTTACAATAAAATTGCAGGCCATAGTATATTTTAATAGACTCTAACCTATAAATAAAAAAAAATTAAGAATGGACTATTTATTCGTTTATATGAATAGTGATATTTTATCATATAAATTTCTTTGGCTTTTTATTTTTAAATCATGCACTAAATCGAGGCCATTCATCTTAAGATACATGAAACATAATATGATTCTAGATTTCAGAAAAAAAAAAGGGCCAAACTTAATATGATTTAATGTTTCACTCAATTACTTGAGTCATTTTTTTAAGCTAACAATTGATTTGCTTTATGCTATTTTTGTTATTTAAGTCAAATATTCAACATAGACGTGTGTTTATATCATTTCATGCGTGTGTGGAGAGAGAGAGAGAGAGAGAGAGAGAGATTTGCCCATTATTTCTACAAATATATGTTTGAATTGTCTAGAAAGAGGGAGAGAGAAAATAACTCAAATATCTTAATTTTTTTTATGGAGAGAGAAGAATGTTAAGGAGAGGTGAGAGAGAAAGAGGTGGGGATTAGGATTGTCTATAATTGACCTGATATGATAATTCAATATGGACTCGATCTTAAAAATTCAGTTTTTAGTAGTAGACTCATTCAACTTCTGAATTATGCTTAGGTCTAAAGTCAAACTTCAAATTAACCTAATTTTGACTCACAAACTTGGATTAATTCAAATTTGGTTGATAAATTTGAATTTGTTTTCAATTTGACTTAATTTGAATTGAATTTAACTTGAAATGTATGTTCAAATAGACCACTCAAGTTATATTTGAGTAAGCCGGGTTAAAAATCAGTTAGGCTCATGTAAAAAATTTTACTCTTTTCAAAATAAATAAAATTGAGTTGAGTTAAATTTAAGTCAAACTCAAACTCAATTGAATGATCCAAATTGACATTCCTAATAAAGATGATAGAACAATAAACTTTAAATGTGTACTCATAGTTTTAGAATCATTCACTAGGTCATACGCATGTGAAGTTGATTGATTGAGGACTTTAGCCCATCCAAGAGGTTTTGTGCCTATGTGCTTCGTGCTTCAACATTTAGCTTTAAAAAATTATTGGATATGATTTTCAATTATATAATTTTTATTTTTTTAAAATAATATTTATTATATGAAATGGAACAACTAAAAATTGCTATCATATGGATAAAATTATTAACGATCTAACCTTTAGATGATATGATCTTAAGATCAATTTAAAGTCATTCAATTTTATTTTGAGCCAAGATATGTAGGGTATTAAAAATTAACTCAACATGACAATTTGATATGACTTGAGACAATGAATCCGGATTTGAATTGACTTAACTAACTTTTGGGCGGGTCTAGTTCAAAAATTTGGCCCGTCAATTTTTCTAGTTCAATTCAAGTTAACCTATCAATTCAAATTTAACTCACAAACTTAATATTAACTTGATTTTGATCCATGAACTTGAATTTAACTCTATTTAACTTGATTGAGGACTTACTCTAATTTAGAATGCATGTTCAAA
This sequence comes from Cymbidium sinense, assembly GCA_021442155.1. Lineage (NCBI taxonomy): Eukaryota > Viridiplantae > Streptophyta > Magnoliopsida > Asparagales > Orchidaceae > Cymbidium > Cymbidium sinense. Next base: position 120,801,713 of record CM038219.1, read on the forward strand.
CTAATCACTCGGGTCATATTTGAAGATTAATCAAGTTTAGGTTGAAATTTTTGATTGTTTAATAAAAGAGTCCTGTTCATATCACTTATTCAAGTTGAGGTAAATTCATTCAGGTCAAATTTAAACTCGGTCTATTAACTTGAATTGACACCTCCAAATTAAGTCTTATTATAGGATAACTTAATTTGATCACTTAAAAGAATCATAAATTCTAGTGAGATTATTGTAAAAAAATGTTTTGCGGAAGATTTTCACCGGGAGATATTTCTATCCAGATTTTCCACCAGACATAAGTAAGCCAAATTTCTAATAAAAAACCCATCCAAATTTCTATTGGATTGCGTGTTAAAAGAGCAAAGCACTCTGCCTCGTCTTTGTGGTCTCGCCCGCCTTGTTTCGCGTCTTCGGCTAACAAGGCCTGGCCATTTCATTATAAATCGAAAGGCATAACTTATATACCTTTTATAAGATCCAATTTGAGATTTCATATGTGGATTTCTTCTTCTTTTTTTCTTATGAAATTTAGGTTTCAAAATTTCTTTTGTGATATATATATATATAATTTTTGGGGGATTTACATACATATCATATCAAATTTTTATATTTATACATCTAACACCTAAAATTAGATATTTACTTATCTAACACTTTTTTATACTTAAAAAGGTACATTTCACCTTTAAAAAGTTAATAAATTGGTATTTTTGATATAAGATATATATATATATATATATATATATATATATATATATATATATATATATATATATATATATATATATATATATATATATATATATATAAATTAAAAGTTTAGTTGTTAGATATATAAATATGATGATATGTATGTAAATCTCCCATAATTTTTTTTAGCAAGATCTATATGTTATTCATTAGATGTATAATATTTGGGTTATTTTGTATTAAATTATAGATTATATATTGCAATTATATAATTAATCTTTTTTTTTTTTGCTAAAGAAATAATTTTTAAATCTGAAAAACTATGGCTTGAATACCGGATTTACAATTTTTCGTACAAGCAGAGAAAATGTGATACTAAATTAAATTATATATGAATTATGGAGCTTCCTTCACTCCAAAAATTAGAAAAATCTCATTCTAATTATGATTTAAAAAAATAATGATTTCATTAATTATATGAAATTATCTAAGTTAAAAATATTTATATGGGTCCTGACACTTATACCAAGCAACCTAAACTTTGTATTTGAGACGCGGATTTAAAAAAAAATCATTTATGACTATACGCATACAAGCTAATGAATGCCGTTAATGTTAATTCAAGTCAATGAAAGATATAAATATTCAGCTCCATAGAATGTGATTACAGTAAGCTTAATCTTCAATGTTTGAAATAGAGTTGATAAGTTCTACTAAATGATCAATTTCTAAATATATTAAATTACATTAAATTATAAGACCCAATCCTTTATATTTGTAATAGAATTGACAAAGTATGTTATGATATCAATTTTCTAAAGAATTCAAATTACACATAATTTATAGACCTGATCCTCTACTAAGAATAAAAGTAGAATCGATGTGACCTGACACGAATGTATTGAATAGATTTCAATCTATACTTATTATTTATATTTTAAAATTATTGTATCTCAAATTCAAATTTATAAATGCAAGTTGTAGACATAATCCCCTGCTAACAAAATATCATAGTTGACAAAGTCTATCCCGATGATGGTCGCGTTGATTGAAAATCTCAACCGGAGAGATTATTATCATCAAAAGATACTTGAGCTATAAACTAATTCATCATAAAACTAAATTTCAACTAAGTAAATATCTAAACTAAATGAAATTTATTATTTAAATATTTAAAGCAAACAATTAATCCATTCATCCACTATCGTTTGTTGGGGATGACAGATTAAGAAAACTCTAGTTCACAAAGGAGTTAATGTCAAGTCAAATAAATCACTATATTCAAACTCAAATGATCTCATGCCAGCAGACGCGACCCGTTTCTGGTTCATTTGCCGATAATTACATATAATAATTACGACCGTAGTCTTCTAATGCATTCGCCAAACGATACCATTATATTACGATCACGATCAGAATCAGATGTTCTCCAACGATTTAACCTTTGAGTAATGAATCATAGGGTATATTTGATACAAAGCCTTTTTTGTTAGTTTAGTTGCTTGTCTCCTGACAAGCCATCCAGTTACAAGGTTCTTAGATGACGCAACCCACTGATTGAGGATTCTTCGCCGGGTTGACTACCTCTAACTAAAGTTAGGATCACGATAACCGGATGACGGAACCATGGGATCTTGATCGGGCACGTCATCATTCCCCCAACCATCCGCTTTAAGTTAATATGATGAATTTCATAAGCTTAAATTTTAAACTCTACATGCTGCTACTATACGCTAAGCAATTAGTGATCTAACGACTAGTCTTAATTGAAAGTTTTCTCAGTATTGGGAGGAGTAATTAACTATAGGTCTTTGCGCCTATAAGAAATCTGGAATCATATTTAAAGTCCTCACAAAATGAGGGCAAATTTTTTGGGTAATGTTTTATCTACTATTCCATCTACATTCTAAAAATTTCACTGACATAAGTCATGTTTTCTTAATTGAGAGATTGGTAGTGAATTTTCGAAGTCCACAAGTATGAAGACAACTTGGAACTCAACAAAGTTTAATGGTTTGGATCAACAAAAAAAATAAATAATGCATGTATAACAAAAATAAAAATAAAAATTCGTGAATATGAAGACTAGGGTTTTTAACCAATACATTTAAGATGATGGATTAGTTTAAGGTACAATCAAATCTTCATGTCATTCTTTGAAGTGGTGGACCAAAGAATTTTTTTTAAAAAATTTATACTGTATTTTGTTTATGTTGATTGTTTCTAGGAAAGAGAGAGGCCAACAATGTGTGTATGAAAGATGAAGTGCTCTTATAATTTGAGCACATGTTAAATTCCAAGGTGGAGGGGTTAGGTAAGCTAATATCATATGACATGCTTTAAAACTTATGACGATGATAATCTCCCATCTTGACGTGATGCTCCATTGGTGAAGATAATCATTTGTAGTTGCCCTAACATTTAGCCTGTGTTGCTAAGATGAATGGATTGGCAAAATTTTGAGCATAAATTATAAGATCATTATTAAGAAGGTTTTTAGTATTTATCATCAAAGTCTCATTAGTATTTTAGTAAAATTTTCACACTCTGTCTCTTTCTATTTTATATTTTTTCATTGCACTTTTATTATATCTCTAGCAATCAATTTTATGAGAGATTGTGACTATTTAATTATTTGATGACAGGATTTGTCATCATTATGTTGGAATATTTTGAAGGAAGGCATATCTCTTGAATTAGAGAGTTGGGTTGTCTAACTCATAAATGATTAGTGTTTGAGTTGCACATTATGTTAATGAAAGTTTGTATATTGTGAGGATTTTTCTATTCGCTCGAGGAGGAAAAAGTTTCGCTAGTGGTAATTAATATTAATACGTTTCTAAGCAAGGGAAGGCTTAAGCATGGATGTGAGATGATTGAGTTTCTAATCATATAAAAACGCTTATGTTAATTTCTTTATAATCTAATTTTACTTTTTTTTTAATATTATTATTCATTTTTTAATGCAAGGATTTAAGTTGGTTAGAATTTCAAAAGAAATTTAAAAGAGCTTGCATAAGCCGAATTCACTTCATCTTTTAGTGTACCTTTGAGCTAACAATTAATGTCAAACATTTATGTTCATGATAATATTTTTGGAATTAACATCCTTTAGTTAAAGATTCTAATCACAAATATTTGAGAATTTTATTTCAATTATTCTCTTTTACTTTGCATGTTAAATTTTGATTTTAAAAAAAAAATCATTTTTTAGATTATTTTGTGATATTAACAATGGGAGATTCTTAAAATGGTGTCAGGATTATTGAAATGATGAGATAAACTGAATAAAACTCTAAAAGCAGCATATATATTTTTAGTGCTTAAAAATCAATTATGATCAACCAGAAAAAAGTATAGCGCATGGAACATAATTCAGTTAAAAAATATATAAAGTAAACATGGATTGCTTCACAAGTACCTTCATTTACCTCATCTGCGACTGAGAACAGAGAAGACCAGATGCATCCGCACCAACGACTGCGATTTCACAAACAGCGCACCGCTGCCCTTGGATGTGCGGCACAAACCTAGCTCCACAATAAGGGCAGGAGACATCCTTCTGTCCACGATAGATGGGAACAAATGTAGCTCCGCAAACCACAAATGGATTTCGATAATCATAATTGAGCTGTTCTGCATCTTTCTTATCACCACACACCTGGACAACCTGCCTGGCCTTATTTGACTGGGCTTCAGTAGGGTTATTCTCCAGGAGCAACCTTGCGAAATTTGCTGCTGTAGCATAGTTTCCTCCCTTGAAGCATGTAGTCATGGCACTAACAAGAACCAATCTCGTATGAATCTTTTGAAGCTTACAGTTGGTGAAATATGCTGCCAGTTCCTGCTGCCGTATCGAATCATCTTTGATTTCCTTTCTCCTGACCTCAATCTTCAAGCCCAGAACATACTCTTTAGCTATCTCTGAATTAACTCTTTCACTTCGTCAACCTCCCGCCTAGAATCCACAACTAGAAGAGGGATGGCGTGCAAGATATTAAGAAACTGCCTCAAGGCTTCTGGGAACTTCCCTTCTGTAGTTGCCCGGTAAGCTGCCTTGAGCTTGTCGTCCATATGTGAAAACTTGAACACAATAGCTGGTGGATTCCTTACATTAGGACTGGCAGACTCGCTCCATCCCTTCTCAACAGCGATTGATATTACGGGGGCCGCAGAATAAGCAGGAAGATGTGTGTGACTGCCCATGTACAAATCCATAAACATCTGCTTCAAGGGAACAAAATTATTTATACCTAACTGCCTGTTAAGCAGGTGCATTGCGGTGTCGAAGTTGCCCGCTGCAACATGCTCCCCGGCAAGAGATGACTTCTGAATCCAGATTTGTCTCACAGGCATACCTGGACTAGGCGCAACAAATACAGAAGCACGGGTATTACTTAGTGCCACAGGAGAGTCCACGTCAGCTGGCAACTCCAGATCTTCAAGATCCCAAGCCTCCCTCCTCATCATTTTCTTCATTTGCTTCAAAATAATCAGCTTCAGTATCAGAATTTCCATTTTGAATAACACCATCCACATCAACAATATCCAAATCCCCTTCACCCCAATCAGCACCAGTGGCTTCTTCTTCTTCTTCTTCATGGCTCCGCCTTCCAACTCCATCCAATCCACCTTCAAAAACGCCCCTCATGACTCTCAACAAAGGCCAGTCTCCACTGCACAAGAGAGGAGCAGGTGGTAACAGAAGAGAGTGTTTTTTTCCTTGAGGTATAACAGGAACATCATCCCCCAATTCAGCTGCAAGCCTTTCAGCAGTTTCTGAGAGCCCATGAGTCAAAGCAGTGATATATGCAAGAGGGATGTGGCCAGCATTCTCCAATATCTTAACACGCTCCTTAACATCACCCAGATACATGGCATTGTGGAACTGACCCATAGCATCATTCTTGATTTCAGCTATCCTCAACATTTTTGATAGTTTCTCCCTGTTTCCAGTTACAAGATAGAGGAATGATAGCCTCTCAAAGTTCTTAGTCCTCTGGTAGGAATATTCAACAATACTGGTATTTCCCTGCCGAAGAGCCTCAATGCCCAATCTGTACCAATGGTCCTTTTCATCTATCTCCTTTGCAGAAGCAACAGCTATCTGAATGTTACCACTCTCCACAGCAAGGTTGAATCTGGTTTTCTCATCTTTAACAAAGTGAAGGGCAACTTCAGGAAATCCTTTCTGTTGCAAGTATGCAATCACAGCCTGTCCACACAGCTGTGAATTCTTGATCATACTCATAACATGGTCGTACCTTTTCCTCAGGAGCGCAAGCTTGAAAACGTACTCAGTAGCATCAATTTTTATAATCCGATTCTTGCCATCACGATCCAAACAGTAGATACTGTTGTTAGAGACCTTTGTTAAGTATATTGGAACATCTAGAGTTCTTATGATCCCATTGTCCCCATTAGGAAGGCAATACTTAATGTGATTCAAGGTGGTATAAATGAAAACACCATTTTCATCCCAGGCGCCACTTTTCACACGCACTGTTTCATGCAGCGTGCAACAGGGAAAAAGCTTCTTGTTAGCAATAACTACAGTATGCTTGCTTAGCAAAGCGATGGATTCCATATCACTCGACCAAACTACATATTTGAGCGCAGCCACCTGAAGCTCGCCAAGAACAAGACGCTGTTGCAGATCAAATATCATAACTCTGTCTTCGGCCTTGCATAACAAATTCCCTGTTCCAGCATAGAAGATTGCATCTGTAGTTAAAGGAAGGGGACTCCTCTTCACAACCTCATTATTCAGATTCTTGACCACTGCTTGATTGCAGCTCTTATCTAGTACTGCAAATCTGTTGCGAGCCACAAAAACAGCAGACCCTCCTAATCCTCTCTTTGCATCCAGCATAAAATCACCCTTTCCAACATAGCCTGCAGGAATGATATACAGTTCATAAGAGCCAGAATCCATATCAGAACAGATTAAGACAGCATTCTCTGTGGGGCTGAAAGACACTGTTTTTGGTCCCTGATTCAAGCTAGCAGAACCAGGCTTCCTAATCGGAATCAATTGATTATCCTTCTGAGAGGAAAATTGATAGAACCGCAAAAAACAGTCTTTAACATAATATAAATAGTCGCCACTGACAGAGAAAGCAGGACGCTCCCTCTCCAATTTGAATACAATCATTCCACTGTCGTGACCAGCTGCAAGGAGATTCATCTCTGGGTGCGCAGACAAGACCCAGAAACGATCATGCTCCCGACGAAATGTCTGAACTGAAGTACGCTTAGTAGCATCCCAGATGCGAATGCTTTTGTCCTCTGAGTTGGACACAATAATATCCTGCTTTGCATGGAACATCACACAAGACACATTATTCGTGTGCCCTCTCAAGGTGTCCACTTCCCACGCCTTTGTATCTGTGGAAAGAAAAATCTATTTGGTCACTTAACGTTGCAGATTTTTTCATGAGGGTAATAAGTTAATTTAGTTAGTTATTATTCATCTTCTCTTTAGTAAAGGTAGCTTAACGTTTATGTGATGCTTGTGAAATGGTAATGGCACCTCAAGTAATGCAGTGAAAATTAAGCGGGTTTTATATGACTTACCATTCATCCTCCACAATTTCACCTGTCGGTCATCTGCTCCAGAAACAATAAGAGGCAGGCTAGGATGAAAAGATGCCCAATTGACTCCCCTATCATGACCCTCTAACACATACTTGACAACTGCATCAACACCCCCAAAAAAATCTGAATTCATCTGGCTAATGCGTGATATATCATCAGATGGGGAGACAGTTTTCTTCCTCAAGGCACCAATATCCCACACACGAACAGTCTGATCCAGGGAAGCAGAAACAACAAGATCCTCCTTGGGATGGAATGATGCACACATCACATAGTGATTGTGGCCAGTCAACACTGAAATGCAGTTCCGTGATTGCCAATTCCAAATCCTAATTGTTTGATCATCACTTGAACTCACAATCCACGGGTACTCATCATGAAATTGAACAGTACGAATGTAATCAAGATGCCCAAGAAGAGTGAACAGACAACGGTGTGTTTTGTAATTCCAGACCTTGATCTTGTAATCATCTCCTGAAAAACAATGTTATCATTGCTACTGTTATTATGCTATTAATATAGGATGGACCGCAGTTATCAATAGGTAAGCGTAACAATCGGATTTCAAAAATCAGACCATGAATGGCAACAGAAAAATGATGCCTGCATATCATTGTCGCAAGAAATCAACAATGTAATTGACAATCGCTAATTAGAAAACTAAACGAGATGGATCCACCAAAAGAAGAGGTATCTAAACAAAGAAATGAAATCAGATTCCAAAATGCAATCCAATATGGAAGAAAAATTCATATTGCTTCCTAGATCTATGCATAGAAGCGACACTGGAAAATGCCTGAAGATATTTTTATGAGAAGATCAAAATCAGACCTAAAAAAAAATAAACTACAAAATGGTAATAAGAGATACCTTACAAAAATCAAAGAGGGGAAAATTTTCACCTCCAGATACAAACAGATGCTGTGATTTATGAAAGTGGACGCCTCGAACGGGTCCATCGTGCTCATCGAAGCGGTCGATGAGTGTTGCCATGCGGTAGTCCCATAGCTGGATAACGCCGCTATGAAGACTGGCAAGGATCCAGGGCCTCTTGTTATGAAAGCTAAGCCCCTTCACCCGATTGCTTTTGGTCTCAAACTTAGTCAGCATTTCTGCCTTCTTTCCTCCCTCCGGGGCGTTCGGATCTCCAAAACCCCTCCCGCCGGTCGCCGATTAAATCCAAATAAGGAAAGGAATAGAACAAGTCGGATCAAATCAAGAAAATGTGCGAAAGGTCATGAAGGCGTGATGACAACCGTTGACGATGTCTCTGTCGCCGTCACCGGAGGGCATGAATTCATGTACCGGTGAGATCTCCATTTGCACAGCCACCGCGTCTTGTTCAATTCTAAAAGCCTCTCGTAAAGCTTCGCTAGATTTGGATTTTTGATTTATGATATTTTTTAAAATGGTTGCGGTAAGTGCTCAAAATCTCTTAAGTTGAAAGATTAAATTTTAAATCACTAGGCTAAGATATTTTTCACGATAATATTTATTTATTTAGGATATATTAGTCTTTTTTTAATTTGATTTTTAAGATACAATTACTAAAAAAAATAGATATTCTTATTATTATAAAGTATTAATTTCTTCAAATTTGATTATTAGTTGGTGTTATTTAGTTATTAGTTTTTATATTTGAAATTATCAAAAATATAATAATAAATATATATAATGAAATAATAATTGTAAATTTTTAAGCAATAACCAAATTTATAAAGACATGGAGGCACTTGTACTCAAAATTCACCGATCTGATGAAAGAGTGTTTAAGTTTGATATAATTTTCAAAAATGGAATAATAGATAAAACATTACTGAGATTTATTTTCATTTTGTGAAGACTTTAGATGGTTTAGTTTCCTCGCAGCTATAGTTAATTACTCATCTCAGTTCTGAAAGAAAACTTTATATTAAGGCTAGTCGTTAGGTTGCTTAGTGCGTAGTGTATAGTAGCTGCATGTGAAATTTTGGAATTGAGGTTTATGAAATTCATTATATTTAACTTAAAGCAAATGGTTGGAAACGATGACGCGTCGATCCCAGATCTCATGATTATCATCCGGTCGTGGTGTCCCACTAGCGAGAGAAGGTAATCGACCCAGAATGATCCTTATGCTGATACATGGTTACGTCATCCAAGAAATTGTAGACTAGGGTGGTGTTTATCTAAGGAGATAAACTTAAAGTATTAGTAATGAGGGTTTTTACCCAATCAAGTATACCACATGGTTCACAAGACGAGTTATTGGGAGCATACACTTGATCATGGATGATATAGTGGGGTCATTTAGCGACAACCACTCAGATGACTTTGGTCTAACGTCATGTACTCTTGGCCAATGATTAGAGGACGTCATGTCACTTTGGCATGATATTGTTTGAGAGTAAACATAGTTATATACTTAATTTGACTTTGGCTCCTTTGTGAGCTAAAGTTTTCTCAGTTTGTCACATCTAACAAATAGTTACGGAAGGTGAATTAGATTTTTTAAAGTTTTTAATATTAATTTCACTTGACATTTATTTCAATGATATTTCAAATTATGCATTTAGACTAAGATTCAATCTAAGTTAATTTGCTTTGCAATTATAATCATATTTTGATTGAAGTATCCCTTCAAGTTAAAAACATAGTCATCATCGGGGTGGGTTATTGTTTTTATTTATCCGCCGACTCTTAATTTAATAATAGAGATCAGTCTGTATCATATAAATTAAAACTACCGGATATTTTATTAGGTTGAAGATATTATAATAACATCATTAGATTTTTAGATTTTGTTAACTGTCCCAAGACACTCATCGGCAGAAGCCATCCAAGACACTTGAATTTAAGCATTCGATGTAATATCATCTGGTGTATTTGATTCAACATTAATTTAAACTTAAGGGATTTGTATAATTTACTTGTTTTAACTAAATTTCATTGTAAGTATAGATTTTTAGATAATATTTTGTATTTCTCTCCCATCGTCACATAGGCTATTGCACCCAAAAAAAGGTATGTATGGGTGAAACCTTCTGCCGAATGCACATCACCATCAAGAAGACATGTATGAGTCTCTAAATCCTATATAAAGTCATATTTTCTATGCCAAGAAAGATGTGTATCTTTATATATTTGTCACGTTAAAACATTAAGTTTATCTTTATTGTTGAATTTTTATTAAACAGTTTATGAGTCATGTCAATGTAAAATTTGGCGACATGCCATCGTGTAGATGAGCTCTTGTATCTTGGCACACACAACAAGAAATGTGTATGGGTGGTATAAATCCCATCGAATCGTTCTCATCATGCCAAGAAAGGTATATAAGCCAGATCTACTAAAATAGATTTTCCGCAGAAATCGTGAAGTACTTATACACCGATATTAGTTCAAATAACAATTTTATATCATAGCATAGTTTATTATCAAGCTATAGGTCCTCTGTCGGTGAAGTTTGGCATTTTAGCGTCAACATCGTCCCATATAGGGGTACCGGAATATTGGGCATACCCACCATGCCAAAAGTATGGGTGATAAATTATTGAATGAATCTCACCATCTGTGAAAGAGACATGTATGGGTCTCTCTCTGAAATAGATTTTCCACACGTCGAAAATATAATACTCATGCATGCAAATACAGTTTCTCTGCCAAAGGCGTCTACGGGTATTTATAGTCAAATAAACATCTGATTTCTCCACACAGAAAAGTGTATAATTTATATATCCATGCAAGCAAGTAGCGATTTCCCCTCCACGCCTAATATTCTTCTTAATCCTGATGGTTACCTCGGAAGGTAATTTTAGAAGAGCAAAAGTAAGAGCAAGTTTCTCATTATGATACTGTAGTTTTGCCTTTCTCTCTAGCTCATCCACATGCATAAGCACATAGTTTGTATCGGGTACATAACCTTCTTCTTTAATCTTGGAATTTTCGTTTTCCCACATCTGTTCTATCTCTTTTATTTGTGGGTGACAATTATCATTTGCCACAAACAAATGGACAGAGTTTTCAACCTCCAGCCAGCAGCAAGCAGACTATTTTTTCAATCCAGTTTCTCCCATTATCTTCCTAACCTTCGTGGCATCATTCCATCTGCTTAGCCGAAGCATAAATGTTATACAGCAGCAGGTGAGGCCCCACATCACGTGAGTCAAGGTCAAATACAAGTTTAGCAGCAAGCTGCCCTAATTCCACATCCTTATGCATTATAGAAGCTCAAGTAGGGCACCCCAGACAGCAGCAGTTGGTTCTGAAGCATTTCATCTATGAACTTTCGTGCTCATTCAAGAAGGCCAGCATGTCCAAGCAGATCCACAACTGCCACATAATGCTCAATTTCAGACTCCACCTTATATTTCTTCATCAAATTGAAGTAATATTCCCATTGATTGAGAAAACCACTGTGACTGCAAGCATTCAGAATATAGAGAAAAGTTATTAGGCTTAACTCCATGTTTGAGCATCTTCTCAAATCTTTGAATCGCCTCCTTGCCAAGCCCATAATGTGCATTACATGTAAGCATTGAATTCCAAGAAACAACATCCTTTTTGTCCAACTGACTGAACACTTTTCTAGCATCTTCAATGTTTCCTGCCTTAGCATACATATATAAAAGTGTATTGCAAACAAAAACATTAAGTTTATGGCCATGCTTTACCATATGGGCATGAACCCATTTCCCTTGATCTAGAGATCCATTACTAGCATAAACACTAAAAATACTAGAATATGTGAAGCGAGTTGCCAGAAAATGAAGCTTCTGCATATCCACAAACATCCCAATGGCTCTATTCTGGTCCTGTTTTCTCGCATAACCTGCAATCAATGCATTTCATGAAACTTCATTTTTTCTTACTCTAACTTATCAAATGTCGCATGAGCTTCACTCATTTTCCCATGGCAAGCATACATATCTAAGAGAGAACTTCTGACATAAACATCCAAATCACAACCAGTTTTGATGCAGGAAGCATGGATTTTCATCCCTGTATTAACTTCAGTGGTGGCACCACAAGCATTCAACATGGTTGCAAAGGTGAAATTATTTGATTTGCATTCTGACCAAAGCATTCTAGGAAATAATGCAAGCGCCTCCTTAGGTTGGTCATTTTGTGTGTAACTGGACATAAGTGCAGTCCAAGAAACAACATCCCTAAGAGGCATTTGTTCGAACGCTTTGCGGGCATCATCCAAGCTGTTGCATTTTCTATAAAAGTTGATGATAGAGTTATGGAAGAAAATATCAGACTTAAATTTGGATGCAAGGAAATGGGAGTGAACCAATATTCCTTCTTCAAACTTCTTTAACTGGGTGCAATTCCTTAAGACGTGGGAGTAGATTCCAATGCTGGATTCGAAGGAGCCTGTGTCCATGAGATCAAGGACTTGAAGCCCGCTATGGGATTTGTGGCTTTTTCGAAGTAAATCCTTGTCCCGAATAATTACAAAAATATAATTTTATTCTCAGATAAAGGCAGAGACTCGGTATCAGTGACAACCGCAGGAGAGAGAGAGAGAGAGAGAGAGAGAGAGAGAGAGTGTCGACTGAGGTTTTGGAGAATATGAAAGAAATTAGGTTTTGGGTTTTAAGGAGGGGTATTTATAAGATTTATTTTTTGATTATTTTATTTACCTAATTTGGATTTTTGTGTCAACATCATCACATAGATAATATATATGTCAATTTTATATTACTTTGATATCGGACACACGACCATTCATTCATTATGAGGCAGTTCAAATTTGGTGTCAATCGGTCATTTGATTCAAATTTGCAGTTTTTCGCTTCGTTGATTTCGATAGACACTAAATCTGAAAGAAGTCTTATTTGATAGGTTTTGATATTTTGATGCTAACAGAGTGATCAATTGTATGAATGAAGATTGTTTGGGTAACGTAACCCCTCGATATGCGTGTGCGTGACCTCCTTCCTCGATTCTATCGAATTATGCAAGATGCCTATTCTAATCAATTTTGATGTTCTAAACACTATGACAGAGTCTGTTCATCGATAGGTCATTTCAACTAATTTTATGTGCTGTCGAGCATATTTATTTCGATTTGTGTATCAGTAATTTGGATTCATGCATACTCATTTGAATTGAGCGCGAACAGTCTTATTTGATAGGTTTTGATATTTTGATGCTAACGAAGTGATCAATTTCATGAATGGAGGTTGTTTGGGCGACATCGTAACTTCTTGACCTCGATATACGTGTAAGCACATTGGCGGTCCTCCTTCTTGATCGATCGATCGTTGAATTATGCAAGATGCTTATTCAGATAAATTTCAATGTTCTGAACACGATGGCGGAGTCCATTCATCTATCGGAGATTATTTTGACGATTTTGATATTGAGTGTGTTTAGCTCGATTGATTGAAGCTCATCGAATTCACCTCGACTTGACTTATGGCGTGTTGGTAACAAATGAACAAATATGATTCGATGGGTCATGTTTATTGAAACTGTTGACCCTTTGGGATGGTCAAATCTTGGACCACTTGACATTTGTTGGCTTATGGAGCTTTAGTAAGATTTGTTAATAACATGATGCTTTATTTTAGACATGCTAGATGACGGGATTGACCGATTTGTTAGGATCGACTTACCGGCTGGATAAGAGCTCTTCTCCATCTACTCTACTCCAATGGGCTTGCTGAAGACCTCTTTCTCTTGTGTTATTGTAAACTTGAATTTCCTCTAACCCTAGCTTCAAGCTTGATCAGGTTTGATGGAGGAATTAATTTGTTTGCTTTGAGATTTGAAACTCCTTTTGTCCTAGCTTTAGCTTCGGACTTCATGAAGGTTTGACCTGATTTATCTATACTAAATTGTCAGGAAGTGTATGCACACTCTAAATCCTATGTTTGCTACTTTGATGAACGTTGATGGGTGCATACAGTTGACCCATCCTTTTGGCTCATATTAAGTCAATGTTGAGTTACCAGTCTAGCAATATGTGCTTTAACAGACTGAATAACTACAAAAATTCTTTAGTTTGGCTATTGCCTTTGTGTGAACTATGGAATCACTTCCTCAGTCCTGTGCTTTCTGTTTTTGTGGACTTGATGAGGGAATTGGCTTTGATCTGTGCTTTGTGCTTGATCAGATCATTTGAAAAGAGATTGGAATATCACCTTGTATGCAATATAATTGATTTGAGGTACTCACGAATTGAGTTTCCTTATATTGGCAGTTCGTCGATCAGTGGAAAGATCTCTTGGATTTTGGTTGCTTATAGTCACTAAGTTTGGATCGGTTTGAGATTAAACAACTATCATCATTGGGCGGAGTGGCTCTTTCACTGGTCTTTTCTTGTGTTGAGTGAGGAGAGCCGAACTCGGTATTGTGAGCTTGTTGAGTCCGACCTTTAGAACCTACTCGAGTCTTTGACTTAAACTATAATGGCTTGAAGATCTTATCATTAGACTGACAATGGGGGATCTTTTACTGCGGCCTTTTCTTGCGGCTTGTTGAGGGAGGAGAGCATCAGTAACTCGGCCACTTGTGGGCTTGTTGATTTTGACCTTTAGAACCCATCCGTGTCATAGACTTGAAGATGTAGAGGTTGATATTTTTCAACTTAGTTGACTAAAACTTTCAAAATTAAGAGTTCTTGACTTGATTTTGACATTTAACAAATCTCGGAGGGAAACTTTTGACATTTAGGAATTTTTTTCGTGCATTGAAGCAGATTCTTTTTGTTCTTGTAAGATCTGGAACTTTAACAATAATATTTATAGATATAAAGCTCAATGTCAATCTGAATGCATATACAAGAAGCTCTCTAGTTTCACAGAGAATGATTGAACATCTTTGATTTATAAAAACTAAAAAAAATACCCCCTGCAGATTAGTTCAAAAATGTATTACAAAATTTGAACTTCTCTAATATAAATAAATGGAGCTTATTCTGATTATTATATATATATTTATCTAAGGATCTCTGCTTGAAGCACGATGTCAACATAGCAAAATATATAAAAATGCTCCATGTCTAATAGGGGGAGATTTTTGCAGTAACTTGAAAATGCATTCTCATTTTACGAGAGAATCTTCAAGTGACATTACATATGTATTTGATATGAAAGCCTTACTAGTGCAAGATTCATTTAAGTATTTATATACTTATCCATAGTCAGTTGTGCTATTTCTTGAGATATCGATCGTTGATTGGTGGCATCGGTCGTTGACCATTCTTGTCAATAAGTCAGCTCCTCATTGTACATTATGACATGGACCTTCCCAGTTAGCTTCAAATTTACCACCAATCTTGCGATAAGGGATGATTGGCCTTCTCAGCACCAGAACCAATTCACCTTTTTGGAATGTCCGAGGATGTACTGAACTATTGAATGCTTTAAACATCCTCGCTCGGTAAATTTCTAAACTTTATTGAGATTGGAGTCTAACTCCGTCAAGCGCATCCAACTCTTCCATTCATAAGCGAGCGTTCTCATCTTGAGTAAGATTGAATTGGACAACTACTCGAAATGATGGCAGCTCAACTTTTGGTGGTAGAACAACTTCAACTCCAAATGTTAGAGCATAAGGAGTGGCTTTGGTTAGCATTTTGTAAGTTGTTCTGTATGCCTAGAGTGCTTCTATCATTTTAGTGAGTCACTCTCATTTATTCTTCATGAGAATTTTTCTGAGCGACTTCACTAAAGTTTTATTGAAAGCCTCTGTCAAACCATTGACCCTTCGATTGTAGATTGATGAATACCACTAATCAATTTTGTGCATGAATCAGATATCTTGCACTCTTGAAAGCTGGACCATTGTCTGAAATAATTCATCATGACACCCCGAATCTATAGACAACATTATTGGTGAAGAAGTCAATGACTCGATCAATAGTGACTTCCTTAAATGGAGCGGACTCAACTCACTTGGAGAAGTAGTCAGTAGCTGCTAAAATGAATCGATGTCTCGCTGATGATGGAGGATTTATCGGTCCAATTATGTCTGTGCCCCAACTTTTGAATAGCCAGAATGCTATTGTTGGGTGTAGAAGATTCAGAGGTTGATGAATGAGATCCCCATGGACTTGGAATTCGTGATATTTTTTGACATAATTTATACAGTCTTTCACCATTGAAGGCCAATAGTATCCCATCCTCTTAATTTGTGTTGCCATTTTAGGACCTGATTGGTGCGCCCCACAGAGTCCTTCATGAATTTTAGACATTACTCTGTTGTCTTCATCCGTCTAAGCATGCAAACCACATTTGCTCAAGGATCTATACAATGTGTCATTGACATAAGCATATCATATTCTTTTGTAATTTGTGGCTAGTAATTTATTGCTCAAAAATTTTCTTTCCTTGAAATAATTGATGAAGGGTTGTCTCCAATCATCTGGCTTTTCACTATGAAGGCTTCATATGATTTGTTTAGTACTTTTGAGTTTTTCTATCTCTTGTACTTATCATTCTTTAGGAGAGTGATGAGCAATTTGAATTACTTTCTGCTGTCTTGAGTTTGATGTCCCCTCTACCTACAGGAATATGGATTTATTGGTTGCAGAACTCGATGAGTGGACACTTCAATCAACACATTATCGTCATCCATGTTCGTCATCTCGTTGCTAGCTTGGCCAAACAATCTGCTTTACTATTCTTTGATCGAGAAACTCGAGCTAATTTAATGTTTAAAATTTCTTCATGAGCTCAAGCACTCGCTTATGATAGTATGTTAATTTAAGCTTGTTAACCTTATAGAGACCCAACACTTAGTTGATTACTAATTGAGAGTCTCCAAAGATTCTTAAATTTTGAATGCCGATAACAACAGCTTCTTGAGACCTGTCACCAATGCCTCTTATTCAGCTTCATTATTGGTTCTTGGCTCAGTTAGCCTTTATGAACATCTCATTATGCCACCTTCCGGTGTTATGAAGATGAACCCAACGTCAGCACTTACTTTTGGTAGATTTGGGGGTTGAGCAGGCTTAATAGATGATGCACCATCAAAATACATTTCCCAGATTTGTAACTCCTCCCTTTCACGAATTAGCAAGATCTATTCATCAGGTAAATCATTATTGACTGCTGAATCTGCTGGGATAGGATGCGTAGCGAGAAAATTTGCTAGTATTTGCCCCTTAACAACTTTTTGAGATACATATGTTATATCGAATAGAGAGTCGCATCGTGTTAACGACAATCCTAGTCTTGTCATCAAGAACTTCAGCGAATCGATCTTTGAGATGAGTGTTATCTTATGTGACAATATGTAATGTCGAAGCTTATGGGCGGCGAAGATCGACAAGGCGGTGCTTCTCGATCGAGAGTTTCGCTCTATCAATCTTCGACTGATTTAGTACAACACATTTTCCTTGTCTTCTTCATTGTGTTGTGCAAGCAATGCTCCGAGGGATTCTTCTAATATAGTTGTATATAAAATGAGAGGCTTTCCCGGGATTGGCACCGCCAGGATTGATGGATTGAATAAGTATATTTTGATGCTATTGAACGCTTCTTGACACTCGTCATCTCACTTAAATGGTGCAATCTTCATCATCAATTTAGCAAATGGTTGACACATGCCCGACAGATTTGATATGAAGCATCGGATGAATGCCAAATATCCCTGCACATAATGAAGCTAACAAAGATTCTTCGGCGGTGGCATATTCACTATTGCTTCAATTTTATTTATTCTCTATTCCTCATGTACCACAAGGAACTTTCCGAAACCTCAAATGCACATTTGAGAGGGTTCATCTTGAGATCGTGCTGCCTAATTCTTTCGAAGACCATCCTAAGGTCACCAAAATGATCTCTTCGATCTATCCTCTCGACAATGAGGTCATCCATATTGCATTCTACTTTTTGATGAATTAACTCATCCAAGATGCGTACCATGGCCCTCTGATATGTAGCTCTAGCATTCTTCAATTCAAAGGGCATGACTGTGTAGCAGTATATACCAATTGGTGTCCTAAATGATGTGTGCTTCTTTTCTTCAGGAGCCATCTTGATTTGATTATATTCCGATGATCCGTCCATAAATGAGAACATATCGTAGTTGAAAGTATTGTCTACTAGTAATTTTGATACTGGAAGCAAAAAATAATCTTTTGGGCATACTTTATTCATATCTCAAAAATCAATGCAGATATAGATTTGACCATTCTTCTTTCTCACTGGAACAACATTGGCTATCCAATCTGCATACTTTTCTTCTCGGATAAAGCATGTTTCGATCAACTTCTTAGTTTCTGTAATTACTTTCTCTTCAATCTCCAATCTCATTCACCTAGGAGCTTGCTTAACAGGCCTTACATCCGATTTAATGACAAGTTTATGAAGCCTCAGATAAGTCGACATTTCATTCATGTCAAACCAGCAGTTTGGATCATCCTCTGTTCCCAAGTTGATTTCCTTCAACTCATCCATGGTAGTGTCCACCATCTTCAAGTTCTTGGTCAGCAGCTTCTACCTTCATCGTTGGTCAAGTAAAAAAGATCATCTTCATTTTCAATGTCAATCTTTTCTTCTATTATCGCATAATAGGTTTTTCTTTGACGGTATTTACGTCAGATGTATTCAAGACCTTTAGATGTATGATTATCACACTTTCACGAGATCTGTGGACTTTTTAGACCCCAAAGGGTATCAAAGAAGTGGGCTCACCATTTATCTGTTCCAATATCAACTCTCATTTTATGCATCATCTTGCGAATCCTTGAAGGATAATATTTTAGCATTCTTGCGAGAACCATATCATCAGATTCATCAAATTGCATGAGCCAATCAATCGTGATAGCACTCCTGACTTGTAAAATGAAATTCCGCGTTCATTACTTCGCAAAGGATGCACATAGAAAGTCTTTAACTCTTCAATAGTGTGGACTTCATGGAGTGATTTCTTTGAAGTGTTGAAAAGGAAATGATCACTAATGATTCTTCTAATATCAACAGTCATCCTTCTTGAAGAGATACTGAACTTTACTTTCATAAGTAGGTTCAATCATACTCAGTCAGTATTATAATTTTCTTTTCTTTCACCAGAGACTTGTTTACTCCCTTGGGTCCGATAGAAGGATCATCATCATCTTCTTCTGTGTGACTGCCTAGATGAGGGATTATCCTTTTCAACTTATGTAATGCGCTAGTTGCTTTAGAAAGAGTCGATCACCTTCTTTCTTCCTTTTCCTTCTTTTACTTCTTTGTATTATTTTGTAGCTTTTGAGGTAGAAGCTTTGGATTGTTGAGGCTTGGGCTCCTTCAATAGATAGTATTTTGCATCTTCATAGATTTTAGCTTCATGGACTGCAAATGGCTGAAGGTTGTCAAAAATTTTATGTTTTTTCTCATCTATTATGTATTTCATGCATTGGTGTAAAGTAGACGGGACTATTCCATACTCATGTAACCAAGGACACCCCAACAAGGCCCTAAATGTGGTGTCAGCATCAATGACATGGAATTTGGCTTCTGTGTGAAGTTCTCTGAATCTTAGTGGCAAGATAAAAGATTCGAGCACCTTTTGCCCTTTTTTCATTGAAGTCGTGGATCATTAATTTGTCGTCTAGATGTTGAACATCAAGGGACAATCTTCTTAATGTTTTTAGACTCTTGAGATTAACGGATGAACCTGGATCAATTAGAATTCAATTGATTATGACATCATCGCTCTCCGCAAAGACATATAGTAGGTAATTATGTTCTGATGTCCCGAGCATAAGATCTTCCTTAGATAAGGTGATCATTGAAAGGTCTTGAGATTGTAATACTTCAGTCATACACCGCTCGATGAAGTGCGCTTCATATTTCTCCAAATTCTTAAGAGCCTGAATTAAGGTTTCACGGAGATCCTGCGATATCAGGAGGGCCTCATACACACTCAATTGTGTAGGGATCTTCCTCAAGTGCGATAAGATGTTGTAATTGATTCCTTTATCCATGTTAGACTTCTTATTTGGATCTTTGGGAATGATATTTTCATTAACTTCTATGTACTTATCATTGCCTTTATTTGGCATTCCTTTCTCGTGATGCGGCATCACTTGCCACTTCTTAAGCTTCTTGGGGTGCTTTCTCGGCTCGATTCTTTTAAAGAAGTCTCCTCTTCAGAACTACTGTTTATGCTTAAGGATCAGATGGAGCCTTCAGAATCACTTCCCAGTTTATGCCCTTCATTAATGGTGATATTGAAGACTCTGACTCATCTTCTTCCGGAAAGCACAAGTCTTCTTCTGAGTTATCTTCTATTTTTTTCCATCAGGCAAGGCTTGAATGCACATCATTGGTGGTTCTTCTTCTTGGATTATCTCAAAGAAGTAGATTTTGTCGGGGAGTATCCAAGGATGTTAAGATAACCTAACAGACTTCTCCAGAAAGAGATTCTTCGTCATCATCTCTTTGATCATTTGTTTCAATGATTTGGAGTCCTGACATGAAATCAGAAAGGTTAATTGGTTGTCTTGCTGGTCGTTGATATTCTTCAAGATTATTAATAATCTTTTGGGTAGTGCATTTCTTCTTTATCTTCTTTTATTTGGATGGCCTTTTGGGAGTTTTTGGCGAACTCTGAATAGGTTGTTTCTCAAGACGAGGAACACCAAACACCACCGAGCTCTTGAACAGGTTGAGTGGAGATTTTTCGACACCAGGAGCCTTCTAATTGCTTTAGCATCTTCATAGTTTTCTTTGAGACTGAAATCTCCCATTTGTCATCCTCAATTATCTCTTTTTTTTGCTTTATCTTTCTATGGGGGCACGGAAGAGGATGTAACCATCTTTACAGATTCTTTCTTTGGGTGAATAAGAACACTATTTGATAGCATGAATTCACCTCTCCTGTATTTTCTTTCTAGCCAGTCCTTGAATACATAGTAATCTCATATATGGTGGCTAACTACCCGATGATATGGACTGTAATTTGGGTTGTCAGTTCATCATGACTCTTCAGGTCTTTTACATTCTGGCAACTCCAACCCTGCCTTTAGTGCTTGCCAAAATAGTTTGGCCACACTTTCCCTTTTGAATGAATATTCCTTGTTCATCTTCTCCTTAATAGATGGATGCATTCGATCATCATCTCCTAATGATTGCCTTGGGCGATCACCACTATCCGAGAAAATTTTTGCCTCCAAGAACTAACTTTGGTTGAGAATTAAAGGGTTGTTTAACTTTTTCTTCTAAATAGATAGGTTGTTTTCCCTTATCTACATTGTAAGTTGCCCTCCTTCCTCTATTTGAATCATATGAACTAATGTGAGATTCAGTCCCCATTGATTCTGAGAACTTCCTTTTCTTTATTCTATCTGAATGGCTTTCAGTTTTAGAAAGATTCAACTTTTCAAATTTTTCACCCGATCCAGTAGTTCTTGAAATGGTGATGGAAGCCATGCATAAATAAGGTGTCATTTTATCATCAATATTGCCCATTAGTAGTTGAATTGCATGTTCCTCTTCTAGCAATTACTTGCACTTCATGCTCATGTTACGCCAGTGAGTTATGTATTTAGTGACTGGCTCGTCCTTCTTTCTCTTCTCTAGGGCGAGGTTAGCTATTGTAGTCTTTCTAACTACACTAGAAAATCTTTTGATAAACATTGCCTCCAGCTCAACGAATGTCTTAATTGAGTCATTTGGCAACTCTGCGTACCATTTGAAAGTAATTGAAGTTAAGGCCGCTAATGGCAACAAGCATCATTACTAACCACAAGTTGCTTTGAATTGTGCTAGTCTTTTACTGGGGTGCGTTGCCATCAAATGAATAGAATTTCGGCACCGAGTAACCTTTAGGATACGACACATGGTCATATTCTGTAGGATATGGGCGACCTCTGTTCACCAGTTTTTCCACTTATTCCATAGCTATGACAGCTTTAATCTTTTCACTTATAATAGTTTCAAGTTATACAACAATCACTGGCTCGGATGTGCTCAGTATTTGCTCGAGAATGGGTGAAGCAGTCAATTGATTGACTTCATTTCTACCATTATGAGCACTTTGTGCTCCAGAGGTTTGTGGAGCTTGCTCAATTGGTGGATTGATGGGCGCATTGTTGGTTGTTTGATGATTGATAGGAGGAATTGGTGTCGGCACTGCGGCAGCGTTCCTCTGCATCATTTGCATCATGAGATTCATTTGCATTATCATTTGATTCATCTTTGAATTCAGTTGAGAGATCTCCTTATCCTTCGCTTTCATCTGTCATCGCATTTGCCTTTGCACCTGAGCAAGTGTAGCAGTGTCGGCGAATAGTGTGTTATCTTCTTCTTCTGATTTCTCTTCTTGCTCATCAATTGAGAAGGAACTAAATGGTTCTTCTTCCGTTTGACCTGGTGTCGGTTCTTCGATGTAGATAGGAGGTGTGGCTCCATGACACCTGGACCAGTATTGTCATACACCAGATGATTCTCAAACGCATTGTACCATGCACACCACCTCTACCCCCATGGTGTCTTCTTCTTCTTCTTCCTCTTCTTCTTCTTATATCCTTATCTGTGATCGATGTCTCCATCTAATTTCAGGCTTAGAGTGTGGGACAAACATCTTCTCAATCGAGGGCTACAATCAAAATCAAGGGAAGATAGTTTAGGTTGGTGATGGGATTCCCTGGAGGATTCTCCAGGGTGTCGACCACCACGAGCCTCATTAATTATAACATTCTTTTTAGGAACCCATTCTGTTGGGCCCTATCATCAGCGGATCTACAAATATGCAAACCGAATGTCATGCCCTTTCGCCTTTTAGTGGTAGCTTCTTCTTGAGGCTTCGGCCTCCAGACTTATTTTCCCCTCTACTTGGACCTTTCGACAGTAGATTCCCAAACCCATGGTTCAGGTGTCATGCCCCGATGTTCACCGCAGGATTGTTTGTAACGCTCATGAGTTCTTACTACCTTTGATGGTAGCTTTTGCAGTGGAGCATTATTGCTTCTCTAATAATTGGCCTTTGATATCTCTTCTTAATAAGGCCTTGTTCTTTTATAACTTTCAACACCATGTGCACTCTAAAGGATAGAGTCTCAGGATGCCTCCTTTGTGAGGTTAGAACTTGGTACCGTTGCTCCCAAAATGATGGCTTAATATCACTAGTAGAAGTATTCCTTTTCACCCACTTGAGATTCTCAAATTTGTTATGGGTGGGAACACTCTCTTCTGGTTCCATAGTTGGTCATGTAACAGAGGGGTCGGATGAGAGCTATTAGGCTCGCAACTTGACATTCTTTCCTCTCCTTTGTCTTCTAGTTAGCTTTCCTCCAGATGGGGAAGCTTTAGCATTATGTTGGCCTTGCTCAAAGGGCTAGGTCGGCAAAGAAGTAGCGTTCAGATGCACTACTAAAATTGTTTGCCTAGTCATCATCCTCTTCATGGCTGAAGCTTCAATGTGTCCCAACCTTTCAAATATAGAGGCTCTCTTTCGAGGGACCTCAACAGCAGTAGTAATAGGAGTTTTAGTGGATTTGGCCTGTTGTACAGGCTGGTATGTAAGTTGTGCATGATTGTCTCATGCAGGCCTAGCAGTAGTTTGAGCAATGATTGCTGGAAAATCTGTGCTACCAAATTGTATAGTAGCTCCAGCGTCCCCGGTGTTGATGACGGCATTACGATGTTGGCTCGCAACTACTGAAGGTGTGTTCTGAAGATCCATCTGCGAAATGAAAGATGGGGATTAGTAATCAGTAATTGATATATCATCCCATACTTTCATGATGCATATATATAACAGAACAAACATGATAAAATATGAAAATAAGTTATGAAAAAAAAAATTCAAAATTTCAGAATTATGTTCATTATAAAAATAATTTTGAGTTTCAATCAATTTAACTTTATAAATAACTTTAAGTTTTCATTTTACTATACTCTGATGCTATCATAACTTTGATTCGACTAGCAAAGATGGAAAGAAAAACCTTTCCCAAGCGGAGTCGCCAAAAATTTGTGGGCTCCAAAATTTCCCCACCAACCTCTTCGATAAAAAGAGTGTTTAAGTGTCGATGTAATTTTAAAAGGCAGGTGAAATAATAGATAAGACACTACCTAGAGATTTCACCCTTATTTTGTGAGGACTTTAGATATGGTTCCAGGTTTCTTATAACCACCTATAATTATATCTCAATATTGAGAGAACTTTTGATTAAGGCTGTCATTGGGTAGTGTGGCAGTATAGTAGCGATGTGGAGTTTTGGAATTGAGATTTATGAAATTCATTATATTTAACTTAAAGTGATGGTTGGGGAACGATGGCCCGTCTAGATCCCATGGTTCCATCATCACGGTTGTTGTGGTCTACTTAGTGAGAGGAGTGTCCAACTAAAAGGATCATTATCAGCAACACATGGGTTACGTCATCCAAGAAATCCATGTAAACCTGGGGTGGTGTTTATCTAAGGAGATAAGCTTAAGTCTACCTTAGCTAATAGAGTTTTTTGCCCAATCAAGTATACCCATGGTTCACAACTCAAAGGACAGAGCCACTTGAGAGCATACAAACTATAGTCGTGACCATGATATAGTGGGGTCATTTGGCGACAACCACCTGGTTAGAGTTCTCGGTAATTGCGCATGTAGCCTACTTCAAACCAGTGGAAGACGCAGTACGCACTGTTGACATGAGATTGTTTGAGAGTAAACATAGTTGTGTACTTGATTTGATTTTGGCTCATTTGTGAGCTAAAGTTTTATCAATTTATCACCTTCGACAAACAGTTGTAGAAGGTGAATTGGATTTTTAGCTTTACATTTTTAATATTGAATTTCACTTAGACATTTATAGCTCAATGATATTTTAAATTCTGTATTTAGATTAAGATTCAATCTAAGTTAATTTACTTTAAAATTATAATCATATTTTGATTGAAGTATCCCTTCTAATTAAAATTTTTATTTAACAAAACCATCATCGGGGTGGGTTATTGTTTCTATTTAGATCCTGTCGACTCTATTAATTTAATAATAGGGGATCGGTCTACTTGTCATATGCAATTAAGAGATATTTTATTATGTTGAATATATTATAATAACATCATTAGATTTTTAAGTTTTTTAACCTGCATCTAAGTCCCAACGAATCCACGTCAGATCCTCATACACTTGAATTTAAGCATTCGTGGTAGAGGCTCATGTATTTTATTCAACATTAATTTAAACTTAAGGAATTTGTATAATATTATTTATTTTAACTAAATTTCATTACAAGTATAGATTTTTAGATAAAATTTTGTGACATTTACTGACCTCCAAGATCGTCCCTACATGGCTACAATAGGCTGGGCACACCATGCTAAAAAAAGGCATGTATGGGTGGTGTAAATACCACGGTCGAATGCGTCATCCTATCATATCAAGAAAGACATGTATGGGTCTCTGAAGTACCTGTATGAAGTGGATATTTTCTGTCACACCAAGAAAGACATGTACATGTACTTATATATTTGCAATGTTAAGTTAAAATATTAATTTTAGTTTTATTGTTAAATTTTTATTAAGCAGTTTATGAATCATGTCGATAAAATTTGGCGATTTTGGCGACATCCGGCGGTGTCCCGTGTAGGGGCAACTTCTATGTTGGTCCGCTCCATGCCAAGCGTGTATGGGTGGTACAAACACGGTCTTATCGCGCTTCTCATGCCAAGAAAGGCATGTATGGGGCTCTAAGGTACCTGCTGAAATAAATTTTCTTGCCACGCCAAGAAAGACACATACGGGTACTTATACACCTGTAATATTAGTTCAAATAATAATTTTATATCATAGCTTAGTTTACTATCAACCTATATAGGTCCCCCTATTGATGTGAAGTTTGGCAGCATTTTTGCAGCATCCCGGCGTCGTCCTCGTATAGGGGGCTACTTCGGGTATGCTGGGCCTTTCAACCTATGCAGGTCCCCCTGTCGATGTGATGTTTGGCGATCCCGATCGTCCCTATAAGGGCTACTTGGATATCTAGCCTACACACACATGTATGGGTGGTATAAACCACGTCCTGAATGTGCCTTCCCACCATGCCAAGAAAGAGTTGTATGAGTCTCTAAAGTACCTGCTATAACAAATTTCTCCACCACGAAGAGAAAGGCATGTATGGGTACTTATACACATACAAGCAAATCTGAGTTTCCCATGCCAAAAGGCGTGCAGCACTTATAATCAACAAAATATAGATTTTCTCGCCAAGAAAGGCGTGTACAAGTACTTATACACATGCAAGAAAGTAGCGATTTCCCTGACCGCCTAATATTCTTCTTATTTCTGATGGTTACCCAGGAAGGTAATTTTAGAAGAGCAAAAGCAAGAGCAAGTTTCTCACTATAATATTATAGTTTTGCCTCTCTCTCTCTCTCTCTAGCTCATCCACATGCATAAGCACATAGTTTGTATCGGGTATGTAGCCTTCTTCTTTAATCCTGTCATTTATCTTTTCCCACATCTGTTCGATCTCTTTTATTTGTGGGTGACAATTCTCATTTGCCACAAACAAATGGACAAAGTTTTCAACCTCCAACCAATTGCAACTAGGCTCCTTTTTCAATCTAGTTTCTCTCATCATCTTTCTAACCTTCGTAGCATCATTCCATCTGCTTGGCTAAAGCATAAATGTTATACAATAGCAGGTGAGTCCTCGCACCATGTGGGTCAAGCTCAAATACAAGTTTAGCAGCAAACTGCCCTAATTCCACATTCTTATGCATTCTACAAGCTCCAAGTAAGGCACCCCAGATAGCAGTTGGTTCAAGAAGCATTTCATCTATGAACTTTCACGCTCATTCAAGAAGGTCAGCATGTCCAAGCAGATCCACAACTGCCACATAATGCTCAATTTCAGACTTCACCTTATATTTCTTCATCAAATTGAAGTAATATTCCCATTCATTGAGCAAACCACCGTGACTGTAAGCATTCAGAATATAGAGAAAGGTTATATGATTAGGCTTAACTCCATGTTTGAGCATCTTCTCAAATCTCTAAACCGCCTCCTTCCAAGCCCATAATGTGCACTACATGTAAGCATTGAATTCCAAAAAACAACATCCTTTTTGTCCAACTGAATGAACACTTTTCTAGCATCTTCAATGTTTCTTGCCTCGGCATACATATATAAGTGTATTGCCAAAAAAAACATTAAGTTTATGGCCATGCTTTATCATATGGGCATGAACCCATTTCCCTTGCTCTAGAGATCCATTACTAGCACAAGCACTAAAAATACTGGAATAGGTGAAGCAAGTTGCCAGAAAACCAAGCTTCTGCATATCCACAAACATCCCAATGGCTCTATTCTAATCATGTTTTCTCGCATAACCTGCAATCAATGCATTTCATGAAACTTCATTTTTTTTACTATAACTTATCAAATGTCGCATGAGCTTCACTCATTTTCCCATGGCAAGCATACATATCTAAGAGAGAACTTCTAACATAAACATCCAAATCACAACCAGTTTTGATGTAGGAAGCATGGATTCGCATCCCTATATTAACTTCAGTGGTGGAACCATAAGCATTCAACATGGTTGCAAAGGTGAAATTATTCGATTTGCATTCTGACTAAAGCATTCTAGGAAACAATGCAAGTGCCTCCTTAGGTTGGTCATTTTGTGCGTAACCGGACATAAGTGTAGTCCAAGAAACAACGTCCCTAAGAGAAATTTGTTCGAACGCTTTATGGGCATCATCAAGGCTGTTGCATTTGCTATAAAAGTTGATGATAGAGTTCTGGAAGAAAGTATCAGACTTAAATTTGGATACAAGGAAATGGGAGTGAACTAATCTTCTTTCTTCAAGCTTATTTAACTGGGTGTAACTCCTTAAGACGTGGGAGTAGATTCCAGTGTTGGGTTTGAGGGAGCCAGTGTCCATGAGATCAAGGACTTGAAGCCCACTATGGGATTTGTGGCTTCTTTGAAGTAAATCCTTATCCCGAATAATTACATAAATATTATTTTCTTCTGGCTAAAGGCATAGACTCGGTATCAGTGACAACCGTGGGAGAGAGAGAGAGAGAGGAAAAATGTTGGCTGAGGATTTGGAGAATAGGAAGGAAATTAGGTTTTGGGTTTTAAGGAGGGGTATTTATAAGATTTATTTTTTTGATTATTTTATTTGCCTAATTGCATCAACATCATCACATAGACAATATATATATATATATATATATATTGATTTTATGTTACTCTGATGTTCTAGATGCAACGGCGTAGTTCGTTTCATGATCGAAGACCGTTTGGTTCAAGTTGGCGTCAAATCGGTGTCAATTTTAGTTCAAATTTGCGTGTGGTTACTTTCGCTCACTCGATATTCGCGTAGACTCATCCGAATTGAGTGTGGACAATCTTATTTGATAGGTTTTGATATTTTGATGCTAATGGAGTGATCAATTTTATGAACAAAGATCGTTTGGGCAATCTCGCAGCTTCGACCTCGATATGTGTGTTAGCACATCGAAGACTCTCTTTCTTGATCGATCGACCGTTGAATTATGCAAGATGCATATTTTGATAAATTTTGATATTCTAAATGCAATAGCGAGTCCGTTCATCGATCATAGATCATTTTGATTAATTTTTGATGTGATCGAGTGCATTTCAGCTCCGATTTGCGCTTTGAAGCTCGTCGAATTCACCTTGTGAGCTCGACTTGACTTATGGCGAGTGCATGGAGGTCAACAACAGGGTGTAGGGCCAAGGTGTCAATCAAGTTTTTGAGTTGAGCTCAAGCTGACTTGAGTTGAAATTACTTGATCCAAATATTATACAAGTTTAAAAATCTTACCTAAACCCAACTAACTCAAACTTAACTCAATATACCTATTTAAACATTTATTTCAAGTCAAACTCAGGCCAAAATATGATCAATCTCAAATTAATTGGTCAAAATTGAGTCAATTTTGAGTTAGTGACCTAACTTAACCCAAAAAATTAAACGAGTCAGATATTTTGAATTGAACCTAAACCCGATTTTTTCAAGTCAAATTCATGTTGGGTTATCAGTCCAGGTTAATTATTGGCACCCCTTCATGTTAGGTTATCAAGTCAAGTCAATTATTAACACACATGAACAAAGAAATAACATGTGAGAGGTAAAAGGAGCTTATTCAATGTGATTTGAGCCTTGAAAGGTTTTTAGAAGATGGAAATCCAAATGTAGCTAAGTTCTACTATATAGTGGTTAATCTTGTGTGGATCTTAAGAGGAATTTATATAAATTTATATAATGAGATATGATAGAATAAGTATTCTTTAGAAAGATTAAAAAATTTAAAAAAGTTGTTGAAGTTGCTAGGAGCTATGATTGGAAAATTTTAGTGTGTGCATGTGAAAGAAAGATTAATGGTAGGGTTATCATAGATTTTGACAAACTTGTTAAACTTTGTGAGAAGAAGAAAAGAAGTGTTGGAACTTAGACAGAAATATTTAGAACATATGTAAAAATTAAAATACAAGCAAGAAATCACACAAGATAAACATAAAAGAAATAAAGAAAAATCTCTCACAAAAAGAATATTCTTCTAGATCACCTAATTAAAGAACAAAGAAATAACCATCAAGCTTTCCCAAGAAAGAAGATTACCTCACCAATCTTATTTGTATTTCATTTCAATATCTTTCCTTATAATATAAACATTACATAAGAAGATAAAGAATTTAATGTACATTAAATTATAATAAATGCACCTTAAAATATGCTTCTAATTTCATACCTTTATCTTTAAAACTCAAAAACATTTAAATCCATTGAATTTAGTTGTTTAAAGATAAAACTACTCTTTAGAAGTCTTAAAATATGGTTAGTCCTAATTACTTTGACTTTGATGACTTGCCAAAATGAAGTGTTAATATGATATGAAATTATGGACTCCACCTAGACAAAAATTCTAGCTCATATATAATTTAATATTATTAACACAATATAACTCTAAAATTGCATTCTTTGAGATATAAATTGGATAATAAAATAAAATAAATCTAAATTTTTTTATTTAAGCCTTACAAAATTTGATATTATATCATTTGAATAAGGAAAATTATCTAATCTTAATATTCACTTTCATTATTCGTTATCTTTAATAAACTTAACATTCTTGTGATGCATCATAGATGCTCAGTGATTGTTGGTGTAGCACTTGACACTTGTCAAGTAGAAGATAAATATATATTTGATATCAAAAGTAATCATTTAAAAAAACTTTAAAATAAATCTAGAATTAATTACACTTGTGCATTATAGATAGTTAGTCTTTCACATATAGCCTCTATCTTTTTTGAAATTGCATATATCTCTACATGTTGACCTTAATTCATTTTCTAAAATTGTATTCTCCTCCCTTATTGTTGGATAGTACATTACATATTAATTATAATCTTCTTTAATAAGTTCACAGTTTTAATTAATATAGAAGAGGTGTGAATGTTAAATAGAGAGGATCAATGGTTACTAAGAAGCTAGGTCCTATAAGTTCATAGAAGAAGTTGATCTAATGTAAAAAAATCTAACTATAAGGATAGACTATCTAGCATTAAAAAAGGTTTTCAAATAAGGAAATTAGAGATTCCCATGACTTCTAGATAAAGTATTTGAATTAAATTCTCCTAAGAGGTGATCCAACCACCAATGATCATGAACTACTTGAGTAAGGCCACCTCCATGGAGAAGGAACAAATGATGATGTTGGTTGAGGACAAAAAAGAGAGATAGAATAATCCAATACTAAGAAATGATAGCAAAAAATATTTTGTGTAAAAATGTTTATAATAAGTCTTAATTTGAAAGGAAATTATATGCATTACAAACTTTGTAATTCATTTTAACTAAATTAAAAAGTTCTAAGATATTTCATCATAGATAAATGTAATGAATGAGATCAGTATAATACCTTCAAGTTATTAGGTGAGGTCACCCAGAGTTTTTAAAATACTGAGCAAGCTCATCTTTATCTTCAACTAATGTCCCTTCATTGGCCTTGAGTCAGTTGAACAGCTGCTAAGCTGAGTAAGGGTAACCCTAGATCAAGCTTGGGCACCTCTAGTAAGAGATGAAATCTAGCTCTGTTGCTATTGAATATTAGTAATTAAAGTTAGCCTTTTTATTATTGATAGGCCAATTATCAAAGTCAAGGATGAGCAAAAAGAGAAAGTTGGTCCATCATGTAATTGCTGTTCAATGTAATTCCTCTTCTTGGATAAACTTTTATCTTCAGGTTGCCAAGAATTCCTTACCAATTTATGAAATAAACTTTTTTGTTTCTTCTAGAGACTAAACTATGCAGATGGTAAGGGGAGAA
This sequence comes from Cymbidium sinense, assembly GCA_021442155.1. Lineage (NCBI taxonomy): Eukaryota > Viridiplantae > Streptophyta > Magnoliopsida > Asparagales > Orchidaceae > Cymbidium > Cymbidium sinense. The sequence continues at coordinate 120,833,234 of CM038219.1, forward strand.
CTTTGAGACTTGAGAGGCCCTCATGAAAGACTTGAGGTAAATATTATTAAAAAAAGATTATAAGACTCATTCAAACTAAGATAGCTAAATTCTAGACTCATTAAAAAAAAATTGATGAAGGAAGAACTCCCATTTCAGCATTAAGAGAATGCTTCCACAATGTTCATAATGCAACTTCAAATTTGCTGAGAGAGATCTCAAATACAACTTTGTTGAGGATGATGGATGACTTAACACTGAAGGTCAAATTGGTGAAGTCATCCTTGAATGCCTTAAGACAAGCCACAAAGTAGAGAAGAGAGAAAATGAAAAAAAAATCAAGAAATGAATTGTCATTCTTTGAATCCATCAACTCACCACAGTGAAAACTATATATGCTGATAGTTAAGCAAATGATGAGTTGCAGGCTTTTAGAGTTAAGTAGACCAAATTGCTTTTAATTTGATATTTTTTGGATACTACATTTAAAATGATGTTGTATCACTTTAATTTTATACATTTGGAAAATAAAAGATAATCAGTGAATATAAAATTTAGATTTTTTTGAAATATGAAAAGATGTCCTTTAATGGCTAACCAACCTCCCTCAAGAATTTAATCATGGTTAAGTTTATAAATATTAATGAGGACATGCAAAATTTTCTTATACATCAAAATATTTGTGAAATCTTTGGTCTCATTCTCTTTTCCTCTACAATTCATTGCCTTCTCCATTAAAATAATGGTCACTACATTCACAAATAATGTTAGGGATTTTATTGGCGCCAAGTTTGATAGTCGATCTAATAAATTTAGAGTGCTTTTACAGCAAAGCATTCTCTATTTAGAGCATCAAAGAATGAACTACTAAATGTCATAATGAATGATAAGATACATTGTTATCATGTTATGCATACTAGTTGAGACTAAACTTGAAGTTTCCTTTTGCAATGAACTGATAACTGTGAGCTCCAAAAATTTGCCACCAACCTCTCAATGAAGAGAGTTTGATTTAAGTCAGTGAAATTTTCAGTAAAAGATGGAATAGTAGATAAGACACTACCCATAGATTTCACCCTCATTTTGTGAGGACTTTAGATCTGGTTCCAGGTTTTCTATAAGCGCAAGCACCTATAGTTAATTACCCCTCCCAATGCTGAGAGAGAACTTTTGATCAAGGCTAGTTGTTAGATTGCTAAACACGTAGCATATAGTAGCAGCATGTGGAGTATAAAATTATGAATTTATGAAATTCATTATTTCAACTTAAAGTGGATGGTTGGGGGAATGATGATGTGCCTGATCAAGATCATATGATTTTGTCATCCTGGGCTATTGTGGTCCCTAGTCTACTTAGTCAGAGGAGGTAGTCGACCCAACTTGACCGAATGATCCTTGTTAGCAATCATGGGTTGCATCATCCAAGTAATCCTTATAGACTCGAGGTGGTGTTTATCTAAGAAGACAAGTTTAAGTTCACCTTAGCTAACAGAGAGATTTTTGTCCTATCAAGTGCACCATATGGTTCACATCTCGAGGGGCAAAGCTATTGGGGAACATATGGGTTACAATCATGATCGTGATATAATGGTGTCATTTGGTGGCAGCCACCCGATCAGAGGACTTTGGTCATAACCGCATCATATGTGGAGCCTACTGGCCAAATCACACGCCATAAGACACATGATATATCCTTATTAGCATGAGATTGATTGAGAGTGAATATAGAAATACACTTGACTTGACATTGGCTCCTTTGTGAGCTAAAGTTTTCTTAATTTGTAACCTCAACAAATAATACTAGAAGGTGGATTAAGTTTTAGCTTTAATTTTAGATATTAGATTTCATTTAGACATTTATAACTTAGTGATTTAATTGATTTTATATTTATATTGATAATTAATTTAGATTGCTGATTTAAGCTTCCAAGTGCATTTTGATGGTAAGTATCCCCTTCGGTTGAAATCTCCATTCAACATAGCCATCATCGGGGTAAATAAGTCTGCTTAACAATTTAGTTTATTATTTCAGATCCTGTCTACTCTATTAATATAATAATGGAGGATTAGATCTAGATCTATATTTTAAGCATTTTGAATTTGAAATTATTGAATATAAATATCTTAGATATTTTGATAATAATGACCCATATGGTTGATATTTTTAATCAACTTAGTCATCATTGGGGTATGAATCTGCATAACCATTTGGTTTATTATTTAAGATCTTGTTGACTCTATTAATTTACTAATAGATGATTAGATCTATATCTATATTTTGAATATTTTAAATTTGAGAATATTGAATATAAATATCTTAGATATTTTTAATGATAACCCCTCAGGTTGATATCTTCAATCAACTCAGTCATTATTGGAGAATAAGTCTGCTTAACTATTTAGTTTATTATTTCAGATCATGTCGACTCTATTAATTTAATAATAAAGGGTCAGATCTAGATCTATATTTTGAGAATTTTGAATTTGAGATTATCAAATATAAATATCTTAGATATTTTGATAATGATGACCCATTTGGTTGATATCTTCAATTAACTCAACCATCATAGGGAATTAGGAGATAGTCATTATACTATCATATGATAGAATTAGCTTCTCAGATATTTTCTCAAATGGAGAAAGTTATAATGACATCATTAGATTTTATTAACAATCTAATATAAGAATCAACCCAACATCCTTGACACTAGATTCATGTAGATGTGGGCTCATGCAGGTGGTTGATCGATCATGAATAGTTGCATATATTTGTTTATTCATTGCTTAAGATATTTACACATGCTTTGAGGCATTTAAATTGGATTTAAGATATCTCTCGAAATACATATGAGAATCTCATTTTAAGAAACATATATGAATTTCAAGGCGCTACGTATAAGCACTCTTATTTTATAATGAATGCACTACTTCATCATTCACATAATTTACACGCATTGATGCAATGAGTTCATATATGGGATCACTTGGTAATGCATGTTTATGTTCAATTCATTCATTTGAAAGTTTGTGCAAGCTTTGAAGCATTTGGATGAGAATATTTATTCAAGATATGTGTAATGAATTTATTTCTTTCAATTATTTGTATATTTTTAAAACATTTAAACCAAAGGAGTGAATGCTTTAAGATATGTGCAAGGCATACTTTATGCAATTGTATTCATACAAGTTTACATGTATGAAATTCGCCTAAAAAAAACTTCAAGCCTCTATGATTTTATCATTCAAAAAGTCTTCACATTTTCTACAACTTACCATTCAATCTTCATTTCATTTCTCATCAATTATATTAAATGAAATGACTCTCACAAAAATAGCCTCATGATACTCTTCAAATTTTCATGAGATATTTACATACAACGGTCTCTGAAGCATCTATTGATTGCATTAGTAGATTCAGATTAAAAATCTTTTATTCCAAATTTTCAATATTCATAAGAATTCATTATTCGTCATGCCTTTATGCAATCAGTTAGGAATAAGCATTTCACATTTTTCTCTGTGATAAAAAGATCAATATTAGGCTCCATTTTAGCAATTGCCAGTATTCAAGGACAAGCCTTCTCTCTGTTGAATTTAATCTTCAATCTGTAGAATTTCTTGTGAGCGTTCATTTCAAGTATTCTTATTTGCAGGTAGACTTTTAAGTCATTGCAAGTCTTATTGAAGTGTTTAGCATTGAATATTATTTAATTTGTCTTCGCATGAGAATGGACTTTCAACTATACTATAAGATTTGTTCGTGCTCATTAACAAACTATTGAGTCATCTGTGAGTGCCCCTTGAGTCCAAATCTTACAAGTTCCTCTTCCTTTGAGATTTTAAAAATTCCATGCTTAAGCTTAATGTTTGATTTAATATTAAACTTAAGCTCAATGTAAGTTCATTTGAACCTTTAATTTAGGTTTAATGATACTTTTATTTGATCATCTTTGAATATTTTATCAATTCAAATTTTGGCCTCTCGGTGTAGTCCTCACATTGGGCTGTTTCGAGAGTTTGAGCTACTCACCGCGCTACAAAGAGCATGTATGAGTGGTATAAATCATGACCTAAGTTTTCTTCTTCCCTACCATGCTACAAAGAGCATGTATAGGTTACCTAAGTGTTGACCTCACTTTTGGAGTGAGCTCTCAACTTTCTCATCACATCTAGACTCTTGTAGACACTAAGAGCTTCTTAGTCTTAAGACACTTCTAGTGATTAGATGAACACTTAACATAAGCTTAGAGAATTAGAAGAGTTAGCCATAGGAATAGGTTATGACTCAAGGATTTAGGAAGACTTACCTACTCTATAGCCTTAAACCCAATCCTTGCTTCCTTCTTCAAACCAAACTCCTAAATCAAACCCAAATCATAAATCCAATTCTGAATCAAATGATTGAAATCCATGATTAAATTCAAATTCCAAAACCCTTCCTAAGCCCTTTGATTTTATCTTATGGACATAGCCTTAACCAAATTCAATCCCCAATTCAATTGATTTTCTCAAATATCAAATTCAATATCAAATCAAATCCCAACCCAAATTCCAAATCAAATGATTGAAACCCAAAATTAAATTCAAATTCCAAAATCCCTTCCTAAGTCATATGAACCACCTCATATGCTTAGCCAAAACCCCCTTTAAACTAAATCAAACTTGGTTGATTTCTTTATAAATCAATCATTCTTCATTTATATTCACAAATATAAATGAAATCAAAATTCAAACCATTCAAACAAAATCAAATTAAATCAAACAAAATCAAGATCTTTCTTAAGCCATATGGTCCGACCACCGTAAGCTTAATCAAATCTCAACTCAAATCAACCCAAACTCAATTGATTTTTGTATAAATCAATTATTCCTTCATTTATAATCATAAATATAAATTAAACCCACCCTCCAATGACAAAAAAAAAATCAAACTAAATTAATTTCTACTTAAGCCCTTTTGACCTACATCCTTAAATTTTTTCAAATTTGCTTTCAAATCACTCCAAACCTAAGTGATTTTCTCATGAATCATTTATATCTTCATTTATATTCCCAAATATAAATGAAATATAAATCCAAATAGCCAAAACCAAACCCAAATCAAATCAAATTCCCAATTTTATCCCTTTTAGTCAATTTCTTGAACTTAGTTAAATGATATCCAAATCAATTCAAAACCTATGGATTTCTTCATGATTCAATCATTCCTTCAATCATTGTTCCAAATATAAACACAAACTACAATTATCAAACCAAATCCAAGTCAACTCAAGTCAAGCCCATGTTGACCCCTTTTAGCTTGAAATTATCATATGAACCAAAATCCATTTGACTCTAAACCAATTACAATTGGATTTATATTTCAATCCTAGGCTCACATGTGGGTTCAACTAAACTTGAATCAAGCCAAAACCAAACCAATTGATCCATCTAGGTCCACTTGACCCAAAGTGACCTAAAAGACCTTTTGGATCAAGTTCTAATCCAATCTAACTTCGATTGAACTAAGCCCATCCAAACCTCATATCATGATCTACAATCATCCTAGGGTAATCAACTACCTTGAATTAGGTCAAACCAAGTCAACTTGGTCTTTTGACTAAGTCAGCCTTTAATCCAAATGAAGCCTAAGTAGCCATAACCCACCATATATCAAATTGATTGAAACCATTTATTCAAACCAATTCATAATCAATGATTGAACATGACCAAACCCTCAATTGAGTCAAACCAAGTCCAATTGGCCATTTGACCTTAGTTGACCCAAATTGAGCTAAAAAATTAAAATGGGTCAAATCATGATTTGATCCAAATTGATTGCAACCAATAGCTCAAGTTCATTCCAAATTATTTATTAAACTTAACCAAAGCCATGATTGAGCCCAATTTGACCAATTGGTCAACTTGACCTAACCTAGCCCAAATTGACCTAAAAGGTCAAATTGGCCAAAATCTAAATTAAACCCAAACCAAAGCCTACAATCATTTTCAATTAAACAATTGAACATGAACCAACACCTAACCCAACCCAATTTGGTTAAATTGGTCAAATTGGTCAACTTAGCCCATTTGACCTATTTAATCCAAATGAGCCAAAATCAAACCTAAGCCAAATTAATCGAAACCACTTGAACCAAAACTCTTGAAAACATCATTTGAACCTAACCCAAGCCTTGGTTTGACCCAATTTGACCAATTGGTCAATCGAACCCAACTTGAACCCAAATGAACCCATTTGACCATATGAAGCCAAACCACCCCAAAATCAACCCATAGGATCCTAGGACCTGGCCAAACCTGACCCAAACCAGCACTAGATCCTTCCCAAACCAGCCCAAATCTAGTGGACCCAACTTAAGGGGATTAGCCATTGGACACACCTCATTTACATTAGATTCTTTCCATAAGAGATAAAGTCCACTTTCTCCTCTCATGGCAACCATCCAATTGCCAAATAAGGTATTCCTAAATCCCCCTAGCCCAATCTAAGCGAGCCTAGCACTTGCCATGGACCAAGGGAAACAAACCAAGCCACTTCACTCATGGCTGAACCCCATGGGCAAAGGGAAGAACCAAGCCAACCCAATCTCCTCATATCTTGTCTTGAGCTCCCTACCATAGTTTCCTCCACTCCCGGCGAGCCACGTGGAGCTGACGGCAACCCCTCTGATGCCTCGATGATGATGAATCAACAAAATTTTAAGGATGAATCACGTCCATCCATCACACTCAATTTTGGGGTATACTCCCCCAATTCGAGCAACAATTGATAAAATCAACACTGTAAGAGTTCCTTAAGCATTTTTGAAATTTCTTAGAGCCTCCCCGAAGACTCTTTGAGCTCCCACGATCAAAATTCTCCATTCCCGTGTGCAACCGAAATAGGGCATCCTCCCTTTGATTCAAACTCCTCCCACACTCAACCAAACCTCAATTAAACTTACACGCACCATCACTGCACCTCATCGAGCAACACCAAATCATCCCTTGAGCTTCCAAGCCACCGGAGGTCCAAGTTTGACAGAAGCCAAAGCTCATACGTGCATGGATTGGTCATCCGAGCAGCTCACCTCAAATCAAAGCTTGTGCAGCTCAGCATAGCTTCTTTTCTACCAAATGAAGCTGCCTTAGTTGATCTCACCACCGTACATTGCTCCGGTGAGGTAATTCCTCAAAACCGTCAGTTTAGAAAAATTGGTTGGTCCTTTTCAAAGAAAATTTTTATGTCATGCATTTGTTTAATGTTGGATGTGCTCATCTCCTCTTCCTGATGGTGTGGGATCAATTTGATCCCAATCCGAGCTCGGGTGAACTCAGATCAAATGGGAAAGTTGGACGGTATCCGTCTTTCGCCATTCGCCAATGAGATAGATCTTGGGCTGTCTTTTCATGTGATCGGAATAGACAATCCTGATATGATCACTCATATATCTCTTGATTAATCCTTCAAAATCGCAAGTATGAATTGGCCGTCGATCTTAGATGACGATCCACGCGTCCAAGTAATCGGTCGACCTAATTTGACAACTTAAATATCCTATCCCATCGTGTCACATGGAAAGTGCACGCCACGTCAGCAACCACATGGCGCCGACAAGATTAAGGGTTAATTAGGGTTATTTTAATCAATTTTAAGGCTGAAACTTTCTAAAATCATAACTAATCCTAGAAAAATCCCAAAAAAAATAAATGAGGGCTCATTTTGAAGATATTTCTGAGTAGAATTCATTAAAATTTTTATTAAGTAAGTTTGAATAGTAATTTATTTTTAAATAATGTTTAATTAAAATTTTAATTAGCATAATTACTCTCTGATTATTTGTCTAATTAATTTCAAATTTTCAAAGATGTTTAGGGAGATGACCTCTGCCTCCCCTATTTTTCCTGAACTTTATTGCATAGTTAATTAAGAAAATCAATGGATTAAGCCTTAATTACTCTCCAACCTTAATTAGTGATAATTAAACAAATGAAGTGTTTTAATTAATATATTGAGCTTATTGTCCTATGTTAACAGGGGAAGTCTTAGGGAAGTGGTTTGGGCTCACTCCTTATAACCATTTCATTAAGCCTCCTCATTTGTTTCAAATTAATTAAGGCTTAATTAATTAATTACCCACTTTATTAATCAACTAAAATAAAAAAGATATCTAATTATTTAGAGCCTCATTAAATGTTTTAAATAACTTAGAGATTGGGATTGATGCCTCTTTCTTGATCTCTTTCACTAAGTTAATTTCATCACCCTAATTAAAAGGTATAATCAAAGAATTTAATTAACCAACTAAAGGCTTAATCAAATTAGTTTAAAATCCATTCAAAACCTAATTTTATTTAATTAACTCTTCGGTAGCTTTTTGGGTGTTCAATAATCTAAAGAGAGCTAATGAAATTATGGTTAGCTCACATGTGTGAGAAAATCATAAAAATAATTAAATGAGTCTCTTAAGCTTAATTAACTATTAATTATGAGCCAATTGCATTAGGCCCCTTTAATTTCTTAGGAGCATTGTCAATTTACTTTTCATGTGGTTGCATCTCATGTTGGCTCATCATTATTTAGTTAATTAGCTTAAAGTGATGTAGGTATGAGTTAATTAATTGATTTAATTCATGTCTTAACCTAATCAAGCAATGAAATCAACTTAATTGCTTTTCATTAAATCAAATTAACTCACATATGGGGAATGGGATTAGGATTAGCAAACCTCTTTCACATTTCTTAAATCAATCATGCATAAAGATCAAAATGGCTTTAAGAAACATTGGTTTATTTTAAATTAGTTTGTTTAATATGATTGTGCTTAGGATTTAGTTAGATTAAATAATATTCCATGCTTGTGTTTCTTTATTTCTTTTTAATCATATTAAAAGGTTGTATACTACTTGTACTCATGCATTCATGTGTTTCAAATTAATCAAATGAAAATGATTTCCTTTATGTCAATTTGCATGTGTTGACTTAATTAAAAATATGTGTGGCTATTATCACTATTAAATCTCAAATATATTTTCAAAAGCTTATTAATAAAGAATGATAATATATATATATATTGTGACTTTTGTTATGTATACATAGGAGGTGCATGTGAGCATAAGCTTAGTGTATGAAACGAACTCTCTTTCTTACATTTATGTGTTGATTTGCATAAGTAAGAATGTTAGCGAGTATATTAGTCTAGACATCCCTGGGGCGTGCGGCTTTAAGTAGCCCTAAGGTGGTTCTTACCTCACTCCCTTAGTGTAGAACAATGGCAACATACCTGCTTGATTTCATTCTTATGTATTTTGACATTTGGATTTAAATAGAGCTTTAATTCATTTACACAAATAAATTAATTCAATTAAATGTTACTTTTGCACGGTTTTCTATTCTTATAGTCGCTTACATCCATATGTATTTAAGAATAGCGAGTATATTAGTCTGGACATTCCTGGGATGCACTTTAAGTTACCTCAAAAAGGTTCCTACCTCACTCCCCTAGTGTAGAACAATGGCGTCGTACTTACTTAAAACTTTTATACATTTGAATGTGTATTTAGTTAATGAATGAAAACCCTATTTTTCTATTAAAAAGGCATGCATTCAAACTTTGTTCAAATGGTTGAATTAATTAATCATATGATTGAGGGCTCTTTTCTTATACTTTTGTATAAGAATTTAGATAGAGCTTTAAATTAATATGATAAAATGATTCAACCAAATGAAACATCAATTCAAGTATACTTACTTACATTCATCATTTAAGTGTGCTAAGATATAAATTGCATGTATAGGTAAGTTTAGGACTTAATCACATGCATGTCATATATATGATGGAAAAAAATGAACAAACATGTGTCATGTGATAGTAATTCATTCCAATTAATCATAAGATATCTTTCTTATTGAATAAGTTTATTTAAAGTGAACATAAACTTAGGATTAATTAAAATATGTAATAAGTCATTCACTAAAGAAATTTGATTAATTAATTTGATTTAGATGTGACTTAATGTAAGGATAAGAGAGAGTGGCCATCTCTTTTCTTCTCTTTATAACTCTTAGTTATTTTGTGTAGGTCAAGTGAAATAAAGAACACACTAAGTAAAATCTCCGAAGTCAACTAAATTACTTAAAGTGAAATCAACCCTTCATAATTAAACATCTTCATACTTAGAGAATGATAACTCTAAAGCCTAGTTAGGACATACCACACAAACCTTAATACATACACTTTATATTAAGTCACTACTTCTAGCTTTATGTTAGGGTGGTGCATGATTTGATGCATGTTTATTTTGTGATGTATTATTGTAGACTGGATGTTAGGGTGCATGCTTCATATACTAGATGTTAGCATATTAATCATATTTTGTAGGAGATTGTGCTTAAGCTTAAAATAAATATAAATGCTCTTTTTTTGGGTTGCTTAACCACAGCATGATCTACATTAGGACATGTGGACTTGGTTACCCCATGTGTAGGGTGCTAAGTCCAAATTATTCATATAACTGTTTGGGTTGTATGGTGTGTTTAGCTAACACTCATTTTGTAGATGTAGTTAGATTTACTTTTCCATTCTTTTAATATAATTTTGTATTAGAAATTTGATTAAGTGTTATGGGGGTTGAGGATGAACATTGGCTATAAGGTTTAATCCTGGGGTGTCATGTGATGCCTATAAGCCTACCAAATCAAATGAAGAGATGGAGGGAGCATGAAGACATGAAGACCCCCATAACACTTATCATTTATAATTTGTAATTATTCTTTTTTATACCGGGTTGTATAAGGATAGAGCTAGGCTACCCTTTTTTTTCGAGTTATATTGAGGTACCTGACTGCACCGGCCTATTATTCTTTCACGTTGAGTTTATAAATTGTCTGATGATTTGTTTATATTGTGCAATAAAAATATCATATATTTTTCTAGTTTCTTCATGTATGATGATTTAATGTGTGGCTTGGATTCATTTAGGCTCTTAGAAAAAAATAAATTTTTTACCCCAATCACAACACATAACTAAAATTTTCTAAAACAACTCATAATCTCATTTAAAGCCTAGGTATTAAATCAAGATGATTAAAAGCTTTAGCAATTTCTTAGCTGAATGTTGTATGTTTAACATCATGCATATCATATTATTTTACTCTTGCTAAGAGAGGGTTTCCACCCTTGAACAATAAGGGAAGACTTGACCTTTGACGGTATCCCTTGTGGTGGAAAACACCTCTTGCTTTCTGATTTAGTCAATAACTCCATTTCATCATGCATTTAAGCATATCAAATCATATAGCATGTGTAAAAATAAAGAGTTCAAAATCAAATAAAATTTGACAAAATTTATATTAGACTATCTCATTAATTCATACCTCTCATGTTCTAGTCTCTTAAGGAGTGGGTTTAAGGACTTTAATTTCTTTCTAAATAATAACAACTTAATCAACTTGCAAAACATATGACTTGACTACATGATTTTAAAATGTGGGAGGGGTTAGCTGGCTACCACTCTAGACGATTATAAGTCTAGTAGACATGTGGTTTACTCTCTTGTGGAGGTAAACAATATACCCATTTTTTCCTTAGATTTAGGACGTGCTTTGGTCCTTGCTAAAACTCCCAAGATTTAGGATCTGAGGTTGTTATTTCTCCTCTAGCTACAAGCATAAATCCTTACCTCTTAGGCATTTCCACAATCTTGTGTTTTGAAATCATAAGTCATAGTTTTCTAATAAAATTTCAACTCAAATATATAACTCCCCTCAATCTCAAATATATAAAGCCCAATCATAGGATAGTTTGGGATGCTCACTAGGTTTCCTAGTATCATGAGCATCCCCTATGCATCTTCTTTTGGCTTCGATAATAAATCTCTCCTTTTGATCTATCCAATTTGATTTTTCAAATATAGTCAATTTATTGATAGTCCTATTTTTGAAATATTTAGATGCAACAATTGTCCACTTTAATCGAGAGTATTTCTAAAGAACTCACCTTCCTTAAGATGTAATTAACTATAGGAGCTTACCCCCATAGGGAACTTTAGAACCTGGTTTAAATAAACCCTATTTTATTCACTCTAGAAGAGAAAAAATCTCTAAGATATTCAAAGACTCATCATGCCTTGTGAGTCATTATTATTTATTATATTCCATCGAGTGTAGTGATTTATATCTTTGATATAGTGCACTATTTGTTGAATGCATCACTTCAATAAGACACTCGGATCCCCCCTATATACACACACATCACATTCAAAAATAAATACCATATAGCTGAAAAGAAATCATATAATTTTTCCCACATCGTGAGTATCGCTTCGAATTTTTTACCATAAAAGAAATACAGACGAAGTTTTGCTCGTCGATCAACGCAATTATACGTGATTTTAGAGCAAGTTATGAGTGAGACTTCTCTTCACTAACACCTGATAGTTTTCGTATCAGCTTTAACTTGTCGATAAAAAGCAAATCATTGCATTTGCAACCACCATGTTTCTTCACATTTCTTTTTATGCAAGATAATCATTGAACATTGAATATATTTATTTCTTAGGTTGTTTTTTTTGGCAAATCTCTTTTCTAGATTACTCTAAGAATAGTTAACTCATCCATCGTAATACCCTTTATAAATTTTATATAGAACCTCATACTTTGGATTCTAACTTCAATATTCTCCCTTTGCTGGAATAGAATACTTCCTTATGTCAAGTCAACAAACCCCACCATGAACTCCTTACTCTTAACCTTGTAGAGGAAGGTAGATAAACTGGACATTAAAGTCATCAATCATGATGCTGCAAACATCCTTCAAATTAAGGGGAATCACAAAGTATTGTCAAACAAGAGAATGTTGGAAATATGGAGGAAGAAAAGCTGTTGATTTTTCAGAAAGAAGCAAGGAGGAGGAGCAGTTACTGTGTTGAAGAAATAAAGAACGATAAAAACTTTGGGTAAATAAAAAGGAGAAATGGCCAATGATTTGTAAAGAGGAAGCTCCAGATAGAGCTCAGTTGGATCTTTTGCTGATTGCAGGAAAACAGACTTAAGAAATCGAGAAAAGGAGGCTTGCGGCAAGTAAGAGAGACAAGGAAATCAGAATCGGACACAAGAGAACTGCTTTGTTGAGTGGAGGAAAAGGAAATCGGAAAAAACTGATGCTGCTGGATGAGACGGAGGCAGACTCGTGCGATGTAAGTAGAGGAGCTAGCCGACGTGATTATGAGCCCAGAATAAGACAGTCGAAGAGGAGATCAGGCAGAAGAGGCTTCGGTTGGAGGAAAGATCGGGTGTGACTCGCACGGTTTGGAAGAGATGAAGCAGTTCCGGTCTTAGGGATGAGAAAGAAATGAAGGCTAGAATAATCGGGAGAGGAGCTGCTCACGCGTCATCTGAAATGGGGGGATGGGAGATATGCAATGCTCTCCATTTTTATTTAATAAATGAATAGGACAAAAAACTAGCAGCCACTATTAAATGAGCATGTGTTAGGTTTCACATGAACAAGATATGAGAGGAGGATTTTGGGTGATAGTTTATATTATATATATATATATATATATATACGTCATGCTGAAATTTTATTCCTAGGTAGACAGATCTTCATATACCTCAAAAATTATCCAACACACAAAGTGTGATAACACGAGGTTATAATGGAAAACCCGTTAAGGAAAACCACTGCCCGTCAGAGAACTTTCACCATGTGCTCAAAAGATACGCGCCCTTGCTTCGTTATGGAAGAATGTTCGTGAAACAATATTCCAAGTGTAGAATATGTCAACTCCAACCCGGGAGAAGTTTCCCAAAAAAGCGCGGAACCGATCTTCGAGCAATCTCTTGATCTTCGGAGAAAGGAGCGAACCGGTCTTTTCTCCCTCCGGGGCGATCTCCTATGAGCCCTCGATTTTCGTGCACCTCGGTGGTACTGGTGATAGATCGTGGCCAAGGTCGACGGTGGTTCTCGAGCTCTCGTCTTCAAATCGATTCCTCCCCAAGGTGAGAATGAAGCTCTATTTATAGATTTTTGGCGGCAGCCTTGTAAATTGCGGAAAACTCAACCACTCCCATAACCACTCCGGACGGACGCGCATCCCCGATCGACGGTATTTTGACGATCTTGGTGCCTTAATGATGTCAATTGGGTGATCTTGGATTCGTTGATTCGTCTTGAAGTCGCCGATCGACTATAAATATGTCGCTTTGGTGACCATTTGGCGGATCGATCATTTTCATGCCCGATAGCTTGATCCGAGTCGATTCGAGTTCGGATCGACTACGCTTGATGTTCTATGTTCGTCTATCGAGACGTGATCGAGTTTTTGCTTCAAATTGGTGATTAGATCAAGCATTTCAAAAATGCCTTGAGATTCGCGTTTGATCGATTAATTTTCCGAGGATGTATCGCTTTTATTTTGAATGATATTATCTCAATCATCAAAAAATATGCAAATACTTCAAAATAGTAAATTCTTCAACTAAATCGAATCCATTAACCACACATTTTGAGAGAACAGATCTTCATAACAAAGACAATATTATAACCGTGGAAGGCGTACGCAAAATATGTAAATATGCGCGGCGAGATTTCGAGATTACTGGATCGATCCGGAGCGAACAGAGCTCGCGTCGCATGGGCGTTGCAGGCGCAATGGGCGCTGCTACAAGATATGCCGCTGCACAAGATACTAACGCCGCTGTTCTCGGCTCAGGGTCGTGGGATCTGACGCTGGTCGAACGGGTATCGGGTCCTGGGCGCTAAGTCGACCGAATAACACCTGGTCGGTCGCGGTTGCCGCGAAGGAAGCTTATGACTGTGGCATTATGCCCTCAAGGCCACGATGCTGGTCGGTTCTGACGGGCGGTTATGCCACGGGGCGAGCTGCCATACGGCATGGTGCGCCAGACGGTTTGCCATGGCCCGTATGACGGTTGCCCGGTACATGCTGGTGGCTAGGCTGGCTGAGCAGCGATACGGCGGTTCAAGCGGGCAATGGGTCCAACGCTGTTTGACGCTTTGAACGATTTTGAGCGCTTTTACACTTTGCCCCTGGAGGTCTATAAAACCCCTCAAGCTAAGAGGGAAAGCACATTTTTCTCATCTCCTCTTCCTCTTAGAGTGCATAGCCTCCGGTGGGAGTTTGGGCACTCTTTTTGGATCAACCTACCTCTTCATCTCCACAAGCCGAGTGCATAGCCTGTGGGAGTTTGGCACTCTCGAATAATTTTCATCTCGAAAAAGGCCAACTAGCCACGTGATCGTCCGGGTTTGGAGGCAATGAAGGAGAATAACCGAGACGGGTCGACGATGACGCGACGACGATGGTGGCCTACCATAGTGGTCGATGAGTGATGGTGAGGCCAAGTGGACGACCGGCGATGATGGTGGTGACCGATGAAGAGGCCGACGAGGGTCGGTAAGGACCGCTGGTAGTTTGCATAGGTCGACGGCCGACGGGGTGTGGTCGGCAACGAATCGGAGACGTAGCGGCCGCATGACAAGCGTCGATAGTGAAGATTGTCGGCGATGGTCAGCGGCAGTGACCGGCGACGGTATTCGACGCGGCGACCGGGCGCCGATGGCGCGACCGACGATAATGGTGATGACCGCGAAGATCGCGGCGACGGTCGGCGGTAAGGACCGGCGATAGCCGGCGGCACGGCCGACGGGATCTTTGACATATCCGAGGTCGCTTTGTCGAGTACGACTCGACGCAACTCCGGATCGGAGAAAGCATGAGGATTGCCAACTTATCCAATGTTGTATCGAACGCATCGGCGATGGCGGCCGGGCGACGGGTGATCGACAGGTTGTGGTCAGCGCGACAACCGGCAGAAGGACGGTATGGCGATGACGGTGAAGGCCGCCGGAGATAACCGCCGAGATTGGATGGTACGGCAGTGATGACCGGTGACGAATGACGACGTGGTTAGCGCCAACGGGATCTTTGACCTATCCGGTCGTTTGTCGAGTGTGTGCTCGGCGACGTACTGTGAAGGTTGAATTGATCCGCGAGGATTTTGACCTATCAAGGTTGTTTGTCGAGCGCGATGGCGACGCGTATGGAAGAGGTCGAGTTGAATCCGCTAAGGATTTTTGACCTATCCGAGGTTGTTTGTCAGAGCGTGACTCGATGACGTTAACCTGTATGGAAGAGGTCGAGTTGAATCCGCTAAGGATTTTTGACCTATCCGAGGTTGTTTATCGGAGCGTTTACTCGATGATGTTAACCTGTTATGGAGAAAGTTGTGCGCCTATGAGGATTGCCAACTTATCCAAGTTGTTTATCGAGCGTACTGACGACAAACTTGCACGAATATATTTATGAGGTTCTCTGAACCTCTCGATCTATCTGTTGTGTATCGAGCGCACTCGATGTTAACCGTTATGGAGAAAGTTGAAAGTGCCTATAGAGGATTGCCAACTTATCCAAGGTTGTTTATCGAGCTACTGACGATGTTAACCCAGATAGAAGATCTCAATTGAATCCGAGGATTTTGACCTATCCGAGGTTGTGTATGGAGCGCTTACTCGATGATGTTAACTTATGGAGAAGGCGCCTATAGAGGATTGCCAACTTATCCAAGGTTGTTTATCGAGGACTCGACGATGTTAACTGTATGGAAGAAGTCGTGGAAGTCCACTAAGGACCTTTTGACCTATCCGGGTTGTGTATGAGCGTTACTGATGATGTTAACCTCGTTATGGAGAAAGTTGTATTCTATGAGGATTGCCAACTTATCCAAGGTTGTTTATCGAGCTACTAATGTTAACTGTATAGAAGATCTCGAATTGAATCCGAGGATTTTGACCTATCCAGGTTGTGTATCGGAGTACTCGATGATGTAACTGTTATGGAGAAAGTTGTAGCTATAGAGGATTGCCAACTTATCCAAGGTTGTTTATCGAGCTACTCACGATGTTAACTCAGGAAAGAGGTCGTGGGAAGTCCACTAAGGACCTTTTGACCTATCATGGGTTGTGATTGTAGCCAGAATAGGCATCCATGAAGCTCAAAGCATCTGATGTCCTGATGTCGCATCAACTAGTTGGTCGACACGTAAGGGGAAGCTATCTTTGGGCATGCACGATCAAGGTCGTGTAGTCGATGCACATTCTCCGTGAACCGCTTGGCCTTTATCTAACACTACGCCAACCGTGGGGTAGTAGACTTCGAATGAACTGACTTCCGTTTGGTGATTTGTTCTATGACTGCAATCGCTCGTAAGCGGTTCTTTTCTTCAGTATCACCGGCCAGTAGGTTGAGTCAACTTTGGGAGTGCGTAATGACTTCCGTCAATGCCCGAATATCGAGCGCGCTGTGCAAAGATATCTTGATTTTTACGGTAAAAATCTACGATTCTCGATCGATCAGGACAAAGAACGATCTCACCTTCACCTTTCGATGGATCAACCGAGATAGAAGACAAATTACATCTTCAACCGGAGAAGCCCTTTAGAGGCATCCTCATCTCGTAGGTCAAGTTCTCGATGTTGAGGGTTACCGACGAAATGGTCGGGCTTGCTTGATATAAAGACGCTTGTTATCTTGATTCTCACTTACCATGCCGATGCCACCGGTGTCGGAATTTCATCTTGAGGTGAGGCACAGATGTGATTGCACGAATATAGACTGGAGAGGTCTCCCAAATATTGCATTGTACACGGACTCGTGACTTGACTACAATAAATTGTATCAGTTGCGGTCGGGAAATTCTCCAAGAGTTACGGAAGACCGATTGTCCCTTCCACTAATACGTCGATTATCAAATCCATACGTGGACCGCGGTTGAAGCTTCTCTCTCTATACCCATGCTAAGGAAAGTGGAGTAAAAAAGAACATCAACCGAACTCCCATTGTCGATCAATATCCTTTAATATTGAAGCATGGATCACCCCCTGCATGACAAGGGGATCTTGATGTGGGATGAAGCCCCTCTAGATCTAAATCATCAAAGGTGATAGAATGGTCAACCCGAGACTTCTTCGCTCGCTCTTGAAGGCAATGAATATTTGGCTGATAACACCGCCCTCCGCAATTGTTTATTCTCCACCGCCGCTGCCTTCCGAGCTAGTTGCCCCAAAGATTTCTGGACGAGGTTAGTTTTGTATAAAATGGCCTAGATACCCTCGACGATAGTCTTTCAATCTCCTTCATTTGGTGGCACTCTCGCGTGAAAGTGGCGTTTCTCTTGATTTCCACCAGCTTTAAAGGTCGGCCACTGACGCTATCCTCTTCAATAGCCGAGGGATGTTCACGCATGACGGTTGAGAGCGATATTTCCTCTCGATTAAGTCATCTCGAGGTCGCCTCGAGGAGGTTTTGGGGAGGTTGCCTTCTTCGAGATGTTTGAACATCACCTTTGGGAACCTTCTTGTCGCTTGGTGGTTCAAAGCTCGATGAGCACCGATAGCTTCGTCACGGAGATTTGTGCCTCTATTCGTGGACCAGTCGATAGAATGGACTGCTCCGCATTAATGATGAATAGAGTATCGAGTCCTCCAGAAGCACCTCAAAAGTTCGATCTACTCGGTATCTCGCCGAGGAGAACCTCTGGAAGTATTCTTTGAGGGACTCTCCATCGCTCATGATTCGGAGAGATGTGATGAATCAATGATGATTCTCTTGTTCGCCGAACTGCTCTACAAAAAATCGAAGCTCTCCAAATGATCTGGACTAATGAGCAATAGAACCAAGTCGAGCCCTTTGAGAGTCGCCGGGAATACCGAAGATGAGTCATTTGCACAATGTGCATGATCGCTCAAAGTGATCGATATGCTCGCGACGGCGGTGCCATCGTAGGGTCCATCGGGAAGCTTGAATCTCGCCTAATCGGGTATCGAGATGATCTCAAGCGGACGAAGTTTTGGAAGAGGCGGCGGGAGAATGGATCATTCAGGTTGTTTGCCGGGAACTCTTCCTGCACCAGTCGTCGTAGTTCATCGCGTATAAGATGACGTGGAGTTTTACCGATACGAGGCTGAGCCATTCGTGTGGGGTGAGTAGAACTGGCGGTATCCAGAAGTTCAAAGATCCGGATGTGGTGCGCGGGTTCTCTACTTGTTGATCCGCATTCCTGCATTCTCGTGAAGAAAATCGGATTATCTGAGGCCGCGGAACGCGTGGCTCTTCCGTGTGTTGGAACGCTTTGCCGGCCCTTCGCAGAGTCAAGAATTTCGCTCGGGAATCCTCCATCCTTGAACGCGATCTTCCAAAGAGGGGCTGACGGACCTCACCGGGGACGTAAGTACTATGTAGAGAAGTGTTGGAGACTTACGCCCTGATCCCCGAGAATGAGAGCGCTGGAGAAAACCCCGCTTACCAACCATATTGGAGATATAGCAATGGGGAACTAGTTCCCACGACGGCGCCAAACCGCTATGCGTTGAGAGAATTTTATTCTCAGATGCGAGATCTTCGTAGCCCAAAATTATCCAACACACAAGTGGGGATATGAACACGGGGTTATGCTGGAAAACCCGTGGAAAAAAACCACGGCCTTGCCTACCAGAACTTTCACTATGTGTTCAAAAGATACTGTCCGCTTCTCGTTAGTTGGAGAAGAAGGTGTTTCTGATGAAACAATATTCCAAGTAGAAAATACAATATCGGTCAACTCCAACCCAAGGGAGAAGTTTCCCAAAAGTGTGAACCGATCTTCCGGGAGCAATCTTGATCGTGGAGAAAGGAGCGAACCGGTCTTTTCTAGTCCTCGGCGATCTCAAGGGCGAAGCCCGATTTTCGTGCACCACCTGGTGGCACCGTGGTGATAGATCGGCCAAGGTCGACCGGTGGTTCTCGAGCTCGGTCTTCAAATCGATTCTCCCCCTAAGGTGAGAATGAAGCTCATTTATAGATTTTTGGGAGTGGCGGCCTCGTGGAAAACTCCAACCACTCCCATAACCACTCGACGGACGGATCGATCCCCGATCGACGGGTGTATTTTGATGATCCGGGTGCCTTAATGATGTCTAATTGGGTGATCTTGGAGTTGGATATGTCTTGACGAGCCGTCGACCGACTATAAATATGTCGCTTTGTGACCATTTGGCGGATCGATCATTTTCATGCTCGATAGCTTGATCCGAGTCGATTCGAGTTCGGATCGATATATGTTATATGTTCGCCTCATCGAGACGGTCAGTTTGACTGTAAGCTTGCTGAAATCGGTGATTAGATGATTTCAAAATGCCTTGAGATTTGTGCTTGATCGATTAATTTTGAGGATGTATCAATATATATATATATATATATATATTATAAATTCAAGTGGGGTTGCTGTGTATAAAAATAGGCTAAAATGTGAGCTTAATAAGTGGCTCTAGATTTAATTGAAGGATTACGGATTAGATTAGAACATTCTATTGGAATATGTATTGAACTCAATGAATTTTCTTGTAAGATGACTTAGATGATATGGGTGTCAACTTTATATGATTTTGACCTTTTGGTTGCAATGAAAAAACTCTGTTTCAAAATCAGAGGACGTTTGTCAAAATATTCTTGATAAATTTTGATTTAACAATAAATATCGAATCACTGACATTTGTATACATTCATCCGAAATGAGCGCAGAATATCTCATTTGATAGATTTTGATGTTTCGAAGCTAACGACACAATCAATTTCTATTGTAAAATTATATTATCTCGAATGCATTAAGCGTGTCAATGGATTTCCTTTACGGTTGATCGAATGTAATATATATATATATATATATATATATATATATTTCACTAGTTTTGGCGACATCGAGTGTATTTCAACTTTGATTTGCGATCTGAAGCTCGTCGAATTCATCCGTAAGCTCAACTTGACTTATGGCGCATGCATGGAGGTCAACACTAACTAATATATTCAATTGGTAAGTTGTGAACTTAGCTCAGATTCTTCAATACTCATTCACAAATATCATAAAAATGGCTGTTTATATTCCATGGTCAATTACATTCATCCATCACTTGTTCTCGGTGAAGGCATTCAAGGATGAGTTTGTGTTATTTTCTTCCTATTACATCAAGATTATCAGCTTCAAGAACAAATTAAAGGAATGGATGAATATATATATATTATTTAGTTAAGTTTCGAAGTGGTCTACCAAATGGTGAGCATTTAGGTTAGGTTTAATTAAACAACAAATAACCAAAATAACTTAAAAAATAACCGAACCATCAATAACATATAAAATACAACCAAACCGAATTATAATTGGTTTATTGTTCGGTTTTCAATAAACCAAATAACATATAAATAAAAAAATAAAAATTATTTTTTAATGAACTAATTAATTAAAACAATCTAATTTTATACATTAAAAATTTCATAAATTAGAAATCTATAAATCTATACAAATAATTAAGCATTTACAATCAATATTACATATATATATATATATATATATATATATATATATATATATATATATATATATATATATATATATATATATATATATATATATATATATATATATATATATATATATGACTTTTTTAAAATTTTGGTTTATTTGGTTTATTCTAGCAACCAATCTTTAAAAAAATCAACAAAACCAAAACCGAATAACTGCTATTTATAACCAAAAAATAGGAGATTTAGAATAACCAAACTTACCAATTTTTCAATTTTAAATTTAATAATACCCCTACCAAGAATGATAGGAAAAGATCACTACAGAAAAATTGCAACTTTCTGTCAGCATTTCTGATGGATTTTTTTGAATTAATAATAAAACCATCCAAATAACATATAAAACCAACTAACCAAAATTATAATTGCTTTATTTTCGTTTTCAATTAAACCAAATAACATATAAAATAAAATAAAAAATTATTTTAATGAACTAATTAATTAAAACAATCTAATAAATTTTATACATTAAAAATTTCATAGTCAATAAATCTATAAATCTATACAAATAATTAAGCATTTACAATCAATATTACATATATATATATGACTTTTAACTAATTTTGGTTTATTTATAACCAATCTTTAAAAAAATCAACCAAAAAACCAAACCAATAATTATTTATAACCAAATAACTGAGATTTAAAACCAAACTTACCAACGGTTTGGTTCAATTTTTCGGTTTGAAACGACTAGTGCACACCCCTACCAAGAATGATAGGAAAAGATCACTACAGAAAAATTGCAACTTTCGTCACATTTTCGATGGATTTTTGGTAATTAATGAATAATCGTTGACGACGAAATCTTCGACGAATTTTCGAAGGAGGATGTCAAGCCAATCACTTAAACTCATCATTAGATGAATTAGGCCTTCATAGCTGTTTATCCATGAAAAATCTCTAGAAAACCGTTATTATAGTCTTGGAGTAAACCGTAGTCCCCCAGAGCCATTTCCCCAATTTCCCTCTCTCTCTCTCTCTCCCCCTCAGCCAACAACGGAACAAAACCTAGAGCATGCCGATTCGTGTCTAAAATGTCTCTATTTTCTCCATTTTCTCCATAGAATCAGAGGTATACCTCGATCTCTTCCTTCTCTTGCAATTTTTCATGATTTCATCCGTTGGTTTGTGAGAAATAGGGATTTAAAGTTTTGAGGTATTTTAATAGATTTTAGGTTAAATCTTCTCCAAATTTATTTGAATTTATTAAATAATACATTGAATTGTCTATTTGTGTGTAAATCTTTAGTTGTGAATGTTAGTTTTTGCATATTTTATAAAATTAGGATTTAAAAATTGGGCATTTTTTAAAATAAGTATCATTATAAACTTAATTAGGGAATTAAGTATTATAAAAAAATTTAAAAATAGGTATATTAAGCCTTAATTGGGCCACTAGGTAACCATATGCTCTTCATTAGTGAAAGTTACCACGTTTACCTGAAACTAGTCATCCACTTAGTGGGCGACTAGCTTCATTAGCTGAAGCCAGTCGTTCACTTAGTGGGCGACTAGCGAAGGGATAAAGAAATCAGGCCGATCAGATCGATTGACCCTATTCTTTCCCTCTGTAATAATTCATTCCGCCCCCGACGCCTTCGACGCGAGCATCTGATGCCTCCACGCGAGCCGCCGACCGATTTTCCCCTTCCAAGCACGATCCTCTTCGTCTCCAAGCTTCTCGGCAACTGTCGGCATTGCTCTAACCGTCGGTATTATTCCGTCTTCTCCTTCTAGCCAAAAGCAGCTCGTTTTCTTCCCAACAGCCGCGTCCACGGCGTTTGACGACTTCCCTCTCCATCTAGCAGCTGTTGGAAGCCAACATTAGCTTTCGACGACGATTCCGGCGGCTCCATTTTGTTCGGGGAAGTTTCCTACGGTGGATTCTACCATTTTTTGTGCACATTCTCGTCGTTCTTCTTCAACACATGGTAAATCCATATTTCTTTTCAATAATAAATTAATAGAGTATGTGTGCTAGGGATTAGAGTTGTACGGTTAAAATTTTGTGGTTGGATTTGATTTGTATGTTTGTGTTAGTGTTGCGATTCAGGTGATAAGATGTCGAGTATAGTATTTTTTAGGGTGTATGACATAATTTTGAAAGGTATGAGTTGGGTTTGAGTTGTTACAGTTGGCCTATAAGCTTAGAGTCTTGTTAGTTGTAGTCACGTTAGATGGCGGCGTTTGTATAACGTGTCGATTGATTTAATTTTCTTATGGTTTATGTAGTTTGTTCTACAAGAATGAGTAGAGAATTTGTTCCACTGATCTTTTTCTATGGAGGCGAACTAAGTACCGATGAGCAATTCAGTCCAAGTTACGTGGGAGGTCAAAATCGTCCAATTAAGATTCTGCGGCACAGCACCTTACTGGAATTGAAACAAAGAATTATGAGATCTTTGTACATTGATTCAGAGCGTCATACAGTCAGTCTTACATGTCGTTATCCGGTGGGTAACGAATTTATAGCGTTTATTATATCTGACGATGAAGTTTGCGGCGTTACCGGGAGCTTCCATCATATATTAGTGTTGTATGTGAAAGTGGGGGATGATAATGTTGCATCCACATGGTGATCGGTAATAAGGTCGATGGATATACCGATACGCATATCGGCGGTGATTTGGGAGCCATACACTTGCGGATCTTCACGTCATCACATGCATGCTTAGCAGGCTCTGATATATGATTAGCACGAGTCCCTCTGATCAGCTGGAAGAGGGTGGAGTGGCATTTACCTGATCGAGTGTTGCGATAGTTCGGACTCATACCCATAGTAGATATGGCACCAGTTGACCCTAGTTTCAAAGGGTCGATGGTGAAACAAAGCAAATGTCGGGTTGATTACCAAGTGCACATTCGCTGGAGAGGCAGAGGATTACCTCATCGAGGGCTTGGATGAAGATGAGGGCTGGCTATCTACCGTACATGTCTTGGTTGGATCAGGCTTCTCTCATTACTTGGCCCCACGGATCCTCCAGACCACTTATTCGAGCAGAGTGTATATATGTAAGCGTTAACATAAGTATTCATTTGAATTCAATATGTTGAGGCTAATTTCACACTATTTTTTGTGTAGTGAGCACATCTTGGCGACTCGGGACATCTTCTTCCGTGCCGGTCATGTGGATGAAACCGAGCTACAGGGTGATGTAGGTACTATGCGAGACTTGCGATTGCGTGTACATATCGGGGACACACATTACTGGATCAGCATAGGATGTCCCACACCATGATTTGACCGTCATCTACATATCTTGATCGTCCATCATGTATCTTGATCCAGGTCCTTCTACATACGAGCCATTATGAGTCACGACCATCTATCTTCCCATCCGCAGACTATCCGTCGAGACATCGAAGATCTTGCATTGGAGGGCCAGCATCAGCTGTGTGATCGTCCATCACGTGCATCTGACCAGTACACACCTGGGAGTGGTGCAATTCCACACAGACGACGGAGGCGTTAGATGTTTAGGATAGTCTATTTGTGCGTCTGTACTACATTTGTTCTTATATATTTTATTTTTATTTCTGGATCAGTTATTTATGTAAATACTTGTGCTCACTTTTTAGAATGAAAACTTGTAAATAATTTATTTTATTTGTATCTATCAAATTTTATTTGTTCTTAGATATTTTAGATCTACTTAAATGAAAAATTGCAAACTCTTAGGTTGATCTCTATAATTGATGATAAAGGCTTTAAGCTTGCAAATGAAACATCTAAAACTAAAGCAGAAACATAAGAGCTCAAAGCCAATCCTTGATGTAAAAAAAAAAATTCATCCAAACTAATTAAGCCCACTAATTGCACTTAAGTGGGCTATATCTATTTCTAATTTTTTTTAATGATACTTAATTGCCTAATTACGTTTCTAATGATATTTATTTTAAAAAAATCTCCTTAAAAATTTAAGCCTACTTAATCATTCAAGTCATTTAATGTGTAAAATTTTGAATTATATGATTTACAAATTTTTGATGTATTTATTTAAATTTTATAATATGTGCCAATTTTAGTTTTGTAAAAAAAAAAGTATTTTATGATTATGGGCTACGGTTTCAGTTCTAAGAAATTTTATTCATTACAAATAATTTAGACACTTAGGACGTCACATAAAACTTAGACACTTAGGTCAAGAAGTAGCTGTGATCCCGACTATGCTACTCCCATTCTAACAGGAAAAGATTGAGCTTCGCCTACTCTAAGAGGAGTAATCTGATATGGTTCTAATTCGAGTTAATGGGTTATTTTGAGTTGAATGAACCCGGTTGAGGAGTGAATAAGAAGTTGGTTAAGCGGCTGTCTCCTGAGCCGTCTGATCGCGCGGTATTCCTTCTAACCATTGGATCTAGCACTCGAATTACCTTATTAATCTTGCTTGAGTGTCGTTTGATCCCTTCAGCCGATAGTGGAGTCCACGCATCTGTTTCCCGTGAGATGGATCTGCTCGTCTGGATAATTGCTCCCTGGAAATGAATTGAGTCGTTGATGGCTATTGCGGTGGTTGGGTTCTGGCCGTCGGATGAAGCTTCCTTGATACGCTTGTTTTAAACCCTTTCTTTTGTTTCTCTTTTGACAGTTCGAGTCATTGAACACTCCAGAGAGAGGAAGAGAGACTGGGAACGGAGGAGAAAACCCTAGGG
Organism: Cymbidium sinense; assembly: GCA_021442155.1. Taxonomy (NCBI): domain Eukaryota; kingdom Viridiplantae; phylum Streptophyta; class Magnoliopsida; order Asparagales; family Orchidaceae; genus Cymbidium; species Cymbidium sinense. The sequence goes on from CM038219.1 coordinate 120,859,262, forward strand.
TTTTCTGAGCGGAGAACGGCGATTTCCAATGAGAACAACCAGAGATGTCCTTAAGATAAGGAGGAGAAGAGAAGATGCAGAAGAAAAGAAAGTTTGCTTTCAGAAAATATATTCATATCCCCAATGTTTGTCTTTCTCTCCCTATTTATACTATTACATCCTCTGATTTACTTAGTTCTAATATTTCTTTACAATATACTATGCTCTTCTGTTGGTATAACTGTTTTCTGTTACAATCAATCTTCTTTCTGTTAGGATGGAACGTTCTTGCAGTTTCTCTTAACTGTCTTTTATCCCTGCTAGTATTTCTTGAGTATTGATAGTTTAATCAGTTAGTTGATCATTCAAAAGCTCTTCTTATTTTCTTATTTTCTATAGTTTTGTCTTTATGTTTAATTTTGGTGGTTACTCTTTCTTTTGCTCTCTGTAAGTGTCATCTATTATTTATGTCTGCAGGAAGGCTCTGGAATACTTTGCTCTGGTTGCTTTACTCCTGTGGCTATTATTAATGTGCAGTTATAGTTCTGTAATGGCTTTTTTTCTTGTTATATTCTCTATTGCTCATCTTGGTTTCTGATGTGTATTACTTCTCTGTAAGGGTCTTGTATTGAGTTATATTCTGTTAGATTTATGTTGACTTGTAGTCTGTAATATCTTTCTTGTATTCTAGCATACATTTATAATTTATGGATGTATGGTCTATTTCTTTATTCTTCTAATTCTTTTTAGCAATAGAGTGGCCTATACTGATTCTTATTTTATCCTTTCCTATATTATTGAATGAAGTCTTTCATCCAATATGGAGTTTTTTTATTCCTTCTGCTTTTATTATCTTTTGGATAATCTGGGATCATATCATTACTCCCCCCCACCTTGACCTTGTCCTCAAGGTCAAAGTCTAGAAATGCTCTCTATATTTCTTTACTTGACACCCAAGAAGCATCTGTGGCTAGAAGTCCTTCCCATTGTATTAAGATTTCTTGAATTTGTCGATCTCCCTATAGTACTGTTTTGTGATCTAAAACTTTAATAGGCTTGACTAATATATGCCCGTCTATGACCTGAGTTAGTGATTCTGCTGGGTGTATTATAGAATCCTGTTTGTATTGCTTAAGTCTGGATACATGAAGCACATTATGTATCCTTGCTACAGTAATTCTATTTTTATATGCTTTCACCTATTTTGTAGAATTTTGAAAGGACCATAGTATTTTCTCTGTAGTTTTGTATACTGATTTCCATATACTGAAGTTTCTCTATAGGGTTGTAGTTTAACTAATACTAAATCATTTACCTTGAATTGAAGCTCTCTCTTATGTTTATCGACCATTTGCTTCATTGTTTTGAGCTTCTGTAAGTTTGTTTTAGTAGCTATAGAATTTGGTCCCTTTGTTGAAAAACTGTTTACACCTCTGTGTTGGTAGTTGTATTCCCATTATAGGTATTAATGCAGGAGGAAGTCTGCCATATACTATTTTAAAAGGAGTCATTTTTGTGGAAGTGTTGATGGATGTATTATAGGAGAATTCTGCCCATGGAATGAATTATACCCACATCATTGGTGTCTCTAATACAAAACTCCTTAGATATTGCTCTAGGATTCTGTTGGTTATCTCTGTTTGGCCATCTCGAGGATGGTATGCCTTGTTGTGCTTTAATGTGGTTCCACTTAACTTTGACAATTCTGCGAAATTGCTCATAAAGATTGGGTCTCTGTCTGAAATTATTCCTTGTGATATGCCATGTAGTTTGGCTATATCTGAAATAAAATCTGGGCTATATATGAGGCTGTAAAAGTGGTTGGAAGGGTTGAGAAGTGCATATTTTGATAGTCATCTACCACTAATATAGTTTTATTGTGAGACTTGGGTAGTCGTAATAAAATCCATTGATACTTCCTCCCAAATGGCTGGTAGTGGTTGTAGTAGCTTTGGTGATTCGTATCATTTTTTGACTTGTTGACAAATAGGGCGGGGTTAAGATAAGTGTTTAATATCTTATTTCATATGCTTATAGAATTGTTGATTAATTCGGCCAATGTCTTCAATTCTCCATGGCCTTCCTAGTGTTGAATGTAATTCTCTTATAGTGTTTTAATTGATGAGTCTTAATTTACAATCCCTCTTTATAGTGTATCAATCCATTATCAAGTCTATATTTAGAAATAAACGGATTGTCTCTTATGTTCTTAAGTCTTGTAGTTCGATGCTTGCATGTCCTCTTTGATTTGTTGCATTACAGTATTGATTTGTTGAGTATAAGCATATAATCTGAATGACATAAGTGATTCTGAGTTATCATTTGTAGGACTATCTTCTGTGTCAAACAGTTTTTTGGACAAGGCATCAGCTGCTTTGTTTGTAATCCCTGGTTTATATTCAATAGTGTAGTCAAATCCAAGGAGTTTGATTAAAAATCTCTGTTGTTCAAGAGTTTGAATTGTTTGTTGCATTAGCTCCCTTATGCTCTTTTGATCATCGATGGTAAACTTATTACCAGAGATATTGTCTCCATCTTTGCTCTTTGTTTACTTATAGCATATAATTTTCTTGCATATGTTGATATTTTGTTTGATGGAGAGAGTTTCTTACTAAAATAAGCTATAGGATGGTATTTTGTATTAAAATAGCTCAATTCATCCAGATGCATCTCTCTATGATAAAAGTTGAGAAAAATTGGGATAGCTATCTTGGGAGAGAGATGTCATTGCTTGTTTTAATTGTAAAATATTATTTTGATTCTTTTGTCCATTGAAAATATTGCTTGGCTAACATAGAAGTTAGTGGAGAGCAATGGTTGCATAGTTTTAACAAATTTTGATAATAGCTTAAACCCAAAATCTCTTAAGCTTTGATTGGGTACACCATGCTTATCTTGCTTGAATCTTTTGGGATCCACTGTAGCCTTTTGCGGATAAAATATATCTCAAATACTCTTATGTCTGTATAAATGAGCATTTAGATGGCCTGATAAACAGTGAATGCTGCTTGAGTTATTCCAATACTTGGAGATGATTTTGATGTAATTCCAAGGTGCTATATAAGTATATCATCAAAAATACTAAGACAAATTTTCTTAAGAATGGCTTAAGCAATTCATTAATGCTTGGAATGTTGATGGTGCATTTGTTAGTCCAAATGGCATTGCAATAAACTCATAGTGTCCTCATGAGTTCTAAAAGCTATTTTGTAGATGTCTTCTTGACCATTGATTTGATGATATCGATCTTAAGTCTAACTTTGAAAAGATTGTGGCTCCATATAATTCATCCATAAGCTCCTCACAGAGTGGGAATTGGAAATCAGTATTATTATTTTATTTAGAGCTCATAATTCACCGCAATCTCCAAGTTTCATCCTTCTTCTTGATTAAAAGAGCTGGAGAAGAGAAAGGGCTGGTGCTTTCTCTGATTATACCACTGTCCAATATTTCTTTAATTAGCTTTTCAATTTCTATTTTCTGAAAGTGTGGATATCTATAGTTTTGACTTTCCTTGGTTGAGTTCAGGTGGAGATGGGTGGTGGTCTATGTCCCTCCTTGGGTAAACTTCTTTGGAATTTGAAATAGTTCTTGATATTGGGATAATACTTGTTGTATTTCTGCAGGTAAGTTACTGAATTCTTTTATAGAGGAATCTGTTCCCTCTATTATTTCTCTAATCTAGAAATATGATATTATTTCCTTCTTTTGCTATAATTTAGTGAACTGATTGAAGGTAATGATGTCCATCTTGGAGGATGTATCTCCTTATAACTTCATCTAATCGTCATTAGTAGAATTTCATAGTGAGCTTTTTTTTAATCAATTGTACACTCTTGTTATTACATTGAACAAAATAACATCACCTGCTCTTGCATGGGTAGATAGCCATCGATGATAAAAGTGTTTCCTTGTAGTTGGATAGGAATATTAGAGCATATTCACATATTTTAAAGTTTCTCCATTGCCTACTACTTGAAAAAAATTGATCAGGTGTTACTTTATAGTCATAAATTTGGCTAGTTTGGATTGAATAAAATTATGGGTTGAACCCTATCAATCAATACTTGTACTTTTTTATAATCGGTCCTTGTAATCTTAATGTCTAGGATTTGGCCGACTGTAAAAGCATTGAGGTGATTTACGGAAATTCTCTTGTAATATTTGCATTTTGGCTCAGGTTCTTGTTGCAGATATTACTCTTGGTCATCATTGACCATCATTAAAGCAAATAATTTGGATTTGCAGATATGACCTCTGTGATATTTTTCATCACAGTTAAAACATAGTCCTTTCTTTCTTCTTTCTTTCAATTGTGTTGGTGTTAATTTCTGGATTAGAATGTTTTGTTTGTTGGTCATATTATTCTTGGTTGGGTATTGATGGGGTAGGGAGTAAAGGTGGTTGGTATATCGTGATTGTTTTCTTGGTGTATATTGGTTGACTCGTAATTTCGGCCATAAAATTTCATCGACTAGTCATCTTCCATTAGTTTAGCTAATTGAAAAGCTTGCTGAAGGGAATTGGGTTGTAAGGCTCTTACTTCTCTCTTAATATCATGTCTAAGTCACGATTCAAAAGCGACTTTGTAGAAATTGGTGGAATTCACGAAATTTGATTAGTTATTTCTTCAAATTCATTGTAGAAATTACGAGCTTATTTTTGTTGTAGCTTAGCTAATTCTCCTCTCAAATCTTTATATAGATGGACCAAATCTTTGAATGACCTTTGAGCGTTGTCCATGAATGCAATTGTTTATTTAGGTGCATCCATTGATACCGACTTATTGGTCCATCCATGTATCTGAGACAATTAGGAATTTTCAGTCCTCTACAATAAAATATATCTTGAAAGAATTAGTGCGCCTTGAACGACCAACTTCTAATTTTCTCCATTAAACTTGGCATATCTACTTACTTGGTCTAATGTTTCTTTGTGTGTGTTGTCTATTTGGAATAGAGATTTATGTATAGGCGGTACATACGTGATTGTTGTTGGTCTTGATAATTGTTATCCAATTTTTCTTCTATGGCAGATAATCTTCTTGAAACTTCATTTAATATCATTATGATGGAAGACATTTGCTCATCTATTTTGTTGAGTCTTCTTACACATTCTTCTATTGTCTTGGCTATGTGTCTTGTTCCTTGCCATTCTTTGGTTGTGGTAATCAAGAGCACCAATGATATGGTTCTAATTGGGTTAATGGGTTATTTTGAGTGGAATGAACGGTTGAGTGAATAAGGAGTTGGTTAACGGTTGTCTCTGGCCGTCGATCATGCGGTATTCCTTTAGCATTGGATCTAACACTGGAATTACCTTATTAACCTTGCTTGAGTGCCGTTTGATCCCTTCAGCCGATAGTGGAGTCCAAGCGTCTGTTTCCCGTGAGATGGATCGATGCGGATAATTGCTCCACGAAATGATTTAGCCGTTGATGGCTACGGTGTGGTTGGGTTCGCCATCGGATGAAGCTTCCTTGATCACTTGTTTTAACCCTTTCTTTTATTTCTCTTTCGACAGTTCGAGTCGTCGAACACTCCAGAGAGAGGAAGAGAGACTGGGAGCGGAGGAGAAACCCTAGGGTTTTTCGAGCGGAGAGCGGCGATTTCCAGTGAGAAAAACCAGAGATGTCCTTAGGAGAAGGAGGAGAAGAGAAGATGTAGAAGAAAAGGAAGTTTGATTTCAAAAAATATATTCATATCCCCGCTGTTTGTCTTTCTCTCCCTATTTATACTATTACATCCTCTGATTTACTTAGTTCTAATGTTTCTTTACAAGATACTCTGCTCTTCTGTTGGTATAACTATTTTTACATTACAATCAATCTTCTTTACATTAGGATGGAGCGTTCTTGCGGTTTCTCTTAACATCTTTTATCTCTGGTATTTCTTGAGTATTGGTATTTAATCGGTTAGATCATTCAAAAGCTCTTCTTGTTTTTGTTTTCTATAGTTTTGTCTTTCTGTTTAATTTTGGTGGTTACTCTTTCTTTTGCTCTCTATAAGTGTCATCTATTATTTATGTCTGCAGGAAGGCTCTGGAATACTTTGCTCTGGTTGCTTTACTCTTGTGGCTGTTATTAATGTGCTATGGTTCTATACTTTTTTTCTTTTTATATTCTCTGTTGCTCATCTTGGTTTCTGATGTGTATTACTTCTCTGTAAAGGTCTTGTATTGAGTTGTATTTTTGTTGGATTTATGTTGACTTGTAGTCTAATATCTTCTTGTATTCTACATTTTGTAATTTATGGATGTATGTGGTCTATTTCTTTATTCTTCTAATTCTTTTTAGCAATAGAGTGGCCTATACTGATTCTTTTTTTTTATTTATTTATTTTTTATTTTTATTTTTTTTTATCCTTTCCTATATTATTGAATGAAGTCTTTCATCTAATATAGAGTTTTTTTATTCCTTCTGCTTCTGTTGTCTTTTGGATAATCTAGGATCATATCATAATCTGTTTTTATGAAGATAACAATCTTAGCCTCAACATGAAGTCCTATATCAAGATGGGTATTTTGAAGCATCGTATTTCAGGTAGATTATTTTTCTTTTATTTATCTTTAAACTTGCTTTATCGAGTTTGTCGAGTCTTTTATCCTTATACATGTATTTTATTTTATTTTATTGTTAACTATGATGAAACATAAGAAGAGATTCCAAGAGACTTAAGGTTGGAGTCATTATTGGAAGTTAACACCTTAAAGAAGAAGTCTCCAATAAGAACAAGAAGTTGTCGTCATCTTCAGTTCTTATGAGGACGAGTATGTGGAATTAATGTCAAAAGATTTAGAATCAAACTTAGAAGCTGAAGTGGTTAAAGAGCCAATTTCGAAGAAACTGCTTCTCCAGTCACTAACACAGCCGCCCGTGAAGTAGTCCAACAGTGCAAGGTTATTAGAGATAGTCGAAGTTTCTCCTCCCATTGAAGCCCAACTTATAATGGTGATTAAACAGAAACAGGCTTCAATAAAGAGTTCTATAAAGACCTTTATAGAGATAACAATAGGTGAGAATCGCCCCAGAAAGAAAGCAGCTAAATAATAATCACTCCTGAAGTGACTGGAAAGGGTAAGGAAATAATAGTAGACCCTTGAAGAAGAAGAAAGAGTGGTAATTAGCATAATGTTGGACCTAACTATGGCGTCCACTCTTCCCCTTCTGACGGAGGGCGCCTACACAAGAAACAAAGATTTTACTAGTGCGTTATTTTGGTGATTTCTTATGAACTCGACATAGCCATTTTTTCAACTTCTTCGTAGAAGGAAATGAGCCAAGTCCCATAGGTGTTGTTGCTATGATAAAGGCTAATGCAGTGAGCTAATAGCATAATTTTACTATGGCTAAGAATCATAGAAGGGCATTCAATCAATTAGTCCAACTGACCATTTCTAGTGAATATTATAAGAATAAGTTCTAAGAGCTTAGCAAGTACTTGTAAGAAGCAAGGGACAGTAAGGAAACTTTGGATAAAATGCCTGAGAACCTTAAGAATGAGATACAACTGAAAGAGTTCTGCTTAGCCATTGCAATGTTTATACTTCAGAAGAGATGACAAGAGTTAAGAGTCCACAATGACTACAATACAAAATCTTGAAGATGAAGTGTTTTTCTTGAAAGAAAACTAGAAACTTACGACGACGTAGAATAAGTTCTGCAATCAGCTGACTCAAACAACATAGCGCAAAAGAATTCACTTTACCAATTTTACGAAAGGCATCAAGTTCACTCTGAAGAAGCTGATAAAGTTTTCTCTCTCTTTCTCTCTCTCTCTCTCTCTCCCGCCGTTACAAACCGCAAAAAAAAAAAAAAAAAAAACAAAGGTGGCCAGTCGTCCGTCAAACGGACGACTGGCTCAATATCTCCATATCGCGCCAGTCGTCCGTTTGACAGACTGCACCTAGTATATTTTTAGATTTTCATCTTAATTATCGTTAAGCCAGCTTTATTTTAAAAATAATCCCTAAAGAAAATTGATTCGTGTTGAATTTTTCAAGTATTATATTTGATATTTAATTAAAGTATAATCATGGAACTAGGGGTGTAAACGAGTCGAGTCGAGTTGAGTTTTGACTTAATTGAGCTAAATTTGTTTAAATCTTATTGAGCTCGGTCGACTTAATGATTTCGAATCGAGCTTCATTTCGATTTAAAAGTCAATCTCGAGCTTGACTTGAATGCTTTGTTGACCTCCATGCATGCACCATAAGTCAAGTCTCCTGAGTAAATATATGAGAGCTGAAATTGGGCTGAAATGCAATGGGCGTGAAAATCGGTCGAAATGATCTTTGTCGATACAAATCTATCATCAGCGTTGAACATCAATTGATCAGAATATGCATATTACTTGGCGTGAACCGTCAAAATTCGCCCGCGACACCGCAGTCGTGAAGCCGCGGCGTTGCCGCGATATCTTCGTATGGTCGTGTTGTTAGCGTCCACGTCACCTATCAAATGGGTATGGCTGTGGATGAGTGCACCAAGAATCTAATGGCTAATTTTGATCACGATTGGCCGTCAATGTCAAACGAGCCAGCGGAAAAGCGTCGTTAATGTAGAGCGTCGAAATAACTTTAGATTGATATATATATATATATATATATATATATATATATATATATATATATATATATATATATATATATATATATATATAAATTATATGATTAGGTCATCGCAAAAATCAAATTTTAGATTTATTTTCACTTAAATAAATATATGCTCTATAAATACCTATAAGATCTAATCCCAAGGACTCGATTATTCACGGCTTCGACTCTTATCCACGAGCCGCAACCTCGTCTGCTTGGCACTATCCCGATCGAAGGCTAACTGAGCCGCGCACGAGAGCCGCCCTTCCTGCTCTCTCTTCACACGCGAGCCACCGAGATTCGTCCGTCTTTGGCCTTCCGAACAGCAACCGAAGCCCCTCTTCAGTCGCTCCACTCTACCTCCTTCCCTCGCATTGCCATTTCTGTTGCTTGAAGGAGAAGGATTTATTGTTGAATCTTGGCCCAGCAACGAAGACTAGAAAGCAAAGGACCAACATCCTCAACAGATCTGTATCTGCTCCATCTCATCTACGATTAGTTTTGTTTCCCATTTGTCGATTACCTCTTCCTGAAGATTCACTGTTTAGTCAATCTTAGGACAATTGTTTCTTGTTGCAAGTATTTATTATACAACAATGAAGAAGCATTGATGATGGCATGATATTAGGCTTTTTCACGGATATAGTGCAACCATATTTTTGGTTTGAAAGGAGTAGATTGGTTTTAACTGGGTGGCATTATGATTGGTGCTACTTGTCCGGCTGAGTGACATTACGATGTGTTTTTTTTAAAAAAATTTTTTTTTTAGACTGAAACTGCTGCTATTTACCTGCAGTTTCACTATGGTTATCTCCTGTCTGAAATTGATACATTCATGAACAAGGAAGAACAAGCTTTGGGAGCCACTTTGATTTGAACTACTTTGTTTACAGAAGCACCATGTCAAAGAATAGGAATATTATTTGGATCAGAAACATTAAGATCTTGAATATGTATAATTGTTCGGTCTTTATTTCAATGAGGGATTATATGTGAGCTACACTGCATTTCATCGCATGAAGTAGAGATCCAATTAAAGGGGTTGTTGTTACTTTCCGGTTCAAAAAGCTTGCTGCTTGAATATTTCAAAAGGCAAAATTCAGCTAAAATGGTGATGAAAATCATATTATAGCAAAGGGAAGCTTCAATTGTATTGTAATTTCATGCACATGTGAATGTAAATAAGTACATTAACATTCTATTTGGAGAAACTTATTGTAATTACCGTCCATCTTGCTTATGATGAAGAAATCGAATATTTTTTACCAGTTTGAAGGCGCTATCAGCTTTTCATAAGCGTAGGTGCAAAATCACTAGTCGTGTTAGACACCTACAATGCATGCTTTCCATAAGCGTTGTGGGAAGGCCTCAGTACTCCCGATGCAGCCCCCTACATAGGGATGACGCCGGGAGGCTATCGAACTTCATTTCAAACACAAATATTGAAGGTCTATGCACACTTTCTTAAGCGTGGTGCGTTTAGAAGACTCTTTAAGACGCAGTGTGGCAAGTCACGGACTATGCATGCTTTCTTAAGCATGGTAGGAAGGCTTTAGCACTCCCGAAGTAGCCCCCTATATGGGGATGACGCCGAGAGTTTGCCAAAATTTCTTCAAAATAAAGATTAATAATTAATGAAAATAAAATAGTCAAGGATAATATTTGAATCTTAAATGAGTAATAAGACTAATAATTGAATTAAGTCTAATATATTAAGCTACTAAGACTAGATTGAACTTTCAATTATCTTACTATCAATAGTCTACAACAAATTAGAAGAAATTCACTGTGCTATAAAACATTCAAAATATTTTAAATTGGATACAAATGAAACATATCACTTTACACCATCGGATTCGCAACATATCGTACAAGCGAACAGAAGGCGTTAATTAAGTATTCAATTAAACTTGTGCATGTATTATAAGGCATGATTAAAACCTAAATCCAATACTTTAAAATTATGCAAGCAATCTAAAAATACACCCACATGGCACTATCTTTGAATGCATAAATTTAGTGTCACGAGGATCGTGCGGTTCTTCGGTTGGGTCTTAGGACTGCGTCCGGGTTAACAAAACCTAAAAAATATAATAATGCTATTATGATATTTCTAACTTATTAAAATATTTGAAAAATTAATTCTATCATATGACAGTAGATCTGATTCTCTATTATTAAATTAATAGAGTCGATAGGATCTGAAATAATAAATTAAAAGATCAAGCAAACTTATATACCCCAATGATGGCTATGTTGAATTAAGATTTCAATCGGAGGTGATACTTTCATTAAAACGTGATTGTTATTTCAAATCAAATCAATATAAATTAAATATCAATCCAAATCAGAGATCTGATGAATTATTAAGCTCAAAATGATTAAATAAAAAATCATCAAGTCAAAAGACTTAAAACAAAATTCAATTAATTCACATTCTGTAATTGTTTGAAGTAGGTGACAAATTAAGAAAATTTTAACTCACAAAGGAGCCAAAGTCAAATCAAGTACACAACTATGTTTACTCTCAAACATTCTCATGCCGGCGACATGGCACTCGCGCGGCTAAATAGCGATGCAATTGACCGAGTCCCCGTCATGTCACAAATGCCATTATTATTATTACGTCATGACAGTATGCTCCCTGACTACCTTTGAGTTGTAAACCATATATGATTAGGCAAAAGTATTCGGGAGTAGACTTAAGCTGCCTCCTTGACAAACATCACCCCAAGTCTACAAGGATTTCTTTGGACGCAACCCATGTCGCTAACAAGGATTTTTTTCGGAATTACCTCCTCAACTAAGTAAACTAGAGCAGACGGGATGACGAAATCATGGGATCTAGATTGGGCACATCATCATTCACCCAATCATCCGCTTTAAGTTAAATATAATGAATTTCATAAATCTAAAGTTTAAAACTCCACATACTACTATAAGCTACGCATTGCGACTAGACTTCGAAAGTTCTCTCGGTCGAGAGAGGTAATTAACTATAGGTGCTTGCGCTTATGAGAAACCTGAAACCAGATCTAAAGTCCTCACAAAATGAGTGTGAAATCTCTGGGTAGTGTCTTATCTACTATTCCATCTGCCTTCTAAAAATTACACTGACATTTTAAATCATTCTCTTTAATCGAGAGGTCGGAGGCAAATTTTCAGAGCCCACGGATTTCTAGCGACTCCACTGGGGATAGGTTTCTCTTTCCATCTTTGGCTTGTTGAATCTAAGTTATTATAGCAGTGGAGTATAGTAAACTAAAAACTTAAAATTATTTATAAAGTTAAATTGATTGAAACTCAAAATTATTTTAATAATGAACATATTTCTGAAGTTTTGAAAATCTTTTTTATTCATAACTTATTTTTATATTTTATCATGTTTGTTCTGATATATCTCTGCATCATGAAAGTGTGGGATAATATATCAACTACTGATTACTAATCATCATCTTTCATGTCGCAAATAGATTTTCAGAACACACCCTTCACTGAGCAGCTGGGTTGCGGAGCCAACATCCGTCTAGCTAATGCTATCATCAACACCGAGGATGTTGGAGCTACTATACAATTTGGTAGCATAGATTTTCTAGCGATCGCTGCTCAAACCATTGTTAGGCCTGCACGAGACAATCATGCACAACTTGCACATCAACCTGTGTAGCAGGCTAAGTCCACTAAAGCTCATGTCGCTATTGCTAAGGAAGTTCCTTGAAAGAGAGCCTTTGTATTTGAAAGGTTGGGACATACTGAAGCCCCAACCATGAAAAGAACTATCACTGGACAGAAAGTTTCAATCTTTTCTGTAAACGCGGCCACTCTGCCGACCTTGCCTTTTGTGCAAGGCCAACATGATGCTGAAGCCTCCTCATCTGGAGGAAAGTTGACCAAAAGGTAGAGGAGAAGAAGGAATGTTGTGAGCTCTCACGGCCCCTCTTTGCAGACCTCACAACCAAAAGTGAGTGTTCCCACTCACAACAAGTTTGAGAATCTCAAGTGGGTGAAAAGGAACAGCTCTACTGGTGATATTAAACAATCATTATGGGAGCAACAGTACCAAGCTCCAACCCCACAAAGGAGGCATCCTGAGACTCTATCCTCTAGAGCGCATAAAGTGTTGAAAGTTGTAAAAAAATATGGTCTTATCAAGAAGAGATATCAAATGACAATTATTAAAGAAGCTAACAATGCTCCACTGCAGAAGCTACCATCAAAGGTAATAAGAACTAAAATTGCGTGACACAACCACGTGTTTGAGAATCCACGTCCCAAAGGAAAAATAAATCTTGAGGCTAAAGCCTCAAGAAGAAGCGGCCACATAAAGGCAAAAAGACGTGACATCTGATTTGCATATTCGGAAATCTGCTGATAATAAAACCCCATAGGAATGGGTTTCTAAAAAGAATGTTATGATTAATGAGGCTCATGGTGGTCAACACCCTGGAGAATCCTCGAGGGAATCCCATCATCCACTTCCGATCTTCCTTGATTTTGATCCCTTTCATCCCACATTTGAGCAGAAATCAGATGGAGATATGCATCGAGATAAGGCCGAAGAAAGAAGAAGATGATGAAGATATCCTTAGAGGTAGATGTGGTGTATATGGTGAACACATCGGAGAACTCCATCGATGTATGATATACCGATCCAAGCATCATGGTGTCACATAGGGCTACAAATGAACCGGCGTTCAATAAGCTACTGGGCTTCGATTAGAGCTTGTTTATGTTCATTCATTTAACTAATCGAACGAGCTTGAACATTTTTGTAAATACTCGATTGTTAAATGAACAAGCTTGAATAAGTTGTTGTTCAGTTTATTTATGTTCATGAACAGTATCATTTAAAGCTCATGAACAAGCTCAATAAGGAGCTTGATAATGGCTCGATTAAAGCTTGTTCATAAACAGTATCATTTATATTTCTCAATTCGCTGCTCGCAAACAAGCTCGATTAAGGCTCGTTTATTTCATTAAACGAGCTGGTTGTTAACAGGCTCGATAAGCCAAATTTGAACTAAGCTTGTGAACAAACTCGAGCCGAGCTCGAACAAGATTTTTTTAAACGAGCTCGAGCTTGAACACCATCTTAAAATCTTGTATCGAGCTCGAGCTCAATAATGACAAACGAGCTTGAACTCGAATAAGCTTCTGCTCGGCTCAGCTCGGTTCTTTTGTAGCCCTAGTGTCACACCTCATATCCACATCGAAGAACCAGCGTCAGGTCAAACGAAGCGGAACATTTTAGTTCCTCCTCAAAGTGACTAGCAAGAAGAGGAACAAGAGGAAGAAGATAACATGTTATTCATCGACACGATGCTTGCTCAAGTGCAAAGACAAATGCAGCGGCAGATGAAAGCATAGGATAAAGAGATCTCGGCTAAATTCAAAGATGAATCAGATGATGATGCGGATGAATTTCATGATGCAAATGATGCGGAGGAATGCTGTCACAGTGCCAACACGAGTTCCTCTAGCCAATCATCAAACAATCAACACTGCACCCATAAATCCACCAGTTGAGCAAGTGCCACAAACCTCCGGAGCATAAAGTGCTCACGATGGTAGAAATGAAGTCAATCAATTGACTGCTCAACCTACTCCTCAGCATATACTGAACACATCCGAGCTAATGATAGTTGTACAACTTGAAACAATTATAAGTGAAAATATTAAAGCTGTCATAGCTGCAGAACAAGTGGAGAAACTGGTAAACAGAGGCCGCTCATACTCTGCAGAATATGATCAGGTGTTGTATCCTAAAGGTTATTCTGTGCCAAAATTCTACTCATTTTATGACAACGATAACCTCAGGCAACACCCGCATAATTTAAAGCAACTTATGGTAATATTAGGGGTAATGACGTTGTTGTTCCATCGCCGTTAGAGCCTTAATTTGCTTTTGAGTGTGCGTAGAGTTATCAAATGACTCAGTTAAGACATTCGCCGAGTTGGAGGCAATATTCATCAAAAGATTTTCCAATGCAGTCAGAAAGACCACAATAGCTGATCTCATCCTAGAGAAAAGGAAGAAGGATGAGTTAGTTAACTCACTGACGAAACATGAGTATGAAGTGCAAGCAACAATAAGAAGAACATGCAATTCAAATGGGCAACATTGATGATAAAATGGCATCTTATTTATGCATGGCTTTCATCACCACCTTCCAAGAACTACTGGATCGAGTGGTGAAATTTGAAAAGTCGAATCTTTCCAAACCTGAAAGCCATTCGACATAGCAAAGAAAGGGACATTCTCAGAATCAAGGAGGAGTGAATCTCACACTTTACTTCATGCGATTGAATAGAAAGATGAGCGACCTATAATAATAATAAGGAAAACAACCCATTTATTTTGAAGAAAAGGTCAAACAACCCTTCAATTCTCAAAGTTAGTTCTTAGCAATGATAAACCCAAAACTTTCTCGAGTGGTGAGCACCCAAGACAATCATTAGAAGATGATGATGAATGCATTCATCTCTTAAGGAGAAAATGAATAAAGAATACTTTTTCAAAAGAGAAAGTGTGGCCAAACTATTCTGGCAAGCACTCAAGGCAAGGTCGGAGTTGCCATAATGTAAAAGACCAAAGTCGACAAACTAGCCAAATTACGTATTATCTTAGTTAACCATCTAAGATTATTATGTATTCAAAATTGGTTGGAAAGGAATCGAAAGGGTGAATTCACTACAATAGTGTCCTTATTCACCCAAAGAAAGAATCTATGATGAGTCCTCTTTCTTACAAAAAAGAGCAAAAGAAAAGATAGTTGAGAATGATAAATGAGAGACTGCGGTCTCAAAGAAAATTGTGAAAATGTTGAAACAATTAGAAGGCGTTCTGGTGTCAAGTGGAGATCACCGTTTGAGCCAGTACTAGAACCAAAGGAAGGATCTACAATAAAAGGTTTTGCTCTTCAGAAGTAGTCTAAGGTGGTTGGTGTTTCCAGGCACGAAGCGACTATTGTAGTTCGCCAAAAACTCCCAAAATGCCAGCCAAACAAAAAAAAGATAAAGAAGAAATCTACCACCCAAAAGATTATTAATAATCTAGAAGAATATTAGCAACCAATGAGGCAACATATCAAGCTTGCTGATTTCTTGTCGGGACTCCAAATCATTGAAATAAATGATGATGAAGATGATGATGAAGAATCTTGTTATGGAGAAGTCTATCGGGTTATCTCAGTGTCCTTGGAAACTCCCCAACAGAATTCATTTCTGCAAGATAATCCGAGAAGAAGAACCACTAATGATGTAGCATTCAAGCCTTGTCTGATGGTGAAGTAAACAAATGATAGCTCGGAAGAAGACTTGTGTTTTCCAAAGGAAGATGAGTCAAAGTATTCAATATCACCATTGATGAAGGGCATAAAATCGGGAAGTGATTTAGGCTTCATCCGATCCTTTGGCATAAATAGTGATTCTGAAGAGAAGACTTCTTTAGAAGAACCTGAGTCTGATAAAGTAGCCTCAGTGCAGCTAAGAAGTGGCAAGGTGTTGTCGTCATCACAGAAGAAAGGAACACTAAATAAAGGCAATGATAAGAACATAGAAGTTAATGAAAATATCATTCCCAAAGATCCAAAGAAGAAGCCTAACATGGATAAAGGAATCCATTACAACATCCTATGTCACTTGAGGAAGATCCCTGCACACTTGAGTGTGTATGAGGCCCTCTTGATGTCACAAGATCTTCGTGAAACCTTAATTCAGGCTCATAAGAATCTGGAGAAATCTAAAGTGTACATCGTCGAGCGGTGTATGACTAAAGTATTACAATCTCAAGACTTTACGATCACCTTCTCTCGAGGAAGATCTTATGCTGACATTAGAACATAATTGTCCATATATGTCTCTGCAGAAAGCGATGGTGTTATAATCAATTGAATTTTAATTGATCCAGGTTCATCTATTAATCTCATGAGCCTACGAGCATTGAGAGGATTGCCCCTTGATGTTCAGCATTTAGGATGAGATAAATTGTTGATTCACGGCTTCAATGAAAAAGGACAAAAGACTCTAGATCTTTTACCTTGCCATTAAGATTCGGGGAACTTTACCCATAAGCCAAATTCCATGTCATTGATGCTGACACCTCGTTCAGAGCCTTATTGGGTCATCCTTGGCTACATGAGTACGGAATAGTCCAGTCTAATTTGTACCAATGCATGAAATATATAAAAGATGAGGAAGAACATAGAATTCCTAGTAATCTTCAGTTGTTCGTAGTTCATGAAGCTAAAATCTATGAAGATGTGAAATATTATTTGTTAAAGGAACCCAGACCTCAACAATCTAAAGCTTTAACTTCAAAGACTGCAAAATAATCCAAAGAAGTGAAGAAAGAAAAGGGGAGAAAGAAGGCAACGCTGACTCTTCCTAAAGCAGCTAGTGCATCACCTAAGTTGAAAAGACTAGTCCCTCATCTGGGCAGTGACATAGAAGAAGAGGGATGATCATCCTCTTGGGCCTGAGGGAGTGAACAAGTCTCTAGTGAAAGAAAAGAAAAATATAGAATACTCAGACTTCGATTATAATTCTGAACCTACTTATGAATGTGAAGTTCAGTATATCTTTTCAAGAAGGACGGCAAACTTATTGATATCAGAAAATTCATTAGTGGTCGTGTCAGTTCCTTTTCAACACTTCAAGGAAATCACTCCACGTGAGGTTCATATTATTGGAGAGTCAAAGACTTTCTATATGCCTCATTTGCAGGAAGTGATGAGCGAAATTTCATTTTACAAGTCGAGGAATGTCATCACCAAGATTTTGATTGGCTCATGCAATTTGATGAATCGATATGGTGCCAACTAGAATGCCAAAATATTACCTTTAAAGATTCACAAGATGATGCACAAATTGGGAGTTAATGTTGGGGATAAGTGGCGAGCTCACCTTTTAGACACCCTAGAATTTAAAAGTCCATAGACCTTACGAAAGTGTGATAGACATACATCTAAAGGTCTTGGATACATTCGACGTAGGCATCCTCGAAGATCTTATAATGCAATAGCGGGAAATGAAGTTCAAACTGAAATTGAAAATGAAGATAATCTTTATGAGATTTATCTGACCAACAATGAAGAAATAGAAGCCAAGCCAGCACCTAAAGAGCTTGAGGATGGTGGGCAAGTAGCTACCATGGATGAACTAAAAGAAATCAACTTGGGAATAGAAGATGATCCCCGTCCAACCTTCGTTAGTGCCCTTTTTCCTGAAGAAAAAGGTGAAGAATTAAATGTCATACTTTGTAAATTTAGGGATTGCTTTGCTTGGACATACTCCAAAATGCCAGACTTATCCCCTAATGTGGTAGTTCACAAACTAGTCATCAAGGATGTAACACTTGTTACGCAAGATCATAGGCAAATGAGATTAGAGATTGAAAAATAAGTAATTGCGAAAGAAGCTAATCGAAGCAGGCTTTATCCGAGAAGAAAAGTATGTAGATTGGATAGCCAACATTGTTTCGATGAGAAAGAAGAATGATCAAATCGTATCTGTATTGATTTTTGAGATATGAACAAAGCAATACCCAAAAGATGATTTTCTGCTTCCAATATCAGAACTACTAGTGGATAATACTTCCTACTACGACATGTTCTCATTCATGGATGAATCATCAAGGTATAATCAAATCAAGATGGCTCCCAAAGATGAAAGACACACATCATTTTGGACGCTAATTGGTATATATTGTTATATAGTCATACCCTTCGGATTGAAGAATGATGGAGCTACATATCAGAGGGCTATGACACGCATCTTCGATGAGTTGATTCATCAAAAAGTAAAATGTTATATGGATGATCTCGTCGTTAAGAGCATAGATCGAGAAGATCATTTCAATGACCTGAGAATGGTCTTCGAAAGAATTAGGCAGTACGATCTCAAGATGAATCCACTTAAATGTGTATTTGGGGTTTCGTTTGGAAAGTTCCTTGGCTATCTGGTGTGGCATAGAGGAATTGAGATCGACCCTAATAAAATCAAAGCGATAGTGGATATGCCACCGCCGAAGAATCTTTGTCAACTTCGTTCTATGCAGGGACATCTGGCATTCATCCGGCGCTTCATATCAATTTTGTGAGGTAGGTGTTAACCATTCGCTAAATTAATGAAGAAGAATGTGTCATTTAAATGGGATAATGAGTGTCAAGAAGCATTCAATAGCATCAAAAGATACATATTAAATTTATCAATCCTTGAAGCACCAATTCCAGGGAAGCCCATCATTTTATATACAGCTGCATTAAAAGAATACCTCAGGGCACTGCTTGTCGCACAATGAAGAAGGTAAGGAAAATGCGCTGTACTATATCAGTCGAAGATTGATAGAGCAGTACTCTCCGATCGAAGCAGTGTCTTGCACTAATCTTTGCTGCACAAAAGCTTCGACATTATATGTTATCACATAAGATAACACTCATCTCAAAGATCGATCCACTAATGTTCTTGATGACAAAATTAGCATTGATAGGTCGTTCGGCACGATGGGCAGTGCTTCTATTACAGTTCGATACTACATATGTATCTTAGAAAGCTGTGAAGGGACAGATACTAGCAGACTTTCTCCGGCATCCTATCCCAGCAGATTCAGCAGTCAACGATGATCTACATGATGAACAGATTATGTTTATCTATGAAAGAGAAAAGCTACAGATTTGAGAAATATATTTCGACGGCGCATCATCCATTAAGCTTTCTCAGCCCCCAAATCTACCAAAAGCAAGAGCATTGGTCTCATAACACCCAAGGTGGTATAATGAGGCTCATACTGTGTCGAAGAACTAATAATGAAACTTAGTACGATGCATTGGTGGTAGGTCTCGAAGAAGTTGTTATCATCGACATCCAAAATTTGAGAATTTTTTGAGACTCTCAGTTGGTGGTCAACCAAGTATTAAGCATCTACAAAATTAACAAGCTTGAATTGGTGTACTATAATAGGCGAGTGCTTGAGCTCATGAAGCAAATTTCAAACATTAAACTAGCTTGAGTTTCTCGATCGAAGAATAGTAAAGTATATTGTCTGGCCAAGCTAGCAAAAGAAATGGCGAACACGGACGATGATGTGTTGATTGAAGTGTCCACTCATCGAGTTCTGCAACCAGTAAATCCATATTCCCCATAGGTAAAGGTGATATCGAATTCAAGCCAAAAGGGAGCAATTAAAATTGCTCCTCAATCTCACAAAGAACGACAAGTACAAAAGATAGAAAAACTCAAGAGTATTATGAACAAATCATGGGAAGCTTTCATGGTGGAAGAGCCAGATCATTGGAGACAACCCTTCATCGATTATTTCAAAGAAAATAAATTGTCGAGCAATAAATCACTAGCCAAACAAATTACGAAAAGAATCATATGATATGCTTATGTTAATGACACATTATACCGTAGATCCTTTGAACAAATGTCACTGTGATGCTTAGGGATGGATGAAGCCAACAAAGTCATGTCTGAAATTCATGAAAGACTTTATGGAGTACATCAATCAGGTCCCAAAATGGTGACAAAAATCAAAAGGATGGGATAATATTGGCCATCGATGGTGAAAGAATACATTGATCATGCCAAAAGGTGCCATGAATGACAAGTCCATGGAGATCTCATTCATCAACCTTTGAATCCTCTACACTTAACAATAGCGTCCTGACCGTTCAAAAGTTGGGGCACTGATATAATTAGATTGATTGATCCTCCATCCTTAGCCGGACATCGATTCATTTTAGCAGCTACTGATTACTTCTCCTAGTGGGCTGAAGCCGCTCCATTTAAGGAAGTCACCACTGATCGAGTTGTCGACTTTTTCACTAATAATATTATCTATAGATTCGGGGTGCTACAACGAATCATTTCAGACGATCCAGCTTTTAAGAGTGTAAAGATATGCATATTCGATGATCGACATAAAATCAATTAGCGGTACTCATCAATCTACAATCCAAGGGTCAATGGTTTGGCAAAGACTTTCAATAAAAAAATCTTAATAAAGTTGCTCAAAAAGATTCTCGCGGGAAATAAAAGAGAGTGGCACACTAAAATGATGGAATCACTCTCGGCATACAAAACCACTTACAAAACGCCAACCAAGGCCACTCCTTATGCTCTAACATTTGGAGTTGAATCTGTTCTGCCACTAGAAGTTAAGTTGTCATCACTTCGAGTAGTCGTCAATTCAATCTTACTCAAGATGAGAACGCTCATGCGAATAGCGAGTTGGATGGATGGAGTTAGACTCAAGTTTAGAAATTTATCGGCGAGATGTCTAAAGCATCCAATAGTTCAGTACATCCTCGGACATTACAGAAAGGTGAATTGGTTCTAGTGCTGCGAAGGCCAATCATCCCTCATCACAAGATCAGTGGCAAATTCGCAACTAATTGGGAAGGTCCTTATGTCATAGAGAAGGTGTACGAAGGAGGAGCCTACCAGCTTATTGACGTGAATGACCAATGACATATGCCACCAAACAATGGTCGATATCTCAAGAAATATCACAACTGATGGTGGATAAGTATATGAATACTTAAATGAGTCTTTCACTAGTAAGGTTTTCATGTCAAGTACACATGTAATGTCACTTGAAGATTCTCTCGTAAAACAAGAATGCATTTTCAAGTTACTGAAAGCCTCCCTGTTAGACATGGGGCATTTTTATATATATTTAGCTAAGTTGACATCATGCTTCAACTTGAGATTCTTAGATAAATATATATAATAAATAGAATGAGTTATGTTTATTTATATTAAAGAAGATCAAATATATTTTTGAACAAGTCTACAATCCCCATTAAATATGGGGCATTTTTTTAGTTTTTATAATCAAAATTATTCAATCCTCTCTTGTGAAACAGGTCTTCTTGTATATGTATTCGGATTGACATCGAACTTTATGCTAAAATCCCTGAACATATCTACAATTTCTATTATTAAAGTTGCAGGCTCTTGCTTACCAAAAGAATTTATTTCTATGCACAAAAATATAGTCATAAATACCAAAAGTTTGTCTCTCAAGATTCGTCAAATTCTGAAGATCAAGTTAAAAAAACTCTCAAATTCGGAAGTTTCAATCAGTTAAATTGGATAAGCATCAACCTCTACATATTCAAGTCTAGGACACGGACGGGTTCTAAAGGTCAGACTCAACAAGCCACAAATGGCCGAGTTGTTGACGCTCTCACTCAAAGCGAGAAGGCGCGGTGAAAGAGCCCTCGTTCGTTAGTCTGATAACCAAACTACTAACTCATCACAACTTAAGTCGAAGACTCAAGTAGGTTTTAAAGGTTGGACTCAACAAGCCACAATGGCCGAGTCGCTGACGCTCTCATTACTCAACAAGCCATAAGAAAATATCGTAGTGAAAGAGTCCACGCTTTCGTCAATGATGATAGATATTCAATCTCAAATCAAATCCACTTAGTGATTACAAAACCGATCTAAGAGATCTTTCTTCATGATCGATAGAAGACAATCGAAAACTCTCAATTGAGCTACCTCAAATCAATCTTAGCATTGCACGGAAAAATGATATTCCAATCTCTTTTCAAACTCGATCAAGCACAAATCACAGATCAAAGCTAATTCCCTCATCAAGTGCAGCAAAAACGATTGATGAAGTAATTTCATAGTTACACTGGTCAAACTAAAGGAAGTTCATGATTATTGATTCATTTAAAGCACACATTGCTAGGCGATAACTCAACATTGATCTAATATGAGTGAAGATTGGGTCAGATGCACCCTTCAACGAAGTCTGTCAAGCGCAAGGACAAGACTTAGGCATACATACACTTCTAACAAGTCAATATAAACAAATCAGTCAATCCTTCAAAGTCCATCAAGCTTAAAGCTAGAATAGAAGGAATTTTAAATCTCAAAGTAAACAAATCGATTCATCCATCCTCAAGCATGGTAGAGAAAATCCAAATATGTGAAGACACAAAAGAGAGAGACTTTCAGCAAACCCATCGAAGTAGATAATAGTTGGCGGAAGAAGCTCTTTAGTGAACCCATGGAAGTTGAAAGTTGAAGTGATCTAAGACCCATGGTTGGCCCAAAGGGTCCATCAATTTTCAATAAACATGACTCGCTCCATGCGCGAATCATATTTATTGGGGGGCATTTGTTGACCTCCATGCATGCACCATAAGTCAAGTCGAGCTCACAAGGAATTGAATTCGTGACTGAGTGGGTGAAATGCACTTGACTATATCAAAAATCAGTCAAAATGATCTCGATCGACCAACAGACTCTGCCAACGCGTTCAAAATGTCAAAATTGATTATAATATGCATATTGCACAATTCGACGGACAATCGATCAAGAAGAAAATTCGTCGATGCGCTGACACGCACATCGAAGTTGGGAAGCCACGACATTGCCCAAATGACCTCCGTTCGTGAAATTGATAGCACCATTAGTGTCAAAACATCTAAATCTATCAAATGAGATTGTCTCAATTGCAGTGCGAATGTTGGCGGTTGACTTCTGACGCATAATTTTGAACTAAAATTGAATCCGGCGTCGACTTAAACCAACGGCCTAATGTAAGCGGACTACGTTACGTCCAAAAGTCAAAATAACCTAAGATTGATATGTTGATTAATTATATGATTACTTTATCACAAAAATAAAAAATGGGTTTATTTCCACTTAAATAAACATATGCTCTATAAATACCTATAAGGCCTAACCCTACGGACTCGATTATTCACTTTGTGTCAGAGCTAAATAAAGAGATCGTTGCTCCTTAACTATATATAATGAGGGAAGCTTCTAGAGGAATATAGAAGAAGGAAGAACCTGGAGGACTCCAGAAGGTTCTACCAAAGTCTAGATGGCCTTAAGAAGATGAATGCTTCAAGAGGAGTCTAGAATCATATGGAATACTCTAGAAACTTTATATATGCTAAGAGTAGTGTAGAATACTCTAGAACCATGAATATTTTAATGTATTCTAGAATGTTCTTGCTAGACCAAGGGGAGGACTATAAATAAGAACCTCCCTCCCATTTGGGATCATCAAAGGTTCCCAGTATTCTTACATTGTAAAATTCCTTTGTCAGTGAAGTGTTTTCTTACTTCAACCTCTCTTCTCCAAAAGAGATTTAAGTGTTCTAGTCCTGTATTTGCGAGTTTGACTTAGCATCGAGGAAAAGTCTAAGGAGCAACGGGTGACTTGGGAAAGTTTCTCCGTGACGGTTGGTATCAAAAGGTTGGAGGCATGGCGAGAAGGCGGCGAGTAAGTTGTTGGATCGAGACCAATGTGGAGTCATCTCAACATGTTCAAGGTGTGAGAACAGCGGGATCCCATCCAAGCCACGTGGGAAGTCCAAGGAGGTAATCTCGGCACGCACGCTTTCAGTGGAGGAGGCTATGGGGATGGAAGCCAAGATCGAGGATCTAGCGAAAGGGTGAATGGCCTCGAGGAGGAGGGGCCATCCACTCATCGTCGAGACATGTCAGGCTGCAGGGTGCTCATCAAATGGCGAAAATGCGGGAGGACCTAATGGGGGAGCTCCATGGGATGCAACGATCTCATTAGTAGGAGATCACTAGTCTACGTCATGGATGGAGAGATCGAGGGACATCGCTCAGTACACAGGCACTAAGCCGGATCCAAAGAACCATGCCATTGAAAGATCAAGTGCCAAAACCAAAGAACTTGGAGATGCAATGCAAAGGAGGTGGACAACTTCCTATGGAGACTAGAACAATACTTTAGGGCCAGGGCATCACTAATGAAGGCTTCAAAGTTCAATTTGCTGCTCTTTATCTTTCAAACACCGTGATGCTGTGGTGGAGGAGGAGGCGAAGAGATATGGAAAGAGGTATGTGCACCATATCAAGATGACTTCAAGAAGGAACTAGGAGGCAGTTCTATCGAGCAAGATGAGGCTAGAGCTAAATTAAGGAGGCTCAAACAGGAAGGGTCGATCTGGGAGTATGTCAAAGACTTCACTAGTCTAGTCCTTGAAATCCTCGATATGTCTGGCAAAGACTCTCTCTTGTACTTCATGGACGGACTTCAATCATGGGCAAAGATCGAGCTTAGGAGGCGTGGAGTGCAAGATCTTGACTACCATTGCCATTGTCGAGGGCTTGATCGACTACACTAAGGAGCCCGACAGGCCAAAGGAGAAGAGGAGTGCCTATGATAACGGTGGGGGAGGCGAAGGACAACAGAGGGAGGAGTCTCACCAAAAATTGACCCCGACACAAGAAAAATATAAGGGAAGGCAGAAGGAAGGTAAGAGTCAACCTCATAATAACTGTTTCCTTTGTGGAGGGCCTCATTGGGCAAGGGATTGTCCTCAGAAAAATGCCTTGAACTCCCTCTAGCAGTCATCATTGAGGCGGAAGCCAGGGGAATGATGTGAGGGGTGGGATCCATGCGACTCTTGAATGGGATTCAGGCACCAAGCCACAAGCCGGCTCAGTAGAGATGATTGTGGAAAAACTACCACTACCATGGTAGACACGGGGGCTTCTCATAATTTCATTTCCGTAGAAGAAGCAAGGCGACTTGGACTACCAACAGTTGGAGGAGGAGGCTCCATTAAGGTAGTCAACTCAGAGGCAATGCCAATACACGGCATCGCACGAGGGGTCAAGACCAACGTGGGGGATTGGTCAGGTACGGTGAACTTCTCTGTCATCCCGATGGATGACTATAAGGTTGTTCTTGGATTGAATTTCCTGGATCAGGCAAAGGCAATCTTGATGCCATTTGCCAACAACATGTGCATCACGGAGGGCAATCAAACTTGCGGTGCCGTGATAAGAGCTCAGGTCGATGATGCAAAGATGCTTGCGACCATCCAATTCAAACAGGGGAAGGACTTGGCCGTTCTTCATGATATGGATGATGAAGAACCAAGGCCACAAGAAGATATGTCGAGGGAGGCAGCAGTGGAACTTGAAGAGTTCAAGGACATCTCACCAACAAAGTTGTCAAAAGAACTCTCACCCGGAAGGGAGATAGGCTCACTACACAAGGAACATGGGGAAGATGAAAAAAGGGACACCTAACAAAATCCAAGCGAGCTCCCAAGTACTCCTTTTGACAAGGAAGAAGAGGAGCGGAGGTTAGGAGAAGGGTGTCAAACCACCACTATCGTCAAATGGAAAGGGTTGAGATGGTGAGGCCAACTAAAGATCAGAGATGCCGTGACAGATCAACGATGAGAGCATCGGGTTTAGGTGAGGGAGAATGTCATGGAGCTAAATAAAGGGAGATCAGCCATGCTCCCTTAACTATACATAATGAGGGAAGCTTCTAGAGGAATATAGAAGAAGGAAGAACACGGGGACTCGAGGTTCTACCAAAGTCTAGATGGCCTTAAGAAGATGAATGCTTCAAGAGGAGTCTAGAATCATATGGAATACTCTAGAAACTTTGTATATGCTAAGAGTAGTGTAGAATACTCTAGAACCATGAATATTTTAATGTATTCTAGAATATTCTTGCTAGACCAAATGAGAGGACTATAAATAGGACCTCCCTCCCATTTGGGATCATCAAAGGTTCCCAAGCATTCTTACATTGTAAAGTTCCTTTGCCTAGTGAAGTGTTTTCCTTACTTCTAACCTCTCTTCTCTAAAGAGATTTGAGTGTTCTAGTCCTGTGTTACGAAAGTTAGGCTGACTTAGCATCGAGGAAAGAGTGTTAAGGCCGCACAGGTGACTTGGGAAAAGTTTCTCCGTGACATTTGACTCTTATCCACACACCGCAACCTCGTCTGCTTGGCACTCTCCCGATCGAAGGCCAACTGAGCCGCGCACGAGAGCCGCCCTTCCTCTTCTTCCCTACTCTTTCTTCACACACGAGCCATCGAGATTCGCCCATCTTTAGCCATCCGAACAGCAACTGAAGCCCCTCTTCAGTCGCTCCACTCTGCCTCCTTCCCTCGCATTGCCATTTATGTTGCTCATAGAAGAAGGATTTACTGTTGAATCTTGGCCTAGCAATGAAGATTAGAAAGCAAAGGACCGACATCCTCAACAGATCTGCATCTGCTCCATCTCATCTAAAGTTAGTTTTGTTCCCCATTCGTCGATTACCTCTTCTTGAAGATTCACTATTTAGTTAATCTTATGACATTTTCTGTTGCTGCAAGTATTTATTATACAACAATGAAGAAGCATTGATGATGGCATGATATTAGGCTTTTCACGGATATATTGCAACAATATTTTTGGTTTGAAAGGAGTAGATTGGTTTCAACTGGGTGGCATCATGATTGGTGCTACTTGTCCGACTGAGTAACATTACGATGAATTTTTTTTTAGACTGAAATTGCAACTATTTACCTGCAGTTTCACTATGATTATCTCTTGTCTGAAAATGATACATTCATGAACAAGGAAGAATAAGCTTTGGGAGCCACTTTCATTTGAACTACTTTGTTCTGAAGCACCATGTCAAAGAAAGAATTTTATTTGGATCGAAACATTAAGATCTTGAATATGTATAATTGTTGGTCTTTATTTCAATGAGGGATTATATGTGAGCTACAGCATTTCATCGCATGAAGTAGAGATCCAATTAAAGGGGATTGTTGTTGGTTTCTGGTTCAAAAAGCTTGTTGTTTGAATATTTCAAAGTCAAAATTCAGCTAAAATAGTGATGAAAATCATATTATAACAAAGGAGAGCTTGAATTATATTTTAATTCTATGCACATGTGAATGTAAATAAGTACCCGTTCACATTGTTCCAATGTGGCGGAAACTTATTGTAATTAAATACTCGTCCATGTTGCTTCAGCATGGTGAGAAAATCAGGCTGCTTTTTACATAGGTTTGAAGGCTTATGCGACACTTTTCATAAGCACAGTATGTGCAAAAATCACTCGGCCTCGGTGTCGCAAGACACCTACAATGCACACTTTCCATGAGCATGGTAGGAAGGCCTCAATACTCCGGATGCAGTCCCCTACACCGGGATGACATCGGGAGGCTGTCGAATTTCATTCTAAACACAGATATTGAAGGTCTATGCACGCTTTCTTAAGCGTGTGGGTTTAGAAGACTCTTTAAGCTGCAGTGTTGCAAGACACTAACTATGCATGCTTTTTTTAAGCATGGTAGGAAGGCTTTAGCACTCCCGAAGCAGCCCCCTATGTGGGGATGATGCCGAAAGACTGTCAAAATTTCATCAAAATAGAAATTAATAATTAATGAAAAAATGAAATAGTCAAAAGGTAATATTTGAATCTTAAATGAGTAATAAGACTAATAATTGAACTAAGTCTAATATACTAAAATCGAGACAAGATTGAACTTTCAATTATCTGACTAACAATAGTCTACAATAAATTAGATGAAATTGACTATGCTATTAAACATTCAAAAAATTTAAAATTAGATATGAATGAAACATACCACTTTATGCCACCGAATTCGCAACACATCGTACAAGCGAAGAGAATGCGTTAATTAATAATTCAATTAAACTCTTGCATGCATTATAAGGCATGATTAAAACTCAAATCCAATACCTTAAAATTATGCATGCAATCTAAAAATGCACCCACATGGACCTCGACACTATGTTGAATGTGTAAACATAGTGTCTGAGGATGCTGAACTGGTTGCTTCTCAGTTAGGTCTTAGGATCGGATACGGGTTAACAAAACCTAAAAAATCTAATAATGTTACTATAATATTTCCAATTTATTAAAATATCTGAAAAACTAATTCTGTTATATGACAGTAGATCTGATTCTCTATTATTAAAATAATAGATTCGACAGGATCTGAAACAGTAAATTAAGAGATCAAGTAAACTTATATACCACGATGATGGCTGTGTTGAATGAAGATTTTAACCGGATGTGAGACTTTCATCAAAACGTTATTGTTATTTCAAATCAAATCAATATAAGTTAAATATCAATCCAAATGAAAAATCTGATGAATTATTAAGCTCAAAATGATTAAATGAAAAATCATCAAGTTAAAAGACTTAAAGCAAAATTAAATTAATTCACATTCCGCAATTATTTATCGTATGTGATAAATTAAGAAAATCCTTGCTCACAAAGGAGCCAAAGTCAAATCAAGTACACAACTATGTTTACTCTCAAACAATCTCATGTCAGCGAGGATGTGGCTCGTGTCCTCTAACTGTGTAGCTTGGTCAGTAGGTTCCACACGATGCAGTTACGACCAGAGTCCTCTGATCGAGTAGTTGTCGCCAAATGACACCATCATATTACAGTCATGACTGTAGCCTGTATGCTCTCCAACGGCTCTTCCCTTTGAGTTGTAAACCAAAGGGTATACTTAATATAGTAAGAAGCCCTCTGTTAGTTAAGGTAAACTTAAGCATGTCTCCTTAGACAAACATCACCCCATGTCTACAAGGATTTCTTGGACGACGCAACTCATGATTGCTGACAAGGATCTTTCAGTCAGGTTAGGTCGACTACCTCCTCTGACTAAGTAAACAAGGGACGGCTGGAATGTGACGTGGGATCTAAATCACGTCATTCCTCAATCATCCGTTTTAAGTTAAATATAATGATTTTCATAAATCTAAATTTTAAAACTCCATCTTCTATAAGCTATCGTTAAGCGCGACTAGCCTTGTCGAAAGTTCTCTCTCAGGCGAGAGGTAATGCTATAGTGTTTGCGCTTATAGGAAACTTAGAACCATATCTAAAGTCCTCACAAAACGAGGGTGAAATCTCTGGGTAGTTTCTTATCTACTATTATATCTATCTTCTGAAAATTACACTGACATTTTAAATCACTCTCTTTAATCGAGAGGTCGGTGGCAAATTTTCAGAGCCCACATGCTTGAGCCCATTTAAGAAGCTTGAGCTCATTTTAAAAGTTCGATAAATTATTAAACTGATAATGTGATACACGATAATTGCAATTCGCCATTATATAAACGAGCCGGCTCGATAAACTACCGAGTTGAGTCAAACCAGGCTCAAACTTGAGATCGAAAATTTTGAGCTTGTTTGTGAGCTCGAGTTAGCTCGTGAGCCATCTTGACTCACTTATACCCCTACATGGAACTCATACCTGGATGTCTATAAGTAATCAAGGAGAGGCTCGACATATTAGAAATTGTTGAAATGTTCAAATATTGAAGTCAATATTCATTTATTTAATTTGAAGTTTGAAAAACTTCAAATTGATAACTCGTACTATTTACAACTTAGATTAAAATTATAAAACAATAACTTTTAACTGCAATCCAACTAATTAAGAAAGTTATAGATTAATTTAAACTTAAGATCAAAGTAATCACAATTTTAAGTTAAGCATAAAAATCATAAAGCTACTTTCTACAAGAGAGCTAAGGCACCCAAATAGATAAACAATTTGTACTTAATGAAGTCATCCTAATACTTAAATATGAATTTCATTCAAGGAATCAATAAATGGTAAGAACTAAGAAAAGGGACCTCACATATTCAAAATTTTGGCATTTAATTTCTCTTAGAAGTTTAACATTCTACTTATCACCCAAAACATTTGAAGTTGAATCAATCTTATTTTCTTCTTTTTTCGTGACTCAAAACAACTAACCTTTTCTTCTTAAGGGGTGACTCATATATCTTAAAAGTATGTTATTAAGGAGGTCATTAAGTCATCCTTTATTGCTTCATTCAAATCAATAATAAAAGAAATATCCTTAGAAATATAAAAAAAGTTATATATGAAGAAGGATAAGTGACAATATCAAATAAAGTATAAATGAATTTTTTTAAGGAACTCTAAATAACAACTTACTTGAAATATTCAAGAGAGAGAGAGAGAGAGAGAGAGAGAGAGAGAGAGAGTTTATGTCAAATCAAGTGAAGAAGAAAAAACAACCGATGAATGGACCCATTAGAGAAGATGCAACAACCAATAACTATTTTATTTATCATTAATATCAATTATTTTATTTAATGCCTAAGATTTAGGTGCTTTCATATAAATATTAAAATTTAAGAGTTAAATATATAAATACATAATAAGAATTTTTGATATCTATGTAAATCCTTCTTCAAAAATATCAAATCAAGCTCAATGTCAACGTTATAATATAATATTAATTACCTATATTACACTCATCTCAAAATAAATCAAAAAAAAAAAATTTAAAATACATCATCACTAAGAAACTATTTGGTTGACTGAATTTTAAGTATAAAATAAATATAAAAACTTTTTTTTAACTGCTTGGCCTACTACAAAATAAAAGTCAAAAGTATTTATGATATACTTAAAATGTATTAAAAAGATTATTTATGATTTATTTAAACTTCTACTAATTTAAGCAAATCATAAATACACTAAGTATCTCAAGAAATACTTTATATTATATTCATTCTACAAGATAAAAAAATTTAACACATTTGTAGACAATTTAAATACAAGCTCTTGCTTTTTCGAAACAGCAGAAGTTCTAATTACAGGCTTCGGTATTAGATGAGAAAGAAGTCTTCAAACAAATAAATAAATAAATTTAACAGAAGTAAAAACTTATGCCTCCTTCAGTCAATATGGGTGCGAATGCGTATAATTTTGTTGAAAAATTGCCTTTCTCGACGATAGCTGCTTTCACATTCAACAAACAAAAAGAAGCAACAGTTAGATATAAAGAATGAAAACTGTAGCTCATAAGCGCCATTTTTTAGCTTGAAAAATGAAAAAAAGAATAAGTTTTAAATAGTGTAGATAAGATAAGAACAGAATAGTGTGGATAAGATAGGGCTCATTTGATTGTTTGTAGATATAAAAAATGTTTTAGCGTTTCATTTTCACTCATTTTATGTTTGGCATGTGAAATAATCACTTTCGATGAATCAGGAAGGTGTTTGTTGAGTTTAAAAGGTAATTGATATCAAATAACATTTGTTTAGAATCTAAAAATTCAATCATTTCTAACACATGTTTTCAAACTTTCAAAAGATTCAAATGAGCCCTAATAGCTAGGGACTGTTTGGGATCAATCTTATTTTATGTTTCTTGTTTTTATTTTTATATTATTTTTAAAAATAAGTTTCTTTAGTGTATTTTCAAGTGTTTTTTATTTTTAGTTATTATTTTTAAGAACACTCAAAGCATCTACAAATTGTTTTTGAGTGTTTAGTTTATTTTAAAGCAAAACATAAATAAAACAAACTAAAAACATAAATAAAAAACCAAAAAAAAAAAAAATCCCAAACGGCATCTTGGATAGAGCAATTATAGCAGAGAGGCAGCAATACATACATGACAATGGCAGAGACGCAGAAGCACAAGAGGCCGATAGATAGATGAATCAGAAAAGAATGCCAGAAGTTTTCTTTATCTAAAACTATTCTCTCAGATATGAGTGTTACTGCACCAGAAAAAACCAGAACTATCCAACCTGATGGCAAACTCTGAAGAAATGAAAATGAAGATCCCTGCAAAATTTTTTTAAAAAAATGAATATTTAAGTGCAAATATGATTACTCCAAACACCAAAAACAAGAAATATATAAACACATGATCACATACCTTAAAGTAACGTCTTATAAAGACTGCAGAGTATGTAATTCTCAAAATCATATCTTCAATCTCTTAAGGAATTAACATTAAAGGGTGGGTGCATTTTCATCTCATGCCACCAGATGGCAGTAACGAAGAAATTCATTCGAACATGCTAATGGATTCTTTATCAGCTATTGCACTTAAACAAATATGCACAACTTATCTCACAATTAATAAGGTTTCTAACCCTTTTTGTGTGTGTGTTGGAGCTGTGAACTACTCATTCAATGATAGTACGATGTTAAAATTCAGGTGGCTAGAAAAGGTGTGGATGCGTTAAGTCGGAATAACATAGATATTTATAGATATTTTCCAAATATAATCACCATATCATATGCCACTCTTTTAAAGGGCACATAAAAGGATACTTATTGTATTCAGCAATCAGGCCAAGTGCACCAGAGATCGTACCATGATAATATTAAGTAAAATATATATCCCAGAGAAAAGGAACAATGAGAAATTTGACTGTATTAATTGACTTTCATTGGCAACAGCATGCAAAAATGCTTCAGAAGTACCTGCAGCGCAGTATTAAAAATATGAATGTCAATTGCATGTGAAAGTGAATAAATGTCTATGGAGAAGCTGTAGAAAAATTCAAGATAATGACATGCAGCGGTAGCAGAGTATTATTTTCATATTATATCAGATGTTACATAATAACACTTGAAAAAAGAGCTTATCAAAAGAGCGCCAGGATTTCTTTAGGGCACATTTTCATGGAGATATTTCCAGTAGTGATAAGATTGACGAAAAATGTGCACTAATTATTGGAGCTTGCTACGTTAAAATTTTAAGAATTTTATGTTTCTTAAAATTTGTGCTTCCCTCGCTAAAAAAATGCTGGTGATGAAAGAAAACTGAATACAGTAACAAGAAATGTTAATGGAGGTGTATAGTCTAAATAATGAAACTGATTATTTAACATTAAACAGCATAATCAATAATGGAAAACTACCCTATATCCAGTCAAGGCCATCAGTTGTGGCCCAGCATGAAAATCCAACCAGTGGACCAACGAAACAGTGACTAAAGCTAAGCAATACAGGGAATAATTTCAATCAGTTTCTGCTTTGGCCTCAGAGAAAACAGCTAACCTACATGTTTTGGTTTTATGAAAGCAGGTTTTAAAAAAAGGGCATGATGATCAGGTCTGTTCAAAGAATAATATGAAGTATATTATGTCAAATTAGTGAAACATAAATTACCAGAAAAGGATAAAAAAGATCCCAATAACTAATCATGGCACTTTTTTGGTTGGCATCACACCTCCCATTCAGATTTTAACCTCCCTCCTAAACCCTACCCTCCTCTATTTGGTTGGTATCACTAGATGGCACTACGAGTCAAATGCTATCCTACAGTGATGCAGCCATGTGGCAAAATAAGCCATCTAGCGGCAGGAATTTTTACCTGCTGTTATCCACACCCTCAAGTGACCAAAACAGCTCTTGCTAGTATTCTCCCTCTCCGTAAACTATCATTAATTTTGGACGACCGATCAAGAAGGAGAGTCGTCGATCAACCATGCTCGAGGTCAAGAATTGGCGTTCTAAACGACTCCGTTCTAAATTGATCACTCCGTTAGTGTCGAAATGTCAAAACCTATAGAACAACATGATATGTGGTCAATCCCTCAACTAGGTGAACCTACAGGCATAGAATGGTAGATTCAGTACCAGTTTCTCCCTAGTAAAAATATGTACATGTTGTATGAAGAGCACAGAATGGATAGGCAAGAATTGCCTTATCAACAAAAATAAACAAGGATTACAAAGGTCATAAAAATATTAAAAGACTACTATGGTGAGTACAATAACAAGATCACTTTAACTACACATATTCCCAAATATAAACACCATTATAGGTAAGAAAGGACAAGACGAGCTAGGGCTTGTAACTGAATCGGTATTTGAAGTTTAATCATGAATTTTCTTATGACAACTGAAAGGCAGGATCAGGATTTTCAATATTAAATAGGAAAAAAAATAGAAAATACGGCCTGGAATGAAAAGAAAAAAAAGACGTCAGAAATTATATGTTCATCTTGAGCTTCCTTCTACAAAATGGAATAGAACCAAGCGTAATAAAACCTAGGAATTATTCTCAAATTCAGTAGAAACAGCAAAAACCACCACTGCATCTGCATTAAAATTTAATTGTAGTGTAAGTGCGAGGGTTCATAACACAACTAGGTAAACTCCAGACTCTGCTTTCACAATAGTGCCGCCAAAAGTAACATAGGAATTGTAAAAGGATCAAACTAAATGGGAACAGTGAAACCACTGCAACCCCATCAAAAATTAAGAATATTTACTCACTTGCCACTATACCCTATTGACAAAACTATCATAAAACTTATAAAAAAAAACACTTGCAAGCTCATGTATTTGCTCGTCATAATCAAATCATTGAAAATTTGACAATAGTGAAAACAATGTATTGGGGATTTTTTTGAAATTCAATATTTGAATGAAAACTTGATAAATGGAGTTTGAATAGTGTTAGTATTGTGTATAATCAGAATTTTTTTTCTTTTTCAAGGTGTTTGAAATTCTAAAAATTATTATGAGATTATGAGTAGAAATTTAAGGTTTCAGAGCTACGTTACCTCAAGATTACGACTTCAATATAGCACGACCATAAAAAACATTGGAATTGCAATAAATTATATCATAGATCTAGAATACGTTAGATATATAAAGAAAGCAAGCTCAATAAGAATTCGAATAGATCATAAGAGAAAAATGATGCTAAATAATTATAACAATAAAATACAAGCATACAAACAAAAGAAAGCTAAAGTTAGGTCATTTAAAATTTATGGTCTACAAAACAAAGAGTACTAACCATTCACAGCTAAACTGATGATATAAAAACAATAATAACTCAGTAAAGTTGAAGCTTGCCCATCACTCCATTTCTTTCCATAGAGCAGTCTGATGAAACAGTATGAGTAACTTGGGCCAAACGCAATGGCTACAAGACCTACAATGATTTAAATAATATATGAAGTTATATGGATAGTGATGATTTGATGGTGAAACAAAGGCAAATGTTTTCTCACATGACAACATTGGAAAATGGTGGCCACAAAATGCATTAAAAATACTAGTTCCTGTTTTTGATTGCAAAACATGTCAATGTCTAATATATTTTTCTAGTAACATTTACAATTTACTTACATATGCCACAGAATGACATTGCGTGATAGTGCTTAGTGCCTCAGTAACTTCCCCAAATCCATAATACCAGCTCAATAATATCCTCCAACATTTGCAACTTTATACAGCCTTTGTAGTAATTGTACTGATCAATAATTATATAAATATCATGTTTCAGTCTGTTGCTTATCTATGGGTAAGTGCCAAATTTGTACGATGTTGTGTCCAGCATCCGGCATTTCCATCATACTTGATCGAATTGATCTCTACAAATTCCTCCTTGGCAATTTTAATTATTTTGATGAATGGCGCAGTGCATTTAGCAAACAAATGATGTTCTAAGAATTTGTATGCATATATGAAGCATTTTAAATTAACTACATGTGACGCTTTATTCCACGGTCACCAGTAACTTCATTTTTGACTGAGTTTGATTTGGATTGTATCATGAACAACGTGTAGGTCAACAGCCTTAACCAAGATTGGTTAGGAAAGTCTTATTAAAGATCAAGCAGAGCTCAAATGTCACTTGAGCTTCAAAAATTAGGATTGACATGCTTATATTGAAAACGTTCAAGAACTAGATCAATTGCTTAGCTTCGATAGGGCTCAAATCAAAAAGTTCAAGGCTTCAAGCTAATCAATAAGCCAAGTGATGCAACAATCAAGCACAGATTAAGCCAGTATCCCAGTGTTTAAGGTTGTGTACACACCTTTCAAATGGATAGGACCAATATCAAGGGAGGGTTTGGGTGTTTATTATACAATGGTGTCTCAATTACTCCATAAATTTAAAGGTAAATTTCAAAAAAAAAAAACTAATCACCTAAAGAAAAGTGTCAGTCAATTGATCATCTTCTAGATGATTCAAAAGATTGCAAATAGATCGCACAAGGCTTTCTAAACATTTTGGGGGTTTTCCTATTCAAATGTATCTAAGAGTTAAATATGAATGGCCAATGTGAACAAGAGTGTAAACACAAGAAATAATATTGACTTGTTACGAGATAATATAGAGTTATCACCAAACTAACATGTTGATAGAAACCACCTTGGATCCTTGGATTCCAAATCCTTATCCCTCCTTCAAACCTGAATGAGAGCTTCCATCCTCTTCAATGTAAATTCATCTTCTCCGTCACTTTGATCATAGAATTAGGCTAGGGATGAAAGAGAGAATGCTTTCCAAAATAAAATTGAAGAGAAAAGAGAGAACAAAAAGGCTTGGTTTCTCCTTTATAGGAAGCTAGAGCCCATTAGTGTCAGAGAGAGAGAGAGAGAGAGAGATGAGGCAATCATCCTGAGGTCTAAACATAGGGGCTGACAGGTAAGAGAGACAAAAAGAATGAAAACTTAAATGAAGTAACCAATTTTACCCATGCTTCCAAATAATTTAATGATCTTCTTAAATAGACATGAAAAAAAAATTAAAATGAATATATAAACTATAATTCAAATTCAAACCTGTTTAAAATTGGGACCTAAATCTAGAAAACTGGAAATTCAAAATGCATCCCATCATATTCCGGTTTCAGATAAGGAGGGGTGCTTGATTTTATAATCACTTTTGCATTTCAAATTGTGAATCCCTTTGTAGTAGTAGGCCCTCCTCTATTGATAGATTAAATTTGACTTGATCAACTTAATGGAGAATATTACCTTCAGCTTCTAACTACTTCTGGAAACTTTATAAAAATTTTAAAAAAATTCTGAATGCTTCTAGAATATTTTGAAAAACTCCAAAAAAATCCGAAAATCTTTCAGAATCACAAGTTAATTCTCTATAGCTTGGATTGATCCGACCTCATGTTAAGCTAGAGTTGAATCATCTCATGATCAAACCTTTATAATTTAAAACTATGTATAAGCTAGTTTATATATAGAGTTTGAACCGAGTTTGATTTGATCATTAATAGAGCATGGTTATATGTAGTTGAGATTAATTGAATTGTTAAATAGCTTATCATCTAACATACGCTAACCCTTGTGCAGAAGTCTTAACATAAATCAAGCATTTCTATTCTGACCATCTAAACGATAACAAAAAAAATCAACACAACCAGGTTTTAGTACAGCTGACTTAATCATTTGCTTGGAAGAAGCTATTGATTTACATAGACGCCAAAGAGCTCCCATGCCATATAGGAAAAAAAATTTATACAAGAAATTAGATGATATTGAAAAATAAAGAATCACGAAGCTAACTCTTAATAGGATATTCATCAAACAATAAATAAGTATATTCAGAAACAAAGTAAAACAAAAACACCAATATTTGTACTTAGTTGTCCTTTTGTTGAGCACAGAACTGGTGTTTAGGCTTGTTTAGTTTTCTCCATTTGATTAGCTGAAGTAAATGAACACGAACAAGATATAACATGCTGAGCATCAAGGTATTCGTCCAATGCACCTAGTTTTTTTAAAAGCCATAACACCCTAACAAAAAAGAGTTTCAATAACCTGTTCCCAACCTTTCCATCGTTAGAGATTGGTGAAGATGGACATTCAAGAATCTGTTAGAGTATAAGAAATACTACAAATCATATAGTTTAGTTTGTGAAATTAAAATCTAAACAAACATGTCAAACAACGATGCTGTTGACAAAAGGGAAAGTCATTTGAAAAGCATACCAATCAATGATACTAGCTTCAATGATTCCTTCAATGAACTTGCTAACATCATGATCTTATGGGGGGAGTCTCCTGTACAAGAAGAAAGATGAAAAGTTGGTTCCTGCATAATAAGAATAACTACAAGATTATAACTCGTATCATCACATCTAGACATCAAAAATAAATGATAAAATATGCCAAGAACTGAGACTACATATTACTAAAGACCTTTCAACATTAATTTCAAGCAAGAAAATCTACGAACCACATCATCAATTCGTAAATCCTTCCTAAGCCAGTTCACATCATTAAACCATCTTTAAAAGGTAGCTCGAGTTGGCTTCTGAAAATGCATTTTTCAAATTTCAGCTTTTCCCACCTTTTTATGATGAAAACACACAACCTAACTCACTAATTAGTGTCAGTTAAATATTACATAGTTAATTAAACTAATTTATTAATTGATTTAGAAGTAATTATGCTAATTAATTATAGACTAACTACTAATGCATTTCATCATTAACATCATCTTTAGGTTCATCCCAACTATATAAAATTTTTATTATGAATCATCAATTTTCATTTGTTCATGTTGAGATTTATCTAATGTATGAAACATAATCTTCACAAACAATTTTGAACAACTTCTATCAATATAATTTTAAGCATATGCCCTTTTTTATAATCATCTAATATTAATTTTATCAACTTGTCTAACATGCTCATGCTCATTTTCAGCCTTCATTGCAAGGTACAAATCACATAAGTTTCTTTTCAACCAACTTACTTTCAATAAATGCCACTCCAACCTTGTCTTTAATAAAATTATTTCTTAATTTCTTCCTTTCTACTTTTACCACATATATCCTAATATTCTCATTTCTATCACCCACAACTTAGATATTAATGATTTTTTTACAACCTAACATTCAAATCCATATATTGCGAGCTTAATTGCAACTTTATGAAATTTACCTTTTAAGTCTCAAAAATATCATTTTATTACACAAGGTTCCCAATATACTTATTAATCTTAATCATCTAGCATCAACTCTATAAAGTGTGGCATTTATATCTCTATTCTTCTACATAATAAATTCAAGCTACATGAACCTATTACATAAGTCTCACTTTATCTTCTAATAATATTGAATTATAATGGTTAAAATCAAGCCCTAAATTTATATATCATGTTCTCAATTTTTGTTCTACTAACTATAATGCATCATAACTTCTAAACATTTATTCCACTATTCTAATATTTTTACTTTTAGTGAATGTCGCCAATTAGAACTATATAATCAAAAAATAATAATAAAGCATATAGTAAAGCATCTTACTTAAAATATAATTTATAAGAAACTCCACAACCATTAAAAAAAGGTATGAACTTGTTGATCTTTCTGTTAAAAATTTATGGTACAAAAAAAAACTCACATGGATGGGCAACATGATTGATGGGAGTCAAGATTATGTCATGTATACCCTTGTCCTTAAAGCAAGAATCATTAAGACGCATCATACTACCATGAGAGGCAAAGAGTGGGTCTCAACACATACTCAAAACAGAACCATATTTCTCCTACCCAATGCATGGTATCATTTAGGCTTTATTTACATTTGGGGATCTAGTTTCCCATGGATGCAAGAACCCCATCGTTAACTACAACATAAGCATGATGATCAAAGAACTCTTTCAATTAAGAGTGATTGTTCGTGTCTTTTTGGGATTCATTGTGAATGCCCTACTCTGAGTGACTAGCAACATACAACAACACAACAACAACAACAAGCCTTAATCCCACTAGGTGGGGATTTACATGAATCCTTGTCCATTGTGTATGTGTGTAAATTCTCATTTAATTCAAATATACTAAGATCATTTTTATACATCTTAACCAAGTCTTTTTAGGTCTACCTCTACCTTTCTTAATATAAGGCAAATCTAATGCATCTACTCTCCTAATTGGGTCATCGGATGGCCAACGGTTAAAGGAACTGCAGGAAAGGAACTGCAGGAAAGACTCTATGTTCAAAGAAGCAAGGCAAGTAACATAAACAAATACAATATTATATTGCATAAAAAAGGAAATGATCTATAGGGTTTGACGAGTACATGTAAATCCTATGGTTTAAATATTTAAGGAAATGAACACAGGCTAACATCATCACTCAGTCAAAACCAAATGCACTGATACCAACAGTTATGAGATAGGCAAAACCTATGCAAACACAAAAAGCAAAAAACAGAAAACACAAAACAAATAAAAAATTTACAAAAATTCACCAATTGATAGTCATGTCATACTATAGTCATTTTGTTGTGACAAAAATACAACCTTAATTTCTCTTGTACAATGCAAGACACTATCTCCATTTATAAAGAAAAAACAAGGGTCGCAGAAAGTCAAAATGGCCTTAATGAAATGCCCATGACTAAATCCACATGACATGTTTTTCTTCATAGATAAAAAATTAGACTCCACAACTTAACAATACCCTCAAGCAAATCTCTTCCATGGACCTTTCCTTTGTCAAACTTTAAAAGTTATGATCCAAGTCTAAAGCCTATATCATACCCTCCATGCATCATTTTCAAAGGTTGATATATAAATACTAAGAAGCACCTTCCAACATTAAGGGCACTCAGTCAAAACTAAATGCACTGATACCAACAGTTATGAGATAGGCAAAACCTATGCAAACACAAAAAGCAAAAACAGAAAACACAAAACAAATAAAAAATTTACAAAAATTCACCAATTGATAGTCATGTCATACTATAGCCATTTTGTTGTGACAAAAATACAACCTTAATTTCTCTTGTACAATGCAAGACACTATCTCCATTTATAAAGAAAAAAACAAGGGTTGAAAGTCAAAATGGCCTTAATGAAATGCCCATGACTAAATCCACATGACATGTTCTTCATAGATAAAAATTAGACTCCACAACTTAACAATACCCTCAAGCAAATCTCTTCCATGGACCTTTCCTTTGTCAAACTTTAAAAGTTATGATCCAAGTCTAAAGCCTATATCATACCCTCCATGCATCATTTTCAAAGGTTGATATATAAATACTAAGAAGCACCTTCAACATTAAGGCAATTACTCATAAAGCATATAACATACCATCCATGTCAGAATGTTCAAGGGTTGATATCTAAATACCAAGACACACCATTCAAGAAACATGCTCCAAAATGAAGGGTGTAACAACCAAACAACTGTACGTAAGTCCAAAGCCCTTGAAATAACTTGACAAGTAACCCCATCACAACTGCCTTATCACCCTAGGGAATAAACTCTCTGAATTCAAGTCTTCTACATCCAGTTTCCTAATATTAATCCTCTAGTTCCTCCATCAAGTCTTTTCAAAAGGATCTTCTCATCTTTATAAACACCTCACTAACCTGTAGACAAGCCATGTACTAAAATGGCAATGTTTATCTAGTGGGGATTGTCATCCCTAGCATTAATATAAGGCCTTTCAAGCATCTCCTAGATTGCTTCTAAATTACCACATGATCCTCACTTTCTGATTTCTTTCACTTGCATCTTTGTCGTTCTCCTATCAAGGAATATTCTGCTACAAATAGTTTCAACAATCACTTGTAAAGAAAGCATGCTTCATTTGTTAGGTTGAAGGGAAACAAAGTATATAATTTTCTCATACATTTACCATGTTATGTACCATATTTTAATAGCATCAAGCATCATTGCAAACACTGGAGAAACGCTGAGTACATATTATTCTTCAAAGAAAAGCTCATGAAAAATGCTCAAGAGACCTCAAAAATAATTTTGTTCTGCATAAAATCTCTTTCTTCTAGCAATACAAATCACAGTAAAATAATAATGTAGAATTAATGTCTTAAAACAATGGACATTAGTAAAGTTGGCATATTCAGAAAAAAATCACCAATTGATGCTTGTTGGTTTGAAATTCTTGTTTAAAGAAAGGGAAAAGATGCATGCTGCAAAGTTCCAAGCTAATAAAGGTAGTGCCAAGCATCCATGATGCATTGCTCTGCTCAGATGACACCACAATGTTCATAAAAAAGAGTGGAAGATTATTCTTTTTAAAAAAATACACCCATTAAAAGGTGGATAAGATGAAGGATACGGAAAGAAGAAAAGTAGAAAAAAAGTTATTTGAATGTAAGTTGTTCAAAAAGGTTTGAGAGCACTCATGCATTACTAACAAAAATGAATGAAAAATGGGGAATCATGGGTAAAACTAATGACGATCATGATGATGGCATAATAATAACCCAATACAAAGCAAGAACATTTAACCACTTCAATAAGGCTGCAAATGAACTAAGCATTTGGCAAATTACTCATGATTTGGCTCTGTATGAACTCGTTTATGTTCATTTGATTAACTAAACAAAGAAACTTGAACACATTTGTAAATACTTTGTTGTTAAATAAAGCGAGCTTGACCAACTTGTTGCTTGATTCATTTATTTTCATAAACAATATCATTTATGTTCATGAACAATATCATTTAGAGCTCTTGAACAAGCTTGCTAAAATACTTGAATAAGACTTGAATTAAAGCTCAATTAAGGCTCGATTTAAAATTCAATTGAGGCTTAATTTAAGACTTGATTTATCACTTGAGTAAGGCTACTATGAAGCTCCATTAAAGCTCTTTAATATTTATTGAATTAAGTCATTGATTAATAATTTTTCAAATATTAATTTATACTAAAACAAACTTAAATTTAAATAATATTAATTAATTTAATTTAGCATCTTTTGTTTAATTATTAATTAAATTTACATCTTATTTTAAATCCCCCACCAAACAGAAAAACCCAAACCTAAACACCCATAAGGCCCGTTGAATGAGTTAATAAGTTGCTCGATCTATAAGCTTAATTATAGTCTCATTTATAAACTTAATAAAACTTATTTGGATAGCTAACAAAAAACTCAGTAATAAGGCTTGTTAACTGGCACGTAAAGGCTCAAATCAAGCTGCATGTTTAAGTCTTAATAAGCTCGACTTGATAAAGCTAAACAAGCAACTCATTTAAAAGCTCAATAATCATTAAATGATCCAAGTACTAGCTGAGCTCAAATCACACTTAAATGAGAAGGAATTT
Source organism: Cymbidium sinense (assembly GCA_021442155.1). Classification (NCBI taxonomy): domain Eukaryota; kingdom Viridiplantae; phylum Streptophyta; class Magnoliopsida; order Asparagales; family Orchidaceae; genus Cymbidium; species Cymbidium sinense. The sequence continues at coordinate 120,902,276 of CM038219.1, forward strand.
AAACAAACCAAACTTAAACACTATCATAAAAGCTCGAATTGAGATTGAATCAAGCTTGAATAGGCACTAAGTAAATGAGCTCATGGTAGAACAACCTCCTGCTCAGCTCGGCCGGGTTCATTTGCAGCCCTACACTTCAGTTGGGATATCCAAAAATAAAATAGTAACATAAGCTGATGCTAGCACCTTTTGTAGTAAAAAAAAAATGTTCAGTTGAACAATACTTCAAAACTCTGTGCAGCAGATGACCTTATTAAAAGAATTTAAAAGCAGCAGTAGAATTCCATAAAAAAAAAAAACAACAAGAATAACCTGGTAATTACCTACAAATGAAAGCATGGTCAACAAAACAGCATATCATCGAAGAAAAAACTCCAAATACCATCTACATGCAAAAGATATATATGTGGTATTGTAGCAGAAACTTCATTTTCATAAGAATGTAATCAGATACTTTTTTCGTGTGAATAAAAATAGAGGCCAAAGAGATCAAATTCATTTACAAAATCAATAGACGCATTATGAAAAAAATCCAACCTGATGCCACCTTTGCAAATGTAGCATACGAGCTTTCCTCAAAAGGACTAAAAACCAATCTTGCGACTAAGCCTCCTGAGATAGAAAAACAACAAAACCATTGTCAATAAACAAAATTTTCAACCAAAATATAGAAGATCTCACTAAGATAAAAAAACACATATGATACATGCCTAATTTGTCCACTAGACCATAGATAGCTTGATTGTAAGATGAATCAAACCACACAAGAACCATCTTTTCTCCTTCCTGAAGTATCAATTTCCAGGATGCTTGACCAGTAAGTAAAGGCACATGTGACGCAACTGTTTATCATATTCAAGATTATTCCATAACCTAAAAGATGCACATGTTAGCTGAAAACTTACAATTTAGGTCAACATTACAGTTAAAATGCTTTTATGCTTCTTTTTTATTTTGTAGGTGTGTTCAAGTCATATATGCAGATATTGAATTAGAGGATTCTATGTGTGGGCTAAAAGCTAACAAATAATGTAACGGGTCATGAGAACGCCAGCAAGTTACCTAAAAGGGAAGAGATAACCGCTGCTTATGATCCGGGAGGAAAGAAAATAAATCCAATATCCCAAAGCTAAGCAAGCACCATATGAAGCCTGGGAGATGGCAAATATGATCGCCATTTCCTGAAAAAAAAAATTTATATAAGTATCACTAAAAATGATATAAATATCACGAAAAATGATATAAATATCACGAATAAACCAAAGTCCCAGGACCCCATGACATTAGCAGGACAGTGACGATCTTCCCTGATGCTCTATTATGTTTAATACGTACCAGAAATGTTTCATAAGAAAATGACTTGGTATCTTCTTATCAAAAGAAACACAAGACATGGATACTACACCCCAAATACGTAATAATCTTCTTGATATGATAAAAAAAAAATTAAAACAATTCTTTGGGAGAATGAAACAATCAGTAAAGACTGCCAACTACCCCATATAGCATTAGTGTGAGCAACAAAGGAAATGCTAACGAACTTTATAAACTGACCATTTTTAAGCTTTTCTGTAGCCCTTTACTCATTTTAGTTTAGGGTGGAAACATTACTTTAAGTGAAAGATTAGATGAAGTAAAACTTCCATTAGTTCATTTTCAAAACATGGAATGATTCAATAAGGTATAATATTGGAAGCCTCAAAAATCTTGGGATGCATCCAATAAATTTCACTTTATAAGAAACACTCAAGCTTGTTTCTTAAAAAAAAATACTTATGTTATTACCATACATGTGCGCCGGAGCATTAGACTGCAGGTCGTCACACAACGAACAATAGTTGCAACAGTTTCAATCATCAACCTTAATTTTAAAAGAAGTAGATTCTGTGAAAGTATATACAACGGCTCTCCCAGTAACTCCAATATACAAGCAAATCCTGACAGTTTAATAACACTGAATAAGCATTAAATTGCAGGTAGAAGATGCAATAAAAATTAAAGAGGATAAACAAGGATATAATTTTAGAAGAAGCAGGTTCTGTGAAAGTATATACAGTGGCTCTCCGAATAACTCCAATAGCTGAGCAGATCCAGACAGTTTGTTAAAACTGAAAAAGCATTAAATTGCTGGTAGAGAATACAGTCAAAATTCAAGAAGATAAATAAGGATATAAATGAAGGATCACTTGAACAAAAACACTTCAATCACACCATAGGAATAAATTGACCCTCTATCCAACTTCATGGAAGGAAAACCAACGCCAGTTAATATTCAGAACAATATAATGAGCACTGATGCTAATTATACAATCTGCAAAGGAAAAATTGACAGTACTTCACATAACATTTAGTACTACATAATTTGATCAAAATTAACTTTAGTGATTTTTTTTCCTCACTGAAGGTTGCAACCCCTAAAGAATCACCAAAAGCAAATAAAAGTACAATCCAAAATGTTTGAGAGCTTATTTATAGTTTGTTTAAGATAAAGAGTAGTTTTAGTAAAAGCAGCTCCTAGTTTTGCTAGGTAAAAAGCATTGGTAATCATTTTCATGTTAGGAATAATATTTACCAACTTGAAATGATGGAAGCAACAAAAGTTAGGAGAAATTTTTACCTCAAATGTCTAACAGGAAATAATCCTAACCAAACAATCTAACTTACATAAATTGTGTACTGCAGCTAAGAAAAGACATGCATACATTTAATAGGATCCATACTACTGCAACATGTGGTTAGAAATGCAATTACCATTTATCAGTATAGCCACTGCATTTGGATCAGAAATAGCATTCTGAAAAGAAAGCTTCTCAATCCAGAAGAAAAGGCTGCATAGAGCAGAAGTAAAAATGATACCAAAAGGAATAGTCAACCAAGCTACTTTCAGCAACCTTGCAGCATTTTCATCTATCATCCCATCACTGCAACATAAAGCAGTACATGTTTTGGTCAATCTACAATCCATTAAAGGCGTATGTTTGAACAATTATATAACACATGATTGTTTTAGAAGGCATCACCATTGTATATCGATCCGCGATGCAAGCACGTAAAAGCCCTCCGACTTAGAAATAGGATACATGTAGTTAAGAGATGAAACTTTACTGCATAAAGCTGCAAAATAAGATCAAAAAAATAAGTAAACTTGAGAAACAAATACAGCTTAATTCAAATATTGGATGGAAGAGGTATACAAAGAAAAGTGAGAAAAGTAAGAGGTAGCAGAAATGAGAAAGGGAGGGGAAAAAATTTTACTTGGTTTGCAACAAAGCAGAATTTTTGAGGGAAGAATGCATAAAAGGTTAGCTAAAATGAATCAATTATCAATGTAGGGATCACTTAAAAATGAACAACCACAAAATAGAATATAGGATTAAGGAAGAAAGCATGTGTAAATATTTCTGTTATAAAAATATAATTCATATCAGTAGATTTATCATACAAGTTCAGGAAAATAAAAATTTGGATAACTTTATTTGATGCCACCATATAAGTTTTTTTAGAAGAAGAGTTAGAAAGTAAGCCAACAACTCTCAGTTCTCAACTCCTATTCAAAGTTCTATAGCAAATATGCCAATAAAACCCCTTTTCCTTTTATGTAGGAAACATGCATTGCAAGATGACAATTTAAACTAAAATTTCCAACAGCTGCTAATTAATCAATTCCAATGTGATGCTTAATCCCTCAGACCACACAAAAGCTCACAGAAAATCAGTCATTCTGTAGATAAAACCTGAAGATATAATTCGAATACATGCGATGATACCAGCAATAGAGATAGAAATAATAATAAATTGAAGTGGGTGCCAAATTAATGCATTCCAAGAGAAAAGCAATGAATTACATAAAGGTTTAGGCAATAAGTTTGAATTAAGTATGGTTGAAGCTGAATGTATTCTTATTTTATCAGAAAAACTGAGACTGAATTATTGGAAAACTGTATTCATGAATCAATTACATTTTAAAGTGTTGAAATCATAGTGACGCTTAAGTACTTAACTTACTCAAATTTGTTAATTTAAAGAATACGAAGAAAACCCAAAAAAGCATCACAATGAAATGTTCGTTGGACTGTTGGAAGTGTATGAATGTTTAGATGCGATCAAAGATCCTAGCCATCTTTACTCAGATATTTAACAAATATATTGTTATCATCTTGATGAGTAACTAATAAAACAACACAAATATGATAAATTGGATTAAAGAATCAGTTTTTTATTACCGCATAGTCAGCTTCAGTTAGGTGCCTCGCAATCCACGTATTGAAAATAAATGGAATTAATCTAGACAGAAACTGGGTTGCTGCAAAAACAAATAAGAAAACAAAAAAGGTGAACAAAAGAACATGCATCCACAGAAATCGAAGATCAACAGAAGTAATAGAATGACATGATTGAAGGCACAGGAAACAAGTTGCTAACTTACCCATGAGGTATTTGAATGTTCGGCCAAAACTATTGTCAGAAGCACTTCCCCCACCTACCAGAGATCTATCTTTTCCACTTGCCATCTCAGATATGTCACTAATCTATCAACAGCGTATAGAAAGTCTTTGAAGCTCCCGACAGCCTCAACAGCGTTTTCTGCCAGTGAAATTTGTTCTGGAGTAACAAATCCAAGAGCATTCATATAACGAAACATAACTTTAGTTGTCGAGCTTAAAAAATGATATTTAAATTGGAAAAACATATTAGCAATAACTAAAACAAGCATTCAAACGAACATAAATAATTATCTTGTGATTAAAAAAACAATTAGCAGAAGAAAGAACAAGACACAATGTAATAACCGGAAAAAAAAAATAAAAATTATAACTGCGGCGGTTAGCGGAAAGGAAAGAAAGGGATCCAAAGGGAGGGGCAGCCGGTTTCGACAAACCGAAACCAAATTCCCAAAACACGCGAGAGAGGGAGAAAGGAAGGGAGAAGGCTCTACCCGTGCCCTAGCCGTGCGTCGACGACTGAGGAAGGACAAGGAGATTTCGAATTTTTGCGAGTGCTGTCGGCCGGGGAAGGAGGAGAACGACGCGTGCTGACGGGAATAAAGGAGAGTCGAGCCGCGCGTTGTGTGCGTGCGTGAGGAAGCCTACGGACGGGATCGAGCGTAGGAGGAAGAGCCGCCGGAGCCGTGCGCGTGCGTGCGTGAAGAAGCCGACGGGCTTAGGGCAAGACCGAGAGAAGCTCTTGCGTGCGAGGAGATAACCGGTGTTGCGATCGGGACCGTGCGTGGGAGGAAAAGAAGAAAGCTCGAAGCTCGAACGGGTCCTTAGGCAAACCGAGAGATACAAGGTAAGTAAATGAGTTATTTAATTATATGTTTAATTAAAAATTTGATTTTAATGTTATTAACTTTGATTTTAATGTTATTTCAAGTTTAATTTAGGGTTTATAAATTGACTTAGGGTCTATAGATTTAAGCAAAGAAATGTAAATTGGGAATATATGAATGAATCAAAGTAATTAAGATTAAACCCTTACATACCTAAAAAATAATTTCAAATGTAATAAAAATCTTAAAGTATGTTATATGTAAAGAGACTCAAGAGTATTGATTAAATTAATATTCGATTCTATGAATTTCACCAAGAAAAAAGCGTTAAAAGGAAAGGAGATTCAAGATGAACTGTTTAAAGGTAATTACTTACATTTACAGAAAAAATATCTCAATTACGATGAAACGACGTTCATATGATTACGACATTTTTACGTATCGCAGTTGTGATGATTTTTCGCTTTCTTTCTTAAACCGCATGTAGATTACCGCTTTCACGCCGGATAATAACCGAATCTGGATCATATCATTAATGCGTATCATTTTATAAAGTTTCAATCGATTTACAATTAATGCCCATACAGATAATCAGATGCTTAACGCCAGATAAAACCTGAGTTCACCCTCTTATAAGATCGACTCAATGCACTGTGACAAATGATTCAAAAGGCCAAAAATTGAAAATAATTCAAAAAAGACTAAATTAAATGCAAATAAGAGATTAAATTAATGATACTCTTTGAATGAGTATTTGACTGACTCTTGGAAGGATGATAAAAGTAAAAGTAAAAGTTTATATGATAAATGTTTACGAGCACCCATACGCTATCGATAAATGTTTATATATACCACCCCTCATACGCTATCGATAAATGTTTATATATATCTACCTCTCATATTGATTGAAAAATTCTTTATGTATACGTGTAACAAAAAATTGGCACGCATACTGGGCTTCTTCTTACTATAAGAAAGATAATCAATCTAATCGAATTATATTCATTTGTTAGCTTAATCTTTTAGGTAATCCTAATTAAATTAGATAAGGAAAGTCATGTTTATCGCCGCAGAGACTTGAAGATAGTAATTATGGAAGTTATGTTTAAAGTGTGTTTCTCAACTTTGTTAATATTTAAGTATGGACAAATTGTATAATTATTTGTAGTAGTGGCTTTTTATGATTAGAGATTGGAGATTTTATTTATGATTGAAAATGTTAAGAATGTTTTATTTTATCCGTCCACCGCCTCTTCCCGCTGGTATTCCTGCTCTGCGGGTCGCGACAAGAGTTCGAACATCGAAATACGATATGCATACAATTCGACGGCCAACCAATCAAAAAGGAAATTCGCCAATGCACTGACAAGCACATCGAGGTCGGGAAGCAGCGACGTTGCCAAACAATATCCATTCGCGGAACCGACGTGAAGCATGAAAACTTATCAAATGATCGTCTCGGCCAATTGGATGAGTCGCACTAACGCCGAGGCCTAAGCGACAATTTTGAATCAAATTGACGATTTGACGCCAACTCAACCAAACTCCATCATGAAACGTACACGCCTTTACGCCCGTAACGCCAAAATAACGATATCGATACACACACACACACACACACACACACACACACACACACATATATATATATATATATATATATATATATATATATATATATATATATATATATATATATATATATATATTAATTATATGATTAGGTCATCGCAAAAATTAAAATTTAGGTTTATTTTCATTTAAATAAACATATGCTCTATAAATACCTATAAGATCTAACCCTATGGACTCGATTATTCACAGCTTCGACTCTTATCCACGAGCCGCAACCTAGTATGATTGGCACTCTCCCGATCGAAGGCCAACTGAGCCGCGCACGAGAGCCGCCCTTCCTCTTCTTCCCTGCTCTCTCTTCACACGCGAGCCACTGAGATTCGTCCGTCTTTGGCCTTCCGAACAGCAACCGAAGCCCCTCTTCAGTCGCTCCACTCTACTTCCTTCCCTCGCATTGCCATTTCTGTTGCTTGAAGGAGAAGGATTTATTGTTGAATCTTGGCCCAGCAACGAAGACTAGAAAGCAAAGGACCAACATCCTCAACAGATTTGTATCTGCTCCATCTCATCTACGATTAGTTTTGTTCCCCATTTGTCGATTACCTCTTCCCGAAGATTCACTGTTTAGTCAATCTTAGGACAATTGTTTCTTGTTGCAAGTATTTATTATACAACAATGAAGAAGCATTGATGATGGCATGATATTAGGCTTTTCACGGATATAGTGCAACCATATTTTTGGTTTGAAAGAAGTAGATTGGTTTTAACTGGGTGGCATTATGATTGGTGCTACTTGTCCGACTGAGTGACATTACGATCTGTTTTTTTTAAAAAAATTTAGACTGAAACTGCTGCTATTTACCTGCAGTTTCACTATGGTTATCTCCTGTCTGAAATTGATACATTCATGAACAAGGAAGAACAAGCTTTGGGAGCCACTTTGATTTGAACTACTTTGTTTACAGAAGCACCATGTCAAAGAATAGGAATATTATTTGGATCATAAACATTAAGATCTTGAATATGTATAATTGTTCGGTTTTTATTTCAATGAGGGATTATATGTGAGCTACACTGCATTTCATTTCAAACTCATATATTGAAGGTCTATGCACACTTTCTTAAGCGTATGCTTTAGAAGACTTTTAAAAGTATTAAAGACGACTATTACGCTTTCTTAAGCATAAGAAGAAGACTCAAGAAATTTCTATGTGGGGATAACGCAGGTCAGAAATTTTTCAAAATAAAGATTAATAATTAATGAAAATAAAATAGTCAAGGATAATATTTGAATCTTAAATGAGTAATAAGACTAATAATTGAATTAAGTCTAATATATTACCGAGACTAGATTGAACTTTCAATTATCTCAATTAACAATAGTACAACAAGAAGAAATTGTGTTATAAAACATTCAAAATATTTTAAATTGGATATAAATGAAACATATCACTTTACACCATCTGATACAACATATCGCATAAATGCAAGAAGCTAATTAAGTATTCAATTAAACTTCGTCATGTATTATAAGGCATGATTAAAACTTAAATCCAATACTTTAAAATTATGCAAGCAAACTAAAAATACACCCGCATGACCCCCACACTATGCTGAATGCATAAATTTAGTGCGAGGCGCGGCCGCTTCTGGGGGGTGACCTGATCCGGTTAACAAAACCTAAAAAATATAATAATAATGCTATTATGATATTTTAACTTATTAAAATATTTGAAAAACTAATTCTATTATATGACAAGGTAGATGATTCTATTATTAAATTAATAGAAATGATGGATCCAAATAATAAATTAAAAGATCAAGAAACTTATATACCTCGATATGTGTTAAATTAAGATTTCAAATGAGGTGATATTTTATTAAAACATGATTTATTTCAAATCAAATAAATATAAGTTAAATATCAATCCAAATCGAGATCTCATGAATTATTAAGCTCAAAATTATTAAATAAAAATCATCAAGTTAAAAGACTTAAAGCAAAATTCAATTAATTCATATTATGTAATTGTTTGAAGTAGGTGACAAATTAAGAAAATTTAGCTACAAAGGAAATAAAGCCACAAGTACAATTGTTTACTCTCAAACATTCTCATGCCGAGGACATGACCGAAGTCCCCAATCATGGCTTACCAAGAGGCTCCATACGATGCAATTACGACCAGAGTCCTCTGATCAGGTGGTTATCACCAAATGACACAATTATATTACGGTCATGACTGTAGCCTGTATGCTCCCTAACGACTCTGCCCTTTGAGTTGTAAACCATATGATATACTTGATTGGGCAAAATCACTCTTTTAGCTAAGGTAGACTTAAGCCGCCTCCTGAACAAATATCACCCCAAGTCTTGGATCACGCAACTCACGCTAACAGATTTTTCTGGTTGGGTCGACTACCTCCTACTAGACTGTAGATCGCGACTGGGATGACCAAATGGATATGTAGATATGTCATTTTGTATTTGACTTAGTAATTACTTCAACATGAATGTAAGACTGCTTCTTTTAAAATTTTGCATGGACAAGATGTTGAAGTTTATATGTGAAATTTTGATTTTTTTGAGTTTTACTAACCCGGACCCGTTCCGAAGACCAAACCGGAAAAATAGACCCTGTCAACTCTGACTATCTTCTTGCAGAGGATCAGATTTAGATTAATTATTTCAAAATCTATTATTCTCCAAACCTTATCAACTCTATATTATACTCAGAGGATCGGGTTTGAGACTTTTCTTCTTATGACATTGAATTTGAGATGATACATTAACAATGATGCCGATAAATTTATCTTTGGCCATTTCATAATTAACTTCTAAGATTTACAGATCATTAGATTTTTAGGTTTTGTTAATCCTAATTCGGCCCTAAGACCATACCGATATAGCATGTCCTTTGGTATTTGACACGATGATTACTTCAACATACATACAAGTATCTGTTCTTTTAAAAATTTGTATGTACAGGTAAATGTCAAGTTGAAATGTAGATGTCAATTTGCAAGTTTAGTTCTTGATGCAATATTTTTGGATTTTATTAACCTGGACCCGATCCGATGACCAAATCGGGATATATAGCATCTGTTCTTTGTTTTATATCTAACTTGCACATGTCCCTATTGTTTGGACATTTCAACATGCATACGAGTATATGTTCTTTAAAAGTTGTATATTAAATGCCTAGTTGAAATGTAGGTTCAATCAAAGTTTAGGTTTTAAACATTTTTAGGTTTTTAACTTGACGGTCAAGACCAAACCGGATGGATAGATATTGTCAACTCGACTATTTTCTCAGAGGATGAATCTAGATTAATTATTTCAAGATCTATCGCTTCTCCAAACCTTGTCACAACTATAGATTATACTTGAGGATCTGAGACTTTTCTTCTTATGACCTTGGATGATTAACAATGACGATAGATTTATCTTTATCGTGAATTATCTTCTAAGATTTACACATCATTAGATTTTTTAGGTTAACTACGGCCCCAAGACCAAACGGGATATATAGCATCTGTTCTTTTGTATTTATTTTAATAATTGCTTCAACATGCATATGAATATCTGCTCTTTTGAAAATTGCATGGACATTAAGATATCTAATATTGAAGTTTCGATGTCAAATTTTGATTTTTGAGTTTTGTTAATCGGACGCCCAGACCAAACCGGATGTAAAGACTGTTTTTTGATTGACTTAGTAATTTCTTCAACATGCATGTAAGTATATGTTATTTTAAAAATTTTGCATGTACGTTAAGATGTCTAAGTTGAAGTTTATATGTCAAATTTTGATTTTTGAGTTTTGTTAACGACGGCCCAAGACCAAACCGGGATGTAAAGATCTGTTTTATATTTGACATGGTGAATACTTCAACATGCATATGAGTACTGTTCTTTTAAAGTATTGCATATATGAATGTCAAAGTTGATGCAATCAATTGTGACATGATGTAATGCAAGCATGAGTTTTGATATGAGATTTTTAGGTTTTGTTAGCGTCCAAGACAACCGAAAAATAACTATCGACTCGACTATCTTCTGCAGGATCGAACCTGATTAATTATTTCAAGATCTATTGTCCTCCAAACCTTGTCAACTCTGATTGCATATGAGGATCGTTTGAGATTTTCTTCGAGATCTTGAACTTGAAAAGATGCATTAAATTTTATAATTTATCTTTGTCATTCTATGACATATAATTCTAATGTTTTATTAGTTGAAAATAATATAATGACATCATTAAATTTTTTTTAGATTTTGTTAACTGACCCCTGGCCCTAAGACAAAACCGATAATGTATATATTCGTTTGATATGAATTCATTTCAAATGCTTTATCATGGATCAAGTATTCTATAAGACTATAAGACACGAAGTCAATTCTTTCAACTATTTGTCATGACCAAGATAGATTTATCTATAAGATATGCATTGAATTTTTTCACGTATCGCATGTATCAAGAACTGCTTTATAAAAAATGTGAATGCATATCGCAAACTAAGTGATTGTTGTTCTAAATAATATACGCTTCTTTCAACCACTTATCATGATCAAGCACGTTTTTAACAAATCAAGCATGCATTTTATGTAGAAATGATTTGATTCTTTCTAGTATTTGCATGAATCAAATGGTTAAACAAAAGAATATATTGCTTCATAAGTCATATATTTCATTTAACTCAGATATTAAAGATATTCAAATCAATAGAAATGAGATAACACTTCAATATGCATAATCAATCATTTCACTTAAGCATTTTAAAGTGCTCATTTGTTTCATAAATGACATATAACATGACTCAGATCTTTCCATGCATCGAGTGTCACATTTTCATTTCTCACCCATTCATATGGCATAATCACCACTTAAAATGAAAATGAAAACTTTAAATAAGTAATTAATTATCATATGATATGAAAATTCGTAACAACTAAACTAAGATAAAAGATACTATAATTACATAAGATATTTAATGAAGCATGAATAATCATACGACGCTTCCTTTATCAAACACTTACATTTCACATTTTTTATTTATCAAAATTTTCTAAGCCTCCCAAGATCATCCCCGGATAGGCTACTGGACTAGCCTTCCCACCACGCCAAGAAAGTCATGGCAGGTCGTGGAGATACTACCGAAGATTTATTTGCCCACCACGCCAAGAAAGCGCGCACAGACAATACAAAGATTTTCTTGTCGCTAGAACAACGTGAGCAATTACTTATATCATAACAAGTTTCGCCACGCTAACAACGCGAACAAGACTTATAAGAACATATTTTCCCCGTCACGCTAACAACGTGAACATGTACTTATCACGCGTTTTCCGCCGCATTGAATAATGTGAACGCATTTATCGCATATTTTCCGCCACGCCGGAACAACGCGAATGTACTTATAAAGACAAAGTAATTTAACAAATTTACATTCACATGTGCATAAAATATAACCGATACCCCTTCCAATAGCTTCATCACTATTTCACTGAATTTTGCATTTGAATACTCAAATAGCTGTAACATAAGCTTTTAATTGCATGTAAGCACCTCTCCATAAATTTCCAACATGCTAAGAATCACAAAATCCATAAATAAATTTTGCACATACTCTGGATTAAGCCAAAAAATCCCTTTCTTTTATTATCTCCTTTTTTTATAAAATTTTGGCAACCTCCCTCGCCATCCCCAGATACCTGGTCGCCTGAGGACTAGCCTTCCCACCATGCCAAGAAAGGCGGTGGAGAGGACCCAGCCAAGATTTATTTGCCCACGCCAAGAAAGACGCATGTGCATAACACAAGACAGATTTTATCACGCCGGAACAACGTAGCAGCACTTATCATAACAGCTCGCCACGCTGGAACAACGGAACGTACTTATAAGAAGATATTTCTCGCCACGCCGGAATAACGGAATACTTATTACAAGTTTCCCGCTGGAACAATGTGAACGGCATTTATCGCACGCGATATTTTTCTCGCCACGGAACAACGGAAGATACTTATTACAGTTTCCCGCCACATTGAACAATGAACGGTACTTATCGCAAGATATTTCTTCCACATTGGAACAACGTGAAGCGCATTTAACACAAGTTTCGTCGATTGGAACAATGTGAACGCAGTACTTATAAAGATGAGCTAAATTTGCATTCACATGTATATGAAATTAAAGTATAATTGATACCCCATTATAACATCATTTTCATCATCATTTCAAATTTTGTATTTGACATATGCAATAGCAAGCTATAACATAAGATTTTAATTACATGTAAGCATTTCTAAATTTGAAATTTCATATTTCATTTTCCGCTAAAAAAGATATCAAGTGATGAAATATAAAGTATGCGTAGTGACTAAGCTCAAGAGCCAATCATTCCTTCACCTCTCTCCTTCATTAGCAACTAATGCAAGGAAGTAACATGCTAAGCTCATATATATATATATAAACCTGAAATTTCAGATTGAGCTAAAACAATCGCTTGTAAAATATTCAAGCAAACTTCAACCCTCATAGGACAAGCAACCATATTAACTTTGATATCATATAAAAAGAGTTTTAGATTTTGCAAAACATGGGATTTGTAAGTGTGATAGCTCCTTTGAGATTTTCACTCCCTATTTTACTAGAAAGATCGCCAATAGAACCTCTCCTCTCAGGAAAGGCAAAATGAAGGAGAAACAGATAACAAACAAAACATCAAGCTTAACTGACTTATGTAGGAAGCTCTAAGTCCGATTGTTAGATGTTGTAAAAAAAAATACAATCATCTGATAAAGTGCAATTCCAAATGAGCTAAACAGAAGGAACATTGACCAAAGAGCCAAGATATTCAAATATATGCCAAGTTATTCCAAAGAAGCATGCACACTATGTTGGTTCGTAAGGCCCAACAAGGAAGAGGACTGACGAGAGGAAAGGAGGAACCGGGCAAGGAGAATGAGCTCCTCCAACCTTAATTTCAAAGAAAGTGAAAGCTTGTAGATAAATCAAACATCTTAATTTCATACTTTTGCAAATCCGTAAAAGAAATCCGATGAAAACGGAAAGAAACCCCTTCATATATATTCATAGAACACAAATGGAAAGTAAAGGGATATGCTTATGTCATCAACAAGTATAGCCATTTTCACATCTCCCAACTCAATGTCACAAACCAAACGTTGGGAAGAAAATAGCTATAGCATACAATAAGTATAACTACATCCTTTCAAAAGACCGCCTTTACAGATGGGCAACAAATAGATCTTCAAAGCATACAACCAAAGCAATAGATTTCAAAGAATCCAAAAGCAATTCAAATCAACATGAAATCATTATATACTCATCCTTTAGGTAAAACCTAGATAACCCGCAAAGCAAGAAAGGAAGAGGTTGAATAGAAACAACCTGGAACTTCAGAGGAAAGGAAGAGAAGAGTTCTTGCTGTCATCGATCCACACTCGTGCTCGGGCTAGGCTCATGAAGGACTGACTCACGAGAGGGAGAAAATTGCGCAGGAGTCTTCACCGAGCGGAAACAGAAGGAGTTCTCACGGAGAGGGAGGATCATGGCCCAAAGAAACAGAACGAGAGAGACGCAGAAAGGAATCGCACGAGAGCTTCAACCGAGAGCCACAGGAACGAGAGAGGGGAGAGTCGAATGAAGACAATGAGGTCCACCTGAGGGAGAATAGAGTGTCGTGCCTTTAAAATCCGCCGACTTTGATTGCTACCGCTTCGAACCAATAAGGATTAGGCCGGCTTTTTTAATTAGTATGGGCTGATTTAGAATAGGATTAGAGGAGTTTAAGGGATTAAGCACCATTAGTTAATCTAATTACAAATTAATATTATTTCACGCCAAATTTCATAAATTTATTTCGTAACAAACCCTAATAATATGGTGTCAATCTGTGTTGTACACAACGAACTACGCTTATCGATTCTCGCGGACGGAGGTCGCGGCAACGCCGACGACATCAAAATGAATTAGGTTTAAAATGCGATGTCACGCCAAATTAATCGACGTCATGCGCATACTTTGTCGAATCGACCGCGAAGACATCATTTGATGTTCGACACGACAACGACGCGATCAATTTCGCAAACGGAGTCGCTCGAATGTCGGGGGCTTTCGACTGCGCTGTAATTTCATTAAAATTGATTTTCATTATTTAATTGGTCAATTGATTCAATATTTTTTATTTAATTAAATTTTATATTTTAGATTCAAGCTGATTTTCAAATTGAAGCGGATTTAATCGATTTCGATTGCAATTAAGGGATTTTAACCTCTGCTTCTTTTGTTTAATTTCAAGTGGCACATAGTTGTAGGTCAACAGTTGTATGGGAGCCTGCTATGTGATTGAATGGCGACATGTTTGTTCATTCCTTCCGGTTTCTTCAAAGTTCAACTTAAAGCCAAAATAAAGAAACAACAACAGTAAGAAAACAATTCAGTAAAAAAAATAACGACAATATATAATGTATAAAGTACATTATTCACCAAAATAATGTTCATCGAAGCAAAGAGGATGCAAAAAAAATACTTAATAAGTCTAATTAACAATCCGGAAAAATAGTTCTAATCAAAGCAAAGAGGTTGTCAAAAAAATGAACCATTTTAGGTCCACCGAGAACAGAAACAACAACCAACCGTTAAAAATACCAAACTCGAAATTCGAAAGAATCAACAAAAGCAACCATCAATGGTTGGATAGAAATGAACGAAAACCCAATAATAAGCCAAAATTCTTCATGCCATATAAGTACTCAATCACTAACACGCTATCTATTATAAGAAGTTTGTAGTCTTCAGTCAGATCTAAACAAGAAACGGTTGAATGAAAACAACAAAACAACAAAATAACATAGAATGTAACGGGTGGTCCAAAGGAGAGTGGGGGACAAATGTTCTGCGAGCAAATAATATTTGAATGAAAAGATAGGAATTTTTTTAGAATTATAACCTCGCAACTAGTAATGCTCAAGTATGCTTTATATCATCCCGAGTCCCGAAAGCAAAAAAAATAATCATATATTCATATGTTTTTACTTTGATATTTGATGATTATTTGTTGTTTCTATTTTACCAAATTATTGTTGCAATTAAATGAGCCTCTCTAGTTTCAAAACTCCTATATTTTTATTCAACCGTCTAATCGACAGTGACTCCACCTGGACTACGCCTCTATCATTCTATGTTGTTTTTTGTTTTGCTATTTTCATTCAACTGTTGTTTTGCTGTTTTAAATCTACAAGACTACAAGTCTACAACTTCTTATAATATAATATGGTCGTTAGATGTGATTGAGTATTTGTTATGCTATGACATCAAGATTTTGGCTTATTATTGTTTCGCTTTCATTTCTATCCAACCATCATGATGCTTTTGTTGATTCTTTCAGAGTTTCATGTTTGGTACTTTTGTAACTTGGTTGGCTGTTCAGCTTGTTCTCACTTCTCGGTGGACCTAAAATAGTTCTTTTTTTGTAGCATCTTTGCTTTGATCAGAACTATTTTTTCTGGATTGGTTAATTGGACTTATTAAGTGCTTTTTTGCATCATTTTTTACTTCCAGTGGGCTTTTCTACATTTTGATGAATGGTGTTGTTGTATACAGTATACTTGTAGTGTTATTATTATTATTTTTTTGAATTGTTGATTACAGCCTCTTTGCTATGATCTTTTTTCTTGTTCAGGACTCGGGATGATATAAAGTATACTTCAAGCATTACTAGTTGCAGAGCTTACAATTAGCTATAAAAAAACTCCTATCTTTTCATTCAAATATTCAACTGCTGTCCACTATCACAAGACCACTGTACACTACACACTACCCATTCCACCTGACGCCTCTCCATCATTCTATGTTATTTTGTTTTGTTATTTTCATTCATCGCTTTGCTTTTAAATCTGCAAGACTACAAGTCTACAACTTCTTATAATAGATGTTGGTCGTTAGATCTGATTGAGTATTTGTTATGCTATGATCGGAGGATTTTGCTTATTATTGTGTTTCATTTCATTCTATCCAACCATTGATGGTTGCTTGTTGATTCTTCGTGAGTTTGTTTGGTAACTTGGCTATTCAAGATGTTCTCACTTCTCTGGACCTAAAATGGTTTCTTTTTTTGACAGCTTTTGCTTTGATTAAAACTATTTTTTCGGTTAATTGGTTAGACTTATTAGTATTTTTTTTGCATCATCTTTACTTCCAAGTGTTCTACATTTTGGTGAATTGTATTATTGATATGATATGACATCAGAGGATTTTGGCTTACTATTATGTTTGGTTTCATATATATCCAGCAATTGATGGTTACTTTTATTGATTATTTCAGAGTTTCAGGTTTGGTACTTTGGTAATTTGGTCGGTTGTTCACTGTTCTCACTTATCTGGACTTAAAATGGTTCCTTTTTTCAACCTCTTTGCTTTGATTAGAACTATTTTTTCTGGATTGGTTAATTAGACTTATTAAGTACTTTTTTTGCATCATCTTTGCTTCTAGTGGGCTGTTCTACATTTTAGTGAATGATGCTGTTGTATACAGTATACTTGTGTTGTTATTATTTTTTTCTAGAATTGTTGGCTAGTTGCCTTGTTTTTGACAAAGCCTAAGTTACTTTGATCTTTGAACTTTGAAGGTTGTTTACTTGCTTTTGTTGTTTCTATCATTTTAGAATGAGAATCATTGGTATTCATTGGTTATTCAGTCTGACTTCCTGTACCTCATAACTGCGTAACTACTTATATGTAAACTATTTTGACGCCTTACCCATGGTGCCTTTTCCACGATCCCATCTGCCTTGACATTTACCCTAAACCATAACAAAAGAACATCATCGCAGAGGTAAGTTACCTCACGATGTTGCTTTTGTTATTTATGGTGGCTAATCTATGATGGCTATGATGATCATAAAATTCTTTTCTTCTACTTGGTAGCATCTTTTGTGATTGTAACCCTTCTTGGAAGTTAGATGCTCACTAATTTGTTGCCCCTTATGTTGATAATTAAAAATGAATATTTTTTTTACTCTAAGCTGAGTCATCTATGCCTTCTCTTGTAGATCATACTCATATATTTTTTTTCTCTTCATTAACTATCTTCTCAAGTGTTTTTTTAGCAGATCATTTTCTCTACTCCTTTCAAGTTTCAAGATGGATCCCCGAATTTTGCTAACTGCTGATTTTTTTCAAGCTCTCTTCATTGGCTATTGTTTTTTTAGTTTTTACCTTTCTTTAGTTTTTTTATTTTCTATTTTTTATAATTATATGTGGATTAAACTCTTTAATCTTCTTGTAAAGCATTAGATCTTTGAGCCTTATCCCCCATAAGGACTTTATATTTCTTTCTCTAGTTTAATAAAATATTTTTTTTATACTTTTGTATCATTGTATTTGCATGTCTTTCATTAGAAAAATTTTATGTGGAATCTATATTATAAATTTCAAAAATTACTAAATATTAAAAAAATTTATATATTGTTTTGTGTTTTTTTCTTATTTGTATCTTAAATTTTGTGTTATAATAATTCAAATTTTTTTAAAAATAAGTTAGTTTTAGTACTTAATTTGATAAATTCGAGCTTATTTCAAACTTCTTCCCAAGCTGAAATCGAGCTGATTCGAGCAAACAAATAAACGAGCCTTATTCGAGCCAAACACGAACACATTCGAGCTTAAACGAATAATAACGCAATTCATAACAAGCTTAAATCAACACTAACAAACTAAATGTAAACGAGTCTAACACAGAGCCTCGCCGCTTACACCCCCGAGGGAGAAAGACGTGGGGATGTAGTATACATATATAATTATAATTTAATAATTAATTAATCTTAACTAATTAATAGTTAATATTAATACATATTACTTAATATATTATTAATGCTAATAATTAGTTATTTAATATATTCAATAGTTAATTTTAATTGCATACTATTATCATTAAAAAATTAATTATAATTTATAAAATATAATTATAGTTTGATAGTTAATTAATTTTAATAGATATAATAGTTAATATTATTTTTAAAATAATTTAAATTAATTTTAAGTAATTTAATTTAATATTACTAATGATTAATTGATATGTTAGAATTATAATTTAATAAATATAATTATTAAAATTTGATAGTTAATTAGTTTAAATTATTACCTGAGTTAATAGATTTAAATCCTTAAATATCTTATCAAATAACTCAAAATTTAACAGGATTTAACTATCAAATGTTAAACATAATTCAAGATTCAGATAGGTCGAGATAATATTATTTAAATATGTCTTAAACTTAATTACAACATGACAAAGAGTTTTTCATACTTTTTTTTTTAAAAAAAATTTAAATCTAACACATTTAAATTCTCAAATGATTTATCAAATATCTCCTCAAAATTTGGTAGGATTTAACTAATCTATTATCATATGTTTTCAAGATTTAAAAGCTCAATTTATTAAATTCAAATGTATTAGATTTACTAAATCCTAAAAAAAATGAAGGCACACCTTCGGTCTTATTGTAAAAAAAAAAAATGCAATTCTAACTAGAAAAGTAAGGGCACACCATTTGTCTTATTTAAGTAAGGAACTATTCACATATCTTAACAAAATGTGGACGCCTTTTAACGTATAAATATTTTGATTTCTCCTATCTTCTTAAATAACCTCAAAATAATTTATAGAATTAAACATTTATGCAAAAGATGATTTATAAGAGTTATATGTAGGTTCGCATATCATCATCTTAATTTCTTTTAAAAGTGCAAGATATATTTTTTAGGCAAATAGATATATATTTCATTGATCTTACAATATTCATACCTATGAATTATTTTGGGGCTTCTAAATACAAAACCCTCAGTTTTCTCCTTGCTGTCCGAAAAGAGAGAGAGAGAAGGGAGACGTCGCAAAGATAACAGGTAACCCTTGCCTCCTAAGTCCCACTTTCTCCGCTTCTGATTGTCTAAATCCTATAAAGCCACCAACCTGTAGGATTTAGTAAAACGGATTTAACCATGCAAAAGTGGCTTCAGCGGATTACACAATGCCGTGGATTTTACTCGTCGAAAAATATCATTTGGCTGGATTTAAGTTAAATCCGGCTTAAATCCTGCTCAAATCATACAGAGAGAGAACTTAGAGAAGAGTGAATACCTCTTTCGGCTCTTCGGTAAGATTCGCGACGATGACGGTGTCCGTCAACGGACTAGGATTGTGTTATGGCAACGGGGACGGGAGACTGGAGTTGCTGGCTTGGAATCTCGATGGGGACGATGTGCGCGGTTCGGCTAAGGCAAGAGCGAAAGGATAGATGGGGGGGCGGGAATGGGGTTGGGCGATGCCGATGGCGACGGACGACGGGGACTAGAATCGCTGTCTTGCTCGTTTGGAACTTTGATGGGTGCGCGCGGTTCGGCTATGGCAAAAGCAAAATGGGGGACGAGCCGGGGGCGGGGGGTTGTCAAATTAACGTTTAGGCACGACTACACGGGGGACGGAACGATGAGAATCCAGGATGGGCAATATGGCTGCAAATGAATCGAACGTTCAATAAATTATTCGTGACCCGATTTAGTTAGAACTCGTTTATGTAGATTCATCTAACGGATGGAATGAACTTGAATATTTTTATAAATATTTCATTGTTAAATGATTAATTTTGAATAAGTTATTGTTCAGTTTATTTATGTTCATGAATAGTATCATTTAAAGTTAGAACGCTCGTTAATGGCCGATTAAAGTTTATTATAAACAAGATTATATTTCAACAAGCGTTTTAAGCTCGACAGCTTTTATTTCATTAAAAGAGCTTGTAATGCGCTCAATAACCCAATCAATCGAAGCTCACGCAAGCTCAAACAAAGCTTAAGCAAGATTTTTTAAACGGAGCTTGAACACCATCCTAAAAGCTTGAATCGAGCTCAATAATGACAAACGAGCTTGAACATGAATAAACCTCTGCTCAACTCGGCTCAGTTCGTTTACAACCCTAGTGGGCAATTACCCTCACGGCTAATTCGTTGTTGTTAATGAGAATAGTAACGAAAGTGCTCTTTTTCGTTGTATTTATTAGTTTAAGGTGATACATGAGATAAATAATTTTAAGTATTAGATATATAATATGTATAATTTTGAATGATATGCATGTAAATCTTTTTTTATATATAAAAATCAAATTATAACTTTATAATCTTCATAAGTAGCCAAATTAAATTAAAAAGATAACTTTCTCTTCATAAATTTTTCAAAAAATAGCTAAAATTTAAATAAAATAAAATGTCCCAAATAGCACTATTGTGCGGTTCAGATCGCAAGCTGCACCGCAAGGACCATAGTATTAATGAAAAAAAAGGGATTTTTCATATATATTTATATATTGGGGATTTACATACATATTTAAATTTTTGGATATTACATATCTAACCTCTAAAATTATATATTTACATTTATAACACCCTAAATCATTAATTGATCAAATATACCATTTTTTATCCCCCTTCTTCGCCATCCTCGGCTACGTTGCAGCTCAAACTGTCAACACGATCAGTCATTCATGTGAAAAAGAAAAAAAAATCATCTATTTGGCTATATATTTGATAAGCTTTTTCCCTCACGACTTCAATGCCGACGACCTTGGAGATTCTTAATCGCCTCCATCCATCAGATAGGCATCCTTGACATAAGGCTACAAGTGCAACAGAGCTCTAGGAAATTATGGACGTGTTGCGCAGCAAGCTCCACAGCCTCAGAATGGAAAAAATTCATAACCTTGGCATCAGCAAATTAATTGACACGCTCGAGAACATCATTTACGACATCGACAATGTTCTCGACAAGTGCCACTTCCGTGACTCTGAGCTCTGCCTCCTCCCCACCCTCCCTCAGCATTGTCCAGCGACGTCTCAGTCATTGTTTCCTCACTTTGCACCGAATTTGTTAGGATATGCTTGGCTCGGTGACTTAGTTCATGCTACTACTACTCCTCTATCCCACTCAAACTGACCCCAACAGCTCTCAACACATGCAGCAAATTCCCTCCACTCTAGCTCTTCCACGATTAGCCTCTCCGATGACCCTCATCTCCCTTCACCCTTTTCCGCTCCCCAACTCCCACTATAACCCACACTCATCCTCTTGGACCTCTTCATGCAGAAAGTCTTGTGGCCCTTTCCCATTCACTCCCTCTCTCAGCTCTCTCGTTAGAGATGAGGAAAAATATTACGTCCGGAGTCCGCACGTAGGTTTACGTGCGGACTCCAATCGCATGACGACGCGTGGCACAGTTAACGGCGCCAAAAAATGACGCCGTAAGACGGAGACGGCGCTATTTTCCGCGGTTTAGCGACCGGCCCGACCCGACCCGATTTACCTCGTCTAAACCTCGGGGAACAAAATATCTGCGTCGTTCGGTATTCTTTCGTAATACTACAGGGCTTTCGACGAAGAGAATTTCTCGAGCTCCCGGCTTCGGCCCACCTCCGTCGCTCGATCACCGGCCAGGGCTGCAGAATTTCAAATTGAGGTATTCGGTTGGTTACACGAGGATTTTCACATGTATCTTGAACTTGAAAGATTTTAGGGTTTATCTTTGTCCATTTACAATCCATCAATAGTGTTTCTAGGTTTATTTATGGTGTCCTTTGATTTTATGGCTACCCTCTGTATTCTATACCTCTGTATCTGCACTGCATCTCCCGATATTAGACGATTTTGGGTCGTTTTGTTGATTGTTGTCTACTCTTAGAGTTTGGCCAATAACTTATGGTCTTTTCTAACACTGAAGCCGCTTGATGTACATAATCACAAGACAGATGTTTTGCTGTATGCACAACCGCGTTTGCCAGATACCCCAAATTTGGGTCATTGGGATAAAACAACTTCATCATCGCGCTTCATTCACCACATTCATCTCAAAAACATAGAGTCCGCATAGCTCACGATAATGAGAGTATGAAACAGAGTACAGAGTATGAGGTAAGTCCGTGAGAGTACAAACAAAAATACCCAAAAAATCGCTCAACAACCACCAAATTGCAACCATTAAATTTTAATTACCATGATCCAACAACCTACGTAAAATGAACCTAAACCTGACAAAATCATCTGTGGCGAGGCACAGAGACAGTATAAGATATGAGGAGAGTATGGGTACGGCATGTATATATTCATTATAAGCACAGAGGTACAGCAGAATGAGGGTATGAGGTACAAAGGTATAGAGGTAGAGGCAGAGCAAGCAGTACGTATAGAGATGTATGGCATAGGGCAGAGGTACAGAGGCATAGAAAGGATACAGAGGAATGGGAGGCACAGAGCAGACAGAGGTACAAATACCAGAATCTCCTAAAATTCCGTAATCACCTCATTGCTTTGATTGGGATTTAGTTACCATGATCTGAACAACCAAAGCAAAAGTGAAACAATGAAAAAAATCGCCTATACTCAAAAGACAAGAGAGAGTACATATGTAAATAAGCACTAAAAAATTAATCAAATACCACCAATTTCTCCTCAAGGATTACATGAATATGTTTTCTCCGAATGCACCAAAAAATCATGAAAAATAAATATGACTGGGTACAGAGAGTACCTGTGCAAAGTAGCTTCACCGCGACATGCAAAGTCCGCTGAAAGAACTCCAAACAAAGTAGGAAATCTAACTTAAATAAATAAATTACAAACTATCGCTATTTTACATATACAACTCCTTAAAAGATTACCATCCATTTTATTTACGACATCATCGCCTATTTCCTCAACGCCCATTTCCAGATTCATTCTCCTTCTTCATAGCTCTTTTCAGAATGCTTCACCACCAAATAAAAATACAAACACCGCCTAAATGAAGATATTTAGTCTTTTAAATTTCTCCCGCAAGATATACTCATTCCCAGCTGGTCGGGTCGGCCGCTAAACTGCTGAAAATAGCCCATTTCCGTTTACGTCATTTTTGGCGCCGTTAATCGCTGTCACGCGACGGATTCCAGACGTAAACCCACGCGGGACCGACGTAATATTTTCCCCTAGTGGAGGACATGGGAAGTAAAATGAGGGAGGTTGAAGAAACGAAAAACGATAAATTTTAATGTTTATACACAAATATTCAAATTTTAATATTATCTCAAAATTAATATTATTATAATTTTTTAATTAAAATAATTTTATACATAAAAAATATTATATATATCTTCCTAATAAAACAATTCAAATTAATTATTTATAATTTAATTTGAATATATAATAATTATAATATTTAAACAAATTATAAATTTATAAACAATACTTACGTAAAGTTTTATATTAATTCTTAATTAATGATTGATTAAAATACTTTTTAAATTATTATTATTTCTCATTCTATTTTTTTTTTATTTTAGCTAATTTAATAATTTATTAAATATCGATTAACGCGATTAATTTTAAATTAAAATTATTTTAATTTAATTTAACTTCAAGTAATTGAATTGATTACTAATTAATGATTAATAAAAAAATTAATTTAATTTAATTTAATTATAATCAAATAAATATAATTATGATTAATATAAGTTTGATCTTGATAAATCAATAAAAATCAAAGTAATGATTAATGTTTAATTTATTTAGTAATAATAATTAATTAGTTTAGTTAATAAATCATTAATAATTAATTAATAAAAATAAATTATAAATTATTTATTAATAAATTTAATAAAAAAATCACAATGATTAATTAACTTAATAAATAATTCATTGATTATTATTATAATTGATATGACATTGAAAATTCAATCGAAAGATAAATCTTAATAAAAGTAATCGATCAAATAAACTAATTATCACTTAAAATATCATTGTAAAGTTTGAGATATCATTTGATTCCCTAAATTATGGAATATCTATGATCAAATCGAGCGTCTTGACGAGCCGGATCTAATAAGCTCAAGATTTCTGATTTCATTTGAGCATTCAAATATTTAAAATACATCGGATGATCAAGAATCATTTCAGCCATCCGATTGGTTTTAGATTTTGCATGTATTTATGAAATGTCATCCTCTAATATATAAATAGCCTCATTTTTCACAGGTGAGTCCAAGCTAAAGAGAAGAGAGAGCTCAAGGCCAAGATCTCTAAGATAATCATACTCAGCCAACCACCCGGCCATCGCCATCAACCACCGGCCATCGCTTGTCATCATCATTGCCGATCTCGCCAACTAATTATCGCTGGCCGTTGCCGCCGGCCAGCCGCCATCACCATTAATTATCATGCCCATGCGGTTATCACCACTGACCACGTTGCCGGCTGCGTCGGGCACCATCGATTATCGTTGCTATCGACTATCGGCATTACTGCGATCATTAGGGCTATCGTTGCGGGCTCGGCTATCATACGCTGACGTTGCTGCTGACCACTGTTGACACATTGCGACCACGTATTGCTGCCGGCACTATTATTATATCAGCATTATAACTAATTGCTGCCGCTCATTGTTGACCCACGTTGCTGACACACTGCCATGCCGGCTACACTATCGACATCGATCGACATCACCTTTGATCACTGCTGCTGACCATACTGGCCATCATTGCCTATCACCACCGCCGACCATCATTGCCGCCACATCATGTTCATCATCGCTAACCGAACAACTTATACTTTAATCACCCGTTGTTACGATTTTTGGGATTCCCATTGTCAAATTTTCTTATATACAATTATGTAATCTCATTATCAGGAAACTGAAACTTTGTACTCCGAAACAGATATATAGTGAAAAAATTTTATTTATTTCGCCCGTGATTTTTTCTCTTTATATATGATTTTTCACATAAAAATCATGGAGTTTATTCTTCACTCTTCAAATATTTGTATGATGTTAGATTTCACAATAAGACTAAAA